>JAEOAD010000013.1:40660000-41860000 GCA_036365145.1 Orientallactaga sibirica
CTACTTATGTAGGGCAGTGGCTTGCTGGCCAGCCCAGGGGCAGGCAGGGGCATCTGATTACTTCCTAAGCCCCTTCCTCTTACCCCTGGAGGGACTTCCAGGCTAAGAACTGAGGTTCCCACTTTTGGGGTAGAAAATCAAGTCTAGACCACGGCATGATCCTTGGTGCTTTAAGAGAGGCCATCAGTATTCACTCTCCCCACTCAATCATTCATCTGTCCATTCACTGCATTAAATACCCAGTTCCACCTAAGCTGCTCTCAATGGGAACAGGAAAAAGGCTTCATACATTATATTTTTCTTTTGGGGGATTAAAAAAATTTTTTTTAGTATTTTATTTTTTTCATTTATGTATTCATTTGAGAGAGAGAGAAGTAGAGGGAGAGAGAAGCACATAGAGAATGAGCACGCCAGGGCCTCCAGCAGCTGCAAACAAACTCCAGAGACATGCGCCACCTAGTTCCTCTGGCTTATGTGGGTCCTTTGGCTTTGCAGGCAAGTGCCTTAACTGCTAAGTCATCTCTCCGGCCCCTTTAAATTATTATTAACAACATATTTTGTATGGATACATCATGTGTTGGTACCCTCTTTTCCCTCGTCCCTGCCCCAATTCCGCTAGGGACTCTCCTGGGTGAAGCTTCCGGTATCCCCCCTGGGGCTATAGGTTATGCGAGGATGGGAGTGGAAAGTATATTTCCTTAAAGTTGAAGAACATTTTTTTAAACTTTTTAACAACCTCCATACATTTGGGGAACATTTTCATTTTTCATTTTTTGAGGTAGGGTCTCACTCTAGCCCAAGTTGATCTGGAATTCACTATATAGTCTCAGGGTGGCCTCGAACTCTCAGCAATCCTCCTACCTCTGCCTCCTGAATGCTGGGGTTAAAGGCATGCACCACCAAACCCAGCTTTGGGGAACCTTTTTTTTTTTTTTTAAGTTGTTTTTTGAGGTAGGGTCTCCCTCTAGCACAGACTAACCTGGAATTCACTATGTAGTCTCAGGCTGGCCTCAAACTCACAGGACTCTCCTACCTCGGCCTCCTGAGTGCTGGGATTAAAGGCATACGCCACATTTTTGAAAAATAAAAACTATATCAAACCCGAAACCTCAGTGTCCCCAGGGAGTTGTCAATTTTCTGCCCGCAGAAAGCCTAAGAGCTTTGGAAATGCCCCTAAATTTTGAATACAAACTTCCTGGGTGACTTGGTCAGATGTGAAAAGGCTCCCAGCATTCCCAGAGGAAGGATGGGTGGGTGGGGTGGGGTGGGGTGCAGCAGGAGGGAACCCATCCCTCTGGGCTGTTTGGGTGTGTGATCTTTCTCCAGCATCATAGGAATGACCACTGCCACAGCCTGCTTGCGAAAGAGTGCGTGCATTGAATGCCTATTCGCTGGACGCTTACACCGCCTTGGGAAGGGAGCTGTGATGTTGATGCTGGACTTGGATAATGAGCCTGATTCCATTTGACCTTCCCTGGCTGCTAGGTTCTTAGCCTTGGTGGTGGTGGTGGTGTGTGTGTGTGTGTGTGTGTGTGTGTGTGTTTGCACAGGTGTGTGCAGGCCAGATGAAAACTCTGCATGTCATAGTTAAAAACACATCCACTGCCTTTGAGACAGGATATCTCATTGACCTAGAGGTCACCAATTGGGCTTCGTTGGGTGGCCAGTGAAACCCAGGGATCCTCCTGTCTCTACCTCCCCAGTGCTGCTATTACAAGCTCGCACCACAGTACCTGGCATTTTTAGGGGATTCCAGGGATCAAACTCAGATCTTCATTCTTGTGAGACAAGCACTTTACCAACCGAGCCATCTCATCAGCCCCTCATCGTCAGTGCTTCATTTACTCATTCCATTCACTCATTCATTCATTCATTGAATGACTCATTCAATACACTAGGAAAATACTCTTGAACTCTTACCAAGAGCTAACATTGCAGCAATGCACAAGACAGCCACTGCCTTAATGCTGCTCTAGCCTCATATTCTAGTGAGGGGAGTCCCATAAGCAAGGGACAACAGCATACAATGGAGGTGATTGGTAGGTAGATGATAACACTTGTAGATTTATTGCATGGATTTAAAAATGTATGTATTTAACAGGACATGGTGGCAGACGCCTTTAATCCCAGCACTCAGGAGGCAGAGGTAGGAGGATCACTGTGAGTTGGAGACACCCTGAGACTACATAGTGAATTACAGGTCAGCCTGGGCTAGAGTGAGATCCTACCTTGAAAAACCAAAAAGAAAAATTATATGTACACACACACACACACACACACACACACGTATATAACTTTAAAAGTTGATACATACATGAAGAAAGCAAATTCAGACCCAGGTAATGGAGAGAGACTAGGGTGGGCCTTAACATTGGCTCCTGTGAGTAGGGAAGTCATCTCTGTAATATTTGCACAAACAGAAACCAGCCCAACCCCCTAAAACCAGAGAAGAGTGCTCCAGGTGAGGGTCTGCCAGGTGCCAAGGCCACGGGACAGAAAGGAGTTTGGTGCATTCCAAGGACAGAAGGATGGGCAGCACAGCTGGGGCACAGGGGGACAGAGAGGTAAAGAACCATATAGATCCAGCTGGGACTTAACCCAGAAGTCACACCATGTGTAATTTCACAAATCCTCCCTGAGGTTCAAGTCCCCGATTGGATGTGAGAAAACCAGAGGCCCACAGAGCACACCAGCAACAGAGAGCCAAAAGGGGTGCCTGTGTCCATGCCTGCTAAGCCTCCTGCCTGGTGTTGAAGCCACTGCATGCTCACGCACGTGTGCAGCACAGGCCCTGAAACAGGTGCCTCCACCTTGGATTCTGCAGAGGCCAACATGGCTCTTTGGTGAAAGTTCTCAGGGTGGTGAAAGTAAGAGCAAAAGCAGATAGAGAAAGAGTAGTGTTAAAAGACCAGACTCTTGTAGAGATGGTTCATTGGTTAAAAGTGCTTGCTTGCAAGGCCTGCTCGCCTGGGTTCAATTCCCCAGTACCCATGTAAAACCAGATGCACAGGGTGGTGCATACATCTGGAATTCAATTGCAGTGGCCAGAGGCCCTGTTGGCACCCATTCCTTTCCTCTCTTTCTCTCTCTCTCTCTCTCTCCTTGAAAATAAATAAGAAAATTTTTTTAATTTTTTTAAAGACCAGCTTCTAGGGGCTAGGGAGATGGCTTAGTGGTTAAAGTCACTTGCTTGCAAAGCCTGACAACCCAGGAATCAATTACTACCCACATAAAGCCAGATGAACAAAGTGGCACATACTCACTCTCTCTGCTTGCAAATAAATCACAAATAAATAAATAAATAATTTTTTTTAAGAGAGAGACAGGGGCTGGGGGGATAGTTTAGTGGTTAAGGCACTTGCCTGGGAAGCCTAAGGGCCCATGTTCAACTCTCCAAATCCCATGTAAGCCAGACACACAAGGTGATGCAAGCACTCAAGGTTGCACATGCATGCAAGGTGGTACACACATCTGGAGTTCAGTTGCAGTGGCTTGAGGCCCTGGTGCCCCAATACTTTCTCTCTCTCTCTCTGTCTCATAAAAAAAATTCAATAAAAAAAGAGAGAAAGAGAGGGTTGGAGAGATGGCTCAGCAGTTAAGGAGCTTGCTTGCCTGCAAATCCTAAAGACCTGGGTTCAATTCCCCAGGACCCATGTAAATCCAGATGCACAAAGTGGCACATTCATCTGGAGTTCATTGGCAGTGGCTAGAGACCCTGGCATGCCCATATTCATTCATTCATTCATTCATTCATTCATTCTCTCTCTCCTTATAAATAAAAAAATTTTTTTAATAGAGCGCTTTGAGAAGAAGTGAACAGACCCATGCAAGATCTAGCAGGCCAGGCCACACCAAGGGCTGGGGACTTTTACAACTGCCTAACTGTTGCAAAGAGTCACAAGTCCAGAAATGATATGATCAGAGAATTTTACAAGGATTTAAGGGGCTGGGATATGATGTCACTCAAGCTGTGGGACTTCAAGTATAAGACCCAAAGGCAGCAGGCAGGAGACTGAGGCCCTGGGATAAGCATAGATAGAGATCCAGGATGACTAACTTTGTGTCCCTAGGAGGTGGCCTAACATCCACCGTGCACTACAACCACTCTTCTTGGCTAACTCCACGATGAAAACGAACACAGCCAGACTCATGAATATTGGCCCCGGTAGAATTCCTACTCATTTTCAAATGTCCTCAGAGAAGTAAAACACCAAGTCTATTTTTCCCATCATCCATCCCTCCCCTTCACACCTGCCACACCCTGTGCTGCTTTGTTCTAAAAGCCCCCCAAATTTCAAAGGCAATACAACCAGGCTGCCCTGGGTACTTCCCCCTGGAATCCTCAAGAAGGCTGGTTTTAAACAAATCATGGGTTTGCAAGACACCCTCACAGATTCCCTTAAATAACACCTTGTTTTCAATAGGGAAATTGTATTTTGTCAGAACTTTATGTTCAAGTTCAATATGAATGTCAGAACCCACAAAATGTGAGTGGGTTCTAAATTGGGGAAAAAAACATGTTCTCCAATCTCTTCCCCCAAAGCATTCCTTCAGCTATTGACTTTGGAAGTAACTTCGCTAAGCCTGGTGGCTGTCCCTCATTTGCTGGGAATGACACACGGAACTTTTGGATATGTGGGACGCTTGCTTAGCAAATCAATACTGCGACCTCGCCAGTCATCTGCTTTGGTGGCTCATGGCAAGGGAGGCCAAGAGACAAGCAGCTTCCTTTCTTGGCAAAACTGTGGATAGAGTATTGGTTCTATGTGACACAACTGCCCTGACTTAAACTTTGACTCCTTACCAGTATCCTTTTCTGAGCTATTTGCACTGTGAACATAGAGTCTAAAAAGATTTATTTAAATTTAAAAAAAAAAGGCAAGTGTCATTTTTAGAAAGGCGAGACACCCAGCACATCCTACTCTCAGTAGATTTCTTTGACAGCTTGTGATGTTGCCTAGAAGGTAAATATACCCTCAGACTCCAAGTAAACAAACAGTCCACGGCATGGAGCTCAGGTATAAAAAGAGGAAATTTTACACAATGTGGCCACACACACCTTGTCACTTCCCAGAAAATTAAAGGTGACCCCGTAAATTCATCACAAGAGTATTCTTCCATAACTTCAACAACAGATGGGGTCTGTTTTGATAGAGTTTTTCCAATTCCCAAAGATAAGATGCTGGGCTAGAGGGAGGGGGGGAGGGCAAGAAGCTGACCACTGCTCCCCGAAACGGAAACCAACGCTCACTCAAGGCCTCTGGGCTTCTGAAAGACACTTTGTGAGCACTGAGCATCTGCCGGCTGGAGGAGAGAGGGAGCACGGAGACTGGATGAACGCCCATTTCTCCATGGGGTGGCCCTTTTACTAACGTGCCAAGATTTTCCTGGATTGGCTGAAAAGAGATCACACCTAGATGTGGATAAATCACAAGCAGGTGGCGATTGGTCTCCCTCTGCCTGCACAATGGATGGGAGAAGTTTTGAAACCAGAGGAAGATTTCACGGCTACCTTTGACAAGTCTCAGTTTACTCACTCATTCAACCATTTGGTGTGCTTGTGAGCATGGGCACACACAGGCCATGTCACACGTGAGGAAGTCAAAGGACAACCTTCCAGGTCAGTTTTTTGCCTTCTACCTTGTTTGAAGCAGGATCTCTTGTTGTACATAAGCTTCGTTCATGAGCTTCCAGAAATTTCTCCTCTCTCTGCTTCTCTTCTGCCCCCAGATGAGCTGGGATTACTGAAACCCACTACAGCTTTGGGATTTTATATTTTTAGTCTTTTTTCAAGGTAGGCTCTCACTCTAGCTCAGGCTGACCTGGAATTCACTATGTAGTCTCAGGATGGCCTGGAACTCACCGCGATCCTCCTGCCTCTGTCTCCCGAGTGCTGGGATGAAAGGCTTGTCAACTTTGGGCTTTTATGTGGGCTCTGAGGATCCAAACTCGGGATAGTTGCACTCGTGCTTTCTCCACTGAGCCATCTCCCCAGCCCAACAACTCTTCACTCCCCCCCACCACCCCTGCCTACTCCTAGGGTTGGAACCCAGGAGCTTATGCATGCTAGGTAAAAGCTCTGGCTGAACTGCACCCCCAGCCCCTTAGCAACCTTCCCTGCCTCTCAGTAGAGATGGAGGAATATGACATAAGCCAGTGTGTTCTAAGGGGTTACTATTGGCTCACTAAGCAGAACAGTTGACAAAAACTAAAGGATTCCCAGGGGCCCAGTGCTTGACGGACACATGACTTAATCTTCATCAGTCTGGATTGTCAAAAGGGGAAAGTGAAATTGAACTCAGCCAGCTCCAAACCTTACCCAGAGGAACTGCCGGGAAGCAGGGGCGTGGTCTGGTGTGAACTTCCTGGGTTCGCCACTCCTCAGTCTTCTCATCTAAGGATCTAAGAACAGTGGAATGATAACTGTATGTGCACGCATGTGTGTGTGTGTGTAATTTGAGGGATTTTGGTGATTTTTTAATAAGCCTGTGGGTTTTTTTTAATTTTTTTAATTGACAACATGCATAATTATAGACAATAAACCATGATAATTCCCCCCCACACTTTCCCTTGCACAACCCCACTCTCCATCATATACCCTCCCCCTCACAATCAGTCTCTCTTTTATTTTGATGTCATGATCTTTTCCTCTTACTATGATGGTCTTGTGTAGGTAGTATCAGGCACTGTGAGGTCATGGATATCCAGGCCATTTTGTGTCTGGAAGAGCACATGGTAAGGAGTCCTACCCTTCCTTTGGCTCTTACATTCTTTCTGCCACCTCTTCCGCAATGGACCCTGAGCTTTGGAGGGTGTGATAGAGAGGTTTCAGTGCTGAACACTCCTCTTTCACTTCTCAGCACTATGATGCCTTTTTAAAATTTTTTGTATTTACTTATTTATTTGACAGAGAGAAAGAGGAAGAGAGAGAAAGAAAGAGAGAATGGGCACACCAGGGCCTCCAGCCACTACAAGCAAACTCCAGATGCATGTGCCACCTTGCCATCTGGCTAACGTGGGTCCTGGCAAATGGAACCTGGGTCCTTTGGCTTTGCAGGCAAATGCCTTAACCACTAAGCCATCCCTCCAGTCCACTATGGTGCCTTTTGAGACATCCCAGTGGTCACCACTATCTGAAAAGTGAAGCTTCCCTAACCAAAAGTGAGAGCTCATTAATATATGGGTATGAACATTAAGAAAAGTGCTTATAGGACAGTTTGGTGACCATAATATATGCATTTAGCCAGACAAGAGCAAGCATTATTCCCCTACAGCTCATGACTTCCCCCATCAGAGATTTTCAGTATCAGGGATGTATTTCCTCCCATGGAGCAGGTCTCCAATCCAATTAGAGAGCGGTTGGTTTCCCTCATAACAGAAATGCCACTGTTGCACCCATTGGCTCATTTGTCCAGGCTGGCCAAACTTAAAGCTTGCAGCGTCCACTCTTGTTTATCTCCACTGACGACTTCTCTCTCTCCCATAGAGCTGCATGTAATATAACTTTTTCCAGCTTTCAGTCAGCTGGTCTATAGGGAGACACTTTTCAGCTCAGCTTCAGCAGGATTTCTCAGTGTCCTTGCAGCCCAAGCATATGACATCTTCAGCAATAGGGTCTTACCATCTATTCCTAGTGGGAAACCAAGAGCCTCGGCAATGGCCTATAATGTTCAGAGCACCAGGGTCCTCCCTGGCCAACAACTCACTGGAAGGTATCCCATTCCTGGCTCTGAAATTTTTCTAGTAACAATCTTCTGGGTGCACTATTGTACTAAAAAGTAAGCTTCCACATGGCTTATTCACACCTTGTCACTTCCCAGAAAATTAAAGGTGACCCCCGTAAATTCATCACAAGAGTATTCTTCCATAACTTCAACAACAGATGGGGTCTGTTTTGATAGAGTTTTTCCAATTCCCAAAGATAAGATGCTGGGCTAGAGGGAGGGGGGGAGGGCAAGACAGCTGACCACTGCTCCCCGAAACGGAAACCAACGCTCACTCAAGGCCTCTGGGCTTCTGAAAGACACTTTGTGAGCACTGAGCATCTGCCGGCTGGAGGAGAGAGGGAGCACGGAGACTGGATGAACGCCCATTTCTCCATGGGGTGGCCCTTTTACTAACGTGCCAAGATTTTCCTGGATTGGCTGAAAAGAGATCACACCTAGATGTGGAGAAATCACAAGCAGGTGGCGATCGGTCTCCCTCTGCCTGCACAATGGATGGGAGAAGTTTTGAAACCAGAGGAAGATTTCACGGCTACCTTTGACAAGTCTCAGTTTACTCACTCATTCAACCATTTGGTGTGCTTGTGAGTATGGGCACACACAGGCCATGTCACACGTGAGGAAGTCAAAGGACAACCTTCCAGGTCAGTTTTTTGCCTTCTACCTTGTTTGAAGCAGGATCTCTTGTTGTACATAAGCTTCGTTCATGAGCTTCCAGAAATTTCTCCTCTCTCTGCTTCTCTTCTGCCCCCAGATGATCTGGGATTACTGAAACCCACTACAGCTTTGGGATTTTATATTTTTAGTCTTTTTTCAAGGTAGGCTCTCACTCTAGCTCAGGCTGACCTGGAATTCACTATGTAGTCTCAGGATGGCCTGGAACTCACCGCGATCCTCCTGCCTCTGTCTCCCGAGTGCTGGGATGAAAGGCTTGTCAACTTTGGGCTTTTATGTGGGCTCTGAGGATCCAAACTCAGGATAGTTGCACTCGTGCTTTCTCCACTGAGCCATCTCCCCAGCCCAACAACTCTTCACTCCCCCCACCACCCCTGCCTACTCCTAGGGTTGGAACCCAGGAGCTTATGCATGCTAGGTAAAAGCTCTGGCTGAACTGCACCCCCAGCCCCTTAGCAACCTTCCCTGCCTCTCAGTAGAGATGGAGGAATATGACATAAGCCAGTGTGTTCTAAGGGGTTACTATTGGCTCACTAAGCAGAACAGTTGACAAAAACTAAAGGATTCCCAGGGGCCCAGTGCTTGACGGACACATGACTTAATCTTCATCAGTCTGGATTGTCAAAAGGGGAAAGTGAAATTGAACTCAGCCAGCTCCAAACCTTACCCAGAGGAACTGCCGGGAAGCAGGGGCGTGGTCTGGTGTGAACTTCCTGGGTTCGCCACTCCTCAGTCTTCTCATCTAAGGATCTAAGAACAGTGGAATGATAACTGTATGTGCACGCATGTGTGTGTGTGTGTAATTTGAGGGATTTTGGTGATTTTTAATAAGCCTGTGGTTTTTTTAATTTTTTTAATTGACAACATGCATAATTATAGACAATAAACCATGATAATTCCCCCACACTTTCCCTTGCACAACCCCACTCTCCATCATATACCCTCCCCCTCACAATCAGTCTCTCTTTTATTTTGATGTCATGATCTTTTCCTCTTACTATGATGGTCTTGTGTAGGTAGTATCAGGCACTGTGAGGTCATGGATATCCAGGCCATTTTGTGTCTGGAAGAGCACATGGTAAGGAGTCCTACCCTTCCTTTGGCTCTTACATTCTTTCTGCCACCTCTTCCGCAATGGACCCTGAGCTTTGGAGGGTGTGATAGAGAGGTTTCAGTGCTGAACACTCCTCTTTCACTTCTCAGCACTATGATGCCTTTTTAAAATTTTTTGTATTTACTTATTTATTTGACAGAGAGAAAGAGGGAAAGAGAGAAAGAATGAGAGAATGGGCACACCAGGGCCTGCAACCACTACAAGCGAACTCCAGATGCATGTGCCACCTTGCCATCTGGCTAACGTGGGTCCTGGCAAATGGAACCTGGGTCCTTTGGCTTTGCAGGCAAATGCCTTAACCACTAAGCCATCCCTCCAGCCCACTCTGGTGCCTTTTGAGTCATCCCAGTGGTCACCACTATCTGAAAAGTGAAGCTTCTCTAACCAAAAGTGAGAACTCATTAATATATGGGTATGAACATTAAGAAAAGTGCTTATAGGACAGTTTGGTGACCATAATATATGCATTTAGCCAGACAAGAGCAAGCATTATTCCCCTACAGCTCATGACTTCCCCCATCAGAGATTTTCAGTATCAGGGATGTATTTCCTCCCATGGAGCAGGTCTCCAATCCAATTAGAGAGCGGTTGGTTTCCCTCATAACAGAAATGCCACTGTTGCACCCATTGGCTCATTTGTCCAGGCTGGCCAAACTTAAAGCTTGCAGCGTCCACTCTTGTTTATCTCCACTGACGACTTCTCTCTCTCCCATAGAGCTGCATGTAATATAACTTTTTCCAGCTTTCAGTCAGCTGGTCTATAGGGAGACACTTTTCAGCTCAGCTTCAGCAGGATTTCTCAGTGACCTTGCAGCCCAACCATGTGACATCTTCAGCAATAGGGTCTTACCATCTATTCCTAGTGGGAAACCAAGAGCCTCGGCAATGGCCTATAATGTTCAGAGCACCAGGGTCCTCCCTGGCCAACAACTCACTGGAAGGTATCCCATTCCTGGCTCTGAAATTTTTCTAGTAACAATCTTCTGGGTGCACTATTGTACTAAAAAGTAAGCTTCCACATGGCTTATTCATACCCTGTTAGATTTTGATTAACCCTCCCCTGACCCTTCCTTAACTCAATCTCTTCCCCTGACTTTTTCTGTTTTTATAAGGGTTGGCAATTTCTTTTTTATAAATTTTATTTATTTAATTTAAGAGGGGCAGAGAGAGAGAGAGAGAGAGAATGGGCACACCAGCATCTCTAGCCACTGCAAACAAACTCCAGACACATGTGCCACATTGTCCATCTGGTTTACATGGGTACTGGGGAATCAAACCTGGATCCTTAAGCTTCACAGGCAAGTGCCTTAACCATTACACCATCTCTCCAGCCCTGGGCCTGTTTTACATCAGCATTTCCAGCTCATATCACTTATCTGTCCATTCAACATGTGTAACTAAACATTTGCAGTTTATGCCACTGCTGTCTAGACTTTGAGTCAGGACATGGGTTCACATGTGTGGAGGTGAGCATACACATGTGTGTATATGCATGTGGAAGCCAGTGTAGTGTTGGTTGTCTTCCTCAATCACATTCCACCCCATTTTGAAGATAGGATCTCTCAGTGAACTCAGAGCTCACTGATTCAGCTAGACTAGCTAGCCAGAAAACCCAAGGGATCAGCCTGGCTTTCTATGTGGGTGCTGGGGATCCAAACTCATGCTTATATTTCAAGCACTTTTGACTGACTAAGCCATTTTCATGACCTTTTTTTTTTTTTTGGAGAGAGACAGAGAGAGAGAGGGAGAGAAAGGCAGATAGAGATGGGCGCGCCAGCAGCCTCTCAGCTGCTGCGAATGAAATCCAGATGTGTGCGCCCCCTTGTGGTCAAGCGCGGCATTGCGCCCTTGCATCACTTTGCATCTGGCTAAACGTGGGACCTGGAGATTGGAACCAGCGTTCTTTAGGCTTAGGAGGCAGGCGCCTTAACTGCTAAGCCATCTCTCCAGCCCTTCATGACCTTTTTGGGGTAATAGCGGATTCAAGGTAGGGTCTTGCTGCAGCCCAGGCTGACCTGGAATTCACTATCTTGTTTTAGGGTGGACCCTTTAAAAAAAAAATTTTTTTTTTTTTTTTTGGTTTTTCAAAGTAGTCTTGCTCTAGGCTGACTTGATATTCACTCTGTCATCTCAAGGAGGCCTTGAACTCACAGCGGTCCTCCTACCTCTGCCACCTGAGTACCAGGATTAAAGGCATGCACCACACCTGGCTAAAAATATTTTTATTTATTTATTTGTAAGCAGAGAGAGAAGACAGAAAGAGACTGAGAATGGGCACACCAGGGTCTCCAGCCTCTGCAAATGAACTCCAGATGCACACGCCACTATAATCTGTGTTTACACAGGTGCTGAGGAATCAAACCCTGGTGGTTAGGTTTTGTAGGCAAGTGCCTTAACTGCTGAGCCATCTCTCCAGCCCTTTAGGACCCTTTTAATCAGTCAACCCCTTGCCTTTTCCCAATGGACTTTACATGTCATTCACATGCCTTGAGCCAGCATCTCCTTATACTCCTGACTGCTTGTGTTGGCAGTTCACAAGTCACTTTGCACACACTTCAGTGTGATCTCACAACAATCCAACAAGGAAAGATAAAGCAGACAGATGGTATTCATTAAGATGATGCTGATGGTTTTGCCAGTTTTGCACATCACTGAAGTGAGACTCGGGCATTTTAAGTGACTGCTGGAGCCAGATTTCATACCCATGTAAAAATCTTGAGTGTGGCAGCACACATTTGGAATCCAAGCACTGGGGAGATGGAGACAGGAGGATCCCTGGGACTTGCCGGCCAGCCAGACTAGCATAATTGGTGAGCTCCGGGCCAATGAGAGAATTTGTCTCAGAGGAGATGGACAGCATTCCTGAGGATGACCCCTGAGGTTATCCTCTGGCATCACACACACACATACACAAACATGTATACACATGGATGAACACACATACACACAAGAAAAAATAATAATAGTGCCTACTGTTGTTGGGAAGACCAGTGAATAATATATACAAAACTCTTAGGATAGTGTCATACTTAGCAAACATCATCAGATTGTCAGTCGCATTATCGTTATTATAGAGATCCTGAAAGCAAACAGAGGCTAACTAAGGAAGAACAGTGAAGTGCAAATATCTTTAGCTGGAGATCCAGGTGAGAGAAAATGAACCCAAACTAAGAGAAACAGGGAAGGAGCCATCCCCCACTCTGCCATTTTCTCCCTGTGCAACCTTGAATATCTCCATCTCTTTCCTGCTCATTGCTTCCCTCCTCAGTCAGGTGACAAGGTTGGGGGCGGGGAAGCTTGGAAAAGAGCTACTGACTCCCTCATGCTCCCCAGTCAGTTTTCCTTAGAACCAGACTGACCGACTCCTCCAATGGCTGGGACTTTCCCAGTTCTAACACTGGAAGTGCTACATCCCAGGAATACAACTGCAAGAAAACCAAGATGGTGAACCGCACTTATGGCCAACTCCTTTAAAAAAAAAATCCATAATGGGCTGTGGAAGTGCTGTTATCATGAGTGCCTGAGAGGACCTGGGACCAACTCAGTTACTTCCCTAGGACCCGTGTCAACAGCTGAGCATGGCCAGGCAGGGCTGTTAACAACCCCCCCACCCAGTCCTGTGGGGAGCAGGGACCAGAGAATCCCTGGGTCTCATGAAAACAGTAGCTCTGCGCTCACAGAGACTTCATCTCAAGGAAATACAGAGGTGATAGAAGAAAGTACACCTGATGTTCTCTTCTGAACTCCATGTTCCTACATCTGCACATACATGTGCATGCACCACATATACACACACCACATGCTACATATGCACAAAAAAACAGTAAATGGGGCTGGAGAGATGGCTTAGTGGTTAAGTGCCTGCCTGCGAAGCCTAAGAACACTTGTTCGAAGTTCCAGGTCCCACGTTTAGCCTGAAGCAAAAGTGACGCAAATGCACAATGTCGCACATTCACACAAGGGGGCACACGTGTCTGAAGTTCTCTCACAGTGGCTGAAAAGGCCTTGGCACACCCATTCTCTCTCTGCCTCTTCCTCTCCCCCCCCCACTCAAAATAAAACAGCAAACAATTAAAAAATAACTTCTTTTGGTTTTTCTAGCTAGGGTCTCACTCTAGTCCAGGCTGACCTAGAATTCACTGTGTAGTCTCAGGCTGGCCTGGAACTCATGGTGATCCTCCTCCTACCTCTGCCTCTTGAGTGCTGGGATTAAAGGCATGTGCCACCATGCCCAGCTAAAAACTAACTTTAATCTATAGTCATTTTCTTTTTCTGAGGTAGGGTCCCACTCTAGCTCAGGCTGACCTGGAATTCACTATGGAGTCTCAGGGTGGCCTTGAACTCATGGCGATCCTCCTACCTCTGCCTCCCGAGTTCTGGGATTAAAGGCGTGCGCCACCACGCCCGGCTTAATCTACAGTCATTTCCTAAACTTCACCACTCTAGTTACCTCCTTCATATATTTTCCCATAGCTGTATAGAACTGTGAGATTCACTCCACTGCATCCACTTTCAAGGAATAATTCTCCATCAGTACATCAGTAGTCAGCATAAACCAAATTAGCTGAGGAGACAAGGATCCCCATAAACCAGAGCTGGATTATACAACACAAGCCTAAAGCAACCTGCCTCCTCTCCTTGGCTGACTACCTCCTGTCCATAGCCCACCATTCAGCTTAGGTCCTCTTCACCCCCATATAAACCCTACTGAGGGGGCTGGAGAGATGCTTAGTGGTTAAGGCGCTTGCCTGTGAAGCCTGAGGACCCATGTTTGACTCACCAGATCCCAGGTAAGCCAGACATATGAAGGTGAGGCAAGCTCAAGGTCACACACGCCCACTAGTGGCACAAGCATCTGGTGTTCAATTGCAGTGGCTGGACACCCTGATACACCAGTCCCCTCTCCCTGCCTCCCTCCCTCTCTCTCTCTCTCTCTCTCATTAAAAAATGGGAGCAGTCTGTTGGGCTTGCCTCAAAAATAAATAAAAATAAACTCTACTGAGGGCTGGAGATATAGGTTAGCAGTTAAGGCACTTGCCTGAGAAACCTAAGCACTCAGGTTCGATTCCTCAGTAGCCATGTAAGCCAGATGCACAAAGTAGATCATGTGTCTGGAGTTGGTTTGCAGTGGCTGGAAATCCTGGCATACTCATTTTCTCTCGATAGATAGATAGATAGATAGATAGATAGATAGATAGATAGATAGATGATAGAGATATAGATATATGCCTCTCTCTCTTTCTTTCTAATAAATAAAATAATTTTTTAATCTTTTTTTTAAAACCTCTACTAAACCCTGAGCTTCTGACCTTGTCCCTCCCAGCACTTGACAACAGCAATGCCTCATGTCCTCTAGCTAGTCCCCATCAGGCTCCATGGAGACGGGGATCCACCAACATCCCCACACCTACTATCATACCCAAGGGTATAATATGGGCTTCATAAATGTTGGGAGACTGAAGGAAACATTTCCAAGCCGCCTGATCCCCCACCCCACCCCCCGCAGATCAGCATCTTCTCCCCTCCCCCTTCTCACAAAGGGCAATAGCATGCGGTCTGGCCACAGAGAGAACATGGTATCTGGTAACACCACCGGGAACACTGACAAAAATGTGGCCGTAGTAGGTTCACCCAGCTCTCAGGAAGGACTGGGTATCGGTCACGCTGCATCGCACACAGGAAGAGCACGAGCTGGTGCTGAAGGCGCAGGATGGCCTGAGCCTTTGGTCTTGGGTTTCTCTTCCTAAGGTATTTATATCCATCCGGAGAGGCCGGCTGTCTTTGTCCACTGTGAGCGTGTGTCTAACCCAAAGACGCCATGCCCTGAATACATCGAATACCAGCCCTTAGATGGGCATCCCCTGCTGCCTTACATCTTGCTCATAGGCTCCATGAAGGGAAGGGCTCCGTGGAGTGTCTAAAGCCTCTTTCCTCTATCTCAGAGGCCCGAGCTTCTTGGTGTGGTGTATTACTTTGGGCTGGTTTGATTTGGTTTGGTGTGCAGTCGTGGGTATTGGACCAAGAGCCTCACACATGCTAGGCAAACATGGTACCACGCAGCTCTATCCCCAACCCTTTACTTACATTGTTTTTATTTTGATTCAGAGTCTCACTAAGTTGCCCAGGGTGGCCTTTTAGCCACCCTGAAGCCCACACTGGCCTTGAACTTGTGATCTTCCTGCCTCAGCTTTCTGAGTAGCTGGGATGACAAACCTGTACCACTCGGCCTGGCTTGTATTTTTCTTTTAATTGGCATGACTACTTTCCAGATGAAAATGGGGAGGCATGGCACTCTCGGGCATCTGATGAACCACTAAGGGACAAACAGTTCAGAAGTGGCAGCAGCGAGTGCAGATTCGGTGTGCAGCGTCTGGGAATAAGAGCCGCTCCTTAGAACCCTCCAGAGCAAGTGCATTAACTCGTTTACTCCTCTCAACAGCTGGACATGAAGTATGCTGCTATTATTAACATTGTGCAAATAAGGTACAGAGAGGGCCAGTGACTGACCCAGGCACTAAGTGGCTAAACTGGAATTCAAGCCCAAGCAGCCACCAAACTTGATTTGTCCTTTCTCTCTTGAGACTTACTAAGAAGCTACTGCTGCCACCCTGGCTTCAAGGTGCTTAAACTTTGCAGGGAGATCAAACAAAGTATGCCTGAGGACTGGAGATATGGCTCAGCTAGTAAGGCACTTATCTGAAAAGCTTAAGAACCCTGGTTCAATTCCCTGGTACCCAAGTCCAAAAGGTGGTGCATGCATCTGGAGTTTGTTCATTGCAGTGGCTAGAGGCCCTGGAGCTCCCATTTTCTCTCTCCTCCTCCTCCTTCTTTCTCTCTCACTCTCTGCCTCTTTCTCTTTCTCAAATAAATAAATTTTTTAAAGCACATCTGATTTTTAGCAAGTACACGATGCAGTGTGAGGGGACTAAATAGGGGGCAGCTGGCTGTCCCAGAAGAGAGAGACCTGAAGCATTAAGGTCTGGATCTGCATGCCTGCCCTGTGCTTGCCTGCAGCTGAGGCGCATCCCATGGAGCCTCGACTTCCCCATCTCCACTGTGAGCATGACGACGAAGATGAAGATGATGACGAGCTCAGCCCCTTCTCAGAGGAATGGTGTCAGGATGACACGGAGAGAAAGCGCACAGGGCCCTTACACTGGAGAATGTGTTCAGTACCCATTGTCCGCTTTTTCTCTGCATGTATATACGTGTGTGTTGTGTGTATATGTGTGTATGCGTGTTCCTGTGTGTGCACATGCAATGTGGAGGCCAGAGGTCAATATCACACATCTTCCTCAGTCACTCCTTATTTTTGGAGACATGGTCTCTCACTGAACCCAATTTGTCTAGCGAGTGAACCCCAAGACTCTTCCTGTCTCTGCATCCTCTGCTCTGAGCCACCATGTCCAGCTACAGGGGTTCTGGGGATCCATACTCGGATCCTCATACTTATACAGCACTCTACCCCTGAGCCATCTCCCCAGCCCCTGACCACTGCTATTTCTAGCAGAGGGTTAGGGTTAGTGTCCTTTATCCCTTTGCACACATATAGCAAGCATCAACCAACAACACACCAGGCACTGCGCCAGGTCTTAGGCATACAAAGAAGAAGGTGGTGGTCAGGCTCTCAAAGAAGTCAAGGTACAGAGAAGGGCCGGAGGTGATGCGGGTTCAGAGAAGGGCGGGGCAGGTGGAAGTCTGGAGTCCTTGTAGGAGGACTCAGAAGGTGTTGTACAGGAGCATGACCAGGGTGCTGGGGTGAGGTACCATGGCACCTGTGACGCACCACCAAAGAGACAGCCAGGGTGTCCCCTATGCCCAGTGGTTGAGGGTGGTCACCCGCAGACAAGGTTCCAAGCAGGTCCCTCAGGTCCTGAAGCCTCTTCGTTTCCAGAATCCACTGACAAAAGAAGAAAAAAAGAAAAAGCACTGAAATGAAACTAGGCTTGATGTTTAGTTATTTTTTGTTGTTGTTGTTGTTTTTATGTTTAGTTATTTCAATAGCTAGCCACACTGGGGCGGGGAGTGGGGGGAGGAGGGGGACTGAATTGATGCGTCACCAAAGAGGCACCAGAAAGTGAAGGGAGAAAGATGCAATTATGTAAGGGTCCCCACCCCACTCCCATCCCCTTCCAAGTGTCTCCTCAGTCGGATCCTGCAGATCTGTCTCCTGGGAGCGGTTGTCGCTCCAGAAAATATGACACTTCACTTCCTGCCCTTGTTTGTGAACACACCCCGCCACCCTCCATCTCAGTTTCATGTAACTGCCAGCCGGCATTAACGCCCTCCTCCTCCTCCTTCTCCTCCTTTTCCTCCTCTTCCTCCTCCTCCTCCTCCTCGCCGAGGCAGAAAATAGAAAAGGAAGAATTCAGCAGCTCGCCCCCTCCCCGCCCCCGCAACGTGCCACCCTCGGCGGCACCAAGATAACCAGCGCGCAGACCACAATGGGTCCTTATTCCCTCCGCCCAGGAATGCGAGGGACGGGAGGCTTTAACCACCTTCCGCGTTCTCCTGCAAAGAGAGTCGGCTTGTTATTTCGGTTGTCTGGCCACTCTTCATTACTCTTCTTTGCTGTGGAGAAAGATACTTTTTTTTTTTTTTTAATGCCTGGCAGGAGATGTTGCAGACGGGCAGGAACTGTCAGCGGGCGCCTGCGGCCAGCATCAGGTGAGACGCCCGCGGGCGCCAGCGGCGGGGACACACTGACCCCTAGTGGCCGGCCGGGTGCTCGCAGCCCCGAGACAACCCCACCCCCCCCCCACCCCACCCCCGCCTCCTCCCCTCAAACTCCCGCCACAGAGCACCTCTGTGTGCACCCCCTGGGGCTGCCTTACACACACACATGCACACACACACACCATGTCTTCACTGGTGGTGTCTTCGCGGCCTTGCTCTGGCACGTGCATGCAAACACACACACACACACACACACACACACACACACACACACACGTCTTCACTGCCTTGCCCTGACACGTACATGCAAACACACACACACGCCTTCACTGCCTTGCCCTGACATGTACATGCAAACACACACACACACCATGTCTTCACTGCCTTGCCCTGACATGTACATGCAAACACACACACACACCATGTCTTCACTGCCTTGACCTGACACACACACATGCAAACACACACACACACACCATGTCTTCACTGCCTTGACCTGACACACACACATGCAAACACACACACACACACACACCTTCACTGCCTTGACCTGACACACACACATGCACACACACACACACACACCATGTCTTCACTGCCTTGACCTGACACTCACATGCAAACACACACCATGCCTTCACTGCCTTGCCCTGACACACACATGCAAACACACACACACACACACACACACACACACACACACACACCATGTCCCTTTTTCCTTCCAAACCAGAAAAGCAACTTCTCTAATTCTAGAAAACAGTTTCCCAGGAACCTCAGGGCACCCCGGAGCTCAGCTCAGCTAACTCTGGGGAGTCTTGTGGGAAAAACAGACTAATCCCAGTATGACACATGGCTGAGCCAGGCACTGTGCACACAGAATCCCATAGAAGCCTTCGCAATAACCCCAATGCACAGATTTGGAGACTACGGCTATGGTAGTTGCCAAGATAATGTTTTTTTAATCGATTTGCAATAAGTTACATAGCACTGGCCTTCCAGGCATTCTTCTAGTACTTTCTCTATGCTAAAATTATCCATGAGGGACTGGAGAGATGGATCAGTGGTTAAGGTGCTTGCCTGCAAAGCCTAATGACCTGGGGTTTGACTCCCCAGTACCCACAGAAAGTCAGATACACAAAATGGTGCATACATCTGGAGTTTATTTGCAGTGGCTAGGAACCCTGGCTCCCCATTCTGTCTCTCTCTTTCTCTCTCTCTCTGTCTCTTCTCTGCTTGCAAATAAATGAATAACAATAATATTTTTCTTTAATCCTAGCACTCAGGAGGCAGAGGTAGGAGGATCGCTGTGAATTCGAGTCCAGCCTGAGACTACATAGTGAATTCCAGGTCAGCTTGGGCTAGAGTGAGACCTACCTCAAAAAAAAAAAGCAACAATAAAAAAAAAAAAAAAAATCCATGTGCAGTCCATCACAGTCGTTTGTAGTTCCAACTATGTCCTCCATTTTACAGCAGGGGACTGGGGGAGGGGGGAGGTGATGTATGACCATGAGTTCAGTAGAAAAACTGGCAGTGAGGCCTGAGGGCTGTCAGCCACTGCACTGAGCTCCACCCACCATGGTGATTGCAGAGAGGAGACCAAGGTGCCGCTCTGCTCAGGGGCTGTAGATCCTGAGTCCTTCTGTCTGTCTCTCCTTTATTCTAAGGATGAAGAGCTACAGCAATACAAGAAGAAGCAAAGAAAGAAAAACCACATGCAGGAGGCAGTACTGTGAGCCTCTTCACTACCAGAACCTCGTGCCTGGCATGCACAGGTGCTCCATCAGTTCAACTGGACAGTCCCTGAAGGAAGGTTCTAGAAAGATGGGAAAGCAGGGGTGGGTGATTAGAGTTGCACAAACCACGCTGCTGAGGTGGAAACGTGTTGTGTTGGCTAAGACTTTCCTGATGTCCACCAGTTCAATTGGACAGATCCTCACTGTTCCCTTCCGGGCCAATACAAGAGGGAGAGCTGAACCTCAGCTGAGCGTCCCCTGCTCCACCTTGCTGGGATTCATACTGTTCACACCACCTGAAATGTGAGCCCCCTCCTTAGTTTATTTCACTTGACTTTCATGGTAGCCGCAGGAAGTAAGTTTAGCCAGCCTTGGTTATTTTTTTATAATTATTAAGTAGAAACTTTGCATGGATATATCATGTGTTGGTACCATCCTTTCCCTCTTCCCTGCTCCCACTCCACGGAGTGCCCTCTTCAGTGGGATTGCAGGTGAATACCTAACTCACAAGGAGCTGTGAGAGCAGCAGTCAGTGATTGTGGGGGGAAGAAGGGACAATGAGCCAGGCTTGATTTTTAACATGAGAAAACCGAGGCCTTTGCCAAATGGGCTCAGCCGCTGTCTCAGGTTTCCAAAGTCATCAACAGAGCCCCTACAACACTCTGGCTTCCCGACTCCAAAGCAGCTCCATTCCCCCACTGTCACTGTCAGCCAGGACCCTCATACCCAGACATCCCAACCCACCATCTCCCCTGTAGCAGCGCCGTGAGCTGGCAAGCTTGTTCCTGCCTGCACACCTTCGCGCCAGCCATGCCCTCAGCCGGGAGTGCCTTCCTGTTCATGGATCTTCACACAGTTGGCTCCTTCCTGTCATTCTGGTGTCAGCTCAAGTGTCACCTCCTCCGAAAAGCCTTCCCTATCCACCCGGCCTAAAATAGCCTTCCAGTTACTCTCTCTTGCATCACTGTTTTATTTACTTCCCAGCAGTTATTAATCTCCGGTAATGTCTTGTTTAGTTACCCTTGTTAGTTTCATCTCATGTGTAATGAGGACATTAATTATATAACACAAACCTACCATGGCCAGGCAAGGGTCCAAAAGCTTCACCCCACTGGAAGTCATTTAATCTTCACAACTACCTGTGCAGAAGAGGAAACTGAGGCAGGAGGCTAGGTTCTGTAATTTCTCTAAGATTCCACCTTAGTAAGCTGCACTCTCGACTCTACAAAAATATGAGCCTTCAACAGTGAAAGAAAATGGCATTTTTATTGTAGTTATTTGTTTAATTATTTGAAAGAGAGAGAATGGGCACAACCAGGTCCTCTAGCCACTGCAAACAAAATCCAGACACATGCGCCACCTTGTGTATCTGGCTTAGGTAGGTACTGGGGAATCAAACCTGGGTGCTTAGGCTTCGCAGGCAAGCACCTTAACCACAAAGCCATCACTCCAGCCCCTGACAAATGGAATTTTAAATGAACAAGATAGGCTTAGATATTTCTCCAAAAGAGATAGAGAAGTAGCCAATAAGCACGTGGGGGAAAAAAGTTCAGTATTATTAGTCACTAGAGAAATTAGAATCAGGCCGGGTGTGGTGGCGCACGCCTTTAATCCCAGCACTCTGGAAGCAGAGGTAGGAGGATCACCGTGAGTTCAAGGCCAACCTGAGACTACATAGTGACTTCCAGGTCAGCCTGGGCTAGAGCGAGACCCTACCTCAAAAACCAAAAAAAAAAAAAAATGCAAATCAAGCAGTTAGAACTGCTTGATTTATCCTACATGGAAAATACAAAGCTGCTGGCAAGGATGCATTGCTCATGCATTGTTGATGGGACACAAAACAAGGCGCTGCTGTAGAAGCGGCAGCTCCTCAGAAGCTCCATAGAGGGGCTGGGGAGACGGCTCCGTGGTGACAGCACTTGCTGCACAAACACGGGGACCTGAAAGACTACTTTCAGGGGTCATGTCTATAGTTCGTTACTAGAGAAGTTTCTCTGACTGTGTAGAGTACCGGAAACCACGAGGAAGAGGCGTAGTGTTCTCTCCTAAGCGTGAAGCCGGCTCTTGGTGTTGCTTTGAGGCAACTGTCCATCGCCATGAATGATCACTCTTCTCTCCCCTTAAGGAGGGAAAAACTCACCAATAGCTAGAAGTTCCCAAGTGGGCAGAGAGCCAGAGAGGGGAAACTGTTCTAAAGGACCCCGAAAGTGTACTGATGGAGTGCAGGAAGATAAACTCGGAAGAAAATGTTGAGGAGGAGAAAGAATAAAAGTAAGGAGTTAATGAGAAGTGAGCTTGCAGAAGGAAGGAAGGAAGGAAGGAAGGAAGGAAGGGAGGGAGGGAGGGAGGGAGGGAGGGAGGGGAGGGAGGGAAAAAAACATGGAGACCCGAGTTTGACCCCCCCAGCATGCAAAAATCTGGGCACAGCCACACATGCCTATAACCCTAGAGAGACAGCGCCATTGGGGCTTGCTGGTCAGCCAATCTGACAGAGAAACAGCAGCTTCAAGTGAGTGAAAGATTCCATCTTGGTCAAATAAAGCAGAAGGGTGATAGAGGGAGATTCCCAACATTTTTCTCTGGCCTCCACACACATGCATACGGGGCATGCACAGATGCACCATATATATATGTATACATACCACATACATACACACACACACACACACACACACACACACACACACTTTTTAAAGTTCAATAGAAGTTACATAGGACCCAGCAATTCTACTCTATAGACTCAAATCAATTGAAAACAGTTAAACAGCAACACATATCTGAATGTTTATAACACTCATGAGTGCTAAAACATGATAGGAACCCAAATGCCCATCAGCTGAAGAGCATGTGAACAAAGCTGTTAGATCCACACAACGGGACATTCAGCCTGATAAAGGAATGCAATACTGACACATGCTACAACATTGATACCCTTAAACACATGATGCCATGATGCGTGGGGAAAGCCAGAGGCAAAAAAAAAAAAAAAAAAAAAAAAAAAAAAAACATGTTTAATGACTGAATTTATATGCAATATCCAAAACAGGCCAATTCATAGATTTTAAAATGGCAGAATGAGGGCTGGAGAGATGGCCCAGCCGTTAAGGCACTTGCCTGCAAAGCGTAACAATCCAGGTTCAAATCCCTAGTATCCAGATAAAGCCAGATGCACAAAGTAGCACATGCATTTGGAGTTTGCAGTCACCAGAGGCCCTGATGTACCCATTCTTTGTTTTTCTCTCTCTCCCTCTCTCTCTCTCCTTGCATATAAATAAGTAAAAATATTTTGGCTGGAGAGAGCTTAGCAGTTCAGGCACTTGCTTGTGAAACCTGAGGACCCAGGTTTGATTCCCCAGAACCCATGCACATGGAAGTGTGTGCATCTGGAGTTCATTTGCAGTGGCTAAGGGCCCTGGCATGCCCATTATATATCTCTCTCTCTCTCTACACACACACACACACACACACACACACACACACATAAATAAAAATAAAATAAAATAATGAATAACATATTTTTTAAAGTCAGCTTTGTCTCTCAGCTTCACCTCTGCCTAGAGTGGAACATATCCATTGGCAACATGAGTAAAGGTGACAAGATCCCAAGCCTCCTGGGAGATGCAGGTCTCAGTCTCAGATGCCTTCCCAGCACCATGAGGTTCCAGGAAGCTCTAGTGAGTGGTTCCCAAACTCCAGGTGAATCCCAGGAAGGCTTGTCAGTGCTCAGAAGGACCCCTGGGTTTCAGTGCAGAGCTGCTGGCTCAGAGGACAGAGGAGGGGGTTAACATGTTGCCCGACTGACCACCTGTGACAGGTAAATTCTGTTCAGAGAAACCTAATACACCACCCCAGAACCATGAGAACATGGCATGTGTCTTCCATAAAGCACCAAAGAAGAGGCGTTCATGGAGAGAAGCCTGGAGGAAGAAAAAGGCCCATATGCAGTAAGAGAGAGGCAGAGAGAGGCAGGCAGAGAAAGAGGGGAGAAAGTTTTGCACCACCACAATAACCAAACTGTCAAAAGGGGGAATGGTGGCTCACATCTATAATCCCAGAACTAGAGAGACCAAGAAAGAAGTGAGTTTGAGGCCAGCCTGGGCTAGAGTGAGACTCTACCTCAAAAAGAAAATTAAAAACAGCCAGGCGTGGTGGCACACGCCTTTAATCCCAACACTTGGGAGGCAGAGGTAGGAGGATTGCTGGATTGCCTCCCTGAGTTCAAGGCCTCAGCCTGGGCCTGAGACTACTACCTCAAAAGAAAATTAAAAACAGCCAGGCGTGGTGAATTCCCAACAGGTCAGCCTGGATTGCTGAGTTCAAGGTGAATTCCAGGTCAGCCTGGGCTAGAGTGAGAGCCTACCTCGAAAAAACCAAAAGAAGAAAGAAGAAGAAAGAAAGAAAGAATAAAGGAAGAAAATTTAAAAGGGGGGACCTAAATAAATGCAGAAATGTAGACACATGCCATAGTAAACTGTGAGTGTATTCAAAGAGGAGGAAGGGAGTTTTCAAGGATAAAAAGAAGGATTACATCAGATATGTTGAGTCAGCAATCCTTGGTTAATAACGAGTAGTAAGTAAGTCCTAGGTTGACAAGACAGTTGCTGGGCAGATGTCCTTGTGAAACGTTCTGTGTAAGAGTTCAGTGGCCTTGAAGTCTAGTAGTCTTTGTGATTGATGGTTACTATGAGGCAATTGTGTAAGAACTCTTCCTTCATGACTGTGGTAGTTTGAATGGATGGCCCCCAATATAGTCAGGATTTTATTAAAGTTTGTAATTTAGATCTGCAGCCACCTGGCTGGAGGAGGTGGTACTGTGGGTGGGTTCTAGGGGCCAGCCCTAAGGTGTGGGGGTGGATTTGGAATTCCAGCCTTTATAAAGATATGCAACGTGCCTGAGCTTTGCCTGGAGTTCTAAGCGTGCTTGCTTGTGGTGCTGGTGGTTCTTCTCTCTGATTGGACCTGTGGAAGTAGGGTCATTATGGAACTTCCCCTGGATCTGTAAACTTCAAATAAATTTCCTTCCTCCCAAAAACTGGTTTGCAAGTTCATCTCAGGGACCCTGAAGCTGAGTGCTGTAATAATGTACCAGCCTCATTTCTTTTGTTCTTTTTAGATAGGGTCTCATGTAGCGCAGGCCTCCAATTCCTTAGGTAGCTGAAGATGGCCTTGTACTTCTGGCAGTCTTACCTCCACCTCCTGAGTATTGGGATTATAGGCATGCACCATCATGCCAGGTTTATACATTGCTGGGGATTGAACCCAGGGCTTCATGAATGCTAGGCAAGCACTCTACCAACTGAGAGCCAGTAACTTTCTCCCTAGACAAACCCACCCAGCCTCCCTTGGAGCAGGCCCTCTCTTTCCCCTGTGTGCTGTGGGGGGGGGCATGACCCTGTTTGGAGGACATGACCTTTGTTTGGTCAGGGATCTCCCTGTCTTCCTATAGTAGTTACCTTCTTATTACTGGAACAAAACATCCAACCAGATGCAGCTTATGTTGAGGGAGGGTTTATGTCAGGCTTGCAGTTTCAAGGTGCAGGCGTTTTTGTTGTTGTTGTTGTTGTTTGTTTGGTTTGGTTTGGTTTTTTGAGGTAGGGTCTCACTCTGGTCCAGGCTGACCTGGAATTAACTATGTAGTCTCAGGGTGGCCTCAAACTCATGGCAATCCTCCTACCTCTGCCTCATGAGTACTGGGATTAAAGGTGTGTGCCACCACACCAAGCTAAGGGGCAGTTTTATCATGGCATAGAAAGCACAGCAGAGTAGAGAGAGAGAGAGAGAGGGAGAGAGAGAGAATGGGCATGCCAGGGCCTCCAGCCACTGCAAACAGACTGCAGATGCATGCGCCCCCTTCTGCATCTGGCTTACATGGGTCCTGGGGAACAAACTGGGATCCTTTGACTTTGCAGGCAAACACCTTAACCACTAAGCCATCTCTCCACCCCTGTTTTTTTTTTCATTTTTATTTATTTATTTATTTGAGAGCAACAGAGAAAGAAAAAGGCAGAGAGAGAAAGAGAGGCAGAGAGAGAATGGGCACATCAGGGCCTCCAGCCACTGCAAATGAACTCTAGATGCATGTACCACCTTGTGCATCTGGCTTATGTGGGTCCTGGGGAACTGAGTCTTGAGCCAGGGTCCTTAGGCTTCTCAGGCTAAGCCATCTCTCCAGCCCAATCCATTCTTTATTTAGAGAGCAGAACATCTTCTGATACTGGCCTTGTAAAAGTAAACAAGGCAGGACATCCCTGCTCTTCTTGTGAAGAGAGAGATGCGTGGGGAGCAGATTAAACACCAGTGTTTATTAGTGCAGGAAAGCTGGACAAAAGATATAATGGAAAACTCAGCAGCCCCAAGTGTTGCTCTGACAAAGGTGTCCCCAGGATCCCCAGGGCAGGCAGCCTGCCCAATGCCTGATCAGCAGGCTCCCAGCTCCATCCTTCCAGGGAGGACTTGGGTTCTGTCCACACTCACAAACTGGTAGGAGGCCTTAGGGGCTTTCCATGCTAAGCCATTAGTTATCAGGACACATGCAGGTTAGTAAAAGGAAGCAGAATCTGTATTTGCCATCCCTCCCCAAGGCAACCTTTGGCTTGCTCACAAAAGTCACAAGCCCCTGAAGTCTGAAGACATTCTTTTCCGCAGTTTAAGGTCAGTCACGTGGAAGGCAGAGCCTCGCCCTGTGTCAGCATGTTCCAGGTCACTGCCTATCAAGATGCTTGCTGGAAAAGAAGGAGAAACGATTTTAGGATGGCAGGTGATGATGCGGAAGGAAGAGGAGAAAGGCAGAGGACATTTGGGAGGGGGAAACTGCTACCTGTCATTTCATGACCAGTTCCTGTGTGTGTGCCAGGGTAGTTCCATGTTCCATGTCCTGGCTTTTTGATTCCTCAGGGCAGCCACAAGAAAGGAGCGTATGTTTTGTGTGTGTGTGTGTGCTATATATGTATATGCATGTTCATAAGTATGTGCACATGTGTGTGGAGGCCAGAGGTTGATATCAGATGTCTTCCTCTATCACTCTAATTTTTCTTTTTTGAGGCCAGGTCTCTTACTGCACCTGGTATTCATTGATTCTGCTAGACTAACTAACCAGCAAGTGCCAGGGACCCTCCTGTCTCTGACTGCCCAACACCGGGTTTACAGGTGTATGTGCACCACTGTGCCAGCATTTCATGTGAGCACTGGAGACCCAAACTCATACCCTGCAGAAGCCTTTTATCCACTAAGCCATCTCCCCAGCCCAAAAAAAGGAGCTCTTCCTATCTCCATTTTACCAACAAAACAGAGAAGGCAGGTGATTTTTTTTTTTCTATTCAGCCAGTGACTAGTGTCCTCAGGATCTGAAAGCTCACTCCAAATTCCAGGCAGACTCTACCCTCCAGCCACTGCTTTCTTGGCTTGCGAGTGGGAAATGTCTGGAATGATACGTTGGTGGAGCCCTGTATTTGCAGGAGCATTCAGGCTCCTGGCTCCCAACAGGGTCTGTCCAATGTAACAGAAGTCTCATTCACCCCCGGAGAATTAAGCTGCAAGGGCCACACACCCAAAAACCTCTCCTTTCACCAGCCTCCTACAGCAGTAATGGGCACTTCTGCTTGCAGGTCATTTACTGAGCTCTGGATGACAGAGACGCCACCACGCTGATTTACAGACGCAGAACCAGAGCCTCAGAGAGGTGAGTTAGCTGTGCCGCGGCTGTCACACAGAGGCTGAGACACAGAGAGGCCAGCCTACTCTAGCCAATTCCAGAGTCAGCACCTGTAACGGCTCCACAGAACTTCCAGTGGTGGGAGAGAAAAGGTCCCTGGTGCAGAGGGAGATAGCTGGCAGCCTGGAGTCAAGAACCAATATCAGGCACACCAGAGTGCTGGCCCAGAACAGGGCTCAGAGGTCAGTAGGACCAAAAGAGGGATGTCATCCCAAACTTTATTCCTCAAAAACAGAATTTCTCAAAGCTGGGCATGGTGGCACATGCCTTTAATCCCAGCACTCGGGAGGCAGAGGTAGGAGGATTGCTGTGAGTTTGAGACTACCCTGAGAATAAACTGAATTCCAGGTCAGCCTGGGGTAGAGCAGACCCTATCTTGAAACCCCACCCCCAAAAAAATGGTGGGCTGGAGAGATAGTTTAGTGGTTAAGACGCTTGCCTGAAAATCCAAAAGACCACAGTTTGATTCCCCAGGACCCACATAAGCCAGATGCACAAGGTGGCACATGTGTCTGGAGTTCATTTGCAGCAGCTAGAGGCCCTGGTGTGCCCATTCTCTCTCTCCCTCTCTCCCACTCTCTCTCTGTCTCAAATTAATTAATTAAAAATTCAGGAAAAAAAGGGCTGGAGAGATGGCTTAGCAGTTAAGGTACTTGCTTATGAAGACTAAGAACTCATGTTCAAGTCTCCTGGTCCTAGGTAAGCCAGACACACAGTGTCATAGATGTGCAAGGTCGCACATGAGCACAAAGGGGTGCAGGCATCTGGAGTTTGATTGCAGTGGTTGGAGGCCCTGGCATGCCAATTATTTCTCTCCCTTTTCCTCTCTCTCTTTCTCATTCTTATTCTCTCTCTCTCACATAAAGAAAAGGCAGTCTGTGGAGCTTGCAAAAAAAAAAAAAAAAAAAGATGAACACATGGGTCCCTCCCAGGCATGAGTTAGTTAGGAGGTTACAGTCAGCTCCTTCACAAAATGGGGTTAAAGTGCACACCGTCAATGACACCAGGGTGTTCAAAAGATCACAAGAGAGAACTTAGGTGATTGCACCCTGCAAATTATACAGTGACACTCTGAAGGAGGTGTCCCTGTGACACTTCATGTGACAAGTCACAGTAGCACAAAATAAACAGCAGTAAAGATATAAGACTGCACTTAACCACACATAATAAACTATGCCATTATGTCCTGTCCTACTTGGCCCATTAAAACTGCAGAGGCAACCAGGCATGGTGGTGCATGCCTTTTATCCCAGCTCTTGAGAGGCAGAGGTAAGAGTATTGTTGTGAGTTTGAGGCCAGCCTGGGATTACAGAGTGAGTGCCAGGTCAGCCTGGGTTACAGTGAGACCCTACCTGGAAAAAAAAACTGCAGAGGAGGAATGAAATTCACTGGACTTAACTTCTGATGGGATTTTGTACCTTATCTAATAGGATTTTTAAAAGGGTAGGAGGGACTGGAGAGATGGCTTACTGGTTAAGGCACTTGCCTGCAAAGCCTAAGGACCCAGATTCAATTCTCTATGTCCCACATAAGCTAGATGCACAAGGGGGTGCATGCATCTGGAGTTTGTTAGCAGTGGCTAGAGGCCCTGATATGTCCATTCTCTCTCTCTCTCTCTCTTTCTCTCTCTCTCTCTCTCTCTCTCTCTCTCTCCTCTCTGTCTCAAATAAAAATAAATTTAAACTAAATAAATAAATAAAAATTAAAAGGGGGCTGGAGAGATGGCTTAGCAGTTAAGGTACATGCCTGCAAAGCCTAAGAACCCAGGTTCAATTCTCCAGGTCCCACATAAGCCAGTTGCACATGGTGGCACATGCATCTGGAGTTTGTTTGCAGTGGCTACAGGCCCTGGTGCACCCATTCTTCCTTTCGCTCTTTGTCTCTCTCTCTCTCTCTCTCCCTCCCCCTTTCTGTCTCTAATAAATAAATAAATAAAAATTTAAAAATGTAAAAGGGTAGGAGAAGACAATATAAGTTAGCTAGCCAGGGAGAATCAATCTGCTGCAACTATGGACCCAGGAGCAGAGGTGGGGTACAGGGTGCATTGGGAACCCCAAGCAGCCTGCTACAGGCCCAGTGGAAGAGAGAGGATGGGTGGAGGGGGGGTTGCACAGACTGCTATGAGAAGGCTGCAGGGAGGGGATAGCAGGGAGACTGGGATCCGGACCCAGGAAAGAGGAGCTGAGCCTGATACTGTCACCATTGCTGGTGACCGTGGTGGGTGTCACAGGTCAAACCCACCAATGCTCACCCCACCTGGAGAGACCTGGCTCTCAACAACCCAGGTTCAGAGTTTAGAATGATTGTTTTTATGTGTGTGTGTGATTAGCGTGCGCCACCACACCCGCCTAAAAATAAATATTTTTTTCAGGTGTGATGTGCCTTAATCCCAGCACTCGGGAGGCAGAGGTAGGAGAATCATTGTCAGTTTGAGGGTTTACATATGCACATGTGTAACCCAAAACAGACATATGAAAGAAACATGAAAGGAGGCCAGGGGACAACAAACTCCAAACAAGTGTCATTCATCTCAGGAGCCACCCAGTTTCATTTAAAAATATTTGTTTTTTTTGGTATTTTTGTATGAGAGAAAGAGGCAGAGAGAGAGAGAGAGAATGGGTGGTCTCACTCAGATGCATGTGCCCAGAATTGCTGACCTGGAACTCACTAAGCCATCTCTGCAGCCCCCCACCTTTTTAAAGTTTTTTTTTTGTTTGTTTATTTTTATTTATTTATTCTCAGGAGCCAGGGTCTCCAGGCAAATGAACTCAGCCCTCCGAACTCCCAGCAATCCTCCTTAGAGAAAAGACGAGAGAGAGAGAAGCAAGTAAGCTAGATTGGCTGGCCAAGCCTGCCCCCTCTGCCTGCCAGTACCCCCTTTTTAACTTATTTATTTGAGAGAAAAAGCAGAGAGAGAGAGAGAATGGGTGCCTGAAACTGGCCAAGTAAGCTAGATTGGCTGGCCAGGGAACCCAGAGACATGCTTGTCTCCACCTCCCCAAGACTGGGTAACAAGCACATGCCACCACATCTGGAATTTTTTTTTTTTTTTTTTTTTTTTTTTTTTTTTTTGGTTTTTCGAGGTAGGGTCTCGTTCTAGCTCAGGCTGACCTGGAAGTCACTATGTAGTCTCAGGGTGGCCTTGAACTCTTGGCAATCCTCCTACCTCTGCCTCCCGAGTGCTGGGATTAAAGGTGTGCGCCACCACACCCGGCTTACATCTGGAATTTTTACATGGGTTCTGAGGATCAAACTCAGGTCCTCAAACTTGCAAGGCACATACTTTACCACCTGAGCTGTCTCCCTAGCCCCAGACTTATCTTTCCTGGATGGCAGATAGGTCTCATCCCCCTTGCCCCCCTGTTATCTTGGTTATCTTTGGTTATCTGCAGGCTACCCCTTGTTCCCCAGGGGTCCTTCCCCTCTGACTCTTCTACCTCATTCTTGTTTTTATTTCAAAGAGAGAGCATGGGCGCGCACCAGGGCCTCTTGCTGCTGCAAATGAACTCCAAACAGTGCATCACTATGTGCATCAAGCTTAACGTGGACACAGGGGAATTGAACCCAGGCAGCAGGCTTTGCAAGCAAGTGTCTTTAACCTCTGAGCCATCTCCCCAGCCCTCTCTTGTCTCATTCTTGCCTCTACAATCCATAAGCAGATAATCACTGGCTTCCCCAGAACTCTGTTCCAAAAGGCCTCCCAGCCCATCCACACTCTCCACAGCCACCCCCTCCAACAAAAAGCCTGGAACATACCGAGCTGGCCCTTACACAGGGTGGACCCTGTTCCTATCGCAATGGGGCTTGCAGTGGGGGTTCAGCCAATGCTCCAGGAACTGCTCCTCTGCGCGGTGCTCCAGGGCCAGCAGGTAGTGCATATACTCCTGTTGAGACAAACCCACAGTGATGGGAGACTTCGTCAATAGGGAGGCAGAGCTGCGTGCTGGGACAGGGCAAAGCTTGGCCAAGAAAGGAAGGGAACCCTTCCATCATGCCCATGTTTCTGGTGGGAAGATCAGTCAGGCCCACCCATGAGGAGGCACAATAAAGAAGCCTGACAAGCCTGGTAGGCGTGGTGGCACACGCCTTTAATCCAGGCACTAGGGAGGCAGAGGTAGCAGGATCACCGTGAGTTTGAGGCCACCTTGAGACTACCTAGTGAATGCCAGTTCAGCCCCAGCTACAGTGAGACCCTACCTTGAAAAACCACACACACAAAAAAAAAAAAGAAGAAGAAGAAGAAGGCTGACAGTCAGCAATGCTGGGGTGCATCCACACACCTCTGGGGGATTCTAACAGGCAGCAGCCATTCTGGAAGACACTTGGTTGCCTACAGTCTAGAAATGTCACCCTTGGTGGGAATATAATATAGCTCAGTGCTAGAGCAGTTGATTAGCCTACGTGAGGCCACCGGTTCAAATCCCAGTTCCACTAAAAATATCACTCCTATTTTCCACCTCAGAGCAGTGAGCCCCCACTTTATAAGAGACCTCTGGAGACCTTGCTAAAACACACGTGGCTGAGCCCACCCCAGAGTTCCCAACTCAGTGAGTTCACTGCCCTTCAGCCCACCAAGTGCAAGGTCAGGATATTTGCACACAAGAACATCCTTTTTAAAAAAAAATTATTTATTTTGAGAGAGAGAAAAAAGAGGAAGAGAGAGAGAGAGAATGGGCATGCAGGGTCTTCAGCTACTGCCAACGAACTCTGGATGCATGCACCCCCTTGTGCACATGTGCGACATTGCGTGTTTGCGTCACTGTGCATCTGGCTTACATGGGACCTGGAGATTCAAACAGGAGTTTGTAGCCTTCTCAAGCAAGTGTCTCAACTGCTAAGCCATCTCTCCAGCCCAAGGACATCTTTTGAAACTTTGCCATTACCCTATGACTCATGACCTAACTTCAGCTCATCCCTCCCCTCCTCCCCCCAAAATAATCAATGAATGCCTTTGCTCCCTTTGTTTAAGTGAACACCTTGGTCAGTACTAGCTCCCTTTGGCTCAAGTCGCCAACTTGAGCTGAGGTCTCAATAAAGGAGGCTCACCTTCCTTGCTCAGACCTGGTGGCTTGGTCTCATTTCTACTGCTCCACGCCACAAGTTCTCACCATATGGTATCAGTTGAACCTTGAGAACATGATGCTATGTAAGAGGATGCAGGACCAAAGGTCACAGATCACAATTACATTTTGATGGCAAGTCCTCACATTGACATGTCCAACCAAAAGCGGTTCCTGGCCCTGCCTTACCCATCCCTGTGTTGCCCTACACTTCTCAGTATCCCAAGACAAGACAGTGTCATTGTCCCCGTCACCTCAAACCCAACCTAAGACCAAGCACTGGGTCTATGAGCTTATCCCCTGACGAGTTCTAAAACATCCTCCCTTCTCTGTGTCTCTGCCTCTCCTATAGGTCAGGTCCTGAGTTCGATTCCCAGACCCCATGTAAAAAGCTAGAAACCATGATGAGCTTCTGTAATCCCAGTATGCTGACACTGGTGACCAGATGGGAGGAGTTCCTGGAAATTTGAGGTGAGCCCAGCAAAATATAACAGATCAAGAATTCAGAAGGATGAGCATGGTGGCTCACGCCTTTAATCCCAGCACTCGGGAGGCAGAGGTAGGAGAATCAGCATGAGTTTGAGACCAGCCTGAAACTATGTAGTGAATTCCAGGTCAGCCTGGGCCACAGCAAGACTCTACCTCAAAAAAAAAAAAAAAAAAAAAAGAGGGCTGGAAAGATGGCTTAGCAGTTAAGGTGCTTGCCTGCAGAACCTAAGAACCCAGGTACAATTCCCCAGTATCCAGGTAAACCAGATGCACAGGTAGTGCATGTGTCTGGAGTTCGTTTGCAGTGGCTAGAGGCCCTGGCACACCCATTCATTCTCTCTCTCTCTCTCTCTCTCTCTCTCTCTCTCAAATAAATAAATAAAATATTAAAAATAAAAGAATCCAAAGGGAGAAACCCTGCCTAAAAGAGATTCCAGGCAAGGAATCTCTGACTTCCTCTGACTTCCACATGCATGCACCCTGTGGCACACACATGCTTACACTCATCCATGAACATGTATATGCATGCACACATATGCAAACAATTGTTTTTTGGAGAGAGACACAGAGAAAGACAGAGAGAGAGGGAGACAGAATGGGTGCACCAGCAGCCTCTCAGCTGCTGCAAATGAACTCCAGATGCGTGCACCCCCTTGTGGGCAAGTGCAGCATCACTTTGCAAACAAACCATTCTAAAAGTGCTAGTCTTCCTGAAGCAGGCTGGGGAGAAGCAGTAGACAGTGGCCTGTGGGGAGTGTGCAGGTGACCCCATGCTGCATGACCAAGTACCAAGGACAGATTAGGTGTGTTTTGTTTGTGTGTGTGTTTGGTTGACATTTTTTTCACTGCATTTATTTATTTTAAGTTATTTATTTATGTATTTTCATGGGGCAGGTCGGGGGTACATGCCAGGGTTTCCTGCTGCTGCAAATGCACACCAGATGCTTGTTCCACCTTTTATGTCCAGATTACATGGGGGCAGCTTGGTAGTCAAACCTGGGCCAGCAGGCTTTGCAAGCAAGCATCTTTCACTGCTGAGCCATCTTGTAGCCACCACTGTAATTACTTTTTATTACTGATTTCTTAGCTAGCATATAAAGTAATGGGTTTCCTGGTGATGTTTTCATACACATATATTACTATGTTTTGTTCTTGTCTACCTCCATACACTGACTCCCCATCCCGGATCTCCTCATCTTTCTGCTCTTCTTCCTCCCTCCAAATAGTCTTTCCCTTTTTTTTTTTTTTTCAACAGACTGGCCTTTATGTGTGTGTGTGTGTGTGTGTGTGTGTGTGTGTGTGTGTGTGTGTGTATGAGAGAGACAGACAGACAGACAGAATCAGTGTGCCAGGATCTCCAGCCACTATAATCGAACTCCAGACATGTGTGCAACTTTATGAACATGTGCGACTTTGTGCATGCATCACCTTGTGAGTCTGGCTTACACAGGCTCTGGGGAGTCCAATTGGGTCCTTAGGCTTCACAGGCAAGCGCTTTAACTGCTAAGCCATCTCTCCAGCCCCTTCTTTATGCTTTATGTCACATATATTCATTGCCTTCTCATTTCCCCCTCCAGACTCCCTTTAGAACTCTTTCTCCCCTTTCCTAGTCCCCTTTCTACTTTAATGTCCTACACACACACATACACATGCACACACATACCTATGTATATAAATGTAAATCTATTTTTTATTGTTTTATTTTTGAGAGAGAGAAAGAGAGAGAAAAAGGGGCAGAGACAGAATGGGCACACCAGGGCCTTTCAGCCACTGTGAATGAACTCCAGATGCGTGCGCCCCCTTGTGGTGCATGTATGACACTGCACACTTGTGTCACTGCATCTGACTTAATGGGACCTGGAGATTCAAACATACATTCTTAGGCTTTGCTGGTAAGTGCTTTGACTGCTAAGCCATCTCTTCAGCTCTAAACATAAATCTAAATTCTGTATATAAAAGAAAACAAAATATTTGTCTTTCTGAGTCTGGCTTAATTTACTTAAACATATTGATCTCTGGTTCCATCCATTTTCCTTCAAATGTCATAATTTCATTCATTGTTACAGCTTAATAAAATTCCGTTGTGTATATGTACCTGATTTTGTTCACCTGTTGGTAGACATCCAGGCTGATTCCATATCTTGGCTCTTGTGAATAGAACTGCAATAAACATGGATGTGCACAGGTCTCTGTAGTGTGTTGACTTAGAATCCTTCAGGTATATGCCAAGGAGTGGTATAGATGGTTAATATGGTAGTTCTACTTTTAGTTTATTTGAGGGACCTTCACGCTGATTTCCACAGTAGTTGAGCACATTCACATTCCATGAGTAGTGAATAAGGGTTCCTCTTTCCCCACATCCTCACCAACATTTATTGTCACCTGTTTTCTAAATGATTGCCACTCTTACTGAGGAGAGATGGACTCTCAATATAGTTTATTTTATTTATTTATGCAAGGAGAGAGAAAAGAAAGGAAAGAGAGAATGAGAGCACCAGGGTCTCTTGCCACTGAAACAAACTTCAAATGCATGCATATGTGCAGCTGGCTTTATGTGGGTGCTCGGGAATCAAGCCCAGGTCATTAGGCTTTGCAGGTGAGTGCCTTAACCACTGAGCCATCTCTCCAGCCCTCAGTATAGTTTTAATCTTCATTTCCTTGATGGCTGAGGATGTTGAACATTTATTGGTCATTTATATTTCTTTCTTGAGAACTGTCTATTCAATATATTGTCTCATTCGTTGATAGGATGACTTGGGTTTTAGTGTCTTGTTTTAGGAGTGCATTATAAATCCTAGTATTTAGCTCTGGAGAGATGGCTTAGCAGTCCAGGTGCTTGCCTACAAAGCCAAAGAACCCAGACTCGATTCCCCAGGACCCACGTAAGCCAGGTGCCCAAGGTGACTGTGGTGGTTTGATTCAGGTGTTCCCCATAAACTTAGGTGTTCTGAATGCTAGGTCCCCAGCTGATAGCAATTTGGAAATTAATGCCTCCTAGAGGCAGTGTATTGTTGGGGGTGGGCTTATGGTTGTTATAGCCAGTGTCCCCTAACCACTGTTTGGCACACTCTCCTGTGGCTATTGTCCCCCTTATATTGGCCAGAGGGTGATGTCCACCCTCTGCTCATACTATTGTTTTTCCCTGCCATGATGGAGCTTCCCCTCAAGTCTGTAAGTCAAAATAAACCCCTTTTCCCAAAAGCTGCTATTGGTCAGGTGATTTCTGCCAGCAATGCAAATCTGACTGCAACAGTGGCGCATGCGTCTGGAGTTCATTTGCAGTAGCTAAAGGCCCTGGTGTACCCATTCTCTCTTTCTTCTCTCTCTCTCTCTCATCTGCCTCTTTCTCTCTTCCTCTTTCCTAAATAAATAAATAAAAATAAATCCTAGCATTTAATCTCCTGTCAGAAATATAGTTGACAAATATTTTCTCCCATTTGGCAGGCTATCTCTTCACTCTGTGGGACATGTTGAAAATGAGCCAAGGGGGCTGGAAAGATGGCTTAGCGGTTAAGGATCCCAGTCCCATTCTCCAGGACCCACGTAAGCCAGATGCACAAGGGGGGCACATGCATCTGGAGTTCGTTTGCAGTGGCGGGAGACCCTGGCACACCTATTCTCTTTCTCTCTCTCAAATAATAAATAAAATGTATTTTAAAAAAAAAGAAAAGAAAATGAGCCAAGGGAGGCTGCCACTCCAGGAAAGAAATGCATAGGATTTGCTGTTCTATGTGATGATCTGAGCTATCAGGAAGAAATTAGAACTTGGAAAAGCAGCATGTGAACTTGGCAGTGTCCCCACACTTACGGATGGTGCTGATGAGGCCACTGGTGATAAGAACAAATATCACCAGCGATGGACAACACTTTTTTGCAACCGGCTACTGTAAACTGAGCGGAAGTAAACATGGATGTGGAAGTATCTCTGTGGCGTGCTGATTTAGACTCCTTTGAGATCGAACACTTGCTTGTGCCTTACTCATTGAATCCCTGTCCCCCTCAGCCAAGTATCAAGCCAGTTTTGTTTTATTTTGTGTTTTGCACTTTCTTTTTGTTGTTGGGATTTGAGGCAGAGTATCACTCTACTCCACACTGACCTGATATTCATTATGTACTCCAGGCTGGCCGTGAACCTTAAACTCACAGCTGAATCAAACCATTGTCTCCATAAGTGCTGGGATTTAGGCACCAGCCACTATGACTGCCATGTGTTTTGTTTTTAAAGATATGGGGTCTCATCCAGGTGTGGTTGTGTACGCCTTTAATCCCAGCACTTGAGGCCAGCCTAGGCTAACAGTGTAAGTTCCAGGTCAGCCTGGGCTGAAGTGAGAACAAGCCTCAAAAGAGAGAGAGAGAGAGCCAGGCGTGGTGGCACATGCCTTTAATCCCAGCACTTGGGAGGCAGAGGTAGGAGGATCTCCATTTAGTTCAAGGCCACCCTGAGACTCATAGTGAATTCCAGGTCAGCCTCAGCTAGAGCGAGACCCTACCTCAAAAATCAAAAACAAAAGAGAGAGCCGGGCATGGTGGCATACACCTTTAATCCTAGCACTCTGGAGGCAAAGGTAGGAGGGTTGTTGTGGATTCAAGGCCACTCTGAGACTACATAGTGAATTCTAGGTCAGCCTGGACCAGAATGAGACCCTACCTCAAAAAATACTTAAAAAGAGAGAGAGAAAAAAAAATGAATATACTACCAGGCTGGTCTCAAACTCTGGGGATTAAGTGATCCTTCTACCTTAGCCTCTTAAGGAACTGGAACTATGACATGGGCCACCCCTCCCAGCCCAGGTAGGTTCTTTAAAATTATGTATTTATTTGCAAGACAGACAGAGAGAAAGAGAGAGAATGCACCAGAGTCTCTTGCTACTGCAAAGGACACAAAACGTTTCTGCCATTTTTTTGCATCTGGTTTACATGGGTACTGAATAATTGAACCTGCACAAGTAGACTTTGCAAGCAAATGCCTTTAGCCTCAGAGCCATCTCCCCAGGCCCCATTTAGCTTTTGGATGGCAGTAATCAAGGCAAATTGAGTGTATGGCTTAGTGCTTGGCATACAGTAGAACCCCAGGACAGTTCAATGAAGAAATGATTAAATAAATACATTCAAGAACTGTTTTTTCTCCATCATCCTACTAAAACCTCCTCAGGGGGTTCCTCAATGTCTGTGTCTATCTGCTCAGTATAACAAGCCAGGCCAATGTGCATAAAATCAAAGTGTCGTATCTATTTCACACTCCTAAACAGCAGTTGAAATCATCATGGAGAAAAACAACCAAAATAGACACACACAGAGAACAAGAAAGAAGCCAGTGCTGGTTTCCATGACACTTCACTATTTGTTTTAAATGTTAGGGAAATGAATATGCCACAAAGGCCTAGAAGTGATCGTTAGTCAAAGTTGAAAAGCCAAACGGCCAATCTGCTAAAAACCACAAGTTCAACAATTGCACTGGCTGAGTTAGCAATGACCCAGCATTAATGATCATCTCAAATGTTCCTGGACCGAGAAAGCAAGGGGAGATGGAAAGTAGGTTTTAATTTCTTTAAGATTCTTCTCGCCAAGGGGGAAGGAATTAAAGCAAAACAAAAACCAGTGTTTGTGCTCCACACCCAATGCCCATTGTAATGGTTGAAGTCAATCTCTTCCCAGTTACTGGACTGGAAATTGCAAGAAGACCCTGACTATAACACTCAGCTTGTGTGATAATGAAATAAAACTACCCACCAGAGACTGATGGAGAGTCATGAAGTGGACAGGTAATCTATCATGTTTCCATGCAGGAACTTTACCCAAGATGCCAATATTCCTTTCTGTGACGTTTGGACAGGATTACAGGGCCATCAACATTTGGAAGAATTATTTCACTCATTAGTGCAAGCAAGTTAATCACGTGGGCTAGCGGATGGCTCAGAAGCTAACCACCCTGGGACTCGAAGGCTCCACACCACAGGAAGGCAGATGTGTGCTGGGTGCAATTTACATCTCAGTTTCTCTGAACCGTCTTTGAGATCATGGGGAACAAAAGGGTAATGAACTGACTGGTACATTTGTCAAGGGGCTAAACATGAAAGCATAGTTTTTCAAAGGCCACTTACCATAAAGCTAATATGATTTACACATGCCCAATGAGAACATTCCTGAAAGGAGCACAAGCCAATATGGCCAGCTTCCTGGGAAGGCGAATTCCCAGGGCACACAAATGCTTATGAACACAATTACAAAAGACAACACTGAGGCTTAAATGTCAGCTTTTTAAAGAATTGCCATGATTCTCCCTGGCAATTGGCAAACAACTTCTTTACTAAAATTAAGAGAACTTCAATGAGTTTTAATGAGGCTACAGAAAAAAACAACAACAACAAAAAAACACTTCTTTGAAATAATCTGCAGAATTTAAAGTTCTATCCCTCAGAAAGGAACTAAGCAGAGTCCACAAGTAAGTGTTGTCAGTGGTGGGTTTGGTGCCCGGGATCTGGAAGTGAAACAGATTATCCATCTCCTCAAACAACTGAGAACAATCTGGTGAGAGAGACATAAAGAGGTAAAAATAGCCATTTTATTTCTGATAGTGTCATGCTGAAGAGGGACATTGGGTGACCTCTTAAGAAAGACATAGGATATGAGGGAATTCTGGCAGTGACATCTGTCACCTCATTGATCAGGGTTGACTCGACTGATCTGGATGGCTAGGCGGGTGTCCCCTTCCTCCTTCACTGCTCCATGTGCGTCCCTCCCAAAGCTGCGTGCTTGGTCAAAGAGGACGACCTTCCCTGAATAGAGGTGGACCAATCTTCGGTCAAGGGTATACAAGTAGCTGCGCTCCTCTGCTAGAACCTCCAAACAAGCTCTCAAGAATGACGCTACCTAAAGCGAGTCCATCAGGATATGCAAGAGTTATCGTGGTAAACAGGTAACAGAAGATACAGATACAAAGACAGGTGTTATGGGAGAAGAACTTGAACCACGACATCAACCCCACAGTTTATCCTCACAGATATCCAGTGCCAGTAAATACTTAGATGTCTACATGGAACCCCACACATCATTTTTCATTCCTGCTCGTCCCTTGCTAGCCCAACAAAAGCCAGCTGGTCTCCAGTTTGAGCACCAGAATCTAATGTTCCTGAAAAACTCTGAAAACTCTTGGACAATAGGAGCATACATTGTCAAAGCACTTTTACACAAACAATTAAATAGTATGTATTGAAAGCTTTAAAAGACTTTGTGTCCATAGAATAAATCTATTTTCTACAAATATGACCATAATAAATCTTTTTATGCAAGAAAAAAAAGTTCAGGGACTGGGGAGATGGCTCGGCGGATAAAGCAATCACCACGTGTGGTGGTTTGATTCAGGTGTCCCAGCTGATGGAGATTTGGGAATTAATGCCTCCTGGAGGCGATGTATTGCTGGGGGCAGGCTTGTGGGTATTATAGTCAGTGTCCCCTTGCCAGTGTTTGGCACACTCTCCTGTTCCTATTGTCCACCTGATGTTGGCCAGGGGGTGATGTTCACCCTCTGCTCATGCCATTGTTTTCCCCTGCCATCATGGAGCTTCCCCTCAAGTCTGTAAGCCAAAACAAACGTTTTTTCCCCACAAGCTGCTCTTGGTCAGGTGATTTCTGCCAGCAATGTGAACCTGACTGCAACACCACATAAGTGTAAGCACCTGAGCTTGGATCCCCAGACCCCGTCTAAAAAAGCTACATGCTCTAGTTGACTTCTGTAATCCTGGCATGCCAACAGGGAGATAGGAGGAGAGGCGGAATTTCCCAGAAACACATAGACCAGCTAGCCTGGCAAACAAAGTGATCAAGAGACCCTGCAAATGAGGTAGACAGCAAGGCCCAAGGAGTTGTCCTCCAACCACACACAAACACAAACCTGCACTCACACACAAGAGTAAACACATGCATCATATATACACACCAGGAAAAAGTTTAGAGTGGGGCTGGAAAGATGGCTTAGTGGTTAAGGCACTTGCCTTTGAAGCCTAAGGACCCAGGTTTGATTTCCCCAGAACCCATGTTAAGCCAGATGCACATGATGGCACATGCATCTGGAGTTTGTTTACAGAGGTAGAGGCCCTGGTGTGCCCATTCTCTCCTCCCTCCCTCTCTCTCTATCTCTATATATATCATAAATAAAAATATTTTATTTTTAAAAGTTCAGCCGGAGCCAGGCGTGGTGGTGCACGTCTTTAATCCCAGCACTTGGGAGGCAGAGGTAGGAGGATTGTTGAGAGTTCGAGGCCATCCTGAGACTACATAGTGAATTCCAGGTCAGCCTGAGCTAGAGTGAGACCCTACCTCGCAAAACCAAAAAAAAAAAAAAAAAAAAAAAAAAAGTTCAGCCAGGCGTGGTGGCTCACACCTTTAATCCCAGCACTCAGGAGGCAGAGGTAGGAGGATTGCCATGAGTTGGAGGCCACCCTGAGACTACATAGTGAATTCCAGGTCAGCCTGAGCTAAAGTGAGACCCTACCTCGAAAAACCAAAAAAAAAAAAAAAAAAAAAAGTTCAGAGTGGTGTTTATAATTTAAAAAACTGGAAGTGAGCCAACTAACAAAAGAGAATAATTTAGTAACATTATGGTATAAATAGGTTATAGTAATATGAAGAAAGGCTAGGGACATAGCTCAATGATAGAATGCTTGCCTAGCATGTGGAAGCTCTGAATTTGATCCCAGAACCTCAAAGAATGATCAATAGTAGTCGTAGTAGTAAATGTATATTATAATGTTAAGAGAAACAAAAGGAAAGCAGGAAACATAGCTGTAGATGCTCTTTTTAAGAAATATACACCAAAAGACCACAAATGTCAATACTGTCTTTGGAGAGAAGAAATAGGACTACAGCTGATTTTTGTTTCTTCTTTTGATTCTTGTTTTCTAATTTTTTCTATAATACATGTGAATGTTTTCATTTTTAATTGCACAAGAATATATAAACATGTTGTTAAAAATTCAAACATTAGAGCTGGAAAGATGGCTCAGCAGTTAAGGCACTTGATTGCAAAGCCTGATGGCCTGGGTTTAATTACTAAGTACCCATGTAAAGCCAGATGCACAAAATGATGCATGCATCTGGAGTTCATTTGCAGTGGCAAGACACCCTAGTGAGCCCATTCTCTCTATCTATCTCTTTCTATGTCTCCCTCTCTCTCTCTCTCTTTCTCCTTGCAAATAAATTTTTAAAGTTTTTTTTAAATTAAAACAAAAAGCCAGGTGTGGTGGCACATGCCTTTAATCCCAGCATTTGGGAGGCAGAGGTAGGAGGATGGCTGTGAGTTCAAGACCACCCTGAGACTACATAGTGAATTCCAGGTCAGCCTGGGCTAGAGTGAGACCCTACCTCGAAAAACCAGAAGTAATAAATAAATAAATAAAACATTAATTATAAAATTCACTAGAACACTACCTACAATTCTCAATGAGGAGGTCAAGTTAAGGTCAATGAGTTATCTCTCTTGACATTTTTATGAAAATTCACATTCATATGAATGTGCCTACATAAGTATATAGTATTGTTTTATGAGAGAGGAGAATAGGGGAAACCTTCCAAGCCTCCTACTGAATGTCTGAAACCAAAGCTGGTGCTGCACTCTAGATACAATATGGTGTTTTTGTACACATACAGGCTTATGTTAAAGTTTAATTTACCAATTGAGCCCAGTAAGAAATTGACAATAGGACTGTGGAGATGGCCTCTGTAGTTAAAGGTGCTTGCCTGCAAAGCCTGCTGGCCTTGGTTCAATTCCCTACGACACACATAAAAGCAGACATAAAAGTGATATGTATGTCTGGGTTCATTTGTAGAGGCAGGGGGCCCTGGCACATCCATGTCATCTGTAGTTTCTATCTCTCTCTCATAGATAAATTTTAAAGTCTATCAGCTATCTCCTTACGTGGGAAATTTCAGCAGTATGCTTTCCTTAGGCCTCATCTTCTACTTACCTCTCTGACCATTTTTCTACCCCCACATTCATCCTCTTTGGCTGTCCCCATACATTCAAAACACTGCTCCTTCCTCACCCAGAGCCATCTGTCTCCCAGTTTCCCAAGTTTGTGTGTATGCCTGTTCCTATATGCATGTGTATGCATGTGTGTGGAGGCCAGAGGTTGATGTTGGGTGTCTTCCTCCACCACTTACCTCCTTGTTCTTTTGACAAGGGTCTCTCTTGATCAAGAACTCACTGATTCAGCTAGATTAGCTAGCAGGTGAGCCCAAGGGATCCTCCGGCCTCCACCTCCCCACCCTTAGGCAGAGACAAAATAAAACAGTCCCTCTAGTCATCTCTGGGTAACTTAGAGTCACAGGTGAGCACATGAGTCTCTGGGCTCCATTCCCAAAGGCACATGCCTTCCCCAGGGTCACCAAATGTACTCACTTGCCCAAGTCCATCTGTTTGTGTTCTGGGCTCCATGGCAAGGAGATGCAGTGACATTCCCAACACTGTCACTGCCCATTGCCCGTGAACAGCAGGCCAGCATCTTCGTGGCTTTGTGCCCAGCATCTCCAAATGCCTCCAGTAAACCACACCTAATCCCAGCTTTGTCCAGTAGCACAAAACCTGGCCCTGCTTCCTGACATCCAGGGCCTTTCCAACCTGACCTGTGACGTCCTTCCCCTGGCATCGCCCATCATTCCAGATGATAGCCCAGGTGCTCAAGTCCACATCAAAAGTGGAGTGTGGGCTGGAGAGATGGCTTAGCGGTTAAGGCATCTGCCTCCTAAGCCTAAGAATGCTGGTTCCAATCTCCAGCGGTTCCAATCTCCAGGTCCCACGTTTAGCCAGATGCAGTGATGCAAGGGCGCAATGCTGCACTTGACCACAAGGGGGCGCACACATCTCAATTTTGTTTGCAGCAGCTGAGAGGCTGCTGGCGTGCCCATCTCTATCTGTCTTCCTCTCCCTCTCTCTCTGTGTCTCTCTCCAAAAAAAAAAAAAGTGGAGCATGTGCCAGGTGTGGTAGTGCATGCCTTTAATCCCAGCACTTGGTAGGCCAAGGTAGGAGGATCACTGAGAGTTCAAGGCCACTCTGAGACTACATACCGAATTCCAGGTCAGCCTGGGCTAGAGCGACACTCTACCTTGGGGAAAAAAATGTGGAGCATGGAGGACTGGAATAAAGATGTAATGAAAACAAGATGTTCCACAAAGCCTTTTCAAAACACACATCCCACACATACACCCATCATTTATGCACACTATGAAAGACGCCTATGCAGACACCACTGGCAATCTCAAATACACAGGCTAGTGTATACATTCTGCCCTTTTCCCCAGGAAGGGGACATCTGTAAGCGTATGGTTCTCAGTTTACACAGAGATGGGAGAAGAATGGGAGGTGGTCTTTGCTAGACGTTATGAACAGGAAGGCTGGGTTCTGTAGCAGTGAGAAGCCCTTGGATTGGTTATGTGAGCCCACAGGGCAATTCTTCTCCCAACCCCTGCACTCCCCTGAATGAAGGTGTAAGCTCAGTGGCCTGCAGCAAGCATGAGGCCACCCTACTTCCGCTCCGTTCAATTGTGTGTGATGACCCCAAGCCAAGAGAAGATACGACATGGTCAAAGGAGCTCTCAGAAGTTTCTGAGCAGGAGTGGAATGCAGCTCGGCTGCAGGAGGCAGGAGGCAGGAAGCTGAGCATCAACGGTCTAGTCTGAACACCTGTTGAGGGAGGCCTGGGATGCTTTCAGCCAAGGGCCAAGGCCGTTACTCCACAGAGCTCAGCAGAGCCCGGTGCAGGTGCTGCTAAGGAAAACGTCCAGGCGTAACTCAGCAATAGAATGCTTGACTAGCACATACAAGACCTAGTTCAGTCCCTAGTACAGAAAAAAAGATGCACCTATTACTCACTTGGTAGGCATGTGGCACAGGCCTGCAACCCCAGCACTAGGAGATGGAGGCATGTGAATCAAGAATTCAGCCGGGCATGGTGGTGCACGCCTTTAATCCCAGCACTCGGGAGGCAGAGGTAGGAGGATCGCTGAGAGTTCAAGGCCACCCTGAGACTGCATAGTGAATTCCAGGTCAGCCTGAGCCAGAGTGAAACCCTACCTCGAAAAACCAAGAAAAAAAAAAAAAGAAGAAGAAGAATTCAGAGCCAGCCTTGGCTACACATCATATTTGAGGCCAGCTTTGACTGCATGACTCTGAGGAAGGAAGGGAGGGAGGGAGGGAAGGAAGGAGGGAGGGAGAGGAAGGAGAAGAAGAGAGAAAGAAAGAAAGAAAGAAAGAAAGAAAGAAAGAAAGAAAGAAAGAAAGGAAGGAAGGAAGGAAGGAAGGAAGGAAGGAAGGGGAGAAAGAGAAAGGGGAAGAAAGAGGAGGAAAGAGAGGGAGAGAGGGAACTAAACAGAAGGAACAAAGGAAGTGAGGGAAGGAAGGGAGAGTGGAAAAAGAAAAAGAGAAGAGAAGAGAAAAAAGAAAAGAAAAGAAAAGAAAAGAAAAGAAAAGGAAAGAAAAGAAAAACTGAAGTGGCAGACTTTGGAGTACATCACAGCCTGTCTCCAAAGCAGCTGGAACAATTTTTTCTGATTTCTTTTGACCCACTTCCCCAGTTTCTAGGACCCTGAGCTTTCAAAATAGCTTCCACAAGCCAGGCATGGTGGTACATGCCTGTAGTGCCAGCACTTAGGAGGCAGAAGCAGGAGGATGGCCTCAAGTTTGGGGCCAGCGTGGACTACACAGTAAGTCCTAGTCTAGCCTAGGATACAGTATGAAATCCTGTCTCAGAAAAAAGAAAGAAAAAAGAAGAAAGGGGAGAATGAACAAAGGAAGGAAAGAAGAAGGAAGGAAAAGAAGAATCTGGAGAGATGGTTCATGAGGTAAAGGAACTAAATTCGATCCCCAACACCCACATAAAAAGCCAGTTGTAGGGCTGGAGAAATGGTTTAGTGGTTAAGGCACTTGCCTGCAAAGCCTAAGAACCCAGGTTCAATTCCCCAGACCCTACATAAGCACAAGGTGTGTGTCTGGAGTTCGTTTGCAATGACTAAAGGCCATGGCATACCCATTCTCTCTCTCTCTACTTGTCCCTTTCTCTCTCTCTCTAATAAATAAATAAATAAGAAATTTTTGTTGATAACTTCTATACTTACAGACAATAAACCATGATATTTCCCTCCCCTCCCTCATTCCCCTTCAGAACTCCACTCTCCATCATATCCCCTCCCTCTCTCCATTATTCTCTCTTTTAATTTGATGTCATCATCTTTTTCTCCTATTACGAAGGTCTTATGAAGGTATTGCTAGGCACTGCGAGGTCATGGATATCAAGACCAATTTCTGTCTGGACAGTTGCATTGTAAGGAGTCCTACCCTTCTTTTGGCTCTTACATTCTTTCCGCCCCCCTCTTCCGCATTAGACCCTGAGCCTTGGCCACTTGTAGCCAAGTATGTCTGTTACCCCAGCACTGAAGGGGGCAGAGACAGGAGGATCACTGGAGCTTGCCGGTCAGCCAGTCTAACCCAAACTGACAGCACTGAGTGATACACTTAACCGCCGAGCCATCTCTCCAGCCCATGTTTGTTTGTTTGTTTGTGCGTGCGTGCGTGTATAGTATGCGTCATCTATGTGTGTGTGCACATATGTGGCGGGCACAGGAGGGTGCTGTGTGTCCTCTATCACTCCTCTGGTGGTCAAAGGCACTTGCTTGCCAAGCCTGATGGCCCAGGTTTGATTCCCCAGTACTCATGTAAAGCCAGATGGACAAAGTGACACATGCATCGGGAGTTCATCGGCCGTGGCCTGTACTCATTCTCTGTCTGTATCTCTCTCTCTCTCTCTCTCTCTCTCTCTCTCTCTCTCTCTCTCTGAATAAATAAATAAATAAATAAATAAATAAATAAATAAAATAGTTTTTAAATAGAGATGAACAGTGCCTAAGGACAATACTCAAGGTTGTGCTCTGGCCTCCACACAGTCATGCCTGCGCGCATGCGCACACACACAGAGAGCTTAAGGCAACGGTGCTATATCATGCTATATTAGTTACTCTCCCCGTTGCTGTGACCACATGCCTGACAAAGTAGTGACTTGGAGGAGAAAGGAGGGCTTTGGTGGCTTCAGCTCATCATCTGAGGGTAGAGTCCATCATGGTGGTGACAACAGGAGCGTGAGGTGACCAGTCACAGTGCATCCTCACTCAGCGAGTAAAGAGAGACGGATGCTGCTGCCCAGCTCCTTTCTCCTTTTTAAATCAGTCTGGACCCCCAGCCCAGTAGCCGCACCACATTTCCAACCTGGAAACTGCCTCACAGATATGCCCAGAGGCTTGTGTCCTAGGTGAGTCTAGATCTTGTCAAGTCGACTGTCAAGGTTAACCGTCACAGGGGCCCTGGTTCAGAAAGACCGGGCAGAGGCTGAGGCAGTAGGCCACAGAAGCAGCCAGCACCAAGATTCCACCTGTCCAGTGAAACCATCACTGGCCAAAGATGCTGATCCAGCTTGCCCAAGAGGGAGCCGATGAGGGCCTCCACCAGCCAGATGGGAGGGATGCTCAGCAGCCCACTCAGGATGCCAGGACCACCCCCCCACCATGGACCCCACAATTTCTAGTTTAAGTTCCTATTCACAGTTGTCAAGCAGAGCTGGCACCTCCAGAGGGGAAGAGGCCTGGAACAAAGATTGAGATCACCATACCTTACACCTGTGCCTATAACGGGCCCCTCCCCTCCATCCCACAGCCCATGATGGGACCAGTTTAGCTTCAGAGGAGATAACCTTTTCTCTAAAACCACCAGGGCCAAGCACTCACCCGCATAGGCTCATCAGGGAATCCAGGTTTGCTGGGCCTGTCCTGACGCCGGGACCTCAGGAGCTGTTTGGCCTCCTTTTCCGTCAGAACCGGGAGGCCTCTGAAAATAGCCAGGAAGGGGCCTGAAGGACATCCAGTAGCCCCCACTCCATCTCCACACTCCAAAGCAAAGGATATTCAAGCTCAGTCTTGGTTAAAACACAAAAGTTCTTTCCCAGAGAATGTGGCATTCCAGAGGGCTCAGAAAAAAAAAAAAATTTATTTTGAGGCAGGGTCTCACTCTAGCCCAGGCTGACCTGAAACTCACTATGTAGTCTCAGGTTGGCCTCGAACTCACAGCAATCCTCCTACCTCTGCCTCCCAAGTGCTAGGATTAAAGTCGTGCACCACCATGTCCAGCCAGAAATTTTTTATTGTTTCTACTTTGGTTAACTCAGAGCAAAAGCTACACAATTTAAACCTATTTGCTGGTTATATACATGTATGAAATTGGCAGGGGAGGGAGAAGGAAAATGAAGGGAAGGGAAGGGAAGGGAAGGGAAGGGAAGGGAAGGGAAGGAAAGGAAAGGAAAGGAAAGGAAAGGAAAGGAAAGGAAAGGAAAGGAAAGGAAAGGAAAGGAAAGGAAAGGAAAGGAAAGGGAAGGGAAAGGAAAGGAAGGGAGAGAAAAAGCACTGGATGTGGTGGCACCCACTTTTAATCCCATCACTAGGGAGGTAGAGGTAAGAGGGTCACTGTGAGTTTGAGGCCAGCCTGGGACTACAGAGTGAGTTCCAGGTCAGCCTGGGCTAGAGTGAGACCCTACCAAAAGAAAGAAAGAAAGAAAGAAAGAAAGAAAGAAAGAAAGAAAGAAAGAAAGAAAGAAAGAAAGAAAGAAAGAAAGAAAGGGAGGGAGGGAGGGGAAGGAAGGGAGGAAGGAAGGAAGGAAGGAAGGAAGGAAGGAAGGAAGGAAGGAAGGAAGGAAGGAAGGAAGGAAGGAGTTAAATTAAATTCTTAAAAACACTGTTGGGCTGGAGATGTAGCTCAGTTGGCAGAGTGCTTGCCTAGCCTGCATGAAGCCCTAGGTTCAGTCCCTAACACTGCATAAACCAGGTGTGGAGGCATAAACCTGCAATCCCAGCACTTGAAAAGTGGCAAAGGCAGGAGAATTCAAGATGCTTCTTGGCAGTTCCAGGCCAGCCTGGGCTACATGAGACACTGCCAAAGAATGAAAGTGAGAGAAAGAGCAAGGGAGGGAGGAAGGAAATGAGAGAGAAAAAAGAGAAAAAGAAAAAAACTATTTATCTTCTGCAATGGCCCATTCCTTTAAAAGTGAGTGTTCAGGTATTCGTGAAATGAATATGGGGTTTTTTAAAATATTTTCGTCATGGACTGCAGAGATTGCTCAGTGGTTAAAGTTACTAGCTTCCAAAGCCCATTTGTTGGGGTCCGATTCCCCAGTACCCACATAAAGCCAGAAGCACAAAATGGCCCATGCACCTGAAATTTGTTTACAGCTGCAAGAGGCCCTGGTACCCCCATATTCTCTCTCTCTCTCTCTCTCCCCTCTCTCCCCTCTCTGCTCACAAATAAATGAATAACAACATTTTTTATTCCATTCTCTTGTCTGTATTGTTCTTGCCTTAGCTCTGCTTTAGTGGGATTGTTTAAGTCTTCCATAGACAAAACCAACTTTAAAGTTCTTCCAGGAAGATTCCCAGTGACAGTAATATTCTATTAAACTTGCTCATGGGCTCATTCCTCCCAGAGGAGACATTATGATAACAAAATTACATTCTTTGGATAATCACTGCAAATATGGCACAATATTAACATAATAAACGCATATCAAATTTTGGTGACCTCACATGACCTCTAAAAGAAGGTATAATTGAAGGGTTGTCAACATTCTTAAGAGTTAGCACCCAAACGCCTTTAATCCCAGCACTCAGGAGGCAGAGGTAGGAGAATCACCATGAGTTCGAGGCCACCCTGAGACTACGTAGTGAATTCCAGGTCAGCCTGGACTAGAGTAAAACCCTACCTCCAAAAACCAAAAAAAAAATAGTAATAACTTCTGCCTCACAATAAAAACGAAGCTTGCTCTTACAGAAAAGAACAGGAGAAAACATTAAAATATCTAGATAATAGACACTATATATTATCTGAAATGAAAAATAAATTAAATACCAAATGCACTATTTTTGCAGATTCTCATGTTAGTGTAGAAATAGGCTGTTTGGGGAGTGAAGGGCCTACCTGAAGAGAAAGCCAGCAAGGTGAGAGCTAGGACCAGCACCAACAGCTTCTCCATCATCCCTGGCTCCCCTCCGCCCACAGACTGAACTGTCTGGGCCAAGCCAGCCTCCTTTTGAAGGGAGCCCCATCAGGCCCAGTGCTGTGAATGCTTGGACTCACAGCGCTCACAGCATGATGCTAAGTGTATCTGACACTGAGCTGGTACTAATGACCATTAAAATATTTCCCTCTGAATTCCTGTGAGTTTCCATCCTGAGGCAGGAAATTATCCCTCTGAATAGGACTTCCTGAGCTTGGTTTTGAGAAAGCTATGTGTGCTATTCATTTCATGGAAACAGATCTGTTCTGTAGTCCCTTCTGAGCATTTCTCTGCGACTTTAGTATTGGTCCTGTTCCACTGAATATTAATTACCTCTTATGCTTGTGTATCTTAGAACATTTTTATTTGTTTTGTTTTGTTTTGTTTTTTCACGGTATAACTAAGCTGACCTGGAATTCACTCATTAGCCCCAGGTCTAGCCTCGAACTCACAATGATCCTCCTACCTCTGCTTCCCACGTGTTGGGATTAAAGGTATGCACCACCTCACCTGGCCTTATGACATTTTTCTAAAGCCCATTTACTAATCTAATTTCACACAAACACACACACACAATAATTTTAGAAGTATGCAGGGAACCAAGCAAGAGGCATGAGAAGGGAAGGGGAAAAAACAGATTTTTCACCTGACTTTGAAACCAGAAAATGACAGAATTCAAATCTTGCTTTTACTTCTCTCTAGCACTATAACTTTAGGTAAGTTCCTTAGCCACTCTCAACTCTTGTTTTCTTCTCTGAAAAAAATAAGTAATTAAGTGATTTTGTAAAAAACAAAAAATGTTTATTTATTTGAGAGAGAGAGAGAGGCAGATAAAGAGAGAGAATGGGCACACCAGGACCTTCAGCCACTGCAAATGAACTCCAGATGCATGTACCACCTTGTACATCTGGCTTACGTGGGTACTGGGGAATTGAACCTGGGTCCTTTGGCTTTGCAGACAAGCACCTTAACCACTAAGCCATTTGTCCAGCCCAATAAATGAATTTTTAAATGTGCATTTCTACGCTATAGTTTAGATGTTGACTGTTCTCCCAAATGTTTGGTTCCCAGAATGGCAGTATTGAGAGGTGGTTACAACCTTTTAGGTGTAAGAGGCCCTAATGTCACTGGGGATATAACCCCAAAAGAAACTGTGGGCCCCTGACCCCTTCTTGTTCTCTTTTGTGGCTCTCTAGCTCATGATGTAAATGATTTTGCTCCACTCTGTGCCCCAGCCATGATGTGCTGCCTCACCACAAGCCCAAAACAAGGCCAATCACTCATGGCCTAGAACCTCCAAAGCTGTGAGCCAATACGTTGGCTCTTAAGAACTTCATTATAGTGACATAGAGGTGGCTGACACAGCTTCTCCCAGATCTCGAGGGCATCTCTTCACCTTGTACAGGACCTTATGCAATATGTTATCAGTCAGACTACAAGCAGCCAGACTTAAGGTAATTTTCATAAAGATATGAAAATTTAGCTGGGTGTGGTGGTGCACACGTTTAATCCCAGCACTCAGGAGGCAGAGGTAGGAGGATCACCATGAGCTTGAGGTCACCTTGAGACTACATAGTGCATTCCAAATCAGCCTGGACTACAGTGAGACCCTACCTCGAAAAACCGAAAAAAAAGGGGGGGGACTGGAGAGATGGCTTAGCAGTTAAGGCATTTGACTGTGAAGCCTAAGGACCCCAGTTTGATTCTCCAGGTCCCACATAAGCCAGATGCACATGGTGGCACATGCATCTGGAGTTCATTTGCAGTGGCTAGAGGCCCTGGCACACCCATTCTCACTCTTTCTCTCCCCCCACCTCAGTCTCTAATAAATAAATAAGTAAATAATAAAATCTTTAAAAAAAGAAAGAAAGAAAGAAAGAAAGAAAGAAAGAAAGAATAAAATCTTTAAAAAAAAAAAAAGAAGATATGAAAATTTGCTGAGCTTGGTGGCACATGCCTGTAACACCAGCATTTCAGTGTGAAGGCAAGAGGATCACAAGTTCAAGACCATCCTCAGTGACATAGCAAGGATACATAGAATTTGTACCCAGCCTGTCTCAAAAAAAGTATGAGAAGGCCGGGCGTGGTAGCGCACACCTTTAATCCCAGCACTCGGGAGGCAGAGGTAGGAGGATTGCCGTGAGTTCAAGGCCACCCTGAGACTACATAGTGAATTCCAGGTCAGCCTGAGCTAGAGTGAGACCCTACCTCGAAAAACCAAAAAAAAAAAAAAAAAAAGTATGAGAAAAACTCAATATGCTGAAGTTCATCAATAAATATCATGTGAAGAAATTAAGTGTGGCTGGGGAGATTGCTCAGTGTTAAAAGTATTTGTTTGCAAAGCCTCCTGGCCTGGGTTCAATACCCTAACACACACATAAAGCCAGGAGTGCAGCCGGGTGTGGTGGCGCATGCCTTTAATCCCAGCACTTGGGAGGCAGAGGTAGGAGGATCGCCGAGAGTTCAAGGCCACCCTGAGCCAGGTCAGCCTGGACCAGAGTGAGACCCTACCTTGCAAAACAAAAAAAAAAAAAAAAAAAAAAAGCCAGGAGTGCAAAGTGGTGCATGTAGCTGGAATTTATTTGCAGTAGCAAGAGGCTCTGGTATGTGTGTACTACCTCTCCCCTTCTCTCTATATATATATTTATCTATTTCTCCCTCAATCTCTCTTTCTCAGCTGGCAAATAATATTTTTAAATATACTTATTTATTTATTTATTTAGAGAGAGAAAGAGACAAATGCACTTTCCTGCGAAGTCTGTTGGCCTGGGTTTGATTTCTCAGCACCCACATACAGTCAGATGCAAAAACAGATGCATGTATCTAGCATTTGTCAGCAGCAACAAAAGACCCTGGTATGTCTGTGTGCATACGCGTGCATGCGTGTGTACACACACACACACACACACACACACACAAATAAATAAATAAAAACTTTTTTTCTTGGGTTTTTTTTGTTGTTGTTGTTTCAAGGTAGGGTTTCACTGTAGCCCAGGCTGATTTGGAATTCACTATGCAGTCTCAGGCCTACCTTAGCTTCCTGAGTGCTGGGATTAGAGGCATGCGCCATCACGACTTAATAAAAACATTAAGAGAGAGAGGAAAATAATGTTTCAAATAAGGTGGGAGGCAAGGACCAACACCCTAAGGTTGTCCTCTAATTTGCACACACATACAGACACACACTCACACACACACACACACACATGCTGTGGCATGTGCATGCCCATTCATACACACACAAAAAGAACAACTTATTAGCTGTAACTATAAAATATGTCTAAGAGGAATGTGGCATTTATCTGTAGAAAATTCTTCACTTAGAAAAATGAGATGGTGTTTCTATATTCACTTTGCTGGTTCAAAAGACAGCAAAGCTTGGTCTGTAGTTACTGGAGATTATGCTAATGCTATGTAACCGAAACTGACCTGAAATGTTCTCAACCTTTTCTTCTTTCCAACTAGTTCCTCTTCTGTTTTGATGTCCTTTTGCCCTCCTCCATAATCTAAGTCTAGATGTTGACGGGTTCAATATGGTTCAATTTTTCCTTTTCCCCATTCCCAGTGAGATCAGCCACAGGATTACTGCGAGTCCGGCTCACAGCAGACAATGCAATTCCCAACATATCCACAAGGTGGCAGAGCAGGGAGCAGAACCAGGGACAACCCAGGTCAGGGGAAAGGAACCCAAGGCCACCAAGGTTACCTATTTAAAAAGTTGCCAAGGGTCCCAAGAAATCACTAGGTGTGAAAAAAAAGATGGAGCTCCGAGTGCCTAAGTCTATCGCATACTGCTTTACCTCGTGGACTACTTGAGATCTTTTTTTTTCCAGTATTAGGGATGGAACACGGGGCCTTGAGCATGCTGGGTGAATGTTCTACTGCAGAGCTACAGCCCAGTTACTTGAAGGGCTTCAACAATCTGGAATTTAGCCAGGGTCTCACTCTAGCCCAGGCTTACTTTGAACTAACTATGTAGCCCAGGCTGGTCTTGAACTCACAGTGATCCTCCTCGGAGTGCTGGGACTGAAAGCCTGCACCACCATGCCCGCATGCTTTTGTCTCTTTTTATCGTCTTTCTTTCCAAGTAGACTGAAAACTCTATACTTTTACAATGGACAAAGAATTCTTTTGTGGTTTCTGTAAAGTCATGATGGAGCTACATCAAGGTTCAGTGAGGTCGGGCAGTACACCATGGCTGAGCGCTGCCAGAAACACGTCAGATTCAAACATTTGATTTTGAATTAATTTTTGGTCATTGGGCATTTGGAAACCTTTTACTGTTGCCAGATTCTTCATACCTCCAACAGTCAGTTATGCAACCTCATATGTGGTGGCAACCTACTTAAGGAAGCTGGGGACTGGACCAAGTAAGTGAATTGCTGTGGACAATGGGACGATAGCAGACATGACACAAACTGTAGTACGCAATGTGGTTGTGATATTTACCCATGCAAAGCAACCCAACCTAGATCAGCCAACCTGCCCGACCTGCCAAGCCCCATGTAGAGTTAAGTTATTAATAGGATACTTCCTGCCAGAATATGCACCCAATGCAAATGAATGTCCACTGGAGAGGAAGTGTGGTGTAACGGCTGCAATTGCAGGCATCATTCAGCTTCGGTTCTAGCCAGGTGTGGTGGCACATGCCTGTAAGCCTAGCCCTGGGGGATGGAGGTGGAGGACCATGAGGATAGAGACCTTGTCTCAAAATGAAAACAAAACAAATTTTAGCCCACCAAACTGCCCTCTAAATACTGATGCTTAGAGGACATATATTAATTATATTACTTATATTTAGTGCCCATATATTAATGATACTGTCACTTTTGGTTAGAGAGGCTTCTCTTTTCAGATGGCAGTGACCAATGGGGAGACTCAAAACTCACCAAAGTGCTGAGAGGTGCCAGTGGAGTGTTCAGCACTGAGACATCTCTATCACACCCTCCAAGGCTCAGGGACATTGTGAAAGAGGTGATGAAGGGGAAGACCGCTCACAATGCTGTCATCCAGACACAAAGTGGCCTTGATATTCATGACCTCACAGTGGCTGATGCTACCTACACAAGACCTGCATAATAGGAGGAAAAGATGATGACGTCAAATAGAAGAGATGGGCTGGAGAGATGGCTTAGCAATTAATGGCGCTTGACTGCAAAGCCTAAGAACCCAGGTTTGATTCCCCAGGACCCATGTAAGCCAGATGCACGAGGTGGCACATGCGTCTGTTTGCAGTTGCTGGAGGCCCTGGCATGCCCATTCTCTATCTACCTCTTTCTCTCCCTCTCCCCCCTCTCTGTCTCCAATAAATAAATAAATATAATATTTTTTTAATAAAAGAGGGGAAAAGGACTTGGGAGAGAGTGGCTCAGTAGTCAAGTACCTGCTTCATAAGCATGAAGATCTAAGGTCGGACTTCAGCACCCACCAGAAATCCCAGTGCTGCAGTGGCAATGACAGAAGTGTCCCTAGCTCTTGCTCGCTATCCATTCTAGCTGAATAAGTGAGCTAGCTCTAGGCTCAATGTGCAAATCGATCTTAAATAATAAAGTGGAAGGTAGGGATGGTGGCTCACATCTCTAATTCTAGCACTCAGGAGGCAGATGTAGAAGGATCACTGTGAGTTGGAGGCCAGCCTCCTGAGGCTACAGACTGATTAGACTGCATTAGACTGAGCCCCTACGTCAAAAAAAAAAAAAAAAAAAAGATACAGAACTGCAGAAAGGAAGCATATGTCTTTCTTACAAAAGAAACTGTGGCCCTCTTTTTTGGGGGAGAGGGTGTTGACAGTAGGGTCTCACTCTAGCCCAGGCTGATCTGGAGTTTACTATATAGTCTCAGGGTAGCCTCAAACTCACAATGATCCTCCTACCTCTGCCTGGAATTAAAGGCGTGTACCACCATGCCCAGCTGTGACCCTCTCTTAAAGTGACTTGATATGTACTACCAGTACACCCTTGTCCCTGGTTTCCCTTTCCCCACCCTCAGCACTCTGCATACCCGCACCCTTCCTGTCTGGAGCAGCAATACAATAGTAAGATGTTTTGGCCTTGGACACGGCCCTTTCCGGCCTGCTTCATGCTTCCACAAATGGACTTTAATTTCTCCTCTGGGTCCTAGATATTGGCCTCAATTTGTGTCTGCCCAGCAGGTGGGGACAGCCAAGGTCAGCAATGGCTCTAGATGGCCAGAGCCAGCCTGCCATCCAATCTAAACAGGAAAGAGAGGAAGGAGGCAGAGGAACGGGAATGTAAAATGCAGACATGATCCCAGGAGAGGAGGGGACCATGGGCAGATTAACTTGTGAGTCCACTTTGCTGACTAATGTCATATTATATTTATTCAGGAAAAACACCTGTCCTTTAACTAAAAGAGACATCACTAATTCAAGGGGAGGGGGGTGTGGAATACAGAAACATGGGTTGTTTTTCTGGGTTGTAACTCAGGCTGACAAAATGTCTGTAACCAGGAGACTCTAGCAGTGACTCTCCAACCTCACAGTGCCTGAGGATTACTTCAGGTTCAAGATATAGAAGAGAAGAAAAACTTAAATAAAATAAAATAAACTTGGGGGCTGGAGAAATGGCTTAGCAGGTAAGGTGCTTGTCTGCAAAGCCAAAGGACCCAGGCTCAATTCCCCAGGACCCATATAACCAGATACGCAAAGTGGCACATGTGTCTGGAGTTCGTTTGCAGTGGCTAGAGGCCCTGGCATGCCCATTCTCTCCCTCTCCCACCCTCTCCCTCCCTCTCTCTATCTCTCCCTCTTCCTCTTTCTCTCTCTCAAATAAATAAATAAAAATATTTTTAAAAATAAACTTGGGCCGGGCGTGGTGGCGCACGCCTTTAATCCCAGCACTTGGGAGGCAGAGGTAGGAGGATCACCGTGAGTTCGAGGCCACCCTGAGACTACATAGTGAATTCCAGGTCAGCCTGGGCCAGAGTGAGACCCTACCTCGAAAAACCAAAAAAAAATAAAATAAAATAAAATAAACTTGGGGGCCGGGCATGGTGGCACATGCCTTTAATCCCAGCACTTGGGAGGCAGAGGTAGGAGGATTGCCGAGAGTTCGAGGCCACCCTGAGACTACATAGTTAATTCCAGGTCAGCCTGGACCAGAGTGAGACCCTACCTCGCAAAACCAAAAAAAATAATAATAATAAAAATAAATAAAAATTAAAAATAAATAAACTTGGGGGCTGGAGAGTTGGCTTAGCAGTTAAGGCGCATGCCACAAAGCCTAAGGACCCTGGTTTGATTCTCCAGGTCCCACATAAGCCAGATGCACAAGGGGGGTGCATGCGTCTGGAGTTCGTTTGCAGTGGCTAGAGGCCCTGGTGTGCCCATTCTCACTCTCCCTCTCTCTGTCTCAAATAAATAAATAAATAAATAAATAAATAAATAAATAAATAGTATTAACATCTTTAAAATAAATAAATAAACTTGGGGCCAGGCATAGGGGCACACCTGTAACCACAGTAGTTGGAAGGCTGAGAGAGAGGAGAACTGAATTCAAGGCTAATCTGGTCAACATGCAAGACCCTGTTACCACCCCCAACAAAAACAAAGAAAAACAACAACGCCACACACACACACACACACACACAAACCTTGAGGTAATCAGAACTGTGAAAAAGATAGAATAAATAAATAATATTGATTTCTCCTGAGAGATAAGAGAACACGTTTGCTCCCAACAACATGAACAGAATGCTGAGAAAGAAAGAAGAAAGAAAGAAAGAAAGAAAGGAAGGAAGAAAGAAGAGAAAAAAGAAAGAGAGAGAGAGATGGAGGGAGGGAGGAAAGGAGGAAGGAAAGAAGGAAGGAAGGAAGGAAGGAAGGAAGGAAGGAAGGAAGGAAGGAGGGAAGGAGGGAAGGAAGGGCAGACTTGGCAAACAAATCAATAAAAAATAATAAAAATAAGGGCTGGCATTGCCAAGGCTCTTGGTTTCTCACCAGGAATAGATGATAAGACCCTATTGCTGAAGACTCCACATACTTGGGCTGCAAGGTCACCGAGAAATCCTGCTGGAACTGACCTGAAAACCTCCTCCATGTAGACCAGCTGACAAAAAGCTGGAAAAAGCTATGCTGCATACAGTTCAATGGGAGAGAGAGAAATCATCAGTGGAGATACTCAACAGTGGACACTGCAATCCTTAAATTTGGCCAGACAGGCCAAATGAGCCAGTGGGTGCAATAGTGGCATGTCTGTTATTGGGGAAACCAACCACTCTCTAATTGGACTGGAGGTCCACTCCATGGGAGGGAATATATCCCTGATACTGAAAACCTACAACAGGAGTAGTCATGAGCCCTAGGGGTGTAACATCTGCTGTTGTCTGGCTAAATGTATATACTATGTTCACCAAACTGCCCAGTAAGCACTTCTCTTAATGTTCATACCCATACATTAACTCTACTCTCACTTTTGGTTAGAGAAGCTTCTCTTTTCAGATGGCAGTGACCTTGGGATAACTCAGAAGGCACATGATGCTGAGAAGTGACAAAGGAGTATTCAGCACTGAAATATCTCTATCACATCTTCCAAAGCTCAGGGTCCATTGCAGAAGAGGTGGCGGAAAGAATGTAAGAGCCAAAGGAAGGGTAGGACTCCTTACAATGTGCTCCTCCAGACACAAAATGGCCTTGGTACAATTATGGAAGTCGTCAATAAAAAAAATAATTAGGGGGCTGGAGATATGGCTTAGCCATTTAGGCGTTTGCCTGCAAAACCTAAGGGCACAGGTTCAATTCCCCAGGACCCACATGAGCCAGATGCACAAGGTGGCGCATGTGTCTGGAGTTCGTTTGCAGTGGCTGGATGCCCTGGTGCACCCATTCTCCCTCCCTCCCTCTCTCTGCCTGTCTCTGCCCCCCCCCTCAAATAAATAAATACAAGTAAAACTGTAAAAAAAAAAAAATAAGATAAATTTAAAAAAATAAGTGCCGGTGTAGTGCCATAGGTCTTTAATTCTAGCACTTGGGAGGCAGAGGTAGGAGGATTGTTGTGAGTTCGAAGTCAGAGTGAATTCCAGGACAGCCTGGGCTAGAGTGAGACCCTACCTCGAAAAAACCAAAAATAATTATAATAAATAAATAAATAAATAAATAAATAAACAAACAGCTCTGAGCAGGGATCATCCCAGCTTCTCTAGCAGCTGAGGCCAGAGAATTGTCTGAGGACAGCCTGAGACTTATTAGGACCCTGTTATAATGGTTAATCTTTAGGGTTTTTAAAAGATTTATTTAGTTATTTATTCATTCATTTATTAGAGAGAGAGTGAGAGTGGGCACACCAGGGCTTCTAGCCACTGCAAATGAACTCCAGATGCATGTGCCACCAGGTGCATCTGGCTTACATGGGACCTACAAAACTGAACCTGGTTCCTGAGGCTTCGCAGGCACACACCTTAACTGCTAAGCCATCTCTCCAGCCCTAAGCTTTGGGTTTTAAAATTACATTTTATTATTTATTTGCAGAGAGAGAGAGAGAGAAAGGGTATGACAGGACCTCTTGCCACTACAAACATGCTCCGAACATATTCACCACTTTGTACCAATGTAAACCCAGAGGCACAAGTGGCACATGTGTCCGGAGTTTGCAGTGGCAGGAGACCCTGGTGTGCCCATACTCACTCTCTCTCAAATAAATAAACCAATATATTTTAAAAGAAAAAAATGAAGACCACATTCACATCAGGAAAGCATTCTTTCTCAGAAGAAAAGAAGGATGCCACAGGAGAGCCCCAATGTGCAATATATAATCCCAGACACTGGGTACACGGGCATTTATTATGCCCTTTTCTTCTTTCATTTTATTTATTTATTTGACAGAGAAGAGGGAGAGAGAGAGAGAATGGGCACACCAGGTCCTCCAGCCACTGCAAATGAACTCCAGACTCATGCACCCCCTTGTGCATCTGGCTAATGTGGGTCGTGCGGAATCAAACCTGGGTCCTTTGGCTTCACAGGCAAACGACTTAACCACTAAGCCATCTCTCCAGCCCCTATTTATGAACTTTTTCTTTGGATTTTCAAGGTAGGGTCTCACTCTAGCCCAGGTTGACCTGGAATCACTCTGTGGTCTCAGGGTAATCTCAAACTCATAGTGATCCTCCTACCTCTGCCTCCCGTGTGCTGGTTTTAAAGGAGTGTGCCACAGCACCCAGATATTATGACTTTGTAAACTGTGTGTATGTGTTTGCTCTTCTGTAAATGAGAAATTTCAATATTTTAACCATGGGCTGGAGAGGTGGCTTCGCAGTTAAGGCACTTGCCTGCAAAGCCAAAGGACCCAGGTTCAATTCCCCAGTACCCATGTAAGCCAAATGCACAAGGTGGCACATACATCTGGAGTTCATTTGCAGTGACTGGAGGCCCTGATGCACCCATTCTCTTTCTGTCTCTTTCTCCCTCTCTCCCCCCACCTCTCTCTCTCAAATAAAATAAATTAAAATTAAAATATTTTTAAAAGTAAAAAATTTAAATCAAAAAAAAATTTGAACAAATAATAGAAAACTTGGTGAATGTGTGAAGGCAGATTTCCAGCTTCACCGTGACTCTGACTCAAAAGCCCTGGTCAGGATATGGAGTTCCTCATTTTTAAATGACATTGCTGCAGGTGGCCCCAAAACAATGCCTCAACACCCTATTGGGGTTAAGAGCATCATGGCTTTGGGGTCAGCTGACTCAGAGCTGTGTAATATCAAGTAAACTTGATCACATGTAAAATGAGGATGTCAAACAGCAGTGTCTGGACCTACTAAACAGTCCACACAGGTTGACAACAATAATAATAATTACATATTGGTGGTGTATCTCAGTGGTAGTGCACAGGTTTAGCATGCAGTCAGCTTGGGGCTCAATCTAAGAAAAACAAAAACAGTCTGTTTCTTCAGATGTGATCATTTATTTTCTTTTTTTTTTTTTTTTTTTTTGTTTTTGTTTTTGTTTTTTGTTTTTTGTTTCTCAAGAGAGGGTCTTGGTCTAGCCCAGGCTGTAGTCTCAGGGTGGCTTCAAACTCATGGAGAGCCTCCTACGTCTGCCTTCCAAGTGCTGGGATTAAAGGCATGTGCCACCACGCCTGGCCCAGATGTGTTCATTTCTATGAAGCTGTTCCTATTCAGACAAATTTATCAGATGAGATTAACTCAGCAGAGAGACTACTGTTGTTGTTTTTTTAAATATTTTATTTGTTTATTTATTTGGTGAGAGAGAAAGAAAGGCAGATAGGAGAGAATGGACATACCAGGGCCTCCAGCCACTGGAAACAAACTCCAGATGCCACCTTGTGCATCTGGCTTACGTGGTACTGGGGAATCAAACCTGGGTCCTTAAGCTTCACACTTAACCACTTAAGGTGGCCTTTATTAAGCCATCTCTCCAGCCTGGTTATTGTTTTAGGACAGAATTTAAGACTGACCTTGAAGGGCTAAAGAGATGGCTCAATTTTTAGGGCACTTGCTTACAAAGCCTGATGGCCCAGGTTTGATTCCCCAGCACCCACATAAAGCCAGATGCACAATATGGTGCCTATATCTGGAATTCCATTTGCAGTGGAAGGAGGTCCTGGTGCACCCATTCTCTCTCATTCCCCCCCCCTCTGCTTGCAAACAATAAGTAAAATATAAAGAAGAAAAGAATGGCCTTGAACTCATAGTAATTCTCCTGCCTCAGCCTCCCTAGTGCAGGAATGACAGGTGGCACCACCATGCCCAGCTTACAATTGTTTAAAACTTTTTCATAAACCTTAACCTTTTCATATTCCTTAGTTAAATGTGATAATCTAAGGAAGTCATCCTAAACATAGATGCTTACAATAGCAAAATAGAAGCAACTTCACTTATTACAGAAATAGGGCTACATAAGCTGTGAGTTATATCATTGAATGGAGTATTTTGCAGCCACTAAATCTGAATTTAAATTGTCTTTTATTTATTTATGAGAGAGAGAAAGTATGGATGTGCCAGGGCTTCTTGCTGCTGTAGATGAACTCCAAATGCATGCATCATTTTGTGCATCTGGCTCTATGTGGGTACTGGGCAACTGAACCTGGATCAGCAGGCTTTGTAAACAAGCACCTTTGACCACTGAGCAATCTCTCCAGGCCCTAAATATGACTTTTAAATACATGTAAAATGACAAAAAAAAAAAAAAAGAGAGAGAGAGAGAGAGGCAGGATTACTGGAGCTCACTGGCCAGCCAGCCTAGCCTAACTATGTTAGTTTCAGGCTAAAGACTCTTTCTTAGAAAAGATGGGCAGTGCTTGAGGACACTGAGGTTCTCCTTTGGCCTCTACATACATGTGCGCACACACCCACACACACCCATGTGCATGAGTACCTGCTCACACACATGCACATGCACCTTTGTGCATACACAAAGACGCACGTGCACACACACAAATTCAGAATCTTATAGCCAGGCATGATGGCACATGTCTGTAATCTCAGCACTAGGCAGGCAGAGACAGAAGAATCATCAAAAGTTCAAGGCCAGCCTGGTCTACATAGTGAGTTTCAGGCTAGCCAGAACTACAGAAATGAGACTCTTTCAAAAAACAAGAGAGAGGGGAGAGTGGGAGAAAGAAGGAGGAAGAGAAGGGAAGGGAAGGGAAGGGAAGGGAAGGGAAGGGAAGGGAAGGGAAGGGAAGGGAAGGGAAGGGAAGGGAAGGGAAGGGAAGGGAAAAGAAAGAAATGAAAAGGCTGGAGAGATGGCTTAGTAGTTATGCCTGCAAAGCCAAAGGACCCAGATTCCACTCTCCAGGACCCATGTAAGCCAGATGCACAAGGTGGCTCATTTGTCTAGAGTTTGTTTGCAGGGGCTGGAGGCCCCTGGTGCACCCCATTCTCTATCTGCCGCTCTCTCGCGCTCGCTCTCAAATAAACAAAGTGTGATAAACTGTTATAACAGAGTTGGTAACTAATTCTTGTTAGGGATGTTTTAACTGGCCTGGCACCTCTGAAAGCTGGGATTTCTTCCTGAACAGTAACTGGCACATAGTATGCGATCAGCCAGTATCTGTGTGATAAATGCCAGCAAGAAGGTTGGGCATGTAGCTCTGAGGAGTGCCCCTTAACATATGAGACGCGCTGGGTTCAAACCCCAGCACGACTAAATAAACAGCTGCAAGAACGCTGTGACATCGACCAGTCTTTGACTTGCGCCATTTAGTATGTCCCACTTTGCAAAGAGCCGGTTTCTCCATTCCAGCACTGAAAACCACCTCCCACCAGTGAGGATGGGGTGGGGGAAGGGCGGAAATCAGGGCGAAGGTCACGCGCTGTAAATCATTTATAACAGAACTTCCTGTGATGACAAATGTAGGACGCTCGACCGCCCATCTAACCTCCCCATTGTTCCTCCGTCCCAGACTTTCTTAAGCCACGCCCCCATGCCACACTGCCCCGCCCCTTCTCTGATCTCCTCCCATAGGAAGCCTTTATCAGCTTTCCCCGGCCACCTGGGGCCTCCGCCCCGCCCCGCCCCAGGATTGGCCACGCCCCCTCACCCCTCCCCGCCCGTTCACTTGACGCGCGCTTCCTGAGTCCCCGCCCACCTCCGAGGACGCCGCGCCGCAGGCCCCGCCCAGCCCACGCTCGGTGCGTGCTCTCCGCACGCGCATCCTTCAGTCCGCACGCAGGCCCCGCGCGGTGACGGAAGCCGAGGGGGCCTCACAGGGTGAGGCCTCGCGAGAAGGGCGGGCGGGGCCCCGGGCGGCCGGCCGTTGTGAACGCAGTGGTCAGCATTGGGTCACCGGGCCTGCGAGTGGACGGTGCTGGCGAGCGTGCGGGGGGGGGGGGCCGGCGAGGTGAGCCAGTGACCTCCCGACCCCACCCCCGACACCTGCGGGGCGCCGCCCCCGACCCTGTGCCCGTTGTCCGCGGCGGACCAAGCTGGACCCTTGCTGGCTGGCTGTCTTCCCAGTACGTCCCCATTGCGGAGGGGCGCGGGGGTGAGTGGGTGATCCTGGAGAAGATGGACGCGGAGAGACGGCCGTCCTCGGGCCCGCCCGCACAGAGCCTGCTCGCCGACGGACACCTGGTCCTGTGGACGCTGTGCTCCGTGCTGCTGCCCGTGTTCATCACCTTGTGGTGTAGCCTGCAGCGCTCGCGCCGCCAGCTGCACCGCAGGGACATCTTCCGCAAGAGCCAGCACGGGTGGCGCGACACGGACCTGTTCAGCCAGCCCACCTACTGCTGCGTGTGCGCGCAGCACATCCTGCAGGGAGCCTTCTGCGACTGCTGCGGGCTGCGCGTCGACGAGGGCTGCCTCAAAAAAGCCGACCGACGCTTCCCTGCAAGGAGATCATGCTCAAGAGCGATGCCAGAGCCCCCGACGCCATGCCCCACCACTGGATCCGAGGCAACGTGCCCCTGTGCACTTACTGTGTGGTCTGCAAGCAGCAGTGCGGCAGTCAGCCCAAGCTCTGCGATTACAGGTAAGGAAGGGCCTTTAAGGGTAGTGGGCATGGTGCTTGCTCCGCGGTGGGGGCGGAGGCCTGATTTCATGTCAGCACCCCGGCCTCCACCACGCACACAATCCGACCCCACCCCACCCACCCCCGGATGTTGTGCTGGGAGGCTTGCTAGAGATGTCTCATTGGAGCCTCCACTCCTCAGCCAGCCTGCTCTTTGGGGTGATAAATTGGGGCTCTTAATTTTCATCCAGAGGTGTCTTGTGTGCTTCCCGGTTCTTAACCACTGTATGCCCAGATCGCCGTTTGACCTAAGGAAAAATTATGCACAGAGGAACTTCCTTTTTAGTCACAAAACAGATTGATTTTCGGCTTTACACCAGGAAAACAAGTGTCATCCCAAAGCATAGCTTTAAATTTCTTTTTCTTGCTTTTAAAATATTTATTTATTTATTTATTTGAGAGAGAGAGAGACACGAGAAAGTGAGTATAGGTGCGCCAGGGCCTCCTGCCACTGTAAATGAACTTCAGATGCATGTGCCGCTTTGTGCATCTGGTTTTGCGTGGGACCTGGGAAATTGAACCTGGACTGTCAGGCTTAGCAAACAAGCAGCACCTTTAAGCACAGAGCCATCTCTCCAACCCCACTTTAAATTTGCTAATATGGTTGTTAGTGAAATAAAGTTTATGGCTCAGTGGCTGTTCCATCAGGATCCCAAGTTTAAAAAAAAAAAAAAACATGGTGAGGGTTTCTGTAATCCCAGCTCACTGATACTGACAGAGATGGGAGGTGGAGAATTTCTCCAAAATTTCACAGGTGACCAGTACAGCAAACCATAGTTGACTGAGAAAGTCTGCCTCAAGCTGGGTGTGGTGACACACACCTTTAATCCCAGCACTCGGGAGGCAGAGGTAGGAGGATCTCTGAGAGCTCAAGGCCACCCTGAGACTACACAGTGAAGTCCAGGTCAGCCTGAGCTAGAGTGAGACCCTACCTTGAAAATTAAAAAAAAAAAAAAAAAAAAAGAAAAGAAAGAAAGAAAAAAAGAAAAGAAAAGAAAAGAAAAGAAATCTGCCTCAAAGGTAAGGGCTGACCAGAAAAGTGGTCCTCTGACCTCCACTTGCACTCAACACACACGAATAAAGTTTAAAAGCCAGCTGGAGAGATGGCTTAGCAGTTAAGATGCTTGCCTGCAAAGCCTAAGGAGCCCAGTTCAACTCCCCAGAACTCATGTAAGCAAAGACACACAAAGTGACACATGTGCACAAGGTGGCACACACATCTGGAGTTCCATTGCAATGACTAGAGGCCCTGGTGCTCCAATTCTCGCCTCCCCCCATAAAAAAATAAAATAAATAAAAATTAAAAAGCCACTGAAAGGCATGTTTATTTTGTCAGGTCTTTCAGGACTGTAGCATCTTAGATAAGTGACCTGAGGCAAACTAATGATGGCTTCTGCAAACACGGAACAGCAGCACATTTGTATTGTCAGATAGTACAAGGAAGGTGCGCATGTTGGAGGTTGACAGCAAGAGGCAGTACTGTGCAGATCATCCGTTCTCATTTTTCACAGTTGACAAAACTGAAGACAGTTTAGGACTGGTTTCCAGTATTTCTAATATCCAGACATCACCATGGGATGGGTGTTTATTCCAGACAACTAGAAAAGCCCTAGAACACACTTGAGAGCTGAGCTTGAAAGCTGTTACTGACAAGAAGCTATTTTTTTCAGAAAAAAAAAAAAATTCTTCTAGTATCATGAAGACTATTATGCCAATATCAGTTGTTAAATTTTTGTTTCTTTCTTTGTTTATTTGTTTTTCAAGGTAGGGTCTCGCTCTAGCCCAGGCTGACCTAATGCACTATGTGGTCTCAGACTGGCCTCAAACTCACAGCAATCCTTCTACCTTGGCCTCCTGAGTGCTGGGGTTAAAGGTGTGCGCCACCACACTTGGTATGTTTTTAAATCTTTTTTTGTAATTTTTTTGTGTGTATATGATGTGTGTGTATGCTTGGTTCTGTTAATGCAAACACACAAGTGCCACAAGTGTCAGTCCCCATCGTCCACCTTGGGCAAGCAGGGTTGCTCTTTGTGGTTTGATACTGCTTTAGCCAGGCTAGCTGCCCTTCGAGCTCTGAGATTCTCCTGCCTCCCTTCCCTTCTTGCTGTAAGTGCACTAGGATTACCCATTACTGATGCCTGAACTACCTCTCTGACTTTACCTAAGTTCTGAGGATCTGAACTTTGATCTTCCTTTTTGTGTGCGTGTGTGAGTACCTGTGGGATGGTGCAGTGCCCCATTCATTGACCTGCAGTGGGAGATGCTCTCCTGTTGTAGTTACCTTCTCATTGTTGGAACAAAACACCTCACTAAAGGTAGCTTATAGGAGGAAAGTGTTTATTTTGGCTTACAGTCTGGAGGGGAAGGTCCATGATGGCAGGGAAAGCATGGCATGAACAGAGGCAGGACATCACCTGTGCCACAGCAGGTGGAAACCGCAGCAGGAGAGTAAACCAAGCTCTGGAACAGGGAACTGGCTGCAACACTTCAAAGCCCAACCTCAACAACACACCTCCTCCAGCAAGGCTCCACCTCCCAAATTGCCATCCGTTGGGGACTAAGCATTCAAAATCCATGAGTTTATGGGGACACCTAATTCAAATTACCACATTGCCTAAGGTGACTGGAACTAACCTCACTCCATTGCTTTTCTTCTGAGTCTTGTTTTGAGCTGGAGTTCTTTACAGATTTCGGAACTTGTAGCCCGCCCAGGATTCTTGAGTCTCTGCTCCCCTGGAGATTCAAACTCCTGCAGTTTCAGGACCCCTGCCCCCAATCAGTCCCTCATGCTTGTGCAGGAAGCATACTTAACTCCAGCTCCCTCTGTTTTTTAAATCTTTTTTTTTTGGGGGGGGGGAGGTTTCGAGGAAGGGTCTCACTCTAGCCCAGGCTGACCTGGAATTCACTATGTAGTCTCAGGGTGGCCTCAAACTCATGGTGATCCTCCTACTTCTGCCTCCCGAGTGCTGGGATTAAAGGCGTGTGCCACCACACCCGGCTTCATTTTGGTTTTTTGAGGTAGGGTACTACTCTAGCCAGGCTGACCTGGAATTCAATTCACTATGTAGTCTCAGGGTGGCCTTGGACTAATGGCAATCCTCCTACCTCTGCCTCCCGAGTGATGGGATTAAAGGTGTGCGCCACCATGCCCAACTGTTTTTAAATCTTATTTTAAATGTCAGATTTAGACTTAACAAATTTTCAAAATAATATATTTTAGAGAACTACAGTTTTATAGCCATTCATTTTTATTTGGTATGCTTAAATTCTGATTTCCTTTTGTGTGACTTCTCTTTCATCTTTATCAATGAGTTCTGATAATATAATAATTTCACAGTGAATTAAGTATTGCTATATTTCTTTCCCTTCTTTGTGTGCAGAATTGAAATGAGGGTAAGAATGGCTTTCAGAGAGGATTGCCATGAGTTCGAGGCCACCCTGAGATGACACAGTGAATTCCAGGTCAACCTGGGCTAGAGACCCTACCTCAGGAAAAAAAAAAAAAGATAAACCTTGTATGGAATGGAGGTAGCAGTGGAGGTAGCAGGATCAAAGTTCAAGGTCATCCTCAACTACAGTAACTTTAAGATTAGCCTGAGCTACGTGAAATCCTGACTCAAAAAAGAAAAGAAAAAGCCAGGGGCCTGGAGAGATGGCTTAGTGGTTAAGCACTTGCCTGTAAAGCCTAAGGACTCTGGCTCGAGGCTTGATTCCCCAGGACCCATGTAAGCCAGTTGCACAAGATGGCACATGCATCTGGAGTTCATTTGCAGTGGTTGTAGGCCCTGGCTCGCCCATTCCCTGTCTCTCTCTGTCTCTCTCTCTCTGTCGCTCTCAAATAAGTAAAAAATAAACAAAATATTAAAAAAAGCAAAAGCCAGGTATGGTGGCGCACGTCTTTAATCCCAGCACTTGAGAGGCAAAGGTAGGAGGATCGCCATGAGTTCAAGGCCACTCTGAGACTACATAGTGAATTCCAGGTCAGCCTGAGCTAGAGCAAGACCCTACCTTGTAAAAACAGCAAAAAAAAAAAAAAAAAGCTTTCCATAAATAACTGTTTTAAATATTCTTTAATAGATGATCATGTGCTTCTGATAACTCCATTTGAATGAACTAAAATTACAAAATCTAATAAAGCCCCTGTTTGGCTTTTAAATTGTTTAAATTTTAAGCTGGAGATGGCTCAGCAGTTAAGGCACTTGCCAGCAAAGCCAAAGGACCCAGGTTCTATTCCCCAATACCCAGGTAAAACCAGATGCGCAAGGTGGTGAATGTGTCTGAAGTTTGTTTGCATTAGCTAGAGGCCCTGGTGCACCCATTCTCTCTGTCTCTGCCTCTTTTTCTCTCACATTCTCTCAAATAAAAAAATAGATTTTATATATATGCCATTGTTCTTACTGCCCCTTTTCAAAAACTCTCCTTCCTCATATTTTCTTTGATGATAATATAATTATATCTCAAATTCTCAGTGTGATCCCTAGACCAATGGTCTACATCACTTCAGAATCTGTTGTTAGATTTAGCTAATAATTTGGGGGGTTTTGAGGGGGGGTGAGACAAGATCTCCCTGTGTAGACCAGGCTGGGTTGGCATTCATTGTGTATCCCAATCTGGCCTTGAACTTCCAGTAAGTTTGCTATTGCCTATTAGTATAGGAATTAACTACTACCTCAATGCAAATATTTATAATATTTGGGATATATGCCAATAAGTATTTGCTGTTAATCTGAAGCTCATATGTACTGGGTCGTCTTCTGCTTTTTCCTGGCGGCTGTAGACCCACCAAATGAGGGATTTGAGCTGTGGTTTTATTGGGCCCTGCAGGTAATTCTGAAGTTGGAGGAACACTACTGTACTATGTCCTCCCACTGAACACAATGGGTGCTTGTAACATAATGCTAGATCTCCTCATGAGCTCATTCTTACAGGTTACAGAACAGTCTGTTCCCAGCACGCTGCACCCTCATCATCGTAGAAACTGCCTCCGTATAATTTAGGACATGTTTATCGTTTCCAAGAGAATAGAGCACAATGTCCTGAAGTTGTATGCATTCTACAATGTTCTGAACCTTTTAATTTTAGCCAATGATTACAGTATGTAGTGTGACCTTTTGGAAGGAAAAATGAACCATCAGTATATAGAATCTTTGAGCACAAATCAGACTGTCCCTCTCAGGATTTTTATCTAGCACTGGGGAGGGTCCTGTTATCTTGCCCTCATTCTTAAAGAAGTTGAACTCTGGAGACAGGTCAATAATGAAACATTTCAAAAGGGTGTTAGCAGGTGGTGACTATAGACTCAGTGAGAGAGGCTGTGCATGTGTGTGTGCATGCTTTCGGGCTTTATACTTACAGCCATCCTCCCAAGTGCTGTAATTAAAGAGGTATACTACCACATCCAGCCAGACAACTTTTTAACAATAAATAGGACCCTTGATAAATCTCAACATCCAAAAGGAAAAAATAAACTTTAAAAAAGAAGACCATGGGGGCTGGTGAGATGGCTTAGTGGTTAAGCGCTTGCCTGTGAAGCCTAAGGAACCCGGTTCAAGGCTCGATTCTCCAGGACCCATGTAAGCCAGATGGATAAGGGGCACATGCATCTGGAGTTCATTTGCAGTGGCTGGAGGCCCTGGTGCGCCTATTCTCATTCTCTCTCTCTCTCTCTCTCTCTCTCCTCCCCCTCCCTCCCTCCCTGCCTATTTCTGTACCTCTCTCTCTCAAATAAATAAATAAAATATATTTTTTTTTAATTTAAAAAAAGACCAAGAGTTAACATCCAGGCAGAAGAGTATTTATTCTCTCTCCTAATTAATTATATCTGTTATTCTCTAGTGGCCTACTTTTGTCCGTTCTGATCTGCCTTATCTTAAAGTGGATTAAATACTTAGCAGAATAATAATAGAAACCCTAAATTTTGCTAGCATTATTCCTTGCCTGTTGTTGACCCTGATCCCCAAAATAGAGAGAAATCTGAAGCACAGGTTGTTGTGTCTTATTTCAAAAGCAAACATGTTAAAAAAAAAAAAAAAAAGCAAACATGTAACTGTTTATCAGCTGCCTAAAATAAATGGGCTGTTATACTTATGACAATTTTTAAATTTTCCAAATGGGCTGGAGAGGTGGCTTAGCAGTTAAGGTGCTTGCCTGTGAAGCCTCACGACCCAGGTTTGATTCCCCAGTACTTACGTAAGCCAGATGCACAAGACAGCTCATGTTTCTGGAGTTCATTTGTAGTGGCTAGATGCCCTGGCACACCCATTCTGTCTCTATCTATCTGTCTCATTCTATTTTTCTTTCTCTCAATAAATAAATAAATACATAAATAAACATTTTTAAAATTTTTCAAAACTGGACCTGAAGAGCTCTTAAAGGCCCAGGCAGTGCCACACATGTGGGCAGCTAGAACTATAGACCTCATGAAAGTGCTTCAACTAAAGCACTGATGTATCTATAGGTAATATTAATGCTTAAAACCATTGTTCTAGACTGACTTTGTTCATGAAGAGTATGTGTGTAGATGTCTACTATGTAATCAATTCAAACTAAAAAACTGTTAAAAGTAGGACTAGGTTGATGGCTCAGTGGCTGAAGGGCTAGCACATTTGCCAGATTTTATGCTCAATAGTGATATAATTACTGTTTTAGTTTTGACAGAAATTTTGGCTTGTGATTCAGTAAGATTATGGTTTAAAATTAATGGCTTTGTTTGTTTCTTTTCTTAGGTGTATTTGGTGTCAGAAAACAGTACATGATGAGTGCATGAAAAACAGTTTAAAGAATGAAAAGTGTGATTTTGGAGAATTTAAAAACCTCATCATTCCACCAGGTTATTTAACTTCTATTAATCAGATGCGTAAAGACAAAAAAACAGATTATGAAATGGTAATGAGTTTATTTTTTCTTATATAATTGATTTCTTAAAAGTTGTTTAACATGTGTAAGATAATTTTTTGTGTTTGAGAAAAATCAGGAATAAAATAAGTTAAACTTAAAAGTCAGAGGATATTAAATATTATTATTGTTTTATAGCCTTACCCAAGGTGAGGCATGGTGGTATATACATGGGTACTGGGGAATTGAACCTGGGTCCTTAGGCTTTGCAGGCAAGTGCCTTAACTGCTGAGCCATCTCTCCAGCCTATGGCTCATTAAAAAAAAAAAATTTTTTTTTACTTATTTATTTGAAAGAGGGAGAGAGATACAGAATGAAAGAATAGACACACCAGGGCCTGCTGCCACTGCAGATAAACTCCAGATGCGTGTGTCACTTTGTGTAGCCGGCTTCACATGGATACTGGGGAATTGAACCTGGGCTGTCAGAAATCGCAAGTAAATGCCTTTAACTGCTGAGCCATCTCTCTAGTCCCTCATTTTTTTAAATTAATTTTTTTTATTGACAACTTCCTTAATTGTAGACAATTTCCCATGGTACTTCCCTCCCTCCCCCCACTTTCCCCTTTGAAACTTCACTCTCCATCATATCCCCTCCCCCTCTCAATCAGTCTCTCCTTTCATTTTGATGTCATCATCTTTTCCTCCTATTATAATGGTCCTGTGTAGGTAGTGTCAGGCACTGTGAGGTCATGGATATCCAGGCCATTTTGTGTCTGGAAGAGCACGTTGTAAGGAGTCCTACTCTTCCTTTGGCTCTTACATTCTTTCCGCCCCCCTCATCTGCAATGGACCCTGAGCTTTGAAAGATGTGTCAGATATTTCAGTTGCTGAGCACTCCTCTGTCCCTTCTCAGCACCATGGTGCCTTCTGAGTCATCCCAAGGTCACCACCATCTGAAAAGAGAAGCTTCTCTAACCAAAAGTGAGAGTAGCATTAACATATGGGTGTGGACATTAAAAGAAGTGCTTACTGGGCAGTTTGGTGAGCATAGTATATACATTTAGCCAGACACCGGCAGACATTATACCCCTAGGGCTCATGACTACCCCTGTTGTAGGTTTTCAGTATCAGGGATGTATTCCCTCCCATGGAGCAGGCCTCCAGTCCAATTAGAGAGTGGTTGGTTTCCCCCATAACAGACATGCCACTATTGCACCCGTTGGCTCATTTGGCCTGGCTAGCCAGATTTAAAGTTTGCAGTGTTCACTGTTGAGTATCTTCACTGGTGTTTTCTCTCTCTCCCATTGAACTGCATGCAGCATAGCTTTTTCCAGCTTTCTGTCAGCTGGTCCTCATGGAAGAGGCTTTCAGCTCAGCTCCAGCAGGATTTCTCAGTGACCTTGCAGCCCAAGTATGTGGAGTTTTCAGCAATAGGGTCTTACCATCTATTCCTGGTGCAGCCCTCATTTTTTAAAGAAACTTTATTTTCTAAATAACTATTATTTTTTAATATTTTATTTTTATTTATTTATTTGACAGAGAGGGAGAGAATGGGCATGCCAGGGCCTTCAGCCACTGCAAATGAACTCCAGATGCATTCACCACCTTGTACAGCTGGCTAACGTGGGTCCTGGGAAATCGAACCTGGGTCCTTTGTCTTTTCAGGCAAATGCCTTAACTGCTAAGCCATCCCTCCAGCCCAAGAAACTATTTTCAAGTGGACACAGAGAGAGAATGTGAGAGAATGGGGAATAGGCATGCTAGGGCCTCTTACCACTGCAAATGAACTCCAGATACATGCACCACTTTGTGTATCAAGCTTTATGTAGGTACTAGGGAATCAAACACAAGCTTGTCAGACTTTGTAAGTCTGTGCTTTTAACCACTGAGCCATCTCCTCAGCCCTGGGCTGCCTTATTAATGAGTTCCTTCTTAACATAAATATAAATAAACCTTAGATAACTTGCCCAAAAATGTAGAAGAGAATTCTGCATTAGGTGGATGGTTAAGACTGTCTGTATAAGGTCATCTTCAGTACTGTTACAATTCTTACTTCAGCATATTACAACTCCATTTTTACCAAGAAATGAAAATTGACAAGTTTGCCATTTCTGATATACTAAACCTCTCCTTGTGTTAATTTCATAGCTAGCCTCCAAGTTTGGGAAGCATTGGACCCCATTAATAATCCTGGCCAACTCTCGTAGTGGAACTAACATGGGAGAAGGACTGCTGGGAGAATTTAAGATTCTTTTAAATCCAGTCCAAGTAAGTAACAAAGAAACTTGCCTATGTACATCTCCTTATTGTCAACTTTTTATTTTTCCTAAAAATATAGTGAATATTGATGGCATTTCATTAACTAATTGCCTAGTTAAAAGAAAGAATAATTCCACACAAGGCAATCAATAGAGAGAGAGTAGACTATCTGAGGCTGGGGCTAGAAATGGGAAGTGACTGCAAAGGAGTCTTGAGGTATCTTACCAAAGCAAAAAGAAAAAAGCTATTAACTCTGTGGTGGTAGTTGCATAAGCTAAAAATGATAACTTCACTTTGAGTTTTTAAAAAATATTTATATATTTTCAAGCAGAGAGACAGTGGTTGTGTTAGCGGCTCTTTCCAATGCAAACAGACTAGATGCACGTGTCACTTTGTGCATCTGGCTTTACATGGGCACTGGGGAATTTGGGCCTGCAGGTTTTGTAAGTAAGTGCCTTTAACTGCTGAGCCATCTCTGTAGCACCATGCCTTTGATTGTGAAAATAATAAAGGAAAAAAGGCTATGCCTTTAAGACTGTACATGAGGGGCTGGAGAGGTGGCTCAACATTTCAAGGCACTTGCTTCCAAGCCTGTTGGCCTGAGTTCAGCTCCCTCGTACTCAAATAAAGCCTGCACATGTCTGTGATCCCAACACACCCACGTTGATGGGAGATGAACCCAGGAGAATCCTGATGTTTGTGATCCCAACAGACCTATGTCGATGAGAGGTGAACCCAGGTGAATCCTGATGTCTGTGATCCCAGCACATCTGTGTCAATGGGAGGTAAACGCCAGAGAATCCCAAAGCCCATGGCCAGCTAGACTAGTGTACACATGGTGGGAATGAGAGAACAGCAAGGGAGACTCCATCTCAAGCAGGGTTTAAGAAGAAAATAAACACTCCAAGGTTGTCATCAGACCGCTACATGGACACAGCAGCATACATGTGCCATACATATACCAGATGTGGCTTCTACCTGTGAATCCAGAATTTGGGAGCAGAGAGGCAGATAAGGGGATCTCCTCAGTTCAAGACTAGCCTGGGCTATTTAGAAGACCCTGTTTCAAAACACCAAAAATGGAGGTTGGAGAAATTGCTTGGTGGTAAGGGCATTTGCTTGCAAAGCCTGCCAGCCCAAGTTCAGTTCTCCAGTACCCACCTAAGCCTGATGCACAAAGTGGCACATGGGTCTGGAGTTTGCTTGCAGTGACAGTAAGCCCTGATATATACCCATTGTCTCATTTTCACTCCCCCTCAAATAAATATTTTTAAAAATACACCAAGCCCTGAACAGTGGTGCAAGCCTTTAAATCCTAGCGCTTAAGAAGCAGAGGTAGGAGGATCATTGTGAGTTCAAGGCCAGCCTGAAACTACGTAGTGAATTCCAGGCCAGCTTGGGTTAGAGGGGGACCATGCCTCAAACTCCCCCAAAAAAAAAAATAAACCAAGCTGGGTGTAGTGGTACACATCTTCAACCCTAGCCCTTGGGAGGCAGAGATAGCAGGATCACTATGAGTTTGAGACCATCCTGGAACTACAGAGTAAGTTCCAGGTGTGTCTTGGGCTAGAGCGAGACCCTGTCAAAAAAAAAAAAAAAAAAAAACCAACACACACACACACAAACAAAAGCCAGACTGGATAGATGGCTTAGCTGTTAAGTCACTTGCTTATGAAGCCTCACTATCCACGTTCAGTTCTCTAGTTCCCACATAAAGCCAGATGCACAAAGTGGTGCATGCATCTAGTGTTCATTTGCAGCGACTAGAGGCCCTAGCACGCCCTCTATCTCTGTTTCCCTCTGTCTCTCTGCTTGCAAATAAATAATTTTTTTTTAAAGCCAGACATGGTCATACATGCCTTTAATCCCAGCACATGGCATGCCTGGGTAGAAGGTTCACTATGAGTTCAAGGCCAACCCAGGGCTACAGAGTGAGTTACAGATTAGCCTGGGCTATAGTGAGACTCTGTCTTGGGAATGGAAAAAATTAAATTAAAAAAAAAAAAAGATTGAGTTCCAGAGATGGTTCGACTCTTAGAAGCACTTGCTTACAAAGACTGCCAGCCCAGGTTCAGTTTCCCCCATACCCACAGAAAGCCAGAGGCACAAATTGTTGCATGCATCTGGAGTTCATTTGCAGCAGAAAAAAGGTCCTGGCATAAATAAATATTTATTTTTTTAATTAAATATTCATGTGAGCAAATTCTAAGCAATTTATTTTGTAACTATCAAATATGGTAACTTTTTTTCCCTTCCAACTTGTAGCTTTTGCATTTATAATATTAGGTGGGTAATTCAGTGATAAAAGTGCTTTTTAAAAAAAAAGTTGGAGGGGGGATATTTATTTGAGAGAGAGAAAGGCAGATAGAGAATGTGCTCACCAGGGCCTCCAGCTGCTGCAAACAAACTCCAGACACATGTGCCACCTTGTACATCTGGCTCACGTGGGTCCTAGGGAATCCAAACTTGGTCCTTTGGCTTTGCAGGCAAGTGTCTTAACCACTAAGCCATCCCTCCAGCCCTAAAGTGTTTTTATAGCTTGTGCAAGGCCCTAGATTCCATCCATAGCACCAGAAAGAAAGGGTACTATAGCAGTAAGTGAGATATAAATTTGAATTGTTTCCTTAATGATACAAATATTTTCTCTGTTGCAGTTAGGCCCCATAATTGCATATCTAGAATTAAAATAATTTCAGATGTAATTTTTTAAGTTTCCTACTTGTAGAGGTTTTGTCTCTAAGGTTGTAGTATGACAAATAGCACCACATAGATCATCTAAACACAGGGCATTTTAGTCTCAGAACAATTTCCTATCACATTTACAAATTTATGGATATCAAGAGTCCTTGAATTTTTATGTCATTTTACATATTTTTCAGAATATTCCAGAAATTTTCAGTGGTGATAGTTGAAAAACATAAAAACACAAAATATGAAGCACTAGTGAATTTAATACACTATAGTTTGAGGTGCATGAACAGTAGGCAACACAAGCTGGGTGTGGTGGCACATGCCTTTAATCCCAGCATCAGGAGGCTGAGGTAAAAGGGTTGCCGTGAGTTCAAGGCCAGCCTGGGTCTACAGAGGGAGTTCCAGGTTAGCTTGGGCTAGAGTGAGACCCTACCTAGGAGTAGGAGGGGAGGTAATAGACTCTTAGTTTGGATTTGTGTTCCATCGTTTACTTGTCTATAGAACCACAGGTAACAGATGCTTTCCTAGTCAGTGGAATGAGGCTGATCCCTGCTTCATAGGTCAGTTGAGGGGGCGGGGGTGTGAACCACAGTGAATATAAAGCCTGGCAGGGTGCCTGGATAGTTGTTAAGATAACTACACAGTATTGTTACTTAACCTCTGCTCGCTAAAAGGAAATTGTCCTCAGATAAAGGACAGTATTGGGTAAAAATCACTTTTCTTAGCTGGGCGTGGTGGCACAAGCCTTTAATCCCAGCACAAAAGAGGCAGAGGTAGAAGGATCATGGTGAATTCAAGGCCAGCCTGAGACTACATAGTGAATTCCAGGTTAACCTAAGCTACAGCAAGACCCTGCCTTGAAAATTAAAACAGCATAATAAAAAAATATAATAAATATAAAAATACTAACTTTTCTTCTTTCATTTTTAGGTGTTTGATGTAACTAAAACTCCACCAATCAAAGCCCTACAACTTTGTACTCTTCTTCCCTATTATTCAGTTCGAGTCCTTGTGTGTGGAGGAGATGGGACTGTGGGCTGGGTCTTGGATGCAATTGATGAAATGAAGATAAAGGTATCTGTCTTTAAGAACTGTTGTGTTGGGGGCTAAGGATATCACTCAGTGGTAGAGCACTCTCCCAGCCTGTGGGGGGCTGATCCCAGCACTGCCAAAAAAGAAGACATTGCCAGTTTGGATGAGTAAAAATTAGATATTATGACTAAGCAGTTAGTGCAATTTACACTTTTAAATTTATATCTTGATTGCTTTGGTCTTTGAATTTTAGAAACTAATATACTACAAATAGTCTAAAGAGAAAAATCTGAAATACATCTTCCATATTTCAGGGACAAGAAAAATACATTCCACAGGTTGCAGTCTTGCCTCTGGGAACAGGCAATGATCTGTCCAATACACTGGGTTGGGGTACAGGTTATGCTGGAGAAATCCCAGTTGCACAGGTGTTAAGAAATGTAATGGAAGCAGATGGCATCAAACTAGACCGGTAAGTCCCACTTGGCCAAAGAGTGTGTTTCTTGAGCCTTGGGAATATTACTTTGTAAATAAAGATTTGTGTAGCCATAAAATTCAATGGGATTTCCCAGGCCCAGTGGCTCACATCCATAACCCTATCACTTAGAAAGCTGAAACAGGAGGATTGCCATATGTTGGAGGCTAGTCTGGGCTACAAAGTGAATTTCAGGCCCACCTGGGCTACTGAGTGAGACTACATCTAAAGAAACCAAAAACAAGCAAAATTAAATGTAAAGAATTACATTGTATATATAAATGTTGGTTTTTTGTTATTTAAAATGGTTCATAGTTATAAATTATGATGAGTACTTTCCCAATTTTTCACACTTTATAAGTGGTTATTTTCTCAAATGCTGTTTTAGTAGAAAAACTTAATCTGTAGGTATCTAGAGGGTAGGGGGAGTTTGGGTTTTTAAAACAGTGCTAATGTTTTTTAACTTCTGTTTTGTAGATGGAAAGTACAGGTAACAAATAAAGGATACTACAACTTAAGAAAACTCAAGGTGCGTTTTTATGCTTCAGTTATAAGTACTTTTAGCAGATGTGCACCTATCTCCATGGTACAAGATTCTGCCTGGAAGTAGGGTACAGAGACCTAGAGACCTAGTCTCTCCAGGGAGCTGATTACAGAGCAGAAGAAAGGCCTGTGTACCTGTATCACTCACTGGATTGTATTGGTTTTGCCTTTTTTTTTTTTTTTTTTTTAGTTTTTTCGAGGTAGGGTTTTCACTCTAGCTCAAGCTGACCTGAAATTCACTATGTAGTCTCAGGGAGGCCTTGAACTCATGGCGATTCTCCTACCTGTGCCTCCTGAGTGCTGAGATTAAAGGCATGTGCCACCACACTTGGCTTGGCTTTGCTTTTATTTTTTATGTTGGTTTTTTGTTTCTGTTATGCTTTGGGGTTCTGGGGATCAAACTCTGAGCCTGTTCCATGCTGGGGGAATACTCTGCCTCTGAGCCACATTCCCAGGCACCTAGCTGGACTGTAAAATGTTCTGGAAGAGAATAGGACCCAAGTAAATGTTGTTCTGCTCCAGCAGGTCATGTTAATTTGGTAACAGTGGACTTTCTGTACAGACAGGTGACGCATGCTTAAATAGTAATTGACCCAGAGATTATAGATCAGTATTTTACTATTGTTTTTGTTTGCTATGCTGGGGATCAAACCCAGAACCTCACCTATGCTAGATAAGTACTCTATCATTTAGCTACACCCCAACCCAAAAATTGTGTGCAAATTACTTACATGCCCATATGAGAGTAGAAACAAAGGGAGCTTGAAGATGAGGACAATTCAGAAATATTTTAGTCAGAATGATCGCACCTTGGAAAGAATGTAAACATACAGTGCCACTAGACTTCTAATTTTTATGATTGGGTATATGGAAATGATATTAGCCAAAATAAGTAAAATTAAGGAGTTTCAGGTGTGGGTAGTTGGGGCATGTCGACCAAATAACAAGTGCTAGCCAGGCGTGGTGGCACACGCCTTTAATCCCAGCACTCGGGAGGCAGAGGTAGGAGGATCACCTTGAGTTCAAGGCCACCCTGAGACTACATAGTAAATTCCAGGTCAGCCTGAGCCAGAGTGAGACCCTACCTCAAAAAATAAAATAAATTAAATTAAAAATATTTTTAAAAATAAAATAAAAGTAGCAAGTGCTGAACTAGAAGCTGGAGGTTTGGGCTCTAAAGCTCAGGAACGAGGACAGAGCTAGACATGTAGGTTGAAGACTAGGCTACCTTGGGAAAAAACAAAGTGAGTGCCAGTATTAAGACCTATAGAGCCAGAGCTGTAAAGAAGGCGCAAGGCACATGCAGTGAGAACAGAGGAGTAAACAGACTGCATGCAAAAAGCAAAACCTCTGGAGTGCTCCGGTCTAAGGTGCGGCACAGTGAGCAGAAATGGAGCGTGAGATGCATGTTCATAGTTACTAGCCTGGAACTCTGGTCAGCAGTATAAAAACAGCTCTCAGTACCAGAAGTATTCAATTTTCAAAAACAGACAAACGAAGATGCACATAGGTACATAGCATCATTTGTTGCTTATGCCTTCCCTCACAGGAATTCACAATGAACAACTACTTTTCTATTGGACCCGATGCTCTGATGGCTCTCAATTTTCATGCTCATCGTGAGAAGGCTCCATCTCTGTTTTCTAGCAGAATTCTTAATAAGGTGTGTTGGATAAAATAACATTTCCTGCTTATCACCGAAGGTACAGTAAAAATCAATAGTTCAATTATATTTAGCACTGAACTAACTTATGGAACAATTTACTTGCTCTCTTTTGTATAGAATTTCAGGTTAAATCCTTAAATCTTAAATGTACTTTACTAATTATAAATCTGATTTTAAAACTTGAAGCTGGGATATTTTGCTTGGATAGAAAGTACATGGAATATATGGTAGTATGTCTTAAATGCCAGCTAAGATCTGAAAGAGATTTTAGGAAGAACAAATTTTTGGTTAAGTCATTGGTCAAGGAAAGGAGCAGCTTGTTTACCACCACGGATCTTAGCCAAAGTCATTGCTCTGGTTCCCAGCACAGCTAATTCCATTAATGGAATTTTTGTTTGAGTTTTGTTTTTGTTTTTTTTTTTTTTTTCATTTTTCCTGTCTTAATTCTTTATATTGACAAACTCCATACATATATACAATGTACCCTGATCATAGTTCCTTCCCATCACTCTCCTTTGCTTCCCCACCTGGCCCCTCCACTGAACAGCTTTCTTTCAAACTTTCTTTCAAACTAGTTCCTCTTCTTTTTTGATGTCATCATTTTTTTTCCTCCTATTATGCAGGTCTGGTGTATGTAGGTAGCATCGGCCACTGTAAGGTCATGAATGCAGTGGCCACTTTATATCTGGAAGAGAGCATTCCCAAGGCATTCCTCCTCATTCTTACATTCTTTCCATTATCTCTTCTGCAATGGTCCCTGAGCCTTGGAGGGTGTGATGGAGATGTCTCATTTAGTGCCTAAACTCAGCTGTTACTTCTCAGCATTTTGATGAGTTTTGAGGCCCCCTAGCAATCACCATCATCTGAAAATAGAAACTTCTCTAACCAAAAGTGAGAGCATCACTAATATGTAGGCATAAACATATTTAGAGGACACTTTACTGGGCGTAATATAGCCAAACAACAGCAGTGCCTTTTCCCTGTGATTTAGGACCTTCTCAACACAGGCTTTTGACTAGGTTTACAGTATTAGGCAAGTATCCCTCCTGTGGTGCAAACCTCAGGTCAAATCAGAGACCCATTGGTTTACCCCATAACAGATGTGGAACCATTGTACCAGTTGGCACATTGTGCCTGGCTGACCAGTTGTGTGTCAGGGCTCAATGCTGGTTAAGACCATTGATGACTTTTCTCCCCCAGCAGGCTGCATAGCACTTTCCAGCTCTATGACAGCTAGTCAGTAGGAAGGAGGCTTCCAGCTCCCTTCTAGCTTTATTTCTTAGTGTCCTGCAGCCAAAGTATGTGATGTCTTTAGCAGTAGGATCTAGTTCTGGTGGGCAACCAAGACCATTGAAAATAGCTTGTATTTTAGGAGCACCAGAGGCTTCCCTGTTCAACAAGTCACTGGGAAATATGCTACCCTTGTTTTGCAGGTTTTTTTTTTTTATGTATTTATTTTGAGAAAGAGGCAGAGAGGGAGAGAGAGAGAATGAGCGCACCAGGGCCTTCAGCCACTGCGAACAAACTCTAGACACATGTGCCCCCTTGTGCACATGTATGACACTGCGATCTTTGCATCACTGTGCATCCAGCTACATGATACCTGGAGATTCGACCATGAATTCTTAGACTTTGCAGGCAAGCACCTTAACCACTAAGCCATCTCTCCAGCCCTGAAATGACTTTTGACTGTGAAAAATGCATACAAAACAGTTATGTCCTTGGTTTTGTTTTACAAATATTACAAATTTTGTAATTGTTGCCTTTTATTAATAAGGTTTCTAAGGCCAGAAGTATTGTTGACACAGTTGGTAACTAACAGCCTTTCAATACTTCTGTCAACATTTCTGTACTTGTATCAACCTTTCTGCATTCAAAAGTAATTATAGCCGGGCGTGGTGGCTCATGCCTTTAATCCCAGCACTCGGGAGGCAGAGGTAGGAGGATGACCATGAGTTTGAGGCCACCCTGAGCATACATAGTGAATTCCAGGTCAGCCTGAGCTAGAGTGAGACCCTACTTCGAAAAACAAAAAAAAAGGTGATTATAAGATGTTTACTAGATTTATGATTCATCTGCATTTTCTGTGGGGTTTTTTGTTTTGTTCTTTTTTTTTTTGTTTGTTTGTTTGTTTGTTTGTTTGTTTGTTTGTTTGTTTTGATGTAGGGTCTCACTCTAGCCCAGGCTGACCTGGAATTCACTGTGTAGTCTCAGGTTGTCCTTGAATTCAGTGATTCTCTTACCTCTGCTTCCCAAGTGCCACCACACCTGGCTTTATCTGTGTTTTCTTTTAAATAATTTGAAGTACTTGAAAAAATAAGAATTGTCTAACTTCAACATATGGTATCCTCCATAAATATTTTTATTTTTTAAATATTTTATTTATCTGAGAGAGAGAAAGAGGCAGATAGATAGTGGGCACACCAGGGACTCTAGCCACTGCAAACAAACTCCAGATGCATGTTCCACCTTTTGCATCCAGCTTTATGTGCATATTGGAGAATCAAACCTGGGTCTTTTGGCTTTGTCGGCAAGCACCTTAACTACTAAGCCATCTCTCCAGTCCTATTTTTTTTTTTTTTACTTGAAAGAGAGTTAGTATGTGCACACCGGGAGGACCTCTTGCCCCTGCAAAGATGCCGGGCTGGAGAGGTGGCTCAGCAGTTAAAGGAACTTGCTTGCAAAGTCTGATGGCCTGGATTTGATTCCCTAGTACTTTCCTAAAGCCAGATGCACAAGGTGGCACATGCATCTGGAGTTTATTTGCAGTGGCAAGTGGCCCTGGTGCATCCATTCTTTCCCTCTCCCCCCACCTCCCTACCTTTCTGCTAATAAATAAATATTTTTTAATTTATTTATTTACAAGCAGCGAGAAAATATAGGTGCTCCAGGGCCTCTAGCCACTTCATGCACCACTTTGTGCATCTAGCTATTAATGTGCATCTTGCTAATAAATAAAATATTTTCTAGCCAGGCATGGTGGCGCACACCTTTAATCCCAGCACTCGGGAGGCAGAGGTAGGAGGATTGCTGTTAGTTTGAGAACACGCTGAAACTACATAGTGACATCCAGGTCAGCTTGGCCTAGAGCAAGGTCATGCCTCAAAAAGCCAAATATATATTTTAAATTTTTCAGGGGCTGGAGATTTGGCTCAGCTGTTAAGGTGCTTGTCTGCAAAGCCTAATGACCTGGGTTCAATTCTCCATTACCCATGTAAAGCCAGATGCATAAAGTGGCACATGCATCTCAAGTTTGTAGCTGATGGATGCCCTAGTGGGCCCATTCTCTGTCTCTCTCCTCTCTCCTCCCTCCCTCTCTCTTGCTGTCTCTCTCTAATAAATAATTTTTTTTAATTTCACATGCATGGATACTAGGGAATCAAACCAGACTCTGCATGTACCTTAAACTGCTGAGCCATCTCCCCAGTCCTAAAAATGACAAAACTGGGTGCAGGTGTGGTGGCACATGCCTTTAACCCCAACACTTGGGAGGCTGAGGTAGGAGGAACACGGTGAGTTTGAGGCCACCCTGAGACTACATAGTGAATTCCAAGTCATTTCCAAGGCAGCTAAGGCTAGAGTGAGACCCTACCTCAAAAAAACTTTTAAAAAAAAGGGAGGGGACTAGGGAAATGGTACAACAGTTAAAAGCATTTGCCATTTAAGGATAAGGACCTGAGAGTGCCAGAGTTCCATTCCACAGAACCCATGTAAAAAACTGAACATTGCCCAGCATGGTGGTGCACACCTGTAATCCCAACACTCAGGAGTCCAAGGTAGGAGGATCACTGTGCATTCAAAGCCAGCCTGAGACTACATAGTGAATCCCAGGTAAGTCTGGGCTAGAGGAAGACCTTACCTAAAAAAAAAATTAAAAATTAAAAAAAAAGTGAGCATGGCCAAGCATGTTGGTGCTTGCCTTTAGTCCCAGTATTGGGGAGGCTAAGGTAGGAGGATTGCAGTGAGTTTGAGGCCAGCCTAAGGCTACACAGTGACTTAGACCTTGCCTTAAAAAAAAAAAAAAAAAAAAAAAAAAAACAAGTCTTGTAAGGTTTAACAGCCTGGGTTCTATTCCCCGGTGCTCACGTAAAGCAAAATGCACAAAGTGGTGCATGCATCTGGAGGGTTTGTTTGCAATGGCATGAGGTCCTGGCACACCCATACTCATCTCTCTCAGTGTGTGTGCATGCCTCTCTCGCTCAAATAAATAGATAAAAATATTTTTTAAAAAACTGAGTGTGGCCATACTGGGGCTCACTGATGGAAAGTATAGCAGCTCCAGGTTGAGGGAGAGACACTGTCTCAAGGAATGAGGCTGATTGGCAGTAAAGAAGAACATCTGAAGTTCTCTGGCCTTTACTGCACACACATGTACACATACACAGCATACACCACACATACTCCACACACCCACAAAAATAAACAACTTATAAAGGAGGGGAAGCTGGGGCTTTAGCTCAGTGTGGATTCATCTGTTGTGCCACAGTCCATGTGGAACTTTTTTTTTCTCCGAGGTAGGGTCTCACTCTAGCCCAGACTGACCTGAAACTCACTAGGTAGTCTCAGGGTGGCCTTGAACTCATGGAGATCCTTCCACCTCTGCCTCCCAAGTGCTGGGATTAAAGGCGTACACCACCCCACCTGGCCCATGTGGAACTCTTAAACTATAAGTAGCATAACAGGAAGAGATGTTACAGTGAAAAGGCCCAAAGGGGATTGCATAGGAGAAGCATCACCTGTTGGCACCCTCTGTCCATCTGTTCCTAGTCCACTCAGGAAACACCATCCAAGAGGCAGAGCAAGGAGCTTTGGAATGGTGTCTACCTCTCTCCATTCCTTTTACCCTCCTTCTCTCCTCTCTCCCTCCCTCACTCCATCCCTCCCCTTCCCTCCTTTCCTTCCTTCCTTCCTTCCTGTGAGAAAAAGACAGAGAATGGGCTTATCAAGGCCTCCTGCCACTGCAAGCAAACTCCACTTTGAGCATCTGGCTTTACATAAGTACAAGGGAATCAAACTCAGGTCCTTAGGCTTTGCAGGCAAGCACCTTAACCACTGAGTCATGTCTCCAGCCCCCTAGTGTCTGTTTCTTAATGTTTTACAGGGTTTGTGAGATTGTTTAAATGTCATAATTTTTGTCTATTTTTCTTAGGCTGTTTATTTATTCTATGGGACCAGAGATTGTTTAGTGCAAGAATGTAAAGATTTGAACAAAAAAATTGAGGTAAGCAACTAATGCCTTTTCTAAAGGTTTATATGTTTTCTAGATTACTATTTTTAAACATGCTGAATTTCATGTTGACAAATTTTGCCAGTAGATACTAAGTAGTTATTGTGTGCCAAGTGCTTTACACACATTACTTCTCTACTTTGTCACCACAACCCTGTAAACCAAACAGTCTTATAGTCCCCTTATACAGAAAACAAAACTGTTTGGAAATAGACTGCCTGAATTCAGTTAGTGTCCACAGTCATAGGACATCAGATGTGGACCCAGGGTTATATCCAGAATCTCTTCAGCTGATGTGCCCAATGGTATACATTGGTTTTTGTTGTTTTTTTTTTTTTCAAGGCAGGGTCTCACTCCAGCCCAGGCTAACCTGCAGCTCACTCTGTAGCTCCAAACTGGCCTTGAACTCACAGTGATTCTCCTCTGCTACCTCAGCCTCCCAAGTGCTGGCACTAAAGGTATGTGCCATCATGCCCAGCAAATAAATTGTTATTTATTTATTTATTTATTTATTTATTTATTTATTTATTTATTTGAGAGAAAGAGTATGGACATGCCAGGGCCTCTTGCCATTGCAAACAACTCCAGATGCATGTGCCACATTGTGAATCTGCGTACTGGGAAATCGACTGGCAGGCTTTGAAAGCAAGCACTTTTTACCATTGAGCCATCTCTCCAGGAGTGGTATCAAATTTAAAGTTACCTAATACAGTGCCTGACTCATCATAAATGCTCAGGGAAAGTTTAAAAGCAAAATTGAATTCAGATTATTTTGTGAGATAACTCGTAGATTTTTAAACAAAGTAATAATTTAAAAGCAGTAAGAATATAATATTAGGGATTGTTGATTGCTAAAGATCCTGACAGCATGATAATGCAATCTGGTATATTTTGCTTGCTTCCAAAAAGAATCTGTAGTGGTTAATAGCAACGACAAAGATGTTCATTGAGAAACCTAAAAGGATAGTAAAGTAAGAAAGACAGGAGGGATGCTAAGCATCTTAGGAAAAGAGTGAGTAAAGTGAGCATGAAGTAAGGTGTTTGAATATACTGGCCCAGGAGAACTGCTGTCAGCCAGCCAGCACCTGAAAGCCTCTGGAAAGCCACAGCAGAAAAGGAATAGAAGATTCTCCATCAAAGAATTTGTGTGTGCATGTGGGAGGGGGGGTGCAGTGGTAGGGATTGTACCTGCGAGCTCTGTTAAACAATCTTATCTCTTATTGCTGAGCTAAAACTCCAGTCCTTGGGTTTTTTGTTGTTGTTTTGTTCTGTTTTTTTTTATTTATTTTGCAATATGTACTTGCCATGTAGTTCAGGTAGGCCTGGAACTTGCTATGAGGCCAAGACTGACCTTGAACTCTTAATCTTCCTGCTTTAAGCTACCAAGTGCTAGGGTTATCAGTTCCACCAAAACACATGCTTGTTTATCATGCTTCCTTTGATAGTAACAGTAGAGTTAAGCATGTGACAGCATTAAATTTTTGCAATATGTAATTGATACAAAAGTGCTCTGGAGGCAGAGGTAGTAGGATTGCTATGAGTTCAAGACCAGCCTTACAGAGTGAGTTCCAAGTCAGCCTGGGCTAGAGTGAGACCCTACCTCGAGAAAAGCCAAAAATAAATAAACCTTGCCTGTGAAATCACTTGTAAGATGCCAGTCAGTGTCCTAGGAACAGTGATCAAAATCCTTGCTGTCAGCTAGGTGGTGCATCTCTCTGATCTCCATTACTCAGTAGGCTGAGGGAAGAGTTCAAAGCCAGCCTGAGCTATGTAGTGAAACCGTATCTCAAAGTATTTTTTTTCTTTAAAGTCTTCTGGAATTATTTTATTTTACTTTACTTATTTGAGAGAGAGAAAGATGCACAGAGAGAGAGAAAAAAAGAGAGAATGGGTACGCCAGGGCCTCCAGCCACTGCAAACAAACTCCAAGCGCATGTGCCACCTTGTACATCTGGCTTACATGGGTCCTGGGGAATCAAACCTGGGTTCTTGGGCTTTGCAGGCAAGTGCCTTAACCACTAGACCATCCCTCAAAACCACTAAGCAGCCCCCTCAAAGTATTTTTTAAGAACTGAGGGGGGCTGGAAAGATGGCTTAGTGGTTAAAGGTGCTTGTTTGCAAAGCCTGATAGCCCAGGTTTGATTCCCCAGTACCCACATAAAGCCCAATGCACAAAGTGGATCATGTGGAGAGGCAAAGAGAATGCTAGGTTTTGGGTTTGGGGAGTGAAAGGTGTGCTGCTCTTTCCAGGGATGGGTAGAAGCTCAGGAACAACTGGCAGAGAAGATTTTTCACTGTTTTGTACTTAGAAGTTTTAGACACCACAGCCAGAGGTGCTCTGTAGGCTGTTGGATTTGTGGATCTGGCTCAGTTCACTTTCCCATGCCAGTGAAGTAGAGCTGCTAGCACAGAGATGGCAATACAAGGTGTGGAAGTGGTCAAGCTTGCTGGAGTCTGCAGCACTGAAGAGAAGGGAACACTACACAGTAATGGGGAGTGCCGTGAACATGAGGCAGCATGTGAGCTACCAGTAATGAGTAAGGAGAAGTGTCCACAGAGGTAGTGTGCCGTGACAGAAAGCAAGGTGAGCTTAGGAGAGGAGGGAGGCCAGGTACCTCTGAAGCTGACTTACGTGAGGCCTGGACAATAAGGGATTGGAAGAGACTATAATCATGGTACCTTGTCTGGATTTATGGAAGTTGTTAATAAAAAAGCTAAATAAGCTGGGCATGTTGGTGTACACCTTTAGTACCAGCACTCAGGAGGTAGGGGTAGGAGGACTGATGTGAGTTTGAGGCCAGCCTAAGAATACAGAGTAAGTTCCAGGTCAGCCTGGGCTGGAGAGACCCTCCTTGAAAAAAAAAAAAAAAATCAGTTAAAAAATAATGGAGCCAGGCATGGTGGCTTATACTTTTAATTCCAGCACTTGGGAGGTGGAGGTAGGAGGATCACCATGAGGTCAAGGCCACCCTGAGACTACATAGTGAGTTCCAGGTCAGCCTGGGCTAGAGTGAGACCCTACACCTCACCAAAAAAAAAAAAGGATTTGGCTGGTGTGGTAGGTGTGTACCTGTGGTCCCTGCACTTGGGAAGCTGAGATGAAAGGATTGTGAGTTGGAGGGTAGCTTAGGCAACATAATGATCTCAAGGCCAACCTGAGCCATATAACAAAATACTGTCACATGGGAGGTCAGACTTAACACAAAGACCATCACAGATGTCTTAAACCACTCGGTCATCCTGACATGTTACATCATTGATGTCTTGATAAAAACAGTTCTGGGCTAGAGGGATGGCCCAGTGGGTAAAGGTGCTTGTTTGCAAAGCCTGAAGTGAAGGTCCTGTAGTGACTAATACTTACATTTCTTTAAAGCTAGAACTGGACGGTGAGCAAGTCGAACTACCTAACTTAGAAGGCATTATCGTTCTGAACATTGGATACTGGGGCGGTGGCTGCAGACTGTGGGAAGGGATGGGCGATGAGACCTACCCTCTAGCCAGGTTTGTACATTTATAGTCTGGTTGGTTGGTAGTGGTGTTTTGTTTTGACTGAAGCAAGGTGTCTCTGTAGCCTGTGCTGGCCTTGAATTCACTCCCCCTGCCTCAGGCTCCCTAATGCTAGATTATATTTGTGAATCTCTATGCCCAGCTGCTGTCTGTTTTAAAGGACTCTATTGTTCTTTATAGACTTTTACATAGTTCTCTCGGATTTTTACTCCTGTATAAGTCAATATAAACATTTATTAAATTGATGGCCCCCTATGTTAAAAAGTAACTGCCAAAATAAAAAATAAATTCTGGGCATGGTGGTACATGCCTTTAGTCCCAGTACTTGGGAGGCAGAGGTGGGCGGATCACCATGAGCTCAAGGCCACCCTGACACTACATAGTGAATTCCAGGTCAGCCTAGGCTAGAGTGAAACCCTACCTTGAAAAACAAAAAAAAATAAAATTAATTTTTAAAAAATTTTTTAAAAAGTAATTGCCCTTACTAACATGCTGACTTTTTTGGGAGGCGGGGGGGTTCTAGGTAGGATCTCATTCTAGCCCAGACTGACCTGAAATTCACTATGTAGTCTCAGGGTAGCCTTGAACTCACGGCGATTCTCCCACCTCTGCCTCCCAAGTACTAGGAATAAAGGCATGTACCACCATGCCTGGCTCTGACTTTTTTTTCTAATGGAGAATTTTTTTTAAGTAGAAAATTGTATGAATACATCATATGTTAGTACCACCATTTCCCTCCTCCCAGCCCCCATTCTGCTGAGGGGGTCCTGGTCAGTAGAATCATTGCTATTCCCCCTAGGTTTGTGGGTTATAAGATATGAGCATACTGACTTTGAATTGCACCATGTAATCCATATTTTCTTCTTCCAACATCAGGCATGATGATGGGTTACTGGAAGTTGTTGGAGTCTACGGTTCTTTCCACTGTGCTCAGATTCAAGTAAAACTGGCAAACCCTTTTCGAATAGGACAAGCACATACAGTGCGGGTAGGTGAAATAGTACTATAACAGGCTAAGTGCCAGTCCATTTCCAGGCCATTGCTACATAAGAGGCAGTATACATGGTATCACTTCCTCTAAACAGTGGTTTAGAGCCCACACTATTGGTTATTGTATATCAGGGTCTTGAGTACGTAGGGAAAAACAAGGAAAGATGGCCCTTAGTCCAGTTAAAGAACTGAAGTGTCCACTGAAAAAGAATCCCTAAATGATTCACAAATCAAAGTATATTCAGATTAATTTCAAAAATTAAAATGCAGGGCTGGAGAGGTGGCTTAGCAGTTAAGGCACTTGCCTGTGAAGTCTAAGGACCCATGTTCAATGTCCCAGTATGCAAGTAAACCAGATGCACATGTGGCATGTGCATCTGATGTTTGTTTGCAGTGGCTGGAATTCCTGGCGCACCCATTCTCTCATCTGCGTCTCTCAAGGTAAGTAAATAAAACATTTTTTTAATTAAAATGGAGGCTGGAGAGATGGCTTAGCAGTTAAGGCATTTGCCTGCACAGCCAAAGGATCCCAGTTCAACTCTCCAGGACCCATATAAGCCAGAAGCACAAGGGGGCACATGAATTTGGAGTTCATTTGCAGTGGCTGGAGGCCCTGGCATACCCATTCTCCCTCTCTTTCTCTGCTTCTTTCTCTCTCTCAAGTAAATAAATACATTTAAGAAGATGAAGGCTGGCTGTTAAAAAAAAAAAAAAAAAAGGTTAAAAATTAAAATGGGAGAAGCCAGGCGTGGTGGCACACACCTTTAATCCCAGCACTCGGGAGGCAGAGGTAGGAGGATCACTGTAAGTTCAAGGCCACCCTGAGACTACATAGTGAATTCCAGGTCAGCCTGGGCCAGAGTGAAAGAAAACAAAAAAAAAAAAAAAAAAAAAAAAAAGGGAGACCGGGCGTGGTGGTGCATGCCTTTAATCCCAGTACTAGGGAGGCAGAGGTAGGAGGATCACCATGAGTTTGAGGCCACCCTGAGACTATGTAGTGAATTCCAGGTCAGCTTGAGCTAGAGTGAGACCCTACCTTGGAAAACCATAAATAAATAAATAAATAAATAAATAAATAAATAAATAAATAAATAAATTTTAAAAATGGGGCTAGAGAGATGGCTTAGCAGTTTAGGCGCTTGCCTGCAAAGCCTAAGGACCCAGGTTCCGTTCCCCAGTACCCATATAAACCAGATGCAATGCACATGGTGGCACATGCGTCTAGAGTTCGTTTGCAGTGGCTAGAGGCCCTGGTGTGCCCATTTCCTCTCTCTCTCTGTGTCTCTCAAATAAATATTTTTTATAAAAATTGCAGAAGGGGACTGAAGAGATGGCTTAGCGGTTAAGGCACATGCCTGCGAAGCCTAAGGACCCCAGTTCTATTCTCCAGGTCCCATGTAAGCCAGATGCACAAGGGAGTGCATGTGCTAGAGGCCCTGGCGCACCCATTCTCTTTCTCCCTCTCTCTCTTTCCCTCTCTCTGTCTCTAATAAATAAATAAATAAATAATAATAAAATAAATAAATAAATTGCAGAAGGTTACCAGGCATGGTGGCACACGCCTTTAATCCCATCACTCATGAGGCAGAGGTAGGAAGATCACCTTGAGTTCAAGGCCAGCCTAGGACTACAGAGTGAATTCCAGGTCAGCCTGGGCTAGAGCAACACCCTACCTCGAAAAAAAAAATACAGAAGGTCAAGGGATCACGAGTGATATTAATAAGGAAAACCCTTTTTTACTTTGTAGACCTGACTTTTTTCTATTTATTTCTTAATATTAGCTGATTTTGAAATGCTCAATGATGCCGATGCAGGTGGATGGGGAGCCATGGGCCCAGGGGCCATGCACCGTCACCATAACACACAAGACACATGCCTTAATGCTGTATTTCTCTGGAGAACAAACGGATGATGACATCTCCAGTGCTTCAGATCAAGAAGACTTAAAGGAAGCTGAGTAGAAAACAGCATCCACACAAACAAGGTCATGCATGTTCGTCCAAGAGATTGCCTCTGCAACTACCCAGTCTTCATTTTACTCAGTGTAATGGGTGTATGTTTGTGCAAAAAGCATTCCCAAACAGCCAGACTTCCAGTTGTTATAGACATTTCTGTTCATCAAGATACTTTGAGCATATATTGCTAACTTTGAAAAAGCCACAAAAAAGTTATTCAAATGCTGGCTGTGGTGGTACACACCTTTAACCCCAGCCAGGACTCGGGAGGCAGAGGTAGGAGGATCACCATGAGTTTGAGGCCACCCTGAGAATACAGAATGAATTCCAGGTCAGCCTGGGCTAGAGCAAGACCCACCTTGAAAAGCCAAAAAAAAAGTTACACAAAGATGTGGCTGTATTTTTCAGAATGAGGTTCACTCTGAAGAATGCACTGTCTCATTCCTTATTTTTGAATGACACATCTGATGGACATGATGTGGGTAAAAAGAATCATTCCCATCTTAATTTTTGATGTGGTGGCCCTGTGCCCTTTTAAAAGTTAACCTGCCTTTTTGAACTGGTGTGATTAACACTTGCTCCTGCAGCATGTCTCAAGATTTTCTGCACTCCAAACTAAATGGAGCCCACATCCTGAATTCTTGCAAAGAAAGACAACACTTAAAGCTTATAGTGTTATATTTTTCTACTTTAGTGTCATTTTTAGACTAACTCCAGGTGTTTAGTTAACCCTATTAATGGCCATATTGAACTGAAATGCAGAATCTTTTGTTGTTTCAGTTTTGTTTCGTTTTTGGTTGTGGTGGTTTTGTTACTATTTTGGGGTCGGGGGTGTATTTTGGCAGTGCTGAGGATGAAACTTAGGTCCCGTGAGAGTCTAGGCAAGCCCTCTACCATGGAACTATACCCCCAGGCATAGGATCTTTTTTATATCAGAAGAGAACCAAATAGGTGAATTGGTGCAAAATAAGATTTAGAGCACTTAGGATGATAAGACTTAGGTTCCAAGCTGAAGTCCACTGACATCTTTTTTGATTAAAGACAGTGTTAACAATGGGGGAGGGGAAAATGCTGGAAAGAAGCTTACCAAGTCCAATTAATTGCTCAAAAAAACAGTTCAACAGTTCAAGGCTGATTTATGTCTCAAGGTTGAGTGGCCTTGCAGTATTTTGAATACAGTAGCACTTTCACAGAATTTCCCCTTGGGGCAGTAACCTCTGCTAAGAGAAGTGAGAAAAACCTCTGCTATGATGTTTCTATTGTATTTATTTTAAATGAGAAAGATCTATATTTTTAAATTATTTATTATTTTGTAGCATGATACTTGTGTTCAGTGTTTACACTATTTATACGCTATGTTTAGTGAGGTAAAGTAGTCACGAATTCTGCTGGTCACAGTCAGATAAAGCTTTCCACTAAAGTCCTCATCTAATTCTCATGACGTGTATTACTCTCCTATTCTCATTTTTCAGTGTTTGTGAGGGAGAGGCATGGAAAACACTGGCAGAGGACGTGGAGTAGTTGTCTCATTGCTCTGTCCCTCAGTTGAGTACTTAACTGAAAGCAGTTCCATAACTGCCCATCGGAGGGTGCTGTTCTGCAGTTGTCCGCCAGCCTGCCCGTGCAGAAAGGCGCACCCAGTGGGAGTCCAGCTTGGTGGTTTTCTGACAAATGGCTTGTTTGTGCTGGTCTTTTCATGACATTAATTACCAAAAGACTAGACTGTATCCCCCAAAACACTATTAACTCCCTTTAAAAGTTCTATTACAATTCTGTTATCCATGAATTACCATAAACTTCATGTGTGTCACATGTTTTAAAAGGAGAACTTGGTATGAATGTGGGAATGAGTACATTATGGTAAAGATTTCCACTCTGCTAAATTAATCTCTTCCAGCTCTTCACAAGTGATGCCAGAGTCTGGTATTGAAAGATTTGTTTACATGGGTTTGTTTCAGAAGCCTTTCATACTGGTGGATAACCACAGCAGAGGTAGTGGGAGAGATTTGCAGATTTTCTGAGTATAATGAAGTTTATCCTTTAAGTCAGGATCAGAATTGTCATAGACATCACATTTCCCAAGTGCACTGTTAAATTCACTTTGCTGTAGTTTATACCTGTGAGTCAAAATGCTAATTAGTAGTAGAAACAAAGTAATTAATTTGGACTATCAATTAAAATAACTATATTTTTTAATTGCTTAAACTACTATAACCATAATGTTACACTGGATTTAAAGCAGGTTTGTGTCCAATGCCTTCATTTATCTAACCGTTTCTCAGCTATAATCGGCCGAGGGCTTTTTTCTGCTGATCTTCATGAACTTTTTCTGCTGAACTTCCTCATCAGCCTTTAGTAACTTTGAGAATACTATCTCATATGACATGAGTTTGTATAGTAAAATTCACTTGCCTTTTTAGACACTAGTTCATCCAGCATTTCCGATAAATGTATAGGCATGTGCCTTGTTTAGATACACTCTATAAGATTTCATGCTTGCAAATTAGATATTAGGATAGTGATAGTTTACATTACCAAGGATTCTGTACTTTACAAAGTAGCTCACTATAAGATTTTTCTGTTCTATATAAAATTGTCTTGTTATTGCCAGGCGTGGTGGCGCACGCCTTTAATCCCAGCACTCGGGAGGTAGGAGGATCGCCGTGAGTTTGAGGCCACCCTGAGACTACATAGTTAATTCCAGGTCAGCCTGGACCAGAGTGAGACCCTACCTCGAAAAAAAAAAAAATTGTCTTGCTATTAAAATAACACATTCTCAGGAAGAGTTATATGAAGTAAATCATATTTCCTCATCTGTGTTCACATTTCTCATCTTTTACTGCCCTTCTATATTCTTGACCCTTGTCAGCGTGGTGACTTACACTGCCTGCAGGGACAGCTCTTGGGGATCTTAAGCAGAGGATGGTCTTCAGTGCTTTGTCTAGTAGAAGTCAAGGAACTTGGTTGTCTAAAATAAGATGGCAGAATTTAAATTCTTTAGGTGTTCTGTAACTAGCTGTGAACCTATAAGTAGCTAATATTTATAAAAATTTTATAGCCAAAACTATTTATTGTTATTTTTATGGTGTGTGAAAATCAAAGCATTTGCTTTTCGAAGTACATTTACACACTTAGTTGTGATATCTACTGTGACTCAGAAATTGCAGGCATTTTTTGTGCTGTAAAAATGAATACTACTACCAGCATGTCAAAAGAAAAATAATTGTATTTGTAATATAAAGTAAAATTGTTTCTAACATATATTATGGGATCTTTAATTCAAACTAGCTAGAAAATGTTTAAGATTTTAATTTAAGTTATAAGTTAATATGGCCCTACATACATAATTTGGCCAAAAAGGAAAGTGGAATGAATGACAGTTTTGAGGGATTTTCCTTCAAAATTGCAATACTGAAGCAAGAAAACCAGCACTTTATAGTCAGACATATTGTAGTTTTTGTGGGATTTTGTTACATGTTTGGTTTCTGTGTCATTTTTTATTTTCTTTTTAAAATTCTACACATTTAGGACAGTTGAATGTTAACACAGATCTGTCTTTTAAATCTAGAAAATTTAAAGGAAAAAATAATTTTGTTACTGCCTCCAGGTCTATGAAGGAACTTCTCAGCAGCTTGACAAGACTTGTTTCCGTCTTGGTTTACAAAGCATGTCCTGGGCTAGAGAGCTGGCTTAGCAGTTAAGGCATTTGCTCGAAGCCCTAAGGACCCAGGTTCAATTCTCCAGAACCTACATAAGCCAGATACACAAAACATGTCCTGCCTTTCGGAAGGTCTCCTTCACCTGCTTCATGTCTCAGGAGTGTCTGAGCTTCAGAGTGAGGCAAAGCAGCCCACTGCAAGATGGGTTCCTAGTTCCTGAGCCCCACTCTTTTTCTTTTTTTTTTTCTTTCTTTCTTTTTTTTTTTTTTTTTTTTTTTTTTTGAGAGAGAGAGAGAGAGGGCAGGCGCACCAGGGCCTCCAACCACTGCAAATGAATTCCAGGTGCATGTGCCTCTTTGTGCATCTGGCTTACATGGGTCCTGGAGAATCGAACCAGATTCTTTGGCATTGCAGGCAAACGCCTTAACCACTAAGCCATCTCTCCAGCCCCTGTGCCCCACTCTTGATGGAATCAGTCATGGTCTCCTGGGACAGAAGCATCTCTGTTTTTAAAAAATATTTTTATTTTTACTTATTTCCTTGAAAGACAGAGGAGGGAAGAAAGAGAGTGAGAATGGGCATACCAGGGCCTCCAGCCACTGCAAATGAACTCCAGATGCATGTGCCCCTTGTGCCACCTGGCTTATGTTGGTCCTGGGAATTGAACCTCGGTCCTTTGAGTTTGCAGGCAAGCACCTTAACTGCTAAACCTTCTCCCCAGCCCAGTATATCTGTTTTAATTAACAACACCCAGAAGATTCCAGTGCACACTAAACTCAAAAACTACTGGTTACATGTTCACTGAGGGCTTTCACTGAGAAAGTACTCTCAGAAACACTAATTGATGTGCTTTTTGGTTTTGAGGCAAGGTCTTTCTGTAGCTCAGGCTGGCCTTAAATTCATGACAGTATTCCTACCTCAGCCTCCTGAGTCCTGAGATTATAGGTGTGAGTCATCATGCCCAACTTGGATGTTGTTAAAATTGCTTTTATTTTCCCTGAAGCAGTCATTTGCCCCCAAAATTCTTCTGAAAGAACTCTATTAAATTTTTTTGGGAGCCAGGCATGGTGGTGCATGCCTTTAATCCCAGCACTTGGGAGGCAGAGGTAGGAGGATCGCCATGAGTTCAAGGCTACCCTGAGACTACATAGTGTATTCCAGGTCAGCCTGGGACAGAGAATCATATTTCCTCATCTGTGTTCACATTTCTCATCTTTTACTGCCCTTCTATATTCTTGACCCTTGTCAGCGTGGTGACTTACACTGCCTGCAGGGACAGCTCTTGGGGATCTTAAGCAGAGGATGGTCTTCAGTGCTTTGTCTAGTAGAAGTCAAGGAACTTGGTTGTCTAAAATAAGATGGCAGAATTTAAATTCTTTAGGTGTTCTGTAACTAGCTGTGAACCTATAAGTAGCTAATATTTATAAAAATTTTATAGCCAAAACTATTTATTGTTATTTTTATGGTGTGTGAAAATCAAAGCATTTGCTTTTCGAAGTACATTTACACACTTAGTTGTGATATCTACTGTGACTCAGAAATTGCAGGCATTTTTTGTGCTGTAAAAATGAATACTACTACCAGCATGTCAAAAGAAAAATAATTGTATTTGTAATATAAAGTAAAATTGTTTCTAACATATATTATGGGATTTTTAATTCAAACTAGCTAGAAAATGTTTAAGATTTTAATTTAAGTTATAAGTTAATATGGCCCTACATACATAATTTGGCCAAAAAGGAAAGTGGAATGAATGACAGTTTTGAGGGATTTTCCTTCAAAATTGCAATACTGAAGCAAGAAAACCAGCACTTTATAGTCAGACATATTGTAGTTTTTGTGGGATTTTGTTACATGTTTGGTTTCTGTGTCATTTTTTATTTTCTTTTTAAAATTCTACACATTTAGGACAGTTGAATGTTAACACAGATCTGTCTTTTAAATCTAGAAAATTTAAAGGAAAAAATAATTTTGTTACTGCCTCCAGGTCTATGAAGGAACTTCTCAGCAGCTTGACAAGACTTGTTTCCGTCTTGGTTTACAAAGCATGTCCTGGGCTAGAGAGCTGGCTTAGCAGTTAAGGCATTTGCCTGCGAAGCCTAAGGACCCAGGTTCAATTCTCCAGAACCTACATAAGCCAGATACACAAAACATGTCCTGCCTTTCGGAAGGTCTCCCTTCACCTGCTTCATGTCTCAGGAGTGTCTGAGCTTCAGAGTGAGGCAAGCAGCCCACTGCAAGATGGGTTCCTAGTTCCTGAGCCCCACTCTTTTTTCTTTTTTTCTTTCTTTTTTTTTTTTTTTTTGAGAGAGAGAGAGAGAGAGTGAACGGGCGCACCAGGGCCTCCAACCACTGCAAATGAATTCCAGGTGCATGTGCCTCTTTGTGCATCTGGCTTACATGGGTCCTGGAGAATCGAACCAGATTCTTTGGCATTGCAGGCAAACGCCTTAACCACTAAGCCATCTCTCCAGCCCCCTGTGCCCCACTCTTGATGGAATCAGTCATGGTCTCCTGGGACAGAAGCATCTCTGTTTTTTAAAAAATATTTTTATTTTTACTTATTTCCTTGAAAGACAGAGGAGGGAAGAAAGAGAGTGAGAATGGGCATACCAGGGCCTCCAGCCACTGCAAATGAACTCCAGATGCATGTGCCCCCTTGTGCCACCTGGCTTATGTTGGTCCTGGGGAATTGAACCTCGGTCCTTTGAGTTTGCAGGCAAGCACCTTAACTGCTAAACCTTCTCCCCAGCCCAGTATATCTGTTTTAATTAACAACACCCAGAAGATTCCAGTGCACACTAAACTCGAAAACTACTGGTTACATGTTCACTGAGGGCTTTCACTGAGAAAGTACTCTCAGAAACACTAATTGATGTGCTTTTTGGTTTTTTGAGGCAAGGTCTTTCTGTAGCTCAGGCTGGCCTTAAATTCATGACAGTATTCCTACCTCAGCCTCCTGAGTCCTGAGATTATAGGTGTGAGTCATCATGCCCAACTTGGATGTTGTTAAAATTGCTTTTATTTTCCCTGAAGCAGTCATTTGCCCCCAAAATTCTTCTGAAAGAACTCTATTAAGAATTTTTGGGAGCCAGGCATGGTGGTGCATGCCTTTAATCCCAGCACTTGGGAGGCAGAGGTAGGAGGATCGCCATGAGTTCAAGGCTACCCTGAGACTACATAGTGTATTCCAGGTCAGCCTGGGACAGAGTGAGACCCTACCTCAAAAAAAAAAAAAAAAAAAAAAAAGGATTTTTAGGGCTGGAGAAATGGCTTAATGGTTAAGGCACTTGCCTGAAAAGCTAAAGGACCCAGGTTTGATTTCCCCAGGACTCATGTAAGGCAGATGCACAAGTGGCGCATGCATCAGGAATTTGCAGTGGCTGAAGGCCCTGGCATGCCTATTCTCTCTTTATCTGTCCCTCCTCCCCCCCAAATAAAATTTAAAAAAAAAATTTAAGGGCTAGAGAGAGAGTTTAGTGGTTAGGGTGTTTGTCTGCAAAGCCAAAGGACCCAGATTTGATTCCCCAGGACCCAGGTAAGCCAGATTCACAAAGTTGTGCATGCATCTTGAATTCATTTACAGGGTCCTGGCATGCCCATTCTGTCCCTTCCCCCCACCAGCCTCTTTCTTCCCCCCTCAAATAAATAAACTAAAATTACAAAAAGTAATTTGTTTCAGGGGCTGGAAAGATGGCTTAGCAGTTAACGCACTTGCCTGCAAAGCCTAAGGACCCAGGTTCAATTCCCCAGTAGCCACGTGGGTCAGCTGCACAGGGTGACACATGTCTGGAGTTTGTTTGCAGTGGCTAGAGGCTCTGGTACATCCATTCTCTCTATCTGCCTTGCTCTCTTTCTCCCAATATAAATTTAAAAAATTTTTTTAATTGTTTCAGCCTGGAACTACAGAGGCAGTTTCAAGTCATCCTGGGCTAGAGTGAAAACCTACCTCTCAAAAAACAAAAATAATAATGTAATAATTGTTGCTAAGTATGGTGACAAATGCCTATAATCCCAACACTGGGATACTGACTTTAAGGTCAGCCTGGGTTATATTTCAAGATTCTATCCAAATTGTGTTTGTCATTAACATAAAAGTTGGTATGTATACTCCAGGTGTGTATGTGGGTGGAACCAAGGTTTTTAGACTGACCCATAGAGTCTTGGAGGAGAAGAATAGAGCACAGGAGGCACCTGCCTTCTCACTTCAGTCTCTACAGCCCCACTTTTCTGTACTGGCTGCTGTGTAAGACTTCTGTAAATAAAATAACACTATTTAAGAGATTCACTTGTCTCTTTTTAAAAAAAAAAAAAAAAAAACTTTATTGAAACCTCCCTTCATGTACACAATGTACCCTCATCTTAATCCCCTCCCATCACCCTGTTGTTCCCTCTCCCCTAGCTCCTGCCACTGAACCACCTTTCCAACTACTCCCTAGACCATTTTAGATCCTCCTATTTTAAAAAAATACATTTGGAGGCTGGGAAAATGGTTCAGTAGGTAAAGTGTTTACGCACAAGCATGAGGACCTAAGTTCGGATCCCCAACACTCATGAAATGCCAGGTTTTGTGTGTGTGTGTGTGTGTGTGTGTGTGATGTCAGCTCTGGGAGGGGTGGAAACAGGTGTACCGGCTAGTCTAGCCAAGTCAATAAACCTTAGATTCAGTGAGAGAGCCTTTCTCAAAGAACAAGGTGGAGAGCAACTGCAGAAGACACCTGACGACCTATGATCTCCACATGCACACGCACACCTGCACACACAACATTGTCACACACAGCATTTGGAAACCACTTACTGCAATGACTGTCATGTGGTTGGCATTTTGGTTTTTGTTGAAAATATTCTAGGAGATCTCGATTGCTGCTTGGAAACTAGTTACTTGGCTATCTCACAATTCAAAGACATTCTGTTGCATAGCATAGTAGCAAATGTAGTCTGAATTCCTCATTTCTAATTTAGTATAGGAATAGTCTGTGTAGTGTTTCTTTAAATATAAAAATACATGTGGACATACATACTCTAATACCCCTGATGTGTCTTGAGTAGTAAATGAACTTACTGGTGTCAGAAAGGTACACTCAAAGTTCTGGGGAAAGAATGTTAAAAAGTTACCCTCTGTGACAGAAGTTCACAAGACAAGTGGTTGAGCCAGTTAGTGCTCTGGGAATAGCTACAGAACATAAGCCCTCTAGAAACTGTCATTGGAATACTGATATAGACCAAGGACACTTCCTGCCTCCTAAGGCTGCCCTGGGCTCGCTCATAACACAGGAATGTGCCAACAGAAGGCAGTAAGCGGCAGAGGAACTTTGATCCACTTGGTGACATGCAGAGTGTTGAGAAAGGACAAGTTGGAAAGTCAGGTTGTCTTCCTCGCCTTTGGCACCGTGCAGATAAACGTGTGCAGCTAGACCAGCACTCTGCTTTGTAACTCTTCACGCTTAGGCTCCCTCACAGCTCTCTGGACCCGCACCGTTGAGGATGGTCACAGTGACTCCACCTGAGCAGCCACTGCTGGCACTTTAGTCCCTCTGAGTACAGTACTAATGCCTACCACTTCGTTACCCATGTTAATTGCTTTTGTTGATTTGGGTCTGTGTCGTGCTCAGTGTCTGCAGACAGATGTAAAATAGAGCATTCGGGATGTTGAAGATGTTTGCTTGTTTTTTGAAAAATAAAAGGTACAACACATAAGCAGTTATGATCTTGTGTTGATTTTAATGTGATAATGAGATAAACTTTGAGTTACTAAAAAGTGGTCATTGGTCTACACCAGGGCAAACATACTGTGTGTACCAAGTTCTAAGTCAGATAGTTTTGGATGAAAAGAAAATTACAAACTTTATAATGCAACCAGGTATGATAGCACACACCTGGAATACCAGCCGTTATAAGGCTGAGACTAGAGCTTATAGAATAGACAGGCTTCAGAAAAAGTAAAGCCCTAAATGAAATAAACTTACTTTGTTTTTAGTCAGAGATGTGTGGAAGAATGAAGAATAAATAAGGCATGTTTAGGTTTGAAATCAGTCCCCACATTTTGTGGGGGGAGGGGGTTCTGAGTCAGGGTCTCACTGTACCCCCATGCTCACCTGGAATTTACTCTGTAGCTTCAGACTGGTCTTGAATTCATAGCCATTCTACCTCAGTCCCCCAAGTGCTGGCACTAAAGGTGTGTGTGTCACCATGCCCAGCCTCACACTGTTTAATGTCAGCTTACTTGTTTGATCTTTTGTTTGTTTTGTTTTTTGTTTGTTTTGAGATAGTCTTATGTGTCCCAGACTGACCTCAAACTCCATATGAGGATGATCTTGAATTTCTGATCCTCCTGCCTCTTCCTCCCCAGTGCTGCTAGTACAGGCCTGCACCACCACAGTATGTTATGCAATGTTGGGGAATCAGACCTAGGGCCTCATGCATGCAACCTGCCAACTGCGGTACTATATCCCCAACCCTGATTTTCAGCTTGCTTTTGTGTATGTGCAGTTGCACATGCTCTGTGTGTGTGCCCTTGTAGGTGTAGGCTTCAGTAGAATGTCCCATGGTGTCCTCTGTTGCTCTTCCACCTTTTCGTGGTTTCCCACCCCCCTGACAACGGGGTTTTTCACTAAACATGGAGCTGTCGTTTTTCCATCAGACTGGCAGATCAGTGAACTCCAGTGATTCTGTGTGTCTCTGCCTGCCCCCCTCAAAATTTAGATTACAGGCAGGCCTGGCCATGCCTACCTTCTTTTGTTGTGAGCTGGGGATCCAAGTCAGGGCTTCATAGCTCATGAGCCAAGCCCTCTTACCTGCTGGGCATCTCCCCAGCCCCTTCGTTTTTCTCTGTCAAAGTGGAATGCAGCCCGCACTGCCTGTGGAGTGAGGCAAGTGACAGGAGACAACAGGACTGGCCACGAGCACCCGACCACACGGAAGCTGGCCCAGTGCCAGCAGGACTGAGTTTCATAGAAAAAAAATATTTGAGGCCACCCTGAGACGATATAGTGAATTCCAGGTCAGCCTGAGCTAGTGTGAGACCCTACCTCGGAAAACCAAAAATACATGTGTGTATGTGTGTATGTATGTATATATATATATATATAGACTACCCTGAGAATACAGAGTGAATTCCAGGTCAGTCTGGGCTAGAGTGAGACCACCCTACCTTTAAAAACAAAACAAAAACAAAAACAAAATTATATATATATTAGTTGGCAAGTGATTGAAGCCTACCACAAGGTGACAGTGTGGGCATGGAAGAGGAATACATTGTAACTGTTCTCAGGCTGGGAACAGCTGATAAACCATGAAGTTTACTGAAAATCCCAACAGAAGGAAAGAAGCGTTTGTTTTTAGATGTGTGGCACCTGGCTAGCCTGGAACTCTTCATGTAGATCAGGCTGGCCTCAGACTTACAGTGATTCTTCCTGTCTTTGCCTCCCAAATGCTAGGAATAATTCTGGCGTCACAAACACTTTTTATTATTTATTTATTTATTTATTTTTTATTTTTTTTGAGGTGGGTCTCACTCTGGTCCAGGCTGACCTGGAATTCACTATGTAGTCTCAGGGTGGCCTCAAACTCATGGTGATCCTCCTATCTTTGCCTCCCGAGTGCTGGGATTAAAAGATGTGCACCACCATGCCCAGCATATAAAATACATTTTTAAAAAAAATAAGAACAAATAGGAGCTGGAGAGATGGCTTAGCAGTTCAGGTGCTTGCCTGCAAAGCCAAAGGACCCAGGTTCAATTCCCCAGGACCCACAAAGGCCAAATGCACAAAGTGGCACATGCATCTGGAGTTTCGTTTTCAATGTGGCTAGAGACCCTGATGCACCCATTCTTTCCCTCTCTCCTTCCATTTTCTCTCAAATGAATAATTTTTTTAAAAAAAGAAGAAGAGGACTGGAGAGATGGCTTAGCAGTTAAGGCGTTTGCCTGTGAAGCCAAAGGACCTTAGTTCGATTTTCCAGGTCCCACGTAATGCCAGATGCACATGGTGGCGCATGCATCTGGAGTTCGTTTGCAGTGGCTAGAGGCCCTGGTGCGCCCATTCTCACTCTCTCACTCTTTCTCTACACCTCTCTCTGTCTCTAATAAATAAACAAAAATAAAATCTTAAAAAAATAAAATAAAAAATAAAAAAAGAAGAAGAAATAAATACAAAAATTGAGGGTAAGAGTTTAGATACTTTTGTAGCTAATGTAACAAAGATCTATTGACTCCAATAAAAAACGAACTCACATTTTGCATGGTTTTTGTGTCATTTTCTCTTAATTTTTGCATTTGTGTGTGTTGTGTGCTTTTTTATTAGAGAGAGGGGAGAATGGGTGTGCCAGGGCCTCTAGCCATTGCAGATAAACTCCAGACACATGCACCACCCTGTGCATCTGGCTTATGTGTGTACTGGGGGATCAAACCTGGGTTCTCAGGCTTTACAGGCAAGTGTCTTAATTGCTAAGCCATCTCTCCAGCCCCCCCCCTTTTTTTTGAGATTGGGTCTTATGTACCCCAAGCTGCTCTCTAACATACTATGTAGCGAAGAATGATCTTGAACATTCTTTCAAGATGGAGTTGGCTTTAGAACCTCTGATCCTTCTGCCTTCACCTTGTAGTGCTCAGATTACAGGTGTATGTCACCATGTCCAGTGTGTGCAATACTGGGGATCAAACTAGGCTGCACATATGCTGTTAGGCACTCTACCAGCTGAGCTATATTTCCAGCCATGATAGGTTTGGGAGTGTGTTTCATTTTATTTTGTTTTGTTTGAGAGAGAGGGGAGAAGTCCAAGCCTGCTAGGTCCTCCTGCCACTACAAACAAGTTCCAGATGCCCCACTTTGTGCATCTAGCTTTATGTAGACACTGGGGAATGGAACCCTGGTAATCAGGCTTTGCAAGAAAGCGCCTTTAACCACTGAGCAATCCCTCCAGCCCTCGTTTTATTTATTTTTATTTTTAAAATATCGACCCATGATGTTTTAGAAAACAAAAACAAAATCCTAGCCAGGCATGGTGGCACACGCCTTTAATCCCAGCTTTCAGGAGGCAGAGGTAGGAGGATCGCTGTGAGTTCAAGGCCACTCTGAGACTACATTGTGAATTCCAGGTCAGCCTGGGCTAGAGTGAGACCGTACCTCACAAAACAAACAAACAGAGCTGGAGAGTTGGCTTAGTGGTTAAGGCACTTGCCTGCAAAAGCAAATGACCCAGGTTCAATTCTTCAGTACCCACATACAGCCAGATGCACAAGGTGGCACATGCATTTGGAGTTTGCAGTGGCTGGAAACCCCGGTGTGCCCATTCTCTATATATCTGCCTCTTTCTATCTCTCAAATAAATGAATAGAATAAAATAAATAAAACAAAATATTTTTTTTAAATCCTTTAGTCCCTAGCCCTAGGCAGTTTGGAAGCACTGCTGCCTTTAGAAGAAGCAGGGTCAGCTGCAGGGAGTTTTTCCATAGAAACAAGCCCTAACTGAAGCAGGAGCCTTGCTTTAATCTGATAAGAGACGCCATTATCATCAATGTCTAATACCAGAGCTTGGCTTTTGTAGTCATGATTAACGCAATGGCATTGGACTCTGGACTGGTGAAGTACCCAGGGACACCGGGAGTGAATGTAAGATAAATAAAATGCTATTATTGACATAGGTAGGACAGTATTGAACTGGAAGATACAAAAATAACTATATGGCCTAGAGTTAAGTGATACAATAACATTTGTAGAGCATTTGATGACTTGTAAAGCAATTATATTATCCCTATCTAAAACCCAACTGAGATATAATTTCTCCTTTCCAAATGAGGACATGGTGAGTGAGGAAGGTTAATGATATGCCAGGGTTGCATAGCGCTAGGATACCTATCCAGTGTCTTCTGACTCTGATATTGAGTGGGTTTGTTCCTCCCTGCGCCCCCCATCACTAAGTTACACCATCTCTGCCTAGGTCAGGGGTTTCTAGCTAGCTTTCATCAGGTCATGACAGACCTCTATATGGAGTTGGCTATAATGATAGACACCTTTTCCCTCCCTCCACTACCCCCATAGCTCTCTGCACATAAAACACAATTATGTCAGGGGCTTTCTTCCTAGACTCCAGATAGGAACCTCATAGCCAAGGACACAAGCCCTAGCTCATAGATAGTGTGGCAATGGACTTGTTGTGGCTGGTAATCTGCTGTCTCCAGTCATTTTCCACTTTTTTTTTTTTTTTTTTTTTTTTTTTTTTTTTTTTGTTTTTGAGTTAGGATCTTGCTGTATCCCAGGCGGACCTGGAATTCACTGTGTAGTCTCAAACTGGCCTCAAACTCATGGTGATCTCCCTACCTCCGCCTCCCGAGTGCTGGGACCAAAAGTGTGCACCACCACGCTCTGACAGTTTCCACTCTTAACTCATTTACAGATTCACCGAGATGTAACCTGTGAATCTGCAGACTTAGGCCAGCTAGAGGGAAACGGAAAGTGATACTTAGTCCAAACCTCAAAGGCGATAACAGCCGGGCAAGTGAAAGATGTCCCACTGGGCAAGATGGCAAGGGACAAGGGGTGTTTGGCAGGCAGGAAGTGGGAGGTGAACTTGGAGACCTTGCATATAGCCATGTTGTAGAGTCTTGAACAGAAAGTTAAGCTGGGCGTGGACTATGAGTCTGAGGCCAGCCTGAGACTACATAGTGAATTCCGGGTCAGCCTGGAGAGAGGGTTCAGCAGTTAAGTGTACATCCTGTGCAAGCATGAGGGCCTGAGTTTAATCTCCAGAACCCGTATAACCAGATGGGCATGGCCGCACACATCTGTAACCCCAGTCCGGTGGGGAGCAGAGATTGGAGAATCACTGGAGCTTGCAGGAAGCAAGCTCCAGAATCAGTAAGTGACTCCATTGTATGGAAAGAGAGGGGAAAACAAAAAACAGGTGGGTGAGGAATGGAGGAGGCTTCTCAATGTTTTCTTCCAGCTACCGTAGGCAAGCCCACTGGGTACTGCATCAGCACATATACACACATACATATATCACAGAAACTAAAATTAAAAGGAGAGGGGCTAGAGAGATGGGTTAGTGGTTAAGGTGCTTGCCTGCAAAGCCAAAGGACCCAGGTTCTGTTCCCCAGGACCCACGTAAGCCAGATGCGCAAGGTGGCACATGCATCTGGAGTTCGTTTGTAGTGGCTGGAGGCCCTGGTGCATCCATTCTCTCTATCTGCCTCTCTCTCCCCTCTCCCTCTCTTTGTCAAACACATACATACATAAATAAAGAGAGAAGGAGGAAGAGGAAAAAGCACTAGCATAGTAGAAGAGAGGAAGGAGGGAAGAAAGAAATAAGGAAGGAAGGAGTGGAAAGAGAAAAAATAAGCCAAAAGTGCCAGGTGTTCTTGATTTTTGTCTCACACACCAGAAAACATACCACCCAAAAGAAACAGGCCTGATAAAGGTAAGGTGGCTGGGTGGCTTGGGGTGCTGAAGCATGAATTTTAGGCTGTGTGTGATAGTCTGAAGCTCTGCTGTGAGGGGCCTGGAGCAGAAACTTCCCTCATACCTCTCCAGAAGCTCCTACAGATGAGAAACCACCTCACCACAGCGTCCCAGGACAGATAAGGCAGCAAACCAATGGGCTCATACAGTTCTGTTCAGGCCTCCAGCCTCCCACGTCCCAGAAGATTACAAGGCATCCTGCCAAACCTTGATAAGCTTTGTTTGAGTGAGTGATTCCATGCAAAGTCACCATGATGCCATAGTGGAGCTGTCCCCGCAGCCCCACAGGAGAGCTGGGCTTTGAAGAGCAGCAGATAATCTAGGTTCTAGATAGAGGCAGCACAGAGAATGAGCACGTCCACAGAGACGTGATGGGCTGGTCAGAACCGGAAGTGTATAGGCACTGTGTGTTGTTTGCAGGGAGGTGGTGGTGAAGGCCATGTGTTTGAGGCTCAGCTCTGTGGTTCTGGAGTTCTGTCCCCATTGCTCTCTAAATGTGTGTCACCATGGCTGCTGTGGTTTGAATGCAAAATTTGTCTTTAGGGTCCTTTATGTATAGAATCATATCTTCAAATAATAATAATTTGATCTCTTACTTTCCAATTTGTATCCCTTTTAAAAAAATTATTTGTTGGGCTGGAGAGATGGCTTAGCGGTTAAACGCTTGCCTGTGGAGCCTAAGGACCCCGGTTCGAGGTTCGATTCTCCAGGACCCACGTCAGCCAGATGCACAAGGGGGTGCACGCATCTGGAGTTCGTTTGCAGTGGCCGGAGGCCCTGGCGCACCCATTCTCTCTCTCTCTCTCTCTCTCTCTCTCTCTCTCTCTCTCTCTACCTGCCTATTTCTGTATCTCCCTCTCTCTCAAATAAATAAATAAACAAAAAAAATATTTGTTTATTTGACAGAGAGAAAGAGGGAGAGAGAAAGACATAGAGAGAGGGAAGGAGAGAATGGGTGCGCCAGGGGCTCCAGCCACTACAAATGAATTCCAGATGCATGCGCCACCTTGTACATCTGGTTAACGTGGGTCCTGGGGAACAGAACCTGGGTCCTTTGGCTTTGCAGGCAAATGCCTTAACTGCTAAGACATCCCGCCAGCCCCTTGTATCCCTTTTATGTGCATCTCTTGCCTTACTGCTATGGCTAAGACTTCTAGTACTATATTAAATAAAAGTGGGGACAGTGGACACCATGGTCTTGTTCCTGACTGTAGTGGAAAACTTAAAGTTTTCCCCATTTAGTATTATGTTGACTGTAGATTTGTCATAAATATCCTTTATTATGTTGAGATATGTTCCTTCTATTCCCAGTTTCTGTAGGACTTTTATCATGAAGGAATGTTGGATTTTGTCAAATGCCTTTTCTGCATCTAATGAGATGATCATGTGATTTTTGTCCTTCAGTCCATTTATATAATATATTACATTTATTGATTTGCATATGTTGAACCATCCCTGCATCTCTGGGATGAAGCCTAGTTCGTCAAGGTGAATGATCTTTCTATTATATTCTTGTATTATGTTTGCCAACGTTTTGTTGAGAATTTTTGCATCTATGTTCATAAGGGATTTTGGTCTGTAATTTTCTTTTTTTGTTCTATCTTTGTCTGGTTTTGGTATCAAGGTGATGCTGGCTTTGTAGAAGGAGTTTGGTAGAATTCCTTCCTTTTCTATTTTATGGAAAAGTTTAAGAAGCAGTGGTGTTAGTTCTTCCATGAAGGTCTGATAAAATTCACCAGTGAATCCATCTGGGCCTGGACTTTTTTCAGTTGGGAGATTTTTTTATAACTGCTTGGATCTCCATGCTTGTTGTAGGTCTATTTAAGTGGTTAATCTCATCTTGATTTAATTTAGGTATATCATATAAATCAAGGAAATCATCCATTTCTTTCAGATTTTCAAATTTAGTGGAATATATGTTCTTATAGCATGTCCTATGATTTTTTGAATTTCTCTGGTATCTGTTGTGATGGTGCCTTTTTCATCTCTAATTTTATTAATTTGTGTCTCTTCTCCCTTTCTTTTGGTCAGTTTTCTAAGGTTTATCAATATTGTTTATCGTGTCAAAGAACTAACTCTTTGTTTCATTGATTCTTTGGATTTTTTTCTGGTTTCTATTTCATTAATTTCTGCCCTAATCTTTATTATTTCTTCCCATCTACTGATTTTCGGTTTGCCTTGTTCTTCTTTACCAAGGCCTTAAGGTGAAGCATTAAGTTGTTTACTTGTGAGCTTTCTAATTTATTTTTTAATTGAATTTATTTATTTGCAGAGAGAGAAAAAGAGAGAGAGAGAAGAGAGACAGAGAGAGGATGGGTATGTCAGGACCTCTAGCCACTGCAAGTGAACTCCAGATGCATGTGCCCCTTGTGCATCTGGCTTACATGGGTCCTTGGTAACCAAACCTGGGTCCTTGGGCTTTGCAGGCAAATGCCTTAGCTGCTAAGCCATCTCTCCAGCCCTCTAATTTCTTAATATAGGCAGTTAAAGCTATAACTTTCCCTCTTACGATTGTCTTCATTGTGTCCCAAAAGTTTTGGTATGTTGTATTCTCATTATCATTTGATTCTATGAATTTTTTATTTCCTTCTTTTTTTTTTTCATTTTGGTTTTTCAAGTTAGGTTCTCACTCTAGCCCAGGCTGACCTGGAATTCACTATGTAGTCTCAGTGTGGCCTTGAACTCACAGCGATCCCCCCCTACTTCTGCCTCCTGAGTGCTGATATTAAAGGTGTCACCATGCCCAGCTTGATTTCCTTCTTGATTTCTTCATTGACCCATTCATCAATTAGTAGTGTATTGTTTTGTTTCCATGGTTTTTTAAAAATATTTTATTTTTTATTTATTTATTTGAGAGAGAGAGATACAGAAATAGGCAGGTAGAGAGAGAGAGAGAGATTGGGTGCACCAGAGCCTCCAGCCACTGCAAACGAATTCCAGATGCATGCACCCCCTTGTGCATCTGGCTTACGTGGGTCCTGGAGAATCGAGCCTCGAACCAGGGTCCTTAGGCTTCATAGGCAAGCATTAACTGCTAAGCCATCTCTCCAGCCCCGTTTCCATGGTTTTATGAGTGCTCTATAGCTTTTCTTGCTATTGATTTGTAGTTTGATCCCATTGTGATTAGATAGAGTGCAAAGAATTATTTCAATTTTCCTGTATTTGTTAAGATTTTCTTTGTGACCTAATATATGTTCATTTTAGAGAATGCTCCATGTGCTGCTGAAAAAAAAAAAAATGGGTATTCTGCAGCATTTGGATAAAATGTCCTACAGATCCATTTGTTCTATGACTTCATTTAATCCAGATGCATCTCTGTTTATTTTTTACTGGGATGACCGGTCAATTGGTGAGAGTAGGGTGTTGAAGTCACCCACAGTTCTAATAGCATTTGTTTGATGAAATTTGGAGCCCCCATGTTAGATGCATATATGTTCCCCTTTTGGTGTTGTTCCTTTAATCAATATAAAGTGACCTCCCTTAACCACTGAGCCATCTCTCCAGCCCCGGCCCCAGGATTTTTTTTTTTTAAGGTAGAGTCTCACTCTAGCTCAGGCTGACCTGGAATTCACTCTGTAGTGTCAGGGTGGCCTTGAACTCACGACGATCCTCCTACCTCTGCCTCCCGAGTGCTGGGGTTAAAGGCATGCGCCACTACGCCCGGCTCTTTAAACGTGATTTTTTTTTCAGCCCCAGGATTTTTAAGTGCATAATCCAATGCCTCAGAGGGTGTTGCAACCATCACCATTATCTATTTCCAAAAATTTTCCAACATTCCATACAGAAAGTCCCCATTCTCCCTTCTTCCTATAACCACTGTTCTGCTTTCTGGTTCTACAAAGTGGCCTTTGTCAAGCACTTCATCTAAGGAATGTAAAATGTACCCCACAGACTTCTGTGTTTGAACGTTTGGTCCCCTGCTGCTGCCAATGGCATTTTGAGAGATTGTGAAACTTCTGGGGCGAAAGCATACCTGGGGGAGATGGGTAGGTCACTGGCGGACCTCTGAAGTAAGGTTATAGCCCCACCTGAAATTGGAAACTGAGGCTCATAGAACCAGCATGAGAGACTGAGTGGAGAATTGGTTTTATTGTCACATCAGTGTGGTGGTTCAGAGCTTATACACGGATCTTGGACTAGTCTTACTATTGTTAGAGCTATCTCAGAGCTCAAAGCCCTGGCCTAGTGCCAGAGACCTTGAGTATGAAATAGACAAGTTTTTACACACACACACACACACACACACACACACACACACAATGATGGTTAATTAACAGAGAGATGCCTGGAGCTGTGTTATAGAGATAAAAAGAAACACAAGATGGGCTGGAGAGATGGCTTAGTGCTTAAGGCATTTGCCTGCAAAGCCAAAGGATCCTGGTTCTACTCTCCAGGACCCACATAAGCCAGATGCACAAGGCGGAGCTTGCGTCTGGAGTTCATTTGCAGTGACTGGAGGCCCTGGCATGCCCATTCTCTCTCTCTTTCTCTCTCTCTCTCTCTCTTTCTCTTTCTCAAATAAATAAATAAAATATATGAAAGAAAGAAGAAAGAAAGAAGAAAGAGAGAAAGAAAGAAAGAAAGAAAGAAAGAAAGAGAAAGAAAGGAGGGAGGGAGGAAGGAAGGAAGGAAGACAATGTGATTTTCAGTACAGGCTAGAAGCTGCAACACAAACTGTGGCCTTGAAGCAGTATAAAAACTATAGTGTCAGCACAAAAGACTATGCAGTATAGGAAATAACAAATATAAAAGTCTGTTACAGGGATAGAGAGATGGCTTAGCAGTTAAGGTACTTACCAGCAAAGCCAAAGGACCCAGGTTCAATTCCCTAGTACTCACATAAGCCAGACGCACAAGGTGGCATATGCATCTGGAGTTCATTTGCAGTGGCTGGAGGCCCTGGCATGCCAATTCTCTATCTGCTTCTCTCTCTCTCTCTCTCTCTCTCTCTCTCTCTCTTCTCTTTCTCTCTCTCTCAAAATATAATTTTTTTTAACTTTTAAAAGAAAACTCTCATAGTACAGGACATAACTTTGGGGCAGGGGCTTCTAAAGTTCCTTACCCCAATTTCCATCTCAAGCCTTGCTTCTCACCTGAGCTTTTTGTGTTCTGCCTGCCAAGATGTAGGAGCTACGGAGACACTCCCACTGCCGTGGAGCTGCTCCGCCACACCTCACCAGCATGGACTAATGTTCTGGAACCCTGAGGCAAAATAAATCCCTCCTCCCATGATTGGTTTTTCTCAGATATTTTGTTAGGGGAATGAGAAAAGTGACTCATGCCATACTTGTCCTTTCCTGTCTGGCTCACTTCAGCTAGCTTAATGTTTTCAAGGTTCCTCATCTATAAAGTGAAGTGATAGATGGCTCAGTGGTTAAAGGTGCTTGCTTGCAAAGCCTGATGACCTGGGTTTGATTCCCCAGTACCCACATAAAGCCAGATGCACAAAATGGTGCATTTTGTTCATTTGCAGTGGCAGGAGGCCCTGGTACACCAATATTCTCTCTCTCTCTTTCAGTCTTCCTCTTTCTCTCTCAAATAAGTGAAAATAAACAAAACAAAAATATTTTACTGGGCTGGAGAAATGGCTCCAAGATTAAGATGCTTCCTTGCAAAGCTTAGAGACCCAGATTTGATTCCTTAGTACCCACATAAAGCCAGATACTCAGAGTGCCACATGCATCTGCAGTTTGTTTGCAGGGACTAAAGGCCCTGGTGCACCCATTCTCTCTCTTCCTCTCCCTTTTCAAAAATAATTAATAAATTATTTTTAATATTTTAAATATGTATTTATTTATTTTAAAGCAGAAGGAGATAGAGAGAAGAGAGACAGACAGACAGAATGGGCTCACCAGGGCCTCCTGCCACTGCAAACTAACTTTAGATGCATGCACTTCCCTGTGAATCTGGCTTTATGTGAGTATTAGGGAATTGAACCTGGAACATTAGGCATTAAAGGCAAGCATCTTAACGACTGAGCCATCTCTCCAGCCCTTAAAATAAAAATATTTTAAAATGAAGTGATAGAACTTACCTCACAGGGCTGTGTGGAGGACTTAATACGCTAATACACGTGACAGTCTATAAACTATTTGTCATACCTCAAGTGAGTCTATTTCCTCTCTCCATGAATATCTACTGGCCCCTTTTTCCTACTTCTTCTTTCTTTTTTTTAATTGGCTTTTCATGGTAGGGTCTCGCTCTAGCCCAGGCTGATCTGGAATTCGCTATGGAGTCTCAGGGAGGCCTTGAACTCACAGTGATCCTCCTACCTCAGCCTCCGGAGTCCTGGGATTAAAGGTGTGCACCACCACACCCGGCCCTTTCTAATGAGGACAATACAGCTGATGTCTTCTTAGGCTTCTTCATATAAGGTAATATAGGTTCTGCCTGGTCCTGTCGCGATAGTTGCCCTCAGAACTCAGCGCTTTCTTGAACATCACATAGGACAGCAAGCAGCCAAGTGGGAATGCCTCAGGTAATGTGAACTGCCAGGCATGTAAGTGAACAGGCTTTGGGACCCCAGCGTGCAAGCCACCCACAGTGGACACCAAACAGAGCAGAAATGCAGTGTCTCTGCCAAAGCCTGCAGACTGCAGATTCAGGGACAAAATCAACCTCGTTTTCATTTCCAAGTTGGATGTGCTCATTATACACAAGATTGACACTAGGTGGACCTATGCGGACCCACCTTTTCTTGAGACTATATGTTTGTGAGATGAAACATTTCATCATTTTTCAAAATTTTACTTTTGGAGCCAGGCACCGTGACACATGCCTTTAATCCCAGCACTTGAGAGGAGGGTCGCTGTGAGCTCAAGGCCACCCTGAGACTACATAGTGAATTCCAGGTCAGCCTGGGCTAGAATGAGACCCTACCTCGAAAAACCAAAAAAAAAAATTAAAAAATTTAAAAATGAAGTGGACAGTATTCCTAAGAATGACACCAAAAGTTCTCCTCTGGCCTCCATACACATGCATGCACATACATGCCCACACGTGTGCGCTCACCACACACACATATACGTGCTAACTAACTGAATAAGAAATAAAGCCAGGTGTGGTGGTGCACTCTTTAATCCCAGCACATGAAAGGCTGAATTAGGAGGATCACTGAGTTTGAGGCCAGGATGGGACTACAGAGTTGAGTTCCACATTAGCCTGGGCTAGAATGAGACCTTACCTTGAAAAGAAATGAGAAAAAAAAAAAAGAAGAAGAAGAAATAAAGTTTTTGAACATTTTTATTTATTTCTGAGAGAGAGAGAGAATGACATAAAGGGAGAATGAGCACACCAGGGCCTCTTGCCACTGCAAAGAACTCCAGATGCATGCAACACTTTTGTGAATCTGGCCTTATATGGGTACTAGGGAATAGAAGCAAGGCCAGCAGGCTTTGCAAGCAAGCTCCTTTAACCACTGAACTCTCTCCTCAGCCCATGAATACTTTCTTTTTTCTTATGAGAGAGAGAAAGCATGCACGTGCGTGTGAGAGAGAATTGGCATGTCAGGGACTCCAGCCACTGCAATCAAACTCCAAACGCATGTGCCATCTTGTGTGCCTTCACTACCTTGCACATGCTTCACTTTGTGCTTCTGGCTTAGGTTGCAGTCAGGTTCACATTGCTGGCAGAAATCACCCGACCAAGAGCAGCTTGTAGGAACAAAGGTATATGTTGGTTTACAGACTTGAGGGGAAGCTCCATGATGGCAGCGGGAAACAACAGCATGAGCAGAGGGTGGACATTACCTCCTCGCCAACTTCAGGTGGACAACAGCAATAGGAGACTGTGCCAAACACTGGCAAGGGGAAACTGGCTATAACACCTATTTGCCCGCTCCCAACAATACACTACCTCCAGGAGGCCTTAATTCCCAAATCTCCATCAGCAGGGAACCCAGCATTCAGGACACCTACGTTTATGGAGGACACCTGAACCAAACCACCACAACCACTAAGCCATCTCTCCAGCCCCATGAATACTTTCTTTTTCTTTTGGTTTTTCAAGGTAGGGTCTCACTCTAGACCAGGCTGACCTGTAATTCACTATGTAGTCTCAGGGTGGCCTCGAACTCACGGCGATCCTCCTACCTCTGCCTCCCAAGTGCTGGGATTGAAGGTGTGTGCCATCACGCCTGGATTTTTTCTTTTTTGTTTTGTTTTGTTTTTTCAAGGTAGGGTCTCACTCTGGTCCAGGCTGACCTGGAATTAGCTACGTAGTCTCAGGGTGGCCTCGAACTCACGGCAATCCTCCTACCTCTGCCTCCCAAGTGCTGGGATTAAAGGCATGCGCCACCACACCCAGCGATTTTTTCTTTTTTAAAATACTTTCTTGAAGTTGGGTTTCTGTGCATTGCCCCAAAAGCAGCATCCTGCTGATGTGCATATATGGAGTGCTTGTATATGACCAGGAACACAGAAACTCAGTACAGATCACTTAGTGCTATGATGACAGGCAGCTTTTTGTTTTTGTTTGTTTGTTTGTTTTGGTTGTGTTTTTTTGAGGTAGGGTCTCACTCTAGCTCAGGCTGACTTGGAATTCACTCTGTAGTCTCAGGCTGGCCTTGAACTCACAGTGATTCTCCTACCTCTGCCTCCAGAGTGCTGGGATTAAAAGCCCAGCTACTTTTTGAAGGGCAGAAGACTAGGGTGAAAACAACAAAAGAGACCATTCACCCCAAAGGGTAGAGGTGACAGGTCACCACAGGGTGAAGTGACAAATGACCAGTCAGGGAAAGCAAGGTCAAGGTGGATGTAATCCAAGGACATGAAAACATCAACATGCAAGAAGGTGTCCAAGAAAGAAGGCCACAGGGTCATCTCTTCCCTCACCTCAGGGAAATCAGTCTCAAAGGAGACATGTTTGTCACAACAGATTTGGACGTCCTCTGAATTGCTCTTTGGGACCAAGGGTTCTCAGAGTGTAGTTCTTGGTCCAATTCCCTGGAAATGTGACTTCTCGAGCCTCACCCAAGTTGCTCTAAATATTTTATTTATTCATTTATTTGCAAGGAAGGAGAGAGACAGAGAAACAAAGACAGCATGGGCACTCCAGGGCCTCTTGCCACTGCAAATACCAGATGTATGCACCACTTTGTGCATCTAGCTTTATGTGGGTAACTGGGGACTTGAACCCAGGGCTGGCAGGCTTTGTAATCAAGTGTCTTTAATCATTGGGCCATCTTTCCAGTTCAAGGAGTTTGCATTAAACACCCCAGGTAATTCAGATGTCACTAAATCCTGAGAATCCTCTATATTGAATACCTTAACAGTGGAGATTTGCTCCCAAGGAAATCCATTACCTCCTCAGGGGAACAGAGAGAAATCTCCAGGTCAAATGGACCGCATGAGTGGGCCATAGAAGTGTGCTTGAGGGCCGGGTGTGGTGGCACATGCCTTTAATCCTAGCACTCGGAGGCAGAGGTAGGAGAATCACTGTCTTTGAGACCAGCCTGGGCTACATAGTGAATTTCAGGTCAGCCGGGGATAGAATGAGATCCTGCTTAAAAAACAAACAAACAAGGGGGCTGGAGGGATGGTTTAGTGGTTAAGGCACTTGGCTGCAAAGCCAAAGGACCTAGGTTTGATTCCCCAGGACCTACGTTAGGCAGATGCACAAGGGGGCGCATGTGTCTGGAGTTTATTTGTAGTGGCTAGAAGCCCTGGCGTGCCCATTCTCTCTCTCTCTCTCTCTCTCTCTCTCTTTCTCTCTCTCTCTCTGTCAAATAAAATAAATAAATAAAGAAGCCAAGTGTGGTGGCACACACCTTTAATCCCAGCACTGGGGAGGCAGATGTAGGAGGACTGCTGTGAGTTCGAGGCCACCCTGAGCTAGGTCAGCCTGAGCTAGAGTGAGACCCTATCTCAAAAAACAAACAAAAAACAAGGAGCTGAGAGTGGTGGCACACACCTTTATAATCCCAGCACTCAGGAGGCAGAGGTAGGAGGATCACCGTGAGTTCAAGGCCATCCTGAGACTACAGAGTGAATTCCAAGTCAGCCTGAGCTAGAGTGAGACCCTACCTCGAAAAACCAAAAAAAAAAAAAAAAAAAAGTAAATGAAACAGGATCTCACTGTGTAGCTCAGGCTGCTTTGAACTCAGGATCCTCCTGGCCTGGCCTCCAGAGTGCTGGGATTCTAAGGTGAGACTATTGTTTGGTGTTTTGCTTATGTGTTTGTGTGTCCCTGTACAGATGTGTGTTTGTATCTGTATGGGGGCACATATGTGTCTGTAAGTACACATGCCTGGAGGCCAGTGCTTAATATCAAGCATTGTGGGCTGGAGAGATGGCTTAGCAGATAAAGCACTTGCCTGCAAAGCCAAAGGACCCTGGTTTGATTCCCCAAGACCCATGTAAAGCCAGATGCATAAGATGGTACAAATGTCTGGAGTTCATTTGCAGTGGCTAGAGGTCCTGGTGTGCCCACTCTCTCCATATATATATATATGTAAATAAATAAATAATTTTTAAAAATCTATTTAAAAAACCAAGCATCTTTCTCAAAATATTTATTATCTTTGTTTGTTTTGTTTCATTTTGAGGTAGGGTCTCATTTTAGCCCTGGCTGACCTGGAACTAATACGGTAGCCTCAGGCTGACCTCAAACTCATAGTCATCCTCCTATCTCAGCCTCTAGAGTCACCAGCTGCCACCTTAGTTTTGAGACAGAGTCTCTCACTTATCTCAGCGCTCACTCATTCCGCTAGACTAGCTGCTAGCCAGTGAGTCCCAGGGATCCTCTTGTCACTGCCTCCCCCAGCACACCACATCTAGGTCCTCTCACACTGGCACAGCGTGGTGGTGGGAATGTAAAATGCACACACACACACCCCCATAGGCCCATGTGTTTGAAACCCCTGAATCCCAGCTAAAGGTGCCTTTGGCAAAAATTGTGAAATCTTTAGGAGGTGGAGCCTTGCTGAGGGCTTGCCTTGAGGTGTTACAGCCCAGTCCTGCTTGCTATTCCCTCTCTCCACTTCCTGACTCAGGTGATGAAACTTCCCTCCAACCTGAAAGCCAAAATTAACTCTTTCCTTCCCTAAGTTGTTCACAGCGCTGTGCAAGTAACATACACACAGCAAGTGCTTTACCCACGGAGCCATCTTCCTAGCCCCTGGGATCATTCTTTCACTGCTGTGGCCCAGGCATGATCACAATGCCTGGCACACAGTGAGTCCTCAAGATTGGCTGCTATGCAGTAGTGTTGTCTGGAGAGAGGACAATACAGGAGATCAAAGCAGGGGTCGGCCACATTTGGACTCCACCCCATTGAGCAAACTGGGGGATGGGAGGGTTGACTGAATTTTGTTGCTGTGAGAAGGAGTAACCAGGCAATAGCAGCAGCAGGGGGAAAGAACTAGGGAGATGGCTCAATGGTTAAAAGCAAGAACTTGCAAAGCCTGCCAGCCCAGGCTGGACTCCCTAGTACCCATGTAAATCCAGATGCACAAGGTGGCCCATGCATTTGGAATTCACTTGCAGAGGCAAAAGGTCCTGGTGCACCCTCTCTCTCTCTCTCTCTCTCTCTCTCTCTCTCTGTCTCCTCACAAATAAAAATATTTCCCAAAACATAGGCCATTGCCAAGGCTCTTAGTTTCCACCAGAAATAGATGCTAAGAACCTATTGCGAAAGACGCCACATGCTTGGGCTACAAGGTCACTGAGAAATCAAGCTGGAACTGAGCTGAAAACTTCCTCTGTGTAGACCAGCTGACAGAAAGTTGGAAAAAGCTACAACGCACAAAGCCCTTTGAGAGAGAGAAGTTGTCAGCAGTGATAAACAACAATGGATGCTACAAGCCTTAAGTTTGGCCAGCGAGGTCAAATGACCCAATGGGGGCAATAGTGGCATGTCTGTTATTGGGAAAACTAACGGCTCTCTAATTGGACTGCAGGCCCGCTCCACAGGAGGGAATGTACGCGCGGTACTGAAAACCCAGTCAAAAGCCCATGGTGGGGGAGGTCACAAGCCCTGGGGGTGTAATACCTGCTGGTGCCTGGCTAAATTCATATGTTATCTTCACCAAACTGCCCTGTAAGCACTTTTCTTAATGTCCACACCCATATATTAATGCTACTCTCACTTTTGCTTAAAGAAGCTTCTCATTTCAGATGGTGGTAACCAATGGGATGAAGGCACCACAGTGCTGAGAAGAAATGACAGAGGAGTGCTCAGCACTGAAATATCTCTTTCACATCCTCCAAGGCTCAGGGTCCATTGTGGAAGAGGAGGTGGAAAGAATGTAAGAGCCAAAGGAAGGGTAGGACTGCTTACAATGCAATTGTCCAGACTTAATTTGGCCTCAATATCCATGACCTCACAGTACCTGGTACTATTATCACAAGACCCTCATAATAGGAGGAAAAGATGATGACATCAAAATAAAAGAGACTAATTGAGAGGGAGAGAGGATAAGATGGAGATGGGTTTGTGAAGGGGAAAGGGAGAGGGGAGGGAATTATCATGGTTTATTATATATAATTATGGAAGTTGTCAATTAAAAAAATTTAATACAAAAGAGGTGGCTGGAGAAATTGCTTAGTGGTTAAGGCTCTTGCCTGAAAAGCCTAAGGACCTAGGTTTGATTCCCCAGTACTGACATAAGCCAGATGCACAAGGTGGCACATGTGTCTGGAGTTCGTTTGTAGTGGCTGGAGGCTCTGGTGTGCCCATTCTCTGTCTCTGTCTTTCTCTCTCTCTCTCTCTCTCTGCTTGCAAATAAATAAATAAAAATGTTTTTAAAAATATGAGTATGCTGGACGTGGTGGCACACACCTTTAATCCCAGCACTTGGGAGGATCTCCATGAGTTCGAGGCCACCCTGAGAATACAGAGTGAATTCCAGGTCAGCCTGGGCTAGAGCGAGAACCTACCTCGAAAAAAAAAAATGAGTATGGCTGGGTATGGTGGTGTACGCCATGAGTTTGAAGCCAACCTGAGACTGCATCATGAATTCTAAGTCAGCCTGGGCTGGAGTGAGAAAACCTCTACCTCAAAAAAAAAAAAAAAAAAAAAAAAAAAAAAAATCTTATACAGATATGTATGTATGTATCACTCTGAATGGAAGACAAAAGAGATTAAAATGTATATAAGTCAATGTCTGGTGGCATCTGGGGCTCAGTATCTGAATCCGCTGAGTCTATGTAATACAAACTATTTCCTGGCAGCAGCTTGGGGTCACGTTTCTTTATCTCTCCTTACCCTGCAACACAATGAGTTCAAGGCCACCATGAGCTACAGAATGTGCATTCATCTGGAGTTCATTTGCAGTGGCAGGAGACCCTGATGCCCCCTGTTTGTCTGTCTCTCTGAAATAAACCAAAATATTAAAAAATAAAATAAAAACAAAGCCAGGTGTGGTGGTTCACACCTTTTGTCCCAGCCCTTGTGAGGCTAACCTAAGGAGTATAGCCCCAAGTTTGAGGCCACCCTGGGCCATAGTGAGACCCCGACTCAGAAAAGCAAATAAATAAATAAATGCAAATAAACAGAACAGAGGGTGCATGTAGCTCCCTGGTAGAGCACTTGCCTAACATGTTCAAGCCCTAAGGTTCAACACACAGTATCATCAAAATAAATTGACAACAACTATGTAACAGACTTTCAGCATTGACTTTTGACCTACTTTTAGTCTTTAGCTTGCCAAGAGGCTCTAGATTCTAGAATTCTCCGTGCTCCCTGCCACCTTCTCACCCACGTGTGTAAAGACTGCTGGTTCCTAACAGAGGGCAGCCCTGGCTACTTCTGAGTGACAAATGAGAGGTCACTATGTGCCACTGTGAGAGTAAGTCTTCAAGAAATCTGTTTTGAGGTAAATTAAACAGACTCAGCATGAATCACTAGTAGGAATAGGGAAGAAAAAGGGAACAGAAACTGACCCACCCAGCAGGTGCCACTCCTCCATAGAACAAAGTACAAAATTGCTAAATCAGGAAGTAAACAAGGAAGTCATGGCCCAAGCTTTATTATTTACTCCCCAGTTAGGTCTTGCCCCAGCCCAGGCTGACCTGGTCACTATGTAGTCCAGGCTGGTCTCGAACTCACAGCAATTCTCCTACCTCTGCCTCCCGAGTGCTGGGATTAAAGGCGTGCGCCACTACGCCTAATTTATGGTTTTTTTTTTTTTTTTTTTTTTTTTTTAGAGGTAGAGTCTCACTCTAATTCAGGCTGAGCTGGAAGTTGTAAGCTGTAGTTGCAAGCTGGCCTTGAACATGTAGCAGTTCTCCTACCTCTGCTGTGCCCCACTACACCCTCCTTTTTGTTTACATTTCATAGAATGTTACAATTATATTTCTCCGTGTAAGATTAGGAAGTCAATACTTCTTACTTCATTATTAATTTAGGTTTGTATTTTTTTAATATTCAAAGGGAAAACACAATACAAATTGTTCTTAGCCTTGTGTGGTTTTCTTTTGTTTCTTTGTTTGTTTTTTGGAGGTAGGGTCTCACTCTAGCCCAGGCTGACCTGGCACTCATTCTGTAGTTCTAGGCTGGCCTTGAATTTATAGTGATCCTCCTACCTCTGCCTTCAGAGTGCTGGAATTAAAGACAAGAGCCACTATGCCCTGCTCAGCCTCGTATTCTTGATTTGTTTCCACACAGCATCTTACTATGTAGCCCAAGCTAACTTCAGACTCATGATCCTGCCTCTGCCTCCTGAATGCTGGGAACACAGGTGTGAGCCACCACATCAGACATCAGCCTTGTAACTTTTTAAAATTTTTGTTTATTTTTATTTATTTATTTGAGAGCAACAGATAGAGAGAGAAAGAGGCAGAGAGAGAATGTGCACACCAAGGGCCTCCAGCTACTGCAAACGAACTCCAGATGCATGCACCACCTTGTACATCTGGCTTATGTGGGTAATGGGGAATTGAGCCTCGAACCGGGGTTCTTAGGCTTCACAGGCAAGTGCTTAACCACTAAGCCATCTCTCCAGTCCCCAGCCTTGTATTGTTTTAAAGTTATTTATTATTCTGGTTTGTCAAGATAGGGTCTCGCAGCCAGGCATGTGGTACACACCTTTCATCCCAGCACTCAGGAGGCAGAGGAAGGAGGATTGCTGTGTGTTCAAGGCCACCCTGGGACTCCATAGTGAACTCCATGTCATCCTGGGCTAGAGCGAGCTACCTCAAAAGAAAAAATAAAAAAAGATAGGGTCTCGCTCTAGCCCAAAGTGACCTGGTTCTCACTCTGTAGTCTCAGGGTGGCCTTGAACTGACAGCAATCCTCCTACCTCTGCCTCCTGAGTGCTGGGATTAAAAGTGTGGGCAACCACACCCAGCTGTGCCACTTTTTTTGTTTGTTTTCTGAGATAGGGTCTCACTCTAGCCCAGACTGACCTGGAATTCACTATGTAGTCTCGGGCTTTGAATTCACAACAATCCTTCTACCTTTGCCTCTTCAGTGCTGGGACTAAATGCATGTGTCACCATACCAGGCTTTTGTGAAACTTTTTTGGATCTGTTTATGTGTGTGGCTTGGGAGTTGAACCTGGGCCAGCAGTCTTTGTAAATAAATGCCTTTAGGGCTGGAGAGATGGCTTAGCGGTAAGGTTAAGGCGCCTGCCTGGGAAGCCTAAGAATGCTTGTTCAAATCTCCACTGCAGTCTCTGGTGTTCCTGGCGAAGGGCATTTGTAACCCAGTATTTTCTATGCATGTTAGTACTGAAGATCAAATGCTATTTTTTATGCCCCTGTGAATCATTGCTTGTTTTTTTTTGTTTGTTTGTTATGGTTTTTTTGTTGTTTATTTTTTTGTTTGTTTCTCAAAGTAGGGTCTCTCTCTAGACCAGGTTGACCTGGAATTCACTATGTATTCTCACGTTGGCCTCAAACTCACAGTGATCCTTCTACCTCTGTTGTATTGTTTGTTTGTTTTTGTTTTGTATTTTTTTCAAGATAGGGTCTCGTTCTAGCCCAGGCTGGCCTGGAATTCACTCTGTAGTCTCAGGGTGGCCTCCAACTCACGGTGATCCTCCTACCTCTGCCTCCCAAGTGCTGGGATTAAAGGCGTGGGCCACCAGCTGTTGTGCTGTTTTTTGAGTCACTCCAGCTGTTTCAACTCACTCAGCTGATTTCACAATGATTCACTCTAAATACCCTAGGCTGGCCTTGAATAGTGGTACAATGATTTTAGCCTCCTAAATGCTGGGATTAAAGATGATTTTCTCTCCCTAGTCCTTGCAAATAAATTTAAAAAAATTTAAAAACAATGCATAGTGGTACATGAGTTTGGAGTTCATTTGCAGTAGCTGGTGGCCCAGGTGCCCCCATTCTAGTGAAATCCTCTCAGCCTCTCTCTCTCTCTCTCCTTGCAAATAAATATAAAAAAAAAATTTAAAACAGGGGCTGGAGAGATGGCTCAGCGGTTAAGATACTTGTCTATGAAGCTGAACAACCCAGGTTCAATTCCTTAGTACCCATGTAAAGCCAGATGTACAAAGTGGTGCATGCATCTGGAGTGCCTATGCAGTGGCTGGAGGCCCTGGCATGCTCATTTTCTCTCTCTCTCTCCTCTTTCAATCTCTGCTTGCAAATAAATAAATAAAATATTAAAAAAAGAATATCTTGATTTAAAAAAAAATTAAAAACAAAAAGCCAGTGTGGTGGTTGCACGCCTTTAATCCTAGCACTTGGGAGGCAGAGGTAGGAGGATCACTGTGAGTTCAAGGTCAGCCTGAAACTACATAGTGAATTCCAGGTCAGCCTGGACTAGAGTGAGACTCTACCTCAAAAAATAAAAAAATTAAAAAAAAAAGAGGAAGAGGAGCCAGAATATAGCATCTGGGATACAGCTCAGTTGGTAGAGGGCCGCCTGGCATGCATGAGGCCCTGAGTTCAATTCCCAGCACTGCATGAAACCACAACTGGTGGCGCACACCGGTCATCGGAACACTCCCTGCAGAGGCAGAGGCGGGAGGATCAGAAGTTAAAGGTCATCCTCAGGAGACACATATGCTCCCAGTGTCTGGCCACGTGCTGCCTTGGGATGGGTGGGGGTCATGCCTCAGGGTATTTCTACCCACTCTGTCTCTTACCATCTTTCCACAGAGGCTGCGTGCCACTATTGCACAAGTGTGTACTTCTCGTCTGGCTGGTTGATTTCCTAGTCTGCAGGATCTCCTGCTTATTCATGCTGCTGGAGACCGGTGTCCTCCCACGGCTCCCATCGGGCTTTCCAGCACCACGGGGGCTTGCAAGGAGGGAGCTAGTTTCCCTTTTGGTTCCAGCATGGGATTCCCATGTGCTGTGACCGCAGCCTGTGGTGTCTTCAGCAATAGGGTCTTACCTTTTCGGAGCTGCTGTTTTTGTAAGTCTGGCTGAGCAGCAAGCCCCCGGCAATTCTGCTGTCTCTGATCTCCTTAGCACTGAGGTTATAGGCACATGTGGCAATACCTGGCTTTTGACTTAGGTGCTGGGAATCCAACTCAGGACCTCATGCTTGCACAGCAAATACCCTTACCCACTGAGCCATCTCCCCAATCCCTTTTGACTCTCCCTCCCTCCTTTTTTGTTTTTCAAGGTAGGGTTTCATTCTATCTTAGGCTGACTTGGAATTTACTGTGTAGTCTCAGGGTGGCCTCGAACTCACAGCAATCTTCCTACTTTGGCTTACTGAATGCTGAGATTAAAAGGCATGCGCCCACACCTGGCCCAACTCCCTCCGTTTTTTGAGGTAGAGCCTCACCCAAGCTGACCTGGAATTCACTCTGGAGGCCAGGCTGGCCTTGAACTCATAACAATTCTCCCACCTCTGCTTCCCACTGCTCCTGGCTCTTTACCCTTTTTGTTTTTTTTTTTGCAAGTTAAGCAAGATATATATATATATATATATACATATACACACATATGTGTGTGTGTGTGTGTGTGTGTGGTGTGTGTTTGGGCGTGTGTATTTGCAGCAACTAGAGGCCCTGGTGTGCCCATACTTTCTTTCTCTAATAAGTTTTTTTTTTGGGGTGGGCTAGTTTCAAGGTAGGATCTTATTCTAGCCCAGGCTGAACTGCAATTATAGTCTCAGGCTGGGCTCAAACTCACAGCCATCCTTCTACTTCAACCTCCCAAGTGCTGGGATTAAAGACATATGCTGGCTGGCTGGGGCCAGGTGGTGAACTCATAACAATGCCTGCTTAATCCCAGCACTGTGTGTGGTGTGTGTTTGGGCGTGTGTATTTGCAGCAACTAGGAGGACTTTCTTTCTCAGTTTTTTTTTTTTTTTGGGGGTGGGCTAGTTTCAAGGTAGGATCTTATTCAGCCCAGGCTGAACTGCAATTATAGTGGGTTCAAACTCCAGGTCAGCCTCCCAAGTGCTGGGAGCTAGAGGTGAGGATCGCCCTGAGCCACCCTGAGACTACATAAAAAGCCTGAGCTAGAGTGAGACCCTACTGGAAAAAATAAGAAAAAGAAAAAAAAAAAAAGACGTATGGCATCATGCCCAGCAAAAGTATATATATATTTTAAAGAGTGAGAGAAAGAGCAAAAGAGAATTGGCACGACAGGGCCTCAGCCACTGAAATGGAACTCCAGACGCTTATATCACCTAGTGTGCATGTGCAACCTTGCACTTGCATCACCTTTGTGTGTCTGGCTTACGTGGGATCTGGAGAGTCAAACATGAGTCCTTAGGCTTCTCAGGCAAGTGCCTTAACTGTTAAACCATCTCTCCAGCCCAGGTTTTTTTTTTTTTTTTTTTTTTTTTTTTTTTTAAAGTGAGACAAACAAAAACTGGCCCCTCACACACTGCTTTTTTTTTTTTTTTTTTTTTTGGTAGGGTTTCACTCTAGGCCAGGCAGACCTGAAATTCACTATGTAGTCCCAGGGTGGCCTTGAACAGATGGCAGTCCTCCTATCTCTGCTCCCAAGTGATAGGACATGTCCGGCTTGTGCCACTTTTTATTTTTATTTATTTATTTATTTTTTGTTTTGTTTTTTTTTTGAGGTAGGGTCTTACTCTAGCCCAGGCAGACCTGGAATTCACTATGTAGTCTCAGGGTGGCCTCGAACTCACATCAATCCTACCTCTGCCTCCCAAATGCTGGGATTAAAAGCATGTGCCACCACGCCCAGCTCTTTTCACATTTTTTTGTTTGCATTTATTTGCAAGAAGATTGCGAGAGAAAGAATGAGAGAGAATGAGCACCCCAGGGTCTCTTGCCACTGTAAAGGAACTCCAGATGCATGTACCACTCTGTGCATCTGGGCTTTATTGGGTACTGGGGAATTGAAAGCATGCTGGCAGGCTTTTCAGGGAAGAGCCTTTAACCACTAAGCCACCTCCCCTGCCCTGTAAGTGACATTCTGCGTGTGTTTGAAGTTACAAAAAAAAAAACCCACAAGAGGAGGTGGTTTGTGAAGAGCAGCGTGCTTAGATCTGAAGCGCTGACCCAGAAGAGCGTGTTTGAAGCTGATGGGCCCCATCTGCTCTGTTCCAACACTGACTGCTACACTGCAGAACTGGGGACCGGGAGAGTTAGATCTGCTGCTCCAGGCTAAGCGACTGTACCACATGCCAGCCCTACTTGGGTGGTTGTAGGCCACCCTCCACTGCTCACTGAAGGGCTGCAAAGCTTCAAAACTACCATGACCCTGCCTCCCACGGCCTAGTCATTTGCTAGAAATCGCACAAGGCAGGAGAGCACTGTATTTATGATTGCAATTTTATTGTAAAGGACACGAATCAGAACCAACCACACAGAGGTACATACATGGGAGGGTCTCAAATACAAAGCTTTCCCCATTTTGTCCTTAGGAATTACAGCACAATAGCCTATTTCCCAGTCTGGGGATCATGAACCAGGAAGTTGCATTAGGCCTCCATCTGGAGATGATATTGAACTTCATTATGTAGAAAGGATATTCACCAAGTCACTGGCCCTGTGATTGAACTCAATTCCCAGCTCCGTCTCCTTCCTTCCCGGATGTTCTGCTAGCTCAAAACACTAACCCTCTAATCACGAAGTTGGTCTTTCCAGGGGCATTTAACATCCGAGTCATGTCCTCCCCTGGCATAAACTTGGGAGTGACCCTAGGGGTGCGTGGATAACAAAGACACTTCTAAGCAGGAAATTCCAAGGACTTAGGGGACCTTCCTCCTCAGGAAGCAGAGGCAAAGGCCAGCCAAATTCTTTCATATCCCATAACCTCAAATCCATACTTCCTAGGCAGTTTGTTACTCCTCTCCAGACAAGGCTAATATCCTGAACAAGGCCCAGTGTTGTTTTCTATCTCCCTTTTAAACTTTTCATTATAGAAAACATAGAAGGCAAGCCCTCGGTGCCCACTGCTGCTCATTGGCCACCCACAGGGGCTTACTCTTCCCTTGATGTTCTACTCTGCCATCCTCCTGAATCCAAACCCAGACAGACATCGCTGTCAGATCATAGACACCGTTCCTATAAGAGGACAGATATCAGTCCAATGGCAACAAGAAAGCCATGCCCCCAGCAGTTCCTTCTGACCCCAGGTACAGTAAGGACACACACACAAAAAAAGCCACTCGCCTGGGCAGGACAGCAGGACCAGAAAATACTCAGATTTGTGACTTTGTGACCCACCCTGGGCCTTTTCTCAGCTCCCGACAGTAGTATTCCAAGTCCCGTCCACCCAGGAGCAGGGCCTTATCTCTAGTTAGAGAGATACCACCTCCTTTAAAAGGCTATAGAAATAAAGGACTTCCTTCCTCCTGAGAACTTCTTCCATTGGCCATCTTAAGACTTTCTATTTGCACCAGGTCAAAATCTCTATCAATCCATCTGTCTAAGCATTCTTTATCCATAGTTCCTGGGCTATAGATCTGGCAACAGTTGGGTGGGGCTTGGGAACACAGATGCCCTGGGCAGTAGCCTTTAGGGATGGAACTGTAGATTCCAATTTGATAGACAATTAATACCTTCCAACTGTAGCGCGATGCCAAGGAGAAAACAAAATACTGCTTTACTGCATTCAAAGAAACCAGCCTTGCCCTGTTGATAGCCATGATTATCTTCCAAACAAATCACTTCTTTAAAAAAAAAAAAAAACCTACAAGCTCAAGAAATAACATTTCAAATATTACTAATTGATTAAAATCAATAGTGGCAGGGAAAATGATGAGAAGATTACGTATCAGTATTAACGATAAATCAAGGTTGATTTCAGAGTCATTAAATCAAGCATAAGTGGTCAGCCAGTCCTAAATACTATAAAGACTTGACTTTGACCTTTGGTGTATCACATCAGAGTGAATGAGACACTCCCCAGTACCTGCATGTAAGATAAGATTTCACGTTAATGTTTCTGGGAATTTCTGATCCTTCTGCAGGGTACCGGGGGTTTTCTTGCTCCCTCATGTTAGGAGGCATCCCCTCCATGACAGAGTGGCAAGAGTGTTATGTGAACAGAGCCATCCTTTACCTTCTCACCTGCCTGATCCCGCAAACTGAGAAGGGGGATGGATGCAGAGGTTCTGCCCCCTCTGAGAACGATGGTCCAGGGGCTCTGCAAGACTAGATGAGGTGATCAACAGACAGCAAGGGCGCCCTCCTGCACTTACAACTCAAAAGCACCTTGCACAATGCTGGGCTTTGGTAGCTTGCTTGCCTCCCTTACACAGAGGAACTCATGGCTTCCCTACCTTGAGCTGCCCATTTGCCGGGAAGAGCCCTGTCTGTTGCCCTTATTTCTGCAGAAGAGTCCTGGCAGGAGCCCTGTATTAATGCTGGGCATTAGACTCTTCTAAGCCCAGTTGTTTCCCAAGTAAAACTCTGCTTCAAATGATCTCAAAAGATCACAAAGGCTGGGTGTGATGCTCTGGGACTCCTTCAAAAGTGGAGACGCATCACCAAAGAACTATTCTCTTTTGTTTGTTTTGCGAGGTAGGGTCCCACTCTGGCCCAGGCTAACCTGGAATTCACTATGTAGTCTCATGGTGGCCTCGAACTCCCGGTAATCCTCCTACCTCTGCCTCCTGAGTGCTAGGATTAAAGGCGTGCGCCACCACGCCCGGCTGAGAACCTTTCTTTTATGTAGCAAAGGAAGAAACCTTTCAAAGTCCTGCTACCTGCCGTAGGGACATGATCCCCACAAAGAGGCTCTTTCCCAAGGAACTAGATGTTCCGGGAGAAGATCCAGATCACACACCTGCCAGGAATGGCAAGTGCTGGGAGCCCTGGAACTCCAGCACCAAGCCTGAGATGTGTTAAATTCTCAAATATCCACATAAAAAAAAAAATCTGGGGGCCTTATTATCCCAGTGGCAACCAGACCTGTTTTCATAGTGTAAGAAGGTTAACAGGAAGGAGCTCCTTCAAGCAAACCAACAGAGCTTGACTCCTGCCACAAAAGGATGAATTCTCTCACTTTCTGGATGGGAGCTTACATCCTGACATGAGGATATAAGGAATGTGGAGGGATTCCAGAAATCAATTCACTGCTGTATGTGTGTGAATATATATATGTATATATTCTTCACTGCACAAAACCCTGCAGGAAAACCACTTGTCTGGCCCTCCTGGAGTTCTTCCCTCAACCTTAAAAGATCTTCCGGACCACTAACCTAGACAGGGCTAGAGACAGACAGGAATGTTGCTGTCTTCAATTGGGTCTGTGATAAGGCCCTTTGGGCCATGGATAGTCACCCGAGCAGGTGACAGTATGGTTGGTCCCTGCAGCAGTCATGCACAAAGCCCATCTTTCATGACAACAAGCTGTGGATATCTGGTGTGCCTGGCTGCTTGACTGTGGTCAGCACCGTGTAGCATCTACAACAAGCAGAGCAGGGGACACTGTGGCTGACAACAGTTGTCAAAACAAGACATTGTCGTAAGAGCAAAGCCATGCTCCAGGCCAGGGTCCAACTTGCCTCAAGCGTAGGCTTGGAGTAGCAAGACCTTCAGCAAGGCTCTGTGGTTACAGACAGTGTCTCTGCTTGGGATAACCCTTGAAACAGTTGGAGGAGGGAGAGATTCCTGTCCCAACTGGATCTGGACTATTTTGACCTTCACCTAATCACAAAATCAACATAGGCTGATTCAGATCAAAGTTTAAATATAACTTTAAAAGCCTCCTGGGAGAGTCATAGTGAAATTCAGAGGAGGAATGAAGCTCAGACAAGGATGAATGGAACCACATACAAGGGCCTATATTCAGTCCCCAGAACCAAAAAAAAAAAAAAAAAAAAAAAAAAATCAATGGGAGGGGTTGCTGCTCTGACCAGCCCCAGGAGGTAGGCTTGCTTCCCCATCCATAAGGTAATCACCCCACTTCCCTCCCATTCTTCCAAGTGTTGGAGACTTGGAGAAATTCTCCAAGGAAGGTCCCACCTTCAGCATTTTCAACAGTCTTGGCTAGTCCCCAGACATCTGGCCTAAGTGGACTGCCTACTGGCCTGTCTACTTGGGGGAGCAGATGGAGAGCACGGTGCCTACTGAGAACACCCAGAAGGCCGGGTACAGAGCCTCAGTAAAGTCCACCCTGAACTTATACAGCAGGTGGACCTTGTCAGAGACAGCAAAGAAAATGATGAAGCCATGGTCACAGTTGAGAAGCACACCGACTCGCGTGGCCTTGGTGGTAGGTAGAGTTTTCTCCACATTGTTGTGCCAGGCAGAGATCTTGTTATTGAACCACTCCACACACCACGAGGAGCTGTTGCGGCCCAGCCGGCTCTCAGGGCCCTGGCGCTCCATACTGCCGTAACACACGCCGACCCCACAGAAGTTGTTCTTCTGCAGCTCCACCTCCCAGTAGTGGATGCCTTTCTTGTAGCAGTGCAGGCCCAGAACCTGAGAGCAGTAGGTGAATCTCTGGGGGTGTGACCGGTAGTGCTGGGGGACATCGGCCACAGAAGCTGTGCTGTAGTTGTCTGTCAAAGTCACCTTATTGTGGGCAGTGTTGTAGTCCAGGATGACTTTGACAAAATCTGAGAGAACATCCCCCCAAAGATGTTTAGACAAAGGGCCTGAAGTGCTTTGCCTTGTCTGTTTATTTATTTTATCCAGCCAGCCAGTCATACATAGAGACATTCATCCACCTATCTAGCATCCAGTTATTCATTCATTCACTCACGGACACATACACCCATCCATCCACCTACCCAACAATTCATCTATCCATCCACTCACCTATCTACCTACCCACCCACACACTCATGCATCTACTTACCTGTCCATCTATCCACCCACCTTCCTATTCATGCATACATTCAATCCATCCAGCCCCCAATCTCCCTACCCACTTATCTATCCATCCACCTTACCCACTCACCTACCCACCCACTCGTGCATCCATCTACCTGTCATTCCACCCTCCCACTCATGCATCCATTCAGTCTACCCACGCTGCATTTTTCTACCCACTCCTCCATCCATTCATCCATCCACTCACTCACTCACTCTTCTATTCACATAGCCAAGCTACTCACATTCCAGGAGCTCAGGTCTAGACTTGGCTAAGAAGTTTTCTAGCACCTTGGCTTTGACAACAGCAGAGGTGGAGTTTGGCTGCAAGGTGGTGGGTTTGGCTGAAGCTGGGAGAGGAAAGGGAGATTGTTCGGGACAGAGTCACAATGGATACTCCACTGGCCCTTGCCCACAACAACTCACCATCCAGGCCTGGTGTTTTCATATCCACTGACTGTCCAGGGGCTCCAAAGATGGGAAACTTGGGTGAGGTAGGGCTGGTGGTAGCGCCAGCAGCTGGGGATGAGTGAGAAGAAGCAAGATTGGCAATGACACAGGAATGCATGACCTCTTGCCCCTTCTAAGCTGGCCGTCAACAGCCATTTCCACAAACACACACTTGACTAGTCAGGGCCACACAGGTGAGTTCAGATAAGACACTATATCACCTTAGGTGTCTTATTCATTTACACTGGGCCTCACCACCCCCCCCCCAACTCTGGCGCCTGCCCTTACAGCATATAGTCCTAAGACTGGACCCATCACAAAGTCCTCCTAAGACAGGTCAACTGTTACTTCTGGCTTTAGCTCTAGGACATGACAAGTCACAAGAACAAACAAATGTACAAATGTCAACTTACTGGTTTTCTTCGGCTTCTTTTCTTCTGAAAAATAAAATTTTCAGGGTTAAAATATATTTTTTTGGAGTTAAAATTTTTTTTTAAGCACAACACTTTCATTTTATTTATCTGTTTGTAAGCAGAGAGAAAGAATGAGAATGGGTGCAACAAAGCCTCTTGCCACTACAAAAGACCTCCAGATGCATGTGCCACTTTGTGTATCTGGCTTTATATGGGTACCAGGGAATCAAACCTGAGCAGGCAGGCTTTGTAAGCAAGTGCCTTTAACTGCTGAGCCATCTCCCTGGCCCAAAGCACAACACTTCAAAAAAAAACAGCATACATTTGCATAAATTTGACTCATAATAAAGAATATCTTAACTTGAAAAAAGAAGACAGCAGGCAACATATGTCTACAGTGATAGGAACCAGCATTAGTGGTTATAAAGAGCAGGACTGAGTAATATGGAGCAGGAAAGAATATTCTAGGATAATGGGGAATGCTTAGGCTGAGTTGAGTAATCATAACATTGGAATCATTTATCAAATTGTATATTTTTATTGCGAGTGGATTATATCTCCATAAAAGAAAAAAAACAGGGCTGGAGAGATGGCTTAGCAGTTAAGGCACTTGCCTGCAAAGTCTAAGGACCCAGGTTTGATTCCCCAGTACTCACACAAGCAAGATGCACATGGTGGCACATGCATCTGGAGTTCAATCGCAGTGGCTAGAGGCCCTAGTATGCCTATTCTTTGTCTTTCTCAATGGTAAATATAAAAAAAATTTTTTTAAGAAAAAAAATCAAGCAACAACAACTACAAAAAAAATAGGGAGTCAGTTAAAAACCAAGTTCTGATCAAGTATCACAACAGTGTTTCAAAAACATCCACGCTGGGCACGGTGGTGCATGTCTTTAGTCCTGGAAGAGGTAGGAGGATTGCTGTGTATTCCAGGCCAGCCTGAGACTACATAGTGAATTACTGGTCAGCCTGGGCTAGAGCAAGACCCTAGCATGAAAAAACAAAAAATAAAATAAAATAATTTTTTAAAAAATTAAGAAAACATCTGGTGTGGGCCTATGGGAACTGCACTCCCTGGACAACAGCAGTTACTACGTACATTCCACACACCAGCAACAGCCATGTTACCAGGTAAACCCTTACGAATATAGACCGCAGGCTGGAGAGATGGCTCTGTGGTTAAGGTGCTTGCCTGCAGGATTCGATTCCCCTGTACCTATGTAAAACCAGATGCACAAGGTGGTACATACATCTCGAGTTCCTTTGCAGTGGCTGGAGGCCCTGGTGTGCTCATTTTCTGTCTCTCTCCTTTCTCTATCTCTCTCTGCTTGCAAATAAATAAAAATATATTTAAAAAGAAAAAAAGAGCCGGGTGTGGTGGTGCATGCCTTTAATCCCAGCACTTGGGAGGCAGAGGTAGGAGGATCACCATGAGTTGGAGGCCACCCTGAGACTCCATAGTGAATTCCAGGTCAGTCTGAGCCAAAGTGAAACACTACCTCAAACAACAACAACAAAAAAAAGAATATAGGGCTTGAGAGATGGCTTACTGGTTAAGGTGCTTGCCTGCAAAACCAAAAGACCCGGGTTTGATTCCCCAAGACCCACATAAGCCAGATGCGTTTTTATGTCTGGAGTTTGTTTGTAGTGGCTGGAGGCCCTGGCGCTCCCATTCTCTCTCTCTCCCTCCAGTCCTGCTTCCTGTCAATTCATAACCACATTTCTCTCAGGAGTTCACTCTTGGCCCCATTCCTCACCTCAGCCTTTTCCACCCACTCCCTGAGGCCGGCACTTAGGTCTTTCTCCTCACTGTGACCCGTCTGCTGAGGGAGAAAGCCCCCACTTCTGGGAACTGTAAGGTTAACACGGAACAGCTGGGGTTCGGGGAATTCAACCAGAAAAATTGCAGATGGCCAAAGGAAGTTCCTGGTTGGCTGCTCCTTCCATCAGCTTGCCCTGTTCCTACCTCGACACAAAGGTTTCTCAAGTAGACAATCAATCAGCCCATGACACCCTCAATTATAGGTAGACTCAGCCCCCAATATACACCCCAAAACTGAGCCCTTTAGATGAGTTCCTACTTCAGGCTCCCATCCATTTCGATGGGTACTTTCTTGCTTGTAATAAAGTCAGCCATTTCTGCCCTTACTGTAATTCTGATTCCTGCACAAGAAAGCCTGCTCCATTCCTCTCACCAGCCTTGAGAACTGTCTGATGACCCAGGGACGGTAATTCTTTACCACTTCCTGGGAAAGAACTCGTTCTGGCACAGCTCACCGGGAGCTCCCCCCATTTCACCATTACCTTCCCTTGACACTTTCCTCATGACCTTCCACTGAACCCATTCTTCCCAACCAGTCCCTCTTCTGCTTGGATGTCTCCTCTTCCCCTGCTCTTGTGTATGTGACCCACTGGCTTTAACTGGGGTTGCCTGCATGGGCATGGGTGGGGGACTACTGACCACAGTATCTGGATTCTACCAGTGGCTACACCACCGCAGAAAATGTCTCCCCTCCCCCAGCCACAACTCTTCAGGGAGGGAAGGGGCCTCATACCCTCCTTCATCATTCGTGCCAGAATATTGTGTGGCTCTTGTGCAAGTCACACAGTTGTCACTGACTTTGGAGGGAGAAATCACAGCTTGCTTCAGGAGCCTCTTTAAGGCTTATAATGAGCTCTCAGTGTCTCAGTGACTGTCGCTCATCGTCACTCCATGGGCGATGTCATTACTGCCCAAATGCGACAGAGAAGGAAACTGAAGACCATGCTTTCCCCAGCCCCATGTCCCTAGCACAAGCATTCCCAAGGATGGTGACATTGCCAGGCATGGGGGCTCACACTTTTAATCCCAGCACTCGGGAGGCCGAGGTAGGAGGAACACTGTTAGTTTGAGGCCAGCCTGGGCTACAGCAAGACCCTACCTCTAAAAACCAAAAAAAAAAAATCTTGAGGGCTGGAGAGATTGGCTCAGTGGTTAAGGGCCCTTGCTTGCAAAACCTGACAGCCTAGGTTTGATTCCCCAGTACCCGTGTAAAGCCGGATGCACAAAGTGGCACATGCATCTGGAGTTCATTTGCAGTGGCAGGAGGCCCTAGAATGCCTGTTCTCTCTCTCAAATAAATAAATAATTTTTTTAATTTGATTTTTTTTTTTTTGAGGTAGGGTCTCACTCTAACCCATGCTGACCTGGAATTCACTATGTAGTCTCAGGCAGGCCTTGAACTCACAGCAACTCTCCTACCTCTGCCTCCTGAGAGCTGGGGTTAAAGATATGCACCACCACACCCAGCTTAATAATTTTTTAAAAATCTTATTCTGGGGGCTGGAGAGATGGTCAGCATTTAAGTGCCGTTGTTTACAAAGTCTGACAGCTTGGGTTTGACTCCTAAGAACCCACATAAAGTCAGATGCACAAAGTGGCACAAGCATCTGGAGTATGTTTGCAGTGGCTAGAGGCCTTAGCGTGCTCATTCTCTCTGTGTGCCTGTTTACTCTTCTTGCAAATAAATAAATAAAAATAAACAAATCATATTTTGTTGGTGTGGTGGTATATTCTTTTAATCTCAGCACTTGGGAGGCAGAGGTAGAAGAATCACTGTGATTTTGAGGCCAGTCTCAAACACAGTGAGTTCCAGGTGAGCCTGGGCTAGAATGAGACCCTTCCTTGGAAACAAACAAACAAAATCTTGTTGTTTTTTCTTCCTTCCTTCTTACCTTACTTCCTTCCTTCATTTTCTTCCTTCCTTTCTTTTTCTTTTCTTTCTCTTCTCTCTTTTCAGGCTTACCTGGAATTAACTATGTATTCTCAGGCTGGTCTCAAACTCATAGCAATCCTGCTACCTCTGCCTCCTGAGTGCTGGGCTTAAAGGAATATGCCACCACGCCCAGCTCAAAATCTTATTCTCTTTTTGAAGTAAGGTTTCACTCTAGCCCAGGCTGATCTGGAACTTACTCTGTACCCTAGGCTGGCTTTAAACTCACAACAATCCTCCTACCTTAGCACATGCTAGGATTAATGGTATGAGCCACTGTGCCTGCCTTTATTTTTTTTCATAAATAACCCAATATACTGTACATATGTGTAATCAAATTTTCACTGGAGGGAGTAATTGGGAAAATATTTTCTAAAATGGTGCAGTATGGTGCTGGGAAGATGGCTCAGTGGTTAAAGACACTTGCTTGTAAAACCTGCTGGCCTGGGTATGATTCCCCAGTATCCACATAAAACCAGATGCAAAAGTGGCACACCTGTCTGGCATCTGTTTGTAGTAGTAAGCCCTGGCATATATATGCATGTACACACACACACACACACACACACACACAAACATAACTGATAAAATATTTAAACAGAGAAATAAAATGGTATTGTGGGAGAGGTGAAGAAGACAGTAGTGGGAAAAGGAGAGCACATTATAGTCCCCTGGGTGGAGACGTGTGGTTTTGACTCATCAGGACCACTGTCTATCTCCTACAGGACTGCCAAAGGACCTGGGCTTGGGGATAGTAAATGTTTCACAGGACATTAGGTGCTCTTGTCATTGCAGACAGTCTGGATTACCAATGTGGGTAGAGAAGTCCTCCTTTCAATGGAGCTTTTGCAATAGTCTTGACTTCCCACCATGTAGGGCCTGTAGCCAAGCTCTACTCCCGATGACGCCCTGGGAGGGGCTGTGCCTGTCTGTTAGCAGCAGCAGCCCCTGTGAGAGTCTTAGCTAAAGCACCTTCTAGCCACAGCCACACTGATGCCAGGAAGAAGCAGGGCTACTTACGTGCGGCTTTCTTCATGGGGCGTGAGGATTTGTATGTGGAGTCCGTGCCATGGTCTCCAGCGTCACCTGCCAGGGGAAAAGGGTGCACTGCATGTGTACATTCCCCACCAACCCCAGGAGCCAGCTTTGCCATGGTGGTGGTGGGCACAGCTTTGTTGCAGTCAGCTGTTCCACTGACCTCCCCATCCAGTCCTTTGCAAGAGACAGAAATAAAATGCTGGAGGATCAATCTGGCTTGTTCTCTCTCTCTCTCCTTGGCCCAGAGCTAGCTAGTATGAAGTCTTATCTCTACCAGCACCCAGTACTGTGACCTCTGAAACAGCTCTGAGCTCTGGTTTCTTGTCTTTTCCTTCTATGCTGAGTGTGTGAATGTGGGTGCATGCCTGCCTAAGCATGTGTGTGGGGGGTCAGAGGACAGTCTCTAGTGTCGGTTCTTGCCTTCGCAGGGTGTCTCATGGTTCACTGCAGCTGGCCCATGAGCTTCCAACTGCCTCCCATCTCACTGGAGATGAACGCTGGGATGACAGACATCAGGCTGCCATTGTGTCCGGCTTTTCATGGGTACTAGGCACCTGAGTTCAGGTACTCTTGCTTGCATACCAAGTGCTTTATCCACTGAACCATCTCCCCAGACATGCTTTGGTGGTTTCTATTTGTTTTGTTTTGTTTTGTCTTGAGACAGGGTCACATATAACACGGGCTGGTCTCACACTCATTATCTCAAAGCCGGGCATGGTGGCATATGCCTTGTATCCCAGCACTCAGAAGGCTGTGGTAGGAGTGTTGTTGTGAGTTTGAAGCCAGCTTGGGCTACATAGTGAATTCCAAGTCAGCCTGGGTTACAGTGAGACCCTACTTCCAAAAAAAAAAACAAAAAAAGTTTCAAAAAGGGTTATGGATGCAGCTCAGTGGTACAGCACTTGTGTCACAAACGAAAACAATGTGCAAAGGGAAAGATGGAAGAGCTCTAGTCTTCTAGGCAGTGGGAAGAGGGGGAAAAAGTGTGGCATTGAAAGACTAAATGCAGAGAGGTGTGTGAGTGGTGGGAGACCTGAGGCTGGATAAATACTGTAGGTCAGGGCCAAGGGTCTAGTCTGTAATCTTGGAACAATGCAAAGTCCTGAAGGGGGTTAGGAGGAAAAAACGATGAGCTCTGAATCCTGAAAAGCTCCAGAGGAGCCATTTAGAAAGCTGCTATGCATGTCGTGGGTACAGGTGGTGAGAACAGAGAGCAGGCAGCTGGTGGCTATACTGGAACCAGTGGATAGAGTCTGAAGTTAAAGAAGTAAATTGTTGTTGTTGTTGTTTTTCAAGATAGTATCTCACTCTAGCCCAGGCTAACCTGGAATTCAGTATGTAGTCTCAGGGTGACCTCAAACTCAGTAATCCTCCTACCTCTGCCTCCCGAGTGCTGGGATTAAAGGCGTGCGCCATCATGCCAGGCAAGATATGAAATTTGATGGCCAGATGTGGTAGTGGGGCACACCTGTAATCCCAACACTTGGGAGGTAGAGGCAGATGATCACAAAGCCTGGGCTATGTGGCAAAACCTTGTCTTTCTTATTTATTTGTTTGTTTGTATGTTTGTTTGTTTGCTTTATGAGAGAGAATGGACATGCCACTACAAATGAACTCCAGGCACATGCACCATCTCATGCATCTGGCTTGCATGGGTCCTGGGGAGTCAAAATTGGGTCCTTAGGCTTCACGGGCAAGTGCTTTAATCTAAGCCCCAAACCCCATCTTAAAAAAGTAAGGGCTGCGGGGCATGGTAGCACATGCCTTTAATCCGGTGGAAGGATTGTTGTGAGTTTGAGGCCAGCCTTTGACTACAAAGTGAATTCCTAGTCAGCCTGGGCTAGAGCGACCCCCTACCTCGAAAAAACAAACAAACAAACAAACAAACAAACAAACAAACAAACAAACAAACAAACAAAAGAGTGTTTGCCTAGAATGTACAAAGCTATGAGATCGATCCATCCCCAGCACAGCGGGAGCAAACGGGGAAGCACACATGATGGTGGATGGGATATGAAGGAAGGAAAGGGGTATTAAGGAGAAATACCAAGAGTCTCTGACACCCTCCCCCCAAACCAGCCATTTCCTCACTGCACACACTAACAACCCAATCCACGTGGGCCTCAAGAGGCCAGAGAGGAGAAGCCCAACCTAACACCAAGGCCCAGACATGGCTTAGAAAAGATGGCTGCGATGTCAGGACAAAGCAGAGACTTCTCCGAGGGAGGGTGGCCGTTTCAGAACCCCTGAAACTCAAGCTCAAATGTTCTGGGTCACACTCCTCCATCAAGACACAGACGAGCCTTCCATGGTTGTTTCCCAGCTCTGCATGGGGGGGCCACACTGCGCCTACCTGAGCCAGAAGGGTCCTCAGATTTTTTCTCCAACACCTGCTTGAGGGAGGTCTTCAGCTCGTTCTTGAGGTCCACAGCACCCTGGTAGACCCCCTTTATCAGCTCATGGTCCAGCTCCACCTTGGGGATGAAGACTGGCTTCGTTGAGGCTCCTTGTATTTTTGCCGCTTTCTGGAACAAGCCAGTGGGTTAAGGAAGCCAGGGTCTGGGCTCTGTCCTCACTAACCCCACAACATGCTCCCTGCATCCACAGCACATCCTGCTCTAATCACAGGACTGAGGTCAGCAGCTGTTAAAAGTGCCCCTTTTAGACCCTGAAAGAGCTAGTCGAACCTCAGAGGCCTCTCATCTTACAGAGTGGGAAACTGGGGTCCAGACATGAGAAGAAGCTTGTCATCAGCTGTTAATGAGTGGCATGGACACCACAGATGTGTCATTTCTGGAGCTCCTCTTCCTTCTCTCAGGGGTCCTAGGACTCTCCCCTCCCCCAAAGTGCCCGAACCCCAGGTCTGAAAATGGACAGGAACACCTCAAAGCATGCAAAAGTCAGCCAGGGGCTGGAGAGATGGCTTAGAGGTTAAGCGCTTGCCTGTGAAGCCTAAGGACCCCAGTTCGAGGCTTGATTCCCCAGTACCCATGTAAGCCAGATGCACAAGGCAGCTGGAGGCCCTGGTGTGCCCATTCTTTCTTTCTCTCTTTCTCTCTCTCTGCCTCTTTCTCTCTGTCGCTCTCAAATAAATAAATAAACAAAAAAAATTTTAATAAAAGAAATAAGTCATTTTGGTGACTACAAGGATGACTCAGGAGGCACCATAGTGCTAAGAAGAAAGGACAGAGGCAGAGGAGTGCTCAGCACTGAAACATCTCTATCACACCCTCCAAGGCTCAGGGTCCATCGTGGAAAAATGTAAAAGCCAAAGGAAGAGTAGACTCCTTACAAAGTGTTCCTCCAGTGCCTGTCCCTACCTACACAAGACCTTCAGAATAAGAGGAAAAGATGATGATATCAAAATAAAAGAGACTCATTGAGAAGAGGAGGGGATATGATGGAGAGTGGATTTGTGAGGGGGAAAATGGGGGAGGGGAGGGAATTATCATGGTCTATTGTCTATACTTATACTGTCAACAAAAAAGTTTAAGAAAAACCAGAAATGAGCCATTTCATGGCAAAGGCCAAGTCTGAGAAGCAAGAACCTCCTGGGCCGCAATGAGGGTCATGAGACCAGAAAAGGAAAGTGGACAGGGCTGGAGAGATGGCTCAGTGATTAAAGTGCTTGCTTGCAAAACCTAACGTCGTGGGTTTGATTGCCTGGTGCCCATGTAAAATCAGATGCACAAACTGGTATATGACATGGAGATCGTCTGCAGTGGCAGGAAGCCCTGGGGCACACCCATGCTCACACTCTTTCTGTCTGCCTCTTTCTCTCTGCCTCTATCTCAAATAAATAAATAAATAAATATTTAAAGACACTTCCAGAGGCCATGTGGAGGAAGGATGGGAGAAGAGGGTAGAGGGCTATATTGTAAATAACATACTAAGATGGCCCCAAGATTCCCACCCACTTCTGTACATGCCCTTCATGACTCCTTAACCCCCAAATACAGGCAGAATAGTGGGTGGGGAAGGACACTACTCCATGATTAGCTTACAAGGCACAAGGGAAGAAATACTGCAGAGATAATACTGCAGGGATAAACCAGTTGACTCTAAATTAATCAAAGGATGATTATCCTGAGTGGGCCAGACTTAATCAGATTAAAACTCTCAAAAGAGCGGGGCACAGTGGCTCTTTAATTCCAGCACTCGGGAGGCAGAGGTAGGAGGATCACTATGAGCTTGAGGCCAGCCTGGGACTACAGAATGAATTCCAGGTCAGCCTAGGCTAGAGTGAGATCCTAAGTTGAAAAGAACCCTCCCCCTACTTCCCCCCCCCAAAAAAAACTCTTAAAAGAGGGATGGCACCTTCCTAGAGAGAGAAATCCTCCAGCTGTCTTTTTTTTTCACACTTAAAAATTTTTTTTTAAATTTATTTGAGAGAAAGAGGCAGAGAGAGAATGGGTGTGTCAGGGCCTCCAGCCACTATAAATGAACTACAGATACATTCACCCCCTTATGCACCTGGCTTATGTGGGTTCTGGGGAATCAAACCAAGGTCCTTTGGCTTCACAGGCAAATGCCTTAACCGCTAATCCAACTCTCCAGCCTGCTCCAGCTGTCTTGATGAAGTAAGCTGCCAAGTTGAGAGAAGGCAGTCTGAGCTGCAAAGTGGGTGAAGCCTAGCCAGCTCCTAGACTGTAGCCCTGTCAGACTGTAAGTGGACAACCCGGGGGAAGCCATGCCTGGATTCTGGCCCAGAATGACTGGGAAATAATACAGGGGTGTTCTCCTAAGCCTCAAACAAAGTTCAGGTGAACTATTGCACCACATAGATAGAGCGTGTCTCAGGCAGCATCCAACAACCCCAAGACGACAATGAACACTGAGGTGATAAGCAGAAAGTTCACTCAGCAGTGCCCCATAGCAACCCACCTCCAGAAACTCAAACTCGTCCCCCTTGGCCAGGCTGAGCTCCACCTCCGCCTTCAGGTTCTGCATCTCGTTCTTCTTCTTGAGCAGAACTTGGTAAATAGAGTCGAACTTACTGCTAACCCTCTTCTCCTCTTCCTTCAGCTTGCGTGTGGACATAGCTTCTGCCCCATCAATGAGAGCCCTCATTTCCATATATTCTTGTTTCAGCTGCTCCATCTTCCTGTTTGCGGACTCCTGAGAGGCCCAAGGGGAGGAAGGTGTTGTCAGACTGGTGAAAATGCTAAGGCCATGCCCCGATGTGTTGAGAGACGGGAGCTGTCCTGCACTGCATGGAGCCACTTTGGATAGCAGCTTGGGAATGCATTGTCCATTCATACGTGCTCACACCCCCAAGACCCAGCCACTCCTACCCCCAAAAAAGACTCTAGAAAAACTCCCAGCATACACAAAAATGTTCATAAGTAAGGCTGGAAATAGAGCTGTGTTGCAAGAGTGTTTACATAAAGCCCTTGGTTCAATACTCCGCACCTCATAAAACCAGGTGTGGTGGCACACACCTGTAATACCAGCAAGCAGGTGGTGGAAGCAGGAGGATTAAGCAGTGCCAGGTCATCCTTGGCTGCACAAGGAGTTAAAGGACAGCTTGGGCTACATGAGACCCAGTTTCAAAAAAAAAAAAAAAACAAAAAACGTGGGGCTGAGAAAATGGTTCAGCAGTTAAAGACACTTGCCCATGAAAAGCTGGATGCAAAGTGGTATATGCATCTGGGGCCCCAGTGAGAGTACTACAATGGGAGGCAGAGCCAGGAGACTCTGAAGCTTGAGAGCCAATTAGTTTGATGCTGGTTTGCAGTCTGACAGTTCATTTGCAGTGTCAAGAAGACCGTTTCTCAAAGAAGGTAGAGCCCAGCCCTCTGTTGTTTTCATAATTTCTATTATAGTTTTGTTTTGACATTTAACTTTTTCATTTTAATACTTATTTTAATATGTGAGATCAAGCTATTAACTGTGTGCTTTTCTGAGTAGACAATCGGTGTTCTTTCAAAATAAGCTAAGAAGCAGTTTCTCTTTTTCTCTCTCTCTCCTTTTTTTTTTTTTTTTTTTTTTTGTTTGGTTTTTCAAGGTAGGGTCTCACTCTGGCCCAGGCTGACCTGGAATTAACTATGTAGTCTCAGGGTGGCCTCGAACTCATGGCAATCCTTCTATCTCTGCCTCCCAAGTGCTGCGATTAAAGGTGTGCACCACCACGCCCAATTTAAGAGATGAATTTTTAAGATATTTTTATTTATATATTTGCGAGAGAGAGAGAATTGATATACCGGGGCCTCAGCAGCTGCAAATAAACTCCAGATGTATACGCCACTTTGTGCAACTGGCTTACATGGGTACTGGGGAATTGAACTTGGGTCCTTTGGTTTTGTGAGCAAGTGCCTTAACCACTAAGCCATCTCTCCAGCCCTCGTTCCTTTTTTAAATTTTTATTTATTTATTTGAGAGACAGAAAAAGAGGAAGAGGCAGATAGAGAGAAAGAGAATGGACATGTGTGGTAGTTTGAATATATGTCCCCCAATATATTCATTGTTTTATTACTTTATAGTTTGCATCTGCAATCACCTTCCTAGAGGCAATGTCACTGGGGGCTGGTCTTAAGATGTTAATGGTGGGTTTGAGATTCCATTGTAAAGATATGCAAATGTGCCTAGCAGGAGTTCCTGAAGTGTGCTGTGTGACCTTTTGGCTGTAGTTTTACTCTGTGTGCTGTGGTGGCTGGTTGGTTTCTCTCTCTCTCTGCTTGGCCCTGTGGAGAGCAGGCCGCTTCTCTTGCCATTATGGAACTTCCCCTGGATCTGTAAGCTTCAATAAATAATATCCCTTCCTCCATAACTGTGCCCGGTCTGGAAGTTCATCTCAGCGAACCTGAAGCTGTCTGCTACAGTAAAGTGGTACCGAGGAGTGTGGGGTGAGATGAACCTGACCGTGTGGATGTTCATCTTTTGGAACCTTTGTTTTGGAGGAATGGGCATGGACTTGGTGCTTGCAACTGAAGATGCCTTCTGGAATGGTAAGCCAAGTTTTATGGACTATTCTGATGAGAGTTTTAGAATGCTAAGTGCAGACTGTATTGAACTTCGAGGCTTGGCTTATAAACTTTCTAAGGGGAAGGAAAGACTGCAGAGGACTTTGTTGGAACTGGGCTACTGGCATAAGGGATGGCTACGTTCTATTATCCAGGCCCAGAAAGTTTGATCAAGGTTAAATTTGTAATGGACTGATGTGCTTGGCTAAAGATATTGGACTGAGATTTTAAGATTTTAAGTTGGAAAACCTCAAGCAAGTTAAAAGCAGAGGCACTGAGACTGGTTTTAGGTTACTAGAGCTGCTATTGTCAACAAATTAGCAATCTTAAGGAAGGTGGAAGGAAGGTGGAAGGAAGGTGGCCTGACTTGATTTACATTAAAACAATGGAGAGGATGCCTGAGGAAAGACTGTTAAAAATGCAAATTCTTGGAAAGAGCTGACTGGAGAAGGAACCTGCTTTTCAAGGCTATGGTTTATTTTGTCCCTGGGTTTAGAATATGGCTGTGTCCTGCACACCTGGTATTAGTTTTGGAAATATGAAAAATGCGTGGAGTGGTCATGAGTTGCACACGGTTCCAGGAGCCGCTGCTGAGATGCGGCATGAGGCAGGGCATGAAGACCCTCAGGAATAGGCTGGAAGAGCCTTTGGAAGATGGACCGTAGTTTGCATGGAGACCTGAAGATGTTTTGGAAATACCAGGACTGTGCAAAAGGGCTACCATGGAGTGCAGTGTTGGCATGGGATGAAAGTTTTTTCCTGGCGACTCTGCCCAGCTGGAGGGACGGGATTGGAAAACCTGGAGACTGTTAGTCTCTGGTTATATTGAACTTGAACTGCAGAAGTTTGATGACTGCTGATGGAGGTTCAGTTTGCATTATTCTAGTCTCTCCTTGCTATGCCTTATACCAGTTAAAATGTTTAACTTGTTTGATTTTACAGGACTCACTATCTTAAGTTGATCAAGACTGTGAGAACCTTTGAAATTGGACTGAGTACAATTTACAATGTGTGATAGTTATAAATCTATTGGGGGCCAGGAGCTAAATATATTGGGGGCCAGGGGCGGAATGTGGTAGTTTGAATATATGTCCCCCAATATATTCATTGTTTTATTACTTTATAGTTTGCATCTGCAATCACCTTCCTAGAGGCAATGTCACTGGGGGCTGGTCTTAAGATGTTAATGGTGGGTTTGAGATTCCATTGTAAAGATATGCAAATGTGCCTAGCAGGAGTTCCTGAAGTGTGCTGTGTGACCTTTTGGCTGTAGTTTTGCTCTGTGTGCTGTGGTGGCTGGTTGGTTTCTCTCTCTCTCTGCTTGGCCCTGTGGAGAGCAGGCCGCTTCTCTTGCCATTATGGAACTTCCCCTGGATCTGTAAGCTTCAATAAATAATATCCCTTCCTCCATAACTGTGCCCGGTCTGGAAGTTCATCTCAGCGAACCTGAAGCTGTCTGCTACAACATGCCAGGGCCTCCAGCCACTATAAATGAACTCCAGACATATGTACCACTTTGTGCATCTGGCTTAAATGGGTACTGGAGAATTGAACCTGGGTCCTTAGGCTTCGCAGGCAAGTGCCTTAACTGCTAAGCCCTTTCTACAGCTCCTCTTTCTTTTCTTTTTAGATATTTATTTTACTTGGGAGGGAGGGAAGGAGAGAGAGAGAGAGAATGAGCATGCCAGGGCCTCCTGTCAGTGCAAAAGAACTCCAGATGCATGCGCCACTTTGTACAGCTGTCTTTATAGCCAGTTTCTCTTTACCAAGAGAAACCCAGAAGTTCAATCTAGGCACACAGCTGCTTAGACTATATTTCCCAGATTCCCCTGCAGCTAGGCTTAGCCAGGTGGCTAAGTTCCTTAAGATGAAGTAACACTGCCACTTCAAAAAAAATTACTAGCCGGGCGTGGTGGCGCACGCCTGTAATCCCAGCACTCGGGAGGCAGAGGTAGGAGAATTGCCGTGAGTTCAAGGCCACCCTGAGACTACATAGTTAATTCCAGGTCAGCCTGGGCCAGAGTGAGACCCTACCTCAAAAAAACCAAAAAAAAAAAAAGAAAGAAAGAAAAGAAATTGCTTCTTGCCCTCTTCTTCCTCCCTGGTTCCCTTTCTTTCTTTTTTTAAAAATTTTTAAAATTTATTTTATTTATTTTAGAGAGAAAGAGGCAGAAAGAGAGAGAGAGAATGGGCGCACCAGGACCTTCAGCCACTGCAAATGAACTCCAGATGCATGTGCCATCTTGTGCATCTCGCTTTACATGGGTCTTGGGTAATTGAACCTGGGTCCATTGGCTTTGCTTAACTGTTAAGCCATCTCTCCAGACCCCTTATTCCCTTTCACAGGCTAGAACAAGCAGGCAGTAAAGGTGGCCCAATGTAGGGATCCAGCTTGGCATGGCTATAGCCATCTTGGTCATACCACCAATTTGCCTACCAGGTAACCCTGGCACACATCCCAAATCCTACAGGACAAACAGTTGTTAAGATAGTCAGCAAGGGGGGGCAGGAGAGATGGCTTAGCAGTTAAGGTGTTTGCAAAGCCAAAGGATACCAGTTCAATTCTCCAGGACCCACATAAGCCAGATGCACAAGGGGGTGCAAACATCTGGAATTTGTTTGCAGTGGCTGGAGGCCCTGGCGCGCCCATTCTCTCTCTCTCAAATAAATAAATAAATTTTTTTTTTTAAAAAAAAAGATAGTCAGCAAGGCTGGGCAGCCAGCTCAACAGTTAAAGGCACTTGTTTGTAAAGCCTGTTGACCCTAGGTTCAACTCCCCAGCACCCATGTAAAGCTGGATGCAAAGATGTAAAGTTAGATACGAAGTGGTGCACATGTGGCACATGTGCCCATACACACAACAGAAACACACTCAAACAAAAGAATCTTTAAGAAGAAATTAGAGGGCTGGAGAGATGGCTTAGAGGTTAAAGTGCTTGCTGACAAAGCCAAATGACCCAGGTTCAACTCCCCAGTACCCACATAGAGCCAGATGCACATGGTGGCGCATGTGTCTGGAGTTTGTTTGCAGTGGCTTAGAGGCCCTGGCAGGTCCTTTCTCTCTTTCTCTCTCTATTTGACTCTTTTTTTTTCTCTCTCAAATAAATTTTTAAAAATTAGAAAAGGGACCTGAGGAGATGGCTCAGTAGCTAAAGGTGCTTGCTTGCAAGTCTGATGTCTGAGGTTTAACTCCATAAAGCCAGATGCAGAAAGTGGTACATGTGAATGCAGTTCATTTACAACAGCAAGAGGCCATGGTGCGCCTATTCTCTCCCCCTCCTCTCTTTCTCTCCCTCATAATTTTTTTTTTAAATATTTTATTTATTTATTTATTTGAGAGAGAGAGAGAGAGAGATACAGAAATAGGCAGGTAGAGAGAGAGAGAATGGGCGTGCCAGGGCCTCCAGCCACTGCAAACGAACTCCAGATGCATGCACCCCCTTGTGCATCTGGCTTACGTGGGTCCTGGAGAATCAAGCCTTGAACCGGGGTCCTTAGGCTCCACAGGCAAGCGTTTAACCGCTAAGCCATCTCTCCAGCCCCTCATAATTTATTTTTAATTTAAAAAGGACTGGAGAGATGTCTCAGCACTTAAGGCACTTGCCTGCAAAGCCTAATGACCCAAGTTTAATTCCCTAGTACTCACATAGAGCCAAATGCACAAAGTGGTGCATGCATCTGAAGTCCATTTGCAACAGCTAGCACTCATTCTCTCTGCAGCCTGGTGTGGTGGTGCACACCTTTAATCCCAGCACTTGGGAGACAGAGGTAAGAGGATCACCATGAATTTGAGGCCAGCCTGAGATGACACAGTGAATTCCAGGTCAGCCTAGGCTATGGGAGTGCACCCATTCTTTTTTTTTTTAAAGATTCCTTTCCAGTTCCATTCTTTTGATATTATTTATTTGTTTGTAGAAGAAAGAGAGAAAGAAAGAGGCAGATAAAGAGAGAGAGAGAGCTGGGCGTGGCAGTGCACACCTTTAATCCCAGCATTTGGGAGGCAGAGGTGGGAGGATCGCTGAGAGTTCAAGGCCACCCTGAGACTACATAGTGAATTCCAGGTCAGCCTGAGCTAGAGTGAGACCCTACCTCAGAAAACCAAAAAGACAGAGAGAGAGAGATAGACAGAGAGAGAATGGGCACACCAAGGCCTCCAGCCACTGCAAACTCCAGTCATATGTGCCACCCCATGCATCTGATTTAACATGGGTACTAGGGAATTGAACCCCAGTCATTAGGCTCTGCAGTCAAGTACTTTAACTACTAAGCCATTTCCCCATTTTTTTTTTTTTTTTTTTTTGAGGTAGGGTCTTGCTCTAGCCCAGGCTGACCTGGAATTCACTCTGTAGTCTCAGGGTGGCCTCGAATAGTGATCCTCCACCACGTCCAGATCTCACCATTCTTCCTCACTCTCCTTATACCTGTCCTTGCTTGCAAATAAATAAACATTTTAAAGGTAATTTAATAATATTTTTAAAAATGGCTAAAGCCAGGCATGGTAGCACACTCCTTTAATCCCAGCATTCAGGAGGCAGAGATGGGAAGATCACCATGAGTTCGATGCTAGCCTGAGACTACATAGTGAATTCCAGGTCAGCCTGAACTAGTGTGAGACCCTACCTTTAAAACCAAAAAAAAAAAAAGAAAAAGAAAAAGAAAAAGGCTGAAGCTGAGCTTCTCCCTGGATCTTTTTTTTTTTTTTTTTTTTTTTTTTTTTTTTTTTTGTTTTTCGAGGTAGGGTCTCACTCTGGCCCAGGCTGACCTGGAATTCACTATGTAGTCTCAGGGTGGCCTTGAACTCACGGCGATCCTCCTACCTCTGCCTCCCGAGTGCTGGGATAAGGCGTGCGCCACCACGCCCAGCTTCTCCCTGGATCTTAATTCTCCTCTGGCTTGAGTCTCTCAGCTAGCCTTCTCCCTGGATCTTAACTCCTCCTACACTAAACCTCATAACTCATGGGTTTTTTTTTCCTAAATAAACTTAATAATTCATAACAGCCTTCTCAGAGTCCATTTTATCAATTCTTTGCTAAATAAGATAAGGACCCAAGCCAGGCGTGGTGGTGCATGCCTTGAATCCCAGCACTTGGGAGGCAGAGGTGGGAGGATCGCTGAGAGTTCAAGGCTACCCTGAGATAACATAGTGAATTCCAAGTCAGCCTGAGCTAGAGTGAGATCCTACCTCGAAAAAACAAAAAATAAAATAAACTAAGGACCCAAAAGTTGGGGTTCACAGACCTTGGGGACCCCTCTTGAATCCAAAAATTTTACATCAGTAGGGTCTTACTCTAGCCTAGGCTGACCTGGAACTCACTTTGTAGCCCAGGCTGGCCTCAAACTCACATCGATCCTCTTACTTCAACCTCCCAAGTGCTGGGATTAACAGCATATGCCACCCCACCAGGCCCCAGGGTTCTTTGCTCTACTCCCTGCAACTGGTTGAATACTAGCCTGCCAAAAAAGATCCATCTGCATTCCAGAGCTTGTGAACATGTCTTCACTTAGGGTCTGTGCAGACATACTTACATTAAGGGTCTGGAAATGAGATTTTGGTATTACCCAGGTGGACCCTGAGTCCAAAGCAGAAGGTCTTTGTTTGTTTTGTTTTTTGAGGTAGGGTCTTGCTGTAGCCCAGGGTGGCCTCGAACTCATGGCAATCCTCCTACTTCTGCCTCCCAAGTGCTGAGTTTAAAGGCGTGCACCACCACACCCAGCTTGAAGGTCTTATTACAAATGGAAGAGAAGGCACAGAGTGGTAAGTGGCTATGTGGAGATGGAGGCCAAGACTGGAGCAAGGCAGACAGCAGGCAAAGAAGCCCTGAGAGAAAGCTGGGGGAGGCAGAAAGGATCCCCAAATATTTAAAGGGAGTGTGGCCCTATCCACACCGGCAGTTTGGGCTTCTGACATCCTAAGCTGTGAAAAAAGAAATCTTTGTCATTCAGAGTATATGGCAATCTGTCAACCCTAGGAAATGAAAGACTTCCCTTATAAACAGAGGCAGCAGTAGTCCATGTATATACTTTTGTTTCCTGTTTTCTCACACTTTAGTTTTTGTTGTTCTTGTTGGTTTTTTTTGTTTTGTTTTGTTTTTGTCCTCCTCCACCCCCAATCCCCACCCCCGTGCTAGGTAAGGGTCTCACTGTAGCCCAGGTTGACCTGGAATTCAGTTCACAGCCAGCCCAAGGCTGCCTTTGAACTCATGGTTATATTCCCACCTCAGCCTCCCTCCCAAATGCTGGGATAACAGGTGTGCCCCACTCACTATACCGGCTTAACCCTAATTTATAGTGATGCCTTCAAGGTTGGGCTGACATACAGCTTTCAATTTAGATTTGTGAAATGTGTTCTTGGCACATAGCTTTTTGGCTGTTTTTTGTTGTTTCTTTTTGGCATGCCTTTCAAGGTTGGCATTTAGTTCTGACACTAAGTGCACCCAGTCATACAGTCATATCCAGGTCAGAGCCATGTCTGCCCAACTTGGAAGCTGATAGACGGTTTGGCTGCGAGGGGGGAGGGGGTGCCACTCACCCGCAAGCCTTGCTGCCTGGTTCTCACATCTTCCAGTGCTTTCGTCGCCCCGTTGATGTGACTGTACATGACGGACAGTTTATGCCTCAGCTTGTTCTGCAGAAGAAACACAAGGGTGAGAGCTTCTAATCAGCCGTGTCTCCAAACCAGGGGCCACTCTCTCCATAGTTCCCTCTGGTACTTCTACTGCCTGTTCAGGGTTTCTTGACTTTTTTTTTTTTTTTTTTTTTTTGGCTTCTAGCCCACAGTAACCTGGAATTCACTATGTAGTCTCAGGGTGGCCTTGAACTCACAGGGATCCTCCTACCTCTGCCTCCTGAGTGCTGGGATTAAGGGTGTGCACCACCACACCTGACAACACATTGTTTTAAATTTGTGTGTAGGCCAAAAAACAAACAAAAAAATTTTTGTGTGTGTGTGTTTCTGTATGTGTGTGTGTGGGCACACTAGGGTCTCTTGCCACTACAAACAAACACCAGATGCTTCTGTCAATTTTTGTGCATCTGGCATTTGCAGGTGGCTGGGAAAGTGAATGTGCTTTGCAAGTAAGCATCTTTTATTTTATTTTTTTTTAGTATTTTATTTTTATTTATGTATTTGACAGAGAAAGAGGGGGAAAGAGAGAGAGAATGGGCGCGCCAGGGCCTCTAGCCACTGCAAATGAACTCCAGATGCATGCACTCCCATATACATCCGGCTAACGTGGATCCTATGGAATCCAACCTGAGTCCTTTTGCTTTGCAGGCAAACGCCTTAACCGCTAAGCCATCCCTCCAGCCCCAAGTAAGCATCTTAACCACTTTTTTTCTGACGTAGGGTTTCACTCTAGACCAGGCTGACCTGGAATTCACTATATAGTTTCAGGGTGGCCTCGAACTCATTGCAATTCTCCTACCTCTGCCTCCTAAGTGCTGGGATTAAAGGCATACGCCACCACATATGGCTCCTAGTCCCTTTTGACTTATGTTTATACAAAAAAAGTTAAGACTTGGAGCCAGAGGGACTAGGTTCAAAGATCCCAGTCCCAGTTGTGCAAATGTCTCTTGCCTGTTTCCTCAGCCATGAGGAGAAAAAACTGTGCCTGCCTGCAGGGCTGTCAGGAGGATAAGCTAGGACAAGGTGTGTGCTTCGTGCAGCACCTGGATCCTGGATCTCTGTAAGGTCACTAAATGTCAATTTCTATTCTGATACATTTCTTCACAGCTACTCATTTACAGCTGATGGAAACCCAACCAAGGAGGGAGCAAAAGGCGGAACTCACACAGAGACATAATGAGCTGGACCAGCAGATGAGGTCACTCAGAAAACCTACCACCATGGGGCCTGGACAGATGGCTCAGTGGATAAAGGCCCTTGCTTGTTGGGCCTGACAACCGGATGAACAAAGTGGCACATGCATCTGGAGTTCATTTGTAGTGTCAAGAAGCCCTGGTGCAACCATTCTCTCTTTCTCTCTCTCTCTCCTCTCTCTCTATACTTGCAAATAAATGAACTAATTAATGGAGAGAGGGAGGGGATATAATGGAGAATAGAGTTCTGAAGGGGAATGGGGGAGGGAAGGGAAATATCATGGATTATTGTCTGTAAGTATAGAAGTTGTCAATAAAAAAATTAAAAAAATTTTTTTAATGCTGGACATAGTGACATATGCCTTTAATCCCAGCACTTGGGAAGCAGAGGTAAGAGGATTGCCGTGAGTTCGAGGCCACCTTGAGACTACATAGTGAATTTCAGGTCAGCCTGGACTAGAGTGAGACTCTACCTCAAAAAACAAAAACAGGCTGGAGAGATGGCTTAGTGGTTAAGGCATTTCGCCTGCGAAGCCTAAGGATCCCGGTGCAATTCTCCAGGTCCCACATAAGCCAGATGCACAAAGGGGCACATGCATCTCGAGTTCATTTGAAGTGGCTAGAGGCCCTGGCGCACCCATTCTCACTCTCCCTCTCTCTCTTTCCCTCTCTCTGTCTCTAATAAATAAATAAATAAATAAATAAATAAATAAATAAATAAATAAATAAAATCTTTAAAAAAAAACAAAAGCAAAAAAAAAAAAAAAAATCCAAGCCAGGCATGGTGGCACAAGCCTTTAATCCCAGCACTAGGGAGACAGAGGTAAGAGGATAGCTGTGAGTTTGAGGCCACCCTGAGAATACATAGTTAATTGCAGGTTAGCCTGGGCCAGAGTGAGACCCTATCTCGAAAAACAAAACAAACCAAACAAACAACAACAACAATATGTATATATCCTGCTGCAAGATGCTAGAGAGCTAAGCAAACCGGAGAGGACCAGGAGAAAGGGGACCAGGAAAGAGAAGCCCCACACCTGGAACTGTTCTCCCCAAAGGCGCCTGGAATCCTAGAGGTAGCTCTGGCCAATGGAGGAAGGAAGCTGGCTGAGCCTGGCCACCCCAGGTGGGGACTGGGAACCGCCAAGGACTGAGAATCAGGATGAGCTGGAGGCTACAAGAGTGGGTGGGGGGCACCTAAATACAGAATTGGCTCAGTCCGTGTAGCTGAGTAAAGTCAGTTCAGAACTGAATGGCTCCTAGCTGCCTTCAGAAGCAAAGGTAAACTATGTGTGAATGATGAAATATCATTCTCATTATTTCTGAGATCAGTCTTCTATGCCCCTGCAAAGAAATGACAAGGAAAATCACCACCACCATAGTAAGGGAAATTTATGTGCTTACTGTATGTGTTCTAATGATTGACACATATTAACTTTTTTAAAAAATATTTTATTATTGAGCTGGGCGTGGTGGCGCACGCCTTTAATCCCAGCACTCGGGAGGCAGAGGTAGGAGGATTGCCAAGAGTTCGAGGCCATCCTGAGACTACATAGTTAATTCCAGGTCAGCCTGGACCAGAGTGAGACCCTACCTCAAAAAAACCAAAAAAAAAAAAAATTTATTATTTATTTATTTGAGAGAGACAGAGTCAGACAGAGGGAGAGAGAGAGAATGGGCGGGCCAGGGCATCCAGCCACTGCAAAGGAACTCCAGACGCATGTGTCGTCTTGTGCATCTGGCTTACATGGGTCCTGGGGAATGGAACCTAGGTCCTTTGGCTGAGCCATTTCTCCAGCCCAACTTGTTTGTTTGTTTCAAGGTAGGATCTTACTGTAACCCAGGCTGACCTGGAACTCCCTCTATAACCCCAGGCTGGCTTCAAACTCATAGTGATCCTCCCACCTCTGCCTCCCAAGTGCTGGGATTAAAGATGTGCACCACTACACCAGGCCACATAATAACTTTGTAAAGCCAAGAACAATGCCATGAGACAGGAATCACTCAGCCTTTACAGGACATTGAAGCATAGAACATTACGTGCCTTGCCCAAGATCACATTGTCATTAGGTGGTACATCTAAAGTTCTAGTATTAAACTTAATAGACATCTGACAAAACTGAACATGCTGGAAATTTCTAGAAAACTAACAACAAAAATCCAAAATAACAACAACAACAAAAAATTCCCTCTGGGCGTGGTGGTGCACCCCTTTAATCCCAGCACAAGGGAGGCAGAGGTGGGAGGATCACTGTGAATTTGAGGCCATCCTGAGATGATATAATGAATTCCAGGTAAGCCTGGGCTAGAGTGAGACCCTACCTCAAAAAAACACAAAAAAGCCGGGCGTGGTGGCGCACGCCTTTAATCCCAGCACTCGGGAGGCAGAGGTAAGAGGATCGCCGAGAGTTCGAGGCCACCCTGAGACTACATAGTTAATTCCAGGTCAGCCTGGACCAGAGTGAGACCCTACCTCAAAAAAAAAAAAAAAAAAAAAAAAAAAAAAAAAAAAAACACAAAAAATTCCTTCCCCTAACCAGCTGGCTCAGCATACTGTGTTCCTCCTTTCCACTTTCCTATTTCTCCTACTCCACAAGAGCCCCTGGGGCTGAACCTGACCTCGAGTCTGGATTTCAACAGCCCACTGACAGTCACATGTAAGAGCCACAAGCATAGATCAGTTGTCCCAACTCCACCCTCAGCACAAGTCAATGATGAAGTTTGACTGGAACTCTGTGATGTGGCCCTTCCACCAGGCCTGGAACAGCAGCTCAGACAGGCTGGGGCCAAAGGACAATTTGTGGATAGATCTAGCCTTGGAACACACAGGTGCTAACAGTTGTCCCCCTTCCAAGAGCCACTCTTAGCACTGCATCCTGAACCCTACACTGAAAGAGGTCATTGACTACAAATCAAACACAGACAACTGTCCCTCACTATGGACAAGGGTCCACTGAACTCACCAAAACTAAAAAAAAACAAAAAAAAACAAACAAACAAAACAGCCCAGGGATTTACATGTTCACAACAATCGACTCATTAAAGGTAGAAAACTTTCTGAAGTTATGGGGATTGTGTCACAGGTGAAAGTCCTAGACCCTCCATACCTGCCCCACCCCAGCACTCAAGACGCCCAAGGCTGGACCTTGTCACCACACAAGCAATAGCAGGGCAGGGAGATCTTGCTATCAGGATTCAAAACCCAGGGAGAAGCTGGAGAGAGAGCGATTAAAAGCCAAAGGACCCAGGTTCAATTCCCCAGGACCCATGTAAGACAGATGCACAAAGTGGGGCATGCATCTGGATTTCGTTTGCAGTGGCTGGAGCCCTGGTGCACCCATTCTCTCTCTCTCAAATAAATAAATAGATAAATAAATAAATAAATAAATAAATAAATAAATAAAAGTAAAATATATTTTAAAAAGAAAAACAAAACAGGGAGGCTGGAGAGAAGGCTCAGTGGTTAAAGGACTTGCCTGCAAAGAAAACCTAAGGACCTGAGTCTGCAGTGGCTGGAGGCCCTGGCATGCCCATTCTCTCTCTTTCTCTCAAATAAATAAATAAATAAAATATATTAAAAATTGATTTATTTATTTATGAGAGAGAGAATGGGCATACCCTGGCCTCCAGCCACTACAAACGAACTCCAGACACATGCGCCCCTTGTGCATCTGGCTTATGTGGGTCCTGGAGAATCGAACCGGGATCCTTTAGCTTTGCAGGCAAGCACCTTAACCACTAAGCCATCTCTCCAGCCATCATAAATAAATAAATCATTTTTAAAACCCACCCAGCACAGATCACACACAGACCCCAGCTCAGGATGGAGAAGCTTTAGAAAGGGAGCCAGTGGTTCTGGCAGTGCTAGGGAGGTTTCTACTGGTTGCCCCCCTTACTTTTTTCTCTGTGAAGAGAAACTTCTAAAAGTGGGGCTAGAGAAATGGCTTATTTGTTAAGAGGCTTGCTTGCAAAGCCCAAGGACCCAGGCTGGATTCCCCAGTACCCACATAAGCCAGATGCACATGGTGGCATATGCATCTGGAGTTCATGTGCAGTGGCTAGAGGCCCTGGCACACCCATTCTCTTTCACTCTTATAAATAAAATATTTTTAATATTTTAAAACTTTAATTAATCTATTTGCAAGCAGAGAGAGAAGAGAGAGACAGAGAGAGCATGGGCACACCAGGGTCTCTTAGCCACTGCAAACAAACTTCAGATGTATGCGCCACCTTGTGCATCTGGCTTATGTGCGTCCTGAGGAATCGAACCTAGGTCCTTTGGCTTTGTAGGCAAATGCCTTAACTGCTAATCCATCTCTCCAGCCCCCAAACAAATATATATATATATATATATTTTTTTTTTTTTAAAGAAACTTGCTGGATGTGGTGGCGCACGCCTTTAATCCCAGCACTTGAGAGGCAGAGGTAGAAGATCACTGTGAGTTTGAGGCCATCCTGAGACAACGTAGTGAATATAGTGAATTCCAGGTCAGCCTGAGATAGAGTGAGACCCTACCTCGAAAAAAGAAAAGAAAGAAACTTCTAAAAGTATCTGTTATGGAAGCCAGGCTGCCCCAGGGCTCAACAGCAGGCCTTTGTGCCTAGCCTGAGGTTCCATAAGGGGCGTCTACCTAGGCCTGCCCCATCCACCCAGGGCCCTCCCCTCCACCCCAGCCTGAGCAGGAGAAATGCAGCAAATGCATATGCATAGGGAGCTTTTAATGGAGTGCTCCACCAACTCTTAATTATTGGTTATTTGACAATTTTATACAAGTATGTAATTTTTTCACATTTGCCACACATTTACCTTCTCTTGTCTTCCTCCCACTCCTACTGGACCCCTTCTTCCCCACCCCCCAGTCTCTGTTCTACTTATATTTATTTATTTTTTTAATTTTATATTTTCAAGGCAGGTCTCACTCTAGACCAGGCTAACCAGGAACCCTCCCTCCCTCCCTCCCTCCCTCCCTTCCTTCCTTCTTTTCTCTTAACCAGGAACTCTTTCTGCACTTCTAGGCCAGCCTCTAACTCACTGCGATCCTCCTGCCTTAGCCTCCCAAGAGCTAGGATTAAAGGCATGCGCCACCATGTCTGGCTTCCATTCTACTGTTGATGTCTCATTTTTTGGTGACCACTGAATTTAATTCGGATTACATACATGAGCATGGGTGGGGTATCTACTCAAGAATGGGGAACTTGGCTGGGCGTGGTAACGCACGCCTTTAATCCTAGCACTCTGGAGGCAAGGGTAGGAGGATCATTGTGAGTTCAAGGCCACCCTGAGACTACAGAGTGAATTCCAGGTCAGCCTGAGCCCAGCTAAGATCCAGACAGGCAGGTCAGACTGGAGAAGGGCTGTGGCTGGAGAGAGCAAGCCTGGTCCTAACAAGGCTGCAAAGCCTGCCAGGTGCGCCCAGGCTCTTGTCGCAGCACCAGGGCAGGCCTTGTCCTAACATTGCTGTGACAGTGAGGTGAAATTAGACCATACTTTCGAGAGAGGGGGCTGGTTCTGCATTTTGCAGCTCCTGCTTTGAGTCCATAAGGAGAAGGTATGAGCCGCTAAACCACTAAAAACAATACAAATGTGGAAGGCCCTTAGGAATCTGACTAGACTGTCCTTTACCAATGAGGAACCAGGTTCAGGGGCCAGATCCCTGCTCCGAGTCATACAGATGGTACAAGAGCATTGGCTCTTCTTGTGGGTCACATCTGGAGATTCCTGGGGCTCTGCCCACCCTCCCTGTCCACTACAACTCTCCAGCTCAACAAAGGCTTTTGCTTACAAGACCTTAAGCCTAGGACAATGTTCTGAGTTCTGGACTCTATTGATCTGGATACGAGTATGGTCTATAGGGTTGCCAGAAATTACAAACTGAGTTAAACCAGCCTGACTTGACCACTTACTCTGCATTAACACTGCTAGTTAACTTCTCGGAAGTACGCTCCAAGTTAACTGCTCATTTGAGGGACTAACCATATCCATAGCTCTGGGATGCTGTCAGCATTGAAGGAGGGAACAGAGGTAAGCTCCAGGCTCATATTTGGTACTCAACACTACTAAACACTCTGGGGACTGGAGAGATGGTTCAGCAGTTAAGGCACTTGACTGCAAAGCCTGAGGACCAGGGTTCAATTCCCCAGTACCCACGTAAAGCCAGATGCACAAAGTGGAGCATGCACCTGGAGTTCATTTGCAGCAGCTCCAGGCCCTGGTGCGTCCATTCTCTCCCTCCCCCTGGCTTTCCCAGCACTCAGGAGGCAGAGGTAGGTGAGTTTGAGGCCAGCCTGAGACTACATAGTGAATGCCACGTCAGCCTGGGCTAGAGCAAGACCCTGCCTTGAAAAACAAAACAAACAAACAAACAAACAAACAAAGCACCCTATCGGGCAACAGCACAAGTTCCGGGCAAGCAACCTTACCTGTTCCTTCAGTTGTTCCCTCTGTAAAATGGGTGCAGGAGGATTGGGAGGAAGTGGCCAATGGATGACGGAGGGGGGCTTATCATCTCCCTATGCCTTTCTGCTGTCACTGAGGGTGCCCACCCGCTATCCATGTGGCCTACAGCCCACAGCAAAGCCTGAGAGGTGTACTAAGTGCGAAGATAACTAGAGTGCCCCCCCCCCACACGCTTTATCCTCACCAGCCATGCCCTACCTCCAGGTCGGCACTGGCCTGGCTCAGAGGTACCGGGGCGCAGGCCTTGTGCTCCACCAGGCATATATGGCAGATGCACTCGCCATGTTCAAGACAAAAAAATTCCCTGAGGCGGTTGTGCAGGGGACATTTGCGCCGCAGCAGGTCTCGCACGGGCGACTGCAGGGGGTGGTCCTGGAAGGCCGGGCTGTCGAAGTGCGGCCGCAGATGCTCCTGGCAGAAGGAAGCCATGCACACAAGGCAGGTCTTCACGGCGGCCTCCTTCAGGCAGTGGTCGCAGGCCACCTGGCTGGCTGAGCTGGAAGCCCGGGAAGGCGGTGTCCATTCGTCGACGGGCATCCGAGCCTGCTCGACCTGCTGGAACTGTCCCACCACGGCGCACAGCACCGTGTTCTTTTGCAGCGTGGGGCGCGTCATGTACGTGTCGCGACACTGGGGGCACCGGTATGGTGGGCCCTGGACGGCCCACGTCTCATCCAGGCACGACCCGCAGAAGTTGTGACCGCACGGGGTGGTGACCGGCTCCTTGAAGAGCTCCAGGCAGATGGAGCAGGACAGCTCCTCGGCCAGCGGGCACAGCTCGGCCATCGCGCTCCTGGGATTTCCCCTCCCGGACCGGGACGCGCAGGGGTAAGCGACCGCGACGAGCGAGCGCGCCAGCGGCGAACCCGGGGCTTCGGAAGGAATAGAAAGTGGGCAGGGGAGGGGCGGCGCCCTGGGGCCTTCAGGAAGTCACGTGGGGACCCACGGAGGGGGCGGGGCGGGAGGTGTCACCAAGGTCCCCATCCAGAGTCCGAGGTCAATCGTCGTCATCCGTGGCCCACTGGCTGGCGCTTGGAGAGGAGGACCCCGGGGCGCGCACAGCCCCACGTGGAGCTAAGGGCCGGCCTGGGCGTTAGAGCTGGGGTTTCCCGAGCCATCTCCCCGACTTTCTAGGGCTAGGGGACACCCTGCAGACGTACTGTTCCCGGGGTTAGGGAATCCCCTGACCTGGCGGAGTCTGGGCAGACTTCTGCTCGAATTTAGCGCTTGGAGCAAATCCCCTTTAGAGAATTCATTGGCCACCCGAGGTGTCCGCACCGCCCCTCGCCCCCCACCGAGCGAGCAAAACTAGTCTTAGGTCAGACTTTTAAAAGAAGAACAAACAAAAGCAAAAAAAAAAAAAAAAAAAAAGTACCGTAGACGCAGAGCATTGTGGTTCATGCCTTTACAGGAAGGAGAATTGCCGGGCCCTTGGGTTACAGTGTGAGACCCTCTCTAAAAACCAAAATAACAAAACTCAATTGTATGAACTGCTAAGTGACTGCCTTTTAATTTTCTTAAATATATATTTATGAGAGAGACAGAGGCAGAGAGAGAATGGGCATGCCAGGGCTCCCAGCAGCTGCAAACTCCAGCTGCACGCACCACCTTGTGCATCTGGCTTACGTGGGTACTGGGGAATCGAACCAAGGTCTTTTGGTTTTACAAGCGAGCGCCTTAACCACTAAGCCATCTCTCCAGCCCCAACATTTTCTTTTCAAAGACTTTCATGTGGGCTTAATTTATTTTTAGCTCTTGTCCTCCATTCTGGCCTGAGGGTGTGGCATGTGGGTGAACAGGAGGCTCCAAGTGCTCACAGGAAGATGAGATGGTGGCCAGGGATGATGGGGGAGTGAGGTGGGGTTTAAGTTGGATGGCAAGGTAAACATGAGCCTGAGGTAGATGTCTCATATGGTCTATCAGCCACTGTTTATGAAGCCCCTACTGTATGCCAAACAAGACACACTACGATTGTAACCTCCTTATAAGACCCAAAAGATAATATCACTGTGTCCACGTGACAGAGGAGGACACACAACTTACAAACAGCTGTGATTTTAGCTAAGGGTGGCAGAACTCAACATTCTTTCTCCCCCCCAACCCCTGCCAGGTAGGGTCATCTCATTGTAGCCCAGGCTGATCTAGAATTTACTATGTAGCCTCAGGTTGGCCTGGAACTCACAGTGATTGAGTGCTGGGATTAAAGATATGGGCCACTATACCTGGCTCAACATCCTTTTAAAAAATATTTTTATTTGTCTAAGACAGAAAGAAAGAGAGAAAGGACACACCAGGGCCTCCTGCCGCTGCAAACAAACTCCAGATGCATGCACCACTTTGTGTGGCTGGCTTTGTGTGGATACTGGGGAATAGAACAGCCATTGGCTTTGCAAGCAAGCACCTTTAACCACTGAGCCATCTCTTCAGCCCTCAGCTGTCATTCATATTTTGGATACTGTCGTCTACATGGAGAAAAGGAAGGTGGAGAAGGATGACGGGGTGGGACACTGAGGTCTGTGCACAGGATCCCATTTAATCTTCATAATAAATCTTCTAAAATTTTTTAAATATTTCATTTTTATTTATTTACTTATTTATTTATTTGACAGAGAGAGAGAGAAAGAGAAAGAGAAAGAGAATGGGCACGCCAGGGCTTCCAGCCACTGCAAACAATCTCCAGATGCGTGCACCCACTTGGCATCTGGCATTATGGGTCCTGGGGAATTGAACCTGGGTCCTTTGGCTTTGCAGGCAAACACCTTAACCACTAAGCCATCCCTCTAGCGCATTAAATATTTTATTTATTATATTTATTTATTTATTTGAGAGAGAGAGAAAGAGGCATATAGAGGGAGAGAATGGCTTCCAGCCACTGCAAACAAATTCCAGATACATGTGCCACCTTGTGCATCTGGCTTATGTGGGTACTGGGGAATTGAACCTGGGTCCTTAGGCTTCGCAGGCAAATGTTTAACCACTAAGCCATCTCTCCAGCCCTAAAATCTTTTTAAAAAATAATTTATCTTATGTATTTGAGGGAGAAAGAGGCAGATAGAGGGCTGGAGGGATGGCTTAGCAGTTAAGGCGCTTGTCTGCAAAACCAAAGAACCTTGGTTCAATTCCCCAGGACCCACATAAGCCAGATACACAAGGTGGCACATGCATCTGCAGTTCGCTTGCAGTGGCTGGAAGCCCTGGTGCACCCATTCTCTCTCTTTCTTTCTCTCTCACTCTGCCTCTTTCCCTCTCTCAAATAATAAAAATAAAAATAACCTTAACATTTTTAAAAAGTAAATATATATATATAATAAAAAAAAAAAAAAAGGAAGAGGCAGATAGAATGAGTGTGCCAAGGCCTTCAGCTACTGCAAATGAACTCGACACATGCTCCACCTTGTGCATCTGGCTCAACGTGGGTCCTGGGGAATTGAACTTGGGTCCTTTGGCTTTGCAGGCAAGCGCCTTAACTGCTAGGCCATTTCTCCAGCCCACAATAAAAAATTTTAAAGTATTTTCTATTTAATATCTATTTCATATGTCTGAGATACAGAAGCCAACTAATTACCATGCCATTGGAAAAATATGTTTAAAATTAATGAACAATCTAAAGGTCTAGGAAACCAGCCATTTGATCATGATGGGACAAACCTGAGCAGATTGGGTTATTCTTTCAATCTGCCGGACAGGAAAACAGTAAGATGGAATGATGGACACTGCTGAGTGTTTAATTAGCAAACTGACTCTGGTCTCCTAGCAAACAGGCCCTTCCTTTGCTTAGAATGACAGTGCCTAATGCACAACTGTAATGCAACTGAACAACACGAGTTCACACTTTGGTTGTTTTTCTAAATCCACAAGTAAGACATAAATTCATTTTAAATTTCTAAATAACTAATTAATTTTTTAAAAAATTATTTTTATTAGATATGGACATATTTAGTATGTAAACAACACATGTTGGTACCATCCTTTCCCTCATCCCTGCCCCTTTTCTGAAGAGGCCCTCCGTGTTGGGGTGCAGGTCAACCCCATGGGGACTGTGGGTCATGCATTGTGGGGGAAGCAGTCAGTTATGGGGGAGAGGCAATGTCTCTGTGCATAATGTCCCAACTTGTGGCTCTAACAATCTTTATGCCTCCTCTTCCGCAAAATTCCCTGAGCCATGGTGGGTGAGTTTTAAGTCTACTTCAGTGAAGGGCATGTAGGAGCCTCTGGATCTCTGGTTTGGTAGGTGGTGAGTGTCTTCAGTGTCTGTCTTCTTGTGCTGATATCAGGTTTACTGAGAAAGCAGCACTCTTGCTCATTTCCCCAATTCCTCTGTGGTTTCAGCTGGCGCCAGGGTGGAGTGCACTGGGTTGTTTATCTCCTCAGGTCCAGCTCCTGTTCCACACTGCCATGCCCACCTGCGCACTGTCCGTGCAGAGAATCAAGACCAGGGAGCTGAGAGGAGCCAGGAAACAGGGTACAACACATCTTTTTAAACATTTTTTTTATTTATTTATTTATCTGAGAGAGAGAAAAAGGAAGATAAAGAGAATGAGTGTGCCAGGACCTCCAGCTGCTGCAAAAGAACTCCAGCCACATGTGCCACCTTGTGTATGTGGCTTATGTGGGTTCTGGGGAATTGAAGCAGGGTCCTTTGGCTTTGCAAGCAAGAACCTTAACTGCAAAGCCATCTCTCCAGCCCCACAATAAATCTCTGATGTAGGGAAAATTATGTCAGTTCACACAGAAAACTGAGGTCTAGAAAAACTAAATAACTTAAAAAAATTAAGGAACTTGAATAAAACAATGGAAATTGGCACCCAGCTATCTGGTTCCAGAAGGCAAATATTTCCTACTATAAAATTGTTGCCTCCTAAAGGATGAGGAGAGCAGTTTCCAGGAAATAAGTATAAAAAGCCACCTCTAACCTAATTATTGTGGGTGGGGTGGTTTGGTGAGTCACGCTAGATGTGGAATTCTCTTTCCAGGCTGAGCTTGAGAAAGGCTGCTTGGACCAATGACGATGACTGGGAGGGTCATCACTTATATTTATCAAATTCCGAGGGGTAGACATTTACAAAGATGCAACAGGCATGCAACAGACTAAGTGCTGAAGGAATGGGTGTGAGTCAAACAGTCAGCCTTCTAAATACAGGGAGAAGACAAGAGCTGTGGTGGGTGGTGCACTGGGAGCCTAGCTCCTGCCAGGGCCCCGGACTCAACTGCAAAGCAGGACATTCTGGAACACCCTCTTGCGTGGGGTTGATAACGCAAAGCACACTCACCATAGGCAGGACTGGGGCAGTTCCTGGACTCTGGACAGTCTCAGGGGCTGTCCCTGGCCTAGAGGGTGTGTTGTTTATCAGCAGTAACTAGTAAGTTCTGTTCAACAATATCCTGAGTCACATGTGACCCAGTTGGTCACATGAGGATTATACAGCCCCATCCAGCAGATGGTCAGCAATCATAACTGGATTCCTGCTCTGCATCTGAAGGTTGGGAAAACAAAGTGGAGTAACAAGCTTCATTCGCTTGCAAATATAATGTAGCTATTATTTCCACCAGGGCTATCCTCATGGCACACACCTTTGAATTGTCAGCCCCTTATGAAGGACATTGGTTCTTGTTCTAATTTAAAAGATGGTCAGGCATTGGAGAGATGGCTTAGCAGTTAAGGTGCTTACTGGCAAAAGGCCAGAAGGACCCAGGTGCGATTCCCCAGTACCTACTTAAAAAAAGCCAGATTTGCAGTGGTTGGAGGTCCTGGTGCACCCATTCTTTCTCTCTCTCTCTTGCTCTCAAATAAAAAAAATTATTTTAGGGGCTGGAGAGATGGCTTAGCGGTTAAACGCTTGCCTGTGAAGCCCAAGGACCCCGGTTCAAGGCTCTATTCTCCAGGACCCATATAAGCCAGATGCACAAGGGGGCACATGCATCTGGAGTTTGTTTGCAGTGGCTGGAAGCCCTGGCGTGCCCATTCTCTCATTCTCTCTCTCTCTCTTCCTGCCTATTTCTGTATCTCTCTCTCTCAAATAAATGAATAAAATAAATATTTTAAAAATTTATTTTAAAAATATTTAAAAGATAGACAGGGGCTGTGGATGTGACTCAGTGGTACAGTATGTGATTTGCATGTTCAAAGTACTGGGTTTCACTCATTAAAAAAAAGAAGAAAACAGGCCGGGCGTGGTAGTGCACGCCTTTAATACCAGCACTCGGGAGACAGAGGTAGGAGAATCACCACGAGTTCGAGGCCACCCTGAGACTACATAGCTAATTCCAGGTCAGCCTGGACCACAGTGAGACCCTACCTCGAAAAACCAAAAAAAAAAAAAAAAGAAGAAGAAGAAGGAAAAGCCAGGTGGTGGTGCACACCTTTAATCCCAGCACTCGGGAGGCAGAGGAAGGAGGATCACCATGAGTTCAAGGCCACTCTGAGACTACATAGTGAATTCCAGGTTAGCCTGGGCTACAGTGAGACCCTACCTTGAAAATCCGAAAAGAAAGAAAGAAAGAAAAAGTGTAGTTGTCCGGGCATGGTGGTGCACACCTTTAATCCCAGCACTTGGGAGGCAGAGCTAGGATTGCTGTGAGTTTGAGGCCACCCTGACACAAAAAAAAAAAAAAAAAAAGAAAAAGAAAAAGAAAAGAAAAAAGAAAAGAAAAGAAAAGAAAAGAAAAGAAAAGAAAAGAAAAGAAAGGTCAGACATGGTAACCCATGCCTTTAATTCTAGCACTTGGAAGGTAAAGATAGGAACCATGTGAGTTTAAGGCCACCCTCACAGTTGAGGCTACATAGTGAATTCCAGGTCAGCCTGGACTAGAGTGAAACTCTACCTCAAAAATCAAAACAGGGCTGGAGAGATGGCTTAGCGGTTAAGGCACCTGCCTGCTAAGCCTAAGAACCCGGTTCCAATCTCCAGGTCCCACGTTTAGCCAGATGCAAAGTGATGCAAGGGCACAATGCCGCACTTGACCACAAGGGGGCGCACGCACCTGGATTTCGTTCACAGCAGCTGAGAGACTGTTGGTGCGCCCATCTCTGTCTCCCTCTCCCTCTCTGTCTGTCTCTCTCTGTGTCTATCCCCCCAAAAATAAAATAAAATAAAATAAATCAAAATCAAAACAAACAACAAAAAAAAAGCCACGGTGACACATGCCTTTAATCTCAGCATTTGGATCTCTGAGTTTGAGGCCAGCCTGGGACTACAAAGTGAGTTCCAGGTCAGCCTGGGCTAAAGTGAAACCCTACCTTGAACCCCCCCCCCCCAAAAAATAAAAGAGTCAGAGAAGTCAAAATGACCGAAGATCTGGAAGACCTACTATGTAACAGGCATGGCTAGAGACAAAGAAGGCCTCACTTTTTTTTTGTTTTTGTTTTTTGAGGTAGGGTCTCACTCTGGTCCAGGCTGACCTGGAATTCACTACGTAGTCTCAGGGTGGCCTCGAACTCTCGGTGATCCTCCCACCTCTGCCTCCCAAGTGCTGGGATTAAAGGCATGCGCCACCACGCCTGGCATCACTTTTGACTTGGGTTTTGAAAAGACCATTGTGTCCACACCCTCACACCTAACCACATTTAAAAACAAAGATTTTTATTTAATTTTTTTTTTTGGTTTTGCGAGGTAGGGTCTCACTCTGGTCCAGGCTGACCTGGAATTCACTATGTAGTCTCAGGGTGGCCTCAAACTCTCGGTGATCCTCCCACCTCTGCCTCCCAAGTGCTGGGATTAAAGGCATGCGCCACCACGCCCGGCTTATTTAATTTTTTTTAAGGCAAATCCAATAGATTGCCCACTTTTTTCAAGAGAGGGAGAAAGGGAGGGGGAAGAGAGAGAAAGAAAATTGGCATGCCATGGCCTCCAGCCATTGTAATCAAACCCCAGACACGTGTGCCACCTTGTATGCATATGCAACTTTGTGTGCTTGCACAAACTTGTGTGTTTGGCTTACATGGGACCTGGAGAGTTGAATATGGATCATTACACTTCACAGATAAATGTCTTAATTGCTAAGCCATCTCTTCAGCCCCAATTTTTATTTAACCTTATTTTTTGTTTTTTTCAAGGTAGGGTGTCAACTCAGTGTGGCCACCACACTCGAACAATTTTATCATCTTTGTAGTGGACTCTATTCATCACTATAGAGGAAAAAGGTAAATTACCGATTATAATCTGAAAACATACTCTGAGGTCAACATTTCTTAACACTTCTCTTTACAAATCAACAAGTACTTTTTTTTTTTTTTTTTTTTTTTTTTTTTTTTTTTTTTGGTTTTTCGAGATATGGTCTCGCTCTAACCCAGACGGACCTAGAATTCACTATGTAGTCTCAGGGTGGCCTTAAACTTAGAGATCCTCCTACCTCTGCTTCCCAAGTGCTGGGATTAAAGGTGTGCACTACTGGGAATATGATGGAGATTGAGTTCTAAAGTGGAATGGGGGGAGGGGAGGGAAATATCATATGTTTTTTTGTATGTAAGTACAGAAGGTGTCAATAAAAAAAATAATTAAAAAAAAAAGGTGTGCACTACCACACCCGGCCACGTACACATTTTCATAGGCTTACATGTCATAGAATTAAGGCTGGATGGCATCTTCATTGATTCAGTGGCTCCCAGATCTGATGGACCTCCAGTGGACTACACAGTGACCACAGACTTCACTCAAAGCAAATGTTTTTCTTTTTATTTAAATTTTAAATTCTACTTACTTTATTTATGAGCAAAACAGACAGAGAAAGTGAGTATGAGCACTCCAGGGCCTCTAGCAACTCAAAACTCCAGACACATGCACCATTTCATACATTTAGCTTAACGTGGATATTGGGGAATGAAACCTCGGCCACCAGGCTTGCAAGCAAGTACCTTTAACCACTGAGCCTTCACTCCATGTCCCTTTTTCTTTCCTCCCTTCCTTCCTTCCTTCCTTCCTGCCTGCCTCCCTCCCTCCCTCCCTTCCTTCCTTCCCTCCTTCCCTCTTTCTTTTTGCTCTAGCCCAGGCTGACTGGAATTCACTATGTAGTCTTACAGTGGCCTTAAACTCACAGCAATCTTCCTACTTCTGCCTCTCAAGTACTGGGATTAAAGGTGTGAGCTACCATGCCCAGCTCCCCTTTTCCTTTTTTTTAAAAAATATGTGTAGGACTTCTGGGTAAGATGGCAGCATAGAAGCCATGCCAAACCAGACCAGGGAGGAATTTAAGCAAAACTACACTCTTCTTCAGAAAAGAGCAGAATATTTTTTCCGGGACACAGTGAAAAAGCAGGAGACGGGCAGAATACCACTTTGGAGATCGTGGCCCGACCCACGGCAGCCCGCTCCACAGCGACTGGAGCCGCCGCTCCAACCAGCGGCACCAAGCTGCCGCCCAGATCAGCTGAGCCTCGCTGCGCCAAAAAAAAAACACAAAAAAACGGGGACTTTCCAACCTCATCAGTCTCCTCTCAGAGCCCAGAAATCGAAGAAAAGTCTGCGGAGCTACTGAAAGAACATGGCGAGCTACTACAGGCTTCCTGAACTCGCCCATCCCCCAACCATCAGATCCCCAGCGAATTGGCAGAAATCAGCAACTAGCAGCAGCCTGTACCACATCACCAACACCGGACCCAGCACAGCTGAGCGAAGCTCCACAGCTCAGGGAACGAGGTGGGCACTCAGCATTGGTGAGTTTGGAAGCCACACCAAAAGGTAACAAAGGCCTGCATTGGAAGTGCTAACCTCTCTTTCCAGGTCAGGGCAGGGTATGGGTTACGTATTTGTGGTTGGCCTTACCATTTTCAAATAAGCTGAATATGAGGTGTTGAATATTGCTGCCTGTAATACTTTTGAATTTAAAGGGCCTTTATCTTTTGCTTCTGTCATTATTGGGGGCAGGGTCTGATTCCTAGCTGACAGGATTAAGGGTGTGGGGCAAACACACCCTTAGGGATTTTGACATTATAAGACTTTGTTTCAATCCCCACACTTGTATACTCTTTGCTCATGTTAATTGAATGTGCATTTGGCTCAATTGAAGTTTAGAACTTGCTACTAAATTGCTCCACCAGTCCACTACAATACTTGCTTACCAAGCAAAGTCAACAGCTAGGATTACTTCTGAGGTTGGACCTGGGTACAAATGCTACACTTGGCACCTTAAACCCATATCCACACCTAAGAACACTGCAGATAACTAGAAAACCTAAGCATTAAATCAATCCAGGATGCAAAAGTCACTACATTATAATTCAAGAAACACAAAGAATCAAGACAATGCAATCTCACCAAAAATTACAAATCCATCAGAATTGTTCACCAATGAGACTGTTTTAGATAAAATTCCTGACAAAGAGTTCAAAAGAATGATGATATCTATACTCAAAGAAATGAAAGAAGAAATGAAAGCAATCCAAGAAGAAAACAAAGGAATTAAAGAAAACAAACTTTTGAAAGAGATTACAGAAAAACAGTTTAAGGAAATAAAAAGGTCATTAAAGGACATGAATAAGGAAATAGAACTACTGAAGAAAAACCAGGCTGAAATCCTAGCTCTGAAGAACACAGTGAAATAAAAAACTCTGTGGAAAGTCTCACTAGTAGAACGGATGAAGGAGAGGACAGAATATCTAAACTAGAAAACCAGGTGGCAGACCTATCACAGTCCAAGAAAGAGAAAGACAAGCTAATAGAAAGGTATGAATGGGAATTCCAAGACATGCAGGACACTATGAAAAGATCAAACATAAGAATTCAAGGGTATAGCAGAAGGGGAAGAATTTCAATACAGAGGCTTAGTAGGTGTTTTCCACAAAATCATAGAAAAAATTTTCCCCAAATTGGGAAATGCCAATGCAGATACAAGAAGCATTTAGAACACCAAACAGACAAAACCTACAAAGATCCTCTTCTCGCCATGTTATAATTAAACTACTAAATACGCAAACCAAATAAAATATATTGAAAGCAGTTAGAGAGAAAAAGCAAATGAACTTCAAGGGAAAACCCATCAGGATCACAGCAGATTACTCAACACAAACTTTAAAAGCCAGAAGGGCCTGGAGTGATGACATCCAAGTTCTGAAAGATAAACTGTCAACAAAGATTACATTATCCTGCAAAGCTATCTATCCAAATTGATGGAGAAATAAGGACATTCCACAACAAAGACAGGCTAAAGGAATTATGGCAACTAAACCAGCTCTACAGAAAATACTTGCAGGAATCATTCATGCTGAAGAGAAAGCAAAACACACACAGCAAGAAACAGGAAAAAAGAAATCATACTCAACAGTTAGAACAAGTGAGTAAAATGAAAACCAGGAAGAACTACAAAACAAGAAAAATGGAAGATCAAATACATATCTTTCAATAATAACTCTTAATATCGATGGCCTCAATGCCCCAACCAAAAGACACAGACTTGCAGACTGGATTAAAAAGCAGGATCCTACCATCTGTTGCCTCCAGGAAACTCACCTCTCATTAAAAGATAGAAACATTCTTAGGGTGAAAGGTTGGAAAAAGGTATTTCAAGCAAATGGGCCTAGAAAACAAGCAGGGGTTGCCATCCTAATTTCTGACTTCAAACCAACATTAGTGAGGAAAGATAAAGCAGGTCACTTTATACTGATTAAAGGAACACTCCAACAGGAGGACACTGCAATCCTAAACATATATGCTCCCAACACGGGGGCCCCCAATTTCATCAAACAAACACTATCGGACTTAAGGTCAGAGATAACTCCTAACACAATAGTAGTGGGTGACTTCAATACCCTGCTCTCATCACTTGACAGGTCTACCCAGCAAAAAATAAACAGAGAGACATCTGCATTAAATGATATCATGGAACAAATGGACCTAACAGATATATACAGAACATTCCATCCAAATGCTGCAGAATATACATTCTTCTCAGCAGCACATGGGACATTCTCTAAAATAGACCATATAATAGGACACAAATCAAATCTTAACAAATACAGGAAAACTGAAATAATCCTTTGTATGCTATCTGACCACAGTGGGATTAAACTGCAAATCAGCAACAAGAAAAACTACAGAGCATACAGAAATTCATGGAGACTAAACAGTACATTACTGAACGATGTATGGGTCACTGAAGAAATTAAAAAGGAAATCAAGAAATTCAAATTCAAATGATGATGAGAATACAACATACCAAAACCTTTGGGACACAATGAAGGCAGTCCTACGAGGGAAATTTATAGCTCTAAGTGCCTATATTAAGAATTAGAGAGTTCACAATTAAACAATTTAATGCTTCACCTTAAGGCCTTGGAAAGAGAAGAAAAGGCAAACCAAAAATCAGTAGACGGGAAGAAATAATAAAGGTTAGGGCAGAAATTAATGAAATGGAAACCAAAAAAAAAAAAAAAAAATCAATGAAATTAAGAGTTGGTTCTTTGAAAGGATAAACTAGATTGACAAACCCTTAGCAAATCTGACCAAAAGAAAGAGAGAAGAGACAAAAATTGATAAAATTAGAGATGAAAAAGGCAACATTACCACAGATACCAAAGAAGTTCAGAAAATCATACGGACATACTTTAAGAATATATATGCCTCTAAGTTTGAAAACCTGAAAGAAATGGTCAATTTCCTTGATTCACATGACCTACCAAAATTAAATCAAGATGAGATAAACCATTTAAATAAACCTATAACAACCACAGAGGTCCAAGCAGTTATAAAAAGTCTCCCAACTAAAAAAAGCCCAGGCCCAGATGGATTCACTGCTGAATTCTATCAGACATTACTGGAAGATCTAACACCAATGCTTCTCAAACTTTTCCATAAAATAGAAAAGGAAGGAATTCTACCAAAATCCTTCTATGAAGCCAGCATCACCCTGATACCCAAACCGGACAAAGACAGATCAAAAAAAGAAAATTATAGACCAATCTCCCTCATGAACATAGATGCAAAAATTCTCAACAAAATACTGGCAAACAGAATACAAGAATATATCAGAAAGATTATTCACCCTGACCAAGTAGGCTTTATCCCAGAGATGCAGGGATGGTTCAACATACGCAAATCCATAAATGTAATACACCATATATGTGGTCTGAAGGACAAAAATCACATGGTCATCTCAATAGATGCAGAAAAGGCATTTAACAAAATCCAACACCCCTTCATGGTGAAAGTATTACAGAAACTGGGAATAGAAGGAACATATCTCAACATAATAAAAGCTATTTATGACAAACCTACAGCCAACATAATACTAAATGGGGGAAAACTTGAAGCTTTTCCTCTAAATTCAGGAACAAGACAAGGGTGTCCACTTTCCCCACTACTATTTAATATAGTACTGGAAATCTTAGCCATAGCAATAAGGCTTTACATAACAGACCCTAAAGACTCTACCCGCAAACTGTTAGAGTAATAAACACTTTTAATAATGTAGCAGGATACAAAATAAACACACAGAAATCAGTAGCTTTCCTATACACTAACAACAAACTTGCAGAGGATGAAATCAGGGAATCTCTCCCATTCACAATTGCCTCAAAAAAAAAAAAAAATACCTTGGAATAAACTTAACCAAGGAAGTGAAGGATCTCTACAATGAGAACTTTAAAAAGCTTGAGCGACAAATTGTAGAAGACACAATGAAATGGAAAGACATCCCATGTTCCTGGATTGGAAGAATCAATATTGTGAAAATGTCAATCTTACCAAAAGCAATATACACATTTAATGCGATCCCCATTAAAATTCCAATTGCATTCTTCACAGAAATAGAAAAAAACAATACTAAAATTCATCTGGAAACACAAAAAACCTCGAATAGCCAAAACAATTTTGCGCAACAAAAATCAGGCAGGTGGTATAACCATACCCGATTTTAAGTTATACTACAAAGCCATAGTAACAAAAACAGCAGGTAGATCAATGGAACAGAACAGAAGACCCAAATATTAATCCAGGCAGCTACAGTCACCTGATTTTTGACAAAAATGCCAAAAATATTCATTGGAGAAAAGATAGCCTCTTTAACAAGTGGTGCTGGGAAAACTGGATATCTGTATGTAAAAGGATAAACATAGATCCCTGTCTCTCTCCATGCATAAGACTCAAGTCCAAATGGATCAGGGGCCTTAATATCAGACCTGAAACTCTGAAACTGCTAGAGGAAAAGGTAGGGGAAACCCTCCAACATATTGGAATAGGCAAGGACTTTCTGAATATAACTCCAATTGCTCAGGGAAAAAAACCACTAATCAACCAATGGGACCTTATGAAATTACAAAGCTTTTGTACAGCAAAGGACACTGTGAATAGAGCAAAAAGGCAACCTACAGAATGGGAGAAAATCTTTGCCAGCTATACATCTGACAGAGGATTAATATCCAGAATATACAAAGAACTCAAAAAACAGAATAATAAGAATTCAAACAACCCAGTTAAAAAATGGGGTATGGAACTAGAGAATTCACGGAAGATGAAATACAGATGGCATATAAACATCTAAAAAAGTGTTCCACATCCTTAGCCATCAGGGAAATGCAAATTAAAACCACTTTGAGATTCCATTTCACTCCTGTCAGAATGGCTACCATCAAGAAAACAAATGACAATAAGTGTTGGCGTGGATGTGGAAAAAGAGGAATACTTCTACACTGTTGGTGGGAATGTAATCTGGTCCAGCCATTGTGGAAATCAGTGTGGAGGTTCTTGAGACAGCTAGAAATAGATTTACCATATGATCCAGCTATAGCACTCCTAGGCATATATCCAGAGGACTCTTCTCACTACCTCAGAGATACTTGCACAACCATGTTTATTGCTGCTCTATTCACAATAGCTAGGAAATGGAAGCAGCCTAGATGTCCCTCCATAGATGAATGGATAATAAAGATGTGGTACATTTACACAATGGAGTTCTACTCAGCGGTAAAGAAAAGTGAAATTATGAAATTTGCAGGGAAATGGATGGATCTGGAAAGGATTATGAGGTAACCCAGGCTCAGAAAGCCAAACGTCACATGTTCTCTCTCATATGTGGATCCTAGCTACCAATGCATGGACTTGTGTGTGAACTGGAACCAAAAATAGGTACCAGAAACCAGTAAGCTGGTAAAAGGCTATAAGGGAGGGAGGAAAGGGAAGGACTTAAGTATATGGTAATGCACATATGTAAGTAGAAGAACTGATTACAGGGAGGGGAAAGGCCTAAGCGAGGCCATGGGAAGAGAATGCATAAAAGAAGGGCAGGGGGAGGGTCAATCTAAATTCAAGATATTGTGAATAAGACTTATGTAAAATTACTTTTTTTTTTTTTGAATAAGGGCACATCTAGAAGCTGTAGACTGTTACTAGAAAATTTTCAGTACCTGGGATGGGATACCTTCCAGTGAGTTGTTGGCCAAGGAGGTCCCGGTAGCCTCCAAAACATTAAAGGCTTTTGCCAAAGCCCTTGGTTTCCCTTGAGAAACAGATAGTAAGACCCTATTGCTGAAGACATCTCTTGCCTGAGAGGCAAGGTCACAGAGAAAGCAAGCTGGTGTGGAGCAGAAAACCTTCTCCCTGTAGACCAGCCAACTGAAAGCTGGAAAAAGCTGCACTGCATGCAGCTGTATGGGAGTCAGAAGTCATCAGCAGTGAAAACAGTGGACGCTGAATGTTCAAGCTTGGCCAGACAGGCCCAATGACTGAACAGGTGCAATAGTGGCATGTCTACTCTTGGGGTAACCAACTGCTCCATAATTGGACTGAAGGCCCTCTCTATGGGAGGGAATGTATACCTGGTACTGAAAAACCTAAGCAAAAGTCTATAGCAGGTGAGGTCATGAGCCTTAGGGGTATAAAGCCTGCTCTTGTTTGACTAAATGTATATATTATTGCCACCAAGCTGCCCTGGGGGCACTACACTTAATGTTCATGTTCACATATTAACGCTACTCTCACTTCTGGTTAGAGAAGCTTCTCTTTTCAGATGGTGATGACCACTGGGATGACCCAAAAGGCAACATAGTGCTGAGAAGGGATGGAGGAGTGCCCAGCACTGAAACACCTCTGTCACACCCTCCAAGGCTCAGGGACCATTGCGGAAGAGAGGGCGGATAGAATGGGAGAGCCAAAGGAAGGGTTTGACCTCTTACAATGCAACTGCCCAGACAGAAATTGGCCTCAATATCCATGACCTTGCAGTGCCTAGCAATACCTCCGCAAGACCCTCAAAAATAGAAGCAAAAGATGATGACGTCAAATTAAAAGAGAGACTAATGGAGAGAGGGAGGGGATATGACGGAGACTGGAGTTCTAAAGTGGAATGGGGGGAGGGGAGGGAAATATCAGGTGGGTTTTTTTGTGTGTAAGTATAAAAGTTGTCAATAAAAAAATAATAATTAAAAAAAATATGTGTAGTTATTTCTTTGCAAGCAAAGAGGGATGGAGAGAGAAAATGTGTATGAGAGAGAGGGTATGGGTGTGCCTGGACCTCTTGCACTGCAAATGAACTCTAGATGCATGTACCACTTTGTGCTTTGTTCTCAATTTATTTATTTGCAAGCACAGAGAGATATAAGAGAGAGAATGGGCACACCAAGGCCTCTAGCCACTGCAGTTGAACTCCAGATGTGCCACCTTGTGCATCTAGTTTTATGTGGACACTGGGGAATCAAACTCGGGTCATTAGGCTTTGAAGGTAAGTGCCTTAACTGCTAAGCTATCTCTCCAGCCCCTTTATGCTTTTGGCTTTATGTGGGTACTGGGGAACCAAATCTAGGTAAGCAGACTTTGCAAGAAAGTGCCTTTAACTACTGAGCCATCTCTTTAGCCCAAATCTTTTTTTTTTTTTTTTTTTTTTGGGGGGGGGGTTTCAAGGTAGGGTTTTGCTCTAGCTCAGGTGGACCTGGAATTCATTCTGTAGACTCAGAGTGGTCTCAAACTCATGGTAATCCTCCTGCCTCAGCCTCCCAATTGCTGGGATTAAAGGTGTGTGCCACTATGCCCCGGTTTCTTTTTTTCTTTTGATGTAAGGGTCTTATTATGATCTCACAGTCCTCCTGCCTTTGCCTCCCAGGTGCAAAGTAAACCTTCTTGTTATGAAAATGACAAGAAAAGAAGACAGGAGTTGGCAGTATTCAATTAAACATGATGAATCAACATATACATTTAGTTCAATGTGATTTTATTTAAAAATTTGCAAAACTGAAGGAGGGATCTGATCTTTTGTTAAAAGAAAGACATTTTCACAGTTTATATTTAGCCATTTTCATTTGAGTTGAATCATAACAGAAAAGGAAGTTTCTGTTCAAGATCCTCACTTCAGCACTGAGCCAGGTACAAGGCACCCTCCCTGGTCTGAGGCTCACAGCCAACCTCTCACCCAAGTGGAACACCAGCTCTCTTCCAGGCACACAACAAGGTTTCACTGCTCTACACAGGACCCTGAGAATCCTTCCATCTTTAAACAAAGATGGAAAAAAATGTGAAAGGATTCCTTACCTCATCATCTTCAACAAATCCATCTACCTATTAACTCATAAGAATTACAAGTATAAAGTACTTGAAATTTGTAAGATACTCCACATTTAATGGAACAACTCACATGTTCAAAAATTAGGTCAAGTAACACGTATATTAAAACGTGACTTACTAAAACGTATGGGAACAAGATCTGCAGCACACTCTTGTACTTGGTATTAACTCCTAGTGACGGTCACTATCTGATGGTCAAAAAAATAGAGAGCCAAACATGTTTGCCATAATGGCATGTCTTCAGGGAATGTCATGTTTCCGATTTTGTTAACTAAAATTAAACTAGGTGTAAAAGGTCTACAAACCAGCATCCACATTACAATGATGAGGTAGAGTTTGTCCTATGCAGTAAAGTGAAGGTAACAAAAGAGCCACACCATACGACACTCAAATCCTCTTTTAAAAAGCTCAGGCTACGTCAGTCACTTTCACAAACAAGGTGTTTATGAACCTTGAGGTGGAGGTCACACTGAGACAAGTTCTGTACTTGAGATACTACTTGAAGATTCAATAATCAGTCTGGGCTCGATCAGCTCTTTCCACATCACAGTGATCTGGAGGAAAAAAACACAAAACACTCAGTTTGAGCCCTTCATTCTCAGGTCAGATAGATTTCAGTGAGTGCAAAAGTTTAGGTTTCAAATAAATACATAAATACATAAAAGTTTAGGTTTCCGTGAGTAGTCCTCAATACAATACTATCAACTCTCAGGAAATTCTTAGAATAGGTTATGGCATCTAGAATTAGAGCACCTTGTATTGTCTGCCCTGCAGTTTTAAACTTGAAACATGAGGAATAACGCTTGATCTTGTCCATAGAAGTGACGGTCTTCGTCTGTCTGTGTGTGCGCCTGGTCTATAAGATTCCAGCATGAGCCTTCAAGTCAGTTCTATGCACAACCACTGACCAACGACTGCTGCTGTGGTCCCCAGGGCCACCCTGCTGTGCGCTGAGGCACCCTCATGCTGACCAGACAGGTGGCAAGGGCAGAACTGCCTGCATCCACAGTACCTCTGCAAAGTAAAGACGACTGTGCAATGATCAGCGTTTGTTATAAAACTGCTCAGTACTATAAAGCTTCTGTGGTTGTATGTTTAACTCTCAAACTCACAGAATAAAGTAAAGCAAAAACAAACAAACAAAACCAACCTTTGTAAAAAAAAAAAATATATATGAGCCGGGTGTGGTGGCGCACGCCTTTAATCCCAGCACTTGGGAGGCAGAGGTAGGAGGATCGCCGAGAGTTCGAGGCCACCCTGAGACTACATAGTTAATTCCAGGTCAGCCTGGACCAGAGTGAGACACTACCTCGAAACCCCTCCCCCCCCAAAAAAAATATATATACATGAAAACCTACTATTTTGGATAATGGCACATCCAGAAGCCACAGATTGTTACTAGAAAAATTTCAGTGCCAGGGATGGGATACCTTCCAGTGAGTTGTTGGCCAGGGAGGTTCCTGTTGCCTACAAAACATTACAGGCTATTACCAATGCCCTTGGCTTCCCACAAGAAACAGACGGTAAGACGCTATTGCTGAAGACTTCACATGCCTGGGTGGCAAGGTCACTGAGAAATCAAGCTGGGGCTAAACTGAACCTTCTCCCTGTAGACCAGCCAACTGTAAGATGGGAAAAGCTGCACTGCATGCAGCCCCATGGGAGACAGAAGTCATCAGTAGTGAAAACAATGGACACTGGAAGCCTCAAGTTTGGCCAGCCAGGCCAAATGACCGAATGGGTGCAATAGTGGCATGTCTGGCCGGGCGTGGTGGCGCACGCCTTTAATCCCAGCACTTGGGAGGCAGAGGTAGGAGGATCGCCGTGAGTTCGAGGCCACCCTGAGACTGTGTAGTAAATTCCAGGTCAGCCTGAGCTAGAGTGAGACCCTACCTCAAAACAAACAAACAAACAAACAAACAAAAAAACAGAAAAAAAAATAGTGGCATGTCTGCTCTAGGGGAATCCAACTGTTCTCTAATTGAACTGGAGGCCTGCTGTATAAGAGACAATACATGCCTGGTCCTGAAAACTTAATCAAAAGCCTATGGCAGGGAAGGTCATGAGCCTTAGGGATATAAAGCCTGCTCTTTTCTGGCTAAATGCATATATTATGCTCACCAAACTGCCCAGTAAACACTACACTTAATGTTCATACTCATATATTAATGCTTCTCTCACTTTTGGTTAGAGAAGCTTCTCTTTTCAGATGGCAGTGACCACTGGGATAACCCAAAAGGCAACATAGTGCCTTTTGGCACTTCTTCTGAGAAGAAGAGACAGAGTGCCCAGCACTGAAACATCCCTACCACACCCTCCAAGGCTCAGGGTCCATTGAGGAAGAGGTGGTGGAAAGGATGTAAGAGACAAAGGAAGGGTACGACTCCTTACAATGCAACTGTCCAGACGGAAATTGGCCCCGACACCCATGACCTCACAGTGCCTAGCAATACCTTCACAAGACCCTCATAATAGGAGAAAAAGATGATGACATCAAATTAAAAGAAAGACTAATAGAGAGAGGGAGGGGATATGACAGAGAGTGGAGTTGTGAAGAAGAAAGTGGGGGAGGGGAGGGAATTATCATGGTTTTTTGTCTGTAAGTATAGAAGTTGTCAATACTAAAATTATACATTAAAAAATTTAAAGAAGCCAGGCGTGGTGGCGCACGCCTTTAATCCCAGCACTCCGGAGGTAGAGGTAGGAGAATCGCCGTGAGTTCAAGGACACCCTGAGACTACACGGTTAATTCCAGGTCAGCCTGGGCCAGAGTGAGCCTACCTTGAAAAACCAAAAAAAAAAAAAAAAAAAAAAAAAAAATTAAAAAAAAAAGAAAAGTGTCAGGCGTGGTGATGTACACCTTTAATCCCAGTACTTGAGAGGCAGAGGTAGAAAGATCAGCATGAGTTCAAGGCCCCTTGAATTCCAGATCAGCCTGGGCTAGAGCGAGACCCTACCTCGAATAAAGAAAAGTTGGGGCTGGAGAGATGGCTTAGCGGTTAAGGCACTTGCCTGTAAAGCCAAAGGACCTAGGTTTGATTCCCCAGGACCCACATAAGCCAGATGCACAAGGGGGCACATGCATCTGGAGTTTGTTTGCAGTAGCTGGAGGCCCTGGTGCACCCATTCTCTCTCTCTCTGCCTCTTTCTCTCAAATAAGTAAATAAAAATAAAAAAGAAAAGTTTAGGGCTAGAGCAAGACCTTACCTCAAAAAAACCAAAAAAAAAAAAAAAAAAAGGAAAAAGTTTAGATTAGTAAGTTTGTTGTGAAAAGGACTGAATAATGAGAATATTTTCAGTGCAATTAAACTGAGTTCAAGTCTGTAAACTACAACTACATGACATTTTATAGTAAACACAGTGCTGAGGGGGTGAGTTGGGGAGAGGTTACAAGGTGCCAGGATTTCCCCTGTGGACAGATGGCCTTGGACTCCGGGGAAGCTGGTTGTGACCCAAATGAGTATTGCTAGACTGCTCTGTACCTCTACTCCTATAGAAACTGTGGCTTCTTTACAAGAGACTCAATAGTATAGCCACGAGGATGAATAATGACTGCCATCTAGTGTCAAAGACAGGAAACTACAGGCTTTCTATTCCTGAAAGCCTTCACGGTTCCACAAAAAAAGTGGAATGAATTTATTTATCTATCTATTTACTTATTTATTAAGTTTTTTTGAGGTAGGTTTCATTCTAGTCCAGGCTGACCTGGAATTCACAATGCAGTCTTAAGGTGGCCTTGAACTCACAGTGAAACCTCCTACCTTTGCTTCCCAAGTGCTGGGATTAAAGGTGTGTGCCACCATGCCTGGCGGAATTTATTTATATATTGTGAATAAAAAAGTATGCAGAAGACAGGGTCATATCTGCTAATGATACCACAAATCCTAAAAATGTTAGGGTCTCTACAAGTTAATATTTCAGACAAAAAAGTAAGTTTTCAATATTGAAGCCTTAAGAACAAGATGGGTAACATTCCAAGTACAAGCTCATTAAGAGAAAGCACTATCTTAACTAAATTCTGTGTGTTTTAATGCTACCATCACTCCCAACTACTATCACCAACTCTGAGAAGTCTAAACAATATGCTTCCTAAAATGACACCTTAAAAGACAGTCATAGCTGGGTGTGGTGACACATGCCTTTAATCCCAGTGCATGGGAGGCAGAAGTAGGAGGATTGCTATGAGTTTGAGGCCAGCCTGAAACTACATAGTAAATTCCAGGTCAGTCTACCTCGAAAAAAATAAAAATAAAAAAGACAGTTATCATCTTATGTCATTCCTTATGCTACTTACTGAGGGCACCTGAGGGGTGGCGGCAGCTGCAAGGCCGCATGCTGGAGCTTCTGAGGTGCCATGCTGCTTGCTAATCTGGGTCTGGCCATGTGGTGAGCCCTGAATACTGGCCAAGCTATCACAATGCCTCTGAATGGACATGCCAATAAAACATTTCTAGAATATGCTACTCTCTTCCCCTGACATCTTCAAACACCTATACTTTAAAGTAGCACTGTGCTCTTACACAAGAACCGGTGTTTGTGCACCTGTCACAGGGGCTCTTTGAGGCCCATCATGGCACTGGTTTGGGACCTGGCACTTGGCATTGCCACTCTACAGGAAGGCTAGATGGCCCCTGTTTAATGCAGAAAGTACGGGATGCTGCAGTCAACAGAAAGTGTCTTTCCAAGCAACACAGCAAGAGAAGGGGGCCTACCTTCCTCTCCTGTGTCACGGCATACTCCACTACTTCAGTCCCATTTTCATTGTGATAAACCAAATCAAATTTCCCAGGTTCTTTCAACGCTGAAAACAGAAGGCAAAAGGAAAGACAGTATGTCATTTCTCAGGAGTTAATTTTCCTCTATAGAACATGTGTGTCACTGGGAAAACAGTCACAAACAAAATGTGAACTAGTATAAAGGCAGCGGACATATATCAATGCATGGTGTGCTGTTACAGAAGATCCTTAAAAACTCCAACTGCTAAACCGGGCGTGGTGGCGCACGCCTTTAATCCCAGAACTTGGGAGGCACAGGTAGGAGGATCGCCGTGACTTCGAGGCCACCCTGAGACTACATAGTTAATTCCAGGTCAGCCTTGGCCACAATGAGACCCTACCTCAAAAGAAAAACAAAAAACAAAAACCTCCAACTGCCAACATAGGGGCTTCTTAGCATTAATCACAGACTTTTTTTTATTAGAAAAAATAGGCTCAATGAACCTTCATTTAGTAAACCAAGAATAAAATGAGGAACCACAAGGTTATCAAAAGATAATTCTTTTGTTTCTCAAGTGGAGGTGACATGAAATGTTGCTCCAGCCTCAGAAATCACAGGTGACTATGCTTAGAAACAAAGACAGGTTTCCACCTTGCCCAGTAGTATGGGATCAGAAAAATACCCACAGACGGGCGTGGTGGCGCACGCCTTTGATCTCAGCACTTGGGAGAGAGAGATAGGAGGATCGCTGCAAGTTCAAGGCCACTCTCAGACTACATAGTGAATACAAGGTCAGCCTGGGCTAGAGTCAGACCCTACCTCAAAAAACAAAACAACAACAAAAATATCCACACAAAATAAAATATGCAAAACAATCAGTGGAGAAAATTAAGATTACTTGATAGGCACTAAAAGATTTTATCAAGCTGGCATGGTGGCTCACGCCTTTAATCCCAGCACTTGAGAGGCTGAGGTAGGAAGATCACAGCAAGTTTGAGGCCCACCTGGGCTTCAAGTGAGTTCTAGATCAGTCTGAACTAGAAACTCTGCCTTAAAAATTAAAAAAAATTTTCATCAAAACAAAGCTTGGTATGGTGGCACATACCTATAATCCCTGTACTTGGGAAGTAGAGGTAGGAAGATCAGGAGTTCAAGATCATCCTTGGGAGCTGGAGAGATGGATTAGCAGCAGTTAAGGCATTTGCATGCAAACCTAATGACCCAAGTTTGATTTCCCACTACCCACGTAAAGCCAGATGCACAAAGTGTTACATCCATCTTGAGTTCATCTGCAGCATGCCCATTCTTTCTTTGTCTCTATCTCTCTCTGCTTGCAAAATCATTCTTGGCTACATAACAAGTTCAAGGCCAGTGTGGGCCTACATGAGACCCTGTCTTAAAAGACAAGAAAAATGAGCCTTGCATGGTGGCACATTCCTTTAATGCATTTGGGAGGCAAAGGTAAGAGGATTGCCATGAGTTCAAGGCCACCCTGAGACTACATAGTAAATTCCAGGTCAGCCTGGGCTAGAGTGAGACCCTATCTAGAAAAACAAAAACACACACACAAAGAAAATTTTCATCAAAATATTAAAAATTTAACTAGGCATGGTGGAACATACCTTTAATCCCAGTACTCACAAGGCAGAGTTCAGAGGATCACTGTGAGTTCGAGGCCAGCCTGGGGACTACAGAGTTCAGAGTCAGCCTGGGCTAGAGTGAGTCTCTACCATGAAAAACAAACAAAAACAAACAAACAAACAAACAAACAAAGGCTGGAGAGATGGCTTAGCAGTTAAGGCGTCTGCCTGCCAAGCCTAAGAACACCTGTTCGATTCTCCAGGTCCCACATTTAGCCAGACGGAAAGTGGCGCAAGGGTGCAATGCCACACGGCATCTGGAGTTCATTCACGGCTGCTGAGAGGCCACTGGCACACTCATTCTGTCTCTCTCTCTCTGTCTCGGAAGGAAGGAAGGAAGAAAGGAAGGGAGGAAGGGAGGGAGGAAGCAAGCAGGCAAGCAAGCTAGAAAAGCACTGTATGCTACATGTAATCATTTATTTAATATCAAAAGGGAATTTTTTGTTAAAAAATTCTTTTGAGGGCTGGAGAGATGGCTTAATGGTTAAGGTGCTTGCCTGCAAAGCCTAATGACCAGGATTCCATTCCCAGTAGCCATGTAAAGCCAGATACAGTGGCACATGCATCTGGAGTTTGTTTGCAGTGGCTGAAGGCCCTGGCACACCCAATCTTTCTCTTCCTCTCTCTCTTCTCTATCTGCTTGCAAATAGATAAATAAAACATTTTTAAAATTTTATTTATTCATTTATTTGAGAGAGAGAAAGAAGCAGAGAGAAAGAGAGACAGATAGAAAAGGGGCACACCAGGGCCTCCAGCCATTGCAAATGAACTCCAGATGCATGTACCACCTTGCGCATCTGGCTTACATGGGTCCTGGGGAATGGAACCTAGGTCCTTTGGCTTTGCAGGCAAGTGCCTTAACCATTAAGCCATTTCTCCTTAACCATTAAGCCATTTCTCTAACCCAATAAAAATGTTTTTTTTTTTAATTCTTTTGACAAATTTTTATTGGGATTTTGTACCTTTTACTCAGCACCTTATTTGTTTAATATTTTATTAAAATTTATTTATTTATTTAAAATATTTTATTTTTATTTTTTTGTTGGAGAGACAGAACGAGGCAGGAGAGAGAGAGAAAGAATGGGCATGCCAGAGCCTCCAACCACTGCAAATGAACATCAGATGCATGTGCCACGTTGTGCATCTGGCTTACATGGGTCCTAGGGAATCGAACCAAGGTCCTTTGGCTTTGCAGGCAAGTGCCTTAACCACTAAGCCATCTCCCCAGCCCCAATATTTTATTTATTTATTTGCAAGCAGAAAGAGAGACAGAGAATGGGTATGCAGGGCCTTTAGGGAAACACACTTCAGATGCATGCACCACTTTGTGCATCTGGCTTTACATGGATACTGGGGAATAGAACCTGGGTTGTTAGGCTTTCCGGGCAAGAGCCTTAACCACTGAGCCATCACCCCAACCTCTATTTATTTACTGATTCATTCATGCATTCATTCACTCATTCATTCGAAGCAGGGTTTCAGTCTAGCCCAGGCTGACCTCAAACTCACGCTGATCCTCCTACCTCAGCCTCCTGAGCACTACCAAGCCTAACTGGGACATTTTATTTTACTTGATACACAAAGTGTGTTCATTTTCCAATCTTCTGAATGGGCCTTGTAAGTTCATTGAATAGGTCTTTCTTTTATAAACTATATCCCTGATATATTAGCTACATTTCCAATTTGTTCCAATCTTTTTTTCTTCTCTTTCTCTTTCTGTACCTTTTCTTCTTTCTTTCTTTCTTTCTTTTTAATATTCTTAATTTATTTTATGTATTTAATTGAGAGACAAGCAGATAGAGAGAGAATGGACACACCAGGGCCTCTATAGACACTGCAAATGAACTCCAGATGCATGTGACACTTTGTGCATCTGGCTTTTTTTTTTTTAATGTTTTATTTATTTATTTATTTATTTGAGAAAAAGTAAGAAAGTGAAAGAAGCAGATAGAGAGAATGGTCACTCCAGGGCCTCTAGCCACTGCAAACAAACTCCAGATGCATGCGCCATCTTGTGCATCTGGCTTTATGTGGGTACTGGGAAATCGAACCTGGGTCCTTTGGCTTTGCAGGCAAGTGTCTTAAGTGCTGAGCCATCTTTCCAGCCCTCCTCCCACCCTTTGTTTTTGGTTTTCAAGGTAGGGTTTCATTCTAGCTCTGACCTGGAAATCACTACTTAGTCTCAGGGTGGCCTTGAACTCACAGCTATCTTCCTACCTTTGCCTTCCCAGTGCTGGCACTAAAGGCATGCACCACCACACCCAGCATTCTTCTTCTTCTTCTTCTTTTTTTTTTTTTTTTTTTGCATCTGGCTTTTTACATGGGTACTGTAGAACTGAACTCAGCTCCTTTGGCTTTGCCGGCAAGTACCTTACAGGCTGAGCCATCTCTCCAGCTTTTGTTTTGTTTTGTTTTTTGACTTTTCAAGGTAGGGTCTCAATCTAGCCCAGGCTGACCCGTAATTCACTATGTAGTCTCAGGGTGGCCTCAAACTCCCGGCAATCCTCCTACCTCTGCCTCCTAAATGCTGGGATTAAAGATATGTGCCACTACGCCGGCTTTATTAAAAATATTTTTACTTACTTATTTGCAAACAGAGAGAGAGAGAGAGAGAGGGAGGAGAGCAGAGAAGAGAGAATGGGCGCAAATGAACTCCAGATGCATGTGCCACCTTGTGCATCTGACTTACATGGGTCCTGGAGAATTAAACCTGGGCCCTTAAGGCTTTGTGAGCAGGCACCTTAACCACTAAGCCATCTCTCCATCCCTATTTTTATTTTTTATTGAGAACCTCCATAATTATAGACAATTACCCATGGTAATTCCCTCCCTCCCTCCCTCCCTCCACTTTCCCCTTTGAAATCCACTCTATCATATCCCCTCCATAAAAAATAATTTATTTAAGAGAAATAGGCAGACACAGAGAATGGGTGCACCAAAGCCTCTAGCTATTGCAAACTAACTCTAGATGCATGCACCACCTTGTGCATCTGGCTTTACAAGGGTACTGGAGAACTAAACCTTGATCCTTAGGCTTCATAGACAAGTGCTTTAACCACTAAGCCATCTCTCCAGCCCTATATTTTATTTATTTATTTGTTTTTTATTTGAGAGAGAGAGGAAGAGACAGAGAGAATGGGCGTGACAGGGCCTTTTCAGGTGGTGACAATGAACTCCAGACACATGCACCCCCTTGTGGGCATGTGTGACATTGCACGCTTGCATCACTTTTGCATCTGACTAAACGTGGGACCTGGAGATTTGAACAAGTGTTCTTAGGTTTCGCAGGCAGGAGCTTTAACCGCTAAGCCATCTCTCCAGCCCCTATATTTTATTTTTATTTACTTATTTGAGAGACAGAGAGAATATGGATGTGCCAGGGCTTCTAGCCACTGCAAACTCCAGATACATGTGCCACCATGTGCATCTGGTTTATGTGAGTTCTGGGGAATCAAACCTGGGTCCTTAGCCTTCACAGGCAAGCACCTTAACCGCTAAGCCATCTTTCTAGCCCTCTTTTTCCTTTTTTTTTTGTTACTTTTTAATTATTTTGCTTTTTTTTTTTTTTTTTTTTTTTTTTAGAGAAAGAGAGAGAGCAAGAGAGAGAATTAGCACATCAGGGCCTCAGTAACAGCAATTGAACTCCAGACCCTTCTGCCACTTAGTGTGCATGTGCAACTTTGTGCTTGCATCACCTTTGTGCATCTGGCTTACATGGGATCTGTATAGTTGAACATGGGTCCTTAGGCTTCGCAGGCAAGCACCTTACCTGCTAAGCCATCTCTCCAGCCCTCTTTCTTTTTTAAAAATAAATGTTTTATTTATTACTTATTTGAGAGAGACAGAGAGAGAAGCAGAGAGAGAATGGGGGCACCAGGGCCTCTAGCCATTGCAAACGAACTCTAAACACATGAACTACCTTGTACATCTGTTTTTACATGGGTACTGGAGAATGGAACCTGGGTCCTTTGGCTTTGCTGACAAGCACCTTAACTGTTAAGCCACCTCTCTAGCCCAATTCCTGCCCCCCCCTTTTTTTTTTTTTATCTGAGAGAGACAGAGAATGGGAGTGCCAGCAGCCTCTCAGCCACTGTGAACAAATTCCAGATGCATGCACCCCTTTGTGGCCAAGTGCAGTGTTGTGCCCTTGCATCACTTTTGCATCTGGCTAAACGTGGAACCTGGAGAATTGAATGGGCATTCTTGGGCTTTGCAGGCGGGCACCTTAACCGCTAAGCCAACTCTGCAGCCCCCACCCCCTTTTTTGACATAGTCTTGATCTGTAGCTCAAACTAGCCTAACACTTATGATCTTCCTGCATCTACCCTCCTAGTGCTGGAATTACAGGAATGTGCACACATTCAGTACCATGGAGCTCAGTGATGCAAAACGTGTCAAATGGGCATAAGGCTATGGGTTCAATCTCCAATGCCACAAAGAAAAACTTTAAAAAGTAAAGTGATACAAGAATGTAAACTAGCCAGGCGTGGTGGCACACACCTTTAATCCCAGCAATTGGGAGGCAGAGGTCAGAGGATTGAGTTCAAGACTACCCTGAGGCCCAGTGAGCCTGGGCTAGAGCAAGACCCTACCTTAAAGGCAAACTAGATTTCTACCAAATTCCTCCCACTGTTGTAGCAGACCTACCCACAATTTGGTACTGTTTTTCCGGCAATGTTCATGTGTTGGCATTCAACTTGGGTTTCCTACAAGTTCATCGTTTTTGCAATTAACTTTCCCCAGCACATAATCTTGTTTAATTACAGTGATAAGAAGTAGCCCAACAGCTCTGACACCATCCAGAATCTCTCAGACACTCAAGCCAAGGAGTACGGTGCACAGGGCTGGTGTGCTGGCAAGCAACACAGAAGGCCACCCAACCTCTGAGGCCACAGAAGAACGTCTCCATACATAAAGACCATTGGAAACCACTGCAAATTCAAAGCCTGAAGTTTCAAATTTGTTTCCAGAAGACTCACCAGGTAAGGATGAGAGGATTTCTATATCTACTTGCTGGGTCTCTGGATTGTGGCTTAATATTTTTCCTTCCTTTCAAAAATAAAAATCCAAGTCAGAAATCAACATGTAAAACATTGTGAATATATTAAAAATCACTAAACAGTGGACTAAAATGTTGAGTCTTATATAAATTCTACCTCAATGAAAAAGTTTAGTCAGGTGTGGTGCACACCTTTGATCCCAGCACAGCACTGAGGAGGCAGAGGTAAGAGATTGCCATGAATTCAAGGCCAACCTGAGACTACACAGTGAATTCTCAGTCAGTATGGCTACAGTAAGACCCTACCTTGAAAAAAAACAGAAAAAAAAAGTTTGTGATGACACATGCCTTTAATCCCAACTCTTGGGAGGCAGAGGTAGGAGGATCAATCACCAAGAGTTCAAGGCCAGCCTGAGACTACATAGTGAATTCCAGGTCAGCCTGGGCTAGAGCAAGACCCTACTTTGAAAAAACAAACAACAAAAAAAAAGAGCAGAGTGTGCTGGCTGATGCCTTTAATCCCAGCACTTGAGAGGCAGAGGTAGGAGGATCGCCATGAGTTCGAGGCCACCCTGAGAATGCATAGCAAATTCCAGGTCAGTCTGAGCTAAAGATCCTACCTCGAAAAACCAAAAAAAAAAAAAAGTTTAAAAATCATTTAGCAGAAATAAAAACAAAATAGAGGGATGGAGAGATGGTTTAGTAATTAAAGATATTTGCTTGTAACCTGGGACAAAAGTCCTAAGCCTCCAGGTTTGGAGGCTGATTTTTTTTTCAATGTTTTTTTTTTTATTTAAATTTATTTATGTATCTGCAAGCAGAGAGAGATAGAGAGAAGACAGAGAGAGAATGGGCATGCCAGGGCCTCTAGCCACTGCAAACAAACTCCAGACACATGTGCCCTTTATGCATCTGGCTCACGTGGGTTCTGGGGAATCTAACCTGGATCCTTTGGCTTCGCAGGCAAATGCCTTAACCACTGAGCCATCTCTCTAGCCCTGGAAGCTGATTTTTTTCTTTTTCGTTTTTTGCTTGTGTGTGTGTATGTGTAAAATAGTACGTGAGTGTACAGTGGTGTGTGTGCAAGCTGTGCTTGCCTACAGAGGCTGGAGTGGAACAATGGGCATCCTGCTCCACTGCTCTTCCACCCTATTTTGAGCTGCAGTCTCTTATTGATACCGGAACTTGCCATTTTTTTCACAAGTTCCCATGATTCTCAGGTTTCTGGTCCCCTGTGGGACTGGGGTTACAAGTGCATGTGGCTATGCCCAGCTGTTTATGTGAATCCTGGAGACTCAAACTTCTGTGGACTTAGATCCTCTCGGGCCCTCATGCTTGTGCAAGAAGTGCACTTGACTACTGAGCCACCTCTCCAGTCCTCTACTTGTTTTTTTTAAATTAATTTATTTATTTGAGAGAGAGAAAGAGGCTAATGGAGAGAATGGGTGCACCAGGGCCTTCAGCCACTGCAAATGAACTCCAGAAGCATGTGCCACCTTGTGCATCTGGCTTACGTGGGTCCTGGGGAATCAAACCTGGGTTCTTTGGCTTTGTAAGCAAGTGCCTTAACCATTAAGCCATCCCTCCAGCCCATCCTCTACTTATTTTTGAGATAGGGTCTTGCACAGGCTGGCCTTCAATTTACAATCTCCTGCCTCAGCTTCCAGAGTGGCTGAGACTACAAGTGGGCATTAACATGGTCAGCAACAGGTGCCTCCTTTTTTTTTTGGTCTCACTCTATCTTAGGTTAACCTGGAATTCACTATGTAGTCTCAGGGTGGCCTCGAACTCTCTGTGATCAATCCTTCTACCTCTGCCTCCCGAGAACTGGGATTAAAGGTGTGAACCACCATACCCAGCTTTTTTTTTTTTTTTTTTAGGTAGGGTCTCACTCTAGTCCAGGCTGACCTGGCATACATTCTGTAGTCCCAGGCAGACCTCAGACTCACAGGGATCCTCTTACCTCTGCCTCCATAGTGCTGGGATTAAAGGTATGTGCCACCATGTCTGACAACAGGTGCTTTTTAAAACTAGACTCAGTGTTGGTCAGGAGCCTGGGTAACTACATTTGTTAAGACAGAATAGAGCCGGCCATGGTGGTGCATGCCTTTAATCCCAGCACTCCGGAGGCAGAGGTAGGAGGATCATCATGAGTTCGAGGCCACCCTGACACTACATAATGAATTCCAGGTGCAAAAAAAAAAAAAAAAAAAAAAAAAAAAAAAAAAAAAAAGAGTATACTGCTGAAGACAAGCATAACGAATAAAGCAGATGATCAAGCTAGAAAATGGCATGTGAAGTCAAAGCAAAACCATGAGATTGATCTTCATTTATAAAATTGGTTTGCAAGTGATTTAAAAATTTTTTAAACAAATATTTCATCGGGGAGGCTGGGGATGTAGCTCAGTTGATAGAGTCCTTGCCTTCCAAGAACAAGGACTCGGTTTGATCCCCAGAACTGTGTAAACCAGGAGTGATGGCATATGCTTATAATCCTACCATTTGGGAGGTGTAGACAGGAGAATCAGAAGTTCAGTCATCTTCAGCTACATAATGAGTTCAAGGCCAGCCTGGGCTACATGAGACCCTGTCTAAAAAAAAAAAGAAAAGAACCGGGCGTGGTGGCACACGCCTTTAATCCCAGCACTCGGGAGGCAGAGGTGGGAGGATCGCCATGAGTTCGAGGCCACTCTGAGACTACATAGTTAATTCTAGGTCAGCCTGAACTAGAGTGAGACCCTACCTCGAAAAATCAAAAAAAAAAAAAAAAAAAGAAAAAGAAAAGAAATTGAAGCCAGGTATGGAGGCACAGGCCCAGATGGTAAGGGATGGCTCAGCGAGTAAGACATTTGCTTACAAAGCCAAAGGACCCAGGTTTGACTCCCCAGAACCCACGTTAGCCATATGCAGAAAGGGGCACACACATCTGGAGTTCGTTTGCAATGGCTGGAGGCCCTGGCGTGCCCATTCTCTCTCTCTCTTTCCCTCTTTTTCTGTTAAATAAATAAATAAATAATAGAAAGTGACATTTCTCTTTAAAAAAATTATTTTGGATTTATTTTTTTGAGGTCAGGTCTCACTCTAGTCAGGCTGATCTGGAACTTACTCACTAGTCACTCCTGAGTGCTGGGATTAAAGGTGTGCACCACCATGTCCAGCAATTGTATATACCCTATAAAAAAAAAGTAAAGCCAGGTGTGGTTGCTCACACCTTTAATCCTAGCACTTGAGAGGTAGAGGTAGAAGGATTGCCATGAGTTCAAGGCCACCTTGAGACTACAGAGTGAATTCCAGGTCAGCCTAGGCTAGAGCAAGATGCTACCTTGAAAAACCAAAAATAAAAATAAAATAAAATAAAATAAAATAAAATAAAATAAAATAAAATAAAATAAAATAAAATAAAATAAAATAAAATAAAACAGAGGGCTGGAGAGATGGCTCAGTGATTAAGGCACTTGCTTGCAAAGCCTGATGACCTGGGTTCAATTCCCCAGTACCCACCTAAAGCCAGATGCACAAAGTGGCACATATATCTTAGAATTCATTTGCAGCTGCACAAGGCCATGGTGCACTCATATCCCCCCCACACCCCCACTTGCAAAGTTGTTTTTAGAGATGTGGGCTCACCTTTTGCCCAGGCTGGCCATGTACTCCTGGGCTAAAGTGACTTCCTGACTTAACCTCCTGAGAAGCTGAGACTATAGACATATACCAGAAGCAGCTAAATTAATTATTTAAATAGACAACCTCACCTTATAGTCAGATACATCAGGAGAGTAATTAGATGTTAGCTCCAACAACTAAAAAAAAAAAAAAAACTGTAAGTACATGAGCCTTCCTGGACTCTCATTCCCATGGTCCCTCCCTTCTATTCCCAAGAAAAGGTGAAGTGCAAATGTGCCACCCCCACCAGCACTCATGACCAGGAGTGTTTATACAAACATTAAGAAGACTAAAGGGAAGTTAGATGTGGTGGTGCATGCCTTTAATACCAGTTCTCAGGAGGCCAATGTAGGAGGATCACTATGAGTTCAAGGCCACCCTGAAACTGAGACTGAATTCCAGGTCAGCAAGGGCTAGAGTGAGACCCTACCTCAAAAAAAAAAAAAAAAAAAAAAAAAAAAAATACTAAAGAGGAGTTGTAGAGATGAATGATTAAAGATACTTGCTCGAAAAGTCCAACACCCAGGGTTCAATTGCCTAGTACCCATTTCATTCTCTCTCCCTCTGGTTGAAAATAAATAAATATATAATATATAAAAATGTATCTAATATAGCTGGGCATGGTGTTGCACACCTTTATAATCCCACCAGAGGTAAGAGGATCACCGTGAACTCGAGGCCACCGTGAGACTACACAGTGAATTCCAGGTCAGCCTGAGCTAGAGTGAGACCCTACCTCGAAAAACAAAAACAAGTATCATATAATAAGCCAGGCATGGTGGCGCACGCCTTTCATCCCAGCACTCCGGAGGCAGAGGTAGGAGGATCACCGTGAGTTCAAGGCCACCCTGAGACTACACAGTTACTTCCAGGTCAGCCTGAGCCACAGTGACACACTACCTCGAAAAACCAAAAAAAAAAAAAAAAAAAAAAAAAATGTAATAAATAAAATATGTAATATATAAATATCATATTTTTTTAAATTTTTCTTTTTGGTTTTTCAAAGTAGGGTGTCACTCTGGCCCAGGCAGACCTGGAATTCACTATGTAGTCTCAGGGTGGCCTCAAACTCATGGCGATCCTATCTCTGCCTCCCAAGTGCTGGGATTAAAGGCGTGCGCCACCACACCCAGCCAATATTACATTTTTTTTTTTTTTTAGAAAAAGAAGGCTGGGGGGGGGGTCTGTAGAGGACCAAGGTACACTCTGTATATGTATGGAGGTTATCAAATACACACACACACATACGTTTATGGGTAGGAGAGCTAATCTTGTTATTGCTGTTTGAACATACCTTAAATGCGATCTTCTCTCCGACCTGGGGGGCAGCTGCAAGCAGCGGTAACAGACTGTAGTCCTTCTTGTGTAACTCTACTGGGTTCTGAAAAGCAGCATGTGCCATGTGACTCCATGGCTGGTGAGAGCATGAGAACCCATGCCCAGGAACAGGGATACAGGTCATGGGGAGAAGGAAGGAGGCCGCCTCTTATGAAATACTTACCTGGATAATGGTGGATGTGTTTGTCACTATCTCACTTAATTGCTGCTGCTTCTCGCCTTCAGTGTTTGTATTGAAGACAGAGGCAACACCAAGGGCTCCTGTTCCTCGACCTCGGCCTTTCCCCCGCACACCCCGGCCCCTTGTTCCCTTCCAAGACAGAAAGTCCTCTCCTCGCCCCCATCCTCTTCCCAAACTGGTGGGAACAGACACAGTGGGGAGAAGAGCAGGGGTCTGCGTAGAGTCAGAGAGCTTCCATCTTGGAGATTGTGACGAAGACCCTGGGCCTGGACACCCTCGCCCGGCAAAGAAGCCCACTGCCTTTAGGAGGCCTGCAGAGGCACTCTCCGAGGTCTTCTTGGAGACCATGCTCTGGACATCGGACTCTGAAATGGACTCTGAACTAGAAGATGAGGCTCTGGCCGCCTTGCCCTTGCTGGAGCTGAGGGTGATGGCAGATTTGGGGGCCTGTTTGTTGGCAGCTATAGTTTTTGCAGAAAGCCCTTCTTTTAATAACTCATCTGACAGTTTCTTTAAGGAGTTGCCAATCTCCAATGTGGCATTGCTGGGATGGTCACTACTGGACTCATGAGAAGACTCGGACTCTGAGGAGGTGGGAGCCTCCTTTGGCTCCGTGCCTGCCCCACCTTTCCTCCGGCTTTTTGCCAGGCTGTTTCTAGGGGAACCTTTGGGAGGGTGACAGTTCTGCGTGGGCCACTCTTTCACTGGCTGTGCTTTACCAGACTTGGAATTCCTGGTCTGTTTCTTGGATTCACGTCTCTCCTTTCTCTTTGCTGAATTCCTTTTGGTCTGTTCGTCGTCGTCTTCTGCTGTACATGTCACCTTGCTTTTTCTCTTGCTTTTTTTCCTCCCAGCTTTTGGTTCCAGATGCAAGGCCTTGTCATGGTTGCCGCTGTTCTCCTGCGTCTTCCCGAGCTTCTTTGAGTATCTACACCCTAGCTCTGTTTCATCGTCCTCCACCAAACTAAAAGACCGCTTCTTTGCTTTTCTGGGTGAGAAATGAGACTCATGATCACCATTACTGATGCCTACCAAAGTCTCAAGAATTCCATTCTCTTCTAATTTAACCCTGTCAAAAGAAGAGAGAAATTGGAGTGAGCTATATTCCTAAGCATGTCTATAGGATGGAGTCATATACAAAGGAAGATTGCCAGGTGCCAGGACCAAGGATCACCAGTCAATGAGAAAAAAAAAAAAAAAATGCAGAAAGTCATGCCGGGAGTGGTGGCGCAAGCCTTTAATTCCAGCACTTGGGAGGCAGTGGTAGGAGGACTGCTGTGAGTTTGAAGCCAGCCTGAGACTACAGAGTAAGTTCTGGGTCAGCCTGGGATAAAGAGACCCTACCTACCTCGAAAAAAAAAGAAAAAACTAACAAAAAACATCAACAAGCCAGGCGTGGTGGCACACACCTTTAAATCCAGCACTTGGGAGGCAGAGGTAGGAGGGTCCCTATGAGTTTGAGACCACCCTGAGACTACATAGTTAATTCCAGGTCAGCCTGGACCAGAGTGAAACGCTACCTCGAAAAAAAAATTCAGTAAGCCGGGCATGGTGGTGCACACCTGTAATTCCAGCACTCAGGAGGCAGAGGTAGGAGGATCACCATGAGTTCAAGGCCAGCCCGAGACTACATAGTGAATTCCAGGTCAGCCTACACCAGAGGGAGAACCTACCTTGAAAAATAAAAAATAAAAAGGTGGGATAGAGAGATTGAACCCAGGTTCAATTCCCCAGTATACACGTAAACCAGATACACAAAGGAGCACATACATCTGGAGTTTGTTTGCAGTGGCTAGAGGCCCTGGCATACCCATTCTCTCTATATATCTGCCTCTTTCTGTCTCTCTCTCAAAATAAACAAATAAATAAATAAATTTTTTTTTAAGTGAAGAAGCTGGGTGTGGTGGCACACGCCTTTAATCCCAGCACTAGGGAGTCAGAGGTGGGGGATCACCATGAGTTCGAGGCCACCCTGAAACTACATAGTGAATTCCAGTTTAGCCTGAGCTAGAGTGAAACCCTACCTAGAAAAAAAAAAAAAAATTTTTAAAGTCATATGGAAACCTACTTTTCTGGATAATGGAACACTCAGAAGCCATAGATTGTTACTAGAAATTTTTCAGTACCAGGGATGGGATACCTTTCAGTGAGTTATTGGCCAGAGGTCATTACAGGCCATTGCCGAGGCCCTTGGTTTCCCACCAGGAATAGATGGTAAGACCCTATTGCTGAACACTCCACATACTTGGGCTGCAAGGTCACTGAGAAATCCTGTTGGAGCTGAGCTGAAAGCCTCCTCCAAGAGGACCAGCTGACAGAAAGCTGGAAAAAGCTACGCTGCATGCAGTTCAATGGGAGAGAGAGAAATCACCAGTGAAGATACTCAACAGTGGACACTGCAAGCCTTACATTTGGCCAGATAGGCCACATGAGCCAAGGGGTGCAATAGTGGCATGTCTGTTATAGGGGAAACCAACTGCTCTCTAACTGGACTGGAGGCCTGCTCCATGGGAGGGAACACATCCCTGATACTGAAAACCTATGACAGAGGTAGTTATGAGCTCAAGGGGTGTAACGTCTGCTGGTGTCTGGCTAAATGTATATACTATGCTCACCAAACTGCCCAGTAAGCACTTCTCTTAGTGTCCACACCCATATATTAATGCTACTCTCACTTTTGGTTAAAGAAGCTTCTCTTTTCAGATGGCGGTGACCTTGGGATGACTCAGAAGGCACCACACCATGGTGCTGAGAAGTGACAGACTGAGAAGAAGTGACAGAGGAGTGCTCAGCACTGAAATATCTCTAACACATCTTCCAAGGCTCAGGGTCCATTGTAGAAGAGGTGGCGGAAAGAATATAAGAGCTAAAGGAAGGGCCTACCTTACAAAGTGCTCCTCCAGACACAAAATGGCCTGGATATGCAAGGCCTCAGTGCCTGACACTACCTACACAAGACTATCATAATAGAAGAAAAGATCATGACATCAAAATAAAAGAGAGACTGATTGAGAGGGGGAAGGGATATAATAGAGTGGAGTTTCAAAGGGGAAAGTGGGGGATTACCATGGGATACTATCTACAATTACGAAAGCTGTCAATAAAAAATAAATAAAAATAAGAGCCGGGTGTGGTGGCGCATGCCTTTAATCCCAGCACTTGGGAGGCAGAGGTAGGAGGATCGCTGAGAGTTCGAGGCCACCCTGAGACTACATAGTTAATTCCAGGTCAGCCTGGACCAGAGTGAGACCCTACCTTGCAAAAACCCAAAATAAATAAATAAATAAGTAAATAAGTAAATAAATATAAAAATAAATTACACACAGACAAAAAAAAGTGAGCCTGAAGTTAAGGCACTTGCCTGCAAAGCTTAAGGACCCAGGTTCAATTCCCCAGTGCCCAGAGGCACAAGGTGGCACCTATGTCTGGAGTTCATTGCAGTGGCTAGAGTTCTTGGTGTACCTATTCTCTAACTGCCTCTTTTTCTCTCTCTCAAATAAATAATTATTTAAAATTTTAAAAAGCAAAATTTGGGGCTGGAGAATATAGCTCATTTGGTAGTGCTTGCCTAGCTAAGATCTGCCTGCCCCTTCAAACTAGCACATCGGTCTCCTACCTCAGACTCAGAATTGGACTAGATTTACAATGGGGTCTCCAGCTTACTGACTGCAGATTTTGGGACTTTTGAGTCTCCACAATCACACAGAGTTAATTCCTTAAAATAAACTGTGTGCTTGTGTGCACATGCACATATCCCTGTTGGTTCTGTTTCTCCAGAGAACTTTGATTAACATGCCCTTAATCCAAAATTATTTCACTATGTCAGATATGGTGTGGCTCTTATTTAATCCCAGCACTGAGGAGGCTAAAGTAAGGCCATCCTGGGCTACAGAGGGAGTTCCAGGTCAGGCTGGGCTAGAATGAGACTCTGCCTCCAAAATAAATAAATAAAACAGGCCAGGCTTGGTGGAGCACACCTTTAATCCCAGCACTCAAAAGGCAAAGGTAGTAGAATCATTGTGAGTTCAAGGCCAGCCTGGGACTACAGAGTGAGTTCCAGGTCAGCCTTGGCTACAGTGAAGCCCTACCTCAAAAAAAGGTGGGAGGCTAGAGGGATGGCTAAGCAGTTAAGGCACTTGCCTGCGAAGCCTAAGGATCCAGGTTCACACATAAGCCAGATGAACATGGTGGTGCATGCATCTGGAGTTTGTTTGCAGTAGCTAGAGGCCCTGGCATGCCCATTCTCTCTCTCTAATAAATAAATAAATAAATAAATAAATAAATAAATAAAATATTTTTAAAAGTGGGGGAACTAAGGAGATGGCTCAGCATTTAAAGGTGCTTGCTTACAAAGCCTGACAACCCAGGTTCAACTCCCCAGTACTTATAAAAGCCAAATGACCAAAGTGGCACATGTGTCTGGAGTTTATAGTGGCAGGAGGGCCTGGCATGCCCAAACTCGCTCCCTCCCTCTTTCTCTCTCTGTTTCTGCTTGCAAATAAAATAAATAAAAATATTTTCTCCAGGAACTCGCAACAGCTAATCCTGGTGTGTAGAGCTTGATCAGTGAAAACTGGTCAGTGTCCCCAATGCTGAGGAGACAGGATTAACTATAAAATGCCCGATTCCAACATGAAATATACTTGCAATGCATTTATATCCAGCTATACCTGCCATCAAGTGTTTTTAGAGTACAGAGAAAGATGCAGGTACTCATATTTGAAAATCAAGTACAAATGGTGAATGTTAAGAGCATATTATAGGGCTAGATGGATGGCCCAGTGGTTAAGGTACTAACCTGCAAAGACTAATAACCCTGGTTCAATTCCCCACTACCCATGTAAAGCCAGATGCACAAAATGGTGTATGCATCTGGAGTTTGCTTACAGTGACTAGAGGCCTTGGTGTGACCGTTCTCTCTCACTTTTTTTCTCTCCTTGCAAATAAGTGAATAAAAATATTTTGTTAAAAAAGATTTGAGAACTAATTCATCATCTATTACACCCCCCCAGTTTTACCATAAAGATCCAATAAAATAAAAGTTTTTGAGCCAAAAAAGCATATTATATGCACTTTTTAATATATGCATTTTAAGTCTTTTTTATTTTTATTTATTAAAGATAGAGAGAGGGAGAATGGGCACGCCAGGGCCTCTAGCCACTGCAAACGAACTCCAGATGCATGTGCCACCATGTGCATCTGACTTATGTGGGACTTGGAGAATTGAACCTGGGTCCTTAGGCTTCGCAGGCATGTGCCTTAAGTGCTAAGCCATCTCTCCAGCCCCAAAATAAAAATATTTTTATAAATGAGAGAGAGAGAATGGGTGCACCAAGGCCTCCAGCTGCTGCAAACAAACTCCAGATGCATGTGCCTCTTTGTGCATCTGGCTTTACATGGGTATTGAGGAATCAAACTTGGGTCCTTAGGCTTCATAGTCAAGTGCCTTAATCAATGAATCATCTCCCCAGCCCAGTCTTGGGATTTTATAATGCAGACCCCTTGCCAGTGCCCCCCTAGCTCACTTTTTAAAATATATATTTTATTTATTTTAGAGACAGTGAGTATGCATGGGCCAGAGTCTCCTGTCAGTGCAAATGAACTCCAGATATATGCACCACTTTGTGCACTTGGCTTTATGTGGCTACTAGGAAAATGAACCCTGGCAGGCAGGCTTTGCAATCAAGAGCTATTTAACCCCTGAGCCGTCTCTCTGGCCATAGCTCTCTGGCCATAGCTATCTCACTTTTGCTGCTTCCTCCCAGCCAGTGTGACAAACTATAACACTCAGCTGTCTGCTCGGCTGTGCTTTTCCCATTGCGATGAAGCTTCTGCTCAAAACTGTTTGCCAGCCGGGCGTGGTGGTGCACACCTTTAATCCCAGCACTCGGGAGGCAGAGGTAGGAGGATCGCCATGAGTTCAAGGCCACCCTGAGACTACATAGTTAATTCCAGGTCAGCCTGGGCCAGAGTGAGACCCTACCTCGAAAAACAAAAAAAAAAAAAAAAAAAAAAACTGTTTGCCAAAATCCCAGCACTGGGGAGGCTGAGGTAGGAGGATCACCATGAGTTTGAGGCCACCCTGAGACTACATAGTGAATTCCAGGTCAGCCTGGGCTAGAGTGAGACCATACCTCAAAAACAAAACAACAACAAAAAAAGGCCAGGCATGGTGGTGCACGCCTTTAATCCCAGCACTTGGGAGGCAGAGATAGGAGGATCACTGTGAGTTCAAGGCCACCCTGAGATTACATAGTGAATTCCAGGCCAGCCTAGAGTGAAACCCTACCAAAAAAAAATGTTTGCCAAAATAAATCCTTCCCTTGCACAAGCTGCTTCTGGTTGGGTGTTCTGTCCCAGCAATGACCTACTAAGGCATGACCTTGATCTTCGGCCTCCACCTCCTGGTATATTACAGGTGTGTAACACTATGATCGGTTTATGCAGTGCAGGTGAACCCAAGACCTCATGCATGGTAGGCAAGCACTCTACCAACTAAGCCACATCCCCATCACAACTGGAAAGTATCCTAACACCTATTCGAGTAAACCCAGACGCCTGAATGAGACGCACACTGACACCCACCGGAAGTCTCAGTGGACACCACACAGGAACTAAGGTGGGGCAATCCACTCGTGATAAAGAAAGCATGATCAGCCGGGCGTGGTGGTGCACGCCTTTAATCCCAGCACTCGGAAAGCAGAGGCAGGAGGATCGCCGTGAGTTCGAGGCTAACTTGAGACTACAAAGTGAATTCCAGGTCAGCCTGGGCAAGAGCGAGACCCTACCTCCAAAAACGAAAAAGAAAATATGATTGTTTTTTTCTATCGACTATGAACGGTGCCTGACACACGAACGGTGCCCCGGCCCCATCTGCGCACGGAACACGGAAGCCAGCCTGAGCAATCGCTAAATCAAAGCAGCAAGCGGCTTCGGCCCCAGCTCGCCAGCGTGAGAGCGGCTCCAAAGTCCGGTCCAGCCGGTATCAGAAGCATCCCGAGGAAGGATGCTCGTACGGGATGCAGATTCCTTGCGCCCGGTCTTTCTCTCCACCAGTCAAGGACTCCCGGGTTCTGGAACGCGCATTTACGCAGCTACCCACCCCGTCCGCCCGGTCGAGCAGCCCAAAGGCGACCCCGGCAGGCGTGCGTGCGCAGGCGCGCCCCCGCCCGCCCCGCCCCCTCCCCAGCGCCGCGGCGCGCGCACCTGAGGCAGTCGTTGTCTCTCACCAGGCGCGCGCTCTCGGCCGGCGGCAGGAGTCCCCCATCCAGATAGAGAGCCAGGAGGGCCCCGGCACTGAAGCCGAAGCGCTGACGGATCAGACTGATGAGATCCGTGACGACTCGGCATCGGTTCAGGTCCACCAGAAGCCAGAAGACCGTGCAGTGCGGGGCGGCTGGCGGCGGGTAATCGAATTGAAGCCGTAGCCTAACCGTCTCGGAGGCTGCCATCTTGCTCGTGCTCAACGGAAGCCGAGCGCTACCACCCGGCTCCGAGGGGCGTGCTCGGGCGGCCCGCCCCCTCCCGCTGACGTGCGCCGCCTAGGGGCGGCGTGTGTGTACTAGCGGCTTCGCCCACCGCGAGAACTCGGAGGAGTTCCGGGAAATAAATGTCTTTCCCTGCTTCCCTTCCCAGCACTGCGAGGGCTCAGTGTAGGCAAGTCGCTGCGAGAAATGCCAAGATGTTTGCTCATCTATGGAACAGAATTTTTCCCCTCCTTTTTGAGGTCTCACTTTAGCCCTGGTTGGACTAAAACTCCCAGCAATTCTCCCACCTCAGCTTTCCCATTACTGTGGGGCGTGCACTAATACGACTGGCTAGAAATTTTACAAACAGAAACTTGGAGGGCTAGAGGGATGGTTTAGTGGTTAAGGCGCTGGCCTGCGAAGCCTAAAGACCCCGGTTTGATTCCCCAGCACCTACATAAACCAGGTGCACAAGTTGGTGCATGCGTCTGGAATTTGATTTAGAGTGGCAGGAGGTGCCCATTCTCTCTCTATCTGCCTCCTTCTCTCGGCGTGGTAGTGCATGACTTTAATCCCAGGATGTGGAAGGCAGAGGTAGGAGGATCTCTGTGAGTTTGAGGCCACCCTAGGGCTACGTAGTTAATTCCAGGTCAGCCTGGGCCAGAGTGAGACCCTACCTCGAAAAACCAAAAAAATAAATAAGTTAATTAATTTAATTTTAAAAATAACTTTGAGCACATTTTTAGGTGGCCATTCATGTTGAGACAGAGAGAGACAGAATGGGCATGCTAGGGCCTCTAGTCACTGCAAACAAACTCCAGACGCATGTGCCACCTTGTGCATCTGGCTTTATGTGGGTACTGGGAATTGAACCTGGGTCCTCAATATTCACAGGTAAGTGCCCATTATTTTTGGTTTTTTGAGGTAGGGTATTGTGTAGTCCAGGCTGACCTAGAATTCATTAGGTAGTCTCAGGGTGGCCTTGAACTCACTATGATCCTCCTACCTCTGCCTCTGAGTGCTGGGATTAAAGTTGTGCACCACCACGCCCCACTACACTAGCTTTTGATTCCCAGGTGTTGACTGTTTGTCTGATTCCCTAGGCTACTGGAGTCTTATTCAGAAAGTCTTTCCCTATGCCTATATCTTGGAATGTTCTCCTTACTTTCTCTTCTAGTCCATTTAGAAGTGCAGGTCTTATATTGAGGTCCTGGATACATTTGGAGTTTGTTTGTTTGTTTGTTTGTTTGTTTGTTTGTTTATTTTATTGACAACTTCTTTAATTGTAGACAATATCCCATGGTACTTCCCTCTGGAGTTGAGTTTTATGCAGGGTGAGAGGAGAGGGTCCAAATTCATTCTTCTACATGTAGCTATCCACATTCTCCAGCACCATTTGCTGAAGATGCTGTCTTTGCTCCAATGAGCATAATTGCAAGCAAGGGCCTCTGACTGTTAAGCCATTGTTCCAGCCCCATTCTTGGTTTTATGTGGTACAAGTTAGGCAAGCACTCTACCAACTAAGCTAAATCTTTAATCCTGCTGAGCATGGTGACAAACACCTTTAGTCCTAGCACTCAAGAGGTTGAGGTAGGAAGAGCACTATAAATTCGAGGCCAGCCTGGAGGTACAGAGTAAATTCCAGGTCAATTTGGGCTAGAATGAGATCCTACATAAGAAAAAGGAAGGAAGGAAGGAAGGAAGGAAGGAAGGAAGGAAGGAAGGAAGGAAGGAAGGAAGGAAGGAAGAAAGAAAGAAGAAAGAAAAAAAGAAAATAACTCAATCCTCAGGTATTTTCCTTTTTTTTAAAATTATATTTATTTGTGAGGGAAACAGAGAAAGAGTATGGGCATGCCAGGATCTCTGGCTACTGCAAATGAACCCAAAAAGCATGCACCTTTGTGCATCAGGCTTACCATGGGTACTGGGGAACTGAACCCAGGCCAGGCCATTAGGCTTTGCAAGAAAGCACCTTTAACCACTGAGCCATCTCCCCAGCCCCCCCCCAATATTTTATTTTTTTTTAATATTTTATTTAGTTGAGAGAGAAAGAGGCAGATAGAAAAAGAGAATGGAGGCCGGACATAATGGCACACGCCTTTAATCCCAGCACTCAGGAGGCAGAGGTAGGAGGATTGTCGTGAGTTCAAGGCCACCCTGAGTCTACAGAGTAAATTCCAGGTCAGCCTGGGCTATAACAAGACCCTACCTGAAAAAAAAAAAAAAAAAAAAAAAAGAGAGAGAGAGAGAGATTGAGAATGGGCACACCAGGGCCTCTAGCCACTACAAACAAACTCCAGATGCCACCTTGTACATCTGGCATTACATGGGTACTGGGGAATCAAACTTGGGTCCTTAGGCTTTGCATGCAATTGCCTTAACTGCTGAGCAATCTCTCTAACCCTCAGATATTTTCTTTTTTTTTTAATTTTTCATTATTATTATTATTTTCATTTTTTTATTATTTTATTTAATTTTGGAGAGAGACACAGAGAGAAACAGATAGAGAGGGAGAGGAAGACAGATAAAGCTGGGCATGCCAGCAGTCTCTCAGTTGCTGTGAACAAAATCCAGATGTGTGCACCCCTTCTGGGCAAGTGCAGCATTGCGCCCTTGCGTCACTTTGCATCTGGCTAAACGTGGGACCTGGAGATTGGAACCGCTGGAGATTGGAACCAGCGTTCTTAGGCTTAGCAGGCAGGCGCCTTAACCACTAAGCCATCTCTCCAGCCCTATTATTATTTATTTATTTATTTGAGAGAAAGAGAGGGAGAGAGCTAGAGAGAGAATGAATGCACCAGGGCCTCCAGCCACTGCAAACAAACTCCAGATGCATGCGCCCCTTTGTACATCTGGCTTACATGGGTTCTGGGGTATCAAACCAAGGTCCTTTGGCTTTGCAGGCTAGTGCCTTAACCACTAAGCCAACTCTCCAGCCCCGATATTTTAACAATAACTTCAAACCTTAGGACCCATGTAGGGCCACATAAACAGGGGTGCATGCATCTGGAGTTCATTTGCAGAGGCTTTGGTGTGCCTATATACTCTTCTCTCTCCCTCTCCTCACATCTGGCCCTATGTAGACACTGGGGAGTTGAATTCAAGCTGACAGGCTTTTCAAGCAAACACCTTTAACCACTGAGCCATCCCATATTTATAAGAGCTGGTGAGATAGCTCAGTGGTTAAAGCTGCTTGCTTGTGTAGTGAGTTCCAGATCACAAAGGAACAGAGCACCCAAAAAAATTTAAAAGGGAGAATCTTTATTCAGGCCAGCCGGCATCTGTCTCTCCACAGCTGGATGCTGAGGAAGAGAACAGCAACAGCCCATCTCCACAGTGAGGTTTTAAAGGCAAAAACTACATTCCTGCCCTTCACTCTGCAGTCATCCCTCCTCTCCCCTTATTAATTTTGCAAGAGCAAGCAAGCATGGTTTACAAAAGCAGAATGTGGCGGTCAGCACAGAGCAAGCACCAGATAAGGGCGAGACCAAACACCAGATGGTGACATGCAGCATGTACCAGGGACCGGGTTGCCTTGACTTCAGGGCAAGACTAACATCAGGTATCGTAGCTACTGTTCTGTGTGAATCTTTATTCTCCTGTGGCTCCTGGAGAAGGTCAAGATGGCTTCCCTTAGGTCTGTTGATTGTTTCACTTGTAAAGCATGAGAGCCCAGGTTTGATTCGCCAGTACCTATGCAAAGCCAGATGCACATAGTGACACATGTGTCTGGAGTTCATCTGCAGAGGCAAGAAGCCCTCATGCTTTATATTGGAATCTTAGCCAAGTGCGGTGGTGCACACCTTTAATCCCAGCTCTCCGGAGGCAGAGGTAGGAGAAACACCGTGAATTTGAGGCCACCCTGAGACTGCATAGTGAATTCCAGGTCAGCCTGGACCAGAGTGAAACCCTACTTCAAGAAAAAAAAATTGGTATTTTGTTTTGCACATTATGGTGAGCATGCATGTATATACATGTTATTGTATTCATATAGGGGTATGTGGGCATGTGCATGTGCATATGGATGTGGAGGCAGGAAGCTGATGTTGGATATTGTCCTCAATCAGTTTCCAGTTTTGTTTGTTTGTTTTTTTGTTTTCCAAGGTAGGGTCTTACTCTAGCTCAGGCTGATCTGGAACTCACTATGTAGTCTCAGGGTGGCCTCGAACTCTCGGTGATCCTCCTACCTCTGCCTCCCGAGTGCTGGGATTAAAGGTGTGCACCATCACGCCCAGCTACTTTCCAGTTTATTTACTGAAGGGTCTCTCACTTGACTTTAGAGCTCATTGATTTATCTGGTCTAGCCAGTTTGCCCTAGGGATCACTTCCCTATGGCTGAGATAATAGCTGGGCTACCACACCCACCCAGCATTTGATCCATTGAGTCATCTCCCCAGCCTCAAAATTGAAATTTCAGGCTGGGCGTAGTGGCTCACACCTTTAGTCCCAGCACTCGGGAGGCAGAGGTAGGAGGATTGCCATGAGTTCGAGGCCACCCTGAGACTACATAGCTAATTTCAGGTCAGCCTGGACCAGAGTGAGACCCTACCTCAAAAAACAAAACAAAACAAAATTGAAATTTCAGTATGTAGTCTCAGGGTGGCCTTCAACTCATGACAGTCTTCCTACCTCTGCCCCCCCTGCAGTGCTGTGATTAAAAGCATGTGCTACCATGCCCAGCAAGATTGCAATTTTATTTTATTTTTAAATATATACTTTATTAATTTAAGAGTGAGAAAGAGGCAGATAGAGAGAATGGGTGCACCAGGGCCTCTAGCCACTGCAAAGGAACTCCAGACACATGCACCACCTTGTGCTTCTGGTTTATGTGGGTACTGGGGAATTGAACCTGGGTCCTTAGGCTTCAAAGGGAAGTGCCTTAACTGCTAAGCCATCTCTCCAGCCCCCAAGACTGGAATTTTAATGTCAAGTGTGATGGTTTACATCTGTAATCCCAGTACTTGGGAGGCTGAGACAGGAGGATCATCATGAGTTCAAGGCAAATTAGACCTACCTCAGAAAACAAAAACAAAGATGGGAAGTATATTACTGACTAGGATAACAAGCCTTCACCTGGCTTCCAGATGCTTTTTATGCTTTTAGTTCTAGTGATTAGGAAACTAATGGAATGATAATGTTGTTCCAATAAAGGTCATCTAGTGGTGAAAGCGATTACAGGGTGCCTACTTAGAGCACTTGTCAGTACAAGCAGCCTGTTGTTTGCTGATTCTTGGTTAATAAGTCTTTTGAAGGTGTCCTAACATGAATTGTCCTTGCTATGTCATCAAAAACTTCCACCCTGGTAACATTATTACCTTAGAAAACAGATGAGATAAGCCAGTGCACCTCTTTCATCCCAGCAGTCGGGAGGCAGGGGTAGGAGGATTGTCTTTGAGACACTGAGAGTACATAGTGAATTCCAGGTCAGTCAGAGCTAGAGTGAGACCCTACCTCGGAAAACCATCCATTATATGAGAGAGAGAGGGAAAGAGAGAGAATGGGCACACCAGGGCCTGTAGCCACTGCAAACGAACTCCAGATGCATGTGCCCCTTTGTGCATCTGGCTTATGTGGGTATTGGGGAATTGAACTGGGGTTCTTAGCCTTCAAAAGCAAGCACCTTAATGGCTAAGCCACCTCTCTAACCCATCAAGACATTTTAAGAATAGGTTTACTCTGGAGGCAGGGGTAGGAGGATTGCTATGAGTTCAAGGCCAGCCTGAGACTACACAGTGAATTCCAGGGCTAGGGTGAGACCCTTCCTTGAAGAACCAAAAGAAACAAAACAAAAAAAAAAAAAAAAAAGAGAGAGAGAGAGAGAGAGAGATGAGATGGCAAGTAGAAGGTAAAGAACAGAACATTCAACAGGGCATTAATCAACCTGAAGCAGAAATGATTGGATTAACCCCATTGAAAAGTGGAAGCAGGGACTAGGAGATGAAAGATTTAAAAAAACCCAAAAAAGCCGGGCGTGGTGGCGCACGCCTTTAATCCCAGCACTGGGGAGGCAGAGGTAGGAGGACCACCGTGAGTTCAAGGCCACCCTGAGACTACACAGTTACTTCCAGGTCAGCCTGAGCCAGAGTGACACCCTACCTCGAAAAACCAAAAAAAAAAAAAAAAAAAAAGGCAGGTAGAAGCAAGCAGAACAACATCAAGCTGGTTACTAAACAGAGGCCTCCTCCCCTATAAGCTTCCAGCAGTTTCCACCACAGTCTTTTTTTTTTTTTTTTTTTTTTTTTTTTTTTTTTTGAGTCAGGGTCTTACTGTTGCTCAGACTGACCCAGAATTCATTCTATAACCCAGGCTGGCCTTGAACTCATGGAGATCCTTCTACCTCAGCCTCCCCAGTGTTGGGATTAAAGGTGTGCACCACCTTGCCTGGCTTTATGGGCATTTTTATACCAGGGGACAGACACTTATGACTGTAAGGAAAGTATAAGAAAAGCAAAAGAGAACACTGGATTTTGATCTATACAAACAAGACTATTTATTAAGAGAAAACAGCGAGGGACTTCAGCTTTCCTGCAGGATGAAGGCTGATTCTTTGGGTCAGGCTGAGGTGCAAGCTTATAAGGGGACCCTAAGACAAACAGGCTGTACCAGCTGCAGGTCCAACGCAAGAAGATAAGGAACTGTAGTTATTTGTGTCCTTGCTCAGAATAAACTTTTTTTTTTGTTGTTGTTTTGAGGTAGGGTCTCACTCTAGCTCAGCTCAGGCTGACCTGAAATTCACTATGTAGTCTCAGGGTGGCCTCAAACTCATGGCAATCCTCCTACCTCTGCCTCCTGAGTGCTGGGATTAAAGGCATGTGTCACCATGCCCAGCTAGAATAAGCTTTTTTAGGCAAATTGTCTAGGAAGGATAACCCACCAGACCGTTTCTGTTCCCTCAAGGTTTTCTGAGCTAAGGGAAGTTTATCATTTGAGAGTAGACAGGCTTGTCAAAGTCAGGCTTCTGAAGTTTTATTGCTTGTTGGTCTTAGGGATAGCCATCAACTCTTTAGTTCCTTCTAGTTTTCAAGGAAGTCTATTAACCCTTCAAGGACCTCTGTTCAAGTGTTAAGATTTAGGGTAAGGCTGGGAAGCAGATAGCCTGGGAAATGATTGATTTTCCAGCCTAACCCTTGACCTGTAAACATGCTTGGGTCTGAGGAAAGGGCCCTGAGTCAGCTCTCAATAAGCTGTAACATCATGTGACAATTTACCAATACAATTTATATTAGAATAGCTTACACTGATATACTTCCCTCTAAATATATCAACACACATATCAACTAAGGTAAGTTTTTGTTTACATTTTTTCTTCTGACATAAAAATAGCATATAGTCACATTTGCTGAATTTTGAAAAATCCATATACTGTGTAACCCAAATTGTTATCAGAACAGATGACATTCTCATGACCCTGGAAAGTTCCTGGGCCTCCCTCAATCAGGGTACCATCATTCTACAAGACAATTCTGGATCCTAACCAGTATCTCCATCATCATTACTGACGAAGCTCACTCTATTACTTCAAGTAACTTAATGATGTTTCTAAACTTTTATAGAACAGCATCACTTCTGTTTATTTTAGAAAAATAACCTCAGATGTGAAAAATACTACATGCAAAAATATAGCTATGTGTTGTAGCAAAAAACAGAGATTCTACTTAAAACAGCAGGACTTAGGAAGATGGTTAAAAGGTGGAATGGGGCCGGGCGTGGTGGCACACGCCTTTAATCCCAGCACTTGGGAGACAGAGGTAGGAGGATTGTGAGTTCGAGGCCACCCTGAGATTACATTGTGAATTCCAGGTCAGCCTGGGCCAGAGTGAGACCCTACCTCAAAAAACAAACACAAACAAAAAAAAGTTGGAATGGTTAAGAGAATCTGTACTTTCCTCCCTCTCGTTCTCACTCCCTTCTATCTTATTTTCCTTCCCTTCTTTTAGTTATATATGTATATGTATATATTTATTTACTTGAAAGAGGCAGAAAAAGAGAGAAAGAATGGACACGCCAGGGCCTTCAGCCACTGGGAACTCCAGATGCTTGGGCCACCTTGTGCATCTGGCTTATATAGATCCTGAGGAGTTGAACCTGAGTCCTTTGGCTTTTCAGGCAAGTGCTTTAACCACTAAGCCATCTCTCCAGCCCCTCTTCTTTCTCTTTCTTTCTTTCTTTTAAAAATTTATCTTTTAATTTATTTATTAGAGGCAGAGAGAGGGAGAGAGAAAGAGAGTGAGAATGGACACGCCAGGGCCTCTAGCCACTGCAAACGAACTCCAAGTGCACGTGCCATCTTGTGCATCTGGCTTACGTGGGACCTGGAGAATTGAACTTGGGTACTTAGGCTTCACAGGCAAGAGCCTTAATTGCTAAGCCATCTCTCCAGCCTGCCTTTCTCTCTCTCTCTTTCCTTCCTTCTTTCTTTCTTTCTTTCTTTCTTTCTTTCTTTCTTTCTTTCTTTCTTTCTTTCTTTTCCTTCCTTTTTTATTAAAGTTTTAAAAATATATATATATTTTAATTTATTTGAGAGAGAGAAAGAGAGAGAATGGGTACACCAGGGCTTCCAGCAACTACAAATGAACCCCAGATGCATGTGCCACCTTGTGCATCTGGCTTATGAGGGTCCTAAGGAATTGAGCCCTGAACCAGGGTCCTTAGGCTTCACAGGCAAGCGCTTAATCACTAAGCCATCTCTCCAGCCCTCATTCTTTCTTCCCTTCCCTTCCCTTCCCTTCCCTTCCCTTCCCTTCCCTTCCCTTCCCTTCCCTTCCCTTCCCTTCCCTCCCTCCCTTCCTTCCTTCCTTTCTTTCTTTTTCCCTCTTTCCTTCCCTTTCTTCCCTCCCTCCTTTCTTTCTTTTTGTTTGCAGTGGTTAAAAGCCCTCCAGAGATTCACTATGTAGTCTCATGGTGGCCTTGAACTCACGGTGATCCTCCTACCTCTGCCTCCCAAGTGCTGGGATTAAAGGCATGCACCACTATGAAACTAACTGTAAATTTTATGTGTTTTACAAATGTTTCCCCAGAGGGTGATCTGTAATACTGACGTATACAATTTCAGGCATTTGGAACACTCCAGGCCAGAAGAGAACCTGGGCCCCTGAGCTGATTGATGAGAGGAAGGGCTGGACCAGAAAAAGAGAGTCAGGGAAGCTTTGCTACTTTTTTGTTTATTGAGTTTTGCTGTAAGCCCTCTCAAAATAAAGTACTTAAAGATGACTAACTCTCCTGCAACTCTTACTGTTTCCAAGCTCTGTGAGGTACAGCTATGATAATGAAATCTGAGGGTTTTAAAATTTTATTTATTTACTTTATCTGAGAGAAAGAGAAAGAAAAAGAGGGACACACACAGAGAGAATGGGCATGCCAGGGTTTTCAGCTACTGCAAACGAACTCCAGAAGCACATGCCACCTTGTACATCTGGTTTGTATGGGTCCTGGGGAATCAAAGGTGGGTCCTTTGGCTTTGCAGGCAAGTGCTTTAACCACCAAGCCATTTCTCCAGCTTGAAATCTGAGTTTTGGACGACTAACTGGTACAGACTTACCTGACTGGAGGCAGATGCATTATATATATATATATATATATATATATATATATATATATATATATTTTTTTTTTTTTTGACAACTTCTATACTTACATACAAAAAATGCATGATATTTCCCTCCCCTGCCCCCATACCCCTTTAGAACTCCAATCTCCATCATATCCCTTCCCTCTCTCCATTAGTCTCTCTTTTAATTTGTTGTCATCATCTTTTTCTTCTATTATGAGGGTCTTGCAAAGGTATTGCTAGGCACTGCAAGGTCATGGATATCAAGGCCAATTTCTGTCTGGACAGTTGCATTGTAAGGAGTCGTACCCTTCCTTTGGCTCTTCCATTCTATCCGCCCCCTCTTTCGCAATGAGCCCTGAGCCTTGGAGGGTGTGACAGAGATGTTTCAGTGCTGGGCACTCCTCCATCCCTTCTCAGCACTGTGTTGCCTTTTGGGTCATTCCAGTAGTCATCGCCATCTGAAAAGAGAAGCTTCTCTAACCAGAAGTGAGAGTAGCATTAATATGTGAATATGAACATTAAGTGTAGTGCTTTCAGGGCAGCTTGGTAAGAATAATATATATATTTAGCCAGACAAGAGCAGGCTTTATACCTCTAAGGCTCATGACCTCCCCTGCTATAGACTTTTGCTTAGGTTTTTCAGTACCAGGCATGTATTCCCTCCCATAGAGAGGGCCTTCAGTCCAATTATGGAGCAGTTGGTTACCTCAAGAGCAGAGATTCTACTATTGCACCTGTTCAGTCAATGGGCCTGCATGGCCAAACTTGAATATTCAGTGTCCACTGTTTTCACTACTGATGACTTCTGTGTCCCATACGGCTGCATGCAGTGCAGCTTTTTCCAGCTTTCTGTTGGCTGGTCTACAGGGAGACGGAGATGCAATTTTTAAAATATTAGGCCTGGCTGGAGAGAGATGGTTAAGGCACTTACCTGCAAAGCCTATGGACAGAGGTTTGATTCCCCAGTACCCATGTAAAGCCAGATGCATAGGGTGGTACAAGTGTCTGGAGTTTGTTTACAGTGGCTAGAAGTGTACTTGTATTCTCTCTATGTCATAAATAAATAAAATATTTTTAAAAATTAGGCCTTTTGGGTTCCATGGGAATGGGAGGAGGACAAAAGAGTGTAATGACAGATGTGTGTGGATATGATTATAGGCCAGATATGGTGGCTCACGCCTTTAGTCCCAGCACTCGGGAGGCAGAGGTAGGAGGATCGCCATGAGTTCGAGGCCGGCCTGGGATTACAGAGTGAGTTCCAGGTCAGCTGGGCTAGAGGGAGAACCTACTTCAAAACAAAATAAAACAAAACCAAAAAAAAAAAAAAAGCTAAGCCTTTTTTCGTTGGAAAAAGCAGTGATAGGAAGGGCAGAAAGGACAGTGGTTATCCTTCTGTAGTTTTTCAATACAGTCCTACAACCGGAAGTCAACTAAATACAAAAATGCCTCCTTGGGGCAACACCTGCCTAAGCGGCAGAGACCTGCAGAAGTAAGCTAAGCAAGCCGAACTGCTTCAGGGACGCTTGCAGCCCAGCTAGGTTGCCATTCCCAGAAGGGGGCGCACTACATAATGGTACTCTCTCAGTTGGCTGAAGCTCCGCCCTCTGGACCCGCCCGTCCATTACGTACAAGGGCGTCAAGTCCAACCAGTAGCTGATGCTACCGCACTGTGTTCATCATGGAGCAGGCGCCACGGTGTCGTCTCGTTCCGCGGTGGCTGTCGCTGCTTTCGCTGCTGCTGGGCCTCGGCGCGGGTAGGTACGAAAGGCGCACCAGCTGGCATGTGTCGCTGCAGAGAGGAGAGTTTGCTAATGGGTTTGTGCTTGTTTGTTTGTTTATTTATTTATTTATTTGAGACAGGGTCTCCTGCCAAGGTAAATGAACTCTAGATGTTGGCATATGGCTTTTTTACGTGACTACTGGGGAATCGAACCCGGGTCTTCAGGGCTTGTAAGCAAGTACCTACCTTTAACCTTGTGAACCATCTCTCCAGCCCCCAAGGGTTTGTGGTGGTGTTTGTTTCTGAAACAAATTCCTTCTCCCCCGTGCTTACCTGTGTACTCTATATTGCTTTTGAGTGTCCTCATTTTTTTTTCCCCAAAATGCTTTCTGTGCTTTTTTTTTTTTAAATGTATTTATTTGAGAGAGAGAGAATGGGTTCACCAGAGCCTCCAGCCACTGCAAACGAACTTCAGACACATGCACCCGCTTGTGCATTTGGCTTATGTGGGTCCTGGGGAATTGAACCTGGGTCCTTAGGCTTTGCAGGCAAATGCCTTAATCGCTAAGCCATCTCTCCAGCCCCCCCTTTTTGACTCTTGTGTGGTCTGATGATACCTTTGCTCCACTCCCCTCTCCCACCACGTGCAGAAACAAATATGTGGCTTTGGAAACTGCCGATTCATGAGATTTCCACAGTCTGAAAACCACCTCCCTTTTCTGCGTGATTGGCTGGCGAAAGAAGTTACAGAGTTATTTTGAATTTTGAGCTGAGATGTGCTGTCAGAGACTCTGGAAAATTCTGCCACAACTGGGACTTTTTTTTTTTTTTTTTTTTTGAGAGGCTTATCCATTCTGTTTGATCAGCACAGAAAAAAAGAATAATAACATCTACTTCCACCAGCATGCTTTTGGGCAAAAATAAATTTGTGTTTAGTAAGGTGACTTGGAAATTGATTTTCACTCTTCAGTCAGCAAAATGGTACCCCATCTTCATCCAGGATGGAGAATATGAACTGAACTTAAACTCTTTTTTTTTTTGGGAGGGGTGGTTTCAAGGTATGGTCTCGCTCTAGCCCAGGCTGACCTGGAATTCACTATGTAGTCTCAGGGTAGCCTCAAACTCACGGCGATCCTCCTACCACTGCCTCCCAAGTGCTGGGTTTAAAGGTGTGTACCACCATGCGTGGCTGAACTTAAACTCTTAAACTGGTCCTTTAATCTTAGGAAGGTTGCATAGCAGCTAGCTATGGTTTAGTCTTGGCAGTTGGGGGACTCATCAGGCCCAGAACCTTCTGTCTGGGAGGTATAAAGTATGTTGCTCCCCCCCACCTTTTCTGTTCTTTTCAAGGTAGGTTCTTGCTGTAGCCCAGGCTGACCTGGAATTCGCTACTCCCTCCCATTTATTTATTTATTTATTTATTTATTTATTTATTTATTTGGTTTATTTTTATTTTTTTTGAAGGTAGCGTCTCACTCTAGCCTAGGCTGACTTGGAATTCACTATGTAGTCTCAGGGTGGCCTCAAACTCTTGGTGATCCTTCTACCTGTATCCCCTGAGTGCTGGGATTAAAGGTGTTCACCACCATGCCCAGCCTTCTTTTATTTTTTGAGGTAACACCTCACTGTAGCCCAGACTGACCTGGAACTCATGGAGTGATCCTCCTACTGCCTTTTCAGTGCTGGGATTAAAAAGTTGTGCGCCATGAAGCCTTGCTACCCCCCCTTTTTTTTTTTTTTTAAATGTTTACTGTTTTTATTTATTTGAGAGAAAAGGGAGGGGAGAGAGAATGGGCACATCAGAGCCTCCAGCCACTGTAAATGAAATCTAGACACATGCGCCACAGTGTGCATCTTGTTTATGTGGCTTTAGCTTTTCAGGCAAGTGCCTTAACCACAAAGCCATCTCTCTATCCCCTACCCCTTTTTGGTTTTTCAACTTAGGGTCTTGCTCTAGCCAAGGCTAGGATTCACCATGTAGTCTCAGGGTGGCGGTCTTCCTACTTCTGCCTCCTGAGTGCAGGGATTAAAGACATGTACCACCATGCCTGGCCCTACCCGCCCCCTCTTTCTTTCTTCCTTCCTTTCTTTCTTTCTTTCTTTCTTTCTTTCTTTCTTTCTTTCTTTCTTTCTTTTTTTTTTTTTTGGTTTTTCGAGGTAGGGTCACACTCTAGCTCAGGCTGACTTTGAATTCACTATGGAGTCTCAGGGTGGCCTCAAACTCACAGTAATTCTCCTACCTCTGCCTCCCAAGTGCTGGGATTAAAGGCGTGTGCCACCACGCCCAGTTTACCTCTTTTTTTTTTTTTTTTTTTTTTTGGTTTTGCGAGGTAGGGTCTCACTCTGGTCCAGGCTGACCTGGAATTCAGGGTGGCCTCGAACTCTCGGCGATCCTCCTACCTCTGCCTCCCGAGTGCTGGGATTAAAGGTGTGTGTCACCATGCCCGGCTTTACCTCTTATTTTTAATAGTAGTAACCACATGGGAGAGGAAGGGACCCGAGTCTTATCTGTCATTTTCTTTCTTTCTTTCTTTCTTTCTTTCTTTCTTTCTTTTTTCTTTTTTTTTGGTTTTTTGAGGTAGGGTTTCATTCTGGCCTGGCCTAGGCTAACCTGGAACTCACTCTGTAGTTCTCTCTGGGCTGGAACTCAGAACTCATAGTGATCCTCCTACCCCTGCCTTCCAAGTGCTAGGATCAAAGGCATGTGCCACCATGTCAGGCTCTCTTCATCCTTTTAATTCACAAGACAACATTGTCTCCTCATCTATTCCCATTTCTTCCCTATTGGGACCAGTTTTTGTTCTTTTACTTTCCAAAGAGGCAGAAAGGAGGAGATCATATACTCCCAATCATCAGGGACTCTCCTCTTCATGCCCACACTCACCCCACCTTTAAGAGGAACTGAAATCAGGGCTTCCCACAAGTCATGCAGCCCTAGTTAGGCAAGTGTTCTTCATCCCCTCATTATGTTGCCCAGGCTGGTCTGAAAATCTGGCTTCCTTTTTCACAGCTCAGTTGTCCCCTGCCCCCCCTCACCCTGTGCCTTATCCCCCACAATGTATTTTAGGCAAATTACCTGAGATATAAAATGTCTCTCTTGCCAGGCATGGTGGTGCACGCCTTTAATCCTAGCACTCAGGAGGCAAAGGTAGGAGGATTGCTGTATTCGAGGCCACCCTGAGACTACATAGTTAATTCCAGGTCAGCCTGGGCTAGAGTGAGACCCCACCTCGAAAAACCAACCAAACAAACATCTCTAGGCTAAGCATCCAGGCTTGTAATTCACCTGGATGTGATGCATCCTTCAGGACAATGACATTGAACTTCACTTTCAGGAGCTGTCATTGACTGGCCTGCACAGGAAGGCAAGGAAGTATGGGATTATGTGACTGTCCGAAAGGATGCCCACATGTTCTGGTGGCTCTACTATGCCACCAATCCTTGCAAGAACTTCTCAGAACTGCCTCTGGTCATGTGGCTTCAGGTAAAGAAACTTTCTTGCCTGGTCTCATGTTGAGGCCAGGTCTCCCTCTCTTACATCTTTGCTTGGTCTTGTGTGTGTGTGTGTGTGTGTGTGTGTGTGTGTGTGTGTGCTCGCGCGCATGTGCATACCCGCGCAGATGTGCCTGCTGTGCACATTGGTGTCCTCCTCTGTTGTTCTTCTCCTTTATTTCCTTGAAAGAGGCTCTCACTGAACACGGAACTGGCATTTTCCATCAGACTGATCTGGTGATCCCCAGCAATTTTCCTGTCTCTGCATCCTTCAGCCTAAATGCGTGGCCCTACCTGGCTTTTTTTGTTTGTTTGTTTGTTTGTTTTGTTTTGTTTTTTTTTGTTTTTCGGTTTTTCGAGGTAGGGTCTCACTCTAGCTCAGGCTGACCTGGAAATAACTATGTAATTTCAGGGTGCCCTTGAACTCACGGCAATCCTCCTACCTCTTCCTCCCGAGTGCTGGGATTAAAGGTATGTGCCACCATGCCCAGCTCGTACCTGGCTTTTTTCTTTTTTGAGATAGGGTCTGTAGTGGTTTCATTCAGCTGTCCCCCATAAACTTAGGTGTTCTGAATGCTAGGTTCACAGCTAGTGGACATTTGGGAATTAAAGCCTCCTGCAGGCAGTGTATTGTTGGGAGCGGGCTTATGGGTGTTATAGCCAGTGTCCCCTTGCCAGTGTTTGGCACACTCTCCTGTTCCTATTGTCCTCCTCATGTTGGCCACTGCTCATAACATCATTTTCCCCCTGCCCTCAAGTCTGTAAGCCCAAATGAACCTTATTTCCCACAAGCTGCTCTGGCTGGGTGATTTCTGCCAGCAATGTGAACCTCACTGCAACAGGGTCTCACTCTAGCCCAGGCTGACCTGGAATTCACTCTGTAGTCTCAAGGTGGCCTCGAACTTATGGAGATCCTCCTACCTCTGCATCCTGAGTGCTGGGACTAAGGGCATGCGCCACCACACCTGGCTTCTGGCTTTTTTTTTTAAACTTGTGCGCTGGGAATTGAACTCAGGTCCTCATGCTTGCACAGCAGGTACTCTTACCTGCTGAACTGCCTCCCCGGTTTTTTGCTGGCTCTTAAGGGTGTCTAGTTCAGCATTGAAGGATTAAGCTCATCCTTCTGAGTAAGGGTGTGGCCTAGGAGGCCAAGTCAGGGTGAAGGAGGCCCTATTTACTGGTCTTCTCCCAAGATCTTTGTGTGTGCGTGTGTGCATATGAGTGTGAATGTGGGTGCTTATAACAGCACATGTGTGGCGGTCAGAGGACAACCTTTGATGCCTTCTACCTTGTTTGAGGCAGGGTCTCATTGTTCACACGTTGCATTCACAGGATAGCTGGCCTGCAAGCTTCCAGGGATTCTCCTGTCTCTGCCTCCCACCTTGCAGATGTACTGGGATTACAGACATGTACTACCACGTCTGGTTTTACGTATGTCCTGGGGATCTGTACTCTAAATCATGCTTGCATAGAAAATACTTTTAATTACCAAGCCATCTCCCCAGCCCACTTCAGGATCACTTTATTTGCTTATTTTAATTAATAATTTATTATTATTATTATTATAGGGATTTTAAAAAAGATTTATTTTTATTTATTAGAGGCAGAGAGAGAGAGAGAGGCAGAGAATGGGCGCACCAGGGCTTCCAGTCATTGCAAATGAACTCTAGAAGCAGGTGCCACCATGTGCATCTGGCTAATGTGGGATCTGGAGAATCAAACCTGGATCCTTAGGCTGAAGGTGAACACTACCTCTGCCTCCCAAGTGCTGGGATTAAAGGCGTGTGCCACCACGCCCAGTTTACCTCTTTTTTTTTTTTTTTTTTTTTTTTGTTTTTGCGAGGTAGGGTCTCACTCTGGTCCAGGCTGACCTGGAATTCAGGGTGGCCTCGAACTCTCGGCGATCCTCCTACCTCTGCCTCCCGAGTGCTGGGATTAAAGGTGTGTGTCACCATGCCCGGCTTTACCTCTTATTTTTAATAGTAGTAACCACATGGGAGAGGAAGGGACCCGAGTCTTATCTGTCATTTTCTTTCTTTCTTTCTTTCTTTCTTTCTTTCTTTCTTTCTTTTTTCTTTTTTTGGTTTTTTGAGGTAGGGTTTCATTCTGGCCTGGCCTAGGCTAACCTGGAACTCACTCTGTAGTTCCAGTCTGGGCTGGAACTCAGAACTCATAGTGATCCTCCTACCCCTGCCTTCCAAGTGCTGGGATCAAAGGCATGTGCCACCATGTCAGGCTCTCTTCATCCTTTTAATTCACAAGACAACATTGTCTCCTCATCTATTCCCATCTCTTCCCTATTGGGACCAGTTTTTGTTCTTTTACTTTCCAAAGAGGCAGAAAGGAGGAGATCATATACTCCCAATCATCAGGGACTCTCCTCTTCATGCCCACACTCACCCCACCTTTAAGAGGAACTGAAATCAGGGCTTCCCACAAGTCATGCAGCCCTAGTTAGGCAAGTGTTCTTCATCCCCTCATTATGTTGCCCAGGCTGGTCTGAAAATCTGGCTTCCTTTTTCACAGCTCAGTTGTCCCCTGCCCCCCCTCACCCTGTGCCTTATCCCCCACAATGTATTTTAGGCAAATTACCTGAAATACAAAATGTGTCTCTTGCCGGGCATGGTGGTGCACGCCTTTAATCCTAGCACTCAGGAGGCAAAGGTAGGAGGATTGCTGTATTCGAGGCCACCCTGAGACTACATAGTTAATTCCAGGTCAGCCTGGGCCAGAGTGAGACCCCACCTCGAAAAACCAACCAAACAAACATCTCTAGGCTAAGCATCCAGGCTTGTAATTCACCTGGATGTGATGCATCCTTCAGGACAATGACATTGAACTTCACTTTCAGGAGCTGTCATTGACTGGCCTGCACAGGAAGGCAAGGAAGTATGGGATTATGTGACTGTCCGAAAGGATGCCCACATGTTCTGGTGGCTCTACTATGCCACCAATCCTTGCAAGAACTTCTCAGAACTGCCTCTGGTCATGTGGCTTCAGGTAAAGAAACTTTCTTGCCTGGTCTCATGTTGAGGCCAGGTCTCCTCTCTTACATCTTTGCTTGGTCTTTGTGTGTGTGTGTGTGTGTGTGTGTGTGTGTGTGTGTGTGTGCAAGACGCATGTGCATACTCCAGCGCAGATGTGCCTGCTGTGCACATTGGTGTCCTCCTCTGTTGTTCTTCTCCTTTATTTCCTTGAAAGAGGCTCTCACTGAACACGGAACTGGCATTTTCCATCAGACTGATCTGGTGATCCCCAGCAATTTTCCTGTCTCTGCATCCTTCAGCCTAAATGCGTGGCCCTACCTGGCTTTTTTTGTTTGTTTGTTTGTTTTGTTTTTCGGTTTTTCGAGGTAGGGTCTCACTCTAGCTCAGGCTGACCTGGAAATAACTATGTAATTTCAGGGTGCCCTTGAACTCACGGCAATCCTCCTACCTCTTCCTCCCGAGTGCTGGGATTAAAGGTATGTGCCACCATGCCCAGCTCGTACCTGGCTTTTTTCTTTTTTGAGATAGGGTCTGTAGTGGTTTCATTCAGGTGTCCCCCATAAACTTAGGTGTTCTGAATGCTAGGTTCACAGCTAGTGGACATTTGGGAATTAAAGCCTCCTTCAGGCAGTGTATTGTTGGGAGTGGGTTTATGGGTGTTATAGCCAGTGTCCCCTTGCCAGTGTTTGGCACACTCTCCTGTTCCTATTGTCCTCCTCATGTTGGCCACTGCTCATAACATCATTTTCCCCCTGCCATCAAGTCTGTAAGCCCAAATGAACCTTATTTCCCACAAGCTGCTCTGGCTGGGTGATTTCTGCCAGCAATGTGAACCTCACTGCAACAGGGTCTCACTCTAGCCCAGGCTGACCTGGAATTCACTCTGTAGTCTCAAGGTGGCCTCGAACTTATGGAGATCCTCCTACCTCTGCATCCTGAGTGCTGGGACTAAGGGCATGCGCCACCACACCTGGCTTCTGGCTTTTTTTTTTAAACTTGTGCGCTGGGAATTGAACTCAGGTCCTCATGCTTGCACAGCAAGTACTCTTACCTGCTGAACTGCCTCCCCGGTTTTTTTGCTGGCTCTTAAGGGTGTCTAGTTCAGCATTGAAGGATTAAGCTCATCCTTCTGAGTAAGGGTGTGTCCTAGGAGGCCAAGTCAGGGTGAAGGAGGCCCTATTTACTGGTCTTCTCCCAAGATCTTTGTGTGTGTGTGTGTGTGTGCATATGAGTGTGAATGTGGGTGCTTATAACAGCACATGTGTGGCGGTCAGAGGACAACCTTTGATGCCTTCTACCTTGTTTGAGGCAGGGTCTCATTGTTCACACGTTGCATTCACAGGATAGCTGGCCTGCAAGCTTCCAGGGATTCTCCTGTCTCTGCCTCCCACCTTGCAGATGTACTGGGATTACAGACATGTACTACCACGTCTGGTTTTACATATGTCCTGGGGATCTGTACTCTAAATCATGCTTGCATAGAAAATACTTTTAATTACCAAGCCATCTCCCCAGCCCACTTCAGGATCATTTTATTTGCTTATTTTAATTAATAATTTATTATTATTATTATTATTATTATAGGGATTTTAAAAAAGATTTATTTTTATTTATTAGAGGCAGAGAGAGAGAGAGAGGCAGAGAGAATGGGCGCACCAGGGCTTCCAGTCATTGCAAATGAACTCTAGAAGCAGGTGCCACCATGTGCATCTGGCTAATGTGGGATCTGGAGAATCAAACCTGGATCCTTAGGCTGAAGGTGAACAGGAATGCACCTTAACCACTAAGCCATATCTCCAGCCCAGGGTTTTTTTTTTTTTTTTTTTAGGTAGGGTCTTGCTCTAGCCCAAGCTGTCCTGGAATTCACTCTGTAGTCTCAGGGTGGCCTCGAACTCATGGAAATACTCCTACCTTCACCTTCCAACTGCTGGGATTAAAGGTGTGCGCCACCATGCCTGGCTGATTTTTTTTTTTTTTTTTTTTTTTTTTTTTTTTTTTTTTTTGAGGCTGGGTATTACTGTAACCCAGGGTGACTTGGAACTTACTCTCTAGCCCTACCTCTGCCTGAAGCTCATCTTTTTTAAAAAAGATTTTTGTTTTTCAATATTTTATTTATTTGAGAGAGAGAGAGAGGAAGAGGCAGAGAGAGAGAAAATGGGTGTGCCAAGGCATCCAGCCACTGCAAACAAACTCCAAATGCATGCGCCCCCTGTGCATCTGGCTTACCTGGAGAATCGAACCGGGATCCTTTGACTTTGCAGACAAACGCCTTAACCACTGTTGCGGTCCCCCCTAAGGCCAGCCCAGGAGGGACGGTAGGGTCTTTGCCGAGTTGGGGTGAGCAGCGCAGAGTCATGACACAGACTCCTGGGAGTTGGGTGGAAGCAGCAGAGTGCGAGCTGCTACAAACTCGTTTATTGAGGAAGTGCAAGTGGGTTTTAAGGGGCTTGGCTGGCTAATCGTTGTATGGGGTGGTCCCCTTTTTGTGACCAATGACAGCCTGTCTCTGGACAAGACATTTTGTAGCAGGCTTCTCGCGAGCATGGGACTGTAGCTGTTGTCATGCCAGGCCTGCACAGAATGCCATGTTCACAGAAGCCACTTCCTGGTTTCTTCTGCCATGTGGTCTGGCTAGGACCAGGCCTGTATTGTGCCATACAAACCACTAAGCCATCTCTCCAGCCCATGAATCTCATCTTTTATTTTTTTAATATTTTAATTAATTTATTTATTTGATAGAGAGGGGGAGAGAGAGAGAGAGAGAATGGGTGCCCCAGGGCCTCGAGCCATTGCAAATGAACTCTAGATGTGTGTGTCCCCTTGTGCATCTGGCTAACGTGGGTTCTGGGGAATTGAACCTATGTCCTTTGGCTTTGCAGGCAAATACCTTAACTACTAAGCCATCCCTCCAGCCTGAAGTTCATCTTTTTTTTTTTTTTTTTTTGGTTTTTCGAGGTAGGGTCTCACTCTAGCTCAGGCTGACCTGGAATTCACTCTGTATTCTCAGGGTGGCCTTGAACTCATGGCAATCCTCCTACCTCTGCCTCCCCGAGTGCTGGGATTAAGGCGTGCGCCACCACGCCCAGCTTTGAAGTTCATCTTTTAAAAGAACTTCTGCCGGGCGTGGTGGCGCACGCCTTTAATCCCAGCACTCGGGAGGCAGAGGTAGGAGGATAGCCGAGAGTTCGAGGCCACCCTGAGAATACAGAGTGAATTCCAGGTCAGCCTGGGCCAGAGTGATACCCTACCTCGCAAAAACAAAAAAAAAAAAAAAAAAAAAAAAGAACTTCTACCAGCCTTTTATGTCTTCGTGAAAATGATGCAAGGCCCAACCCTTACCCATAAGTGTGTTTGCATTTAAATGTTAACCTCTGAGCTTTGCCTCGGGAGGGGAGGAGGAGCTTTCTGCTGCATTCTTGAAGTGGGTGACCAGTGGTGGACTTACTTGGCTGGAAAACTACTGTTCTTAAGGAGGGGTTGAGGAACAAGGTCTTGCTTCAGCCTCTGAAAGGTGTGGGCACCACCCACATGGTGTTTGAAACTCTAGATGGCTCACCAGTAAAGAGTGTTCCCTTGTACATACCTCCCTGAGGTGCAGATGGGGCTTCCTCCACAAATGCCTCCCAGAGCATAGGCCTTGCCTCGTGGCCCAACGCTGCAGGACTCCTGCTGCGATGACAAAGGGATGAAGAATGGAGGGAGGGCCTTCCTTTCCTCCACTTCTCCTAGGTGTCTCTTCTAAGGGTTAGAGATGTGGCTCGGCCTGAGAGCCATGTAGGAAGATGCTCAGAGGAGAAGCCTATATGGTCAGCCCAGATGATGAATCTATGGCATAGTTAGCCGAGCATGGTGGCGCATGCCTGTAATCCCAGCACTCAGGAGGCAGAGGTAGGAGGATTACCATGAGTTCGAGGCCATCCTGAGAATACAGAGTGAATTCCAGGTCAGCCTGAGCTAGAGTGAGACCCTACCACAGAAAAAGAAAATGACGATAGATTAAAGTTAGTTTTTAGTTGGGTGTGGTGGCACATGCCTTTAATCCCAGAGTGAGACCCTACCTCGAAAAAAAAAAAAAAAAAAGGCTGGGCATGGACAAGCTTGGGCAACCTGGGTTTTTAGTACCTTCCTGTCATTTTTAGTAGACACTTCCCTTCTCTGGGCCTTGGTTTTCTTTTTTTTTTTTTTTTTTTTTTTTTTTTTTTTTTTTGAGGTAGGGTCTTTAGCTTAGACTGACCTGGAATTCACTATGTAGTCTCAGGGTGGCCTTGAACTCATGGCGATCCTCCTACCTCTGCCTCCTCAGTTCTGGGATTAAAGGCGTGCGCCACCACGCCCGGCTGGTTTCTTTTTTCTTTTTTTGATTTTTTTTTTTTTATTGACAACTTCTATACTTACAGGCAATAAACCATGATATTTCCGTCACGTCCCCTCATTCCGCTTCAGAACTCCGCTCTCCATCATATCCCCTCCCTCTCTCCATTAGTCTCTCTTTTAATTTGATGTCATCATCTTTTTCTCCTGTTATGAGGGTCTTGCAAAGGTATTGCTAGGCATTGCGAGGTCATGGATATCGAGGCCAATTTCTGTCTGGACAGTTGCATTGTAAGGAGTCATACCCTTCCTTTTCCTCTTACATTCTTTCTGCCACCTCTTCTGCAATGGACCCTGAGCCTTGGAGGGTATGATAAAGATGTTTCAGTGCTAGACACTCCCCCATCCCTTCTTCTCAGCACTATGTTGCCTTATGGGTCATTCCAGTGGTCATTGCCATCTGAAAAGAGAAGCTTCTCTAACCAGAAGTGAGAGTAGCATTAATATATGAACATTAAGTGCAGTGCTTGCAGGGCAGTTTGTGGGAATAATATATACATTTAGCCAGACAAGAGCAGGCTTTATACCCCTAAAGTTCATGACCTCCCCTGCCATATACTTTTGATTAGTTTTTTTCAGTACCAGGCATGTATTCCCTCCCATAGAGTGGGCCTTCAGTCCAATTAGGGAGCAGTTGGTTTCCCCAAGAGCAGACATGCCACTATTGCACCTGTTTGGTCATTTGGCCTGTCTGACCAAACTTGAGGTTTCTAGTGTCCACTGTTTTCATTGCTGATGATTTCTGTCTCCCATATGGCTGCATGCAGTGCAGCTTTTTCCAGCTTTCAGTTGGCTGGTCTACAGGGAGAAGGTTTTCTGCTCAGCACCAGCTTGGTTTCTCAGTGACCTTGCCGCTCAGGCAAGTGAGATCTTCAGCAATAGGGTCTTACCGTGTGTTTCTCAAGGGAAACCAAGGGCCTTGGCAATAACCTGTAATGTTTTGGAGGCAACAGGGACCTCCCTGGCCAACAACTCACTAGAAGGTATCCCATCCCAAGCAGTGAAATTTTTCTAGTAACAATCTATAGCTTCTGCATGTGCCATTATTCAAAAAAGTAGGTTTACATAAGTCTTATTCAGAATATCTTGAATTTGATTGACCCTCTCTTTTTTTTTTAGTTTAGACGAGGTAGGGTCTTGCCTTAGCCTAGGCTGATGTGGAATTCACTATGTCATCTCAGGGTGGCCTTGAACTCATGGCAGTGCTCCTGCCTCTGCCCCCTGAGTGCTGGGATTAAAGGTGTGCCTCACCGTGCCTGGCCATGGCCTCCTCTTTGTCCCTGCCTGACCACAGGGAACTTTCTAGGCTTTGCAGAAAAACAACATGTGCCCAACCCCAGCATCGCAAAACAGAACATGAGTTGCAAGCTTTTGCTTTTGTGTGATAGTGGGTGCATGTGTGCGCCTGTGTACCCCATGTTGCATGCATGCAGAATACAGAGGAAGACTGGGAGGGGGGGCGAGTCTCTCCATCCAAGGCTCGCTGTTGTTCCAAAACTGACTTACCAGGGAGTTCCAGCAATCCTTCGGTCTCCACCTCTCTCAGCACTGGGGTTACAAGTATGCATAGCCTTGCAGCTTTACATGGGTTCTGGGGAACAAAAATCATGTCCTCATGCTTGCATTGCTTGCACTTTTACTTGCGGAGCTGTCCCTCCAGCCACTGCAGAGTCGTTTTGAATGAATTAGTTGTCAACATTTTAAAGTTGATACATTTTATTTTTTTAGTATTTATTTATTTGTTTATTTATTTATTTGAGAGAGAGAGAGAGAGTGGGTACGCCAGACCTCCAGCCACTGCAAATAAACTCCAGATGCATGCGACCCCTTGTGCATCTTGCTTATGTGGGTCCTGGAGAATTGAACCAGGATCCTTTGGCTTTGCAGGCAAACACCTTCTCTCCAGCCCCACATTTATTTTATTTTATTTTATTTTATTTTATTTTATTTTATTTTATTTATTTTTAGTTTTTCGAGATAGGGTTTCACTCTGGCTCAGGCTGACCTGGAATTCACTATGTATTTTTAGGGTGGCTTCGAACTCATGGTGATCCTCCTACCTCTGCCTCCCGAGTGCTGGGATTAAAGGCATGCGCCACCACACCTGGCAAGAATAAAAAATATTTTTAAAAAAGAAAATGGGGGGGGGCTGGAGAGATGGCTTAGAGGTTAAGCGCTTGCCTGTGAAGCCTAAGGACCCTGGTTCGAGGTTCGATTCTCCATCACCCACATAAGCCAGATGCACAGAGTAGTGCATGTATCTGGAGTTCGTTTGCAGTGGCTGGAGGCCCTGGTACATCCATGCTCTCTCTCTGCCTCTTTCACTCTCTGTTTGTTGCTCTCAAATAAATAAATAAAAATAAAAAATAAAAAGGCAAGTCTGTTGGGCATGCCAAAGGAAAAAAAAAGAAAAAAAAAGAGAGAGAGCTGGAGAGATGGCTTAGGAGGGCTAGAGAGATGGCTTAGTGGCTAAGGCGCCTGCCTCCTAAGCCTAAGAACGCTGGTTCCAATCTCCAGGTCCCACGTTTAGCCAGATGCAAAGTGACGCAATGGTGCAATGCCACACTTGACCACAAAGGGGTGCACACATATGGATTTCATTCACAGCAGCTGAGAGACTGCTGGTGCGCCCATCTCTGTCTTCCTCTCCCTCTCTCTTTGTCTCGCTTTGTGTCTCTCTCCAAAAAATTCACAATGTAGTCTCAGGGTGGCCTCAAACTCATGGCGATCCTCCTACCTCTGCCTCCCAAGTGCTGAGATTAAAGGCGTGTGCCACCACCCCCGGCTCTGGTTTTCATTTGAAGAGACATACTTCGTTTTAACTTACTGTGTATTTTCTTTTTTTTTTTTAATTTTTTTGTTTATTTTTATTTATTTGAAAGTGACAGAGAGAGAAGGAGACAGACACACAGAGAGAGAGAGAATGGGCACACCAGGGCCTCTAGCCACTGCAAACAAACTCCAGATGCATGCGCCACCTTGAGTATCTTGGCTTATGTGGGTACTTGGGAGTCGAGCCTCGAACCAGGGTCCTTAGGCTTCACAGGCAAGCGCTTAACGGCTAAGCCATCTCTCCAGCCCTTACTGTGTATTTCCTATAAGCGCTTTTCACTGTTGCCACTTGATTTTTGTTTCATGGTTTGTGATTCTAAACATGATGATTCATCCTGCAGACGTGGCTTACTAACCTGTTTCCCTACCATGGGGCATTTGAGCTGCACCTTTTCCTCTTGTTGGTGCTGCTATTAATGGCTCTGCGATGAGCATCTCCAACTGGTTTGTGAACTTTTTACTACTGTTAGGAAACCTTGAGATGCAAAGTGGATGTAATCAAAGGGAGTCGGAGCTTTTGATTTTATCATCCGAGGTTGATGTCAGTTCAAAATGCTAGTATAGGAAGCATTTGCCTGGGGGAGCCTATTACATTGTCTAACCAGCCCTTAGCCTTGCCTCCTAAGTCTACATGTTTCCCACCCCTACCTCCACCCTCTCCTCCTGTTCCTCGTCTTCCTCCTCCTCCTCTTCTTCTTCCTCCTTCTAGAGAGAGAAAATGGGCAAATCTTGCTATGTTGCCTAGGCTAGCTTTGAACTCATGATCCTCCTGTCTTTCAGTGCTGGGATCACAGGCATGTATGAGCACACCCTGGCTTGTCCTATGCTCTTCTCTCCCTTTCCCACCCATCTTGCCCTGCAGAGAGAGACTGCGCTCTTTTGTTCTCAGCCCTGGGCCTGTGCCCTGCCTCAGCTGAGAAATCTCTCCTGAGACTCTTGCCCCCAGGCTCAGCCAGCCCTCCAGTTTGTCCAGAACATCGCCCTCCTTTCCTTTAACCTTCTCCCAAGGTCTTCCTCCCATCACCATCTCGAAGTCAACCCTACCTGGCCCTCCCCTTCCCTGTGAGCCCTTCAAAGATCATGGAACTCCTGTCTGTTGCAGTTTGGGGGCCCCAGGATGAAGCTGCAGTTCAGAATCCTGCTTTTCCACTGTTCCCGTATGTCCTCGGTATCACATGCTCCCTCCCTAGGACTTGTGGGTTATGTGATAACTAAACTGACCCTTGGACCTGGTATCTTGTCAATCCACAGGGTGCCAAGGAGAGAGTCTCCCACTTTGGGGGAAGGCAAGAAAGTTAAAAGGCCTAGGTTCCAGTTTGTTTGTTTGTTTGTTTGTTTGTTTGTTTGTTTATTTTTAGGCTTTTCAAGGTAGAGTTTTACTCTAGTCCAGGCTGACTTGGAATTCACTATGGAGTCTCAGGGTGGCCTTGAACTCATTGTGATCCTTCTACCTCTGCCTCCCGAGTGCTTGGATTAAAGGCGTGCGCCACCACGCCCCAGCTCAAGCTTTTAACTATTGGGGAAACTGAGTTTTAAAGTGAAGGTTCACTTAGTCCTTAATTTCTTAAAATAAGGTTCTCATACCTAAGATTACATCCTGGCTTTAAAGATAGCTCCTGCTCTGTTTAAAAACACTGTGTGTCCAACAGCATTTTATCTTTCAAAGAAAGAAAGAAAGAAAGAAAGAAAGAAAGAAAGAAAGAAAGAAAGGAGGAAGGAGGAAGGAAGGAGGGAGGGAGGAAGGAGGGAGGAAGGAGGAAGGAAGGAAGGGGAAGAAAAAGAAAAAAAAAAAAAGAAAAAAGGCTGAGCTTGGTGGTGAGACCCTACCTTGAAAAAAAAAAACAAAACAAAACAAAAAAAAAAAAACTTGACAAATGGAGAAACAACTAACTTGGTTGAGTACCTTAAAGTTGTTTATTTATTTATTTTAAAGATTTACTTATTTATTTTCTTTTCTTTTTATTTATTTATTACAGTCAGAGAGAGAGGGAGAGTGAGTGAGAATGGGTACAAACTCCAGATGCATGTGCTACCATGTGCATCTGGCTTATGAGGGACCTGGGGAATCGAACCTGGGTTCTTAGGCTTCACAGGCATACACCTTAACCACTAAGCCATCTCTCCAGCCCTGTTTATTTATTTTTTAAATTATGGGTTGTATGTTGCCTTATCTTTATGTATTTATGTATTTATGTATTTATTTATTTGAGAGAGAGGTAAATAGAAAATGGGCAGGTCGACCTCTAGTCACTGTAGACAAACTCCAGATACATAAACCACTTTGTGTATCTGGCTTTATGTGGATACTGGGGAAATCGAACCTGTGTCATTAGGCTTCACAGGCAAGCGCTTTAAGTGCTGGGCCATCTTTGCACCCTATATTTCAGTTCAGATGGAGCCCCCAATTACTGAGAGGCCCTGGACCAATGACATCTGTCTCTGGACTTTACTGTTACAGCTCTTCTTTGAAGTGAAAGGGTTTAGCGAAGGTATTTTTGAAAGTCTCCTCTGGTGCTACTGGTTGGTTAGAACCAGGGCAGGCCACGGCACAAACACAGCGAACCAGGAGGCTGGAAAGACCCCTGCGGGTCTCTTATCCCTCCAGTCTTTTCAAAGAGATGCAGAAATCCCTGGTACCCTACAGAAAAGTAGGTCCTTTTTTTTTGTTGTTGTTCATGTATTGCAGTATGTGTGTGTATGAGAAAGGATGCATACAGAGTTTATCATTGAACCTAGAATTCGCCATTTATTCTTGAGAGTAGCTAACCAGGAAGTCCTAGTGTTCCTTCTGCCTCTGTCCTCCTCAGGATTGGGGTCACAGGCATAAACAGCAACACTCTCAACTTTCACACGGGTACTGAGGCTCAAACCCAGGGTCTTAGGCTTTTGCAGCAAGAGTTCTTACTTGCTAAACCATTTATTTATTTATTTATTTAATTATTTATTTATTTATTTATTTATTTATTTATTTAGGTAGGGTCTCATTCTAGCTCAGGCTGACCTGGAACTCACTATGTAGTCTCAGAGGGGCCTTGAACTCTTGGCGATCCTCCTACCTCTGCTTCCCAAATTGCTGGAATTAAACGTGTGCGCCACCACACCCATTTTTATTTTGGTTTTTTGAGGTAGAGTCTTGCTCTAGGCTGTCTTGGAATTCACTATGTAGTCTCAGGGTGGCCTTGAACTTGAGGTGATCCTCCTACCTCTGCCTCTCAGGTGCTGGGATTAAAGGCATGTGCCACCATGCCCGTTTTTTAAAAATTATTATTGTTTTCAGTTTTTCAAGATAGGGTCTCGCTCTAGCCCAGGTTGACCTGGAATTCACTCTATAGTCTCAGGCTGGCCTCAAACTCACAGCATTCCTCCTACCTTTTCTTCTTCTATTTTGGGATTAAAGGCATTCACCACCATGCCCTGTAGATTTCTTTTATTTTGTATGTTTTAAATTAATTAATTATTTTTTTTTTTGAGATGTGGTCTCATGTAGCTAAGGCTGGTTTCAAACTGGCTATGTAGCAAAGGATGAGGACCTTGAACTCCTGATCCCCCTGCCTCCACCTCCTCAAGTGCTGGGATTACAGGTATGCACCTCCATGCCCAGCAGGAAATGTATCCATGCCAGGTGTGGTGGCACATGCCTTTAATAAGCCCAGCACTCAGGAGACAGAGTTAGGAGGATTGCTTTGAGTTTGAGGCCAGCCTGAGACTATATAGTGAATTCCAGGTTAGCCTGGGCTAGAGTGAGACCCTACCTCAAAAAACAAAAAAAGATAAATAAATAAAATAAAAGAAATAAGAAAAAAGAAAATGTATCCATTTTGCTGGATGACCAGCCATCAGCACCTCATCCGTCATTTATTGCAGGTGTGGTCACCAGTCAGAACAACTAGATCTTGGGTAAAGATCGTCTGGGTTTATGTTTGTTTCTTTCTCTTCCACAGGGTGGTCCAGGCGGTTCCAGCACTGGATTTGGAAACTTTGAGGAAATTGGACCTCTTGACAGTAACCTCAAACCACGAAAAACTACCTGGGTACCTTGAAGACTGACTGCCCCCAGTTATACCTGCCCTTGGGCCTTTAAGAGGCCCAACCCCATGAAGCCCCCCACAGCACAGGGCAGAGCCAGAGAATTCGCAGTTGTACCTTACTTGAGGCCTGAGCTCTCACCACACCCGTCCTCTCCTGCCCAGCCTGCCCTATCTTTTACCTCCTCCATCTCCATGACCCTTCTCCACCTACCTTCAGAAACTTCCAGTATGGTGATGCATAGCTGTAATCCCAGCCCTTGGAAGGTAGAGTAGGAGAATCTGGAGTTCAAGGCCATCCTTGGCTTGAGAGAAAGTTCAAGGCTAGCCTGGGCTACAAAAAACTTTGTCTCAAAAAAAAACCAATAAAGAAATAAAAGGAAAGAAAAAGCAGCTTTCTTTAGCTGACACTGGGGACCCACATGCTCTGTGTCCACAGACCACTGGCACAACTTCCTGTCTTTTGCTCTTTCCCACCCACTTCCTCAAGCCTTCAAGTCCTTGTTCTCATTGGCCCTTGGTATATGCCTGGTTCTCTGTTCCTATGCCCACCCCTCAGTCTCTTTTTCTTTCTTTCCTTTTTGTGGGGGGAGGGAGGTAGGGTCTCACTCTAGCCCAGGCTGACCTGGAATTCACTATGTAGTCTGTGGCTGGCTTCAAAATCACGGCGATCCTCCTACCTCTGCCTTCTGAGTGCTGGCATTAAAGGCGTGCACCACCATGGCCTCATTCTTAGCATCACTTCCCTCCCTAACTCCACTGGTCAACCCTCTTGCTCCCCAAGAACCTCATTCTTTTCAGTTCACGCCCTACACTTGCTTCTTGTGGTAGCCCTACTAGGTGCCATCCCCTCTGGTTTTGTCCCCAAGCCTCCCAGAACCAAAGTTGCTACCAAAGGCAGGGGCGGAGAGCATGGGTCCTGGTGCTGCTGGCACTTCTTTAACTCTGTGACCTTGCACATGTCCTGGGCCCTTTTGGGGCTTTGATTTCCTGGTCAGCAAATAATGTGGCTGGACATCATTACCAAGGATCCTTTCAGATGCACAATTTTGTAATTTTTAGCCTCGTTTTTATTTATTTTTAAAAAATATTTATTTAAGACAGAGGGAGAGAAACAGGCAGCTAGAGAAAGAATGGATGTGCCAGGGCCTCTAGCTACTCCAGATGCATGAGCCACCTAGTGCATCTGGCTTTATGTGGGCACTGGGGAATCAAATCTAGGTCCTTTGCAGACAAGTGCCTTAACTTCTGAGTCATCTTTCCAGGCCTTTTTTTTTTTTTTTTTTTCTTTCTTTGGGCACACCAGGCCCTCTAGCCACTACAATTGAATTCCAGAAGCATGTGCCCCCACCTGCATCTGGCTTACATGAGTTCTGGGGAATTGAACCTGGGTCCTTAGGCTTCACAGGCAAGTGCCTTAATCACTAAGCCATCTCTCCCGCTCTGCCCTTTTTTTTTCGAGGTAGGGTCTCACTCTAGCCCAGGGTGACCTGGAATTCACTATGTAGTCTCAGGGTGGCCCCAAACTCTCAGCAATACTCCTACCTCTGCGTCCCGAATGCTGAGATTAAAGGCGTGTGCCAACACACCTGCTCCTCCCCCCCTTTTTTGAGATGGTCTCATTCTAGCCCAGGCTAACCTAGAACTCACTCTGTAGTCCTAGGCTGGCTTTGAACTCACAGGAATCCTCCTACCTCAGCCTCCCAAGTGCTGGGATTAAAGGCTTGAGCCACTACATCTGACTAATTAGATTAATCTGGAAGAAAATATAACCTTACTGCTTCAAGTTCCTGCCCAGACTGACCCTTGATATGTGCCGAGCATGGTGGCACATACCTTTGATTCCAGTACTTGGGAGGCTGAGATAGGAGGATCACCATGAGTTCAAGGCCAGGCTGGGCTAGAGTGAGATTCTATCTTGAAGGAAAAAAAAAAAAAAAAAAAGAAAACCTTGATAGTGAAGCCAGAGATGGCCTTGAACTTTTTTTTTTTTTTTTTTTTTTTTTTTTGTTTTATTGAGGCACGGTATCTGCTCTAGGCCAGGCTGATGTAGAATTCACTGTGTAATATCAGGTTGTCCTTGAACTCAAAGCAATCTCCCTACCTCTGCCTCCTGAGTGCTAGACTAAAGGTATATGCTACCACATGTTTTTTTGTGGGGTTTTTTTTTTTTTGCCTTGAACTTTTTGATTCTCCTTCCTCTACCTCCTGAATGCTAGGATTACAGGCTTATACTACCACTGCTGTTTTATGACATGTTGGGGATGGTGCCAAGGGCTTCCAGGCTTGCTGGGCAAGCCCTCTATTGACTAGGCAACATCCTTGTCTCACCCTCTCCTTTTAAAGAAAAATCCCTTTCATCAGTGAGATAAAATCACCACACCAGTGTCAGTATGTATGTGGGTTTTTGCTGAGTTGGGTGATAGAAGGATAATTACTGGCCAACCAGATTGTTTTAGATGTTCTCTTCTCCTTGGTGGTGTACTGTAGCTCCAGTCTGCCAGTCTTCTGTTTGTGGATAATCCTGTGGGCACTGGCTTCAGTTACGTGAACAAGAGTGATGCTTACACTACAGACCTGGATATGGTGGCTTCGGACATGATGGTTCTCCTGAAGAGCTTCTTTGATTGTCACAAAGAATTCCAGGTAGGCAAAGGCTCAGGCTCAGCTGTGCAGTAGTGACAGTGTTGAATGGAATAAGTGAATTCTCCTGTATAGACAGCTTCAGTTTCGCTGAGATGAACTTCCAGACTAGGCACAGTTATGGAGGAAGGGATATTATTTATTAAAGCTTACAGATCTAGGGGAAGTTCCATAATGGCAGAAGAAGCGGCCTGCTTTCACAAGACCAAACACAGAGAGCAAAGCCACTAGCCAAAAGCCACACAGCACAGCACACTTTAGGAACTCTATCAAGGCACACTTTGCATATCTTTAGATTGAAATCCTAAACCCACCACCACACCTTAAAATCCACTCAGTGACATTGCCTCCAGCCAGGTGGATGCAGATGCAAACAGCAAACTAATAAAACACTGAATATATTGGGGGCCATCTAAAGGCACCGAGTAAACATTTTCAATTGGTATAAGGCATAGCAAGGAGAGACTAGTATAATGCAAACTCAACCGCCATCAGCAATCATCAAACTTCTGCAGTTCAAGTTCAATACAACCAGAGACTACCAGTCTCCAGATTTTCTAATTCTGCCCCTCTGGGCAGAGTAGCCAGGGAAACTTCCATCCCAAGCCAACAGTGCACTTCATGGTAGCCCTTGCACAGTCCTGGTATATCCAAAATGTCATCGGGTCTCCATGTAAACCACAGGTCCATTTCCAAAGGCTCTTCAGCCTATCAGGGTATCACGCCCTGCCTCATGCTGCATCTTAGCAGCAACTCCTGGAACAATGTGTAATTCATGACCACTCCACTCATTTTTCATGCTTTCGAAACTAATACCAGGTGTGCAGGACATCCATATTCTTAATTTAGGAATGAAATAAATCATAACCTTGAAAAGCAGGTTCCTTCTCCATTCAACTCCTTCTCAAAAGAGTTTGCATTTCTAACAGTCTTTCCTCAGGCATCTTCTCCATTGTTTTAGTGTAAAGCAGTTGGGCCATCTTTCTTAAGATTGCTAATGTGTTTCACAATAGCAGCTTCAGCAACCTAAAACCAGTCTCAGTGCCTATAATTTTAACTTGCTTGAGATTTTCCAACTTAAAATCTTAAATCTCTCAGTCCAATATCTTTAGCCAAACACATCAGTCCACTAAAAATTTAATCTTGATCAAACTCTGGGCCTGGGCAGCAGAACACAGCCAGCCCTTATGCCAGTAACCCAGTTCCAATAAAGTCCTCTGCAGTCTTTCCTTCCCCTTAGGAAGCTCATAAGCCAAGCCTCGAAGTTCAATACTATCTGCATTTAGCATTCTCAAATTCTCATCAGAATAGTCCATAATACTTGGCTTACCACTCCAGAAGTCACCTTCATTTGCAAGCACCAAGCCCACACCTGTTCCTCCAAAACAAAGGTTCCAACAGACCAAAATTCACATGTTCAGGTTCATCTGCCCCCACTCCTGGTACCAACTTTTGTGGTAGACAGCTTCAGGTTTGCTGAGATGAACTTCTAGACCAGGTACAGTAATGGAGGAAGGGATATTTATTGAAGCTTACAGATCCAGGAGAAGTTCCATAATGGCAGAAAAAGTTGGACTGCTTTCACAGGACCAAAAAAGAGAGCAAAGCCACAAGCCAAAAGCCACACAGCACACCTCAGGAACTCCAGCTAGGCACACTTTGCATATCTTTAGATTGAAATCTCAAACCCACCACCACATCTTAAGATCCACCCAGTGACATTGCCTCCAGCCAGGTGGCTGCAGATGCAAACAACAAACTAATAAAACACCGGATATGTTGGGGGCCATCTATTCAAACTACCACATCTCCCAAATTCAATGTCAGTTGATTTTCTGAGAAGCCCTGTTCACTCCCAAGGTTGGATTGTGGGGTTTTGTCTAGCGAGACATCATAATTAGATATGGGGAAAAAGACAAAAGCAGATTTTTTAATTATCTAAAAAAATATTTTATTTTTATTTATTTATTTGACAGAGAAAGGGAGGGAGAGAGAATGGGCACACCAGGGCCACTAGCCACTGCAAAGGAACTCCAGACACATGCACCCTCTTGTGCATCTGGCTAACATGGGTTCTGGCCAATTGAACTAGGGTCCTTTGGCTTTGCCTGCAAATGCCTTAAACCTCTAATCCATCCCTCCAGCCCCAAAAGCAGATTTTTAAAAATACTTTGTTTGGGTTGGAGAGATGGCTTAGCAGTTAAACGCTTGCCTGTGAAACCTAAGGACCCGGGTTTGAGGCTTGTTTCTCCAGGAGTTGCATAATCCAGATGCACAGGGGGCACACACATCTGGAGTTCATTTGCAGTGGCTGAGGCCCTGGTGCACCCATTCTTTCTCTGTCTGCCTCTTTATCTCAAATAAATAAAATATAGAAGTCATTTGTGTGAATTAACAGGCAGTTAGGATATTTAATTCTTTGTAAACTTTGCTTGCCAGATGGTTCCATTCTACATATTCTCAGAATCCTATGGAGGAAAGATGGCTGCTGGCATTGGCCTAGAACTTCACAAGGTAACAGAGACGATGGTTTTGTAGTATGGCTTGGGATGAAAACTCAGTTTTGTATACTCACCCATAGTATCCATGAACATTTTATAAGGAACTGTGGAGCTGGCGAGATGGCTCAGTAGTGAAGGTACTTGCCTGCAAAGCCTAAAAACCCTAGTTCGATTCCCCAGGACCTACATGAAGCCAGATGCACAATGAAGCACATACATCTGGAGTTTGCCGTGGCTAGAGGCCCTGTAGTGCCTATTCTTCCCCCTCAACCTCGCCCCTACTCTTGTGTGTGTGTTTCTCCCACCCCGCTGTGTGTGTGTGTGTGTGTGTGTGTGTGTGTGTGTGTGTGTCTTTGTCTCCTTCTGCTTGTAAACAAATAAATAATATAAAAAATAAAAGTGCTGGAAACAGGGCTGGAGAGATGGCTTAGTGATTAAGGCACTTGCCTGTGAAGCCTAAGGACCCAGGTTCAATTCTCCACATCCCACATAAGCCAGAAGCATATGGTGGCACATGTGTCTGGAGTTTGTTTATAGTGGCTAGAGGCCCTGGCATGCCCATTCTCTCTCTCTCTCCCTCCCTCTCTCTGTCTCTAATAAATAAATCAATAAAGCTGGGCATGGTGGTGCATGCCTTTAATCCCAGCACTTGGGAGACAGAGGCAGGAGGAGCTCTGTGAGTTTGAGGCCACCCTGAGACTACATAGTGAATTCCAGGTTAACCTGAGCTAGGGTGAGACCCTACCTCGAAAAACCAAAAAAAAAAGAAGAAGAAGAAATAAATCAATAAAAATAAATTTTAAAAAAAGTGCTGGAAACATGGCTTAGCAGTTAATGCACTTGTCTGAGAAGCCTAAGGACCCATGTTTGATTCTCCAGGTCCTATGTAAGCCAGAGGCACAAAGTGATACAAGCACTCAGAGTTGTACATGCGCATAAGGTGGCTCATGAGTCTAGAATGGCTGGAGGCCCTGGTGCACCAATTCTCTCTCTCTCATTAAAAAAAAAATTTTGGTGGCGCACGCCTTCAATCCCAGCACTTGGGAGGCAGAGGTAGGAGGATTGCTGTGAGTTTGAGGCCACCCTGAGACTACATAGTGAGTTCCTGGTCAGCCTGGGCCAGAGTGAGACCCTACCTCAAAAAAAAAAAAAAAAAAAAAACAAATAGATTATATTATATATGTGTATGGGTCATGGTATAAGTGATAAAAGGACATTTAGCCAGGTGTGGTAACGCACGCCTTTAATCCCAGCACTTGGGAGGCAGAGGTAAGAGGATCACTGAGTTCAAAGCCACCATGAGACTACATAGCGAATTTCAGGTCGGCCTGGACTAGAGTGAGACCCTACCTTGAGGGGGGAAGGACATTTAATGATTAGGGAATGAGGCTGGGTGTGGTGGCGCACGCCTTTAATCCTAGCACTTGGGAGGCAGAGGTAGGAGGATCACTGTGAATTCCAGGTCACGCTGTGCTAGAGTAAGATCTAAAATCCAAAAAAAATCTAAATTGGACATGGAGACTCATGCGTGTAATCTCAGACCGGGGAGGCTAAGGCAGGCATATAGCTGCAACTTCAAGACAAGTATGGGCTGCATAGCTATGACCCTGTCACAAAGAAAGATTTTACTTTCCTACCAGCTAGAGATAGTGACTCTTATTTTATTTATTTATTTATTTATTTATTTATTTATTTATTTATTTATTTATTGAGGTAGGGTCTCACTCTAGCCTAGGTTGTCCTGGAACTCTCTCAGTAGTTCCAGCCTTGGCACCATGCCCTGCCTAAAAACTTTTTTTCCAGGTAGGGTCTCACTGTAGTTCATGCTGACCTGGAATTACTATGTAGTCTCAGGGGGTCTCAAACTCACAGAAGTCCTCCTATCTCTACCTCCCGAGTGCTGGGATTAAAGGTGAACTTTTAAAAAAATATATTTTTTATTTATTTATTTGAGAGAAAGAGACAGAGAGAGAAAGAATGGGCATGCCAGGGTCTCCAGTCACTGCAAACAAACTCCAGATGCATGTGCCACCTTGTGCATCTGGCTTACATGGGTCCTGGAGAATTGAACTGGGATCCTTTGGCTTTGCAGGCAAATGCCTTTACCGCTAAGCCATCTCTTCAGCCCAAGGTGAACATTTTTAAAAATATATATTTATTTTTATTTATTTGAGAGAGAGAGAGAGGGAGGGAGGGAGGGAAAGAGGGAGAAGGGCATGCCAGGGCCTCTATGCACTGCAAGTGAACTCCAGACACATGCGCCACCATGTGCATCTGGCTTACGTAGGACCAGGAGAATTGAACCTGGGTCCTCAGGCTTCTCAGGCAAGCACCTTAACCAAGTTATCTTTCCAGTCCAAAGGTGAACATTTTTATTTATTTATTTATTTATTTGAGAGAGTATATTGGCACCCCAAGGCCTTTTTCCATGCAAGCAGAGAAAGAGAGAGAGAGAGGGAGAGAATGAGAATGGGCATGCCAGGGCCTCCTACCACTGCAAACAAACTCCAGACGCATGTGCCAGTTTGTGCATCTGGCTTTATGTGGGTACTAGGGAATTGAACCCAGGCTGTCAGGCTTTGTAAGAAAGCACCTTTAACTGCTGAACTATCTCTGCAGCAGAGTATGTACTTTTTAAAAAATATATTTTTTATTTTATTTATTTAAGACAGAGAGAGAGAATGGGCACACCAGGGCCTCTAGCACTGCAAATGAACTCCAGGTGCATGCGTCACCTTGTACATATGGCTTACATGGGTCCTGGGGAATCGAACCTGGGTCCTTTGGCTTTACAGGCAAGCATCTCAGTGTTAAGCCATCTCTCTAGTCCGAGTACTTGTTTAATGACTAGAAGGGCAGAGAAACATAAACTTGTTCCAGGCACATGCCCTCCCTGAACCACTGGATATCCCGAGGAGACCCCAGCCCTTGACCACTGCTGCTTGGCAGTGGGACATGTGTCCAAGGAGCCCCTGAGCACTTTGAGAAACAGCCAGACCTTAGGTGTATGGATGGCTGTTTCCCCCCAAGGATGACTAGAGACAGATGCACACATAGCCTGCCTACACCCCGTGAGCAAGGTAGCCCCTCCTTGCTTTCCCGGTAGCAGTGGACAGGGGCTACCCCCACCCTATATGTAGTCTTCTAATACCCGGGGAAGCTTGGGCAGGGTGGGCAGAAGGGCTGTATGCTCCAGAAAAGTGGTGTGGACAACGTAACTTTGCTGAGAAGTGGTGGAGGCTCTGGTACCCTTGGTCAGGGTGCTCCTTGGCTCCTCTTTCAGGCTATTCAGCAAGGGACCATCAAGTGCAACTTTTCCGGGGTTGCGTTGGGCGATTCCTGGATCTCCCCTGTCGGTAAGTCTGGAATTTTTAGGCATTTCTTTTCTCCCCTCTCTATCCCTTCCTGGGACTTTGGGGTTATTGTGGCCATGGTGTAAAGAAAGGTCTGGTCACCCTAGCTAGAGAGGGCACTGACAGACCCGAAGGATTCTATCCAAGGCCAGCTGGGTGGTCAGTGAGTTTATTGAGGTTACTTACAGGAATATGGACAACTCCCCTGTAGCTATGTCACCAAAATATCCCACCCCTAGGCAATTCTTTTGTTGTAGGTGGTTCTTTTTTATTTTATTTTATTTTTCTGTTTTTTTGAGGTAGGGTCTCACTCCACCTCAGGCTGGCCTGGAATTTACTGTCTCAGGATGGCCTCAAACTCACAGCAGTCCTCCTACCTCTGTTCCCAAGTGCTGGGATTAAATATGTGTGGCACTAAGCCTGGTTTTCTTGTTGTTTTTTGAAGCCAGAACTTTTTTTTGGTTTTAAATTTATTTATTTGAGAGAGAAGAGGCAAAAGAGAGAGAGAATGGGCATGTCAAGGCCCTAGCAGCTGCGAACGAACTCTAGATGCATGTGCCACCTTGTGCATCTGGCTTACATGGGTCCTGGGGAATTGAACCTAGATTTTTTGGCTTTACAGGCAAGTGCCTTAACTCCAGCCTTTTTTTTTTTTTTTTTTTTTATGGTTTTGCGAGGTAGGGTCTCACTGTAGTCCAGGCTGCCCTGGAATTCACTATGTAGTCTCAGGGTGGCCTCGAACTCTTGGTGATCCTCCTACCTCTGCCTCCTGAGTGCTGGATTAAAGGCGTGCACCACCACACCCGGCTTTTTTTTTTTTTTTTTTGAGGTAGGGTCTCACTGTAGCCCAGAGTGACCTAGTTCTCACCCTGTAGTCCCAGGCTGGCCTTGAACTCAAGGCAATTCTCCTACCTCAGCCTCTAGAGTTCTGAGATTAAAGGTGTACCTCACTGGCTTATTTATTTATTTATTTGAGGTAAGGTCTCACTCTAGCCCAGGCTGACCTGAAATTCACTATGTAGTCTCCAGGTGGCTTCGAATTCATGGCAATCCTCCTACCTCTGCCTCCCAAGTGCTGGAATTAAAGGCGTGCGCAATCACGCCCAGCCCAGCTAATTTTTGACCTTACATACTATTTATTTATTCAGACGAAGTCTCCAACCCGGCCTCAAAATGTTTATATAGCTGAGGATGTCCTTAAACTTCTGAGCCACTTACTTCCACCTCTCAACTGCTGTGATTACAGGCATCTGCCACCATAGTCAGTTTTATGGGCTGTTGGAGATGGAATTCAGGCCTTCATGCTTGCTAGGCAAACACTGTACCAACTGAGCTACATCGAGATTATGTAAGGCTGGGGCAGAAGGCCTGGTGCTTGGACTGTCAAGGGAAGATCTCATGAAGATCTTGTGACAATTTTTCCTAGTGAGGACATTAACAGCTGTGTTACCACAGACCTAGTGATCTGCTATGTCGTTCTGTTTATTTTGTTGCCATGACTGTCGTCCAAAGTCTCTGGTAAGTCACCACAGCCATTCTGCTCCATGATGGTGATAGCCATGTCAAGCCTGGGGGAAGCAGTATCCTCTTGGGCTATGTCCCCATCAAAGAACGGGGAAGCCAGGCGTTGTGGCTCACGCCTGTAATTCCAGCACTCTGGAGGCAGAGATAGGAGGATTGCTGCAAGTTTGAGCCCAGCTTGGGACTACAGAGTGAATTCCAGGTTAGTCTGGGCTACAGTGAGCACCTACTTTGAACAAACAAAAACAAAGAGAAATAAACAGGGCAGCAGAATTTTCTGGGTTCTTGGCGAAGTCATGACAGAGTATTCACTTCAGGAGCATCTGAGATAAGTAGGGATAGAAAGAAAGGATTTATAGCTGGGTGTGGTGGCGCATGCCTTTAATTCCAGCACTTGGGAGGCAGAGGTAGGAGGATTGCTGTTAGTTTGAGGCCACCCTGAGACTAGATAGTAAATTCCTGGTCAGCTTGAACTAGAGCGAAACCTTACCTTCAAAAACAAAAACAAGAAGAAAGGCATTTATAATCATTTATAAAACACCTGTTATCAAGCTGAGTTCTCACTCATCCCCCCCCTTTTTTTTTTCCTGCCTCTTGAATGCTAGGATTAAAGGCACTAGTGCAGCCACTCTTGCCCAGCCACCTTTTTTTTTTTTTTTGCATCTGTGTAGAATGCATTTGTATGTGCAAATGTGAGCACATGTGGAGGCCAAAGAACATCAGGCAGCCCTCCCCGCCAGCACTAATTTACGTGTTTCTTTGAGATGAAATTTCACTAATTGTGAAACTTGCTGTTTTTCAAGGCACCCTAGAAATTCTGTGTTCTTTGCTCCTCTCACGACTAGGGTTACATGTATGTGTGGCCACACCTATTTGTTCATGTGGGTGCTGGAAAGCTCAGGTCCTCATACTTGTGCTAGAAGTACTCTTAGCTGCTGAGCCATCTCTCCATCCCAGGCTGAGTTCTCTCATGGGATTTTTCATAGAAAAGGAATCAAAATTAATGTTCTAAAGACTGGGAGAGGTGATGAAAGCCACCATCTCACACAGCGTGAATGGGTTAGTAAGGAGCAAACCCAGGTCTGAGGTTGAAACAGTGTTGTCAGCTTGTCCCCTCCAGCCTGTGGCACTGGAAGAGCATCTGTGGTGATGTTTCCACCTGTGGCTTGTGATGATGGTGAAACAAGGTTAGCATCAGGGCTTGTGACTTCCAGGGCTGTAGTTTCATAACAGCATCCTTGTTAGGAGCACAGATATGGGAGCAGATATCGGGTGTGGCCTCAGACGTCTGCAGCAATCATCTTGGCCAGGTTAGCTCTCATGACTCCATCAGCCTCAGCACCACTGGCTGAATCTTTGTCGTGGAAAGCTGTCCTGTGCATCTAGGACATTTATCAGCAGCATCCTTGGCCTGTGCTTATGAGATACCAGTGATACCACCCCACTGTGACAACCAAAACTATCTCCAAATGTCACTTACAGCACATATTTGCTCCTGGTTGGGAACCAGTGTTCTAATAAAAGGTGCCTTTGGGGTAGGTGGGTGGGTGGTGTGTAGAAGACAGCTCCACAATGCTAGGACGAACATCCAAGCAAACACAGTTTTCTGGGAGGAAGGGATTTATTTCAAGCTTACAGGTCCAGGGAAAGTTCCATCCATAATGGAAGAAGCTGGCTCCCATTCATAAATCCAAGCAGACAGAGAAACCACCAGCAGCCAGCAAACACCACAAAGCAATAAACACGAACCTGCAGCAAGCAGGGACCCTCCAGGGCTCACACTGCTCTTGCCCACCTTTGGCTGGAATCAGCTCTGCCCTCAAACCCAGCCTGAGATGACAGAGTGAATTTCAGGTCAGCCTGGGCTAGAACGAGACCCTATCTTGGGGGGAAAAAAAACTTTCTCGGTAAGAGAGACTGATTGAGAGGGGGAGGGGATATGATGGAGAGTGGAGTTTCAAAGGGGAAAGTGGGGGGAGGGAGGGAAGTACCATGGGATATTGTCTGCAATTAAGAAAGTTGTCAATAAAAAAATAAATTAAAGCCCAGTGTGGTAGTGCACACCTTTAATCCCAGCACTTGGGAGGCAGAGGTAGGAGGATCGCCATGAGTTCAAGGCCACCCTGAGACTACATAGTTAATTCCAGGTCAGCCTGTACTAGAGTGAAACCCTACCTCGAAAAACCAAAATAATAATAATAATAATTAATTAATTAATTAATTAAAGAAAAAAACTTTCTCGGGCTGGAACTCACAGCAATCCTCATAACTCACAGCAATCCTCCTACCTCTGCCTCCCGAGTGCAAGCCTCCACCCATTGCCTGTGGGGTGCACACTAGACATGACACCCTGATAGGACAGTGTCAGGATAAGTCAACATGCTACCATGCCACTAGTCTTTTTTTTTAAATTAATTAATTAATTTTTTTTTATTTTTCAAGGTAGCGTCTCGCTCTAGTTCAGGCGGACCTGGAATTCACTCTGTATTCTCAAGGTGTCCTTGAACTCACGGTGATCCTCCTACCTCTGCCTCCCGAGTGCGCCACCATGCCTGGCTCACCACTCACTGGTCTTTGAAGCTGGCAGAAAGGACTCTGCCCTCACTCCACCTTCCAGCCATTCCTGCTTGGGTACTTAGCAGGGTCTGGAGCCTTTACCCTCAAAACCACTGCATTTCTAGCTCCTGTCTCTGTGCTTTGAGGGAAGCCGTGAGATGGTCCTTTGGAAAGACACAGTTTGACACACCTAATTTGTACATCTATGGTTTTCTTTAGACTCCGTGCTGTCCTGGGGACCTTACCTGTACAGCATGGTGAGTAGGCGGGTCCTCACCTCTCTGGGGTAAATCACCTCTGTGACCTCTGGGCTCTACCTCATTTGGTGTCTGGGAAGTGTAACAATTAAGGAAAGAAGGATTCCTTTAACTTAGTTGGAGAGGGCGCAGTCCTTCATGGCAGGGAAAGCGTGGAGGCAGGAGACTGCTTGCTTATACCTGGGCAGGTCATAAAGCAGAGTGGACAGCTGGCCCGACTGGACTTCTTCCCCCTTTTCCCCACTCCACTGCTTTTATTTAGACCAGGAGTCCAGCCAGTGGGATGGTGCCTGCATTCTGAGTGGGCCCCTCCCACTCAATTAATACTTATTTTCCAAAAGCCATCAGACACATTCAAAAGTAGGCACTAGAACTTTCATTTAATTTTTTTAAATATTAGTTTTTAAGTTTATTTATTTTCTTACTTGAGAGAAGGGGAAGAGGAGGGAGGGAGGGAAAGAGAGGGAGCGAATGGATGCACCAGGGTTTCCAGCCCTGCAAATGAACTCCAGATGCATGCACCACCATGTGCACCTGGCTTATGTGGGTACTGGAGAATTGAACCTGGGTCCTTAGGCTTCACAGGCAAACACCATCTCTCCAGCCTCTCCTTTAATTTTTGTGTTTTTTTTTTAAGTTTTTGTAATTTATTCACAGTTCTGGTTTGGAGTCACTGGATTTGACAAGATATGAAGATGAAATGATCAACTGGCTCAGAAAACTAAACATTCATTTCAAAGAATAAAAAATCAAAGCAAGAATGGTTCTATATGTCCCCTACCTTGTACAAGAAGTATAATTTAAACAAATACCAAAATTTTATTTATGCAAAAACACATTCAACCAGAAAATATTCAAAAAGTTAACAGGAATATTTCTATATCCATTCTGGAAAGTAGTACAGAAAGCAAAGTAATTTGAGAATTTCCTAAGATGTTCTCATTAGCCTTCAATTGTGCTATATTTTATAACATGTTGATCTCAAACTATTACAGACTTACAAGTTAATATGGCAAAACTTAACAGGTTTGCTTCATTATGGATATTACTGATCTGAAGCCAATGTTATCAATCTTAATGTCACTGTCTTAGACTTGAAGATGTGCTTAAATTCATCAAGCTGGTTTTTTTTTTTTTTTTTTTTTTTTTTTTTGTAGTACTGGAGATGGAACTCTCATACATGTAAAACAAGCACTCTACCAACTAAACTATTCACAGCCCCCCCCCTTTTTTTTAAAATAACATTGTTTTGAGGCAGAGTCTTATATATAGCCCAGACTAACCTAACCTTGAATTGGCTGGGTACTTTAGGATGACCTTGAATTTTTTTTTTTTTTTTTTTTTTTTTTTTTTTTTTTTTTTGAGGTAGGGTCTTGCTCTAGCCCAGGCTGACCTGTAATTCAATATGCAGTCTCAGGGTGGCCGCAAACTCACGGCAATCCTCCTACCTCTGCCTCTGAGTGCTGGGATTAAAGATGTGTGCCAGCACACTTGTCGACCTTGAATCCTTGATTATTCTGCCCCCCCACCTCCCAGGTGCTAAAATTCTAGGTGTATACCACATGCTCAGCAAAACACAGTTTATTTAATTTTTATTTTCTTGTTTTTGTGTTTTGTTTTGTGTTTAGCCCAGGCTAGTCTTAAACATGCTATATAATTGAGAGTGACCTCAATCTCCTGGTGCTCCTGCCTCTACCTCTCAAGTGCTGGGATTACAGGTGTGCACCACCTTGCCTGGTTTATGCAGTGCCGGGGATCAAGCACACACCTTACCAACTAAGCTACATCTTTAGCTTGAAACACATTTTTTTATAAAAAATTATTTACTTATTTCTTTGAGAGAAAGAGGCAGACACAGAGAGAGTGAGTATGGGAAAAACAGGATCTCCTGCTACTGCAAACTCCAGACACTTTGTGGTCATCGTTAGCTATAGCAATGCCAGATTTCTGTTCCCTAATAACTGGGCCATTTTGTTCTTGGTGTGTATTTCAGTCTCTTCTTGACGACAAAGGCTTGGCAGAAGTGTCTGCTGTTGCAGAACGTGTCCTGGATGCTGTAAATAAGGGACTCTACAAGGAGGCCACCCGGCTGTGGGGGGAAGCAGAAATGGTCATTGAGAAGGTAAAAAGCGTTGCCCCAGGCCTGCATGATGTGGCTTTTTCTCATGGATACATGGCTTGTGGTGGATGCCATTAGGATTAGGGTCCATCCTAGGTCTCCTACAAATTTAAAAATGATTGCCCACTAAATGATAAATTTTTGGGGTGGGAAGGGTGTGAGGTAGTGTCTCGCTGTAATCCAAACTGACCTGTAATTCACTATGCAGTCTCAGGGTAGCCTTGAGCTCATAGCAATCCTCCTACTTCTGCTTGCCTCCCAAGTGTTGGGATTAAAGGTGTGTTCCACCATGTCTGGCTCTGGCTTTTTAAAAAATATTTATTTATTTATTTATTTTACTTATTTGAGGGGGGAGAGAGAGAGAATGGGTGCATCTGGCTTATGTGGGTCCTGGAGAATCAAACCTGGGTTCTTTGGCTTTGTAGACAAGGATCTTAACCACTAAGCCATTTCTCTAGCCCTCTGTTTTTCTCTGTGTGTTTTGTTTGGTTTTTTAAGAGAGAGAGGACAAAAAAAGGGCAGCTGGGTGTGGTGGCTCATGCCTTTAATTCCAGCACTTGGAAGGCAGAGGTAGGAGGATCGCCATGAGTTCAAGTTCACCCTGAGACTATATAGTGAATTCCAGGTCAGCCTGAGCTAAAGTGAGATCCAACCTTGAAAAACCAAAAAGTTGCTCTTTTGCCGGCTGTGGTGGTGCACACCTTTAATCCCAGCACTTGGGAGGCAGAGGTAGGAGGATCACCCTGAATGTGAGGCTACCCTGAGACTACATAGTGAATTCCAGGTCAGCCTGAGCTAGAGTGAGACCCTACCTCGAGAAACCAAGAAAAAAAATTGGCATGCTAGGGCCTCTAGCCACTGCAGTCAAACTCCAGATGCATGTGCCACCTTGTGTGCATGTGTCACTTAGTGTGCATGCTTCACCTTGTGCATATGGCTTCTGTGGGTTCTGGGGAGTACCACCTAGGCAAGCACCTTAACTGCTAAGCCATCTCTCCAGCCCTCTCTTCCTTTTTTCTTATTTTTCTTTTAAATTTTATTTATTTATTTAAGAGACAGAAAGAGGCAGACAGAATGGGTGCACCAGGGCCTCTATCCACTGCAGATGAACTCCAGATGCTTGCATCACCTTGTGCATCTGGCTTACATGGGTACTGGGGAATTGAACCTGGGTCCTTAGGCTTCACAGACAAGTGAACTGCTAAGCCATATCTCCAGCCCCCCTCTGGCTTTTTAAAAAAATTATTTATTTGAGAGAGGCAGAGAGAGAGAGTGAGAGAGAGAATGGGCGTGCCTGGGCCACCAGCTGCTGCAGACAAAATCCAGACACATGTACCACCTTGTACATCTGGCTTACATGTGTACTGGAGAATTGAACCTGAGTCCTTTGGCTTTTCCAGAAAGCACCTTAACTGCTTTGTTGTTGTTGTTTTGTTTTGAGGTAATGTCTGTCTCATTCTAGCCCAAGCTGACGGGAATTCACTGTGTACTCTCAAACTCACAGCGATCCTCCTAACTCTGCTTCTCAAGTGCTGGGATTAAAGGTATAAACCACCACACCCAGCAAAATGATACATTTGATAGGTCTGAGTAGTGACATAGTGGCCTTTATGGAATCAGAAAACTATCCAAGCCTGAAAGACTTGAATGTCCCTGACTGAATGTATGGATTCTGTAAAAATGACTATATAGGGTTCTGGTGTGAGGGCACACACCAGTAAGTCCAGTACTTGGAAGTACAGAAGTTCAAGGTCTCCCTCAGCTACACTGGGAGTTCAATTTAAGCCAGGGATACACTAGAATAAAACAAACAAACAAATAAATAGGGGCTTTTCTATTTCCCAAAACCCCCTCCTGCAGTAAAGGACCTTTGCCTTCCTTCTTTTAAGTTCTAGCCATAACCAAATAACATATCTAAACTTTAAAAAATAAAATTAAAACGACTGTCCTGCAACAGGTGAGCATGTATTTCAGAGATGATGTATGTCCTTATTTGGATTCCTGCCTGACAGTGTTCTGGCCAAAGACTGGGTGTGTGGGATGCCCGGAGGCTCTGAGCTCTGCTGTCATGAGCTGTTTACACCACCCCCAGGAGTGTAGGCGGGCATAGCTGCAGTCTTAATCTTCAGAGCTGCTTTCTTTCTAGTCCGAGTAAATTTATGTGCTTAAAGGTCATCTTGGGTAAGCCATGTACTTTTCTGCCTTGAAACTTTTTGTTTGTTTGTTTTTTCAAGGTAGGATCTTGCTGTGGTCCAGGCTGACTTGGAATTCACTACGTAATCTCAGACTTGCCTTGAACTCACCTCTGCCTCCCATGTGCTAGTATCAAAGGCGTGCCTTGAAACTTTGATGAGGGACAGAGAAAGAAGCCAGCCAAATGTGTGCTTTTGTATTTCAGAACACAGACGGGGTGAACTTCTATAACATCTTAACTAAGCGCTCTCCCATGTCGGCCATGGAATCCAGCCTAGATTTCTTCCGAAACAACTTAGGTGAGTGAATCTTGATGCAGTTAGCCCCTGCCTTTAGCTTCTACGCAGGAAGAGACTCATCTAATTTAAAGTTTGTTCACATATACTTTTTGAAATTAATTAATTAATTGTTATTTATTTATTAGAGACAGAGAGAGGGAGAGAAAGAGAGAAAGAGTGAGAATGGGCCGGGCGTGGTGGCGCACGCCTTTAATCCCAGCACTTGGTAGGCAGAGGTAGGAGGATCGCTGTGAGTTCAAGGCCACCTTGAGACTACATAGTTAATTCCAGGTCAGCCTGGACCAGAGTGAAACCCTACCTTGAAAAACCAAGAAAAAAAAAAAAGAATAAGAATGGGCGCGCCAGGGCCTCCAGCCACTGCAAACAAACTTCAGACGTATGTGCCACCATGTACATCTGGCTTACGTGGGAACTGGAGAATTGAACCGGGGTTCTTAGGCTTCGCAGGCAAATGCCTTAACCACTTAGCCATCTTCCAGCCCTCACGTACACTTTATATTCCATTAAAATTCATCTATCTAAGCCGGGCCTGGTGGCACATGCCTTTAATCCTAGCACTCAGGAGGCAGAGGTAGGAGGATTGCTGTGAGTCTGAGGCCACCTTGTGACTACATAGTGAATACCAGGTCAGCCTGGGCTAGGAGTGAAACCCCACCTCGGAAAAAAAAATTCGCCCATCTGAAGTGTGGTTTTTAGTGGTTTTCAGTGCATTCACAGAGTCGCACAGTCATCACCACAGTCCAGTTTTAGAATGCTTCCATCACCTCTGGAAGATCTCACACATCTGTTTGCAGTCACTCTAGCACAGGCTGACCTGGAATTCACTCTGTAGTCTCACGGTGCCTCCCGAGTGCTGGGATTAAAGGCATGCACCACCACATCTGGCTCTTTATTTATTTTTATTTTTGAGAGAGCGAGAGAGAGAATGGGTGCACCTGAGCCTTTAGCCACTGCCAACTCCAGATGTGTGCACCCCTTTGTGAGCATGTGCTATATTGCACGCTTGCATTGCTATGCATCTGGCTTACATGGAACCTGGAGATCAAACACGAGTTCTTAGACTTAGCAGTCAAGTGTCTTAACCACTAAGCCATCTCTCCAGCCCTTTTTTTTTATTTTTAACATATTTTATTTATTTATTTATTTATTTGTTTGAGAGAGAGAAGGAAAGAGGCAGATAGAGAGAATGGACATGCCAGGGCCTCTAGCCACTCACTGCAAATGAACTGCAGATGCATGCACTACCTTGTACATCTGACTGTATGAGTACTAGGGAATTGCCTTAACCACTAAGCCATCTCTCCAGCCCATGTCCTCGGGAATCAAACCTGGATCCTTAGGCTTCGTAGGCAAGCACCTTAATTGCTAAGCCATCTCTTCAGCCCCTACAGCAGGCTTTTGCATCTGGTTTTTATTGCTTAGCAAAATGTTTTTGAAGTTTAGGAATCAGCTTGTATTCTCCATCTTAGCTAAAAGGCTGAGAAGCAACGGGAACCAACTTCTTCTGGGGCAAGGAAATCTTGCGATTATATCCAGGATCTCTTGCATGCTAAGCACATGGTCTATCACTGAGGCACACCCCCAGCCCCAGGAGTGTTAGGTGGGGATGGGCTCCCAAGATGGAGTCACCTAGGACAGCAGAATGGTGACAGATGCATAAGGAAATGAATTATCCACATTTCTCAATAAATGGCTCAGCCATTATCTCTTCCTTGCCTAACAATGCCCCAGGTCATAGTTTCCTGCTCCCTTATCTCCTAAGATACATGGTCAGTGTTTTAAATGGTTAATGCAATGATCTCTCCTAAAGGAACTTTTCTTTTCAACTTAACAAACTAGTTTTTTCCTTCCTCACCTTCCCCCAACTGAAAGAGCCCTATAAAGCCCATTACCTGAAAACTCAGGTTGGCTGTGCTCCTCTCTTGTCAGCCCTGGCAGCTCGTGCTTTTCCTGAATAAAAGCTTTCTTTCCTCTTTGCCTCAGAGTGGTTTGCGTGGTCTTGGTCACTCCCAAACCTTTCAAGGAGAACTGACTTGTATATATTCTATATTCTAAATTCTATATATTCTGTATTCTAAACTGCATTGTCATTTACCTGAAGGGCTGAAGTTAGTGGCCTTTCAGCTGGCACGGCTTGGCTTCAGATGCAGAGTGCCTGAAATCCTCCCTCCATAAGAAACATACAAGGAGGGGCTGGTGAGATGGCTTAGTAGTTAAAAGCGCTTGCTTGCAAAGCCTGATGGCCAGGATTCAATTCCCCAGTACTCATATGAAACCAGATGCACAAAGTGTTGAATACATCCAGAGTTCATTTACAGTGACAAGAGTCCTTGGTGCACTCATTCTCTTAATCTCTCTCTCCTTCTCTCTCTCTGAAATAAATATTAAAAGAAAAAAGGAAATATACAAGGGGGATGAAGAGATGGGTCAGTGATTAAAAGTGTTTGCTTGCAAAGCCTGACAGCACAAGTTCATTTCCCAGTACCTATGTAAAGCCAAATGTACAAAGTGACACATGCATCTGAAGTTCATTTGCAGTGGCAAGAGGCCCTGGTGTGCCCATTCTCTCCCTCTAACATAGTGAATTCCAGGTCATTCTGGGCTAGAGCTGGGCCCTACCTCAGGATAAAAACAGATACAAGGCTGGGAAGATGTTTCAGTATTTAAAGGTACTTGACTACAGCCTCTGTATAATTTCCCATTTAACCAAATAAAGCCAGACAGCATTAGTCTGTAGTAGCAAGACACCCTATTATGTGTGTGTACACATGTGCAAATAAGATTTTATTTACTTATTTGCGCCGGGCATAGTGATCCCAGCACTCAGGTCAGTCTGGACTAGAGCAAGATCCTACCTCGAAAAGCAACAAAACAAAACAAATTTTAGTTACTTATTAGCAAGCAGAGAGAGATCGATGAGAGACCGAGAGAATAGATGCACTAGGGCCTCCAGCTGCTGCAAATGAACTCTAGACGCGTGCTTTACTTTGTGCATCTGGCTTTACATGGGTTCTGGGGAATCGAAACTGTGTTAGTAGGCTTTACAAGCAAGCACCTTAATTGCTGAGCCCTCTCTCCAGCCCTAAATTTTTTAAATAGTGAAACATACAAAGGCTGCTGAATGCCCGTAGATTCTTATTCTCAACTTTCTCTGTCCTGGGTAATCCCAGTGGCCCCAAAATGAATGATATGTAGCCATTAATACTACTAGACTTGCCCTACTTTCTGCGTGCTTCTGGCTTTCTTGCTCTACCTGGGATGGGTCAAAGCGATACTTGGGCTTGTCCAGGTAAAAACCTTCCTCTTCTGCACAGCATCCCCAGCAGCTTAGGAAAGATGTCCCGATGGTCCCAGTCCCAGTCCTTTGACACACTGTGTACCCTTCTGTTTTCAGTTCGCCTTTGTCAACGACATGTGAGACATCTACAAGGAGATGCCCTAAGTCAGCTCATGAATGGTGTCATCAGAAAGAAGCTCAAAATCATTCCTGAAGAGTTCTCCTGGGGAGGTACCGAAGTCATCCCGTCACATGCTATTTGTGGAGTTGTGCGGGGAGGGAGGTGCAAATTTTGAGAGCCCTGGGCTGGAGGGAGATGGCTCAGTGGTTTAAGGTTCTGGTTCTATAAGCCTGCAAACTTGAGTTTGACTTCAATGGTGTCTGTGTAAAGCCAGATGCAAAGTGATGCAAGAGTCTGTGATCCCAGCATGCCTACGGCAATGGGAGTCAGAGTCAGGAGAATCTTGAAGCTCTCAGGCCAGCTAGACTCCCCTTCCTAATGGCAAAAAGACAACCACAGGAGAGAACGTGTCTCAAACAAGGTGGAAGGAGAGAAGCAACACCTGAGGTTGTCCTCTGACCTCCACGCATGTGCCCTAGCACACAGACATGCACAACCCCCCCCCAGAGAGAGAGAGAGTGCCCTTATCCAATACACCCAGAGTCTTTTTTTCTTTTTGTTGTGTGTGAATGATATGTTTGTGTGTGAGTTCGTGGGCACATATGCCACAGCACACATGTGGAAGTCAGGACAGCCTCAGGTGCTGATCCTCGCCCTCCATCTTCTTTGAAGCAGGGTCTCATTGTTCACCTTTGAGGTCCCCAGGCTGGCTGGCTCATGAGCTTCTGGGGATTCTCCTGTCTCCACGTCCTTTTGCACCATTGGTGCCCTGTGATTACAGATGTTCGTGTTGCAGTGTCTGGCTTTGCATGGCATCTGGGGGGTCTGAATTCAAGTGCTCAGGCTTGCAAGGCATGTGCTTTATCTACTGAGCCAGCTCCCCAGTCCTTGAGGTACAGTTGGTGTGAAACTTACATGCTTGGAGTCAGGCAGGCCTGAATTCAAGTTTTTTTTTTTTTTTTTTTTTTTTTTTTTTTTTTTTTGAGATAGGGTCTCTAGCTCAGGCTGATCTGGAATTCACTGTGTAGTCTCAGGGTGGCCTTGAACTCATGGTGATCCTCCTACCTCTGCCTCTGGAGTGCTGGGATTAAAGGCCTGTGCCACCACGCCCGGCTGAATTCAAGTCTTTGATCATCATCAGCAAGTGACTTCGCCTGGGCTGCCTTAGCCTCTCTGATCCTCATTTACTTGAATGTTGTACTTGACTTGCTCTTTATCTTTCACAAGAAAAAATGGGAAGTTGCTTCTGAAATGCTCACCTAGCCCAGTGCCTAGAAAATTCATGGTTGTGACTGCGGTTACTATTTTCTTCTTTCTTTCTTTTTTTGGTTTTTCGAGATAGGGTCTCACTCTGGCCCAGACTAACCTGGAATTAACTACGTATTCTCACAGTAGCCTTAAACTCATGGCGATTCTCCTACCTCTGCCTCCGAGAGCTGGGATTAAATGTATGTGCCACTATGCCTGGCCATTATTATTATTATTATTATTATTATTATTATTATTATTATTATTTTAGAGTTTTAAGCCAGGTGTGGTGGCACACATCTTTTTTTTCTTTAAACAACTTGCTTAATTGTAGACAATCTCATGGTATCTCATGGTATTTCCTCCCTCCCCCGACTTTCCCCCTTTGAAACTCCACTCTCCATCATTTTCCCTCCCCCCTCAATCAGTCTTTCTTTTATTTTGATGTCATGATCTTTTCCTCCTATTATGATGGTCTTGTGTAGGTAGTGTCAGGCACTGTGAGGTCATGGATATCCAGGCCATTTTGTGTCTGGAGGAGCACGTTGTAAGGAGTCCTACTCTTCCTTTGGCTCTTACATTCTTTCCGCCACCTCTTCCGCAATGGACCCTGAACCTTGGAAGGTGTGTTAGAGATAATTCAGTGCTGAGCACTCCTCTGTCCCTTTTTCTCAGCACCATGGTGCCTTCTGAGTCATCCCAAGGTTGCTGCCATCTGAAAAGAGAAGCTTCTCTAACCAAAAGTGAGAGTAGCATCAATATATGGGTGTGGACATTAAGAAAAGTGCTTACTGGGCAGTTTGGTGAGCATAGTATATACATTTAGCCAGACACCAGCAGATGTTACACCCCTAGGGATCATGACTACCCTGTTGTAGGTTTTCAGTATCAGGGATGTATTCCCTCCCATGGAGCAGACCTCCAGTCCAATTAGAGAGCAGTTGGTTTCCCCTATAACAGACATGCCACTATTGCACTGGTTGGCTCATTTGGCCCGGCAGGTCAAATTTAAAGCTTGCAGTGTTACTGTTGAGTATCTTCACTGGTGATTTCTCTCTCTCCCATTGAACTGCATGCAGTGTAGCTTTTTCCAGCTTTCTGTCAGCTGGTCCACATGGAGGAGGCTACTATTTTCATTATCGTGGTTACATTTTTTTTTTTTTTTTTTTTTGGTTTTTCGAGGTGGGGTCTCACTCCGGCCCAGGCTGACCTGGAATTAACTATGTAGTCTCAGGGTGGCCTCGAACTCATGGCGATCCACCTACCTCCGCCTCCCGAGTGCTGGGATTAAAGGTGTGCACTACCACACCCGGCACATTCTTATTGTTGGAACAAAACACCTGACCAGAAATAGCCTGTGGAAGGAAGGGGTTCATTTCATTGTATAGTGTCCTTTTTTTGTTGTTGTTTTTCCAGGTAGGGTCTCTCTCTAGCCCAGGCTGACCTGGAATTCACTGTGTAGTGTCAGGGTGGCCTCGAATTCACGGCAATCTTCCTACCTCTGCCTCCCGAGTGCTAGGATCAAAGGCGCGCACCACCACGCCTGGCCAGTTTACAGGGCGAGCTTCATCGTGGTGTGGAAAGCATGGAGGAAATAGAAGCGATCACATATTTGGATGGAGGAAGTCCCACTGAGCTTAGAGGTGGGCAAATAAACTTCAAGGACCACCCCTCATGACACACTTCCTCCAGCAAGGCTCCACCTCCCAAATTGCTACCAGCTGGGAACCAAGTATTCAAAACACATGAGGCTATGGGAATACATTACATTCATTCACATTACCACAGTCATTCAATATGGTAATGAGGCATGTGGTTAAGTAAGCAGGAGTCTGTGCTGTCTGGCTTCCCTCTCACCTGGGGCTTGTGACCCATTTGGCTTTCCTGAGGGTCTGCTCTGAAGTGATTGTTTTTTTAGGTCTGGTTTGGTTCATGGTAAGGTATTGTCGCGACTGCCTCGACCAGCAAGGAAGACGCAACACTTGGGCTCTTCTTTCAGCAGTTTATTCAGGAACCTTGAACAATCTTCTGACTGACTGACTGACTGACTGACTGACCCCGGGACAAGCCCGCCCAAAGCTTAAGAAGCCTTTGAACAGCCAACCCTGGTGTGCCACGTGGTGAATACAGATAGGTCCACATATGCATGGGGAAGCAAGCTTGTTTAGATCATGGCCAAGCCAAATAAGGACTTGTTTATCCAGGAGAGCTTTAGCCAGCACTCGGGAAGGCGGAAGCGGAAGCCAGCGCCATCTTTAAGGCGCGGCACCTCGCAGCTCTCTACAGTTCCCCCTTTTATGTTTTAAAACAAGCCACAGGTAAGAGTAGAGGTCTGATCTCTGATGATGCGTATTTTTGCAACCTTGATGCCTTTTTTCTCAGAGGCATGGATCTGGGGCATCAACCCGCATGCAATCAAACATGCTCTTCTCTGGAGTTCTAGGGCTAACCCAGAGTGCAGTGCTTAGCCTCGCAACCTGAGCAGAAAGAAGATTAACTTTTAGTTGTAGCCAGCCAGACTTAGGGGGACTGTGCAGCCTCTATGGCAGTAAAGGCTTGAATGATCATAGCTGCATCCCGTCATTGCGTGACCCTGATTTTACACAGACACCACAAGCAAACCAGAGAGACCGGTAACAGAAGGCCTGCTAAAGAGCACCCAAACCCGCCCATTCCTTCAGATGATTCATAGCGGAGATCAGCCAAGATGACAATCCAGAGGCAAAGGAGAGGTCCATGCAGGTAGAATTCACATTAACTACAGCCAGCCTCAATTCTTTTAAGGTATCTTCAAATTCAAGCGACCAATTCTGCAATAGAAAACTAGACAAAAATCTGGATAAATTTGCAGCCCTAGTATAATTTATATATTTTGAGTTAACTGAGCCACGGCGGCTGCGAGGCTAGCATTGGTCAATGGCCCTCCCAACTCTCTGCAGACTTTCATCCATACCTCCAAGCCTTTACTCTTATAGGGAGTAATAGCGGCCCTGCATTCTTTGGTGCATTGTTCATAAACAAGTTGTTTAATCAAAGGCATAGCTGTGTCAGGATCCCCAAACACTCTCCCTGCGGATGGCAGGGAAAACAATAGCATGAGCAGAGGGTGGACATCACTCTCTGGTCAACATAAGGTGGACAACAGCAACAGGAGAGTGTGCCAAACACTGGCAAGGGGAAGCTGGTTATAATACCCATAAGCCCGCCCCCAACAATACTGCCTCCAGGAGGTGTTAATTCCCAAATTGCCATCAGCTGGGAACATACTCTGCCTCCAGGAGGTGTTAATTCCCAAATTGCCATCAGCTGGGAACCTAGCATTCAGAACACTTGAAGTTTATGGGGGACACCTGAATCAACCCACCACATTCTGTCCCTAGCCCCCGTAAACTGATAACCTTATATGATGTAAAATGTAATGCATTCATGCAAATTTAAAGGTCCCCATAGTTTTTATCAATTCCAATGATGTTCATACGTCCCCATAATCCAAGGTCTTTTAACAACATTCACACTGCAAAGGATGGAGGATGGCATTGGGCAAAGCAAAGAAAAAGAACATATATATATATATATATATATATATATTTTTTTTTTTTTTTTTTAAGTGACAGGGTCTCACTGTGTAGTCCTGGCTGCCCTGGAACTCACTATGTAGACCAGGCTGGCTTTGAACTTGTGGCAGTCCTGCTCTGCCTCTCCCATGTGCTGGGATGGCCTGAGCCACCACACCGGCTTTTTTTCCCGGATTCCTCTCTCTCTTTTTTTCCTTTTTTAAAAATTTTGATCTTTTCATTTGTTTTTTGAGAGCCTGCAGCCCTTCTTTAGAATCAGAGACTCTGAATCTTCTAGCTCAAGTGTTGGATATAAGTTGTTCTTTGTTTTTGCCTCTTTTTCACTGTTTGCCTGTTCCGACCTTTCTTCCTCGAGGCAGTTCCTCACTAACCTCCAGATCGATCTTACCCCCGCCCTTAAGCGTGCCTTGGTCTGCTGCAAAATCAAGATCTTCGCCCAAATTTTCCCATGAAGGGATTGTAAGACTTCCAGAGCACGCAAAACCAAGGGGCTATGGCATCACATTCCTCCAGGAACTCTCCAGGGTACTCCCCTTTATCTTTAAGTTTTTTGAACGAAGCAGCTCATTCAGAGCCAAAAAATTGGGTGCAGTGAGAAGCGCCCATGGCTACACTTGCAAAAGATTCTTTTAAAACTTTTACTGCAGCTCATTCAGAGCCAAAAAATTGGGTGAGAAGCGCCCATGGCTAAATTTGCAAAAATTCTTTTCCTGCTCCCTTTTTTTCTACCGAGAGCAAAATCCCCGCTTTTGTTTGTGGATTCCTTCCTGCTCCCTCTTTTTCTACTGAGAGAGCAAAATCCCCGCTTTGATCTGGATTCCCACCTTACCTGGGAACTTACCAGTGCACTGCCCTGACTGCAGAAAGTGCTGAGTCCCTCTTCAGGACTCTTCTTTCAACAGTTTATTCAGGAACCTTACTTTTTCTTTTAGATGTTTTACGAGCGCTCTTCTCTCACCTCCTCTAAAATTTTTTTAACTGCTTCTGAATCATTCTCGTTTGCCCTATGTAATATGACTAGACACACTACAACACAAATACACCACATGAGGTTAACCAACTTTTATACACTAATAAGACACTTTTTTAACAAATATACATTAATTGGCTGGCTATCATTCTTAAGAAATCTTCTTCTCACTGCGCTTTTCCTCTAAGGAAACCTTATTGTGGCGCCTTTAACCCTAATACTGGAAGATGTATTGCCCATTTTGCTATGGGACCTTATCGCTCTCTACTGGAGAACTTGCCTTTACCCTTTTGTCCACTTATCTGAACTTACCAGCTAGCTGCCCTGCAAGTTCTGAGGTCCCCAGACGGGCCACCACTTGTCGCGACTGCCCGACCAGCAAGGAAGACGCAACACTGGAACTCTTCTTTCAGCAGTTTATTCAGGAACCTTGAACAATCTTCTGACTGACTGACTGACTGACTCCTGACTGACTGACTGACTGACTCACTCACGGACAAGCCCGCCCAAAGCTTAAGAAGCCTTTGAACAGCCAACCCTGGTGTGCCACGTGGTGAATGCAGATAGGTCCACATATGCGAAGCAAGCTCAGATCACGGCCCAAGCCAAATAAGGACTTGTTTATCCAGGAGAGCACTCGCCATCGGGAAGGCGGAAGGCGGAAGCCAGCGCCATCTTTAAGGCGCGGCACCTCGCAGCTCTCTACAAGGTATCCCTACCTCGACCTGTTCAGAACTTAGAAGTAACTTTGGTTCTAACATTTGCCTAAAACACAGTTTATTCGCTGTGTAGTTCAGCTAAAGTGGCTACCTGGGCCTCTGCCTTCCCGCTTCCTACTGCAGGTTTCAGTTCCTCATTGCACAAGACAAGCTCATCACAAGCTCTGCTGTTCGCTGCTTCCCTCCAACCCAGTCCTTATTGGCCTGTTGGTCCTGGCTTGGCCATTGATAGGTGCTTCCTACATGGTGGTGACTTTGAGGTACCTGAGCCAAGAATGCTTGACCTGAAAGACACCTCTTGTTCTGGCACCTTCTCATCTTCAGTATCTTTGTCATTCCCCGTGTGTAGCCCAGTCATCTAACGTCTTTATGAACATGGAGGGGGACTTCATGAGGCCCGTCATCAGCATCGTGGATGAGTTACTGGAAGCCGGTGTCAACGTGACCGTGTATAATGGACAGCTTGATCTCATAGTGGACACCATGGGTAAGAACCAATTCTAAGAAGTGGTGCACGCCTTCAGTCCCAACACTCGGGAGGCAGAGGTAGGAGGATCGCCATGAGTTTGAGGCCAGCCTGAGAGTACATAGGGAATTCCAGGTCAGCCTGGGCTAAAAAAGTAACCCCTAACAACAGAAGCCCTTAGGTCCCAGGGGAAATGGTCTCTGGAGGATCTGAGATAGCACCCTATTGCCTTGCCTGAATGCCATGCGAGCATTCTGATTTCAATAAGGCCTGTTGGAAGCCTAGAGACCAATTCTTAGAAACCCAGTGGTGCTGAGTATAATGGTTCATGCCTATAATCCCAGCTGAGGTAGGAGGATTGCCATGAGCTCGAGGCTTGCCTGGGCTTCAGAGTGAGCTCAAGGTCAGCCTGAGCAATCTAGCAAAACCCTATCTCCAAATAAAAGGCTGGGAATATAGCTTAGTACTTAGCCTAACATTCATGAGGCCCTAGGTTCAATCCCCAGTACTTCCAAAAGGGGGAAAAAAGAACCTTCAGGAACAGCAACCAGGTGATTCCACAGGGGTGACCCGCCTCTTCACAGCAGCCTTCTGCACAAGGGCACTGAGGTCAACTTGGAAAGCATCTGATTTCTACCGGGAGCTGCAAACTGACCTCTCTCAGTCCTCCTGGCAGCTCTGCTGGCCTCCAGAGGTCCCCGGTTCCCTTCCAAAAGCAGCGGGAGAGGCAGGCAAAAACAGCCTCACAGTTTGTTGAGTTTCTCAGTCAACCCAAGCATCGATCACAGCCTACTGGAAATGCAGGTGCCCAGGCCTCACCCAGAAGTACTTGTTAACAATATCCCAGTGTTTGGAAAACACCACGTTACAGGACCAAGACTTTTCTTTTGCTCTTTACCCTCTCCACCTGGGTATTAATAATAATCCCCTCTTTTTGTGCTCACTAGGACAAGAGGCCTGGCTACGGAAGCTGAAGTGGCCAGAACTGCCCAAATTCAACCAGCTAAAATGGAAGGCCCTGTACAGTGACCCTAAATCATTGGAAACATCTGCATTTGTCAAGTCCCATGAGAACCTGGCTTTCTACTGGATCCTAAAAGCCGGTCACATGGTGAGAGAGTGCCACCTTTGTTCCACACCTAAAGTTATGCCAAGTGGGAAGCCAGAGGCAGTGTATTACGATGGCCATGTGTCCTCTGTCTGGATGGGACTTCCCAGCACTGCTTCAGGCTGGGGAATGTTTCGAATTCTACTTCAGCTTGAGCATTGCTGATCCAAAACTTTACTGAGTGACATCAAAAGCAGAAAGAGCCAGGCATGGTGGCTCATACCTTTAATCCCAGCACTGGGGAGACAGAGGTAGGAGTTTGTTGCCACGAGTTCGAGGCCAACCTGAGACTGCATAGTGAATTCCAGGTCAGCCTGGGCTGGAGTGAGACCCTACCTCAAAAAAAAAAAAAAAAAGAAAAAAAGCAGAAAGAGGTGCAGGGTGGTGGCCCATGCCTTTAATCTCAGTGCTCAGGAGGCAGAGGTAAGTGGACCACTGTGAGTTCAAGGGTAGCCTGGGAGTACAGAATAAGTTCCAGGTCAGCCTAGGCTAGAGTAAGACCTTACATCAAAATTAATAAGTAAGGGGGCTGGAGAGATGGCTCAGCGGTTAAGGCACCGGCCCGCTAAGCCTAAGAACGCTGGTTCTAATCTCCAGGTCCCATGTTTAGCCAGATGCAAAGTGATGCAAGGGCGCAATGCCACAGTTGCCCACAAGGGGGCGCATGCATCTAGAGTTCATTCACAGCGGCTGAGAGGCTGCTGGCATGCCCATTCTCTCTTTCTGTCTCTCCCTCTCTCTGTGTCTCTCTCCAAAAAAAATAATAGGGCCGGGCCTGGTGGCACACGCCTTTAATCCCAGCACTCAGGAGGCAGAGGTAGGAGGATCAGTGACAGTTTGAGGCTACCCTGAGAATACATAGTGAATTCCAGGTCAGCCTGGGCCAGAGTGAGACCCTACCTGGAAAAACAAAACACAAAATAATAGTAATAAGTAAGGGCTGAAGAGACATCTTAGTGGTTAATGTGCCTGCCTGCAAAGCCTAAGAATGCTTGTTCAAATCTCCAGGTCCCACATTTAGCCAGACACAAAAGTGATGCAAGTGTGCAATGTCGCACATGCACACAAGGGTGCGCATGCATCTAGAGTTCATTCACAGAACCTGAAACGGCCCTGGTGTGCCCATTCTCTCTTTGTCTCTTCCTCTCTCACTGTCTCTCTCAAATTAAAAAAATAATAATAAGCTGGGCTGATGGCGCATGCCTTTAATCCCAGCCCTTGGGAGGCAGAGGTAGGAGGATTGCTGTGAGTTCAAGGCCATCCTGAGAGTACAGAGTGAATTCCAGGTCAGCCTGGGCTAGAGTGAGACCCTACCTCAAAAAAAAAATAATGTAATAATAATAATAAGTAAAATGAATAAAAACATTGCATGAGCTGGGGAAATGGCTCAGTTAGTGCTTACCATGAAAGCACAAGGACAGGAGTTTGGATCTTGGCACTTGCTTCAAAGTCATGGCAGCCCATGCCTTAGAATTCCAGCTCTGGAGAGGCAGTAAGGGGAAAATCCCTAGGGTTTCCTGGCTAGCTCCTCTGACTGAATCAGTGAGCTCAATAAGACACCTTTATCTCAAAAAATTAGCTGCAGCCAGGCATGGTGGCGCATGCCTTTAATCCCAGCATTTGGGAGGCAGGGGTAGGAGGATGGCCGTGAAGGGAAGGTGCAGGTAGCAGTGGGGCTCTGATTAAGAGGTCCTATTTATGGGGCTGTGAATCTTAACTGCCATGTTTTATGTGACACACCAAGAGGAAATGGGTCTGAACTTGAGTGAAGGTAGAAGTGAGACAGGCTTAAAATAGTCCTTGGAGACTGTTATTAAGTCATCCCCTTTAGTTGACTAAATGACACTTTAAGAGGCCTGCTATACCTTGCTTCCTGGGGACTCATTCTTGGTGGTTAGTCCAGGACATGTGCCAGAGAGCATCAGAGAGCTAGAGATTTCAGACCTGGACCCCATATATTCTCTCCCTATCCCTCCTTTTGTTTTTTATTTCAAGGTAGGGTCTGATTTTAACCCAGGCTGACCTGGAATTCACTATGTAGTCTCAGGGTGGCCTTGAACTCATAGGGATCCACCTACCTCTGCTTCCCAAATACTGGGATTAAAGGCATGCACCACCACACTTGGCTACCTCCCTCTTTTTTTTTTTTTAATTTGAGAGAGAGAGAGAATGGGTGCGCCAGCAGCCTCTCAGCCGCTGTGAACGAACTCCAGATGCATGTGCCCCCTTGTGGGCAAGTATGGCATTGCACCTTTGCATCACTTTTTATGTCTGGCTAAATGTGGGACCTGGAGATTGGAACTGTCATTCTTTTTTATTTTTATTTTTATTTTTTGGTTTTTCGAGGTAGGGTCTCACTCTGGCCTAGGCTGACCTGGAATTAACTATGTAGTCTCAGGGTGGCCTCGAACTCACGGCGATCCTTCTACCTCTGCCTCCCAAGTGCTGGGATTAAAGGCGTGCACCACCACGTCTGGCTTGGAACTGGCATTCTTAGGCTTGGCAGGCAGGTGCCTTAACCAAGCCATCTCTCCAGCCCCTCCCTCCTTTTTTGTGAGGAGAAACTGAGGTCTTTAGCCCTGCCTCTTTTAGTGATGTGTAGGAATATATTTTTTTAAGATTTTATTTTTATTTAGAGACAGAGAGAGAGAATGGGCACGCCAGGGCCTCCAGCCACTTCAAAGGAACTCCAGATGCATGTGCCACCATGTGTATCTGGCTTACATGGGACCTAGAGAATCAAACTGGGGTCCTTAGGCTTAGTAGGCAAATGCCTGAACCACTAAGCCTTCTCTCCAGCCCCGTGTAGGAAGCTTTTTAAAAGATTTTTATAGCTGGGTATGGTGACTTATACCTTTAGTTCTGGCACTTGGGAGGTCAAGGTGGGGAGATTCTCATGAGTTTGAGGCCAGCCTGTGGCTACAGAGTGAATTCCAGGTCAGCTTGGCCTAGAGTGAGACCTTGCCTTGGGAAAAATAAAAAGGACGAGCAAGGCTTTATGCCTTAAATCTGAGGAAAACAAAAGAGACAATGCAAAACTGGATGCTCTGCTGGTTCATGACTCCCATTAGCCTGTGTCCCTGCTGCATTCTCTCCACTCACTCCACATATGCAACCTGAGATCCTGCCTTCTACCCAAGAGCCTTTCAAATGTTGAACACCACCCTCCCTTCTTCAGCTGGGTCCCAGTACTGTGCACGCCTTTAGTTCCAGCACTCAGGAGGCTGAGTTGTAGGATCACCATGAGTTCCAGGCCAGCCTGGGGCTACAGAGTGAGTTCCAGGCCAGCCTGGGCTAGAGCGAGACACTGCCTCGAAAAAAAAAAATTAAGGACCTGAAGGTTCATGGGTAAAGGCACTTCCTGGCAGTCTGACCACCTGGGTTTGATGCATAGATGCACAAAGTGGTGCATGCTTCTGGAGTTCATTCACAGTAGACAATACACATACATACATACATACATACATACATACATACATACATACATACATAATACATACATACATACATAGAAATCATCAGGGGCTGTGGTGCAGCTTTAGCGGTAGAGCACTTGCCTAGCCTGTATGAGGCCCTCCGTTTGACCCACAACACTCTGAAAGAGAGGAGGAGGGAGGGAGAAAGGCAGAAAGTACCAACAGGTTGTCCACAAGTAGCATAGAAGGTTCTTCCCTTAATGTTAGCATCTCTAAGGCCTCTATGTCCCAACACAATGGGCACCATAAAGAGTTTTAGTCCCGCAAGGGGGTCTTTTCCTAAAGAGACCATGGTACAGCTGTCCCTTCCCAAGTAGCTGTCACAGAGGTGACTTCTACAAGCAGGGTATTGTCCTTGACCCCAGCCAGCCCAGGAGTAACACCAGGAGATTAACTCATAATTGTTTGGCTCTAGGTTCCATATGACCAAGGGGACATGGCTTTGAAGATGTTGAGGATGGTGACTCAGCAAGAGTAAGAGACCCTGAGCTGAGCGGAGCTGAGCGGAGCTGAGCGGAGCTGAGCGGAGCTGAGCGGAGAGGAGCTGAGCTGACTGCTCCTAGAGGTGCTGGACACAGGAGCTTCCTGATTCAAACGCGGGGTGTGGCTCTAACCATCTTCCACACAACAGAAGATCGCAGTGGCAACTTGGAAATTTAAAAAAAAATTTTTTTATCATTGACAACTTCCATAATTATAGACAATAAACTGTGATAATTCCCTACCCCCCATCACTTTCCAGAACTTCACAACTACACTCTTCATACATCATATCCCCTCCCCCTCTCAGTCAGTCTCTCTTTTTTCTTTTTAATTTTTTTATTGACAAGTTTTATACTTACAGACAATAAGCCATGCTATTTCCCTCCCCTCCTCCACTTTCCCCTTCACAACTCCGCTCTCCATCATATCCCCTCCCTCTCTCCATTAGTCTCTCTTTATTTTGATGTCATCATCTTTTCCTCCTATTATGAGGGTCTTGAGTAGGTAGTGTCAGGTACTGCAAGGACATGAATATCCAGGCCTTTTTTTTTTTTCGAGGTAGGGTTTCACTCTAGCCCAGGCTGACCTGGAATTCACTATGTAGTCTCAGGGTGGCCTCAAACTCATGGCGATCCTCCTATCTCTGCTGGGATTAAAGGTGTGCGCCACCATGCCCAGCATCCAGGCCATTTTGTGTCTGGAAGAGTGCCTTGTAAGGAGTCCTACCCTTCCTTTGGCTCTGACATTCTTCCTGCCACCTCTTCGGCAATGGACCCTAAGCCTTGAAAGTAGATGTGGTAGAGGCAATTTGTAAATTATTTCTGCTTCTTATAAAGTCCAAGTTTTTAGACCAGACATGGTGATACATACCTGTAATCCTAGCACTCAGGATACAGAGGCAGGAGGATCACAGCAAGTTCAAGACCAGTCTGGTCTACACAATGAGTTCCAGACTAGTTTGCGCTACATAATGGGCCCTGTCTCAAAAAAAAGTCACACACACACACACACACACACATATACACACACAAAACTGAATTTGTGAGCCAGGTGTGCTGGCACATGCCTTTTGAAGGGTTAATAGCCTTCCCTGAAGCCTAGAGGGAACTAAAGAGTTAATAACTATCACTAAAACTATCGGGCAATAAAAAAGTCACAGAGGTAGTTGGCCTCATTAAGTTTGACACCTTCCCTGGCTGATATACTCCTCCTAAACTCAGATGGCCTTGAAGGACCAGAAACTGAGTACCCTCCCTTAGATAATCTTGGCTGAAGAAGCCTATTCTGAACAAGGACACAAACAGCTACAATTCTCTTATCAACTGCACCTGGTACAGTCTGTTTCTTAGGATCCTCATAAGTCTGAACCCAAGCCTGGCTCAGTGCTTCAGCCTTCATCCCGCAGGAAGGCTGCTGCTCCTCGCTGTTTCACTCAATAAACAGTCTGTCTGTAGAGATCAAGTTTGGTGTTCTCTTTAGCTTTCTCTTACACCTTTAATCCCAGCACATGGGAGGCAGAGGTGGGAGCAGCACCGTGAATTCAGGCCACCCTGACGTGACATAGTGAATTCCAGGTCAGCCTGGGGTAGAGCAAGACCCTACCTCAAACAAAAAAGAAAAGAAAATTATGTGATTTATAAGACAAACGAAGATAAGGAGCAGAATGGACAACACCAACTTGTGTCTCTGCCTGCGCTCTTTTATTTGCTAGACATACATATATTACATATGTATTTTTTTTTTCTTATCAAGATAGCGTCTCACTCTAGCCAGGCTGACCTGGAACTTACTTTGTAGTCTCAGGCTGGTCTGAAACCCATAGGGATCTTCATACCTCAGCCTCCAAGTGCTGGGATTAAAGGTGTGCAGCACCACACATGGCTGTATACATATATTTTTACAGAAATTGAATCAGTATTGTATGATTTTGCTGTCTGCTTTTTCCTGAAAACTTTTATATCAATAAATATATGACATTTTTTGTGGCTGCTGAGCATTCCACTTTGTGGTTGTGTTATGGGAAACTGAGACCCACAGAGATGGCATCAGAGATAAAGTGAAAAATCAGAAGATTTATTCATGTTGACATGGACTCAGAGGAATAACTTCCAAAGCCTGAGCTCTGATAGCTGAGGTTTTTGGTTTTTTTTTTGTTTTTCGAGGTAGGGTCTCACTCTGGCCCAGGCTGACCTGGAATTATGGAATTAACTATGTAGTCTCAGGGTGGCCTCGAACTCTCGGTGATCCTCCTACCTCTGCCTCCTAGTGCTGGGATTAAAGGCGTGTGCCACCACGCCTGGCTTTTTTTTTTTTTTTTCTGTTCTTTTTAATTATTAATTTTTTAATTGACACCTTCTATACTTACATACAAAAAACATATGATATTTCCCTCCCCTCCCCTCCCCCCATTCTACTTTAGAACACCAATCTCCATCATATCCCCTTCCTCTCTCCATTAGTCTTTCTTTTAATTTGTTGTCGTCTTCTTTTTCTTCTATTTTGAGGGTCTTGTGATGGTATTGCTAGGCACTGCAAGGTCATGGATATCGAGGCCAATTTCTGTCTGGGCAGTTGCATTGGCTCTTCCATTCAATCTGCCCCCTCTTCCGCAATGGTCCCTTGAGCCTTGGGGGGTGTGACAGAGGTGTTTCAGTGTTGGGCACACCTCTATCCCTTCTTTTTTTTTTTTTTTTTTTTTTTTTTTTTCGAGGTAGGGTTTCACTCTGGTCCAGGCTGACCTGGAATTAACTATGTAGTCTCAGGGTGGCCTTGAACTCTCAGCGATCCTCCTACCTCTGCCTCCCGAGTGCTGGGATTAAAGGCGTGTACCACCAAACCTGGCTTTTTGTTTTTTAATATTTTATTTGAGAGAGAAAGGGAGAGAATGGGCATGCCAGGGCCTCCAGCCAGTGCAAACGAACTCCAGATGCATGTGCCACCTTGTGCATCTGGCTTATGTGGGTCCTGGAGAGTCAAATTGGGATCCTTTGGCTTTGCAGGCAAATGCATTAACTGCTAAGCCATCTCTGCAGCCCTTGATAGCTGAGGTTTTATAGACAGTATGGCAGGCAGTGTGACATCACCTTGAATTCTTTTTTTAATATTAAAAAAAAGTTTTTATTGCCTTTTTTTTTTTTTGGTTTTGCAAGGTAGGGTCTCACTCTGGCCCAGGCTGACCTGGAATTAACTGTAGTCTCAGGGTGGCCTTGAACTCTCGGCGATCCTCCTACCTCTGCCTCCCGAGTACTGGGATTAAAGGTGTGCGCCACCATGCCCGGCCTTTATTGCCATTTTAAAAAAAGGAGTGGGGCTGGAGAGATGGCTTAGCTGTTAAAGCACTTGCTTGCAAAGCCAAAGGACCCAAGTTAAATTCCCCAGGACCCACATAAAGCCAGATGCACAAGGTGGTACATGCGTCTGGAGTTTGTTTACAGTGGCTAGAGGTGCTGATATGCCTATTCTCTCTATATATGATTTTTACTCTCTCTCAAGTAAGTAAATAAATAAAATAAAAAAAGAAAGCCATTTAAAAAAATATTTTAGCCAGGCATGGTGGCGCACACCTTTAATCATAGCACTCGGGAGGCAGAGGTAGGAGGGTCACCATGAGTTTGAGGCCACCCTGAGACTACATAATGAATTCCAGATCAGCCTGGCCTGGGGTAGGACCCTACCTTGAAAAACAAAAACAAACAAAAAATATATAGATAGATAGATTTCATTTATTTATTTGAGAGGGGCAGATAGAGAATGGGCATGCCAGTGCCTCTAGCCACTGCAAACAAACTCCAGACGTGTCATGTTGTGCATCTGGTTTTATGTGGGTACTGGGAATTGCAGTGCCTTAAACTCTAAGCCATCTCTCCTGCCCATTTTGTTTTTTTATAGTTGACTATGTTTTTTCTTTAGTGTTTCAAGGTAGGATTGCACTCTAGTCCAGGCTGACCTGGAATTCGCTATGTAGTCTCAGGGCTTCCTCAAATTCATGATGATCCTCCTACCTCTGCCTCCCAAGTGCTGGGATTAAAGTTGTGTGCCACTACACCCATCAACTCTTATTTTTATTTTTATTTATTTGACCGAGAGAGAATGGTCAAGCCAGGACCTTCAGCTGCTGTAAATGAACTCCAGATGCATGCGCCACCTTGTGCATCTGGCTAATGTGGACCCTGAGGAATTGAATCTGGGTCTTTTTTTTTTAATTCTCTATTGATAACTTCCTTATTTGTAGACAATATCCCATGGCACTTCCCTCCCTCCCCCCACTTTCCCCTTTGAAACTCCACCCTCCATCATATCCCCTCCCCCTCTCAATCAGTCTGTCTTTTATTTTGATGTCATGATCTTTCCCTCCTATTAGGATGGTCTTGTTTAGGTAGTCTGAGGCACTGTGCACTCATGGATATCCAGGCCATTTTGTCTCTGGAGGAGCATGTTGTAAGGAGTCCTACCCTTCCTTTGGCTCTTACATTCATTCTGCCAACTCTTCTGCAATGGACACTGAGTGTTGGAAGGTGTGTTAGAGATGTTTCAATGCTGAGCACTCCTCTGTCCCTTCTCAGCACCATGGTGAATTCTGAGTCAATCCCAAGGTCACCACCATCTGAAAAGAGAAGCTTCTCTAACCAAAAGTGAGAGTAGCGTTAATATATGGCTATGTAGCCGGGCATGGAGGTGGAAGCCTTTAATCCCAGCACTTGGGAGGCAGAGGTAGGGGGATCGCCATGAGTTTGAGGCTACCCTGAGACTACATAGTGAATCCCAGGTCAGCCTAGGCTACAGTGAGACCCTGCCTTGACCCCCCCCCCAAAATATATGGATGGACATTAAGAGAAGTGCTTACTGGGCAGTTTGGTCAGCATAGTATATACATTTAGCCAGATACCAGCAGACGTTACACCCCTAGGGCTCATGACTACACTTTTGTAGGTTTTCAGTATCAGTGATATATTCTCTCCTGTGGAGTGGGCCTCCAGTCCAATTAGAGAGTGGTTGGTTTCCCCCATAACAGACGTGCCACTATTGCATTGGTTGGCTCATTTGGCCTGGCTGGCCAAATTTAAAGCTTGCAGTGTTCACTGTTGAGTACCTTCACTGGTGTTTTCTCTCTCCCATTGAACTGCATACAGTGTAGCTTTTTCCAGCTTTCTGTCACTGGTCCACATGGAGGAGGCTCTCATTTCAGCTCCAACAGGATTTCTCAGTGACCTTGCAGCCCAAGTATGTGGAGTCTTCAGCAATAGGGTCTTACCATCTATTCCTGGTGGGAAACCAAGGACCTCAGTAATGGCCTATAATTGTTTTGGGGGTATCTATGACCTCCTGGCCAACAACTCACTGGAAGGTATTCCATCCCTGGCACTGAAAATTTTCTAGTAATAATCTATGGCTTCTGAGTGTTCCATTGTCCAGAAAAGTAGGTTTCCCTATGACTTATTTATATCCTCTTAGATTTTGATTAGCCCTCCTTCCGCCTTTCCTTTACTCAATCTCTTCCTGATCTCACTTAGGCCTTTTCACCCCCATTAATCTGTTCTTCTACTTACATATAGACAATACCATCCTATTAAGCCCCCCCCTTCCTCCATTTCTATTCCCTTTTTATCCCCTTCCTAGTTTACTGGCTTCTGCTACTGAGTTTTATTTTTACTCACTTAGAAGTCCGATCATTTGTAGCTAGGATCCACATATGAGAGAGAACATGTGATGTTTGGCTTTCTGGACCTGAGTTACCTCACTAAGTATAATCCTTTCCAGATCCATCCATTTTCCAGCAAATTTCATAACTTCATTTTTTCTTTACCACTGAGTACAACTCCATTGTTTAAATGTGCCACATCTTCATTATCCACTCTTAATTGAGGGACATTTGGCTGGTTCCATTTCCTAGCTATTGTATATAGAGTGGCAATAAACATGGTCAAGCAAGTATCTCTAAGGTAGTGAGACGAGTCCTTAGTATATATGCCTAAGAGTGGTATAGATGGGTCATATGGTAGATCTATTTTTAACTGTCTCAGGAACCTCCACACAGATTTCCACAATGGCTGGAAAAGATTGCATTCCCACCAGCAGTGTACAAGGGTTTCTCTTTTTCTGCATCCTCACCTGCATTTATAGTCATTTGTTTTCATGATGGTAGCCAATCTGACAGGAATGAGATGGAATCTCAATGTAGTTTTAATCTGCATTTCCCTGATTACTAGGGATGTAGAACATATTTTTAGATGTTTATATGCCATCTATATTTCTGCTTCTGAGAACTCTATTTAGTTCCATGGCCCATTTTTAATTGGGTTGTTTGATTTTTTTATTATTTAATTTTTTCAGTTCTTTGTATATCCTAGATATTGATCCTCTGTCAGATGTATAACTGGCAAAGATTTTCTCCCATTCTGTAGGTTGTCTCTTTACTCTGTTCCCAGTGTCCTTTTCTGTACAAAAGCTTTGTAATTTCATGAGGTCCCAGCAGTTGATCTGTGGTTTTATTTCCTGAGCAATTGGGGTTATATTCAGAAAGTCTTTGTGAAGACCAATAGGTTGAAGGGTTTCCCCAGTTTTTCCTCTAGCAGTTTCAGAGTTTCAGGTCTGATATTAAGGTCTTTGATCCATTTGGCCTTAATTCTTGTGCATGGAGAGAGATAAGGATCTATTTTCATCTTTCTACAGATACATATCCAGTTTTCCCAGCACCATTTGCTGAAGAGGCTGTCTTTTCTCCAATGAGTATTTTTTGCCTTTTTGTCAAAGATCAGGTGGCTGTACCTACCCGGACTTACATCAGGGTCCTCTATTCTGTTCCATTGTTCTACATGTCTGTTTTTGTGCCGGTACCATGCTGTTTTTGTTACTATGGCTCTGTGATATAGGTTAAAATCAGGTATGGTGATACCACCAGCCTTATTTTCGTTGCTTAAAATTGTTTTAGACATTCGAGGGTTTTTGTGCTTCCAAATGAATTTTTGGATTGTTTTTTCTATTTCCATGAAGAATGCTATTGAAATTTTGATGGGGATTGTATTTAATGTGTAGAATGCTTTTGGTAAGATTGCCATTTTCACAATATTGATTCTTCCAATCCAAGAACAAGGGATGTCTTTCCATTTCCTGGTGTCTTCTACAATGTCTAGTTTAGTGTTTTAGTTTTCATTGTAGAGATCCTTCACTTCCTTGGTTAGGTTTATCCCAAGGCACTTTATTTTTTTTCATGTAGTTATGAATGGGAGTGATTCTCTGATTTCATCCTCTGTGTGTTTGTTGTTAGCATATAGGAAGGCTAATGATTTATGTGTGTTTATTTTGTATCCTGCTACATGGCTATAGGTTTTTATCAGCTATAACAGTTTGCTGGTAGAGTCTTAGGGTCCTTTATGTATAGAATCATATCATCTGCAAATAATGATAACTTGATCTCTTCCTTTCCAATTTGTATTGCTTTTATGTGTGTCTCTTGCCTTATTGCTATGGCTAAGACTTCCAGTACTATATTAAATGAAAGTGGGGACAGTAGACACCCTTGTCTTGTGCCTGATTTTAGTGGAAAAGCTTCAAGTTTTTCTCCATTTAGTATTATGTTGGCTGTGGGTTTGTCATAAATAACCTTTATTGTGTTGAGATATGTTCCTTCTATTCTCAGTCTCTGTAGGACTTTTATCATGAAAGGATGTTGGATTTTATCAAATGCTTTTTCTGCATCTTATGAGATGATCATGTGATTTTTGTCCTTCAGTCCATTTATATAATGTATTACATTTATCGATTTGCACTTGTTGAACCATCCCTGCATCTCTGGGATAAAGCCCACTTGGTCTGGGTGAATGATCTTTTTGATATATTCTTGTACTCTATTTGCCAATATTTTCTTGAGAATTTTTGCATCTATGTTTATGAGGGACATTGGTCTGTAATTTTTTTTAATTTCATCTTTGTCTGGTTTGGTATCAGGGTGATGCTGGCTTCATGAAAGGAGTTTGGTAGGATTCCTTCCTCTTATATTTTATGGAAAAGTTTAAGAAGCAGTGGTGTTAGTTCTTCCATGAATGTCTGGTAAAATTCGACAGTGAATCCATCTGGGCCTGGACTTTTTCAGTTGGGAGATTTTTTTTTTTTATAACTGCTTGGATCTCCATGCTTGTTGTAGGTCTATTTATGTGGTTAATCGCATCTTTATTTAATTTAGGTAGATCATATAAATCAAGGAAATTATCCATTTCTTTCAGATTTTCAAACTTAGTGGAGTATATGTTCTTATAGTATGTCCCTATGATTTTTTGAATTACTCTGGTATCTGTTGTGATGGTGCCCTTTCATCTCTAATTTTGTTAATTTGTGTCTCTTCTCTCTTTCTTTTGGTCAGATATGCTAAGGGTTTATCAATCTTGTTTATCCTTTCAAAGAACCAACTCTTTGTTTCATTGATTCTTTGGATTTTTTTTGTTTCTGTTTCATTAATTTCTGTCCTAATGTTTATTATTTCTTCCCATCTGCTGATTTTCGGTTTGCCTTGTTTTCTTTTTCCAAGGCCTTAAAGTGAAGCATTAAGATGTTTACCTTTCTAATGTCTTAATATAGGCACTTAAAGCTATAAATTTCCCTCTCAGGACTGCCTTCACTGTGTCCCAGAAGTTTTGGTATGTTGTATTCTCATTATTATTTGACTCTATGAATTTTTTTATTTCCTTCTGGATTTCTTCATTGACCCATTCATCGTTCAGTAGTGTACTGTTTAGTTTCCATGATTTTGTGTATGCTCTATAGCTTTTCTTGCTATTGATTTGTAGTTTGATCCCATTGTGATCAAATAGAGTGCAAAGAATTATTTCAATTTTCCTGTATTTCTTAAGATTTGCTTTGTGTCCTAATATATGGTCTATTTTAAAGAATGTTCCATGTGCTGCTGAAAAGAATGTGTATTCTGCATCATTTGGATGGAATGTCCTGTACATATCTGTTAGATCGATTTGTTCTATGACCTCATTGAATCCAGAAGCATCTCTGTTTATTTTTTTTTTCTGGGTTGACCTGTCAATTGGTGAGAGTGGGGTGTTGAAGTCACCCACTACAACTGTGTTTGGTTTTATCTGTGATCTTAGTTCTAATAGTGTTTGTTTGATGAAATTGGGAGCCCCTGTGTTAGGGGCATATATGTTTAGGATTGTAGTGTCCTCCTGTTGGAGTGTTCCTTCAATCAATATAAAGTGACCTTCATTATCTTTCCTAATTAATGTTGGTCTGAAGTCTACCCTGTCAGATATTAGGATAGTGACCCCTGTTTGTTTTCTAGGCCCATTTGCTTGAAACACCATTTTCCAGCCTTTCACCCAAAGATAGTGTCCATCCTTTGTGGAAAGGTGAGTTTCCTGGAGGCAACAAATTGAAGGATCCTGCTTTTTAACCCAGTCTGCAAACCTCTGTCTTTTAGTTGGGGCATTCAGGCCAGTGATATTAAGAGTTATTATTGAAAGGTGTGTATTTGGGCTGGAGAGATGGCTTAGTGGTTAAGTGCTTGCCTGTGAAGTCTAAGGACCCTGGTTTGAGGCTTAATTCCCCAGGACCCATGTAAGCCAGATGCACAAGGTGGCACATGCATCTGGAGTTCATTTGCAGTGGCTGGTGCGCCCATTCTCTCTCTTTCCCTCTTTCTCTCTGTGTCTGTTGCTAATAAATAAATAAATAATTTTTAAAAAATTAAAATTTAAAAAAGAAAGTTTTTTTTTTTTTTTTGAGGTAGGGTCTCACTCTAGCTCAGGCTGACTTGGAATTCACTATGTAGTTTCAGGGTGACCTCAAACTCATGATGATCCTCCTACCTCTGTCTCCCAAGTGCTGGGATTAAAGGCATGCACCACCATGCCTGGCTTATGTTTTTTTTTTTTTTTTTTTGTCATTTTTCTTGTGTTGTAGTTCTTCCAGTTTTACCTTTGCTCTCTTGTATTAACTAGTATTTGAGTTTTTTCCAGGTTCCTTATATGTGTGCTTTTCTTTCTCTTCAGCATAAAGGATCCTTTCAAATATTCCTTTAGCCTTCTTTTGTTGTGGAATATCCTTATTTCTCCATCTATTTGCATGGATAGCTTTGCAGGATAAAATAACCTTGGTTGACAGTTGTTATCTTTCAGAATTTAGAATACATCACTCCAAGCCCTTCTGGCTTTTAAAGTTTATATTGAGTAATCTGCTGTGATCCTGATGAGCTTGCCTTTGTATATGATTTAGTTCTTCTCTCTAACTGCTTTCAACATATTTTCTTTGGTTTGTATGTCTGGTAATTTAATTCTAATATGGCTAGGAGAGTTCCAAGTTTTGCATTGGCATCTTTTTCCCGATTTGGGGGAAGTTTTCTTCTACGATTTTGTTGAAAATACCTGCTATGCCTTTGAGGTGAAATTCTTCTCCTACTATACCCTGAATTCTCTTTTTTGTTTTTTTGTTTTTGTTTTTCGAGTGCTGGGATTAAAGGCATGTGCCACCACACCTGGCTATACCCTGAATTCTTGTTTGATCTTTTCATAGTGTCCCGAATATCTTGAAATTCCCATTCATACTTTCCTATTAGTTTGTCTTTCTCTTTGTTGAACTGTATTAGACCTGCCACCTGGTCTTTTAGTTTAGATATTCTGTTCTCTCCTTCATGCATTCTACTGGAGAGATTTTTCTACAAAGTTTTTTATTTCACTGTGTTCTTCATTGCTAGTATTTCTGACTGGTTTTTCTTTATTATTTCTATTTCCTTATTTATGTCTTGTATTGACCTCCTTATTTCATTAAATTGGTTTCCTGTGTGTTCTTTGATTCCTTTGATTTCCTCCTTGATTTCTTTGAACACATTTATAATCATTCTTTTGAAATCTTTCTCAGGCATTTCCTCTAAGTCAGTCTCACTGGAGGTCATTTCTGATGCATTAATACTTTTTTGGTGGGTTTATAGTGTCTTGATTTTTTTGTGTCTCTTGTATTATAATGTTGAGATTTTTGCATCTTGGATTGACTTAATTCTTGGGTTTTCTAATTATCTGTAGTATTATATGATGTATATCTATAGGGTAGGAGCTTAAGGTGCTAGGTGTGGCTCTTCAGACTCTCAGTGTAACCACAAAAGTGATCCTAGGTGTCTGGGTCATTGCTATGAGCGTATTCAAGTAGGCTGCATGGAACAAAATACAGACAAATTCTAAAAATTTATCTAAACAATGTACCCATTCAATGAAAAACAGCAGAGTATTTATTCAAAAGTAGGTATTATAACAAATAGAGCCTCTAACAAAGTCACAGTCCCTAAGGATATGTGTTGCCCCACACCCTTAATCCTGTCAACTGGGAAGCTAAGATTTCTGGTCTGTAGAGGGTTCAAAGGTCAGCTTGTGACCAAATGACACCCTTCCCCAACGAATGACAGAAGAGGAACAAAGGCACTATAAATCAGGAAGCAACAAATGATAAGCCCAAAATATAGCTTATTTAAGAATGGCAAATCCAACCATCCATCAAATTTAGTATATAATTTACCCTGACATGGATGGTGCAACTAGCACTTCCGATGCAAGCCTATATACCAGGCCTATTTGGTGGGTACTGACCTGGTGTAATCACAGTTACCTTTTGGGATGGCTTTGGTTTCAGCTATGTTGCATGGCTGCTTGGTTTCCTCTTTGCTGTGCTGTGGGCTCAGGTAGGCTGGCTGGGTCTGTGGGCCACTGCTCTGATTGCCTGTGCTGGGTGCTGTGTAGGTGAGCTCCTTTTCTCAGGTGTCTGGTGCTGGCTGGCACTTGTGCTGGTGGTGGGGAAGGCTGTGGATGGTGGCTTAAGTCTTCCCGGTGGTCCTCGCTATCCTTTTCCTCACAAGCTGCTCCACTGGTCTCTGCCGTCCTCCCTCCATGTTTCTTGAGTTTGCAAGGAGGCCGATGTGAGTGGAAAATCCCCTCACCTGCTTTTTTCCTGCGGCTCAGGTGGAGCCTGGCTGCTGCAGCCACATGGAACTCGCCACCACTGCTGGAGCCGTTTCTGCCTGCTTCTGTGGGCTGTAGACGCTCTGGATCTCTCCTACCTCTCTGCTGTGGTTGATAATTTATTATACACCTCACCTTTTAGTAGAAGAGTGTATTTTGCTGTTTTTGCTTTTTCTCCCCTAGGCTGTTTTGGTGTGGTTCCTATGCTGTCATCTTAACTGGAAGTTCCTGAATCTGGGTCTTTTGGCTTTGCAGGCAAGTGCCTTAACCACTAAGCCATCTGTCCAGCCCATCTTGTCCTTTTTCAAAAATCTGTATTTATTTGCAAGCAGAAAGACAGTGAATGGATTCCAGATGCACATGCCACTTTGCACATCTGCTTTTACATACGTACTGAACTCAGGTTGCTAGGTTTTGCAGGCAAGCACCTTAACTGTTGAGCCATCTTTCTAGCCCATCACTTCAAATTCTTTTTAAATAAATATTTTATTATTTTTTGTATGTAAGTATAGAAGTTGTCAATAAAAAAAGAAAAAAATATATATTTTTTTATGAAAGAGGCAGAGAAAGAGAGAGAGAATGGGCACTTCACAGCCTCCAGCTGCTGCAAATGAACTCTAGATGCATGTTTGTGCATCTGGCTTACATGAGTCTTGGGGAATCGAACCTGGTTTCTTTGGCTTTGCAGGCAAGCACCTTAACTGCTAACCTGTCTCTCCAGCCCAACCTTGAATTCTTTACATTACTGGTGGGATAACCTTCTGGGCTACCTATATACCCGGGCTGGGGGCCCGGGCAGAAAGTGATAAGTGGTCTACAAAGCAAAATAATAAGCTATTAGCTCAGAGGGACAGGGGTTACCCATGGTTTGGTCTTATAACATATCTGACTAACCCGGGATTGGACTCAGTGACACACTTGTGCCTGGATCATGATAAGAACAGGACAAAGTTGCTGGAGTCAGAGACAGGAGACTTCCCTGGAAGCTCTCCCAACATGGAGACCCTGTCTCAAGGGAGATGAACACTGGAGAAGTTGTTCTCTGACCTCCACACATGTACTGTGGCAAGTTTATACCCACACTCACTCACGTGAATACACATGGATCACATAGACATACATGGCATGGTGGTACATGACTTTAATACCAGCCCTTGGGAGGCAGAGAAGTAGGAGGATTTCTGTGAATTTGAGGCCAATCTGGGACTACAGAGTGAGTTCTAGGTCAGCCTGGCTAGAGTGAGATCCTGCCTCGAAAAATCAGAAAAAAAAATTATTTATCGAGCTGGACAAGAGGGCACATGCCTTTAAATCCCAGCACTTGGGAGGCAGAGGTAGGAGGATAGCCAGGAGTTTGAGGCCACCCTGAGAATACAGAGTGAATTCCAGGTCAGCCTGGGCTAGAGTGAGACCCTACCTTGAAAAACCAGAAAAAAAAAAATATGTATCTATTTGAGAGAGAGAGAATGGGTGTGCCAGGGCTTCTTGCCACTACAAACTAACTCCAGACACATGCACCACATTGTGCATCCAGCTTTACATGGCTACTGGGGAATTGAATCTGGGTTAGCAGGTTTTTGTGTTTTTTGTTTTTTGTTTTTTTGTTTTTCGAGCTAGGGTCTCACTAGCCCAGGCTGACCTGGAATTCACTATGTAGTCTCAGGGTAGTCTGGAACTCACAGTGATCCTCCTACCTCTGCCTCCCTAGTGCTGGAATTGAAGGCGTGCGCCACCATGCCGGGCTAAAAGCAAGCTCTTTTAACCACTGAGCTATCCTCCCTGTGGCGCCATTGTTTGTTTTGTTTTGTTTCTATGTAGGCAAGGGCTGACCTAGAACTCACTCAGTAGCACAGGCTGGAGGCCAATCATTTCTATGCAGATGACATATTTTCTGAACCCACCAGCCCTGAACACAAGCAATTACTAGCACCACAGGGCCAGCCTGCAGTGCTGGGATTAAAGGTGTGTGCCACCACAAGGACCTGCCCGATCTTGAACTTGATCCTCCTGTCTTCACTTAAGTACAGAGATTGCAGGTATGTGCCACCATGCCCAGTGTATGAGTGTTATGTGGTGCTGGCTCTCCCGTATGCTAGGCAAGCCCTCAGCCCTGGCCTCTTGTGTTCTTTCTTTAAATGCCACCCACCTGCTGCCACAGCCCCTGGAAGGCAGCCATGTTCTTTGCTCGCTTTCCCTTTAAGGGTTGGAGTGTTTGAGCTGGAAGAGTTCCAGGTGCCCTTTGGGCTAATTGGCACAAGGTGAGGATTTTCCCTCTTGGGGAAGAGAGAGAGCCTGTCCCCCAAGGAAGGCTTTTCAAGGTAATTGCTCTCTCAGAGTTCCTGCCACTGCCTTTGACAACCTTTGGGAACAAATTCCTCTTGTTGTGGAGGAGCACAACCCCACGGATGGGCAAACACAGCCCCAGGATGGACTTGCTGAGTCCTATGAATCCAGTGACCCTTGGAGACAGGAAGTGGGGAAAGAGGTGGCACAAGCCTTTAATCCCCAGGGAGGCAGAGATAGAAGGATTGCCACGAGTTCAAGGCCAACCTGAGACTACATAGTGAGTTCCAAGTCAGCCTGGGCTAGAGTGAGACTCTTAACTTGAAAAAAAGAAGGAGGAGGAGGAGGAGGAGGAGGAAGAGGAGGTGGGGGAGGAGGAGGCAAAGAAGAAAGAGAGAAAGGGGAGAAGGAGAAAGAAGGGGAAGAAGGAGGAGGAAGCAGCAGTAGCATGGGAAAGTCCAGTGCAGGCAAAAGCAGTGCCACCTGCTGCTTGCTGAAGAGTGTGGAGGGTTTCCAGGTCAGCCTGAGCTAGAGTGAAGCCCTACAAAAAAAAAGAAGAAGGAGGAGGAGGAGGAGGAGGAGGAGGAGGAGGAGGAGGAGGAGGAGGAGGAGGAGGAGGAGGAGGAGGAGGAGGAGGGAGGGGAGGAGGAGGAGGAGGAGAAGAAGAAGAAGAAGAAAAAAAGAGTATGGAGGGTTGCTGAGAAAGGATGTTAGCGGAAGGCCTCCCCAAGAAGAACTGAGCCGAGGAGACAGCTGAGTAGTTAAGGCACTTGCCTACAAAGCCAAAGGACCCAGGTTTGGTTTCCTGGTACCCACAAAAAGTCATGTTTTATGTGTGAAGTTTGTTTGCAGTGGCTGGAAGCCCTGGGGCACCCATAAAGAAATAAAAAGTAAAAAAAAAAAAAAAAAAAAAAGCCTAGGCTGCAAGATGAGGCAGGATGATTGCTGCCAAGAGGCTCCAAGAGAGTGTGTCCCAGGAGAAAGCAAGAAAAAGTAGTGGGGAGTAGTCTTTCTTGCCTGGGCTACTTTCTTCAACCCCGGTGTGGGGAAAGAGCAGTGTGAAAGCATGAAATTAAAGGGTTTTTGTTTATTAAACTCGGGTTTTCCGAGGCCCAGGATTTAAATCTAGCTCCAACATTGTGCTGGGTCAAAGTTCAGCTCCCAGAACTTGGCATCATGGCTAGCCTCTTCCTGACACAACCCTTAGCTCAAACCAATCAGTGTCCCTCAGGTGAGCTAAGCTGGAAGGTAGGGCCCACCACCACAAGGTTGTAAATGTGTTTTCAAGGGGAGAACACGGGCTCTGTGCTGCCTGACCTTGCCTGAACTTCCAGCCGCTGGTGAGTTCCTCCTCCACCTGGCCCACTTTAGGGAGAGCCGCCCAGTCCTAGTCCTCTCCACGTGGGCTCCTTTACCCCCTTTCAGCTTCCCACATGGCAGGAGCTCTGTGAACTTTCTTTTCTCTCTTTTTTCTCCATGGCCCTCCATGTGGGCTCTCAAGCCATGTGGGTATCTTTCCTTGGTTCTACGCTTCCCTCAATAACTATAATAATTTAATAATTATCCTTTTCAGTCATTTTGAAAATTTAATTTCCTTGATTAAAAGTAGACACAAGGGCTGGAGAGATGGCTTAGCGGCTAAGGCGCCTACCTGCTAAGCCTAAGAACGCTGGTTCCAATGTCCAGAGGTTCCAGTCTCCAGGTCCCACGTTTAGCCAGATGCAAAGTGACGCAAGGGCGCAATGCTGCACTTGACCACAAGGGGGTGCACGCATCTGGATTTCGTTCACAGCAGCTGAGACACTGCTGGCGCGCCCATCTCTGTCTCCTTCTCCATCTCTGTCTATCTCTCTCTGTCTCTCTCTCCAAAAATAAATAAAAAATAATTAAAAAAAAATAGACACAAGCCAGGTGTGGTGGCGCACGCCTTTAATCCCAGCACTCAGGAGGCAGAGGTAGGAGGATCGCCGAGAGTTCGAGGCTACCCTAAGACTACATGGTGAGTTCCAGGTCAGCCTTGACTAGAGTGAAACCCGACCTCAAAAAAAAAAAAAAAAAAAAAAAAAGTAGACACCGAGCCGGGCGTGGTGGTGCATACCTTTAATCCCAGAACTCAGAACTCAGGAGGCAGAGGTAAGAGGATCACCATGAATTCAAGGCCAATTCAATTCATTGAATCTACATAGAGAATTCTAGGTCAGCCTGGGATAGAGCAAGACCCTACCTCGAAAAATAAATAAATAAATAAATAAATAAATAAATAAATAAATAAATAAATAACACACACCTAGGGTTTAGGGTTCAAGGAAAGTCCTGACCCCCAGAATGTCCTGGAATTATGGAATTAGTCTCATGCTGGCCTCAAACTTCCTACTTCAGCCTCCTGAGTGCTAGCACTAAAGGCATGCACCACCATGCTGGCTGTTGTATGTATGTATGTATGTATGTATGTATGTATGTGTATGTATGTATGTGTATATATATAATTTTTAATTATTTGAGAGAGAAAGAGTGAGACGCAATATGAGCATGCCAGGACTTTCTGCCACTGTAAATGAACTCCAGATGTATACCCCACTTTGTGCATCTAGCTTTACATGGGTACTGGGGAATTGAACCCAGGGTCATCAGGTTTTGCAAACAAGCACCTTTAACTGCTGAGCCATCTCCCCAGCCCCAGGGTTGTTGTTTTCTTCTTTCTTTCTTTTTCTTTTTGTGAGTCAGGGTCCTATGTAGCCCAGGCTAGCCTTGAGTTCAGTATATAGTCTAGGCTGGCTGTAAAGTCCTGATCCTTCTGCTTCCACCCTCCACATGCTGGGGTGACAAGCCTGGTTCATCATGCCCAGCTTAACATTGTCAATTCTTGTTTTGTTTTTGTTATTTTACCCAAGAAAAGGCAGGGCAATGGTTACCTATTACTGTGTAGCAAATTGCCCCCAAATATTGTAGCTTAAATCAAGTCATCTCACAGCTTTTGTGGGTCAGGAGTCCAAGCATGGCTTAGAGGGTGTCTCTGGCTGAAAGTCTTTCATCAGGTTGTGGTTAGGTGTTAGCAGGGGCTTTAGTCTTGTCTGAAGACTCCGTGGGTGGAGAAGCTGTTTCCATGCAAACTGTGTGGCTGTTGGCAAGCCCTGGTTCCTCACCTGGGCCTCTCCACAAGGCTGTCTCAGGACATGGCTTCTTCCAGAGCGAGTAATACAAGACCGTGGTCTTTCATAATCTTGAAGTGACATTTGATGCTATGACCTGAATGTGTCCCTCAGTGACTTTTCTTGTTACTGACAAGAAGCAATGGAAAGGAAGAATTTATTTTGGCTCCTGCTTTGAGGTTTCAGTCCACACAGTGGGGAGGGTGTGGCAGAAAAAGCATGGTGGATGGAACTTGAAGCATGACTTGGTCTCATCTCACAGACAAGAAAATTCTGGCTAGAAGCAGAGACAACTAGAACCCTTTACCCTTACTTCAAACCCTGCCTCTAAGCCATACCCTTCCTCTGTCAGCTACGCCCCTTGTCCAAAAGATTCTGCACTCTTCCAAAACAGCCCCACCATGAGCTTGGGGAGAAAGAATATTCCACAGTCAAACCATGACAGTAAACCAGGTGGTGAGGGACACCCCTTTAAACCCAGCATTTGGGAGTTGGAGGCTGGAGGATGAGGACTTCAAGCAGGGCTTAGCTGCATATGGAACTCAAGGCTAGCCTGGGTCACATGAGACCCTGTCTCAAATGAAACTCCTTAAGAGCCCTGAATTCATGTGCTGGAGACTGACCTATAGTGAGTGGGCCATTTGGGGAGGTCACAAGGGCTCTGTCTTGAGGAATGGATCAATACCACTAGTAAAAGAGCTTGTTGAAGCCGGGCGTGATGGTGCACTCGGGAGGCAGAGGTAGGAGGATCGAGTGAGTTTGAAGCCACCCTGAGGCTACATAGTGAATTCCAGGTCAGCCTGGGCTAGTGCGAGACCCTACCTCAAAAAACCAACATAAATAAATAAATAATAAACTTGTTGAACCATAGTGCTGAGAAGAAATGACAGTGGAGTATTTAGCACTGAGACATCTCTATGACAACTTTCAAGGCTCAGGGTCCATCAAGGAAGAGGTGGTGGAAAGAATGTAAGAGCCAAAGGAAGGGTAGGACTGCTTACAATGCAATCTTCCAGACACAAAATAGCCTAGATGTGCATGACTTTGCAGTGTCTGACACTACCTACACAAGACTCTCATAATAGGAGGAAAAGATGATATCAAAATAAAAGAGAGACTAATTGGGGGGGATATGAGGGAGGGTGGATTTGTGAGGGGAATGTGGAGATGGGGAGTGAATTGTCATAGTTTATTGTCTATAATTATGGAAGTTGTCAATAGAAAAAAAGTCGGGTGTGGTGGTGCATATCTTTAATCCCAGCACTTGGGAGACAGAAGTAGGAGGATTGCCTTGAGTTTGAGGCCACCCTGAGATTACATAGTGAATTCTAGGTCAGCCTGGGCTGGAGTGAAACCTTACCTTGAACAACCAAAAAGATAAAAATAAAAAAAGGGCTTATGAAAGTGGGATTTGGGCTGGAGAGACAGATGGCTTAATAGTTAAGGTGCTTGCCTGCAAAGCCAAAGGACACAGGTTCGATTCCCCAAGACCCATGTAAGCCAGATGCACAAGGTGGTGCATGTGTCTGGTGTTCATTTGCACTGGCAGGATGCCCTGATGTTCCCATTCTTTCTTGCTCTCTCATTCCCTCTCTCTGCCTCTTTCTCTCTCTCAAATAAGTAAGTTAAATAAATAATAAATAAAAGTGGGAGTGGTGTGTGGTGCATGCCTTTAATCCCAGCACTTGGGAGGCAGAGATAGGAGCATTGCTTCAAGTTTAAGGTCAGTCTGAGACTAAAGAGTGAATTCCAGCAAGATTCTACCTTGAAAAACCAACAAACAAAACCAAGAAAACAACAACAAAGACAAATGGCACACAGAAAGACACCCAATGTTATCCTGTGGCCACACACACACACACACACACACACACACACACTCACGAGCATGAGGACTTGTATTAGAAACATAAATAAAAACCCTTGGGGCTGGGAAGATGACTCAGAAGTAAAGGCACTTGCTTGAAAAGCCTGTCTCCCTAGATTCAATTTCCCAGTACCCACATAAAGCCAGATGCACAAAATGGCACATGTATTTGGAGCAGCAAAAGGCCCTGGCACTCTCTCTCACTCTCTCTCATTCTCTCTCACTCTCTCTCATAAATGAAAAAAATTAAAGAAAATGAAAGAAGGGCTGAAGAGATTGCTCAGTGGTTAAGGCACTTGCCTGCAAAGCCTAAGGACTCAGGTTTGATTCCCTAGGACCCACATAAGCCAGATGAACAAGGTGGTGCATGCATCTTGAGTTCATTTGTAGCAGCTGAAGGCCCTGGCACAACCATTCTCTATCTGCCTTTCTCTCTCAAATAAATAAAATAAATTTAAAAAGAAAAGAAGAAGCTGGGAGTGGCAATGCAATGTCTTTAGTCTCAGAATTTGGGAGGCAGAGGTAGGGAGATCACTGTGAGTTTGAGGCCAGCCAAAACTCAGAACTCAAAAGCTCCAAGGCTAGAGTGAGAACCTGCTTTGAAAAAACAACAACAGAAAACAAAGTGATTTCTAGAAGGCTGGAAAGATTGCTCAGTGGTTAAGGTGCTTGCCTGCAAAGCCTAACAACTCAGGTTTGATTCGCCATTACCCACGTGTGGTGGTTTGATTATTATTATATTTTAAAATATTTTTATTTATTTATTTATTTGAGAGAGAGAGAGAGGCAGAGAGAGAAAGAGAGAGAGAATGGGCACACCAGGGCCTCCAGTCACTGCAAACGAACTCTAGATGCATGTGCCTCCTTGTGCATCTGGTTTACGTGGGTCCTGGAGAATTGAACCAAGGTCCTTTGGCTTTGCAGGCAAATGCCTTAGCCACTAAGCCATCTCTCCAGCCCTGGTTTGATTATTATAGCTAGCTTCCTCTTGCCAGTGTTTGGCATACCCTCCTGTTGCTGTTGTCCATCTGATGTTGGCCAGGGGGTGATGTCCACCCTCTGCTCATGCTGTTGTTTTCCCCCTGCCATCGTGGAGCTTCCCCTCATGTCTGTAAGCCGAAGTGAACCCCTTTCCCCCCACAAGCTGCTCTTGATCAGGTGTTTTCTGCAGCAATGTGAACCTTACTGCAACATCATGTAAAGCCAGATGCACAGTGGCACATGCATCTGGAGTTCTTGGCAGCGCCTGGAGGCTTTGGTTCACCCGTTCTGTCCCTTTCCCAATCTCTCTCTCTCTCTCTCTCTCTCTCTCTGTATGTGTGTCTTACAGTTTTCTCTGCTTGAAAATAAATAAATTAAAAAAATTTTTAAGAAAGTGAGCTTTTCTTTCACTGCTCTGGCAGCAGCCATCAGTGTGCCCAGGCTTCAGAAGAGACTTCCCTCCAGTGTATCCAATGCTGTGCAAAAGGAAGGTCTGGTTGGACCCCAGTGAGGCCAGTGAAATCATCAATTCCAACTCCCACCAGCAGATCCGGAAGCTGATCAAAGACGGGCTGATCACTGACAAGCCTGTAACCGTCCATTCCCAGGCTCAACGCCAGAAAAACACCTTGGCTCTTGGGAAGGCAGGCATATGGGCATAGGTAAGTGGCAGGGTACTGCCAATGCCTGAGAAGGTGACCTGGATGAGGAGGATGTGGATCCTGTGCAGACTGCTCAGGAGATACCATGAATCTAAGAAGATTGACAGTCATGTGTACCACAGCCTGTACTTGAAGGTGAAGGGGAATGTGTTCAAAACCAAGCGCATTCTCGTGGAGCACATTCATAAGCTGAAGGCAGGCAAGGCCCGCAAGAAACTCCTGGCTGCCCAAGCTGAGGCCTGCAGGTCTAAGACCAAGGAAGGAGCGCCTCTAGGCCAAGAAGGAAAAGATCAAGACTCTGTCCAAGGAGAAAGAGACCAAGAAGTGAAGTTTCCCTTGTGCCTGTACATAATGGCCTTGGTGGTCAGTCACACAGATCATTGAAAGAAAATAAGCCTTAATCTGTTAAAAAGAAAGAAAGAAAGAAAGAAAGAAAGAAAGAAAGAAAGAAAGAAAGAAAGAAAGAAAAAAAAAGGAAAGGAAAGAAAGAACAAACGAACGAAAGAAGAAAGAAAGTGAAGGTCTGGAGAGCTGGTTTAGTGGTTAAGGCGCTTGCCTGAAAAGCCTAAGGACCCATGTTCAATCTCTCCCCAGATCCCATGTTAGCAGACACACAAAGGTGAGGCAAGCACAAGGCTGTACATGTGCACTAAGTGGCACAAGCCTCTGGAGTTTGATTGCAGTGGCTGAGGCCCTGGTGCACCAATTCTCTCTCTCTCTCTCGCCCTCTAAAAGAAGAAAAGAAAAAAAAGTGAAGCTAGGTATGGTGGCGCATGCCTTTAATCCCAGCACTTAGGAGGCAGAGGTAGGAGGATTGCCATGAGTTCAAGGCCACCCTGAGACTAATTCCAGGTCAACCTGAGCTAGAGTGAGATACTACCTCAAAAAAAGAAAAGAAAGAAAGAGAGAGAGAAAGAAAAGAAAAGAAAAAAAAAGAAAGTGAGGGGCTGGAGAGATAGCTTAGTAGTTAAGGCACTTGTCTGCAAAGCCAAAGGACCCAGGTTCAATTTCCCAGGACCCATGAAAGCCTGACGCACAAGGTGGCACATGCATATGGAATTCATTTGCAGTGGCTAGAGGTCCTGGCATGCCCATTTTCTCTCTCTCTCTCAAATAAATACATAAAATAAAATATATATTATACATTTTAAAAAAGAAAGGAAGTGAGCCAGGCGTGATGGCCCATACCTTTAATCCCAGCACTCAGAAGGTAGAGGTAGGAGGGTCACTGAGAGTGTGAGGTCACCCTGAGACTACAGAGTGAATTCCAGGCAGGTCAGCCTGGGCTAGAGTGAGACCCTACCTCAAAAATAAATAAATAAATAAAAAAAAAAATAAAAACAATCAACTGTTGCAAGCTCTAGAAACTAAAAGGGTTAAGAGACTGTGTCACGACCTCTCTCTGTTTCCCAGGTCCCTTGGGTGAGGAATGACTGCATCTTTCTGCCAGGTGCTGGAGACCCAGCCAGAACCTTTCACTTTCACATGTCGCTTTCTTTGGGAACTGAGTGTATACTCAGGGACACTGGCCAGGGAACTGGTTCCCAAGGGTTAAGCAAAGGTCCTCCTGCCAAAGGGGAACCCTACCTCGAAAAACCAAAAGAAAAAGAAAAAAAAAGTGATTTCTATCAGGACAGTGGCCCTTGGTGGGGAATATATGACAGGAGGCACAAGGGGCTTCTAGGGAACTGAGTTCAATTCTAGGCCAACTGGTGGGTGTGTGAGTATTCAACTTATATGGACACATTAAACTTCACTTACCTGACTTATTTGCTTCTCTGTACGGCACATTTACTATAAGTCAAATAACAGATGTTATGTTGATGGTCTGCGAGATGACCCAGTGGTTAAAGGTGGTTGCTTTCAAAGCTTGATAACACTGGTTCAATTCCTCAGCACCCACAGAAAGACAGATACACAAAGTGGCACATGCATCTAGAAGCCCTGGTGTGCCCATGCGCGCTCTCTCTCTTTTTCTCTGTCCCTCTGCAAATAAGTAAATAAAATAAAATAAAGAACTATTGTGTGGAGGGGAAGCTGGCCAGTACCAGGCTGGCCTGGGCCTCCCTCTGTAGCTAGGAATGACCTAGAACTTTTGATCTAAGTGTCACCATGCCTGGTTTATCTGGGGATCAGACACAGGGCTTTGTGCATGCTAAGCAAGTGCTCTACCAACTGAGTTACAGCTCCCCTCAGCCCCAGGCTATACAGTGCTTTTGGTCCAATAAACCTCCTGACAGGTGGATTCCCAGCTGGGTATACCACAACGTCCTTGCTCTGTGTCACACCCAAAATAAACTCTGAATTGGACAGTGCTTGCTGACATCACCTTGCTATTTGATACAGCCAATGTGAACGACTGGTGATTTGCTCTTCCAGAAGGGCTACTGAAGAGTGAAACTTGATTCTCATTGTAACTGTAGCCCTTGAGATCTCCACAAAGCAAGAAGCTGCCTGTGTCTGAAGGCCAGGCCAGGGAAGCTCACTCCCATTAATTAGGCTTTTACGGACCCCTTGCAGGATCTGTAAGAAAGAACTGCTAAGCCATCATGAGAAACAATGAGACTAGAGCCAGACTGTCCTTGGGGAGATGCCTCTCATAAAGATTAGGAGAAATGGGGCTGAAGAGATGGCTTAGCAGTTCAAGCGCATGCCTGAGAAGCTTAAGGACCCCGGTGTGATTCTCCCGGTCCTACGTTAAGCCAGATGCACATGGTGGCAGTGGCACATGCATCTGGAGTTTGTTTGCAGTGGTTAGAGTCCCTGGCGTGTCCACTCTCACTCTCTCTCTCTCTTCCTCCCTCTCTCTGTCGCTCGTAAATAAATAAATAAAAATAAATTTAAAAAAAGAGAGAGATTAGGAGAAATGTAGTCTTTTTCAGGTCTTTAGTTAGGTACACGGGAACAGAGATGTGACCAGCCCTGGAGAGACTAGACAGAAATTCCAGTCCAATTAAGTGCGGCCACCAGAGACAGCTTCCTGGTTCCTACAAGGAATCTTAGCTCAGGCTTTTCCCTTCCCAACTGGTTGTTGGTGGTGGGCTCCTGATGCATGCACCACTTTGTGCATCTGGCTTTATTTGTGTGCTGGGGAATCAAACCTGACAGGCTTTACAAGCAAGCATCTTTAACCACTGAGCCACCTTCCCAGCCCCTAAAACGAGTTTTTTTTCATTTGGTTTTTCAAGGTAGGGTCTCACTCTGGCCTAAGCTGGAATTCACTATGTAGTCTCAGGGTGGCCTCAAACTCACAGTGATCCTCTTAACTCTGCCTCCCGAGTGCTGGGATTAAAGGCGTGCACCATCACACCTGGCTTTTTGATTTTTTTTTGTTTGTTTGTTTTGCAAGGTAGGGTTTCACTCTGGTCCAGGCTGACCTGGAATTAACTATGTAGTCTCAGGGTGGCCTCGAACTCTTGGCGATCCTCCTACCCTGCCTCCCGAGTGCTGGGATTAAAGGCATGCGCCATCACGCCCGGCTTTGATTTTTTTTTAAATGAACTCCAGCCACATGGGCCACCATGTGCATTTGGCTTATGTGGGTACTGGGGACTTGAACCTGGGTCCTTAGGCTTCACAGGCAAGGGCCTTAACTGCTAAACCATCTTTCCAGCCCTAAAATGATTTTTTAAGACAAAAGCACACAATCTGCCTATATAATTCTAGCACTTGAGAAAGTGGAGGCTGAAGGATCTTGAATTCAAGGTCATTCTGAACTATTTAGTGACTTTGAGGCCAGCCTGGGATATATGAGATCCTGTCTCAAAACAAAACAAAACAACTACTCAGGGGGGGCTGCAAAGCCAAAAGACAGGTTCGACTCCCCAGGTCCCACATAAGCCAGATGCACAAGGGGGACGCATCTGGAGTTCCAGTGGCTGGAAGCCCTGGCGTACCCATTCTCTCCCCCTCAAATAAATAAATAAAAATAAAAATACTTTTTAAAGTGCTTATAAATAAATAAAAATAAAATATATATTTTTAAACCACTCATATTACTCCACATATATGCCTTACAATCTGGCCATCTCAGCGTTTGCAGGAAGCCATTCTGTATTTGCTGCTTTTGTTTCCTGGTTCCATAGGAGGGTGCAGCCCCAAAGGGTGGGCAAGGAGACCATCTGGAAACTGGGTGAGAGTGAGGGAGACTGAAAACTGACCCCACCAAACAGTGCTCAGCATTGGGAATTGCCTGCCTGGAAGCTCGTCTGAGATGCTAGAAGTTTTCTCCCCTCCCCCTCTGGCAGGAGGACCTTTGCTTAACCGTTGGGGACCAGCTTTCTGGCCAGTGTCCATGAGTACACACCCAGTTCCCAAAGAAGAGGGCTACGTGTGCAAGTGAAAGGTTCCTGCATGGTCTCCAGCACTAGGCAGAAAGATGCACAGTCATTCCTCACTCTCGGGTACTCCCCAAGAGGCTGTGGACCAGCAACGGTCCTGCAGCCAGCGAGAGACAGAGTGTGAGCCAAAATTTAGGAACCTGGGAAACAGAAGTCCATGAGAGAGTCGCTTAACCCTCTTAGTTTCTAGAGCTTGCAACAGTTTATTTTTGTAAAAATAAAAGGAAAAAAGGGGAGGGGGGAGCTGGAGAGATGGCTCAGCAGTTAAGGCACTTGCTTGGAAAGTCTGATGGCCTGGGTTCCATTCCCCAGTACTCACATAAAGTCAGATGACAGTGGCCCATGCATCTTAGAGTTTGTAGTGACTAGAGGCTCTGGCATGCCCATTCGCTCTTTTTCTCTATCTGTCTTCTCTCTGTGTGGAAATAAATAATTCAATAAATAAACATATAAATATAATGTTAAAAATATACTGGTGCTGGGCATGGTGGTGGACGCCTTTAATCCCAGCACTTGGGAGGCAGACATTGGAGGATCACTATGAGTTTGAGGCCACCCTGATACTACATAGTGAATTCTAGGTCAGCTTGGGCTAGAGCGAGACTCTCCCTCGAAAACAAACAAACAAACAAATACCTACTGGAGGGCTGAAGTGATGGCTTAGCAGTTAAGGTGCTTGCTTGCAAAGCCAAAGGACCCAGGTTTGACTCTTTTCTTTTCTTTTCCTTTCCTTTCTTTTCTTTTTCTTTTTCTTTTTTTTCTTTTTCTTTTTCTTTCCTTTCTCTCTCTCTCTCTCTTTGGTTTTTTGAGGTAGACTCTCACTCTAGCTCAGGCTGACCTGGAATTCACTAAGTAGTCTCAGGGTGGCCTTGAACTTGTGGCAATCCTCCTACCTCTACCTCCCAAGTGCTGGGATTAAAGGTGTGTGCCACTATGTCCGGCTCAGTACGACTTCTTTTTGTTGACTGGGGCCAATGGAAAAGGTTGGCACTTGGCAATGACCTCTGGGGATTCCGTTTAGGGGCCTATGGTAGATATCAGGATGTATTTCCATAGTGAGTTATTTGTAAATCTATTTGAAATTTAATCTGTTCCAACCTAGAAGAGATAAAGTGAGTTACTAGGTTGTGGCCTGGCCTTGTTCATTCCCTGAAAGCATCCATTAGCCAGCTGTGGTAGTGCACTCCTGTAATCCTGGCATTCAGTAGATGGAGGCAGGAGGTCCTGGAGTTCAATGCCATCCTCTACATATAGAATTCCAGGCTAGTCTGGGCTACATGAGCTCCTATCTCAAAATAATAATGATAATAGTAATGATGACAATGCTGGAGAGATGGCTCAGCAGTTAAAGACACCTGCTTGCAAAACTTGATGGCCTGAGTTCAATTCCCCAGTCCCCACATAAAGACAGATACACGGTGGCGCACATGTCTGGAGTTCATTTGCAGTGGCGTGAAGCCGTGGTTGTGCCTGTACTCTCTCTCCTGTATCTCAAATAAAGAAATTAATCCTTTTTTTTTTTAAAAGCATAATTTCAACTTTATTTCGTTTTCTGAGAAGACAATTTTTCTTCAGTCTCTTAAGAATCCTGTTCTTTACATGGGCTTTGGTGGCAGTCGTGGAGCAGCACCAGCAGGTCTGAATCTGGGTGGAGGGGTTTGGTCCTTCTGGCCTTCACAAGATCGATTCCTGACCACTTTGCTGTGAATTGCACGACTCACACAGTAGTGCAGCTTCACATAGAGCTTGGGAAGAACATAAGCGTCAAAGACACTTGCTTCAGAAATGTCCCTGATGGCAGCGGCCTCCGCTATGTTCCGAATGACGGACTGCTTGATGGCCTTGCCCTTGGGCACGCACCGGGCACAGTTCATGCAGGGGATAGGCTGCACATGCCCGCAGCCTTTCTTGGCTCCACCTTTGTTCCTTTGCTTTTTTGTCATCTTGGAAGCCGGGGCCAGAAAGAGCAAGAAATTAATCTTAAAAGCAATAATGGGCTGGAAAGATGGCTTAGCAGTTGAGGCACTTGCCTGAAAAGCCTAAGGACCCAAGTTCTATTCCCCAGAACCCATGTAAGCCAGATGCACAGGATGATGCATGCATCTGGAGTTCATTTGCAGTGGTTGGAGGCCCTAGCATGCCCATTCTCTCTCACAAATAAATAAATAAAAAGTAATAATAATAATAATAAAGGAAAGAAGAAAGGAGACAAAAAAATAAAAACAAAGGCTGGCAAGATGACTTAGCAGTTAAGGCGTTTGCCTGCAAAGCCATATGACCCAGGTTCGATTCTCCAGGACCCACGTACCAGATGCACAAGGTGGCACATATGTCTGGAGTTTGTTTGCAGTGGCTGGAGGCCCTGGTGCACCTATTCTCTCTCTATCTGCCTCTATCTCTCTGCTTCTTTCTCTCTCTCTCTCTCAAATAAATAAAGATAAAATAAAATATTTTTTAAGAAGACAATTTCAAAGTCAAGCTAACCAATTATTAAATAGAACATGGTTCAAGCCGGGTGTAGTGATGCTCGCCTTTAATTCCAGAACTCAGGAGGCAGAGGTAAGAGGATTGCTGTGAGTTCAAAGCCACTCTGAGAATACAGAGTGAATTCCAGGTCAGCCTGTACTAGAGTGAGACCCTACCTTGAAAAACCAAAATAAACAAACAAACAAATAAATAAATAGAACATGGTCTAACTCCCTATTTTAACAAATAGAGCTTCATCACATTAGAACAAACATAATTTCATGACAACAAAATAGAAAACCATTTATAAAGCTGTGGGGTTTGTATGACAGAACAATGGAAATAGCAATGATAACAGAATGTCATTATAACTGTGGCTACAAAACCCATGAAATTGGGCTGGAGGGATGGCTTAGTGTTTAAGGCACTTGCCTAAGAAGCCTAAGGACCTAGGTTCGATTCCCCAGAACCCATGTAACCCAGATGCACATGATGGTGCATGCATCTGAAGTTTGTTTGCAGTGGTTAGAGGCCCTGGAGAACCCATTCTCTCTCTCAAATAAATACATAAAATATTTTTAAAAGAAAAAATAAATAACATCAATTTTTGCAGACACAAATTACTTCACTTAGCCAAAGCTGATCTTAAAGACTGGCTGTAAAATTTCTTATTGTAAGCTGGGTATGGTGGCGCATGCCTTTAATCTCAGCACTCAGGAGGCAAAGGTAGAAGGATTGCCGTGAGTTTGAGGCCACCCTGAGATTACATAGCCAATTCAAGATCAGCCTAGGCTGGTAAGACCAAGAAAAAAATATTCGTATTCTAATAACAAAATGTATATTTTATACTTGAGATACAAAACCATAAAAAGCATTTTTTTTTTTGAGGTAGGGTCTCACTCTAGCTCAGGCTGACCTGGAGTTCACTCTGTATTCTCAAGCTGGCCTTGAACTCAAGGCAATCCTCCTACCTCTGCCTTCCCAGTGCTGGAACTAAAGGTGTGTGCCACCATGCCCAGCTTTCAAAAAGCTATTTGTTTATTTATTTACTAGAGACAGAGAGGGAGAGAGAGTAAAAATGGGTGCTCCAAGGCCTCTAGCCACTGCAAACAAACTCCAGACGCACGTGCCACCATGTTCATCAGGCTTATGTGGGACCTGGAGAATTGAACCTAAGTCCTTAGGCTTTGCACACATGCGCCTCAACCACTAAGCCATCTCTCCAGCCCCTTAAAAGCTGTTTTTAAAATAATTTCTTACTTCGGGCTGGAGAAATGGCTTAGTGGTTAAGGCGTTTGCCTGCCAAGCCACAGGATCCCGGTTCAATTCTCCAGGATCCATGTAAGCCAGATGCACAAGGGGCACATGCATCTGGAGTTTGTTTGCAGTGGCTAGAGGCCCTGGGGTGCCCATTCTCTCTGTGTCTGCCTCTCTTCTATCTCTCTCTCTCTCTCTCTGCTTACAAAGAAATAAAATATATTAAAAAAATAATTTCTTACTTCATCTAAAATAATTTCAGTGTAAACTTAAATGCTAAAATTTCTGCCATGTTCATCCAATGGAAAATGTTAATCATTAATTTAAATTGGTTTGTATTTTTCTCAAAATGTATTTATGCTATCAGAAAGACATGCTGCCATTTTCCAGGCTCACTGTCAACTAAACAAGGTAAACTGTGGTTTTCACATTCGCTGCAGCTTTTATGAATGCAGTTTTATTCATATGCTGATGGACTGGTCAGTTTACCTTTGGCTTTTGAGTTATGACTTTCTTATGACTATTTTTTTGTTCTCATCTTTTTGATCAATAATTAAGTCTCCTGAGATTAGTCCTGAGATATCATCTGATCCTTTCAAATTACAGGTTTGAAGATTTTTTTTTGTAGGATTAGTAATGAAATCTTTATTAAAGATTTTGTAGAAGGTTAGAGAGATGACTTAGTGGTTAAAACACTTGCCTGTGAAGCCTAAGGACCTAGGTTCAATTCCCCAGTACCCATTACCCACATAAGCCAGATGCACAAGGTAGCACATGCGTCTGGAGTTCATTTTTCAGTGTCTAGAGGCCCTGGTGCACTCATTTTCTCTCTCTCTCTCTCTTTCAGATGAATAAATAAAATATTTAGAAAAAAGATTTTGTAGAGCCAGTTGTAGTGGCACGCACCTTTAATCCCAGCATTGGGGAGGCAGAGATAGGAAGATCATCATGAGTTCAAGGCCACCCTGAGACCACAGGTACTGGAAAATTATCTCTGTTCTCCCCACTCACACACATCAACCCTCACGTGCATCATACACAACACACACACATATACGCACACCAAAAATTTTTTTAAATGAAAAAGACCAGATTATAATTCTAGTAGTCAATATGCATGCCATTGCTGTTGCGTCTCTCCATCTAGTTGCCATATCAGCTCATTTTGTCCTTGACAGGGCATCTGAATGTGTGTAGATACAAATTTAACAGGAATATGAATGATTTAATGATAAATATTCCTGTGCTGTCTTTTGCAACAGTTGCAAATACCAGAATCCTTGCGCCCCTGAACATGATACCTTGTCATACAGGAATCTATCTCATTCTTGCTAGCTGGGAGGAAGGATTTGACAAGATGATTACTTTATCTTTTTTTTAAGTACCTCCTCCTCTAGCTCTATGTTAGTGGCAGCCTTCCACAGGATTCTGGCTCATTCCTTTTCTGTTTCCAGGACACAGGATTAGAGATGTAGGAAGCCATTTTTGGGGATCTAAATGGTATAAAACATGAGAACACAGATGTTTAGTTTATGGATTCTGGTGTGCAGGCTTACTACAGACATCCCTTGATATATCATCCTGTTTAAATGGGCTTGGTAGCCTATACCTATAATCACAGCACTGGCAAAGCTGAGGCAGGGGGATTATTGTAAGTGTGAGGCCAACCTGGGCTACATAGCAACATTTTACACACCCACACACACACACACACACACACACACACACACATCTACTGTGTATAAGGAGTCCTCTTAAGCTTGAGGGTCCTGTTTGCCTGGGTTAAGGGAAATGGTCACCTTGGATGTTGTCTTAGTAACTGATTAAGAGATTTCTGGAAAGTAAGATTCCTGGCTGCACCGAGTAGAGGGAAACAAGCTGAGACAGCGGAGGCAGATTTATCAAAAAGCTAATGAGCCAGGCGTGGTGGCACACGCCTGTAATCTCAGCATCTCTGGAAACAGAGGTAGGAGGATTGCTGTGAGTTGGAGGCCAGCCTGGGACTACAGAATGAGTTCCAGGTCAGTCTGGGCTAGAGCGAAACCCTACCTTGAAAAAAAAAAAAAAGAAGAAGCTAATGACAGTCAAGCTTCAAGTTCCCTCATTCGCAGCAGCTGCTATAAAGCCTATTTGTAACTCTGTGCTTTTTCTTGACGATCACCTCTAGCTTACAAAACTCGTTTGAAAAATCTAAGGCCAGGTATTAGGAACCAAGCCAAGTAGGTTCAAGGTCAGGGAAGCGCCCCCTCGTGGCAGTGCCCTGGAATACCCAACAGGAAACCAAAGGCTTGTGTCTTCTCAGCAGGCTAGGACCAACCCAGCAGGCTTTCACATGACATCAGAAACTACACTGACTGGTGTGGAGAGATGGCTCAGCGGTTAAGGCACTTGCTTGTAAAGCTGGTCAGCCTAGGTTCAACTCCCCAGTCCCCACACAAAGCCAGATGCACAAAGTGACACATGTGTCTGGGGTTAGTTTGCAGTGAGCAAGAAGTTCTGGCATGCCCATACTCTCTCTCTTTTAAGTAAATATGTAATATATAAATTATATATATATATGAAACTATACTGATCAATACAAGTTATACGAATAATTTAAATTAAATTTAAATTTTTATGAAGGATTTTTAGTGGTCACATTCAAGTAAGTAAAAATAAACAAGTAAAAGTGATTTTAGCCAGGCATGGTGGTGCACGCCTTTAATCCCAGCACTCGGGAGGCAGAGGTAGGAGGATTGCTGTGAGTTCGAGGCCACCCTGAGAATACAGAGTGAGTTCCAGGTCAGCCTGGGCTAGAGTGAGACCCTACCTCGAAAAAACAAAAAAAAAAGTGATTTAAAATATTTTATTTTTATTTTTTTATTTATGAGAGAGAGAGAATGAGAGAGAGAGAGAATGGGTGCACCAAAGCCTCCAACCACTGCAAACGAATTCCAGATGCCTGTGCTACCATGTGCATCTGACTTATGTGGGTACTGGGGAATTGAACCTGGGTCCTTGGGCTTTGCAAGCAAGTGCCTAAACTGCTAAGCCATCTCTCTAGTTTCCTCCTACCTTGTCCACATTTTGTCATATGAATACTATTGAAACAAGACAGTGTTTCCAAAAAGACTTATCCCCAAATAAGGTAAAACAACATTTTAATCCCTGTAAAAATAATTCTAAAAAATGAGCCAGGTGTGGCGGTACAGGCCTTTAATCCTGACACTTGAAAGGCAGAGGTTAGAGGATCACTGTGAGTTCGAGGCCAGCCTGGGACTACAGAGTGAGTGCCAGGTCAGCCTGGGCTAGAGTGAGGTACTATCTCACAAAAAACCAAAAACAAACAAAACCCCCTCCCCAAACTGCATTCAAACAAAAAAGATTATAAAATCTGTAGTCATCTACAATAAAAAGTGCTGCTCCAACTTCCATAAAACAGGCTTAAATGTACTCTAAACCATGATTACACAGGAAGTCCAATGAACCTTACAGCACAGAAAAGCATCATTGGTTCATACATCTGAGCTAAAGCCTAATTTGATGGCTGTAATGTGGGCAATAATAATCTTGCTCGACTTGTTAGAGTTTAGCATGGCTCACAGGAGATTACTAAATGATCCAAGACTCTCTCACTGGTACCTTTATTATCTCTTGATATATTTCCCCGGAGCAAGCTGAGGTATTTAAAAATGACTTAGTACATCTGGGGATCAGTGTTACTGGTCATCTGGTCAAGAAACAAGGCACTTGATACAATAGGTGGATGTACCCTGGGGAGACAGTTGACAGTGTGGGGGTTAGGAGATGTGCGGTTTGGCAAGCTGAATGTGGAATCCGGTGGGAGTAGGACCGTTGATGATTAAGTAGTCAAGGATAGTGACAGGTAACACGCTGGTCACTGTTGGGTGGCATAGTCTCCATGCAGACTACTCTCTAGGCCCCCTTTGAAAAATATTTCACTTATTTATTTGAGAGAGTTCCCAAAGAACTTACGTAGGGACGTGATGGGATCATGAAGCAAGTCATCAAGGAAATGGATTCCTCGCTACATAGTAAGCCTAGGCTACACGAAACCCTGTCTCCTCCTTAAAAACACAAACAAACATGGGGCTGGAGAGAAGGTTTAGCGGTTAAGCATTTGCCTGAGAAGCCTAAGTTCCCTGGTTCAAGGCTCAGTTCCCCAGGACCCACATAAGCCAGAGGTACAAGGTGGCGCATGCATCTGGAGTTCATTTGCAGTGGCTGGAGGCCCTGGTGCTCCCATTCTCTCTCTGTCTCTCTCTCTCTGCCTCTTTCTGTCTCTTTCTCTGTCACTCTCAAATAAATAAATAAAAATGAAAATTCCTAAAAAAGAAAAAAACCACAAACAAACAAACCAAAAAAAAAAAAACTGATTAGTTAACCCTAGGATTTATTTTTCTTTCCTGTTTTTTTTTGGGGGGGGTTGTAGAGCGCAGGTTCGAGGTAGAGTCTCACTCTAGCCCAGGCTACCTGGAATTCACTCTGTAGTCTCAAGGTGGCCTGGAATTCACAGCGATCCTCCTACCTCTGCTCCTGAATTCTGGGATTAAAGGCGTGGCCACAAATAACCCTAGTATTTTAAAAATATTTATTTGTGGTGGGGGGGAGATGGGCACACTAGGTGCTGCAAATGAACTCCAGACACATGTGCCATTTTGTGCATCTGGTTTTACATGGGTATTGGGGAATCAAACCCAAGTGGGCAGGCTTTGCAAGCAAGCACATTTAACCACAGAGCCATTTTCCCAGCTCCCAACCCTAAGACTTTATCAAAGAAGCCATCATTGCCTTCCCTATATTCTGTGAAGGTGAGCTGGGAAGAGTAGGGATCGATTTCGGTCTCTCTCTCTCTCTCTCTCTCTGTGGTATGTATATGTGCATCTGTGCAAGTCCTGTGCACATGTGGACCAAAGAAGGGCATCAGGGGTCCTCTTTTATTGATCTTCCACGTTATTTCAAACTGAACCTGGAGTGTGGCAAACCAGTGAGCCCCTGTCTCTGCCCTCATTCTTCATACTGGGGTTACAGGCATGCATGGCCATGCCCAGCTTTTTACATGGGTGCTGGGGATCGAACTTAGATCCTCATGCTTGTGCAGCAAGTGCCATTCATTACCTGCTCAGCCATCACCCCAATCACCCCAACTGAAGCTTACGAGCAGCCTTGGTTGCATTTGAACTAGTTAAGTAGTAAAGGATGATGACCGCTGACTTCTGCTTGTCCTACTTCTACCCCCATGTGTTGGCATTACAGACTCACATCTCAATGCCCAGGGTTTTTTTGTTTGGTTTGGTTTTGGGTTTTCAAGGTAGGGTCTCACTCTATAGGCTGACCTGGAATTCACTATGGAGTCTCAAGGTGGCCTTGAACTCATGGTGATCCTCCTATCTCTGCCTCCCACATTCTGGAATTAAAAACATGAGTCACCATGCCCAGCTTCTCTTTTAAGAATAATATTTATTTATTTGCAAGGGAAGAGAGGGAGAGAGAATGAGCACCCTGGGGTCTCTCACCATTGCAGATGAAATCCAGATGCACACATCACTTTGTATATCTGGCTTTATGTGGGTACTAGGGAATTGAACCTGGGTCATTTGGCTTTGCAGATAAGCACCTTGACCACTGAGCATCTCTCCAGCCCCCAATGTTCAGTTTTATGGAGTGCTCAGGATCAAACTCAGGATCTCACACTAGGCAAACACTCTACCAACTAAACTATGCCCCTAACCCCGTGTAGAGACACTTGAATTTGTCACTTAGCATTTTATATTTTTTAATTTTCTTTCTACCATAGAGTGATAATAATTGTCATTTTAGCAACTGCATAATATTTTAGCAAGTAGGACTGAGAGATGACTCAGTGGTAAAGGTGTTTTCTTGCAAACCCTGGTGCCTGACTTTGATTTCCCAGTATCCACATAAAGCCAGATGCACAAAGTGGCAAATGTATCTGGAGTTTGTTTGCAGTGGCAGGAAGCTCTGGTGGGCCCAGGCTCTCCTCTCTCTATGTCTGCTTCTCTCTCTCTCTCTCTGTCTCAAGTAAATAAATAAAAATATTAAAAATATATTTTAAGCCAGGTGTGGTGGCGCACGCCTTTAATCCCAGCACTTGGGAGGCAGAAGTAGGAGGATCGCCGAGAGTTTGAGGCCACCCTGAGACTACATAGTGAATTCCAGGTCAGCCTGAGCCAGAGTGAGACCCTACCTCGAAAAACCAATATATATGTTTTAGCAGCTGGACATGGTGGTGCATGTGTTTAATCCCAGCACTTGGGAGGCAGAGGTAGGAGGATCACCATGAGTTCGAGGCCACCCTGAGACTACATAGTGAGTTCCAGGTCAGCCTGGGCTAGAGTGAAACCCTATCTTGGAAAATATTTTTAGCAAGTATTTATTTGTATAATAAGTTAGCCAACTATCCCCTTATTTTTGGTCATTTAAACTGTGTCTTTATTTTTAGTTGGTATAGAGAAAATGACAATTAGCAGATATGGTGGCAAGTCAGCCTGAGTTAGAGTGAGACCCCGCCTCAAAAAAAAATTAGATAATAGGGTTGGGGAGATGGCTTAGCAGTTAGGGTGCTTGCCTGCAAAGCCCAAGGACCCAGATTTGATTCCCCAGTACCCATGTAAGCCAGATGCATAAGATGGCACATGCGTCTGGAGTTCATTGCAGTAGCTGGAGGCCCTGGTGTGCCCATTCTTTCTCTCTCTCTCACTCACTCAAAAAAATAAAGAAAATATTTTTTTAAAATATAAGATAATCATAATAAAAAATAAAGAAAATGACAATAAGAAACTTAATGTATATGGGTTTTGGTTTTCTTTCGAATCAATTCTCTTGGAACAATTTTGTGAAATTTCGGTTATTGGGTCAGAGGATGTGAACGTTATTTTATGACTCTTGTTAATGATTACTAAGTTGCTTTGCCAAAGGTTGAGCGTATTCACATAGGCATGCCCTAATTCCGTGGCATAAGTGGGAGCTTGCAAGGAGGGGTGGGCAATGCTAAGGAGCTGCTGAGTTCTCCAGTGAGAGGTGGAAGACGACATGGCTCCAAATGTACCACTCATGTTGCCTTTCTGAGAAGAAATCCAGAACTCCAGTTATAACAATAGTGTGCATCGTGGCACTGCCAGTCTTACGTACCATCACCTGGTACTTTCCTTGTATTCCCTCTACGTCTCAAAGAACCTTAGGAAGTTAGATTTTATTGGGTCTTACCTTCCAGGTGAGGGAAGGATGGAAAGAGACATCTAATAACTTTCCTGAGGGTCACACAATGAGTTGGTACTGAAATGTGGATTTGACCACTCCCCCCTCCTTTTTTTTTTTTTAGTTTTTCAAGGTAGGGTCTCACTCTAGCCCAAGCTGACCTGGAATTCACTATATAGTCTCAGGGTGGCCTTGAACTCATGGTAATCCTCTTACCTCTGCCTCCCAAGTGCTGGGATTAAAGGTGTGAGCTACCATGCCTGGTTTGACCTGTTTTTTGTTCTTTCTTTCTTTCTTCCTTCCTCCCTCCCTTCTTTCTTCTTTCTTTCTTTCTTTCTTTCTTTCTTTCTTTCTTTCTTTCTTTTTTTTTTTTTTTTTTTGAGGTAGGGTCTCACTCTCTTTAGCCCAGGTGTTGACCTGCCTCCCAATTGCTAGGATTAAAGGTATGTGTCACCAAGCAGATTAAAATATTCTTTAATTTATTTGAGATAGAGAGATTGCAAGAGAGAAAAAGAAGACACAACTCCAAAGCCACTTGCCACTGCAAATGAACTTCAGACACTTGTTACTTTGTGCATCTGAATTTAGGTGGGTGCTGGGGAATTGAACCTGAATCTGCAGGTTTTGCAAACAAGTTCCTTAACTATTTAAGCTGAGCTATCTCCCCAGCCACCCCTACTGTGTTTTCAATTCATATATATGTGTATGTTCTTATATATTTATTTATGTACTTATGTGTGTGTATGGGCATGCCAGGATTTCCTGCCCCTCAAATTCACACCATACACATTTGCTACTTTGCATCTGGCTTACGTGGGTATGGGGGAATTGAACCCTAGCCAGGAAGCTTGGCAAAGCAACTACTGAACCATCTGTCCAGCTCCCTGGACCCTGTGTTTTACCCAGTGTTGTATCATGCAGCATTTCACACCATTGATTTCTGAAGTATTCTAGCCTTGCTTGTTGGAAACTTCCTAGGTCACAAACTGAGCATTAAAAATATTATTTATTTATTTGAGAGAGAGAGAGAAAGAGAAAGAAGCAGAGAGAGAGAGAGAGAGAGAGAGAGAGAGAGAATGGGCACACCAGGGCCTCTGGCCATTGTAAACAAACTCCAGGTGCACATGCCACCTGTGCATCTGGTTTACGTGGGTCCTGGGGAATTGAACCTAGGTTCTTTGGCTTTGCAGGCAAGTGCCTTAACCACCAAGCCATGCCTCCAGCCCTAAATCACAAATTGGCTAAAAATGAAATACAACACAACTGTAAGGTGATGGTGACCACATTATTCTGCTACGACTCCCACTGAGTCTAAGCTGAGGGTAGGAAGTTGGTGCAGTGAGTAGTGCTTGCCCTGCAAGCCTGAGGACCTGAGTTCAGCTTCCCAGGACCCACGTGAAGATGCCAGTCCCTGTGCTGAGGGGCAGAGCTCGGAGCAGCTCTGGGGCCTCGTGGCTGGTTAGTCTAGTCAACCTGATGAGCTCTGGCTTCATCTCAAATAATAAGGTGGAGAGATTGAGGAGGACACCACACGTCAACCTCTGACCTCCACACACATGTGCACACATGTGTACGTACCCTGCACACACAGATGTGCCCACACACATACAAAGACACACACATACCACACACATATAAAAACAAAAAACAAACAAACAAACAAAATAAGCATGGTGTGGTGGTGCACGCCTTTAATCACAGCACTCAGGAGGCAGAGGTAGGAAGATCGCTGTGAGTTGGATGCCACCCTGAGAATACAGAGTGAATTCCAGGTCAGCCTGGGCTAGATGGAGACCCTACCTTGAAAAAAAACAAACAAACAAAAACAAAACAAAACAAAACAAAAAACTCTCTAAGCTGGGTGTGGTGACAAGTGCCTACAATGCCAGCACTCAAGAGGATGAGGCAGGAGAATCATAAGTTCTAGGCTAGCCTGGACTACATAGGAAGACCTGGTTTCACAGGTGAGAGATGGAGTGGGAGAGAGGGTTAACCACAAGTAAGGATGTGTGAAAAAGCCATATGGAAACTTACTACTTTTCAAACTACTTAACAAATATATACATATACATATGTATGTATGTATGTATACACACACACACACACACACACACACACATATGTTTTTCAAGAGAGGGTCTCACTGCAGCTCAAGATGACCTGGAATTCACTCTGTAGTCTCAGGTTGACCTTGAACTCATAGCGTTCTTCCTGCCTCTGCTTCCCGAGTGGTGAGTTTCAAGGTGTGTGCTACCACACCTGGCAACAAATATAATTTAAGGCTGTCCATGGTGGCATATACCTTTAATCCCAGCACTTGGGAGGCAGAGGAAGACTGCTGTTAGTTCAAAGCCAGCCTGGAACTACAGAGTGAGCTCCAGGTCAGCCTGGGCTAGAGTGAGACCTTACCTCAAAAAAAAAAAAAAAAATCAGCTGGGCGTGGTGGCGCACGCCTTTAATCCCAGCACCGGGAGGCAGAGGTAGGAGGATCGCCATGAGTTCGAGGCCACCCTGAGACTACATAGTTAATTCCAGGTCAGCCTGGACCAGAGTGAAAGAGTGAAAAAAAAAAAAAAAAAAAAAAAAAAAAAAAAAAATCAAGGGCTGGAGAGATGGCTTAGTGGTTGTTTGCCTGCAAAGCCAAAGGATTCCGGTTCAATTCTCCAGGATCCACGTAAGCCAGATGCACAAGGGGGCGCATGCATCTGGAGTTCATTTTCAGTGGCTGGAGGCCCTGGTACGTCCATTCTCTTCCTCTCTCTCCCTCTCTCTCTCTCTCTCTGCCTCTTTCCCTCTCTCAAATAAATAAGTGAAATATATTTTTAAAAAATCAAAAAACAAAACACTATATATATATATATGGAGAGAGAGAGAGAGAGAGAGAGAGAGAGAGAGAGAGAGAGTGTTAGAGAGTGGAGAGATTGCTCATTGGTTAAAGGTGCTTTCTTGCAAGGCCTAATGGCCAGGTTTTGATTCCCCAGGCCCACATAAAGCCAGATGCACTAAGTGGCTCATGCATTTGAAGTTCATTTGCAGTGGCAGAAAGTCTTGGTGTGCTCATATTCTCTCTCTGCCTCTCTCATTGTCTCTCTCAAATAAATAAATAAGTAAATAAAATCTTTTTTTTTTTTTTTTTTTTTTTGGTTTTTCAAGGTAGGGTCTCACTGTAGCCAGGCTGACGTGGAGTTCACTATATAGTCTCAGGGTGGCCTTGAACTCACAGCAATACTCCTACCTCTGCCTCCCGAGTGCTGGGATTAAAGGCGCGCGCCATCACACCCTGCCTCTCTTCTTTTTTCTTCTTCTTTGAAGTGGGTTTCACTCTAGCTCACTCAGGCTGAACTGGAACTCATTCCATAGCCTAGACTGGCCTTGAACTTACTGTGATCCTCCCTCCTCATGCTCCCCAGTGCCAGGATTAAAGGCATGAGTCATCACATCTGGCATGAGAAGCTTCTTTTTATAGTAGGCAGCAGAGATTCATAACTGGTCAGAGTGCTGAGAATAAGTGACTGTTGAGGGCTCAGCCCTGAATGGGACATTTATATCTCCCCGCCAAGGCTCAAGGCACATCACAGAAGACTGGAGGATGGGGAGGAGTGCTGTGACTTCTGGACATGACATGACCAGAGCACTTACGAACTCACAGAAACCGTGGTTGCCTGTGGGAGACCTACCCAAGATTGGGTCCATCAACATTCCATAATGGGTGGGGAGAATTTCATGAGGTCCCAACAGTGAACACTGCAAGCTTTAAATTTGGCCAGCCAGGCCAAATGAGCCAATTGGTGCAATAGTGGCACGTCTGTTATGGGGGAAACCAACTGCTCTCTAATTGGACTGGAGGCCCGCTCCATGGGAGGGAATACATCCCTGATACTGAAAACCTACAACAGGGGTAGTCATGAGCCCTAAAGGTGTAATGTCTGCTGGTGTCTGGCTAAATGTATATACTATGCTCACCAAACTGCCCAGTAAGCACTTCTCTTAATGTCCACATCCATATATTAATACTACTCTCACTTTTGTTTAGAGAAGCTTCTCTTTTCAGATGGTGGCAATGTTTGTATGACTCAGAAGGCATTATGGTGGTGAGAAGAAGGGACAAAGAAGTGCTCAGCACTGAAACATCTCTAACACACCTTCCAAGGCTCAGGGTCCATTGCAGATGAGGGGGCAGAAAGAATGTAAGAGCCAAAGGAAGAGTAGGACTCCTTACAATGTGCTCCTCTAGACATAAAATGGCCTGGATATCCATGACCTCACAGTGCCTGACATTACCTACACAAGACCATCATAATACGAGGAAAAGATCATGACATCAAACTGAAAAGAAAGACTGATTGAGAGGGGGAGGGGATATGATAGAGAGTGAAGTTTCAAAGGGGAAAGTGGGGGGAGGGAGGGAAGTACCATGGGATATTTTCTACAATTAAAGAAGTTGTCAATAAAAAATAAAATAAAATAAAATAAAAGAAGAAAAAGCCAAAACCAACCAACCAAACAAACAAACAAAAAACTACAGAGCCAAGGGTGGTGACACCTGCCTGCTTCCTCGGCACTTGTGAGACTAAGGAAGACTGTAGGTTCAAAGTCAGCCTGGCTTACAATGTGAGATCATAAAACAAAATCAAAATCAAAGAGATATTGAGAGGGGGAGGGGATATTATGGAGGGTGGATCTGAGAGGGGGGAAATGGAGGAAGGGGGAATTATCATGGTTTATTGTCTATAATTATGGAAGCTGTCAATTAAAAAGTTTAAAGCAAACAAACAAAAAAATCCAAATGTTCTGAGTGTGGTGGTACACGCTTGTAATGCATTTACTTGGGTGGGGGTGCAGACCGGAAGGAACGGAGTTCAACGTCATCTTCATTACTTACTGAGTTCCAGAATGGCCTACACTATAGGAGACTTTGTCTCACAAAAGAAACACCAAGAAAGAAAACAACAAAAATCCCACTCTAAAGATGAATATAGCACACATCCATATATTTCCACATCTCCATATTTTATGGATTTTTTTTGTTTGTTTTTTCGAGGTAGTATTTTACTCTAGCTCAGGCTGACCTGGAATTCACTATGGAGTCTCAGGGTGACCTCGAACTCACGGTGATCCTCCTACCTCTGCCTCCCAAGTGGAGTGTTGGGATTAAAGGCATGTGCCACCACGCCCAGATCTATATTTTCTTTTAATCTTTAACATGCTTCATTTATCTATCTAGTTATTTATCTATTAATGTATTTATTTATGGCCAAGCGACTCATCTGCAGGGAAGTTCATGTTCCCCTGCAATTATTTGCCATTTCTAGATGACCATTCTGCAGAATGTACAGAAAGGTGTACAGGAAGGTATGTATATACTCAAAAAAACAGCACATGAGGGCTGGAGAGATGGCTTAGGGGTTAAGGCACTTGCCTGCAAAGCATAAGACCCAGGTTTGATTCCCCAGTATCCATGTAAGCCAGATACACAAGATGGTGCGTGTGTCTGGAGTTTTTAGTGGCTAGAGGCCTTGGTGTGCTCATTCTCTGTCTAGCTGTGTCTTTCTCTCATAAATAAATAAATAAATAATAAATATTTAAACTCCACACGGGATTCCAAACCTTGCCCAGACAGGATGTTTTGATGTCCTTACAGATTCAAGCATCTAACCATTTACACACAAGCACCCAGCAATTTCTGGTGGCTTGAGATGATCCCAACTGTTGGACTGGGAGGTAGGTAACTGTCTCCCATGATATAATTGCTTTTCTACTTGTATGAGCTTTGCTGTTGTAAAGGCCTTGTTGCAGTTACCTGCTCAGTGCCAGAACCAAACACCCGACCAGAAGCAGCTTATGAGTGGAAAGGGGTTATTTTGGCTTGCATGTTTTTGGTTTTTTTTTTTTTTTTTTTTTTTTTTTTTTTTTGGTTTTTCAAGGTAGGGTGGACTAGAACTCACAGCAATCCTCCTACCTCTGCCTCCAGAGCGCTGGGATTAAAGACATGTGCCACCATACTTGACCTTGGTTTATAGGTTCAAGAGGAAGCTCCTTCTTGGCAGGGAAAGCATGGAGCAGGCAGATGGGCATCACATTCTTATCATGGCAGCAGAGAGATCTAACTCTGAACACCCAGTAGAGCTGGACTAACGAACCTCAAGGCTCCACCTCCCAAAGGCCCCACCAGCTGGGGACCAGGTAGGAGGCTTAATCACAAACACTTGAGACTATGGGGTACTTTACATTCAAAGCATCACAGGCCTACTTTGGCTTTGGGTAGACTAGCCTGCCAGAAGGAATTTTTCAAACTCCACTTCCAAGCTAGACTGCTATTGGAAGAGGCTCGGAAGAGTGAAGATAAAATGAAGAAGGGGCAGGGGATGTGGCCCAGTTGGCAGTGTTTGCCTAGCATGCACAAAGTCCTGGGTTAATAGTGTGGTGAAACAAACTCACCAAAGTGCTGAGAAGTGACAGTGGAGATCTCAACACTAAGCGAGACATCTCTATCACACCCTCCAAGGCTCAGGGACCATTTCCGAGGAGGTGGCAGAAAGAATACAAGAGCCAAAGGGACGGGCTGGAGGGCTGGCTTAGCAGTTAAGGCATTTGCCTGCAAAGCCAAAAGACCCAGGTTTGATTCCCCGGGACCCACTTTAGCCAAATGCACAAGGGGGGGCACATGTGTCTGGAGTTCATTTTCAGTGGCTGGAGGCCCTGGTGTACCCATTCTGCCTCTCTCTCTCTCCCCCTCTTTCTCTGTCAAATAAATAAATAAATAAATAAAAATAAAAGAATTTAAAAAAAAAGAAAAAAAAAGAGCCAAAGGGAGGGGAGGAGTGCTTTGCAATACTATCTTCCACATACAAAGTGGCTGATGCTACCTACACAAGACCTACATAATAGGAGGGGAAAAATGATGACATCAAAATAGAAAAGAGGGGCTGTAGAGATGGCTTAATGATTAAGGTGCTTGCCTGCGAAGCCAGAGGACCCAGGTTTGATTCCCCAGTACCCACGTAAGCCAGATGCACAAGGGGGCACATGCATCTGGAGTTTGTTTGCAGTGGCTGGTGGCCCTGGTGTGCCCATTCTGTCTGTCTCCTCTCTATCTCTGCTTGCAAATAAATAAATAAAAATTAAAATTAAAAAACAATAGGAAAGAGACTAGTTGGAAAGAAGAAAGGATTCAGTGGAGGGAGGATGTGAGAAGGGGAAGAGGGAGGGTTGTGCGAGGGGATTGTGATCATGGTATAATGTCTGTATGTACGGAAGTTGTCATTATCAAGTTAAGAAAGGGCTGGAGAGACTGCTCAGTGGTTAAGGTGCTTGCCTGCAAAGCCAAAGGACTCAGGCTTGATTCCCCTGTACCCATGTATATGTAAAGCCAGATGCACAAGGTGGCACAGGTGTCTGGAGTTCATTTGCAGTGGCTAGAGGCCCTGACGCACCCAATCTCTATCTGCCCTCTCTCTCTCTTAAATAACTAAATAAATATAATGTATTTTTTAAAAGTCTTGGGATAAATTTCTAACATTGAATAAACGAGGTGTGGTGGTGCACTACTCTAATCCCAGCATTGGTGGGTTGGATCAGGAGAATCATTAGTTCAAGGTCATTTTTCAGCTACACAGTGAATTTGAGACCATCTCAGGAAACATGATACCCTGCCTCAAAGAAACAATAGAAAACAGCTGAGCGTGGTGCCCCACGCCTTTAATCCCAGCACTGGGGAGGCAGAGATAGGAGGATTGTCAAGAGTTCAAGACCACCCTGAGACTACATAGTGCATTCCAGGTCAGCCTGGGCTAGAGCAAGACCCTACTTCAAAAAACCAAAAAAATAGAAAAGATGGGACAAAGGAATGGGGATTATGTGTTTATGATTTTATTAATAATTTTTTTAATTTAAGTTTTTGTTTATTTCTATTTATTTGAGAGCAACAGACAGAGAGAAAGAGCAGAGAGCGAGTGAGAATGGGCTCACCAGGGCCTCTAGCTACTGCAAACATCTCCAGATGCATGCGCCACCTTGTGCATGTGGCTTATGTGGGTCCTGGGGAATCAAGCCTCGAACCAGGGTCCTTAGGCTTCCCATGCAAGTGCTTAACCACTAAACCATCTCTCCAGCCAGTTTATTATTATTATTATTATTATTATTATTATTATTATTATTGTTTTTTGAGGTAGGGTTTCACTTTAGTCCAGGCTGACCTGGAATTCACTATGTAGTCTCAGGCTGGCCTCGAACTCATGGTGATCTTCCTACCTCTGCCTCCCAAGTGCTGGGATTAAAAGCATGTGCCACCATGCCAAGTCAATTTTATTATTTTTAAAAAATATTTTATTTATTAGAGAGAGAGAGAATGGGCACACACCAGGACCTCTAGCCACTGCAAGCAAACTCCAAATCATGTGCCACCTTGTGCATTTGGTTTAAGTGGGTACTGGGGAATTGAACCTTGGTCCTTAGGCTTTGCAGGCAAGCACCTTAACAGCTAAGCCATTCCTTCAGCCCATTTATAATTTTAAATAAGAGTCCAGGGAGGACTTCACTGAGATATCTGAAAGACTACTTATTTGTAGAAGATTTTAGATGAAGGGAATACCAAGTGCAAAGTCCTGACTGTGGGTTATAACCTGACCCAGCTCCCCTCTCCAGCCCCACCCCATAACCATCCAGAATCAACTCCTCCTGTGGGTATGACCCCCTATCCTATCACTCTCTCCTCTCGCAATCTTCCAGTTCACCAGAAACCATTTTTTTTTTTTTAAACTAGAAGTGTCTGCACTTCTAGTAAGAATATTCCCAGGCTGGAGAGATGGCTAAGAGAATGGTTAAGGCCTTTACCTGCAAAGCCAAAGGATCCCGGTTCGATTCTCCATGACCCATGTAAGCCGCATGCACAAGATGGCGAAGCATCTGGAGTTCGTTTGCAGTGGCTGGAGTCCCTGGTGAGCCCATTCTCTCTCTCTCCTACTTTCTCTCAAGTAAATAATAAATAAATAAATAAATAAATAAATAAATAAATAAATAAATAAATAAATAAAATATATCTTTAAAAAAAGAATATTCCAGCCAGGCTTGTGGCTCACGCCTTTAATCCCAGCACTTGGGAGGCAGAAGTAGGAGGATCACCAAGAGTTCGAGGCCACCCTGAGACTATAGTGAATTCCAGGTTAGCCTGGGCAAGAATGAAACCCTACCTCAAAAACAAAAAACAAATCAAACAAACAAAAAGAATATTCCGTCAGCCCTTATTGCTGCATGAAGTTCAAAAGGCTACTACCGCTGGGCGTGATGGCACATGCTTTTAGTCCAAGCATTTGGGAGGCAGAGGTAGAAGGATCATTGTGAGTTCAAGGTCACCCTGAGACTACATAGTAAATTCCAGGTCAACCTGGGTTACAGCAAGACCTTACCTCGAAAAACAAAGCAACGACAAAAAGGCTAGCACTTTCTCTTTCTTCTAGGAGTATTTGCTCACTTAAATGGTTTTTTGAGAGAAGGTTTTTGTAGTCCAGGTTGACCTCAAACTCATGGCAATTGTCTTGCTTCTGGGAATACAGGTATGGGTCCCTACATCCAGCTCAATAGACCTGTTTAAATTTCACAGCTTATTCGCAGAACCTATAATAGCATGCAGTTGGGATTGACATATACATGAATTTATGTAAGTTATAAAACACATGGTATCTTTTTTCATTTTAAATACAGATATGATCACTAGTGAAGATTATTTTCCCAAGTAATGGTTCGCTCTTAGCACGATCCCTTTTCTGTATTTTGTCTAAACAAATGCTCATTTAAAGAACCCAGGTCACCTGTAATGCCAGCCTTGGGGAAGTGAAGGGAGGATCACATCAAGGTCATCCTCGGCTACACAGTCACTTTGAGGCCAGCCTGGGCTATATGAGACTATCTCAGAAAAAAAAAAAAAGTGCTTATGTCCAGAGAATCAGAGCCGGACTATCAGCAAAACCCCACCCTGTCCAATTGTCTGAAGAGGATTTATTTTCCTAGGTTCCCGGCAGAGGTTGTGACTCATGGTGAAGCTCTCTGCCTCCCCATCCCCCCACCGCAGGCATTGTTCCAAACCCCAAGCCCATTTAGAGGAAAGTATTTCACTTCAACACCACCAAGTTGCAAAAAACAGGAAAGCAAGTTGCATTCAAGCAATGCTGGGTACCACCACTATATGCATCGCTTTACGATTATAGCGCTGGGGGATGGAGGAATGGCTCAGTGGTTAAGGAGGGCAGGAGGAATGGCTCAGTGGTTAAGGAGGGCTGAAGGGATGGCTCAGTGGTTAAGGTGCTTGCCTGCAAAGTCAAAGGACCCAGGTTCGATTCCTCAGGACCCTCGTAATCCAGATGCACAAGATGATACACGCATCTGGAGTTCGTCTGCAGCATGGAGGCCCTCGTAAGCCCATTCTCTCTTCCCCTCTCTCAAATAAATAAATAAAAATTTTAAAAAAGATTATATTCATGACCATCTAATGATGCAGTTCAATGTTACGATGGTCTGATCAAAAAGCCCGGAAGCATGCTGTGCCCAGCCTCTCCAGTCTTTCCAAGGGCGTCTCTCCATCCCAAGGCAGAACTCAGCCTTTCTCCTGGGGACCGCGCAGGGCCGAAAATGAACTCCTAGGTGCGCGCAAGGCTGCTGGAGAAGAGCATCCAGGAGAGACCACCGCGTCCCTGAGTTTAGCATCCAGACTCGCCGAGATTACAGCTCCTCTCGCGAGAGCCCGGGGCCGGGCCGGCCGGAGCGGCGGCGGAATGTTAGCCAGGCCCTCCAGACCGCGCCCCCTCTGGCGCAGCTGGGAAGAGGCGCGCGCAGTCCGGGACGGGAGCGGCCGGCAGCGCGCACGCGCAGGTGAGTGTGGGTGTGTGTGGGAGGGGGGGAGCGGGGTAGCGCGGGGGCACGAGGGCGAGGGGCGGGGTTTTGCGTCGCGCCGCGGGCACGTCGTTGCGCGTCCTCAGTATTTAATGTCTCTGTGTTCACCCGGCCTGGGCGAGCACGTGGGGGAGCGGCCGGCAGCGTATCGCTGCGGGGCTTGGGCCTCGGGGCGAGGCTAGGGGTCGCGGGTGGGTGGGCGCGGTGGCAGCCCCGGGACTCTGCACCTCCGTGGACACCGAGAAGCTGGTAAGTGTGGCCTCCTGGGAGGGGGGGGGGCGGACGGAGTGGGGGACGGCGACGGCGGCGACGACGACGACTGGCCCAGGGACTGCTGCTGGGCCCAGAGGGATAGCATCTGGGGGGTGATGGGAGGATCTGGGGTGCAGGTGCACGGGGCGATGGCGCGCGCCAGGTAGCCCGGGGTGGGGATAGCGGCTCGGGACGCGGAGCCTGGGCGCTGGGCATCCGCCCGCTAACCCGCTGTCAGGCTGCCGGGGTCCTTGGCGGCGGTCACCTGCGCGTCCCCCATTCCCTGGTTCTCCCCCCCCCCCACCGTCGGCTGTCCATCTGCTTGCGGGCTCGTCCTGACAGATCGCTTGCGCGAGGTTGGGGTTAGGGGTTCTGCTTTGAGAGATGTCGTTCCCCCATTCACCTCTCCCCATCCCCAAGCGTGTCAACGGCCTCTGGGATAAGAACGAGGGCGTGACGACCCGGGAGACCCTCCCTGGGCGGCTCAACTTTCCCCGGAGCGCGCACACCCGCCCGGGAGGTGAACCTGAGCGCGTCCCACCCAAGGTCGCCCAGCTTCGCTCGCGTTTACTTTTCAAAGGTCGTGTGTACCCAGTCCGAGCCCGGGGAGTTGGCGGCTGGGCGGGCTGTGGGGCAAGGGCTAGGTGCCCAGGATCCCTTAAATCCTTCTTTTTTTTTCGGGGTGGGGGGCGGGCGGTCGTAGAAGGGATGCTGTCCCACATGATGAGGGATTGGAGTTCCGTTTGGTCTCTTCCCGAGCCTCACCTAACTTCTGGGTTCCCGTTTTGGTTTTGCTCTGGGTTGGCACGGAGGCAACCGGAGCAAGTAGCCCATTCCCTGGAGTTCAGTGCAGCGCACAAGTCAGCGGTTAGAGCAGGAGGAAGGGCTAGGAAGACAAGTTGTGAGCCCCAAGTGTGTGTGCGGTGGAGGGAGCCTAAGAACCGAGTTAGGGTCGGGAGGTCAAGGGCTTGGGTGTCTCGAAGGGACGTTGGTGTTTGTACCGTCTTCAGCATGCCCGGAGAGGTGGAGGACCTCTAGCACCGTGTGCCCGCTGACTTTCCGCCTAGGGGAGCCGAGCATCACGTGTCGCTCTCTCCGCCCGTCCCACTCACCCCTTCCCCCAGGCTTGTGATCCGGAGGGATTGCTCTGGGCTCCTAGGTGAAAATACTCTTGGGAAAGCCTTAGGGTCGGCTATCCGATCTCAACTACCACGTACCCTAGGTTCTGTTTTTTTCCCTGTTTCCTCTTCCAGAGAAACATCAGGGAGAGGAAAGGTGCTCGTGGTAGTGGGATGTGCAGAAGCGACTCCGGACCTCTAGGAAGCCCTGTGTATCGCGGGGACCGTTCTCTCCCAGGAAATGCTTAGGGCGACAGGCTTCTTTCTACCTCTGGGCTGCGGTTAACACAAAGCCGGTGGACTTCGCTCCAGGTGCCAGTGGAGGCCTCTCAAACCCGCTAGGGTAGGGTGTATGTGCAGAGCAATTAGTGAGGCTAAACTGCCGATCTTTCCCCTACCGAAAGGCCTGGTGCTCGGTGTTTAAATTTAACTCCTGCAATGAAATCTGGATTGATGGATCTGATGCAACCTTGTCTGTTGGTGTGGTATCTGACTTTCTCTTCCTTCCCTGTTGGCAATTACTGATGATGGAACACCATTCACAAAAAGCTCTTTGCTACTGCAAATCAATAACTTTACATGATTGTCTTTCCCAAATTATGACCTGTGGGTTTTTTTAATTTTTTTTTAGGGCCACCCAGTCCCACTTTTAAAGGTACAGAGTGTTTTTGAAATGAAGAAGCCTGCATGACTTGTTTATTTACCGGCTTCCTGTTGGAATTCAAGTGGTTCACCTGCTGATTATTTATGACTCCTGCCCAGCACAGGGAAACTAGTGAAGTTGCATTTTGTGAGCTTTTGGACTTGGGTTATGCCTTTTTTCTTTCACCTCTAACTCGTTTTGTAGGTTCTGGGTAGTAATTCCTGGGTGTAGTCTTGTGAAATATGGCCTTGGGTTAGAAGAGATCCTCTGTGTCCTACAGGTATGCAAATCACTAGAGCTTCAGTTCGGTTTCTGAATTCAGTAGGCTGTGTTGTCCTGTGCTGGTAACTCTCCAACCCAGTGAACAGACCTAAGTAATGGGTTTGTGTGTAGGTGGAGTCCCTTGTAGGAAGCCTTCCCATTTCCCAGCCATTTATAGGAAATGCCTGGCCACTGCATGGACATTGGTATCTGTTGTAAGCTGCCTGCTCAGATGTTGAAGTTGATGAGTATCCAGTGGAAGGTAGCTGAGCATCAATATTTTAAAGCAGTTTGTCTTGTTACCTGGTAACCCATACCATTCTTGGGTTTGGAACTCAGGCTGATCCTAGCCATAGTTTGTGGAGGAAGGTGGTTCCAACCTTCAGAGTTTTCCCTTTCTCACCCTAAACGTGGGTGGAGGTCACATCTGTGAGACTCGGCACTGTGCTTGTACATGCTACGTGCTGAAGTGGCATGTTCTCCCCCTTCCCCTAGGAATCCCTGAGTCTGAGTTTAAGTTTGGCTCAGGCACTTGAGTGATTGGAATTTTATTAAAAGCACCCCTCTGACCTAGTAACTTGATTGGAAGGAAAAGGAAGATAAATTGGTTTCCCCACGCTTTGCTGCCTAGCCTCCTGGGTCAAGCTGTCTTGATCAGGCTGGCATTTTAGGTCATTGAAGAGCAGGCAGCCTGTAACTCCTGTCCTGGAGATCTGCCCTGTTTCCCCCAGCCACTCCATTCCTAATCTTCCCTGTGGGTTTACCATGACTGGGTTTCTGTGCAGTACGGTCTTTTCCTGTGTGGATGAAATTTATTTCAGTTATGGGTTAAAACGTTTAAGTCATTCTAGAAGCTTTCCTGTATTATGGGGAGGAGCTGGGTTCTGTGGGCCCCTTGACCCCCTGAGATCACCTCATACTGTTTGACAGTTGCTGATCTTCACAGTGGAGTGTGAGTCCTGAAACTGCTTCCTGGGGCAGGTTCTGGTTCTGCCTCCTCCAGTAGTAGCTCACACAGGTTTCACTTAATGAATACTTAACATCAAGTATTCATTGTGTGCAGCCCCCCACTGAGTGAACCTGCTGGCCCTGGCACCTCATTTTTAACTTGAGCAGGGAGAAGCTGGGTTCATGAGTGTGTTGGAGTAAGACAAGGGGCTGGCCCGAGAAGTAGCCCCTGGGAATGTGGGAACTAAGAAAGAGACATTTCCTTGACAGCTCCTGTGCTAGGTGAGCTGATCCTTTAACCCTCACACCTCTTTGTGCAGGTCTTTCTGGATTGTTTGAGTGTCTGCAACCAAAACACAAAATGAGGGGTAGAGAAGCTGACAAGTGTGGGTTTGGGTTAGATCCCCTGAGAGACGTTTATGAGAAGATCCAAAGAATATTCGTAATCCTTGGGCTTTTCTCCTAATCTTTTGCTGCTGTTTGATTTTTGCAGTGAAAGACTGTCAACCAGCACCTGAGGACTAGTGTTCTGGTAATAAGTGACTTTTACTGAACATGGTGCCACACATCTATAATTTCAGCATTCAGGAGGCAGGAGGATTGCCTGGAGGAGTTTGAGGCCAGCCTGGTCTACATAGCAAGTTCCAGGCTAGCCAGTGTCATCTAGTGAGATCATCTTCCCTAGCCTCCACCTGAAAAAAGTAGGTTTCAAGTATTCTTAGTATCTTAGTATCCTTAACTTTTTTTTGTATTCTTTTATTAAAAAAATAGTTTATTTACTTATTTGAGGAGAGACAGAGATAGACAGACAGAGAGAGAATGGGCACTCCAGGGCCTCAGCAGCCACCACAAACTCCAGACACATGTGCCATCTTGTGCACCTGGCTTACGTGAGTACTGGGGAGTATAACCTGGGTCCTTAGGCTTCACAGGCAAATGCCTTAACCAGTAAGCCATCTGTCCAGCCCTGTTCTTTCATGTTTTGAGACAAGGTCTTGCTCTGTAGTCCTGGCCAGCCTGGAACTCACAATCCACATGCCTTAGCCTCTCAAGTGCTGGCATTACAGGCTTCAACCACTATGCCTGGTTAGTGCTGGCATTACAGGCTTCAACCACTATGCCTGGTTAGTGCTGGCATTACAGGCTTCAACCACTATGGCTGGTTAGTGCTGGCATTACAGGCTTCAACCACTATGGCTGGTTAGTGCTGGCATTGGCATTGGCTGGTTAGTGCTGGCATTACAGGCTTCTACCACTATGCCTGGTTAGTGCTGGTTAGGTGCTGGCATTACAGGCTTCAACCTGGTTAGTGCCTGGTTAGTGCTGGCATTACAGGCTTCTACCACTATGCCTGGTTAGTGCTGGCATTACAGGCTTCTACCACTATGCCTGGTTAGTGCTGGCATTACAGGCTTCAACCACTATGGCTGGTTAGTGCTGGCATTACAGGCTTCTACCACTATGCCTGGTTAGTGCTGGCATTACAGGCTTCTACCACTATGCCTGGTTAGTGTGGCATTGGCTTCTACCATTGGCTGGTTAGTGCTGGCATTCCAGGCTTCTACCACTATGCCTGGTTAGTGCTGGCATTACAGGCTTCTACCACTATGCCTGGTTAGTGCTGGCATTACAGGCTTCAACCACTATGGCTGGTTAGTGCTGGCATTACAGGCTTCTACCACTATGCCTGGTTAGTGCTGGCATTACAGGCTTCTACCACTATGGCTGGTTAGTGCTGGCATTACAGGCTTCAACCACTATGGCTGGCTCCCTCTCCTTAACTTCCCTTTTCTTCCAACCCGGTTGGTGGTGATGGTTTCATCTGTCCAGGTCTTTGCCACCTGGGAGTTTCTGCTGTTCATCTCTGTAGTTTGCAGCCACCACCAGTTAACACTCTGTTCTCTGTGCTGCAATACTGGCTGGTCGTGCTCATGTAGTAATGTGTCATTGAGGCCACTGGCATTGGTAACAAGGCAGTGCTGCTCGGTGAGGTCTAGAAGTGAAAGTGTGCAGAGCTCAGGACAGATGAGGCTTGTTTTGGAGCTGGGCTTAGTCTGCAAAATCCCACTCTTGAACCAGGCCTATTGGCCCTCCAGAACAACAGTTTTTCATTTGGTAAGGAAAGGTTTGGCTGGGTGTGGTGCTGCATGCCTTTAATCCCAGTACTCAGGAGACAGAGGTAAGAGGATTGTGGTGAGTTTGAGGCCACCCTAAGACTACATAGTAAATTCCAGGTCAGCCTGGGCTACAGTGAGACCCTACCTGGAAAAGCAAACAAAACAAACAAAAAAAAAAAAAAAAAAAGGAAAGGTTTGGAAGGCATTGGGATAATGCTCTTAGGAGCCTTGGAGTTAGGGCAAGGTACCTGAAGCAATATGTTGAGGTTGCCATTCTGGCCATTGCAAGTCAAGAACATTGTCATATTATAGAAAGTTCTCTTGTACATCGTGGGTCTACAATATTCTTTTTCCAACTCTAGAAGTTTAATTGCCTCAACTTGCAAATCTCTAAAGCATCACATCTTTGGATGTAGTTTTCCAACAGCTTTGGTGACAATCAATTTTGGGGGGTGCTGAGGAGATGGTTCAGTGTTTAAAGGCACTTGCTTGTAAACCTTATCTGCCTGGCTTCAATTCCCCTGTGCCTGTGTAAAGCCAGATGCACAAAGTGGCACATGCATCTGGAGTTCTTTTGAAGTGGCAAGAGGCCCTGGTGCACCAATTCTCTATCTCTCCCTGTCTCTCACAAATAAATAAAAATGATTTTTTTTTTCATTTTGGTTTTTTCAAGGTAGGGTCTCACTTTAGTCCAGGCTGACCTGGAACTCACTCTATAGTCCCAGGCTGGCCTCAAACTTACAGCAATCCTACCTCTGCCTCCTGAGTGCTTGGATTAAAGGTGTGCACCAACATGCCCATCTCAAAATTTTGAGGTCTCAGTGGTTAAGGCATTTGCTTGCAAAGCCTAATAACCTGGTGTGGTAGACAGGTTTGGGTCACTGAGATGAACTTCCAGAACCAGGCACAGTTATGGAGGAAGGTATTTATTGAAGGTAGAGGGGAAGTTCATAATGGCAGAAGAAGCTGGCCCCCCTTCAAAGGTTCAAGCAGAAAGAGAAAAGAAGCCACAACCCAAAAGCCAAAAGCCACACTACATGTACAGCACACTTCAGGAGCTCCAGGCAGAACTCAGGCACTTTGCTTATCTTTAGACTGGAATTCCAAATCCACCACCACACCTTATGGACCCTAAGATCCACCCAGTGACACCTGCTCCACACAAAATTTTAAGGAAATCCTGAATATATTGGGAGCCATCCATTTAAACTACCATACCTGAGTTTGATTCCCCACTACCCGCATAAAGCCAGATGCACAAATTGGTGCACACGTCTGGAATTTGTTTGCTGTGATTGGAGGCCCTGGTGCATCCCATTCTCTCTTGTCTTTCTCCTTTCTGTCTCACTCTGCTTGAAGATAAATAAATTAATAAAAAATATTTATTTAATTTAATTAATTTATTTTTGGTTTTTGAGGTAGGGTCTCACTCTAGCTTAGGTTGACCTGGAATTCACTCTGTAGTCTCAGGGTGGCCTAGAAATCAAGGCCATTCTCCTACCTCTGCCTCCCAAGTTCTAGAATTAAAGGCGTGGGCCATCATGCCCAGCAATAAAAAATATTTAAGAAGGGTTGGAGAGATGGCTTAGTGGTTAAGGTGCTTGCCTGAGAAGCCTAAGGACTCAGGTTCAATTTCCCAGAACCTACGTAAGCCAGATGCACTTAGCACATGGAGTGTGCCCTTTCTCTTTACTCTCCCCATGTACACATAAATAAATGAAAAAAATACTAAAATTTTTTGATAAATTATTTCTTTTCATGTTATGAAGCTGTGCATAGTGACACAAATCTTTAGTCCCAGCATTTGGGAGGCTGAGGTAGGATGATTGCTATAAATTCAAGACCAACCTGGGCTACACCGTGAGCTCCAGGTCAGCTTGGAAAAAAAAAAGTAGCTGGGCATGGTGGCACATGCCTTTAATCCCAGCACTCTGGAGCAGAGCTGGTAGGAGGATTTCAGTGAGTTCAAGGCCACGCTGAGACTACATAGTGAATTCCAGGTCAGCCTGGACTATAGCCAGATCCTACTTCCCCTATTTCAAAGAAAGAAAAAAAAAAAAAAAAAAAAAAAAGAGGGAAGAATAGCAAGTTTTTTTTTTTTTATTGACAACTTCTATACTTATATACAAAAAACTATGATATTTCCCTCCCCTCCCTTCCCACCATTCCCCTTTAGAACTCCAGTCTCCATCATATCCCCTCCCTCTCTCCACTAGTCTCTCTTTTAATTTGATGTCATCATCTTTTTCTTCTATTATGAGGGTCTTGCGAAGGTATTGCTAGGCACTGCAAGGTCATGGATATCGAGGCCAATTTCTGTCTGGGCAGTTGCATTGTAAGGAGTCATACCCTTCCTTTGGCTCTTCCATTCTATCCGCCCCCTCTTCCACATTGGTCCCTGAGCCTTAGAGAGTGTGACAGAGGTGTTTCAGTCCTGGGCACTCCTCCATCCCTTCTTCTCAGCACTATGTTGCCTTTTGGGTCATCCCAGTGGTCATCGCTATCTGAAAAGAGAAGCTTCTCTAACCAGAAGTGAGAGTAGCATTAATATGTGAATATGAACATTAAGTGTAGTACTTTCAGGGCAGCTTGGTGTACATTTAGCCAGACAAGCGCAGGCTTTGTATCCCTAAGGCTCATGACCTCCCCTGCCATAGACTTTTGCTTAGGTTTTTCAGTACCAGGTATGTATTCCCTCCCGTAGAGAGGGCCTTCAGTCCAATTATGGAGCAGTTGGTTACCCCAAGAGCAGACATGCCACTATTGCACCCGTTGGGTCATTGGGCCTGTATGGCCAAACTTGAATACTCAGTGTCCACTGTTTCCACTGCTGATGACTTCTGTCTCCCATACGGCTGCATGCAGTGCAGCTTTTTCCAGCTTTCAGTTGGCTGGTCTACAGGGAGAAGGTTTTTGCTCAGCACCAGCTTGCTTTCTCAGTGACCTTGCCTCTCAGGCAAGAGATGTTTTCAGCAATAGGGTCTTTTTTAAAAAAAAAATTATTATTTTTTTTTTTACTTTTATACTTACATACAAAAAAACCCACCTGATATTTCCCTCCCCTCCCCCATTCCACTATAGAACTCCAGTCTCCACCATATCCCCTCCCTCTCTCCATTAGTCTCTCTTTTAATTTGATGACATCATCTTTTTCTTCTATTTTGAGGGTCTTGCGGAGTATTGCTAGGCACTGCAAGGTCATGGATATTGAGGCCAATTTCTGCCTGGGCAGTTGCAGCAATAGGGTCTTATCATCTGTTTTTCAAGGGCAACCAAAGGCTTTGGCAATAGCCTTTATGGTTTTGGAGGCTACCAGGACCTCCTTGGCCAACAACTCACTGGAAGGTATCCCATCCCAGACACTGAAAATTTTCTAGTACCAGTCTACAGCTTCTGGATGTGCCATTATTCAAAAAAGAATAGCAAGTTCTATTATGCTCTTGGGAGGGGAGTGGTCAATTATATTTATTTATTTATTTGCAAGGAGAGAATGGGTGTACCAGGGCTTCTAGCCACTGCAAATGAACTCCAGATGCATGTGCCAGCTTGTGTATTTGGCTTATGTGGGTCCTGAGGAATAGAACCTGGGTCCTTTGGCTTTGCCAGCAAGCACCTTAGCCGCTAAGCCCTGTCTCCAGCCTGAGTGGTCAATTATAAATTAACCTGAGAGATGAATTTAATGAGAGGCCCGAGGACACAAGCATGAGCGTGAAGTGTAGAAGCAGATGTTAATCCCTTACATAGCCACTGTGGCTTGAGAGCCTGATCATTATTGTAAAGGTCCTTCCTGGATCTCCAAGACTGTATTCACTGTCCTTGGTCTTCAAATGTCATATGTAGCCAGACTTTTTCATTGTGTTCCCTGCAGTTTTTTTTTTTTTTTTTTTAATATATACATACCTTTATTTTTGTCTTTGTCAGTGCATACTGGTACACTTGGTAAGTTAAGGTTCTTGCCCAAGTCCAGTAGAGACAAGGTTTTCAAATGATCTGTAAGAAATATTCACATAGAAAGCATGATAGAGTTAACGTCCCTCCTTAAAGCGTTCGCTCATTCCAAACAAATGAGGGTTGGTAGTGTTTTAAGGCTCAAGAGCCTACGGTAGTACTGAGGTATGGTAATTGACAAGAGGAGTCTCACAAGCTTCTCTCTGGTCAACCCTCACTGAATTCTCATTTGTTTTCCAGGGGAGCCTTTAGTGCTCAGTCTGGTGGACATTCTTTGTGGTCTCTTTCTCCGCAGATTTCACAGTTTCTGGTATAGGCTCTGCTTCTTTTTTTGTCTGATCCACTGGAACAGGCTTTTCTCCAGACTTGCTGCACAGATTTGGGTGGAAATTTTTATCTAAGGTCTATAAGTAAAGCATCCACATGCTGTCTCTGGAAAATAGAGCTTGGTTCTTCTTTCCTTTTGGGTTTAGGTTGGCTCTTCATGATCTTTGAAGTGCCACCAGTATCCTTTGGAAGGATGGTATTGACTGTAGGACATAGCTCCCTCAAAAGCTGAGTGAGGGCCGTGTAAGCACCCTGAGTTTATAACTGATCCCAAGTCTGGTTCCTGATAGATCACACCAACCATGGTATAGTAATCAGCCAGTGGGATAACTTGAGCAGCAGCAGACTGCCCTTGTTGCTTTCAGATGATGAAAAGAATGGGCTCTTGAGCATGCAAAAGGGTGTATTCAACTCCAGCCATCTGATTCAAGTGTTCTCATGTTAGCCTCTGTATTTTGACTATTTCATTATTACATGTCCTGTCATAAAAGGGGTTACTTCCTCCTGAAAAGTAATTCAGGACACTACCACTGTTCAAAATAGGGATCCAAGAGCTGTCAGCCCAAGAGATTCCTAGCAGATTATCCTGGATATCCACCGCCACTACCATAACTCCAGAAGTGCTTACAGATTCTCCTTCTGGCTCACTGTCTTGCAGTCTTTTTTTTTCCTTCGGTTTTCTGAGGTAGGGTCTCACTCTAGCTCAGGCTGACCTGGAATTCACTATGTGGTTAGTCTCAGGGTGGCCTCAAACTCTAGGCAATCCTCCTACCTCTGCCTCCCAAGTTCTGGGATTAAAGGCATGAGCCACCATGCTCAACTTGCAGTCTATTTAAAAAAAAATATATTATATTTTATTTATTTCAGAGAAGGAGGAAGAGATAAAGGCAGATAGAGAGGGAATGGGCATTCCAGGGCCTCTAGCCACTGCAAACAAACTCCATATGCATCGTGCCTCCTTGTGTGTCTGGCTTTTTGTGGGTATTGGGGAATTGAACCTTGGGTCCTTTGGTTTTTCTGGCAAGCACCTTAGCCATCTCTCCAGCCCTTTTTTTTTTTTTTTAAAGCAGGATCTCACCCTAGCCCAGGCTGGCTGGCCTCGAACTCACAGTAATCCTCCTACCTGTACCTCCCCGAGTGCTAGGAAAAGGCATGTGCCACCACACCCGGCTGCTCATGCCTGGCTTTGTGTAGTCCATTTTTTTTTTTAATCTTTGTGTGTTTGGATGTATGTGTGATGTGTATATGTGTGTGTGTATGAGCTTGGGCATGTGTGGGCTATGCCACATGTGATCAGAGGACAACCTCAAGTTGAGGCAGGTTCCAGAAATTCTCTTTTCTCTACCACCCATCTTGCAATGGCACGCTGGGATTACAGATAGGCACTACCTTGACCAGCTTTACTGGGGATCTGAACTCAGGTCGTCACATTTGTACAGCAAGTGTTTTTACCCATCAAGCCATATCCCCAGGCCCCTGCAGTCCATCTTTTTATTTATTTATTTTTTATTTATTTATTTTTTTTGTTTTTTGAGGTAGGGTCTCACTTTAGCCCAGACTGACCTGGAACTCACTATGTAGTCTCAGGATGGCCTCAAACTCATGGTAATCCTCCTACCTCTGCCTCCTAAACGCTGGGATTAAAGGCATGCACCACCACACCCGACACCTGTAGTCCATCTTAATGTTGGAGGAGGGCACAGTGCAGATCCTGAATGTCAGTGTGGGGGGAGCCAGCTTTATTTCCAAGTGCGCCTCCTTCACACTCCTGGGTCTGCTTTGCTTGCCCCTTGCTAGACCTGCCTTTGCTGTGGAGCATGAGACTTGGGGCTTCCTCAGAGCCAGACACTACAGAGGCATAGCAGACATTTCTTGAGCACCTATTAAGAGAATTTTTTTTTTTGAAACATGAGCTCTTACTCTGTTACCTAGGCTGGCCCCTCACGCCTCATTTCTCAGCCTTTCAAGCAGCTAGGAGTATACAGGTGTACATCACTGCACCTGCCTAGGAGGTGTGCATGCATGCATGCTTGCTTCCATGTGTGATTATGGCTTTTTTTTTTTTTTTTTTTTTTTGAAGTAGGGTCTTGCTCTAGTCAGGCTGACCTAGAATTCACTATGTAGTCTCAGAACTCATGGCGATCCTCTTACCTCTGTCTTCCAAATGCTGGGATTAAATGCATGCGCTACCACACCTGGCTGTGCTTATGTTTTAACTGTACTGTTTGTATCTTCTCAGCTCTTACTAATTATCTCTAGTTCAAAATTGAGGGCCCGAGGAGGGGGAGGGTAGGGTGCTTCCAGGACTCTGAGAAGACTGGGCTGGCCGTGGACCTCACTGGAGGTATCTTCTTCATGCTCCATTATCACTACTCCCTCATCCAGAAAGTGAAAGTGGGTTATTAAGAGATTCAGTGTTTATCCCACAATTCTAAGTGTTTCTCATTTAAGCCTCCTTACAACCCTATAGAGCTATTCTTGTCCAATTTTATAGGAGTCCTCTTCTTGAACTCTTTACAAAGCCTCTTTATCATATCATTAGGGGAATGCACTTTTGAAATGCACAAGGAATGACTACATAAAAAAGGTAGCTGTGGCCCAGGGTCTAAGGAACCATCCTGAAGACTGAGCAGGTTTCAGAGACAACCTTGAAGTCACTCATTCCCTGGCTAATAATAACATTGCCTGTCAGACCTCACATGGAGGTCATGAGACCATCCCCTGGCCCTCCACAGGCTGTCACCCAAGAGTAGCCTCATAACTGGTTGTAGGAGACAGCAAGATTGGTTCAAGACAGCCCCACACTTCTCTCAAGCTTTGATGTGCCTTTGTGAAGACTATGGGTGACACCCCCTTCCGGAGGCAGCTCTAACTGCTGCATACCCCCTCCAGTTGCTCTAATAGACAAGGGGCAGAAGTGACTCCCACTTCTCAGCTGTCTTGGAGAGAGACCAGCAGTTGTGTGTGCTCTGAGAGAAAAGGCAGTGCTGAGAATAACCTCTTGGCTTTGTCCTTTGGCCTTGGTATGGCCCACTCCACCAAACTTGTGGCTATTTTTATCAGGTGGCATCCTTCAGGAGAGCCAAGTATATGTGGCTGCAGTGTTCAGGAGAGGGCCTGCTGTGGCCCCCCGCTGTGGCCTAATCAGGAGGGCTGAGAATAAAGTCACCCTTAGAAACTGCTGTGGAGGACTGACGCTTAAAAGGTCTCTGGGGCTGCCTTTTCTATTCTGGTTCTGAGGCAGGGGCCCAGGCCTGCCTCCTGGGCAAGCAGACTCGTGCCAGAGGAGGTCAGTGAGCTGGGGAGACAGGTCAGTGCTGTCCTGGGCAATGAAGAGCCCTTGTTGCCCCAGTAGCTGATTTCTTAGGAAACCACAGAAACCCCATTTTGTGAAGTTGCCCGCAGCTAGATGGTAGCCACTAAACAGACACTGAGCGGCTTAAACAAAATGCAGAAACTGAAAAAGGCAAAGTTTGGCTCCCAGTTGGACATTATTTTTCTGTGCTGAGGGTCAAACCCAGGTACCCACATGTGCTAGGATGTACCACTGAGCTGCACCCCCCCCCCAGTGGGAATTTTTGTTGGGAGGAAGCCACCAAAGACAGAAAGGGGTTGAAAAAAGAGTTTGACAAACAAGTTTATCTTTTCCTCATCCTATTCCCCCTTCCCCCTCCCTCCTTCCCTCTGACTTGGAGCTGCCAACTCCAGCCCATCTATGTTTCTGATTAAGAAAGCTTCAAGCCATATAAGGACCTCTGGGGCTTATGGTTTATGTTGGCTGGAGAGCATGGTTGTTTTTGCAAAGTTTGATTCAAAGCAGTAGAAAGGGCTGTGTGTGTGTGTGTGTGTGTGTGTACATATGCAAGTGTACCTGCCATAGTATCTGATTGGGACAGATCCATTTGAGGGGTGGGGCCGAGGGCATGGTTCCAGCAGTGGCTGCACTTCTGTGTAGTGTGGCTACCTGGCTTCCTGACATGCCTGTCAGGCACCTAGTCATGAGCATCTTGGTTCTCAAGTATATTCTGCAGGGCCGTCAGTTCCTCTGGAAGACTACGTCCCACTAGGTTCCTGTGGGCCCAGTGCTACAATAAGTGCTGCTTCTGTAGGTGGGGTGGTACCAGCCAGCCATTCCCCTGGCAGCAGTGTTCTGACCCCAGCTTGGTCTCCCAACAAGCCAGTCTTGTTCCTGCCTGAGGACTTTGGCATGTGCTCTCTCTTCCTGGAACATTCCCCCTGCCCCCCGCCCCTCCCCCGAATCCTGGCATGGCTCCTCATTGCCGCCTCTGAGTCTCTGACGTGTATCTGTGGGGTATTCCCTCATCCTTCTGCCCGGAGCTGCCCCTCCCGAGTCCTCCCCTTTGCCTTCCCCATCTAAACCACAGTGCCGGACAAAGTCCAAGGGAAGGTTTCTCAGCTTTCCAGCACCTCTCCCCGCACAGGACTGTAGTTTGTTCATTCTTCGCAAAGGGTGCCTTGGACTTAGAGTAGGTGCTGTGACGCTGCAGGTGTGTCTTCTCTGCATTGTCTTATTACCTGAAATTTGAGTCCCCACTCCTTCCTCCATCTTTGCTTCCTGAGAGCTTTTCCTTTGTGTCCCTAAAGGAACCTGGCTCACAGCTGGTACTGATATCATTATTAAATGACTGGTCCTTAGGGGAACTACTACCTGTTGCTGGCTAGCCCTCAGGATGGGGAGACTGTTGTCTTTGTCCCCAGAAGGTCTGTGAGTGAGCATGTTGTCTTTCTGATCATCGCAGTTAGGTCAGCAGGCCAGATCATACATAGGTCGCTGATGTGCACTTGTCATCAGTTGGGACAAAAGCAAGCATTCCAAGTTTGCATGGACATGCTGCAACACTAACTCGTACTTACTGTGGTAACAAGAAACAGAGCTGGATGGTTCAGAGCATGTGCTACTTTATTTGTCGTTTAAGTCTGAAACAGGGTGTGGTGGCACACACCTGTAATCCCAATACTTGGTGGCTGAAGTAGGAGGATCATGAGGCCAGCTTGGACTACACAGTGAGAACCAGTCTCAAAAAAAAAAAAAAAAAAAAAGATTTAATTAATTAATTTAGGCATTTGGGACTGAACCCAAGGTCATAGTTAACTCTCTACCAAGGAGCTATGTAGCCATATCCCCAGCCAAGTTTTGAGTTTTTAGAAAATTGTTTTGTGAGAGAGAGAGAGGGAGAATATGAGCACACCAGGGCCTTCAGCCACTGCAAATGAACTTGACGCATGCAACACTTTGTGTCTGGCTTTACATAGGTACTGGGGAGTCAAACCTAGGTAGTTAGGCCCCAACCGAACTCCAGATGCAGGCACCACTTAGTGCATCTGGCTTTACATGGGTACTGGGGAGTTGCATCTGGGTCATTAGACTTTGCAGGCCAGCACCTTAACCACTGAGCAATCTTTCCAGCCCAGTGTTTTAAAATTTTTATTTTTTTAAAAAAATATTTTATTTACTTATTTATTTGAGGGGGGAGAGGCAGAGAAGAGAGAGTGGGTGCTCCAGGGTTTCCAGCCACTGCAGATGAACTCCAGACACATGTGCTCCCTTGTGCATCTGGCTTATGTGGGTCCTGGGGAATCGAACCAGGGTCCTTAGGCTTCACAGGCAAATGCCTTAACTGCTAAGCCTTTTCCCCAGCCCTTAATTTTAATTTTTTAAATTTATTTTCTTTTTCTTATGCTTTAGACAGTTACTGGCACTCAATATCTCTGGCTTCTGAGTGCATCATTATGCTTAGGCCTATTTTTCCTTACCTTTCCCTTTCCTTTTTTGTTTTATTTCTATTTATTTATTTATTTTGGTTTTTCAAGGTAGGGTTCTTCCTCTAACCCAGGCTGACCTGAAATTCACTATGTAGTCTCGGGGTGGCCTTAATCTCATGATGATCCTCCTACCTCTATCTCCCAAATGCTGGCTACTTTTTTTTTTTTTTTAAATATTTATTTGAGAGAGTGAGAAAGAGGTAGATAGATAGATACATAGAAAAAGAGAAAGGGGGAGAGAATGGGTGTGCCAGGGTGTGCAGGGTAGCCACTGCAAAAAAAAAAAAAACTCCAGATGCACTACCATGTGGGTACTGGGGTTCAAACCTGGGTCCTTAAGCCTTATAGGCAAGCACCTTAACTGCTAAGCCATCTCTTTGGTTTTCCTTTCCTTTTCCGTTTCCTTTTCCTTTTCTTTCCTCTCCTCTCCTCCCCCTCCTCTCCCCTCCCCCCGTCCCCTCCTATCCCCCTCCCCCCCCACGCTCTTTTTTTAGAGAGACAGAGAATTGATGCGCCAGGGCCTCAGCCACTGCAATTGAACTACAGATGCTTGTGCCACCTAGTGGGCATGTGTGACCTTGCGATTGCCTCATCTTTGTTTTTTGCTTTCCGAGGTAGGGTGTCTCTCTAGCTCAGGCTGACCTGGAAATCACTGTGTAATCTCAGGGTGGCCTCGACTCATGGCGATCCTCTTACCTCTCCCTCCCAAGTGCTGGGATTAAAGGCGTGTGCTACCATGCCCGGCTGCCTCATCTTTGTGTGTCTGGCTTACGTGGGATCTGGAGAGTTGAACATGAGTCCTTAGACTTTGCAGGCAAGCGCCTTAACTGCTAAGCCATCTCTCCAACCCTCCTTTCCTTTTTTCTGTATCTCTCTAGCTTTCTGCTTCTTCTCTGAGTCTTTGCTGTAGACCTCATGTCATTGGTGGAAAGCTCTTGTCATTGTGATTAAACATATCAGGACTCTTCGTTCCTTAGTTCCTTGGTGCTCTTGGGGATGGATCCCTGTCTGCTGGCTTTGCTTTCTTGTCCTCCTGGGAAGCTCCTCCTCTTCTGTTGTTGTTTTTATTTGGGGGGGGTTGAGGTAGGGTCTCACTCTAGCTCAAGCTGACCAGGAATTCACTATGTAGTCTCAGATTGGCCTCAAAAGTTTTTGGTTTATTTGAGATAGGGTCTCACCCTAGCCCATGCCGACCTAGAATTCACTCTGTAGTAGCCTCCTGATCCTCCGACCTTTGCCTCCCAAGTACTGGGATTAAAAGGTGCTCACCACCATGCCCAGCTTGTCTTAAAAAAATTTTTTTTATCGACAACTTCCATAATTATAGACAATAAACTATGGTAATTCACATCCCCCACTTTCCCTTCACAACTCCACTCGCCATCATATCCCTTCCCCCTCTCAAGCAGTCTTATTTATTTATTTATTTATTTATTTTTGATTTTTCGAGGTAGGGTCTCACTCTAGCTGAGGCTGACCTGGAATTCACTATGTAGTCTCAGGGTGGCCTTGAACTCACTGCTATCCTCCTACCTCTGCCTCCCGAGTGCTGGGATGAAAGGCTTGTGCTACTATGCCTGGCTTTTTTTTTGAGGCAAGCCCAACAGACTGGCCTGTTTTTTTTTTGTTTTTTTTTTTTGTTGTTGTTGTTGTTTTTGTTTATCGAGGTAGGGTCTCACTGTAGCTCAGGCTGACCTGGAATTCACTAAGTAGTCTTAGGGTGGCCTTGAACTCTCAATGATCCTCCTACCTCTGCCTCCTGAGTGCTGGGATTACAAGCATGCACCACCACGCCTGGCTCAGACTGGCCTTTTTTTTTTTTTTTTTTTTAATGTGAGAGTGAGAGAAAGAGAGAATTGCCGCTGTAATCGAACTCCAGATTCATGTGCCACCTTGTATGCATGTGTGACCTTGCACGCTTGTTTCACTTTGTGCATCTGGCTTACATGGCATGCGCCACCTTGCCTGGCCCTGTTGTCTTTTTTTTTGGGGGTGGGGGGTTCTGAGGTAGGGTCTCACTCTAGCTCAGGCTGGCCTGGAATTCACTGTGTAGTCTCAGGGTGGCCTCGAACTCTCAGTGATGCTCCTACCTCTGCCTCGCCTCCCAAGTGCTGGGATTAAAGGCATGCGCCCCCACGCCCGGCTTCCTGTTGTCTTTTTTAAACAACCTCCATACAGTATACCATGATCAGATCATAATCCTCTTCCACCACCTTCCTTTGATTCCCTTCCACCGAATCCCTTCTTTCCAATTAGTCCCTCTTCTGTTTTTTTTTTTTTTTTTTCCACGAGGGAGAAAGAGGGAGAGAATTGGTGAGCCAGGACCTGTAGCCACTGAGATCATACTCCAGACACACATACCACTTTGGGCACATGCGTCACCTTGTGCGTCTGGCTTACGTGGATACTGGGGAGTTGAACCTAGGTTCTTGGGCTTCACAGGCAAGTGCCTTAACTGCAAAGCCATGTCTGCAGCCCTTCTTCTGTCTTTCAAAAAAATTTTTTTTATTTATTTGCATGGGGAGGGAAGAGAGAGAAAATGGATACACCAGAGCTTCTAGCCTCTGCAAATGAGCTCCACATTTACGTGCCACTTTGTGCATCTGGCTTTACTTGGGTACTAGGGAACTGAACTTGGGTTGTTAGGTTTTGCAAACAAGTGCCATAACTGCTGAGCCATTTCACCAGTCCCTTGTTCTATTTGATGTCCTCATTTTTTAAAGTATTTTATTTATTTGAGAGAGGAAGATAGAGAAAACGGGCATGCCAGGGCCTCTAGCCACTGCAAATGAACTCTAGATGCATGTGCCACTCTGTGGGTATTGGGGAATTGAATCTGGGTCCTTAGGGTTTCACAGGCAAATACGTTAACCAGTAAGCCATCTCTCCAGCCCATGTCATCATTTTCCCCCCATCCTATTATGCAGGACTTGTGCAGGTAGTGACAGCCACTGTGAAGTCACAAATGCAATGGGCACTTTGTGTCTGGAAGACAGTATTCCAAAGCACTCCTCCCCATCCTTTGGCTCTTACATTCTGTCACTTCTTCTGCAATGGTTCCTGAGCCTTGGAGGCTATGATAGAGATAGCTCATTTTTAGTGCTGAACACTCCACTTTCACATCCTCTGAGCACTTTGTTGAATTTGAGTCTTCCCCAGTGGTCACTGCCATCTGTAAAGAAACCTCTAACCAAAAGTGAGGGTAGCATTAATAAGTGAGCATAAACATAGGTATTTAGAGGAACGTGCTGTCTTTTTTGGCTTTTGGGTTTTTGTTGTTAACATAGGGCCTCTAACTTGTGATCTTCTTGGTTCAGCCTCCAGAGTATCGGGATTACAGGTATGTGCCATCATACCTGGCTTTTAACTATGCTTGTCAGATCACAGCTCATACTGTGCGACAGTCCGTGGAGTGCCTGTTTGGTTGGGCAGGAACTCCATGTACCTTGGAAGACATTGCTGCGTCTGCTTTGGCACTGTCCTCTAGAGCCTGACAGAATTCATGGGTAAAACCGAGCCGTCAAAGGAGCCTGAGATAAAGGCAGAGTGGACAGCTTCAAGGTTTTCTAAAAGATGCTGTCAGGAGTGTAGACAGACTCCCCGTCACTGGAGAAGAGTGAGGCCGGGCCTGCAGAGAGTCTGTCAGCCGAGGAGAGAGTTGATGCTCTTCCTGTGTGTCTCCCTTTGTTGCCTTGTTGTTTTCCAAACTGGCCGTTAATGCAACTGCTAATTGAGCTGACATAGGTGCCTAGAGGTGGGATTTGAGCTTCTAGTCTTTTACCTGGAGCTCTAGGTTCTCGACTTTAGGATTTTTGTGGGGTTTTTTTTTGGGGGGGCACTCAAGAAGCTTTGCTGTGTGGGTCCTCTACCCAGATGTTAGGTTAAGCCTCTGCCTTCCCGCAATGAAGCAGGCAAAGAAAATTTTCCATGAGCCGGGTGTGGTGGGGCACTCAGAAGGCAGAGGTAGGAGCATTGCTCTTAGTTTGAGGCCAGCCTGGGACTATAGGCCCCCACCTATAGGTGAAGGGCACTAGCTGCCCAGAGGGGCTGCACTGGCTTGCCTGCTGCCCTTTTTGGCCATCACAATAGTGGGTGAGGGTGTGGCCCTGGATGCCAGGCCTCCCAGCCCATTATGAACTAACACAGAATCTTGAGGGTGCCCTCACTGGTCAGAGCTTGCTCAGATCCCCAAGGATGAAGGGAACACTGAGGCTGGGCTGAGAGCACCATACCTGGGGTATGGCTCCATCACTGTGATTCCTGGGCCATAGCTATGCTGCTGTGGGAGAGTGGCCCAGGTTCACCTTTGCCCCCAGCCTCAGTGGCACAGCTGCCCTCTGCCAGCAAGGTAGGTACTGGGTCAGGACCTCTCGTTTCTTGGGGTCTTTTGAGAACACTCTCTAGAAATGTGCTGTTTAGAGGGTAGTCACCAGCTGCATGTGGCTGTTTAATGTTAGAATTTCAGTTCCTCAGTCACACTTGTCACCTTCAAGTGCTCGGTAGACTCCTGAGGCTACCAGTGTTGGACAGCAGTCAGCACCTTGGGGATCAGACATTACCTCTGGTGAACTGGCCCACGCTGATCATGCTGCCACTGCCTTGACCATAAAGGTCAAGACCTCTGTTACCTATCCCTTAACCGGCTCTTTCCTCAGCTCCTGAGACTCCTTTAGGCTCTGCTCTGGGGCTTGCTGCCCCTCCTATCCTTAAAGGCTTTGGAACCATAATTCATGTCGTGTCTCCCTCTTCTCTCATTGCAGCCTATGGAAATCCTGGCCCTCTTTGAGAGAGCCTTCCTGGGCTCTGCCATTTTGGCTTGGCTGCTTGTGGTACTAGGGGTGTGTGTGAGTGTGGGAATGAGTTAGAGATAGAGTCTTCCACCTGGATCACGAGCACTAGAGCTGCTGCATACTAGCCACGCACATACATTTGAATGTGGCTGTGACCTGATGAGGAATGGATGCAAACCTTAGAGGCGCTCACGGCCAGGCAAGGAACTGAGTGTGTGCTCTCAGGCTCTTCCTCCCAGAAGCTGAGGGAGGGGCCTGTGGCTGCTCTCCATGCTTGGGCCCATGCTGCTGGCTGGGCTTCCAGTTCTGATTCCTTGCTTGCAGTGGGGGTGATGGCAGAGAGGACCCTTAAAGGGGAAGAGCATTCAGCATGAGCTTGCTATGCTGAACTCCGGAGATGGAGTGGCCAGGCCAGGCCTTTGTGGTGCTGAATACTGGGATAATAGGAGGAATGTTCAAATTTCAATCAAGAGAATGTGTAGGTCTATTTAGAACACAAAGTGGATGTGGTTCTACTGATCAGGCCCAAACTGAGACTAAACTTGGGCTTTTGGCCTCTAAACCATTGTTTTTATGATCACATTTCCTGTCAATTACATGCAGCTCTTTTTTACAGTAACTGCAGCCAAATTGGCTTAGTCACTGGGACCAACACTTTCTGTATCATTCCCAGGGATTGTTTTCTTGTTAGGCTTCAGTTACTGGTCTGTCAGCTGGCTTAGGAGTGAGGCCATTACTTTTCCAAAGTAATTTAAGTGTTTTAAGAAGCCACAGGTACTTCTTTGGAAAGAGAAGGGATCCTTTTAGAACCTGGAGTGAGCAGATGAATGCAAAGGCCTGTGGCTGTAGCACGTGCCTGCCTTCAGCTTTGTGTGACCGCTTGGCCACAAGCCAGTGTACATCTATTCCTGGGCAAATGGACCTGCTAAAAATAAGCAGGCAGCCATTTAATTCCAACAGATTCAAAATAGCTGAGTGTCCTCCCCAACCCTAGGACAGGGCTCCGCAGCACCCTTGTGGGAGGTTTTTTCCCTGACTGCAGGCAGCTTGCCTCCTGGGGAAGAAAGATGGCTTTGGGATAGTCCCCAGTTAGCTTGGGAGTGTGGGGCCTTTGGGACCTACACTCTTCAGTGTGCTACATCTTGGGAGGTTCAGATTTAAACAAAATATACAGGACAAAGATAGCAGCTCATAAGATCTGCCAGTGAGAGGTTGAGGAAATGGCTTAGCAGTGAAGGCATTTCCCTGTGAAGCCTAAGGACCCCAGTTTGATTCCCCAGGACCCACGTAAGCCAGATGCATAAGGGGGCATATGCATCTGGAGTTCATTTGCAGTGACTAGAGGCCTTGGCACACCATTCTCTCTTTCTCTCTCTCAAATTAAAAATAAATAAATAAATAAATAAATAAATAAATAAATAAATAAAAGATAGATAGCATGACGCGTCCTGGGGCTGAAGTGTGTGTGTGTGTGTGTGTGTGTGTGTGTGTGTGTGTGTGTGTGTACACATACAGGCAGTTTTGGCAGACTGTTCAGGAAAAGGTTGGTACATCCTCAGCCACCTCTTGTAGGCCTGTCAGAACATGTGAACCAGGGACAATGACTTCTTAATAATTCCTGAGAAGTCCATTTGAATGACATGAGACTGGCCCTAGGTGAGGGGTTAGCTGTTTTCTGGACTGATGGGAAGTTGGGAAGAGTGATCAGTTGCCTGTGGGAGCCCCCTATGGTTGCCTCTTTGCCGTAGACCCCTTTAGCAAGACCCTGCAAGGCTTGGTAAATTGTGGCTTTTGGGCAGGCAGCTGCTGATCTGATCCCAGGGGGTCTGTTTTTGTTGGAGACTGGCTCCTGTCTCTAATCCCACTGCTCCGAGAGCAAGACACAAATAAACCCTGTCCTCTACTCTCTCTGGGGAATTCACACCCTGGTTCCTTGCCTGGGAGCATCATCCTGAGAATGGCCTTTTCCTGAGCCACTGACCACTCCTACTGAAGCAGTGGCTTCTGGCCCCAGCCCACAATAGGGTGGGATTGGGAAGTGGTGGGCATTGGGAAGCCTTTCTTGGTTCTGTGTATTGGGTGGTCTCAGGTGAGCACTGTTCGTTCAACACTTTCTAGGAGGCCCCTTGGCACAAGAGATGGTGCCTGGCTTGGAATGTCATCAGGAGTGTGTCCATCCTCTCAGCTGAGTGAGTAGCTACTGCAGACTGCCTGTAGAGGGTAGGGATGTAGCAGCAGTTGGGGGCTTAGAGTCTTGGTCTTTGGGGAACAAGCCCAGCTGGGAGGCTCGGGTGATGAGACTGGTGTGCTGCATGTGTGGGCATACTGTCTGAGTGAGGACTGGGAGCAACAGATGAAGTGGAGGGTGGCCTGGGACTGGGGTGCATTTGGATAACCGGGTGTTGAGTCAAAGCTAGACAGAGGGCTTGTTGAGGCTCAGTGCAATGTAGCCCAGTGTCTGAGGTCTTAGGAGGGTAAATGAGGTGACTAGCAACTGTGAGGGAGGCAGGACTCAGGATTGATTTTGTTCTAATGGGGCAGAGTGGAAGGTTCCTCCAGTTGGTCTGGTAGTCAACTCGAGTCTGTGGTAGTGGCCCTTTTGCCACTGTGGGTATTGCTTTTCTTTTTCTCCCCGTTCCATTTAATCTTTTTTATGAGGTCAGAAGTTCTAGAATTCTGTGGGAATCACAAGTATAAGCCCCACTGAAAAGGATTGTCTAAGCTAGGGGTGGCGGCACATGTTTTTTTTAATCCCAGCACTGATTAGTAATAAGTCAAAATCAAAATTTATGACCTGGTTCCTACTTACTGTTAGCATGTGCCTGTTGGACAGTTTCTTTTTCTTTTCTTTTCTCTTTTCTTTTCTTTTTTTTTTTTTTTGGTTTTTTTTTCAAGGTAGGGTCTCACTCTGGCTCAGGCTGACCTGGAATTAACTATGGTGGCCTTGAACTCACGGCGATCCTCCTACCTCTGTCTCCCGAGTGCTGGGATTAAAGGCGTGCGCCACCACGCCTGGCTTGTTGGACAGTTTCCTGTCTGCAGGTGTTGGGCTCTCTACCTTGTCTTTTTTTTTTTTTTTTTTTTGAACTAGGGAAAATTTTATTAAGGCAAAAGTACATATTCAAGAAGCATGGGCAGCATGGGATTTTTGATAATGTCTTAAGGGCAAATTTTAGAGGTAGGAAAGATTATTCATAAACTAAAGCAGCATGGATAATTACAAGAATGGGAAAAAATTTCCCCTGAATAAGCCTTAATCTCCCATTTTCGTATCTTAAATGCAGCTTGGGGATATGTCATTACATCACATAAATGATGCAATTTTGCAAAGCTAATGAAATGGAGATGCTATTAGAACAAAGCAAAAGATAGCTAGCTCAGTCCTGGTGGGCCATTCTGGTCACAGCTAGTTTTGGGTGGTCTTGTGATGATACTGGCTAAGTCTCTGTAATAAGCTCTGTGAATGTATCCAATTTACCCTGCAACGTTCCTCTTTCTTGTCCCTACCAGCCTCAGTAAGGTCTTCTTAAATTCTCCAATCCATCTAAGAATAAAACTTACTATAATAAAGGCTCTAGAACAGATTTCTCTACTTAGTTACATGGCTGTAGACAGACCAAGTTAGAGCTCTAGCTTCACCCAAATGAAGGGCCGATAATGCTTTTTTTAAAACCTACCTTTCAGATAAACGAGCATAAAATTACATGGTAACATTTTACTAAAGATCATCATATCAGCTACTGTCAAATATTAGATTTATATTTTTATAATTTAATCAAAATAAAAACTGCAAACTGTTAACACTACAAAGTTAAGTAGTTATAAAAGGTGAATTAAACTAATAAATTTGGTCATAATAATAAATGTAGGCACTCATGTTCTCATTTAGTTATATTGAGAAATAATTATAAAAATAGGTCAAATTTCATGAAAATATTTCTTTATTGTAGCTTAGGATTTTTTTTTTTTTTCGAGGTAGGGTCTCACTCTGATCCAGGATAACCTGGAATTAACTATGTAGTCTCAGGGTGGCCTCGAACTCGTGGCGATCCTCCTACCTCTGCCTCCCGAGTGCTGGGATTAAAGGCGTGCGCCACCACGCCCGGCAGTTTAGGATTTCTTGCTCATATCAACAGACTATGTAACATCAGCCGCTGCATCAGTACTTGAACAGTCACATTGTCCATAGCCTTGGTCAAGCCCACTTGGCAGTCCAACCATGATCTGTCTGTTAGTCCATCCAATAGATCAAGCATGTCATTCTCCTCATCAGTGATGGCATCTAACTTCTCATATATACGATCCTCAAAGATGAGGTTGAGCTGGGCGTGGTGGCACACGCCTTTAATCCCAGCACTCCGGAGGCAGAGGTAGGAGGATCACTGTGAGTTTGAGGCCACCCTGACATTACATAGTGAATTCCTGGTTAGCCTGAGCTAGAGTGAGACCTTACCTTGAAAAACAAAATAAAACAAAAAGAAAAAAGATGATGTGACAAGTAGAGCAAGCCAAAGTTCCTTCACATGCACCAAAACTATCAATATCTAGATTATTCTCAATAACAGCAACTTAGAAGAGTCACCAATTTTTCCTTTGGTTGTTAATGTTTTACCATCACGATTTTTAAAGTGGACTATTATCTTATGAGCTGCTCTGTGTGCACTCTGGTCATCGCCAACAGCCAGTGGCGGGCCAAACAGGAGCTGGGCACTCCCCGCGGTGGCCATGGCCTTGGTGGGTGGCTGGCAGCTAGTGATGCAGAGGCCCAGAGAGCCGGTCCAGGCGGGGTCCAACATGTCCTGCTCTGAGCGGCCAACTCTGCCTTGTCTTGAGCACACCTTTGTGCCTCTTTCCCCTTCCAAGTTGTCTTTACTTTTTTGTTGTTGTTGTTTGTTTTGTTTTTCAAGGTAGGGTCTTGCTCTAGCCCAGGCTGACCTGAAATTCATTCTGTAGTCTCAGGCTGGCTTTGAACTCACAGTGATCCTCCTACTTCAGCCTGGGGTTAAAGTTGTTTGCCACCACCAGCTGGTGCTGATTCTTGTACCTCAGAGATTCTGATTTAACTGACTTGCATGCTACCTTGGCCTTGGGCCTTTGTGAGTTTCCTCAGCAGCTGTGTATGGTGGCCCACACCTATAATTCCTATCATATGGGAGGCTGAGGCAAGAGGATTGAGAGTTCAAGGCCAGCCTGAAGTACCAGCGAAATAAAAGCTTAATGTGGATCCAAGTATCCACTATTATATAGTTCTCTCTGTATACCGAAGTCCCAAGTGATTGGCTAAAACACTATTATTAGCCGGGCATGGTAGTGCATGCCTTTAATCCCAGTACTCAGGAGGCAGAGGTAGGAGGATCGCTGTGAGTTTGAAGTCAGCCTGAGACTACAGAGTGAATTCCAAGTCAGCCTGGGGTAGAGTAAGATCCTACCTCGAAAAACCGAAACAAAAAAACTACATTATAAGTAATAAATGAGTTCATCAAGATCATGATATACACAGTCAGTGGGCAGAAGCCTTCTCCTTTCCCTGCTAGATGGCTGAGTGTTCTAGTTTTCTGAGGTCTGTAGCTTTTGTTTTCTTCATAATGTTTTCTCCATGTCAGTACACGAGTTCAACTTTCTCTAGCACCAGAATATCCATGGGCTCCACAGAGCATTTAGTAGTGATTTCTCTGAAAAGTTACTTCCAGTTTTGTTTCAAATGAAAACCCTGGTGAGCATTCTTTCAGGCCCATGGCCTGTACACAGGTGTGTGTGTGTGTATTTGCTAATTGGAAGTGTGTGTGGAATTTTTAGGTCATAGGGTATGCTAATTACTAAAGCTTTCCAAAAAGGTTGTATGCATTTCCCCTTTTCTACTGGTCGTAGTGCTAAATGCCTTTAATCCAAGCTCTGGGGAGGCTGAGGCAGGATTACTGTGAGTTCATGGCTAACCAGGGGCTACAGAGTTCCATATCAGCCTGGGTTACAGTGAGTCAAACAAAAAATCATTTCCCTTTACTTGGCTCATATAGGGCATGCATGATTCCCATGGATCTACTAACTAATGAGTTCAGATTGAATGTGGACTGGAAGCTGCGTTTCTACTTCTCATTATATTACCATGAGTTATTTTAAGTTCCAAACCAGGTGGTTGAAGATTTGGTATAGGCATCTATCAAGGTTACCTGCTTGAACATAAAGCCATAAGATAGCATCATTGAAGCTTTCCACTCAGAGGGGTGGACACAAAGTCACCTGAACCCTGGCCACTGCTTAGCCCCGTTCTGTACGTTCCAGTCCATTGCTTCACCTTTAGATATAAGCAAGAAGGTTATCCATACAGATAGAGAGGCTTTTTGGAGATGACACACTCCCTGGCACTCCATCCTCCCATCATTTGGGGTAGATGTAATCTAGAATCTCCTAGCACTCCTGTCTGCAGTGTGCTTAGGACTTCTCTAGGGGTCTTGCATAATGCAGCTGTGATTCAGAAGGTCCGGAGGGGAGCCGAGGGGCTATACTTTTCACATATTCTCTGGTGATGGTCAGTGCCTCTGATCTATGGCTATACTTTGAGAAGCAGAGTCCTAGAGTGGTGGTTCCCAGCCCCTGCTGAGTGGTAGAACCATCCAGAGAAAGCTGAAACATTTATATTTGCTATTTCTACAACAAAGTAGCCACATGCAGGTGTAACATATTACTTCAGTATGCAATGCCTGTCCCCTCTTATCTGACTCTTGTCACACTCCTCTCCCCTCCTCTCCTGTCGCTCTCCCCAGGCATAGCTACATCACCCACACCTCCAAGATGGCAATCCAGTTCCGCTCACTCTTTCCCTTGGCATTGCCTGGAATGCTGGCACTCCTCGGCTGGTGGTGGTTTTTCTCTCGTAAAAAAGAACGGATCAGCAGCAACAATCAACAGACAGAGGCTGGTGGTGTGGCATTGACGGTTGGCCCTGCCATCAAGGACCCACTCCTTAAGGAAGAGGGATGTCCTGGAGGGATGTCCATGGTCTCCAGTGTCCCACAGCTGACAGAAAAGGAACAGCCTTCTGAGGAGCCCCCAGCCTTGTTACGCACTCGCACTGGCCCCCGAAGATCAGAGTCCTCAGGTAGCCTCCCTAACACCTCAGATGCAAGGCTGCAGATGGGGCAATGCAGAGACCACAGCATGAAAGTAGAACTCGCCCTGATTGGAGACGAAGCCAAATCTATGAATCTTGAGTGTCCCCTCCAACCACCAAAGGATGCACTGTTCCCCCACGAAGCAGTAGAAGTGTGTAAGCAAGAGTCTGCACTGGGCAGAGTGCCAGGGAGGGGCTGGCCTGGTCATTTTGCAGCCCCTGGAGAGAAGGCAAGAGAAACAGGTAGAGCAGAGGGGACTGGAGATGCAGTGTTGGGGGAAAATGTGCTCGAAGAAGGTGTGTTGCTCCAGGATCGGGTCTCAGAATTGGAGAAAAGTAAGGCCCAGAGCCCGGCCCCCTTGGGAGGTAGGGGAGAGGAGAGGAGCTGTAGCCCACCGCAGATGGTGAAGCCGGCACAGAAGGAAGAGCATGTCATTGGGAAGGCACTAAGTAGCTTTGCTGAGTCAGTTCCCCCAGAGCTGGCTAAGGATGCGGAGACCTTAGTACCTCCTGTCAGAGGTAGCAATGGCTGGGACAGAGAACTGGACAGAGAGGAGACCTGGGATAAAAATAAACAGATTGAGCAGGCTGCTTTCCAGTTAATCTCCCAGGTGATCCTGGAAGCCACTGAAGAGGTGCGGGCCACCGCAATGGACAGGACGGTGGGGCAAGTGCATGCAGCCTCTGCCATGCAGCTTCAAAAGCAGGAGAGCTGTGCCTCTGCCAGCCAGAAAACTGTCCCGGGCCAAGACACCACGGAGCCTGCTTCCGCCACTGCAGGGGTAGCCACCAGCCCCCCAGAAGCCCTGCCACCAAAGACCTATGTAAGCTGCCTGAGCAGTCCTCTGTCCAGTCCCAGCAAGGATGAGAAGCCAAAGAACTCTGCCCACCACATCTCCCTGGCCTCCTGCCCACCACCAGCCAGCCCTATGGGAGGGTCACTGGATGGGGCAAGCACTGTGGAGGGGGAGGGAGATTCCACCACCTCTGTCAGCTGCATGTCAGACAACAGCCAGAGTGTCCCTTCCGTGGCCTCCTTGGAGCAGGGCTCAGATTCTATCAGCACCTCAGGTTTTGAAGACTCTTGCACAGAGACCAGCTCAAGCCCAAGGGACAAGGCCATCAGCCCACCACTGCCAGATGGTACTGAGCCCTTCAGCAACGGGGTGTTGAAGGGGGAGTTGTCAGACTTGGGGACTGAGGATGGATGGACCATGGATATGGATGCAGACCACTCAGGAGGTAGGAGGGTCTTGGGTGTCTCCTTGATAAATTGGAGTGGGGGCGGGGGGCTCCCCTTACTTGGTAGGGAAAAGCTGCTGGCTCCCCTTTCTTCTGCCATTTCTGCAGCAATGTCATGATGCTCTTTGGTTCTGTCACCCAGCCACCTGCAAAAAGCTGATGGGTACCTGAACCCAGAGGCTATGGGAAATGTCCTTAGGTTCCCTAGCCAGGGAGCCTCCCTAGCTCTTCAGAAGGACCCAGCTCAGTGAGGTCCACCCATCAAGTCAGAGTCTATTCTCTTCTGAATACTGGCCCTTTGATGGACCTTCAAGGAGGAGGCCTCCTTACTTTTACCTCCCAAGTGTGTGTGTGTGTGTGTGTGTATGTATGTGGGGGGGAGGGGGAGGGAGGGAGTGGTTTGTAATGGTTGACTTCCTTCACTTGTGTGCTCTCCTCCAGAAGCCTTCCCAGGGTAAGTGCCCCCAGGACAGCTGCAGCTTTGAGCACCAGCAGGGGCTCAAGCTGTCCTAGGCTGTTGCTGTCACCTCCTCCTCCGCAGAGCCTCAGTCATTTTCTCTCTGTGCATCCGCAGCTCCACCCCGGGAATGAGGGCACTTTGGTAACGGAGGGTCCACTGGGTTTTTCGAGTGCTGACCCCAGCGTAGACAGTTCAGACCGCTAACTTACAGGTCAGCAGCTCCTGACACTGCTTTTGCAGCTCCCTTGGGGTACTTTTCATAATCTCATGGTGACTTCTGATTGGCTCTTTTCCTGTCTATCCTGGAGCCATCCCCTACCATTCCAGCTCCATGCAGGAAGCTTGGGGGTCTTTCTTGGGTGTTTTACTACTTGCATCAGGATTCTGGGGAGGACCCACACTCTGAATTTTGTCACCCCAAGATGCTGTTGATTGAGACCATGGTTGTTTTACATATCTCCAAGAGAAGATACGCTGCCCATTGTGACTGTGGGAGGCCATGCACTGTAAGAGACATCTTAATGTTGGGGTGCTGAAATGTTAAGATAAAAATTTATATCTTAAAATAGGTGAAAAGAAAGGTTTACAAAACATTTAAGAATAAGCCATATATGGTGGCTTATACCTATAATCCCAGCCCTCTGGGAGGCTGAGTGAGGTAGGAGGATTGCCCTGAGTTTGAGGCAGCCTTTCCTACAGATTGAGTTCCAAATCAACCTGAGTTAGTGTGAGACCCTGCCTCAGAAAATAAAACAAATCATAAGAATGAAGGAGCTTTCCTGTGCCTGCTGCCCTCCACCTTAATGAAGGAGCCCCTTGGCCTTGTTATGCCAATCCTGGGTCCGTCACAGTTGCCATGCAGATGCTCTGAGGTGTCTGAGCATAACTCTGCAGAAGAGCCATAGTGGTGGGTGAGAAGGTTCCAGGTGGCCTGGCAGTCATGGCTTCCTGGCAGCAGCTGGAGAGTGCTCAGTGGGTATTGGTAGCTTTAGGCCTGCCTTATGTGCAGAAAACTAAAGCAAAGGGATATGGGTACTGCCCTGCTGTGGGAACTGGAAGGTGGGCTGTGGTGTGATTCTGAGCCACTCTAGGGTGCCATTGAGGTACAGGTGTGACCACTCCTATGGGACATGGTGAGGACTGTGTACCAGTGGTCTCTCCATCAGCCTTCTAGGAGGGTCTTCCCTGCAGTAAGCCTGTTCTGAGGTGAGGAAGGTCACTTTGAAGCCCTGGAACAGTCTCTTTAAGCCTTAGTCCTTTACCTCCAGGCAGTACATGGATTTCTTGGGCAAGAGTTATATTTAGGGAAACCAAGTGGAAAAACCCAATGAGTGGACTCGAGAGGTGAGGCTATTGAATCGGCATTTAAGCCAGAGCTGCTTCTCTTAACCTGTTTCCCATGGTCCCTGTTGCTCATTTGGCCTTCCTTTTATTTGATGGTCCCTTTGTCATGTTTTGGGCAAGAGGAGTAACAAGCCATCATATCCCCACTGTCCTTTTGGGATGAGCTTTGTCTCAGTCTTAGGACCAAAGGGTGTTTGAGCCAATAGTGTTTAGAGCTGCACAGGCCAGGCCCAAGCAGAGGGAAAGGAGGTCTGTCTTCTAGTCTTGGTCCACAACTGGCAGAAACCAGAGAGCCCTGGTTAGGGATGAGAATGGGGTCTTCAAATAACAGACTTACTATGACTGGCTCCCCACCTGGAAGCCAAGGCCTGAAACCTTCAGGACTGGACATCTTTGATCTAAGGCTGTAACACTTAGAAGGTAGCAAGACTGTTGTGGTGAAGGTATGGACTAGCTCCTGGAGCCATGTGGATCTGTGGGCTTTCTTGTCTTGCTCCACACACCCCCCCCCTCTTGGGTGCTGAGCCTGTCTCTTCCCGGCTCACCACTTGTGTTTCTGCTCCAGCAGCTGTGGCTGGGTGCAGCTGCCAAAAGCAAGTGGGACAGTTAAGTGAAAAGCTAAAATTAGGTGTGTGGGTACCCCAGGCCTCCTTTCATTGGGTTTTTCTGATCCTTTGAGTTGACTGTTACCTGGCAAGCTTGAGGTGGGGGTGTAGGTAGGCCTCTCAGTAATGTGAATTTGGGGGAGTTCTAATCCTGGTGGCTCTGAGCCAGGTCTGTGGTGTGTGTGTGTGTGTGTGTATGTGTGTGTTTGTGCGTGCGTGTGTGCGTGCGTGCATGCGGCTTTCCTCCCCTGCAGGTTCTGACGGAAACAGCATGGATTCGGTGGATAGCTGTGGCGGACTTAGGAAGCCTGACAGTCTCCAAAATGTCCAGGCAGGATCTAACCCTAAGAAGGTTGACCTCATCATCTGGGAGATTGAGGTGCCAAAGGTAAGGCTGGAGGCATCTCCCAGGTTGGCTTCTTGGGTGAGTTCAAAGTTCCCTCCTGCCCAGGGCCATCAGACATGGGGTAGAGGATTGCTGGGTGAAGCAGAGTTTGTATGAACCAGAAAGGGCTCTGGGTGGTGAGCCCGAAGCTGGGGAGGAAGCCATGCCATCTTTGCCACCTGCCTTCAATAGCATCTGACACTGGTCCTCCCCACTAACAGGCTTGCTGGTCTACCCGGCCTCCTGTGTGTGCTGGGGCTCAGATCTGTTGCTCGTTAACACCAGATCAAGAACTGAGCAGTCATCCCTTCCCTGCTCTCCAGAAGAACATACACTGTCAACTGAGCAAATCAGTAGCACATAAACTCTGCTCTGTATACTTGAAAAGTGTGTAGAAATATTTGAAAAGCCGGGCGTGGTGGCGCACCCTTTAGTCCCAGCACTCGGGAGGCAGAGGTAGGAGGATCACCGAGAGTTCGAGGCCACCCTGAGATTACAGAGTGAATTCCAGGTCAGCCTGAGCCAGAGTGAGACCCTATCTCGAAAACCAAAAAAAAGAAGAAATATTTGAAGAACATGCAAGCCACTCACTAATCTGACCCTAAGTGTCTGTGAAGATGCTTACTTCTCACCTCACACCCTGTGGTTTTTAAGCAAAAACTGAGGCTGTGTTATTTTAATTAATACTTTAAAATATTTAACAATTTAATTTTCCTGTGCTAGTCTTTGAAAATATAATTAAAATTTTTTTTAATTATTATTTTTATTTATTTTTGGAGAGAGAGACAGAGAGAGAGACAGAGGGAGAGAAAGACAGATGGGCGAGCCAGCAGTCTCTCAGCTGCTGTGAACGAAATCCAGATGTGTGCGCCCCCTTGTGGGCAAGTGCAGCATTGTGCCCTTGTGTCACTTTGCATCTGGCTAAACGTGGGACCTGGAGATTGGAACCGCTGGACATTGGAACCAGCGTTCTTAGGCTTAGCAAGCAGGCGCTTTAGCCGCTAAGCCATCTCTCCAGCCCTGAAAATATAATTTTTAACGGCATTATTCATTTTGTGAATGTCAGTTTGCTTCACCACTCCTCAGTTCCCGAGTGGTTTCTAGCCCCTAGCTGTTATAACTTAACTTTTTACCTTGATCTTTCTGTTTATTTCTGGGGCTCAGAAGTAATTGGCAAACTGCTTTTTCCCAAGGCACTCTGCTCCATGCTGAGGTGACCTGGCTGGGCCTGAACTTTGGGTCAGGACACCAGTGCTGACACCAGCACCCCCCCCCCCGTAGCAATCCTGCCCTCTGGGATAACAGAGAGCATGGTGACATAGGCTCTGGGTGAGAAGGGACTATGTCCCTTGACACCCTGCTGGGCTGGGGTCATTTGGAATTGCTGTGGAGTTTGTCTTACATCATGGCTAAGTTTGGCTTCTGTCTGCCATGAACTCTGGCATACTGGGAACTTCTGCGTGCCTTGTGCTCCTCAAGTTCCAGCCTGCTGTCTGTCACTTGGCAATGGGAGCCCAAGGGTGCTTAGGCTTTCATTCTCTAACTGAGTCCCTTTGTCTGTAAATGAGAGAGAGAGACAGACAGAGAGGGAGGGAGAGAGAGAGAGAGAAAGTGAGAGAGTGTATGTGTAGGAGGGATCACATCACTAACTTTGCAGCTTTCCTGGTCTGGGATACATGGGACACATGCTCAGGATGAAGTGGGAGCTGCTGGGTTCCAGCGACCAGGCTTGTTCCCTTCAGCTGCTTAGCAGCTGTGTGATCTTAGGTGGGTTCCTTAACCTGTCTGGGCTTGTTTTTCCTCCTGTGTAAAATGGCTGTTAAGTTATCTGTTTCATAGGTGCTGTGAGTGAATGTAAGTGCTTAGACTATTCCTGGAAGATAAGTACTGACATAGTAGCAGTGAGCTATGTGTGAGTTTGACCTTGTGTAACCAAATCTAGGTCTTTGGGACATAGAGAATTGGTTTCCTCATAGCCCTCATCTCCTGTTCTCTTCCTGGAAGCACTTAGTTGGTCGACTGATTGGCAAGCAGGGTCGGTATGTGAGTTTCCTGAAACAGACATCCGGGGCCAAGATCTACATCTCCACCCTGCCTTACACCCAGAACATCCAGATCTGCCACATAGAAGGTCAGTGGCAGTGCTGCCCAGGGCTTTAGTTTCCTTGTCTGACAGGTAAGTAAACAGAAGCATTGGAGCCCCAACTGTCCTTGGAGTCTGAACCTCTGATCAGAAGCATCCTCTTTCCTGTGCAGAGAGAGCACTGGTTGTTTTCCCTTCAGCCTCCTTCTGCACTTCAGGGGTCCCTATACACCAGTCCTCTGCCAGAGGAGGGGTAAAGCCAAATGGGCAGGGCCACGCTCAGGGTACTGGGTCACAGTGTCTGCACTCACATATGTTCCCTCACAGCACAGTTGCCTTCTTTGTGGTTGAGGTGGGCTGTGTTCACAGTTTGGGTCAGAACATCAAAGGTATCCCCTGAGAGGAGATTGGGTCATGACTTTGTTCCTAAAGCAAGTGTTTTGGCACCTTCAAGATGCCCTTGAACTCTAGAAGGAAGGCCTGTGGAGTGGGGTGAGGGTGGGTTTGTTTATCACTTTTCTCTTCACCCACTGTGGCTATGTGTCCTGTCTCCTTGCTCTTTAGGCTCTCAGCATCATGTAGACAAAGCTCTGAACTTGATTGGGAAGAAGTTTAAGGAACTGAACCTCACTAACATCTATGCGCCACCGTTGCCTTCCCTGGCGCTGCCTTCTCTGCCGATGACGTCCTGGGTGAGCTCCTTCCCCAAGCTTCAGCCCATGTGAGATGCTCCCTAATGTGCTCATGTAGTCATTAAAACTTTACTTCCAGCCGGGTGTGGTGGAGCACACCTTTAATCTCAACACTCGGGCGGCAGAGGTAGGAGGATCACCGTGAGTTCAAGGCCACCCTGAGACTACATAGTGAATTCCATGTCAGCCTGAGCTAGAGTGAGACCCTACTTCAGGAAAAAAATAATAATAATAAAGTAAAATAAAAAAAAACAAACAAAACCCCTTACTTCCATGTCCTGTCACCCCTGGCTCCTGATGTCAGCTCTGCTGCCAGTGTGTTCTCTGGAGATGGAAAAAGTGCTAGTAAGAAGCCAGGGTCTCTTGGTTCCCACACAGGAACAACACACTCTGCCACCCATGCACATTGTGTGTTTTGTAGACATTTGCCTAAAAAAGATTAGAATTTAGCCAGGATTCTAGGTGTGGGGGTTCCTTAAAGCTGGAGTTGTACCTGGCGGTACCACCTAGCACCTGAGACCTGGTCCCAGCTTGGAAGATTTGAATGAGACTGGTGATGGGTCTGTTATTTTGTCTCCTCTGAGCCGAGCTGTATAGTGGCTCTTCCTCCCTGCAGGAACTGCCTAGATTATACTTAGAAATGCAGAGTCCACAGCCCCAGGAGCCCTGAAGGGTGGCAGAAGAGCAGCTGATGTCTCCAGGGCCATCAGTGTGTAAGCCTCAGGCACTAGTGGCCTCTTTTCACTGGGAGTATACGTATGGAATTCTGTGCGCCAATGACTATTTACTGCCTTGCACACAGATGGGCCAAACAGGCTGCTTCAGGCAAATTGCTCCCTTGGGTTTTGTTTAGGATGGTAGGCATTTCAGATGCCTTCCCCCAACCAGGGACCCTTGTGCTGTGGGGGAAGGGATGGGGTGTCCCTTTCTTTCACTGTGGGTCTTAAAGAGTGGGCTGGGCCCACTTCTTGCTTTATTCCTGACAAAGGAATAAAGTCCCCCCTCCAGGAGGCTTGGCTGTAGGCTCTCTTTTTAAATAATGGGAGTTTGTGTGGGTGTTTTCCTTCCCTTGGGCTCTGTTTGGCTTGGTGGGGAGGAGACCCTAGGTGCTTTGTGACCAGCAGAGAAGGGACAGAGACAGGGAGGTCAGAGGAAGCTCTTCTCCCTAAAGCCGCTGGGCTCAAAGGTGGAATAGAAACCCTGCTGTGTGCAGCACCTGCTTGCTGCCTGTAGCTTGGCATCTGTAAAGCAGTGCTTGAATACCAGCTTTTTAGAGTACCTGCTGGCACCACCTACAAGCCAGGACCCAAAATGAAAATGAATAGGTTGAGGGTTGAGGAGAGCAGGATCTGGAGGATAGGGGAAGGCCCCAAAGAGCAAAAAGACACAGACTCTGACAGACATTGACTGTGGGTCTGGCTTGAGGCTATTTGTTCTTGGGAGGCAGAGATGCTGTCAGGCCATAAACTGGGCTCAGCTGCAGGCCCTTGTTCTGAGCAGCGGCTCACTCCTCCAGGCCTGACAGGCTCATCCAGAGTTGGGAAGGAAGACAAGATGTGGGGGTGGACCCCACCTGGATGAGGCTCAACACTGTACACAGTGGCTTTGGCTTCTTGCTGCAGTGTGGGCCTCAGGCGAGGCTGCCTCTACTGGTTGCTCATGGCATTGCAGCACAACAGCCACAGTCACTGAAGTCGGTGTTGAGTCTCTGCCATCTGGGTGCCGTGGGCTGCATGCCACACTGTGGATGTCTGTGCCAGTTCAGAGACTTGCCCTTGCCTTGTGCAACATCCCAAACATGAGAAGGGCTGATGCAGCACTGGCTGCTCCATCCCTCACAGCTCATGCTACCTGATGGTATCACAGTGGAGGTGATCGTGGTCAACCAGGTCAACGCCGGTCACCTGTTTGTACAGCAGCACACACACCCCACCTTCCATGCGCTGCGCAGCCTGGACCAGCAGATGTACCTCTGCTACTCTCAGCCTGGAATCCCCACCTTGCCCACCCCAGTGGAAAGTAAGTGCTACCCTGGAGAGTCAGGGAGAGTCCTGCCTGCTTCTCGGGGTGGGGGTGGGGCGGTTCCTATTGGCCCTTGGTCTTGACCTAGGAGGAAGCTTTTCCAGAATTCTTCATGGGATAGTGTCCCTGGGTTGAGTTTATTGCCTAGCCAAAGCTAGTATTTCCCTTGGCTGGTAGAGCAGTGGTATTGGTGTTATGACTTGTGGGTTCAGATTCTAACCCTGTCACTTGAATCTTCTGAGTGGAGCGTACTGGCAAGTGGGATTGGATCCACTGTATGTATTACATGTGAAGCATTTCATGCGTGAACTGGTCATAATTAAAGATCCCAAGTTCAACAACCCCGTGCAAAGGGTTGGGTTATCTCTGCATGACAGGTGAGGGAACTGAGCTTCTGAACTGAAGGGACTTGCTCAGGCAGCACTTGAGCAGGAGCTGGGATCCGTACTGGCACCTTTGCTGCTTTTATCAGCAGCCAGAACATTTCTTCCAACCCCTCACAGACTCCTCAACCTGGGATCCCTTGTGAGCTAGGAGACGTGAGGACAAGCTTTGATGTTGTCTGGAGTTCTCCTGCCGTTTAGTGGGATGAGGGTTTCTTTTCCTCAGCTCCTCAAATGCTGCTTCAGCCTCGCAGTAGAGACAGAACTGGCATGTAAGAGGGAGCACCGTCAGGACCAAGTGTAGTAATCTGTGCTCTGGGGTTCTGCTGTGAGTCCGCTGCATGCTCCTCGCCCCGTGCTTTCACCTGCTGCCACTGCTGCCCTGGGCTGGGGTGCTCCTCTGTGAGCACATCCATGATACTCCTAAAGCAGAGGCTTTTCTGTGCGGCCCAAGACAATTCTTTTTTTAATATTTATTTATTTGAGAGAGGGAGAGAATGAGAATGGGCATGCAGAGCCTCTAGCCATTGCAAATGAACTCTAGATGCATGCATCACCATGTGCATCTAGCTTACGTGGGTACTGGGGAATTGAACCTGGGTCCTTTGGCTTTAACCACTAAGCCATCTCTCCATCCTCCAAGACAATTCTTTGTCCAATGTGTCTCAGAGAAGTCAAAAGATTGGACACTCCTGGGCTAGATGGCCTGGGACATAGGCCCAGGGGATGCCCTTTTGACCAGGCCTTCCATCTGGAGCAGACCTGATTCCTTCAGGGACTTTTCCTTAAGAATGTAGGCCAGGCCCTCCATACTCATTCCATGAGTTCTGTAGTTTTTGTGATTTGTTCTGCTTCACGTGTTAGTTTCAGGTTTCAGTAAGTTTCAGAGTAAGGGATCTAGACTGAAGATTCTTTGGTGTGAGTAGCCTTGGGGATGCCACATACAAAGCTGAAGTTCCCATGTTCTAGGTCTTTCCTCCCTTGTCTTGGGCTCTGGGGAGATTTTGCTGAGGATGCATTCTGTCCGTGCCCATGGAGGTGCACGCCTCTGCGGAGTAATGTTGGGAGGTGGGTGGCAGTGACCAGGATGGCCATTGCTGCCCTGCGCTGAGCCACATGTGTTCCACACGCTCCTCCTCTTCCTGCCCTGCAGTAACGGTCATCTGTGCTGCCCCTGGTGCAGATGGGGCCTGGTGGCGAGCCCAAGTAGTGGCCTCTTATGAGGAGACCAATGAGGTGGAGATTCGCTATGTGGACTATGGTGGATATAAGAGGGTGAAGGTCGACGTGCTCCGGCAGATTAGGTGAGTGGGCCTCCTTGGCCAGGCACACGCCCTCTTGCTGTAGGGTGTGCGGCTCACCCTGTGGTTCTACCCAACTCAGACGGGGCTTTGTTCCTCCCTCCTGCTGCTCAGTGACTTGCCTTGGCCATACTAGCTGGAAGGCCAGTCTGGAGGAAGTCCTTCTGAGGTCAGGCATGCAGCAGGTGTGCTGTGAGTGTGAGCCGTGGCTGCTGTGTCATCCCGTGTTGTAGGTATTACTGTGCTAAGCAGAGGTAAATACAAATGGTGGCTGGACCACGTTTAAGTCATCCCTTTCTTGCTTTTCTAGGTCTGACTTTGTGACCCTGCCATTCCAAGGAGCAGAAGTCCTTCTGGACAGCGTGATGCCCCTGTCAGGTAACAGTGGGGCCTTTGGCTGGAGAATGGGCATTGGTGGGCGTGGGTCTTCCTGGAAGTTCTGGTCCTTACCTGGAGGTGTGTGTAAACATGGCTGCTGACACTGTTAATTTCAAGGTGAATAGGTCTGGGCTGAGGCCTAGGCATTTGCATTTCTCACAAGTTCCCAGCTAATGCCACTGTTTCTGTGAACCATCATTTGGGGTCTGCTACTCTCTGCTTTACTCAGACTGCCAGCAAGGTCCTTCCAGAATGTAGTCCAGACCCTGAGGGGCAGGCGTGAGGTCAGCAGTGCCGCTCAGTGAGGTCACTGCTCAGGGCAGTTTGTTGTGTGAGACTGAAAGCATTGTCACAGGGAAGGGCACTGGCATTATTTAGTCTTGATTGTCCCCTCTGGCATGTGGGGACAGTTGCTATCTTTCAAGGTGGCTGTGAATTACACGTACTTAGCAACTGGTGTGCAGGACATGGTGAGATAGCAACAGTTATAAGTAATACCCTGTTTATCCCATTACCCTCTCCCCGGCTCTAAAGATCTTGTGTCCAAAGTAGTTGAAATGCCTTAGAAACACTACAGTCTAACCAGGTGTGGTGGTGCGTACCTATAATCCCAACAGTCAGGCTGAGGCGAGAGGATTGCTGAGAGTTCGCGGCCAGCCTGAGTTACATAGAGAAGTCCTGTCTCCAGAAAGGAAAGAAGGAAGGAAACAAGGAAGCACAGTTTAGCTAAAAGTCACACCAGACTATAACACCAGCAGTCTCTGTTGTGTTTACCTTCCTTTCTCTTGGCAACCTTTCCTTTCCATTTCTGTCCATCTGAGCAATCTGTTCAGACCCACTGGGATAATTCCTCCCCCATCCTCACTTTCCCACACCTTCCAAACCCTTGACTCTCACCCTCCCACTTCTGTCTTCGGCACATTCTTAAATGTTACTGTTAAAACCTGACAGAGCAGACGCTGCCTCGGTGTCCTGCCTACTGTAGAGCAGCTGTCCATGTTGGGCCAGCTGCCTGCATTTGAATTCCACCTGCACCATTGCAGAAGCTGGTTGGCCTGTGGCAGTCAGCCTTTGTCTGTAAAGTGGGTGTGGCTAGCTTTCCTCTGATTTGGTGGGGGCATGAAGGTTTGCTCAGTACAGCTGGTCCCCAGGTAGGTTGGGAGTATTTCCATCTCAGGCAGCATTTCTGTTCTTTGTTCTCATTTGGGGGAGAGGGAACATGCAGCTGTGGCTCCACTTGAGTCACAGGGAAGCCTAGGCCCTGCCTGACAAGGTGGTTTTCCCCGACTCTTTGGAAGCAACCTGCTTGTAAGAAACCCAAAGTTATGTAGTGACAAGAATGGTTATCCTTGGTGAGCATCTAAATGCTGCTTTCTCCCTTTCTCAAGATGACGACCACTTTTCACCCGAAGCAGACGCAGCCATGAGTGAGATGACAGGAAACACAGCCCTGCTGGCCCAGGTGTGTGCGGTGGGGTGGATTGGGACAGGCAGGCCAGCCATGGTCTGTCAGGGGAGGCTCTTGCCTCACTCGGCGAAATGTCCCTGGGCCTCTTGGGAACTGACCTTAAGTGCCTTCTTTTCATGGCATGAGCCTTAGGGTACCCAATAGGCTTTAAAAAGAAGCATATGAGGGCTGGAGAGATGGCTCAGCAGTTAAGGCACTTGTATGCAAAGCTAACCACCTGGGTTCAATTCCCCATACATATCCATGTAAAGCCAGATGCAGAGTGGTACATGTGTCTGGAGGCTGAGGCAGGATTGAAGTCTGAAGCCTGCAAGGCCTACATAGGAAGTGCCTCTCAATAAATAAATAAATAAATAAAGCCCATAGAGTAGCTTTAAAATATGCTTTCTCCATTCCCATTTTAGGTGACAAGTTACAGTCCAACTGGTCTTCCTTTGATCCAGCTGTGGAGTGTGGTTGGAGATGAGGTGAGTCTGCCTTCTCCCCGTTGTCTGCCTGTGGTAATGGGTTGGTTGGGAACTGGTTCCGGCATTGTCTCCTACTGACCAATCAGAGGATATAATAGTGACATGGTGCCACCCAGGAGATACTTCAGGTGCCACAGCCAGGGCTAATGATGTCAGTGTCATCTGTAGGCAGAGGTTAGAGGTGACACTAAACATCCTATAACTCCCTGGATAGCCTTTCCCAATGGCACTGTCTTGTGCAGGGTAGCACTGGTGCTGAGGTGTGGAAACCCTGCTCAGGGCCTTCTAGCACCTCTATCCTTCCATTTTCCTCTCTTTATGGTGCCATAGCTCAGGTTTGTGCTGCATATTTAGAGAACCTATCCCATGCCAAAGAGGCATCCGAACATTTGAATAAGAGCCCCATGTACACCTGTTCCTGGCTGGCAGCCAGGCATTTGGGAGGGAGAGCCTGCATTGGCTTGAGAGATGGCTCCAGGCGCTGTGGGCAAAGCTCTCAAGGGAACTTTGTTTTCTAGGTGGTGTTGATAAACCGGTCACTGGTGGAGCGCGGCCTTGCACAGTGGGTGGACAGCTGCTATGCCAGCCTTTGACCTCGGCCCTCAGAGCTGCTGCTTGAGCCTTTATTGCACTGTTGAAATTGGGCTTGGCACCTAAGACAGAGATGAACAGCAGAGTAACACATTTTGTCTTCTCGAGTCTTCTTTCTCCCATTCTGTTGTCCTGTTGAGAAGACATTTCCTCCCTGAAGAACTGTGGGTCTTTTTAAAGCCATAGGATGGTATCTCACAAACCAAGTGGCTTAACCCCATTCTAAGCTGTTTAAAAGAAAACTGAAGGAAAATACCTCAGTCAGGTTGTCCTGTTCCCCTCTGTCCCACTCCCCTCTTCTTCCTACCCTCTCCCCACCAAAACCCCACAGGCTGTAGCAGGCAGGCCCAGCAGGGTGTGGGGCTGGCTTTGATAGGGTTGTTTTTTTTTTTTTACTTCAGTCTTTGTTCAGGGAGCCAGACTTGAACCACTCATTGCTAGTGAATCGATGGCACTTAGCCAGTTTTATATACTTCCTTCAGCTCTCTGGGAACCCAGACTTTTTTTTTTTTTAATCACAGATGTAAATGTGGAGCAATTGTCACACCTGGCCCCAGACTGTGGGGAAGAGAACTGCTGCCTTGCCAAGCCTGATTGTACTTTGTAACCATTTTCTATTTGTGCAAACTCTGTAAATATATGTTTAAAAATGTAATATTTTGTACAAGACACACTGGAGAACAAAGGGAACTCAAGGTTTTTGCACACATCCATGTGTGAGTCCAAGTTCATCCCATAGAGCAGGACGGCCGTTCCTGGCTGTTCTTCCAGGAGCTCCTGCCGCTTCTTGTGCACCAGATGGGGGGCTGTGTGGGAGGGACTGTCTTTTGGGGATTTTTTGCTATACACACTTATTTAAAGAAATGAATTACCTTGCAGTGGTGTGTTTGGTTCTTTTATAGACTGGCTTCAGCATTGTGCAGTTTACGAGTAAGTGGCTTAAGTAACTTGAGCGCATATAAATCTTGAATTGTATAAACTAGAGCTCCGAGTCTCCTTGTCTTCAGTGGAAAAGCTTTGGGGGTGGGAGTAAAGAGGGTGAGATTGACTATGGTGGGCGACAGGGTACCTCAACTGTGTACCTCACGAGATCACAGTAAAAAAAGGTTCTTAGAATATATTTTTTTGTTTTTTGTTTTTTGTTTTTTTGAGGTAGGGTCTCGCTGTAGCCCAGGCTGACCTAGAATTCACTATGTAGTCTCAGGGTGCCTCAAACTCACTGTGATCCTCCTACCTCTGCCTCCCAAGTACTAGGATCAAAGGTGTGCACCACCACGCCCTGCTAGAAGACTTTTTCTTTTTGCCCCACCAGGTGGCAGCCAAGCTTCCTCCAGCTTATGCATTCAAATGTATAAAACAGCCTGACTTTAGTTTAAAGAATGGTTTCAAAGCTAACTGTGCCATCTTTGTATTCCTAGCTCTGTGAAATCATTTATTCTATGATGATAATGATATAGAGGGGCTAGGGAGGTGGCTCAATTGGTAAAGTGTTTGCTGTGCAAGCATGAGGCCAACCAATTTAGGAAATCAGTAAGCTCCAGGTTCTGTGAAAGACCCTGTCTCAAAAAACAAGGTGGTGGCTGGAGAGATGGCTTAGCAGTTAAGGCACTTGCCTGCAAAGCCAGAGGACCCATGTTCAATTCCCTAGGACCCCCTGTAAGCCAGATGCACAAGGTAGTGCATGCATCTGGAGTGTGCAATGGCTAGAGGCCCTAGCAGGCCCATTCTTTCCCTCCCTCCCACTTCTCTCTCTCTCTTTCTCTCTCTCCCTTCTTCCCTCCCTCTTTCTCGCTCAAATGAATAATAAAAAGAAAGGTAGGAGCTGGGCATGGTGGCGCATGCCTTTAATCCCAGCACTTGGGAGCAGAGGTAGGAATTCAGGGCTATCTTGAGACTGTATAGTGAATTCCAGGTCAGTCTGGAGAGAGACCCTACCTTGAGAAACTTTTAAAAAAAAAAAAAAAAAAAGGAAGAAAAAGTCAAGGTGGAAAGTGACTGAAGACAACACTTTACTTTGACTTCTGGCCTTACATATGTGCACATGTTTTTATTTTTAAAACATTTATGGGCTGGAGAGCTGTCTTAGTGGTTAAGGTGCTTGCCTGCGAAGCCTAAGGACCCAGGTTCGATTCTCCAGATCCCATATAAACCAGATTCACATGGTAGTGCATGCATCTGGAGTTCATCTGCAGTAGCTAGAGGCCCTGGTGTGCCCATTCTCTTTCCCTCTGTCTCTCTAACAAATAAAAATAAAATATTAAAAAATACTTTATTTATTTATTTATTTATTTATTTATTTATTTATTTATTTAGTTAGTTAGTTAGTTATTTGAGAGAGTGAGTGAGAATGGGCATCTAGCCACTGCAAATGAATTCCAGATACATGTGGCACCATGTGCATCTGGCTTACATGGGTTCTGAGGAATTGAACCTGGGTCCTTAGCCTTTGCAAGCAAATGCCTTAACTGCTGAGCCATCTCTCCAGCCCATACATGATTTTAAAATGATATGGAAATACACACATTAAAATAACAAGAACCTATCCAAGTCCTGATGGAAAGGCCCCCCTGCCTGGGGTAGGCCCTCCCTGCCACTCCCTGGATTTGACCCATGCCTCCTCGGGCTAGCCCAGGCCCATGGGCCTACTGGCATGGCAGAAGGGCTGGCTGTAGAATTCTCTGAGACTGAGCTCCCCTCTTCCTGCAAACTCCCCCTGTCTACCTCAGCTAGCTTTACTTGTCCAGATTCTCTTCTCTGCCCTAAGGCTGTGGCTTCTCTCAAGCCTGACCTGTTTGTCAATAAGGTCACCCATCTTCCCTAAAGTCCTGGGTCACACCTTAAAACAGGTGGTTGAAGTCATAGTTGCTCTTATCTCTTATGATCAGTGGTGGTACCCTCTTCAAACCATAGAACTGTCCTGCACATACACAGCTAGGCATCTGGTGAGCTCTCCTGTCTGACTAGCTGTTGGTAGCGCTGGGTCCTTGTGATGACAAAGTGTGGTTTTGGCCAAGTTGGGTGACACCCAGGGCTGAGCTGTTAGTACACAGTACAGCTTTGCAGCAGCTGAAGTGTATATAGGAGTCTTCTCGAGACAGTGCTCACAAGACCTGGGTGTGCAGGCTGACCTTTAGGAGGCATTGAGGAGGCATACAGGAGGTGAGGGATTGTAACAGGCCCAGGCAGTTTTGTACAGACCAGAAGGCTTCCTCTGGCATGGATGAGGTGCCATGGTGGCAGGATCCTCAGGTCACAGCTGTGGTTCTAGTGAGGGGAGGTAAAGGGCCTGGGCTGTTGGTCTCTCAGGTCTTACAAGTCTTAGCCTTTGTGAATGACTCTGTTCCAGGGTTTTTTTTTAATTATTTTTTATTGACAACTTTCATAATTTTATAGACTAACCCATGGTCATTCTGTCCCCCCCCCCCACTTTCCCCATTGCAACTATCCATCATACCCCTTCCCTGTCTCAAATCAGTCTCCCTTTTTTTTTTTTTTTTAAAGGAGAGAGATTGTGTATGCCAGGGCCTCCAGTCATAGCAAACAGCTCCAGATGTATGCACCACTTTGTGTATCTGGCTTTATGTGAGTACTGGGGAATTGAACCTGCATTATTAGGCTTTGCAGGCAAGCGCCTTAACTGCTAAGCCATCTCTCTAGCCCCAAATAGTCTTTTATTTTGATGGCATCATCTTTTCCTCCTTTTATGGTGGTCTTGTATAGATAGTATCAGGCACTGTGAGATCATGGATATCCAGGCCATTTTGTGTCTGGAGAAGCACATTGTAAAAAGTCCTACCCTTCCTTTAGCTCTTACATTCTTTCTACCACCTCTTCCACAATGGACCCTGAGCCTTGGAAGGTGTGATAGAGATGTTTTAGTGCTGAGCGCTCTTCTGTCCCTTCTTCTCAGCACCATGGTATCTTCTGAGTCTTCCCAATGTCACCACCATCTGAAAAGAGAAGCTTCTCTAACCAAAAGTGAGAGTAGCATTAATATATGGGTGTGGACATTAAGAGAAATGCTTATTGGGCAGTTTAGCCAGATACCAGCAGTCATTATACCCCTACGGCTCATGACTACCCCTGTTGTAGGTTTTCAGAATCAGGGATGTATTCCCTGCCATGGAGCAGGCCTCCAGTCCAATTAGAGAGCGGTTGGTTTCCCCTATAACAGACATGCCACTATTGAACATGTTGTTTCATTTGGCCTGGCTGGCCAAATATAAGGCTAGCAATATCCACTGTTGAGTATCTCCACTGGTGTTTTCTCTCTCTCCCATTGAACTACATACAGCATAGCTTTTTCCAGCTTTCTGTCAGCTGGTCTACATGGAGGAGGCTTTCAGTTCAGCCCCTGCAGGATTTCTCAGTGATCTTGCAGCCCAAGTATGTGGTCTTCAGCAATAGGGTCTTACCATCTATTCCTGGTGGGAAACCAAGGGCCTCGGCAATGGCCTGTAATGTTTTGGGGGTATCTGTGACCTCCCTGGCCAACAACTCACTGGAAGGTATCCCATCCCTGGCACTGAAATTTTTTTATTAACAATATGGCTTCTGAGTGTTCCATTGTCCAAAAAAGTAGGATTCCATATGACTTATTCATACCCTCTTAGATTTTGATTAGCCCTCCCCCCATCTTTCCTTACTCAGTCCCTTCCCCTGACTTCACTTAGGCTTTTTCACTCCCATTAATCTGTTCTTCTACTTACATATATACAATACCATCCTATTAAGTCCCCCCCTTCCTTTTTATTCCCTTTATATCTCCTTTCTAGTTTACTGGCCTCTGCTACTGAATTTTATTCCTATTCACATAGAAGTCTAATCATTTGTAGCTAGGCTGCACATATAAGAGAGAACATGTGACATTTGGCTTTCTGGGCCTGGGTTACCTCACTAAGTATAATCCCTTCCAGATCCATCCATTTTCCAGCAAATTTTATAACTTCCTTTTTCTTTACTGCTGAGTAGAGCTCCATTGTGTAAATGTGCCAGATCTTCATTATCCACTCATCAGTTGAGGGACATCTAGGCTGGTTCCATTTCCAGCTATTGTGAATAGACTGGCAATAAATATGGTCGAACAAGAATCTCTAAGATAGACGAGTCCTTAGGATATATGTCTAGGAGTGCTATAGCTGGGTCATATGGTAGATCTATTTTTAGCTGTCTCAGGAACCTCCACACAGATTTCCACAATGGCTGGACCAGATTGCATTCCCACCAACAGTGTAGAAGAATTCTTTTTCTGCATCCTCCCCAATATTTATGGTCATTTGTTTTCATGATGGTGGCCACTCTGACAGGAGTGAGATGGAATTTAAACGTAGTTTTTTATATTATTATTATTGCTTGAGAGAGACACAGAGAGACAGAGAGGAAGAGGCAGAGAGAGAGAATGGTACACCAGCAGCCTCTCAGCTGCTGTGAATGAATTCCAGATGCATGCGCCCTCTTGTGGGCAAGCATGGCATTGGATGCTTGTGTCACTTTATGTCTGGCTAAATGTGGGACCTGGATATCTAACAGGTGTTCTTAGGCTTTGCAGGCAGGCACCATAATCGCTAAGCCATCTCTCTAGCCCTCATCGTAATTTTAACCTGCATTTCCCTGATGGCTAGGGATGTAGAACATTTTTTTAGATGTTTATATGCCATCTATACTTCTTCTTTTGAGAACTCTATTTAGTTTCATAGCCTGTTTTTTATTTGGGTTGTTTTGTTATTATTTAGTTTTTTGAGTTTTTTGTATATCCTAGATATTGGTACTCTGTCAGATGTATAGCTGGCAAAGATTTTCTCCCATTCTGTAGGTTGTCTCTTTGCTCTATTCCCAGTGTCCTTTGCTATACAAAAGCTTTGTAATTCCGTGAGCTCCCAGCGGTTGATCTGTGGTTTTATTTTCTGAGCAATTGGGGTTATATTCAGAAAGTCTTTGTCAAGACCAATATGTTGAAGGGTTTCCCCTACATTTCCCTGTAGCAGTTTCAGAGTTTTAGGTCTGATATTAAGGTCTTTGATCCATTTGGACTTAATTCTTGTGCAAGGAGAAAGATAAGGATTTATTTTCATCCTTCTACAGATATATATACAGTTTTCCCAGCACCATTTGCTGACGAGACTGTCTTTTTTCCAATGTGTATTTTTGGCACTTTTTTCGAAGATCAGGTGGCTATAGCTACCTGGACTTACATCTGGGTCCTCTATTCTGTTCCATTGATCTACATGTCTGTTTTTACCCCAATACCATGCTGTTTTTGTTACTATAGCTCTGTAATATAGGTTAAAATCAGGTATGGTGATACCACCAGCCTTATTTTTGTTACTCAGAATTGTTTTAGATATTCAAAGTTTTTGTGCTTCCAAATGAATTTTGGATTGTTTTGTCTATTTCCGTGAAGAATGCCACTGGACTTTTGATGGGGATTGCATTAAATGTGTAGATTGCTTTTGATAAGATTGCCATTTTCACAATATTGATTCTTCCAATCCAAGAACAAGGAATGTCTTCCCATTTCCTTGTGTCTTCTGCAATTTCTCGCTTGGGTGTTTTAAAGTTTTCATTGTAGAGATCCTTCACTTCCTTGGTTAGGTTTATTTTAAAGTACTTTATTATTTTTTTTGTGTGTGTAGTTGTGAATGGGAATGATTCTCTGATTTCATCCTCTGTATGTTTGTTGCTAGCATATAGGAAGGCTACTGATTTCTGTGTGTTTATTTTGTATCCTGTTACATGGCTACAGGTGTTTATCAGCTCTAACAGTTTGCTGGTAAGAGTCTTTAGGGTCCTTTATGTATAGAATCATATCATCTGCAAATAATGATAACTTGATCCCTTCCTTTCCAATTTGTATTCCTTTTATAGGTGTCTCTTGCTTTATTGCTATGGCTAAGACTTTAAGTACTATATTAAATAAAAGTGGCAATAGTGGACACCCTTGTCTTGTGCCTGAATTTAGAAAAAAAGCTTCAAGTTTTTCTCCATTTAGTATTATGTTGGCTGTGGGTTTGTCATAAATAGCTTTTATTATGTTGAGATATGTTCCTTCTATTCCCAGTTTCTGTAGGACTTTTATCATGAAGGGATGTTGGTTTTTGTCAAATGCTTTTTCTGCATCTAATGAGATTATCATGTGACTTTTGTCCTTCAGTGCATTTATATAATGTATTACATTTATTGATTTGTGTATGTTAAGCCATCCCTGCATCTCTGGGATAAAGCCTAGTTGGTCAGGGTGAATGATCTTTCTAATATATTCCTGTATTCTGTTTGCCAATATTTTGTTGAGAATTATTGTGTCTATGTTCATGAGGGAGATTGGTCTGTAATTTTCCTTTTTGTTCTATCTGTGTCTGGTTTTGGTATCAGGGTGATGCTGGCTTCATATAAGGAGTTTGGCAGAATTCCTTCCTTTTCTATTTTATGGAAAAGTTTGAGAAGCAGTGGTGTTAGTTCTCCCATGAAGGTCTGGTAAAATTCACCAGTGAATCCATCTGGGCCTGGACTTTTTTTAGTTGGGAGATTTTTTTTTTTATATATAACTGCTTGGATCTCTGTACTTGTTATAGGTCTATATAGGTCTTTCAGATTTTCAAACTTAGCGGAATATATAATTTACATAGTATGTCTCTGATTTTCTGAATTTCTCCAGTATCATCTCTAATTTTATTAATTTGTGTCTCTTTCTTTTGGTCACATTTACTACAGGTTAATCAATCTTGTTTATCCTTTCAAATAACCAATTCTTTGGTTCATTGATTCTTTTTATTTTTTATTATTTATTTATTTATTTTTGGTTTTTTGAGGTAGGGTCTCACTCTAGCTCAGGCTGACCTGGAATTCACTATGTAGTCTCAGGGTGGCCTCGAACTCATGGTGACCCTCCTACCTCTGCCTCCCGAGTGCTGGGATTAGAGGCGTGCGCCACCACGCCTGGCTTAGAATCTATGAATTCTTTTATTTCCTTCTTGATTTCATCATTAACCCATTCATCATTTAGTAGTGTATTGTTTAGTTTCCATGATTTTACATATGCTCTATAGCTTTTCTTGCTGTTGATATGTAGTTTAATCCCATTGTAATCAGATAGAGTGCAAGGAATTATTTCAATTTTCTTGTATTGGTAAGATTTGCTTTGTGTCCTAATATATGGTCTATTTTAGAGAATGTTCCATGTGCTGCTAAAAGGAATGTGTATTCTGCAGCATTTGGATGAAATGTCCTGTTGATATCTGTTAGGTCTATTTGTTCTATGACTTAATTTAGTTGAGAAGCTTCTCTATTTATCCTTTATTTTTTTAATTTTTTATTGACTTCTTTAATTGTAGACAATATCCCATTGTACTTCCCTCCCTTCCCCCACTTTCCCCTTTGAAACTTAATTCTCCATCATATCCCCTTCCCCTCTCAATCAGTCTCTGTTTTCAGTTTGATGTCATGATCTTTTCCTCCTATTATGATGGTCTTAGGTAGTGTCAGGCACTGTGAGGTCATGGATATCCAGGCCATTTTGTGTCTGGAGGAGCACGTTGTAAGGAGTCCTACCTTCCTTTGGCTCTTACATTCTTTCTACCCCCTCTTCCGCAATGGACCCTGAGCCTTGGAAGGTGGGTTTGAGATGTTTCAGTGCTGAGCACTCCTCTGTCCTTCTTCTCAGCACCACAGTGCCTTCTGAGTTATCTCAAGGTCACCACCATCTGAAAAGAGAAGCTTCTCTAACCAAAAGTGAGAGTAGCATTAATATATGGGTGTGGACATTAAGAGAAGTGATTACTGGGCAGTTTGGTGAGCATAGTATATACATTTAGCATGACACCAGCAGACATTACAACCTTAGGGCTCATGACTACCCCTGTCATAGGTTTTCAGTATCAGGGATGTGTTCCCTCCCATGAAGCAAGGCCTCCAGTCCAATTAGGGAGTGGTTGGTTTCCCCATAACAGACATGCCACTATTGCACTGGTTGGCTCATTTGGCCTGGCTGGCCAAATTTAAAGCTTGCAGTGTTCACTGTTGAGTACTTTCACTATTGTTTTCTCCTCCCATTGAACTGCATGCAGCATAGCTTTTTCCAGCTTTCTGTCAGCTGGTCTACATGGAGGAGGTTTTCAGCTCAGCTCCTGCAGGATTTCTCAGTGATCTTGCAGCCCAAGTATGTGGTCTTCAGCAATAGGGTCTTACCATCTATTCCTGGTGGGAAACCAAGGGCCTCGGCAATGGCCTGTAATGTTTTGGGGTATCTGTGACCTCCCTGGCCAACAACTCACTGGAAGGTATCCCATCCCTGGCACTGAAAATTTTTTATTAACAATCTATGGCTTCTGAGTGTTCCATTGTCCAAAAAGTAGGATTCCATATGACTTATTCATACGCTCTTAGATTTTGATTAGCCCTCCCCCATCTTTCCTTACTCAGTCCCTTCCCTGACCTTCACTTAGGGCTTTTCACTCCCATTAATCTGTTCTTCTACTTACATATATACAATACCATCCTATTAAGTCCCCCTTCTTTTTATTCCTTTATATCTCCTTTCTAGTTTACTGGCCTCTGCTACTGAATTTTTTATTCCTATTCACATAGAAGTCTAATCATTTGTAGCTAGGCTGCACATATAAGAGAGAACATGTGACATTTGGCTTTCTGGGCCTGGGTTACCTCACTAAGTATAATCCCTTCCAGATCCATCCATTTTCCAGCAAATTTTATAACTTCATTTTTTCTTTACTGCTGAGTAGAGCTCCATTGTGTAAATGTGCCAGATCTTCATTATCCACTCATCAGTTGAGGGACATCTAGGTTGGTTCCATTTCCAGCTATTGTGAATAGACTGGCAATAAATATGGTTGAACAAGAATCTCTAAGATAGACGAGTCCTTAGGATATATGTCTAGGAGTGCTATAGCTGGGTCATATGGTAGATCTATTTTTAGCTGTCTCAGGAACCTCCACACAGATTTCCACAATGGCTGGACCAGATTGCATTCCCACCAACAGTGTAGAAGAATTCTTTTTCTGCATCCTCCCCAATATTTATGGTCATTTGTTTTCATGATGGTGGCCACTCTGACAGGAGTGAGATGGAATTTAAACGTAGTTTTATATTATTATTATTGCTTGAGAGAGACACAGAGAGACAGAGAGGAAGAGGCAGAGAGAGAATGGTACACCAGCAGCCTCTCAGCTGCTGTGAATGAATTCCAGATGCATGCGCCCTCTTGTGGGCAAGCATGGCATTGGATGCTTGTGTCACTTTATGTCTGGCTAAATGTGGGACCTGGATATCTAACAGGTGTTCTTAGGCTTTGCAGGCAGGCACCATAATCGCTAAGCCATCTCTCTAGCCCTCATCGTAATTTTAACCTGCATTTCCCTGATGGCTAGGGATGTAGAACATTTTTTTAGATGTTTATATGCCATCTATACTTCTTCTTTTGAGAACTCTATTTAGTTTCATAGCCTGTTTTTTATTTGGGTTGTTTTGTTATTATTTAGTTTTTGAGTTTTTGTATATCCTAGATATTGGTACTCTGTCAGATGTATAGCTGGCAAAGATTTTCTCCCATTCTGTAGGTTGTCTCTTTGCTCTATTCCCAGTGTCCTTTGCTATACAAAAGCTTTGTAATTCCGTGAGCTCCCAGCGGTTGATCTGTGGTTTTATTTTCTGAGCAATTGGGGTTATATTCAGAAAGTCTTTGTCAAGACCAATATGTTGAAGGGTTTCCCCTACATTTCCCTGTAGCAGTTTCAGAGTTTTAGGTCTGATATTAAGGTCTTTGATCCATTTGGACTTAATTCTTGTGCAAGGAGAAAGATAAGGATTTATTTTCATCCTTCTACAGATATATATACAGTTTTCCCAGCACCATTTGCTGACGAGACTGTCTTTTTTCCAATGAGTATTTTTGGCACTTTTTTCGAAGATCAGGTGGCTATAGCTACCTGGACTTACATCTGGGTCCTCTATTCTGTTCCATTGATCTACATGTCTGTTTTTACCCCAATACCATGCTGTTTTTGTTACTATAGCTCTGTAATATAGGTTAAAATCAGGTATGGTGATACCACCAGCCTTATTTTTGTTACTCAGAATTGTTTTAGATATTCAAAGTTTTTTGTGCTTCCAAATGAATTTTGGATTGTTTTGTCTATTTCCGTGAAGAATGCCACTGGACTTTTGATGGGGATTGCATTAAATGTGTAGATTGCTTTTGATAAGATTGCCATTTTCACAATATTGATTCTTCCAATCCAAGAACAAGGAATGTCTTCCCATTTCCTTGTGTCTTCTGCAATTTCTCGCTTGGGTGTTTTAAAGTTTTCATTGTAGAGATCCTTCACTTCCTTGGTTAGGTTTATTTTAAAGTACTTTATTATTTTTTTTGTGTGTGTAGTTGTGAATGGGAATGATTCTCTGATTTCATCCTCTGTATGTTTGTTGCTAGCATATAGGAAGGCTACTGATTTCTGTGTGTTTATTTTGTATCCTGTTACATGGCTACAGGTGTTTATCAGCTCTAACAGTTTGCTGGTAAGAGTCTTTAGGGTCCTTTATGTATAGAATCATATCATCTGCAAATAATGATAACTTGATCCCTTCCTTTCCAATTTGTATCCTTTTATAGGTGTCTCTTGCTTTATTGCTATGGCTAAGACTTTAAGTACTATATTAAATAAAAGTGGCAATAGTGGACACCCTTTGTCTTGTGCCTGAATTTAGAAAAAAAGCTTCAAGTTTTTTCTCCATTTAGTATTATGTTGGCTGTGGGTTTGTCATAAATAGCTTTTATTATGTTGAGATATGTTCCTTCTATTCCCAGTTTCTGTAGGACTTTTATCATGAAGGGATGTTGGTTTTTGTCAAATGCTTTTTCTGCATCTAATGAGATTATCATGTGACTTTTGTCCTTCAGTGCATTTATATAATGTATTACATTTATTGATTTGTGTATGTTAAGCCATCCCTGCATCTCTGGGATAAAGCCTAGTTGGTCAGGGGTGAATGATCTTTCTAATATATTCCTGTATTCTGTTTGCCAATATTTTGTTGAGAATTATTGTGTCTATGTTCATGAGGGAGATTGGTCTGTAATTTTCCTTTTTGTTCTATCTGTGTCTGGTTTTGGTATCAGGGTGATGCTGATATAAGGAGTTTGGCAGAATTCCTTCCTTTTCTATTTTATGGAAAAGTTTGAGAAGCAGTGGTGTTAGTTTTCCCATGAAGGTCTGGTAAAATTCACCAGTGAATCCATCTGGGCCTGGACTTTTTAGTTGGGAGATTTTTTTTTATATATAACTGCTTGGATCTCTGTACTTGTTATAGGTCTATATAGGTCTTTCAGATTTTCAAACTTAGCGGAATATATAATTTACATAGTATGTCTCTGATTTTCTGAATTTCTCCAGTATCATCTCTAATTTTATTAATTTGTGTCTCTTTCTTTTGGTCACATTTACTACAGGTTAATCAATCTTGTTTATCCTTTCAAATAACCAATTCTTTGGTTCATTGATTCTTTTTATTTTTTATTATTTATTTATTTATTTTTGGTTTTTTGAGGTAGGGTCTCACTCTAGCTCAGGCTGACCTGGAATTCACTATGTAGTCTCAGGGTGGCCTCGAACTCACGGCGATCCTCCTACCACTGCCTCCCGAGTGCTGGGATTAAAGGCATGCGCCACCATGCCCGGCCTTTTTATTGCTTTTTTTTGGTTTCTATTTGTAGCAGACAGCTTCAGGTTCGCTGAGATGAACTTCCAGACCAGGCACAGTTATGGAGGAAGGGATATTATTTATTGAAGCTTACAGATCCAGGGGAAGTTCCATAATGGCAGAAGAAGCGACCTGCTCTCACAGGGCCAAGCAGAGAGAGCAAAGCCCCCAGCCACACAGCACACAGAGCAAAAACTACTGCCAAAAAGTCACACAGCACACTTACAGGAACTCCTGCTAGGCACACTTTGCATATCTTTACAATGGAATCTCAAACCCACCATTAACACCTTAAGACCAGCCCCCAGTGATATTGCCTCTAGGAAGGTGATTGCAGAAGCAAACTATAAAGTAATAAAACATTGAATATATTGGGGGCCATATATTCAAACTACCACACTATTTCATTAATTTCTGCCCTAATCTTTTTTTTTTTTTTTTTTGGTTTTTCGGTTTTCACTCTAGCTCAGGCTGACCTGGAATTCACTATGGAGTCTTAGGTTGGCCTCGAACTTGTGGCTATCTTCCTACCTCTGCCTCTTGAATTTTGTGATTAAATGCGTGCACCACCATGCCCGCCCTTCTGCCCTAATCTTTATTATTTCTTCCCATCTACTGATTTTTGGTTTGCCTTGTTCTTCTTTTTCCAAGGCCTTAAGGTGGAGCATTAAGTTGTGTACTTGCGCCTTTCTAATACCTTAATATAGGCACTTAAAGCTATAAGCTTTCCCTTTTCGGACTACCTTCATTGTATCTGAAAGGTTATGGTATGTTGTGTTTTCATTATCATTTGAATCTATGAATTTTTTTTTTTTTTTTTTTTTTTTTGGTTTTTCGAGGTAGTGTTTCACTCTAGCTCAGGCTGACTAGAATTCACTCTGTAGTCTCAGGGTGGCCTCGAACTCATGGTGACCCTCCTACCTCTGCCTCCCGAGTGCTGGGATTAGAGGCGTGCGCCACCACGCCTGGCTTAGAATCTATGAATTCTTTTATTTCCTTCTTGATTTCATCATTAACCCATTCATCATTTAGTAGTGTATTGTTTAGTTTCCATGATTTTACATATGCTCTATAGCTTTTCTTGCTGTTGATATGTAGTTTAATCCCATTGTAATCAGATAGAGTGCAAGGAATTATTTCAATTTTCTTGTATTGGTAAGATTTGCTTTGTGTCCTAATATATGGTCTATTTTAGAGAATGTTCCATGTGCTGCTAAAAGGAATGTGTATTCTGCAGCATTTGGATGAAATGTCCTGTTGATATCTGTTAGGTCTATTTGTTCTATGACTTAATTTAGTTGAGAAGCTTCTCTATTTATCCTTTATTTTTTTAATTTTTTATTGACTTCTTTAATTGTAGACAATATCCCATTGTACTTCCCTCCCTTCCCCCACTTTCCCCTTTGAAACTTAATTCTCCATCATATCCCCTTCCCCTCTCAATCAGTCTCTGTTTTCAGTTTGATGTCATGATCTTTTCCTCCTATTATGATGGTCTTAGGTAGTGTCAGGCACTGTGAGGTCATGGATATCCAGGCCATTTTGTGTCTGGAGGAGCACGTTGTAAGGAGTCCTACCCTTCCTTTGGCTCTTACATTCTTTCTACCCCCTCTTCCGCAATGGACCCTGAGCCTTGGAAGGTGGGTTTGAGATAATTCAGTGCTGAGCACTCCTCTGTCACTTCTTCTCAGCACCACAGTGCCTTCTGAATTATCTCAAGGTCGCCACCATCTGAAAAGAGAAGCTTCTCTAACCAAAAGTGAGAGTAGCATTAATATATGGGTGTGGACATTAAGAGAAGTGATTACTGGGCAGTTTGGTGAGCATAGTATATACATTTAGCATGACACCAGCAGACATTACAACCTTAGGGCTCATGACTACCCCTGTCATAGGTTTTCAGTATCAGGGATGTGTTCCCTCCCATGAAGCAAGCCTCCAGTCCAATTAGGGAGTGGTTGGTTTCCCCCATAACAGACGTGCCACTATTGCACTGGTTGGCTCATTTGGCCTGGCTGGCCAAATTTAAAGCTTGCAGTGTTCACTGTTGAGTACTTTCACTATTGTTTTCTCCCTCCCATTGAACTGCATGCAGCATAGCTTTTTCCAACTTTCTGTCAGCTGGTCCATATGGAGGAGGCTTTCAGCTCAGCTCCAGCAGGATTTCTCAGTGACCTTGCAGCCCAAGTATGTGGAGTCTTCAGCAATAGGGTCTTGCCATCTGTTCCTAGTGGGAAACCAAGGGCCTCAGCAATGGCCTATAATGTTTTGGGGGTATCTGTGACCTCCCTGGCCAACAACTCACTGGAAGGTATCCCATCCCTGGCACTGAAAATTTTCTAGTAACAATCTATGGCTTCTGAGTGTTTCATTGTCCAGAAAAGTAGGTTTCCATATGACTTATTTATATCCTCTTAGATTTTGATTAGCCCTCCCTACACCTTTCCTTTACTCACTCTGTTCTCCTGACCTCACTTAGGCCTTTTCACCCCCATTAATCTGTTCTTCTACTTACATATCTGTTTATTTTTTGCTGGATGACTTGTCAACTGATGAGATCTTGAGGTGTTGAAGTCACCCACTACAACTGTGTTTGGTTTTATCTGTAACCTTAGTTCTTGTAATCTTTGATGAAATTGGGAGCCCCCATGTTAGGTGTTCCTTTAATCAATATAAAATACCCTTCTTTATCTTTCCTAACCAATGTTGGTCTGAAGTCTACCCTATCAGATATTAAGATAGTGACCCTTTCTTGTTTTCTGGGACCATTTGCTTGAAACACCATTTTCCAAGCTTTCACCCTAAGATAATATCCATCTTTTGTGGAAAGCTGAGTTTCTTGGAGGCAACAAATTGAAGGATTCTACTTTTTAACCCAGTTTGCAAACCTGTGTTTTTTGGTGGGAGCATTGAGGCCATTGATATTAAGAGTTATTATTGGGCTGGAGGGATGGCTTAGTGGTTAAGGTGTTTGCCTGCAAAGCCAAAGGATCCCGGTTCGACTCTCCAGGACCCATGTAAGTCAGATGCACAAGGGGACACATGCATCTGGAGTTCATCTGCAGTGGCTGGAAGCCCTGGCATGCCCATTTTATCTCTCTCTGTCAAATAAATAAAGAAAATATATTTTAAAAGACTTACTTTTGAAAGGTGTGTATTTATTTTTTGCCATTTTTCTTGTGTTGTTTACTATTTGACTTACTGTTTTTCATTTTTAGCATTTCTGATTGGTATTTTTTTCATTTCTTCTGTTTCCTTACTCATGTTTTATAATGACCTCATTTCTTTAAAGTTGGTTTCCTGTGTTCTCCTTCAGGAGTTGGTTTTCTTCTTTGATTCCTTTGATTTCTTTGAACATAAGTATTATCATTTTTTTGAAATCTTTGTTAGGCATTTCATCTAAAGTAGTCTCACTGGAGGTCATTCTGATGGATTTATAATTTTGGTGGTATTTTATTGACTTGATTTTTTTGTGTTTCTTGTATTATAATGTAGAAATTTTTGCATCTTCAGTTAATTTGATGCTTGGGTTTTCTAATTATATTAAGTGCCCACCTTGGTCCTTCTTAGTGCTGGGCAGCTGGGGGTGAATGAGTTCTGATGTTCACAGCCCTGAGGACTGGGAGATGGGAGACTGTGCAGGGTTCCTGGAGTTGTGCTGGAGCTGCTTGGCTGGTTCCAATTGTATCTCCTTTAGCAGCTGCTCAGCTGGTCTCTGCTGTCTTCTCCTTCAGGTTTCTTGACTCTGCGAGGAGGCTGAAGTGAGTGGAGAATCCCCTCACTTTCTCTCTTGCCACTCTGCACCACCCGCCATGCAGGCTTGCAGATCGGGGCTGCTGGCGCCTCCAAGTGATTCTGGCCAGTTTCCTCCTTTCTGGAAGATCTTGATTTCTCCTTCTTCTCTGCCGTAGATGATAATAACTTATACACCTTCACTTTTCAGTAAAGGAGTGTATTTTGCTGTGTTTCTGTTTATTTCCCTCCCTGGGCTACTTTGGTGTGGCTAGTATGCCGCCATCTTACCTGTGTTCCGGTTTTATGTTGTGCTAAGAGTAGAATCCAGACCCTTGCTCATGCTAGGCAAGTGCTCTGCCAGTGAGCTACAGCCCCAACCCCTTGATGACTCTGTGGAACATGGCTTGAAGTTGGGAAACAAAAACAGCTTGGGGAACCATGAAGAGCATGTGCTCTTTTTTTAAAAAAAAAATATTTATACTCACAAGCAGAGAGAGAATAGGCACACTAGGGCCTTCTGCCACTGCAAATAAGCTCCAGACAATATGTGCCACATTATATATCTGGCTTTACTGGGTACCAAGGAATGGAACCTGGGCCATTAGGCTTTGCAAGCAAAGCACTTTTAACTGCTCACCCATCCCTTCAGCTCTGAACATGGTTTTTTGTTTTGTTTGTTTGTTTGTTTGGGGTTTTTTGTTTTTCAAGGTAGGGTCTTGTAGCCCAGGCTAACCTGTTATTCACAATGTAGTCTCAGGGTGGCCTTGAATTCATGGTGATCCTCCTACCTGTGCCTCCCTAGTGCTGGGATTAAAGGCGTGTGCCACCATGCCTGGCTTTCACATGTACTCTTTATGTAAATATTGCTCATAATGCTGTAGACCTTTGATTCATTTTCAGAGTTCTGTAAAAAGCTGGAGTTTGGCCATTTTGCAGGAAACTATTGCTTTTGCGGAGGAGCAAATTTATAGAGGGCCTCTGAGTTAGTACATTTTTAATAAATTTTTTTTTAAAAATTAAATTTATTTATTTATTTGAGAGAGAGAGAGAGAGAATGGGTATGCCAGGGCTTCCAACTGCTGCAAATGAACTCCAGACACATGTGCCACTTTATGTATCTGGCTTACGTGGTACTGGGGAATCGAACCTGGGTCCTTACTGTAAGCTTCACAAACACCTTAACTGCTAAGCTATCTCTCCACTCTGAGTTAGTACATTTTGTACACCTTTGAGTTGCCACTGAGCCATCCAGGAATGTCTTAGTGTGAATCAGGAACTCATGAAAGAAGCTTGTGGTGAAAAGAGATTGGGCCATCTACTGGGACCGAGAGGCCAGTTACAGATATTAGGCCATCTACTGGGTCCGAGGGGCACAGTTGTAGAGAATGGGCCAACTACTGGGTCCGAGGGGCACAGTTGTAGAGATTGGGCCATCTACCAGCTCTAGAGGGCTGGACTGGAAGGGTTAGAGCTAAATGTTTACTTGTATCCTCAGGGCCCTGAGTGGTAACAAGAGGAGAAGCCGTGGTTAGTGGAGCTTGGATTCTAGGTTGATCCTACACAGTGGCAGGCCCAATGCATCCGCTGAGAATTGAAGTACACTGTGTATACTCATTACAGGCTTAAGGTAAAACAAGGTTAGTGACTACAGTTCTCGAGTACTCATTGTGTGCTGGGTTGCCTTGGTGTGTTGCAGGTAATACACAACAACCCAGTGAGGTAGAGTCACCTTCATAGCTGAATAGGAAGTGGGGAGCTGGGAATGGTGGCTCACACCTTTAGTTCCAGCACTCAAGAGGCTGAGGTAGGAGGATTGCAGGGTTCAAGGCCAGCTTGGGGCTACTGAGTGAGTTTGATGTCATCCTGCACTCAAGTGAGAAAGAAAGTGGAGTAGAGCTAAGTCCCAAAGCCAAGCCATGTCCCCTGGTGAAATGCTTTGACCACTAAACAGCACGTAATCTTCTCGCTTTAGTCTGTGTCCTTCCTAAGTGCCACAGGGCTTAAATGGCCAGCTCATTCAAATTGAGTGGAAAAGAAAATGGCAGAAGAGATGGATGGTTTTGTGGTTTGTGAAAGATTAAAATTTCAGTAGTATGAATAAAGCCAGGAGAAGCTTGGAACATCTGAGCAAAAGGGTTAGTGGTATTTTTGTTTTTCGATGCAGGGTTTCACTCTAGCCCAGGCTGACCTGGACTTCACTATGTAGTCTCAGGGTGGCCTCGAACTCACAGTAACCCTCCTACCTCTGCCTCCCAAGTGCTAGGATTAAAAGTGTACACCACCACACCCAGCAAGAATCAATGTTTTTAATCTCTGATGACCAAGAAGAAAAGGTTTCCACTGGAGATATCATATAAAATATAGGCAGGAAAGAAAAAAAAAAAAAAACACCTTTTTTTTTTCATCTGAAGCCCTACCCCTGGCTGGCTGTATTTTTAGACTAGTGCTGTCCAAGAGAAATATAATTTGGGGGCTGGAGAGATGGCTTAGCAATTAAGGTGCTTGCCTGCAAAGATAAAGGTCCCAGTGCCCAAGTAAACCAGATGCACAAGGTAGTGCATGTGTCTGAAGTTTGCAGTGGCTAGAGGCCCTGGCATGCCCATTCTCTATCTGCCTATCTCTCTCTCAAATAAACATTTAAAAAAATAAAAATAATGTGAGCCACAAATGTGACTAAAAATTTTCCAAGAGTCACAATTAAAAAGTTAAACAAGCTGGAGAGATGGTTTAGCAGTTTAGGCACTTGCCTGTAAAGCCTAAGGACTGAGGTTTGATTCCCCAGTATCCATGTAAGCCAGATACACAAAGTGGTACATGCGTCTGAAGTTCATTTACAGTGGCTAGAGGCCCTGGAGTGCCCATTCTCTCAAAATAAGTCAGTAAATAAAATTTTTTAAAAAGAAAAGGCTGGAGAGATGGCTTAGTGGTTAAGGCACTTGCCAGCAAAGCTAAAGGACAGAGGTCCAATTCCCCAGGACCCATGTAAGCCAGATGCACAAGGTGGCGTATGCGTCTGGAGTTCATTTGTAGTGGTTGGAGGCCCTGGTGCACTCATTCTTTCTCTGTCTCTTTCTGAAATAAATAAAAATTTAAAAAAAGAAAGTCAAACAGGAAATTAATTTTTGTTTTGTTGTGTTTTTCGAGGTAGGGTCTCACTGTAGCTCTGGCTGACCTGGACTTCACTCTGTAGTCCTAGGCTTGCTTTGACCTCACAGAGATCCTCCTATCTCTGCCTCTCGAGTGCTGCGCCACCATGCCTGGCTAGGAAGTTAATGTTAATAATAGCCTAATATTTCAGTGTGCCATAGACATAAAGTATTCATGAAGGACTTTACAGACTTTTTCATACAATTTTTAGAATTTTTCTGTGCAATCTGGGGTGTCCTTTACTCTTCTAGCATACTTATTTTGACGTCTCACCTTTCTGGGCTCCATAGCTAACATTAGCTTGTGCCTGCCATCTTGGGCAGCACACTGGTCCATCCCACCAATCTCTATCTCACCAACACTAGAAGCCTGAAGACTGGACTTAGTGACGTCCTGTCAAGTGTGAGAGAAGCATTTGTGAAAAAGGGAGTGTGTGTTCTATGAGATAAAGTCTTGTATAGGCCAGGCTGGCCACGAACTCAGAATCTGCCTCCACTTCCTGAGTGCTGGGATTACAGGTGTGTGCCATCAGACTTGCCTTCAAGAATCTTTTGGTTTTTTATTTTTGGTCTACTCCAGCTGATTTGTAATTTACGATGTAATCTCAGGGTGGCCTCGATCTCGTGGCGATCCTCCCACCTCTGCCAACTTAGTGCTGGGATTAAAGGTAGGGACCACCACGTCCGGCTGACTTCAAGAATCTTAATTGTGACATTAAACTTAAATCAATGTTATAAAACTATTTTGGGCCAGGTGTGGTGGCGCATGCCTTTAATCCCAGCACTCAGGAGGCAGAAGTAGGAGGATTACTGTGAGTTTAAGGCCAGCCTGGGACTACAGAGTAAATGCCAGGTCAACCTGGACTACAGTGAGACTCTACCTTTAAAAAACTTGAAAAAAAAAAAAAAAACTTGGCCCAATACCATTTCTCCACCTTCACTGCTTCCCTGTGCCTTTCTGAGTGTGTTTTGACTCACTTTTCCTTTAGAAATCTAATTTTTTGGCCAAGTGTGGTGGTGTACACTTAATCTCACCACTTGGGAGGCCACTCTGAGACGACATAGTGAATTCCAGGTAGGCCTGAGCTAGAGTGAGACCCTACCTTGAAAAACCTAAAACAAACAAACAAAAAAATTAAATAAATAAATAAATAAATAAATAAATCTAATATGAACCTTTGCATTTCTGAATATGCTTGTCCTTTTTTTGGGGTTCTTTGTTTGTTTGTTTGTTTGAGGTAGGGTCTCACTCTAGTCCATGCTGACCTGGAATTAACTATGTAGTCTCAGGTGGCCTTGAACTCAAGGCGATCCTCCTACCTCTGCCTCCCGAGTGCTGGGATTAAAGGTGTGTGCCACCAAGCCTGTTGTGATTAAAAAAAACTTTTTTTATTGACAACTTTCATAATTATAGATAATAAATCATGATAATTCCCTCCCCCCTCACTTTCCCCTTCACAGCTCAACTCCCCATCATATCTCCTCCCCCTCTCAATCAGTCTTTCTTTTATTTGGATGTCATCATTTTTTCCTCCCATTGTACTGGTCTTGTGTGTAGGTAGGGCCAGGCAGTGTGAGGTCATGGATATCCAGGCCATTTTGTGCATGTACATTGTATGGAGTCCTACCCTTCCTTTGACTCTTACGTTCTTTCCACCACCTCTTTCACAATTGACCCTGAGCCTTGGAAGGTGTGATAGAGATGTTTCAGTGCTGAGCACTCCTCTGTCACTTCTTCTCAGCACTATATTGCCTTTTGAGTCATCCCAGAGGTCACTGCCATCTGAAAAGAGAAGCTTTTCTAACCAAAAGTGAGAGTAGCGTTAATGTTTGGATGGGTATGAACATTAAGAAAAGTATTTACCAGACAGTTTGGTGAGCATAATATATGCATTTAGCCAGACACCAATAGGCGTTACACCCTTAGGGCTCATGACTTCCCCCATCATAGATTTTCAGTATCAGGCATATATTCCTTCCCATGGAGTGGACCTCCAGTCCAATTAGAGAGCAGTTGGCTTCCCTATAACAGACATGCCACTATTGTATCCATTGGCTCATTTGGCCAAGCTGGCCCATCTTAAGGCTTGCAGTGTCCACTGTTGTTTATCTCCACTGGTGAATTCTCTCTCCCCCATGGAGCTGCATGCAGCATAGTTTTTTCCAGCTTTCTATCAGCTGGAGGAGGTTTTCAGCTCAGCTCCAGCAAGATTTCTCACCTTGCAGCCCAACCTGCTTGTCTTTGTGCTCTGACAGGACAATAGTCATTTGGCTGAGTATATCTGGTTGGCTGGATGTCCCTTTGCCTCCTCTCCATAGCAGCAATGTGACTCTCAGCTCCATTATACTCAAGCGTGGCCCCAGGACTCATTCTGGCCAGTGACAAGATAGAGATGGTGTGTGTCACTGGGGCCAGTGTGTGTGTGTTTGGTGGGCATGTATGGGTGTTTCTATCTGTGGGGCACATGTGTATAGGTATTAATGGTTGAGAAAGTCAGGATCTCTCACTGACCCTAGAGCCCACTGATTTAAGTAGGCAAGCTAGTTAGTGAGCTCCAAGGGTTTGTTCCCTGTCTCCAAATTCCCTGTGCCAGGATTACAGGATGCACATCACTCTGCCTGTCATTCTATGTGGGTTCTGAGGATCTGAATTCTCTTGCTTGCGTGACAAGTACTTTACCCACTGGGCCATGTCCCCACCCAAGGGCTGAGGTTTTAAGAATTGTTTAAAATAATAAATATAAACCATATATATATTTAAAAGCTGTGCTTTTCTTCTTCCTCTGCCTGATGCCAGCCTGTTCCCAAAGAGATGTTTGTTCATCCACCAGGGCCCCTGTGTGAAGACATGGAACAGCTGCAGCTAACACTGTCATATGCCTCCAAGATCTGTCCTCCTCTCTTGGTCTGTCCCTGTGCTGTGTGCATATGTGAGAAGGCCTGACGTTCTACACTTAAGACGTTAGTCACTTTCGTGTATATGCACCCCCCATGATCCGTTCTTGGTGATTTGGGTACAGGCCCCAGGCCTGTTCTCTGAGGACAGCTTGGGTCATGGGTCTGTGAGTTCCCTGTTCTCTGCTCCTCTAGCCCTCAATCTGGAAAAAGTGGAGGTGAAGTCAGGAATGCTGGTGGGCTTGCCAGGTTTATTTTTTGACTAATCTCTCCTGTATATGAGGACCATCTTGAAGCTCCTCCTTTAATTTTATTATATTTATATGAAGAGAGAGAGAAGCAGATAGAAAGAGCAAAATGGGCATGCCAGGGCCTCCAGCCACTACAAACGAACTCCAGACACACGCGCCCCTTGTGCGCCTGGCTCATGTGGGTACTGGGGAAGCAAACCTGGATCCTTTGGCTTTGCGGGCAAGTGCCTTAACCGCTAAGCCATCTCTCCAGCCAATTGAAGCTCCCTCTTAATGAGGTTGACTTGTATTTTTACAAAGCAAATGACTAAGCAAGATCTTGACTGTTTTTTGATAGAAGTAGGCCCAGCTGACATCTGCTGGGGACAGAAGGCATCTGAGGAAGCCAGGTGCTCTGGGCAAGGAAGGCTGACACCTCCTCCTACCTGAGCTGGGATGGAGTTCTTGTTGTTGCCCCCATCTCCCTGGCTTGGTGACAGGAAGGAGCTCTGACTGCTCTGGCTGATTTCTCTTCCCATGGAGGACCTGCTGTGTGTATGCTAAACATGCCAGGATTACAAACTCAGACAAACCCAGTCTTTAGGAAGCACCTCTGGGCACATAGATAGTGCTGGCCTGGGTTAGGGTTTCTCCCAGCTTTCTTGTGGGTCCTGGCAACCCCTGTTGAGGTAGGGAACAGGCTCTGTCAGCTGAGTCTAGCCTTGAACCTGCATCTTCCAGGCTCTGTATGCCTTGTACTCTTTAGAGGGAGGGGGCTCAAGTGCCCATGTTACTGAGCCTTACAGATACACCCTACTGCATCTGGTCTTCATTTTAATGACTCAGGCGATTCATATGCTCATTAAAGTTTGAGCACTGCTCCAGGGTGGCAGCAGTGGTGAATTCCGGCTGCATATTGGACTCGCTGAACTAATGCCTGAGACCCACTCGGAGATGCAGGAGATGCATAGTTAATTGGTCTGGGCTATGGCTGTGCATCGAGAGATAATTAAAAATGATTACCTCTGGCACAAGTGCATATATACACTAAAGTGAATCAAGTCTTGAGTGCACAATGTCAGGCCTTCTTACATATGCACACAGCATAGGGACAGGACACGGCTTGGAGCCCAGAGCCTTCTTCCTGCCCTTGTCCAGTCAACACCCTCTTGCCTGCTTTGTGCCCTTGCATCATGTGTCCATCGTGATGTAAGTTGATGAGTGATAATTCTTTTTTGTCGTGTGTATATTCCACAAACATACTAGACCTGTTGACTCATCCTTTGGCTCATGTTCACTGAAGCTTCTGGTCTTAGGCTACCACACCAACTGCTGTGATCCAGTCTGTTTTTTTTTCCACATGTGTGTAGGTGTGTGTGTTGGTGTGGTTGATCTAATGTGTGTATGCAGCATATGCCTGTGTGTGCAGATGTGCATGCCCTGTGTACATGTGTGTGGAAGACAGAGGAGAATATTGGGTGCCTTCTTTTGGTCATCCTCCTGTCACTTTGAGATGGAGTCTCTCACTGAACTCAGCTGTCATTTTCTCTGTCCCTCCCCACCCCACCCCCCAACATACACACTGACTTTGAACTCACTCTGAAGCAGTAGGCTGCCCTTGAACTCCTGGTGATCCTTCTACCTCAGCCTCCTGAGTGCTGGGATTAAAGACTTGTGCCACCGTGCTTGTGCCATGCCACCACACCTGGCTAAATATATTTTTATTTATGTATTTGTGAGCAGAGAAAGCGAGCCACTGCAAACGAATTCTAGATGCAGGTACCGCTTTTTGCATCCGGCTTTACACTGGTACTAAGGATTCAAACATGAGCCCTTGGGATTTACAAGCAAGTGTCTCTTTTCTTGTTGCTGGTTTTTTGAGGTAGGGTCTCGCTCTGGCCCAGGCTGACCTGAAACTCACTTTGTAGTCCCAGGCTGGCCTCAGACTCACAGTGATCCTCCTACTTCTGCCTCCCCGAGTGCTGGGATTAAAGGTGTGTGCCACCATGCCCGACTTCCAAGCAAGTGTCTTTAACTGCTGAGCCATCTCCTCAGCCCTTGATTTATGTTAAAATTTAAAATTAATTAATTAACTTTGGTTTTTCAAGATCGGATCTTGCTCTAGCCCAGGCTGGAATTCACTCTATAGTCTCAGGCTGGCCTCAAACTCACAGTGACCCTCTTACCTCTGCTGCCACCATGCCTGGCCTTATTTATTTGATAGAAAAGAGAGAGTATGGGTGTGCAGGGACTCTTGCCACTTAAAATGAACTCCAAATGGCTGTGCCACTATCTGTGTCTACCTTTATGTGGGGAATCAAACCTGGACTAGCAGACTTTGCAAGCAAAACTGCTGAGCTATCTCTGCAGCCTCATATTTTTAGTTTTTTCCAGGCAGGATGATCCTCATTTTTAGCCTCCCAAATGCTGGGATTAAAGGCTTACATCACCACACCCAGCAGTTTTTTTTTTAATGTTTTATTTATTTATTTGAGACACATAGAGAGTATGGGCACACCAGGGCCTCCAGCCACTGAAAAAGAACTCCAGACATATGTGCCACCTTGTGCATCTGTTTTATTTGGGTGCTTGGGAATCTAACCTGGGTCCTTAGGTTTAGCAAGTAAGCGCCTTAACTGCTAAGCCATCTCTCCAGCCCCAGCTGGTTTTTATTATTTATTTTATTTATATTTATTTCTGTCCGCCCAAGCCTCTGGTCTCCAGCCCCAGTAAGACTGGAGTTAGTGGCATGCACGGCCGTGCTTAGGGTGCCAGGGAATCTCAGGCCTCACACTCTCACGCTTGCATAGCCGAACCATCTGCCTAGCCTGTTGGTTTTTATTTATTTTTTCTCATTGTATTTTCTTTTCTCTTTGACAATTTTACATGCTTATGTGATGATTTTTGATAATCTTCACCTCCGGTTACCTTTTCTTATCCCTCTCCACCTTTAGATTCTTCTAAGTTGTGTTGATCTGATTCAGGTGTCCCCCATAAACTACAGTGTTCTGACTATGAGGTTCCCAGCTGATGGCAATTTGGGAATTGGAACCTCCTGGAGGCAGTGTGTTGTTGGGGGCGGCTTTTTCTTGTCAGTGTTTGGCATGCTCTCCTGTTGTTGTTGTTGTCCATCTGATGTTGGCCAGGAGGTGATGTCCACTCTCTGCTCATGCTATTGTTTTCCCGTGCCATCATGGAGCTTCCCCTCAAGTCTGTAAGCCAAAATAAACTTTTTTTTCCCCCACAAGCCGTTCTTGGTCAGGTGTTTTCTGCCAGAAATGTGAACCTGACTGCAACAGTAAAGTTGGCACCAGAGGAGTGGGATTTTTGCTGCTACAAACCTGACTTTGTGGCTTTGGCCTTTGGAACTGCTTTGCAAGAGGAATGTGGAAGGATTTGAAACCGTGGCCTAAGAGATACCTTACAATGCTGTAAGTAGAGCTTGATGGACCATTCTGGTCAAAGTTGAAAAGACCTGCATGCAGTAAGCACTGTGGACTGTGAGGTTTGGCTTTTGAGGGTGAGAAAGATCTTCACCTGGACTGGGCTAGAAGTAGTTTGTGTGAGAGGCTTGTTATTATGCCTGTGTCCTGAGAACTTGTGCAGGGTTGCGTTGCATAGAAACGGACTAGTGTGTGCAGAGGGATATGGCACAGAAATGAAGTCTTTGGGCCAAAAGTGCTGCCCATTCAGCTGCAATTGTTTGAGAGATTGCAGCCATTTACACTGGGCCAGCTGACCTGCATTGGGACAACAGGAAGAATACAGACTCTTTTGAAGGGGCTTGAATGCTAAAGGAGTGTCCTGTTCAAAGTTTGCTTTATTTCCCCTGGATTAACAAGTTGGTAGTCCACCTGGTATTATGCAGGAAAAGAGAGGGTCAATGGAGTTGTGACATGGTTTTGTGTTTTGGAAATGACCATGGACAGTGGAAGCAGGCTTGTTGGATTACCTGCGTGGAGACCCAATGGAGCCATGAGGATAAACTGTGAGTTGCAGTGGAGACCCAGTAGAGATGCCAGGACCATAGGATGGCTGCTAAGGAGAGTTGCTGGCACCGGATGAAGTTTTCCAGGACTGTGAGTAGCCTAGCTGGAGGGACAGAAATGGAACTCCAGAGACTTAGAGCTACAGAGTTTGGTGTTTGCCCTGGTTGTTTTAAATCTTGTATTGGTTGAATATTTCTTTACTATACCAATGCCATCTTTTGTAGTGTGAGTGTGTATTCTGTGCCATTATGTTTTTATATATATATATATATGTGGCTCAGTTAAAAGACCTTGGACTATGGGGATGGTTGAATATCATCGGGATTGATTAAAACTATAGGGATTTTTTTTTTTTTTTTGCAAGGTGGGGTCTCACTCTAGCCCAGGCTGACCTGGAACTCACTATGTAGTCTCAGGGTGGCCTCGAACTGATGGCAATCCTCCTACCTCTGCCTCCCAAGTGCTGGGATTAAAGGCATGTGCCACCATGCCTGGTCTGTGGGGACTTTTAAAGTTGGATGAATGCATTGCATTTTATATCATGTAAGGCTATCAGTTTATGGGGGCCAGGGGCGTAAGGTGATGATTTGATTCAGGTGTCCCGCATGAACTTAAGTGCTCTGAATGTTAGGTTCCCAGCTGATGGCAATTTGGGAATTGGAGCCTCCTGGAGGCAGTGTGTTGTTGGGAGCAGGCTTATGAGTGTTGTAGCCACTCTCTGCTCATGCTATTTTTTCCCCTGATATCATGGAGCTTCCCCTCAAGTCTGTAAGCCAAAATAAACCCCTCCCCTTTTTATTCCCACAGCTGCTCTTGGTCGGGTGTTTTCTGCTAGTAATGCGAACCTGACTGCAACATAAGTAATTCCCTTCCTACTTTCATGTTGTGTGTGCGTCTGAGTTAAATTAGGGTTGCTTGCATGAGCATGGGTGGGAAGCTATATACAGGAGCAACTAGCCACCGCTGGAGAAACTGGCTGTCCCCTCCTCTCACAGCTGTTAACTGTCATCGGCTCCTCTGGGAGGAGTGGGATCCCATGAGCCCCTCCCCTGTTCATGATGGAATGCTGATGGGCCCAGTCCTGTGCATAGCTCTAACTTTTTAAATTTTTTAAACTTTTTATTGACAACCTCCAGACATATAGACAATTTACCATGATCAAAGTCCTCTTTCCCCCGCTCCCAAATCTCCCTCCACTGAATCCCTTCTTTCCAACTAGTCTCTTTTCTAGTTTAATGTCTTTTCCCCTCCTTCTATTACTCAGGGCTTGTGTAGGCAGTAGCCACTGTGAGGTCATGAGTGCCATAGCTGCTTTGTGTCTGTCTGGAAGGCAGCATTGCAAAAGCACTCTCCCCCTTCCTTTGGCTCTTACATTCTTTATTTTGGGGGGGGGGGCTCTTACATTCTTCCCACCACCTCTTTCACAATGGTCCCTGAGCCTTGGAGGATGTCTCGGTGCTGACAACTGCACTGTCACTTCTTAGCACTTTGATGAGTTTTGAGTATCTCCAGTAGTCATTGCTATCTTAAAAGAGAAGCTTCTCTAACCACAAGTGGGAGTAGCACTAATATTTGAGCATAAACATAAGTATTTAGAGGGCAGTTTGGGGCACGTAATATATCCATTTAGCCAGACAATAGTAGTAGTTTCACCCCTAGGGCTTATGACCTCCCCAGCTATAGGCTTTTTCTCTTGTTTTTTTCAAGGTAGGGCCTTACTCTAGCTCAGGCTGTAGTCCTCACTCTGTAGTCCCAGGGTGGCCTCACAGAGAGATCCATCTGCCTCCCGAGTTCTGGGATGAAAGGCATGTTGCCTTTAATAGGTTTTGCTTGATGGGCTTTTGATTAGGTTTTTTAGTACCAGGCATGAATTCCCTTCCATGGAGCTAGCTTCAAACCTAATCAGAGAGCAGCTGGTTTCCCCAGTAACAGACATACCACCATTGCATCAATTGTCACATTTGGCCTGTCTGGCGAGCTGTTGAACTTGCAGGATCCATTGCTGGTTAAGACCGTTGATGACTTTCCTCCCCCAACTGGCTGCATAGGTCTTTCCAGCATCCTGTGAGCTAGTCAACAGGGAGGAGCCTTCCAGCTCAGCTCCAGCTTAGTTTCTCAATATCCTGCAGCCCAAGCATTATGGTCTTACCATCTAGTTCTGGAGAGCAACCAAAAACCTTGGCAATAGGCCTGCAATGCTTTGGGGGCATCAGGGACGTCCCTGACCAACAACTTGCTGGAAGGTATCCAATGCCTAGCACTGAAATTTTCTTGTAACAGTCTATGGCTTCTAGGCACAGCATTGATTCACCCCACAGTGAACATCTGCCCAATTTCTTTTCTAATATATATATATTATTTAGCTAGTAAAGAAGTAGGTTTCCACATGACTTATTCATAACATTTTTAATTTTGACTAACTTTCCTCTCCCCATCCCGTCCCCTGCTTTTTAAATTTTTTAATTTAAAAATTTTATTTATTTATTTATTTGAGAGAGAGAGAGAAAGAGGCAGATAGGTAGAGAAAGAGAATTGGTGCGCAAGGGCCTCTAGCCACTGCAAACCAACTATAGACGCATGTGCCACCATGTGCATCTGGCTTATGTGGGAACTGGGGAGTTGAACCTGGGTCCTTAGGCTTCGCAGGCAAGCACCTTAACTGCTAAGCCATCTCTCCAACCCCCTCCCCTGCTAACTCTCGACACAATTCTCCCTCTTGTGCCTCTGAAGAAGGCCACATACAAGTAGGAATGAGGTAGTGGTAATGGACCATTCACAAGCTCCCCTGTACCTGAGATTCTAACAGGTTTGCTAGGAAGCCAGCGCAGCATAAAGCACGGAAGAACAGAACTTGGTACACTCACGCAATCGATGCCTCAATGCAGAGGGTAGACCATTTGCTCCCATGGGTTGGGCTATATACAGAACTGCTCAATGATCCAGTGTGGCAGCTGTTAGCAGCCAGTGGCTGCTAAGCACTGGAAATGTGACTTGTCCAAACTAAAATGCATGGTAAGTGTAAAATAGGTGTTTCATCGGGAAAAGAATGATTACAAAATAATTTCTTGGATATAGCGGGTTAAATAAAGTATGTTATGCTTATTTCCTTGGACATTTCTTGGGAAGTTTCCTGTGCTAATTTGACTCATGTCACTGTTTTCCTTTTTTCTTTATTTTAAAAAAATTATGTAAGGGCTGGAGAGATGGCTTAACAGTTAAGGCGCCTGCCTCCTAAGCCTAAGAACACTGGTTCCAATCTCCAGGTCCCACGTTTAGCCAGATGCAAAAAGTGATGCAAGGGTGCAATGGTGCACTTGACCACAAGGGGGTGCACGCATCTGGATTTCGTTCAGAGCAGCTGAGAGGCTGCTGGCGCACCCATCTCTATGTGTCTTCCTCTCTGTCTCTCTCCAAAATATATATGTATATATATATATGTGTCTTATATATATATCTCTATCTCTCTCCAAAATATATATGTATATATATATTTAAGCCGGGCATGGTGGCATACGCCTTTAATCCCAGCACTCGGGAGGCAGAGGTAGGAGGATGGCAAGAGTTTGAGGTCACCCTGAGACTACATAGTGAATTCCAGGTCAGCCTGAGCTAGAGTGAGACCCTACCTGAAAAACCAAAAAAAAAAAAAAAAGAAAGAAAGAAAGAAAAAATTATTTGCAAGCAGAGACAGATGGAGAGAGAGAGAGAGAATGGGCACACCAGGGCCTTCAACTGCTGCAAACAAACTCCAGATGCATGTGCCACTTTGTGCATCTGGCTTCATGTGGGTCCTGGGGAATCAAACCTATGTTGTTAGGCTTTGCAGGCAAATGCCTTAACCACTGAGCACTCTCCAGCTCCTTTCCTTCTTTCCTTCCTTCTCTTCTTTATTTATTTTTTTTTCTCTCTCCTTCCTTCCTCCCTCCCTCCTTTCCTTTCTTCCTTTGTCTTTTCTCTCTCTTTCTCTCTCTCTCTCTTTCTTTTTCCCTACTCTCTCTCTCTTTCTTTCTTTCTGTCTCTCTCTCTCCCTTCCTTCCTTCCTTCCTTCCTTCCTTCCTTCCTTCCTTTCTTTCTTTCTTTCTTTCTTTCTTTCTTTCTTTCTTTCTTTCTTTCTTTCTTTTCATTTCAAGAGAATGAATGCCAGGGCCTCTTGCCAGTGCAAGTAAACTCCAGATGCATGTGCTACCTTGTGCACCTGGATTTACGAGGGTACTGGGGAATCGAATCCAGGTTGTCAGGCTTTACAAGCAAGAACCTTTAACTGGTGAACCATCTCCTCAGCCCTCCTTTGACTTGTTAAAAGGTGACTAGTGGACCTGCAGCCCATTGCTGTTGGGTGGTGCTGGGTTGAGGAAGTCACACCATTACAGTCAGTGTTCTCAAATTAGTGGGCTTGGGCCATTTGCTTCAGTTTTCCTGGAATGCTTGCTAAATGTAAATGGTGGCTGGGCCACATCCCCAGCCCTCTTGCTTTTAACTTTAAGAAAGTTGTCTAGAGTGGTCTTGAACTTACTTTGGAGCCAGGCAGGCCTTGAGTTTATGATTCTCCCGCCTCAGCCTCAGTAGCTGAGATTACAGCCTATGCCTTCATGCCCTCCATTGCACAAATCTGCACTTTTGGTTTCTTTGTTTTTGTTTGTCTTTTTCTTTTCTTTTTGAATTAATTAATTAATTTATTTGAAAGAGAGAGGGGGGCAGATAGAGAATGGGTGCACCTGGGCCTCTAGCCGCTGTAAACAAACTCCAGACCCACGTCCCCTTGTGCATCTGGCTTATGTGGGTCCTGGGGAATCAAATCTGGGTTCTTTGGCTTTGCAGGCAAGCACCTTAACTGTTAAGCCATCTCTCCAGCCCCTGTTTGTTATTTTCAAGGCAGGGTCTCCCTCTAGCCCAGGCTGACCTGGAATTCACCATGTAGTCTCAGAGTGGCACTAACTCTTGCGATCCTGATCCTCCTACCTCTGCCTCCCAAGTGTTGGGATTAAAGGCATATGTCAGTGACAATGCCTGGCTCAAATCTGCATTTTCAATAAGCCCTCAGGTAAACTCTGCCCTCTAAAGTGTTGGAGCACCTGTGTCAGGAGGTGCTTGCCTCCAGGGGCCACAGGGAGCAGCATGTCAGGTGTCCTGCCCCATCACTCTTTCTCTTTCTCCCACCTGTTCTTATTTTGAGCCACCACACCTGGCTTCCTTCTCCCACCTCCACTCTTCTTTTTTTTTAAGCAGGCTACCCTGGAACTGGCTATGTAGCCCAGAATGACCAGGTGATCCTTCTGCTCCACCAAGTCCTGAACCAGGGCTCTGCATGCGAGGCAAGCACTCCACCAGCTGAGCTATCTCCACACCCCAACTTTCCTCTTTGGGTTTGCCTCATTTTGGGTTTGAGAACACGGGTACTTGTTTACTCAGCTGCTAGGTGCTCAACACGAGGGTTTGGGATAAAGTCTATTATTGTGCAATTGGGTGATCAGTCTGCTGTCTGTCCTAATGTCCATTGATGTGTTTTCAGACAGAAGTATCTGGAGGACCTGGCTTCCTGTGTCAGTCCTACCACTGTGTGACTTTGGGCATCTGTAATGACCTTATTCTTTTGTGGTCGTTTAGAGGACTAACAGAGATCTTGTTTTGTGTTGTGTGCTTGGAGACAAGGTCTCACTCTAGCCCAGGCTGACTTGCAACTCATTCTGCAACCCGGGCTGGCCTTGAACTCATGGTGACCCTCCTACATCAGCTGGGATTAAAGGTGTGAGCCATCATGCCTGGCAAAAAAAGAGATATTTTTAACTTCAATAAAAAGTAGAGCTTGGGGCTGGAGAAATGGCCCAGAAGTTAAGGCGTCTGCCTGCGAAGCCAAAGGACCCAGGTTCGATTCCCTAGGACCCAAGTAAGCCAGATGCACAAGAGGGTGCATGTGTCTGGAGTTTGTTTGCAGTGGCTAGAGGCCCTAGCGCACCCATTCTCTGTCTCCTCTCTCTTTCTCTTTCTCTCTCTGCTTGCAAATAAATAAATAAGTAATACAAAGTAGATTCTAAAAAAAAAAAAAAAGTAGAGCTTATAAAAGTGGTGGCCTTACATGTCAGCCCTGGAGATTTGAGTGCCTGGAAAAGGATGGGTGAGTTTCACCGGTACCCAATGCCAGCCGTTACCCAAAGCCGATTGCTGAGACGGTGATCTCGGATGACCACTAGATGGCGCTACAGCACAAGCTACTGCAGGCATCACGTCCCTGGGCTTCCCACGCGCCCCCCCCCCCCCAACCGGGAGAAGAGCGGTTCTGCAAGAGTGGTCTCTTAGTAGAAAAGTGGAACTTATTAGAAATGCAGATTCTCAGCCCCTACCCCAGACGTTCTGAGTGAGAAACTTGTCACACGCCGTCCAGGGGGCTCTGGTGCACAGTTAAGCTTGAGAGAATGATTGTCCTAGAATCAACCTTGGGGTAGCTTGGGTAGGAAGCCAGGAGATGGAGTGCTTGCTGGGGAGGGGTGGGGATGAGGAAAGGCGTGCTGGGACCACAGGGGATGGGTGGGGCAAGGTCACAGGTGCAAGTGTAATGAATTCCACAGGGATCCTCTAAACAGCAATTACATGGTGGGGACAAATCTGTACTTTACTTTACAGGTAAGGCAAATCTAATGGTTCCATTAGACCCCCGCCCCCACGTTAGGGTGGAAAAATTGAAGATCAGGAGCTGAAACACAGGCTGGCTGAGATCCTCGAGGTGTCCTGCTCCAGCCTATGTCCCCCCCATGACTGCTTATCCTAGCCTGTTCTGAAATGTCACCAGCCCACCACTGTGTTAATGGACTGAAATCTTGCAACCCTCCCAAGACAGTCCAAGAAAATGGATGCTCAGAAATCTAAAAGAAGCTTGAGACTGGGTAGAAAAATCACCAGTGAATTAAAACCTTATTTCTGTCTTTTCAATCTGATCTGTACCCTAAGGGAAGGCCCACACCAGAATGAATTCATATCTATTTTTTTGACACTGACAAAAATTCCTTTTGCAGGTAGCTACCGAGGCTTCAAAGGGGCAATGTATCATGCAAATAGTTTTTTTTTTCAGCTATGACGTGTACAGTTTAGCTTGATTTATTTTTGATGTCAGAAACAAAATGGAAAGTTAGCTCTTTAAAAATGAGCGTGGCTGGCTGAATAAATAAATAATGTGCTCTTGGCCAGAACCTGCCAGTTTCTCCTTAATTGTCCATTGATTCTTTAATTCTCTTCACTTTACCATCTACAGAAATTAAGAGGCCACAGAACATGGAGATGTCTTTTGTTAAACAGAGGAAAGAAACCAGGTTTTGGAAGGCATACATAGTCCTTCCCCGGGCTTTGACCTAGCATGTGCAGTCAAGAGGGGTTGCCCAAGGACAACAGGCAGGTGCTCCGGATGGAATCTTCTACATGTCAGATACTATCACCTTGATTTTTCTGGCCATGAATGAATATTGCGTACTCATCAGCCAGAGGACATAGGCTCTGGTGTGACTCTTAAGAGCAGCAGGGACCCCGGCTGTTCTTGTCTGTTTGTTCCTCGGAGGTCGGATGGCCTGGTGTGGCCTCCCCTCCAGAAGGTGCTGGACTTAGATGCTTCCAGATTCACTGGACAGAGCCAACAAAGGTCCAGTGGAACTGCTTCCTTTGTGACAGGGGAGACTCTCCAGGAAGCTGCCTTTGGTTCCATTTCCAGGCTGGCTCCTGTGACCAGCCAGTCCCTCCTCCTTTGAGACTCCTTGGCCGGGCGCCATTCATGTGGCCTCCAGAGACATGGCCTCCATTCCTCCCTCACCTCCACCTCCAGGCGTCCAGCTATAGAAGCTACCAGATCTCATATCAGCTTCTGCACAGGCTGTCCCCTCTGTCCTTCTGCACAGTGCACTCAACTCTCATCTTCCTTGTTTCTTGTGTGTGTTGTGTATGTGCATGGTGCATGTGTACGTGTATGCACAGGCCACAGTGGACAACTTCAGTCAGTCATCACCTTCCACCTTATTTGAGGCAGGTGCTCTCTTGTTTGACACCATGAGGCCGGGAGCTCTGGGCTGGCCCAGGAGCTTCGAGAGTCCTGGGTCCACCTTCCACTGCTGTAGGCGCAGTGGGGTTACAGGCTTGGTGTGCCTCTGCGCGCTCCAGGATCTGAACTCCAGTGGTCGGGCTGGTGCAGCAAGTGTCTTTAATCGCTTTAAGCCACCTCCCAGCCTTTTTCTTTTCCTTTGTTTTCAAGGTGTGCTCTCTCTCTCTCTAGCCCGGCTGACTTGAATTTCACTATGTAGTCTCAGGGAGGCCTCAAACATTTTTTTAAAGTAATTAATTTTTTTTTGTTTTTTAAATTTTTTTGTTTATTTATTTATTTGAGAGTGACAGACAGAGAAAGAGGCAGATAGATAGAGAATGGCCGCACCAGGGCCTCCAGCCACTGCAAACAAACTCCAGATACATGTGCCACTTTGTGCATCTGGCTTACATGGGTTCTGGGGAATTGAGTCTCGAACTGGGGTCCTTGGGCTTCACAGGCAAGCACTTAACTGCTAAGCCATCTCTCCAGCCATTTTTGTGTTGTTTTTTTTTAAGGTAGAGTCTCACTCTAGCCTAGGCTGACCTGGAATTCATTATGTAGTCTCAGGTGGCCTCAAACTTTTTTAAAAAATTAATTAATTAATTATATTTTTTAAATGTATTTAGTTATTTATTTGAGAGAGAAAGAGTCACAGAGAGAGTGAAAGAATGGGTGCGCCAGGGCCTCCAGCCACTGCAAATGAACTCCAGACGCATGCACCCTCTTGTACATCTGGCTTACATGGGTCCTGGGGAGTTGAACCTGGGTCCTTAGGCTTCACAGGCAAATGGCTTAACCGCTGAACCGTCTCTCCAGCCCTTATTTATTTACTTTTTGAGGTAAAGTCTCACTCTAACTCAGGCTGACCTGGAATTCACTATGTAGCCTCAGGGTGGCTTCAAACTCACAGTGATGCACTAACCTCTGCCTCCCAAGTGCTGGGATTAAAGGCGTGCGCCACCACGCCCAACTTCTCCTTATTTTCTTTTGACAGGGGTCTCTTGCTGAACCTAGAGCTCACTGATTTGGCTATAGCCCCAGGGACTCTATTGTATCAGCCTTCCCAGCACTAGGATTATAGACACGTACCACAGTGCTCAGCTTCTTCTCTTTTTTTTTTCCATTTTTTTTTCTAGGTAGGGTCTCTCTCTAGCCCAGGCTGATCTGGAACTCACTCTGTAGACCTAGGTTCACACTGATCCTCCTACTCTGCCTCCCAACTGTTGGGATTAAAGGCATGCACCACTATGCCTGGCTTTTTAAACTTTTTTTTTTTTACTTTCTTATTTATTTATTTGAGAGAGAGAGAGAGAGAGAGAGAGGAAGAGGCAGAGAGAAGGAGAGAATGGGTGTACCAGGGCCTTCAGCCACTGCAAATGAACTCCAGACCCATGCGCCCCCTTGGGCATCTGGCTTACGTGGGTCCTGGGGAATCAAACCAGGGTCCTTAGGCTTTGCAGGTAAATGCCTTAACCACTAAGCCTTTTCCCCAGCCCTTTTAAAAATGTTTTGTTGACAACATCCGAACACACACACACAATGTACTCTGATGATCATACGTCATTCCTTCCAACACCCTCTTTTGTGCCCTCCTGAAGTCCTCCTCCACTGAACCCATGCTTCTTTCCAAGGAGTCACTCTTCTGTTTGATGCCATCTTTTTTCCCCCCTCCTATTTCACAGGTCATGTGCAGGTAGTGACCGCCACTGTGAGATCAGACACTTCGTGTCTGGAAGACAGCATTCCAAAGCACTCCTGTCCATCCTTTGGCTCTTATATTCTTTCTGCCACCTCTTCTGCAATGGTCCCTGAACCCTGCAGGATGCGATAGCGATGTCTCACTTAGTACTGAACTCTACAGTCCCTTCTTCTCAGGACTTTGATGAGTTTTGAGTCTCCCCAGTGGTCACTGCCATCTGAAAAGAAGCTTCTCTAACCAAAAGTGATAGCAGCACTAACATATGGCATACATATAAATATTTGGAGGGGTAATATATCCATTTAGCCAAATAACACTAGTAGTTTCTTCCCTAGGGCTTATGACATGTGTTGCAGTCAGGTTCTCATTGCTGGCAGAAATCACCTGAGCAAGAGCAGCTTTTGGGAAAAAAGGGTTTATTTTGGCTTACAGACTGGAGGGAAAGCTCAGTGATGGCAGGGGAAAATGATGGCATGAGCAGAAGCTGGACATCACCCCCTGGCCAGCATAAGGTGGACAATAGCAATAGAATGTGGCAAACACTGGCGAGGGAACACTGGCTATAAAACCCAAAAGCCCGCCCCAGGATACATTACCTTCAGGATATATTACAATACACTGACTCCAGGAAGTGTTAATTCCCAAATCTCCATCAGTTGGGAACCTAGCATTCAGAACTCCTAAGTTTATGGGGGACACCTGAACCAAACCACCACATTCCTCCCTTGGCCCCATAAACTGATAATCATACATGATGTAAAATGCAGTGCATTCATCCAACTTTAAAAGTCCCATTTTTTTAATCAATCCAAAAATACACCAAAAAAAAAAAAAAAAAACTATACCCCATAATGGCACAGAATAAATATTCACGCTGCAAAAGATAGCATTGGGCATAGCAAAGAAATATTCAACCAATACAAGATTTAGACATTTAAAAAATATTTTGTTTATTTGAGAGAGAGGGGCAAATAGAAAAAAAGAATGGGCACACCAGGGCCTCTAGTCACTGCAAACAAACTCCAGACACATGCGCCTCCTTGTACATCTGGCTTCCTGTCAGTCCTGAGGAATCAAACCGGGGTACTTATGCTTCACAGGCAAATGCCTTAACCTCTAAGCCATTTCCTCAGCCTCTCAATACAATTTCAAACAACCACGGCAAACATCAAACCCTGTAGCTCCAAGTCCAACAACTCTAGCCAGTGACAGATCTCCAAGTCCGATAATTCTTTTTTCAATTTTAATTTTTTTATTTGAGAGAGAGGAAGAGGCAGAGAGAGAGAGAGAGAGAATGGGTACACCAGCAGCCTCTCAGCCACTGTGAACGAACTCCAGATGCATGCGCCCCTTGTGGGCAAGTGTGGCATTGTGCCCTTGTGGTCACTTTTTGCATCTGGCTAAACATGGGATCTGGAGATTGAACGGGCATTCTTATGCTTGGCAGGCAGGCACCTTAACCACTAAGGCATCTCTCCAGCCCAAGTCCAATAATAACCAGCAACAAGTGTCTGGAGTTCCAATTTTGCCCCTCCAGCTAGGCTACTTACAGTCCTGGAAAACTTCATCCAGGGCTGGCAGCTTTCCTTAGCAGCCGTCTCGTGGTCCCGGCATCTCCACTGGGTTGCCACTGCAAGCCACGGTTAATCCTCATGGCTTCATCGGGTCTCCATGTAGGCATCAAGCAAACCTGCTTCACACTGCCCATGGCCATTTCCAAAATATGTGTGGCAAACTCAATGACCATCTCTTTCCTGCATTTCTTATACTCCACAATACTGGGGGTGGTGGTTCCAATTTGTTAATCCGGGGGGAATAAAGCAGACTTTGAAGAACAGGACACTCCTTGAGCACTCAGGTCCCTTCAAAAGAGTCTACATTCTTCCTGTTGCCCCAGTGCAGGTCAGCTGGCCCAATCTCAATGGTTTTAATCTCTCCTATAATTGCAGCTGAATAGGCAGAAGTTTCAGCCCAAACATTTCATTTCTGTTTTGTAACCCTCTGCTCACACTAGTCCATTTCTATGCAATGCAACCCTGCACAAGTTCTCAGGACATGGGCATAACAGCAAGCCTTTCATACAAACTGCTTCTAGCCCAGTCCAGGCAAAGCTCTTTCTCACCCTCATAAGCCAAACCTCACAGTCCATAGTTCTTACTGCATTCAGGTCTGAGTTTGACCAGAATACTCCATCAAGCTGTGCTTAACAGCACTTCAAGGCATCTCTTAGGCCAAAGTTTCAAATCCTTTCATATTCCTCTTGAAAAATTAGCTTCAAAAGGCCAAAGCCCACCCCCCCCCCACTACCTGAGCCAAGCAGAAGCCTGTTCTCAAAGCAGGAAGCTCTGGCTCCCATCTCCCAGCCACCTTGCCTGAGATGAGCTAGAAGGGCCTCCATTTCAGAGGTGACAGTGAATGGTGCTCCCAAACCCTGCCCTCTCCCTTTCCTCTGGTGTCGCTGGGGCAGTTTCTCATCTCTGCAACAGGACGCTTGTTCTGGGTAGGAAAGGCCTCCCTGAGGTCATGGGCTCTCCCCTTGGCCCAGGTGACCTCTGAAACAACCGGCCAGGGCTTTCTCAGACTCCCTGTTTGGCAACTCCCTGAGGCCTTGGGGTGAAACCACGGTGGTACTCACAGAGCCAGCAGTCCTCAGGAAGGCAAACCCAGGTGACGTCATCCTTACTTTGACCTAACTTCGTGGCTTTGGAAGCCTCTGGAGCTGTGGTCTCAGGGCACAAGGTGCACGTGTGCTGAGGGTGGCAGGACACAAAAGAGAACTCGGAGGGTTGACAGACCTTTCCAGTATGTTCCACAGAGTGGGAAAATGGAAGCAAAAAATCCCCTCAAAGTTCGGGCCTCCTAGATTCCCACAAAGTACCTGAAACTGTTTTCTAGGTGATGGGGGGTACGGTCATCAATGTTTTGGGAAGTGGAGGTGATCTCATTTCCATAGCCCTTGAAGGATGAGATGTGGCTAACACTGTGAATGCTTTTAGCTTTATAGCTACCTAATTCCTAATGTAGAATGTTAGTTGGAATTTTACCTATTTGTTGTAAATCTGGACTGATGGGAAGACGTGGTGCTACTGTGGACCCCACCCCTGCAACCCTGCCCGTCCTTCCCAGAGACAAGTACAGCCTTTTGGAGGCTCTTGGCCTTCGTAGCAAGGATAGGGGTCCCCACAGCCCTGCTGTGCAGGAGGGATGTGCTCTGAGATTCAGGTAGTCTCTGGCCCCGAGTCTCCCAGGCCTGCGTACTGTTTCCTGTCTGCGTGTTCGTAGATGTGAGCACCTGTCAGCACTGTGTCAGCTGCATCTGTTTTGTGCTGGTCCTGTCAACTTCTATAATTATCCACAAATAAATATTTTCATGGCAAAAAAAAAAAAAAAAAAAGGCCAAAGCCACACAGTCAGGTGTCCAGCAGCAAATGACACCACTCCTTGGTACCACCAACCTCCCTAGGCAAAGGCTTTTGGCCAGCTTTTTGGTACCAGGCCTAAATTTCTTCCCATGGAATGGGTCTCAAATCCAATCAAAGAGCAGTTGTTTTCCTCCAGTGCCCAGCTTTTTTACACAGGGGCTTGGGACCTGAACTCAGGTACTCAGGGTAGTTCGGCAAGCACTTTACCCACTGATTTATCCCTCCAGCCCCTCCCCCATCTTTTTTTTGGATAGAGACACAGAGAGAGAGAGAGAGGGAGAGGAAGACAGATAGAGATGGGCACACCAGCAGCCTCTCAGCTGCTGCAAACGAACTTCAGATGTGTGCGCCCTCTTGCGGGCAAGTGTGGCATTGCGCCCTTGTGTCACTTTGCATCTGGCTAAACGTGGGACCTGGAGATTGGAACTGATGTTCTTAGACTTAGCGGGCAGGCGCCATAACCGCTAAGCCATCTCTCCAGCTCCTCCCCCATCTTTTGTTTTCTTTTGAGAGAAAGCCTCACTCTGTAGCCCAGCTGGTGTCAAACTCCCAATCCTCCTACTTTAGCCTCCCTAGTGGTGCACACTTTGTATTTATGTCCTTTACCTCCTGCATGAGGTGGGCTGGGGTGAGAACAGGGTCTGCCAGTTGCTTCTCTGTAGAGCTCTTTCAATGTCTGCTTCCACAGATCTTAGGGTAAGGGCTACCTGTTTTCCCTGGATCCACAGGGGCCCAACATTTCTTCTATGCTAGAGACACACTGCCAGTTCCTTCCGGCTGCCCCTGGAGTCTCTTTGGATGGCCCCCTGGCTCTCATTATGGCTCCAAGGCAAAGCTACCATCAGAACACCTGCTGCCAGGCTGGGAAGCCAGGCTGGGATACCTGGAGCAGAAGTAACAACCTCAGCCGGCAGCCTAGGACTTCGGAGCCACCTTTCCTCTCTGTCCCGGTTTCCCTCTCCATCAGCGTCTTCACGATATTAGAATTCTCACCCTTCTACTTATCAAGCCAGAATCTCCGCTACTGTCAACATCCCCGCTTCTGTGTCTCTTGCCGCCAAGCGCCTGGGCCACCCCTCTCTCTCTCTGGCAATTATGATTCCTTCCCCAGCTCACGTCAAAAGTCTTTGTTCTTTTCCCTGAACGTTCAAGTTAATTTCTCCTGACTGTTTATTCAGCCTTTGTACTGGCTGGCTTGCTACTTACTCAGGAAACGCAGCCCTCAGAGGCTAAGCATGGGGATGTGCGGACACAGAGCAACAGTTTAAGACAGGAAGGAGAGACACTTCAGAGAAGGAGGAGGCGGTGAGACAGGAATCCTGAAGGGCCTGGGGACCAGGACTGGGATCACGAACATAGGGAGTGAGGGGGCTAGAGAGGAGTGGAGGACAGGAGAGAGATCCTGACTCCCAGGATCTTTCTTGAGTCAGCTCCTTCCAGGGCAAGGGTGTGTGCAAATACACATGGAGACAAGTGCACCTGTACCCAGAGATGGGCTATATGGGAAACAGAAAAAAGGAGCTGTTAGTGGGCCCAGCTTGAGCTCTACGTTGGGAGGGGGTTCTGGGCAAGCAGAACTGCCCTGCTCTGAAAAGAGGTGGATTGGGGACAGAGGAGAGAGGGGACAGGAAAGGGTGCTGGGGGGAAGGCTGAGATGGGGGGGGTAGATGAGAAGAAACCCCTGGACCAGGACTGCCTGAAGGTCTCATGCCATTGTAAGTCTTGCTAGGAGGCATGACTGGCTGTGTGATCACTAATCGTCCCCCACCATCTTGGGCTTGCCGTGGAGAGGGTTGGGAGATAAAGCTTTGTCTCGGACAGTCTCAGTCTTTCTCTCTGGCTTTCTTCTCAGTTTTTAAATTTTTTTTGGAGTATTTTATTATTTATTTATTTAAGAGAGAGAAAAAAATGGGCATGCCAGGGCCTCTAGCCACTGCAAATGAATCCCAGATGCATGTGCCATCTTGTGTATCTGGCTTATGTGGGTCCTGGGAATTTAGGCTTTGCAGGCAAGCACCTTAACTGTGAAGCCATCTCTCCAGCCCTCGTTTTTTTTTTTTTTTTTTTTTTTTTTTTTTTTGAGTTGGCATCTTGTTAAATAGCCCTGGTCAGCCTGGAACTCATTACATAAACCAGGCTGGCTTCAAACTTGATGCACTCCTTCTGTCTCTGCCTACTGAGTGCTGGGATTATAGGAGTGCACCATCACACCTGGCTGCAATTTGTTTTTAATATATTTATTTATTTATTTATTTGAGAGAGAGAGAGAGAGAGAGAGAGAGAGAGAATGGGCCTCTTGCCAGTGCAAATGAACTCTAGACACATGTGCTACTTTGTATATCTGGCTTTACACAGGAACTTTGGAACTGGACCTGAGATGGCCATCAGGCTTTGCAAACAGCATCTTTAACATCTGAGCCATCTCTCCAGCCCCTGTCTTTTGTTGTTGTTGTTGTTTCGAGGTAGGGTCCCACTCTAGCTTGGACTGTCCTGGAATTCACAATGTAGTCTCAGGGTGGCCTTGAACTCACGGCGATCCTCCTACCTCTGCCTCCGGAGTGCTGGGATGAAAAGCGTGCGTCACCATGCCCTGCTGTAATTTGTTTTAAAACATAGTAGAAAGCCGGGTGTGGTAGCGCACGCCTTTCATCCCAGCACTCGGGAGGCTGAGGTAGGAGGATCGCCGTGAGTTCAAGGCCACCCTGAGACTACATTGTGAATTCCAGGACAGTCCAAGCTAGAGTGAGACCCTACCTCGAAACAACAACAACAACAACAACAACAACAAAAAAAAAAAAACAGTAGAGCCGGGCGTGATGGTGCACGCCTTTAATCCCAGCACTTGGGAGGCAGAGGTAGGAGGATCGCCGTGAGTTCGAGGCCACCCTGAGAATACATAGTGAATTCCAGGTCAGCCTGGGCTGGAGTGAGACCCTACCTCGAAACCCCCCCCCAAAAAAAAAAAACATAGCAGAGCTCACTTGTCCTCCACCCCAGCACCCCCAAACTCCTAACTTAGGTGGGGAAAAAAAACACAATAGAGGGCTGGAGAGATGATCAGCAGGCAAGGGTGCTTGCTGTGCAAGCACGAGGACACAAAAGCCTGACTTGCCCTGAATTTGATTCCCTAGCGCCCACGTACAGAGCTGGGCATGGTACACGTGCCAGCAACCTCAGTCCTGTGGGAAGCTGGGAAAACGGCAGCTCCAGGTGCAGAGAGAGATTCTGTTTCAAGGAAATACGCAGATGAGTGATAGAGGAGGACACCAGGCCATCTCCTCTGGACTCTGCATGCATGCACAAGGCATGCATGTATCTGCATGCACACACCACACACAAACAATACTATGCACACACATGCAAAAATATTATAAAGGGTGGAAAATGTCTGTAGCCTTGCTGACCTTGAACTTTGATTCATCTGTCTAGGCCTCTGGGGTCCTGAGACTACAGGGACGTGCCACAAAAGCCCTGGGTTCTATCCCCAGCTCTGCCAAATTACTAACTAAAATAACTAAGTAAATAGATAATCTAAAACCAAAAAATACAGTGGATCTTTTTACATTTTCTCCCCAGAGAATCCATCCAGAAACTCCATTATGTGAAATAAATTAATATTTGGTGGCACATGCCTTTAATCCCTGCACTTGGGAGGCAGAGGTGGGAGGATTACTGAGAGTTCAAGGCCAGCCCAAGGCTGCATAGTGATTTTTAGAACAGCCTGTGCTAGAGTGAGACCCTACCTCAAATAAAAACAACGACAAAATTTTAAGGGCTGAAGAGATGGCTAAGCAGTTAAAGGCACTTACTTGCAAGGCCTGACAGCCTGAGTTTGATTCCCCAGTACCCACAAAGTGGTATGTGCATCTGGAATTTGTTTGCAGTGGCAGAAGACCCTGGTGTGCCAATATTCTCTCTCACTCTCTCTCTCTGCCTCTCTCTCTCTCTCTCACTCTGTCTCAAATAAATAAAAATATTTAAAACTTAACATTTTGTAATATTAATTTTGTATACATTTACTTGCTTGGGCTGGGGGTGTAGCTCAGTGGCAGAGTCCTTGTTTGGTAACATATAAGGCCCCGGGTTTGATCCTTAGCCTGTAAAAAAAATAAAAACAAACAAACAATAAAATTTCCATTCTTACATTTATAGAATTAACTTAGTGAATGAAGATTATTAATATAGATGAACATACAAATTTGATTAAATGCAATGTGATTGAATCTGAGAACAGAAAAGTACATTAGTGGAAAAACTAGTAAAATCTGAATGAGCTGGGCATTTGATGGCTCACACCTTTGATCCCAGCACTCATACTCTGGAGGCAGAGATAGGAGGATCTCCATGAGTTCAAGAGACTACATAGTGAATTCCAGGTCAGCCTGGGCTAGAGTGAGACCCTGCCTTGAAAAATGAAAAAATATATATAAAGGAAAGATGGGGTTCCTTTGCTAGTAACAGACTCTCTATTGGCTTCTCAGTTTTTAAAAATATTTTTACTTATTTGTGTGTGTGTGTGTGTTACGCATGTGTACCAGGCTTTCTTGCTGCTGAAACAGATGCCTATCTGGCTTTACATGGTGGCTGTGGAATTGAACTTAGCCAGTAGGTTTTTTTTTTTAATTATTATTTTTTTATTGACACCTTCTATACGTACATACAAAAAACACATGATATTTCCCTCCCCTCCCCCATTCCACTTTAGCACTCCAACTCCATCATATCCCCTCCCTCTCTCCATTAGTCTCTCTTTTAATTTGATGTCATCATTTTTTCTCTTCTATTTTTGAGGGTCTTGCAAAGGCATTGCTAGGCAATGCAAGGTCATAGCACCTTTAACCACTGACATATCTTCCTAGCCCCTCAGTTTTTCTTTTAATTTGTATTTGTGTGTGTGTGTATAAATGCATGTATGGGTGTATATGTATGTGTGTGTGTGTATGTATGGGTGTGTGCACCATGCCCCTAGTCTGCTTTACCTTCCATTGTCATAGACACATTGAGAATCACAGATACATGCACTACTTTGCATCCGACTTTACATGAATGCTGAGGAATTGAAGGGATTGAAGCCCAGCCAGCAGGTTTTGCCAGCAAGCTCCTTTAGGTGCTGAGCCATGTCCCTGGCCCTGGTTTCCCAATTTTGACAAAGGTACAATGGTAAATATAATGGCAAACGGACGATGGAAAGATTAGGAGAAACTGATGCGAGTAAAGGCTACTTAGAAAGTGCTACTTTCCTAGAAATAAAATTATACCAAAATAAAAAGGGTTTATTTATACTTTTTTCCCTGGCATTAGTGAATAAGATTTTGCAAATGAACAAATACGGATTTGAAGTTATGGTTATGGAGACAGCAATCATCTTCCACCACACACAAACTGTGTTTTTCTTTGGTTTCACAATATTGAGAAAAATCTTGACTCTCCCAGCAAACAGTTGAAAATGGCAACAGATTTTAACAGCTGCTCGCCTTGTGGGCTCAGGATATGATCCAATTAAACAGAGAAGGCGGGAGAGGCTCATTTTAGGTTTTTCTAGAAGAATGGGGAAAGTAGGCATCATACATTAGTGTGATACTAATCGGCCAGAGTCACCATTGGGTACAAAGGATACGGGTGCATGTAGCAGTTATTTTCTGGTTCCTGGGACAAAATGCCCAATCAGAAATAGCTTATGGAAGGAAAGGGTTTATTTCTGGCTTACAGTTTCCAGGGGAGAGTTTGTCATGGTGAGGAAAGCATGCTAGGAGCAGAGAACCAATATCTCATCTTCGTTTCAGCAGGGAGGAAGGAGAGACACCAAGCTGAGTGCCATTAGCAGGGCTGAACTATCATGCTACAAGCCCTTTCCTACAGTTCTGAAGTTGTTTAAAATACACTTTTTTTTGTTTGTTTGTTTGTTTGGTTGGTTTTTTGGTTTTTTGAGGTAGGGTCTCACTCTGGTCCAGGCTGACCTGGGATTAACTATGTAGTCTCAGGGTAGCCTTGAACTCACGGCAATCCTCCTACCTCTGCCTTCCGAGTGCTGGGATTAAAGGCGTGCGCCACCACACCTGGCTAAAATACATGTTTTTGAGGGTTGGAGAGATGGCTTAGCAGTTAAGTCACTTGCCTGTGAAGCCTAAGGACCCAGGTTCGATTCTTTAGTTCCCACGTAAAGCCAGATGCACAAGTTGGCACTTGTGTATGGAGTTTGTTTGCAGTGGTTAGAGGCCCTGGTGTGCCCATTCTTTCTATCTGCATCTCTCTCTCTTTCTCAAATAAATATATGATCCTCCTACTCCAACTTTCCTAGTGTGGGGATTAAAGTGTAAGCCACCATACCTTGCTAGGATTAAAGGTGTGTGCCACCACGCCCGGCTGAACTCTTTTTAAAAATTAATTGATTATTTAAGAGAGAGAATGGGTGCACCAGGGCTTCTAGCCACTGCAACTGAACTCCAGATTACTTTTTTTGTTTGTTTGTTGTTTTTTTTGTTTGTTTGTTTTGTTTTCTGAGATAGGGCCTCACTCTAGCCCAGGCTGACCTGCAATTCACTCTGTAATCCCAGGGTGGCCTTGAACTCACGGCAATCCTCCTACCCCTGCCTCCCTAGTGCTGGAATTAAAGAAAGGCGTGTGCCACCACTCCTGGCTTTTAATTGGTTTTTATTTTTACTTACTTATTTGAGAGAGAGGGAGATAGAGAGAGAATGGGTGTTCCAGGGTCTCCAGCCACTGCAAATGAACTCCAGATGCAAGCACCACCTTGGATATCTGGCTTACGTGGGTGCTGACAAATCAAATCTAGCTCCTTTGGCTTTGCAGGCATGTGCCTTAACTGCTAAGCCATCTCTCCAGCCCATTGTTTGTTTGTTGAGGCAGGGTCTTATGTAACCCAGGGTGCCCTTGACCTCACTAAATAGCTGAGGATGACCTTGAACTCCTGATCATCCCTCCAACACCTTTCAAGTGCTAGGATTACAGGAATGGATCCCACTCCCAGGAAAGATGACATCAGAATCAGACATCTGCAGAGCTAGTGAAGCATTTCTGAGACTGTCCAATCCAGTTGGAAAACCATCCATGTAACAACAAAGTCCCATTTCACAGATGAGTAAACTAGGGACTAGGTGGGATAGGGACTAGGGTCTTACAACAAATCAATGCCGGTGGATGGGGAGTGTGGCGATGGGGGGGGCATGTGCAGGTTGTCTCTCTGCTCTGTACTACTCTGCGTCTTTCTTTCCATCAGTCAGACAGAAAGTCATTGAAGGTTTCAGTCTAACTGTTCTCTTCATGGTCATTTAGCTCAGTTTTTTTTTTTTTATTTTTTTTTCTTTCTTGAGACAGGGTCTCACAACTGTAGCCTGTAACTGGCTTTGAACTTTTTTTTTTTTTTTTTCCCAAGGTAGGGTCTCACTCTAGCCCAGGCTGACCTGGAATTCACTATGTAGTCTCAGGGTGGCCTTGAACTCATGGCGATCCTCCTACCTCTGCCTCCTGAGTGCTAGGATTAAAGGTGTGTGCCACCACGCCCGGCTGAACTCTTTTTAAAAATTAATTGATTATTTAAGAGACAGAATGGGTGCACCAGGGCTTCTAGCCACTGCAACTGAACTCCAGATGTATGTGCCTCCTTGTGCATCTGGCTTTACGTGGGTACCAGGGAATTGAACCAGGGTCTTTTGGCTTTGCCAGCAAGCACCTTAACCACTAAGCCATTTCTCTAGCCCTGGCTTTGAACTCTTGGTGATCCTCCATTCTCAGCCTCTCAAGTGCTGGGGTTTCAAGTGTGCACTTCCATGCCAGGCACTTCTTTCCATCCCTTAAAGCCCCAGTGAGCAATCTCAACCATAGCTCCTTGTTTACACATCCAGGACATAAGCCTAAAAGTGCAGCACCAGTGACGGGTTGTACTCTCTCAGCCTCACTAGAACATGCCAAATGGTTCTCCCAGTTCTGGTCAGAACAGACTAACCTCCCCGCAGAGCCTGGCGTCTTCCAGCTCCATAGCCCACTTGTCTGAACACAAGAGGTCTTCCCATCTATCTGGCGTTTGATATTCTGCAAATCCTGACAGTCCCGGGTTCTGGCCCTGAGTTAGTTGGTCTTTACTTACCACATGGCCTTGGGAGACTCTTCATCTGTGACCTTCAGGCTTCACTCAGAGGTTCTTAATTAGAGTGTTTCTGCTCACCGTTTCACAAATCTCTTCCTGTTCATAGTCTGTGGTGATTGAGAAAATACAGCATTGTAAACTACTATGAATTCAATAATGGTTTGCATTTCATTAAGTACTTGTTTTTGTTGTTGATGATTGATTTTTTGGGGGGTGTACTGGGGGTTGAGTTTAGGGCCTTACATGCTAGGCTAGTGCTCTACTGCTGATTATTCCCTGCCTATTGTTGATTTGGGTGCTAGGGACTGAGCTCTGGGTCTCACACATGTTAGACAAGCACTCCACTACTAGGCTCTTTCCCCAGCCCTAAAACAATTTGTATTTTGAGAGCCAGGCATGGTGGTGACACATGACTTTAATCCCAGCACTTGGGAGGCAGAGGTAGGAGGATCGCTGTGAGTTTAAGGCCACCCTGAAGACTATATAGTGAATTCCAGGTCAGCCTGCACTAGAGTGAGACCCTACCTTGAAAAATAAAAACAAAAACAAAAAAAACAAAAAAATTTTTTTTTTCAATTTGAGCCAGCATCTCTTAACCACGGCTCTTTGTTTACAACCCCACAAGATGCTAATATGGTTATAAAAGGCTTTTCCTCCCTCCCTTCTTCCTGTCCTTCTGATGTGTGCTATGTGTGTGTACATTCATGGATATGTGCAGGTGCACGTGTATGTGCGTGTTTGGAGGCTCGAGGACAATCTCGAGTGTCGTCCTTAGGAACACTGCCCATCTTTTTTTTTTCTTTTTTTCTTTTTTTTTTTTTTGAGCTAGGGATTCTCATCGGCTCAGAGCTCAGCAATTAGGCTGGGCTGGCTGTCCAGCCAACCCCAGGCATCCACTTGTTTCCACTTCCTCAGCACTGGAATCACAAGTGTGTTCCACCACACTTGGCATTTTTCTTTCTTTCTTTTTGTTTATTTTTTTTAAAAAATATTTTTATTTTATTTATTTGAGAGAGAAAAAGAGGGAGAGAGAATGGGCACATCAGGGCCTCAGTCCACTGCAAATGAACCAGACTCATGTGCCATCTTGTGCATCTGGCATCTGGTCCTGGGGAATCGAACCGAGGTCCTCTGGCTTTGCAGGCAAGTACTTTATCCACTAAGCAATCTCTCCATCCTTTTTTATTTATTTTAAAATTTTATTTGAGATAGGTAGAGAAAGAGGCAGATGAGAGAGAGAGGGAGAGAAAGAGAATGGACACCCCAGGGCCTTTAGTCACTGCAAACGAACTCCAGACACATGCACCACCTTGTGCATCTGTCTTACATGAGTCCTGGGGAATCAAACCTGGATCCTGTGGCTTTGCAGGCAAGTGCCTTAACTGCTAAGTCATCTCTCCAGTCCTCTTTTGTTTTTTTTTGAAAAAAATATTTTTTTAATTTTTATTTATTTATTAGAGACAGAGAGAGGGAAAGAGAGAGAAGGAGAGTGAGAATGGGCGTGCCAGGGCCTCTAGCCACTGCAAATGAACTCGACACCTGTGCCCCCTTGTGCATCTGGCTCACGTGGGACCGGGGAATTGAACCTGGATCCTTAGGCTTCGGAGGCATGTGCCTTAACCGCTAAGCCATCTTTCCAGTCCGTTTTTTTTTTTTTTTGAGATAAGGTTTCACTCTAGCCCAGGCTGACCTGGCATTCACTCTGTAGTCCTAGGCTGGCCTCAAATTCAGTGATCCTCTTACCTCTGCCTCCCAAGTGCTGGGATTAAAGGTGTGAGCCACCATGCCCAGCAATACTTGACATTTTTACGTGGGTTCTAGGGATTAAACTCAGGTACTTATGCTTGCAAGGCTAGTACTTTATTGGCTGAGCCATCTCTCCAACCCATAATGAGCTCCTTCATTTACTTAAACTTGCAGCCTAAAAGAATTTCAGTTTGTATACTGCACTGGGTAGCTGCTCTCAGATTCTGCACTTCTTCTGTAGCCCAGACTTGTCTCTTTGGTATCTGGAGCCGTGAGCATCCTGTTCTTAGATAACTTTGTAATAAATAGATTCTCTCCCTCAGAGCATGTGGCTGTAGCCTAACTCTTAATAAATCAGGCAGGAGCTTGCTGCATGGGAAAAAGCCTCTGCCGTACATCATTTTTGTCTTCCTCTTGGGGAGAAGAGCTATGCTATAGCAATAACCTGCCACGTGTATGTCTCCAAGCCCTATTTATATAGCCATATGGATAAATGTATATAAATAGTACTGTGGAATAATAGATTAGGGGTCTGCTCATCCACAGAAGACATATGGGGCTTTCAGGCCTGAATGGCGGCCTGATTCAGTAAGAAAAATGGGTCTCTGTAGGTCGTGGCCAAGAACTTGATGAGCCTGTAACGTTAGTACGATGTAACCCAGGGTGATGGGGAGGGAATAAACTATAGGCATCAATGAGGAGGGTGTGGCTGGGCAAAGACACCAACCATGCGCCATCTTCCCAGCTCAGCCTCTGTTTTGCTGTATGACCTTGGCCAGGTCACTTGCCATCTCTGAGTCTCACTTCTTTATCAACCAGTGAGGAATGTGGACTCACTGGCCGCAAAAGTTTTCTTGGGATCTGATGTTAAAACAATGTCCTCCAGGTGGGGACAGTTGACGAGAGGTCTTGACTGATCATCGATGCTGCTCAGGGATTTCCTACCTTCTGGAATCTTCCCTAGAAGGGTCTACAGAACAGCTACCATGGCTGCTTAGTCCATTCTTCTGTGTGACTGTGGCTGGGGGCTAGCGGGTCGGGACTGCAGCTAGTGCTTAGTGAGGGCTTGTTAGGTGCCAGGAGCCATTGTGTGGACTTTGCAGATGGTACTGTGTTTTGGTCCCTGAGGTGGGAGCTATTATTGTCCTTATTTACAGAAGAGGAACTTAAAAGCACAGGGTGGACCAGACTGTGGTTCAGGCCACACAACTGGCAGGTGGTAGCATGACTAACATCTGCAACCAGAATTTGCCTCCAGCATCCATATTCCATATTGCCACTGTGTACTTCCCATGCCTAAGGGCAGACATAAGGGCTTCCAGGTGTGTGTGACCAGCTGGAACTTTGGTATTTTCAGGCTTGTCCATGTTGTGGGAAGGAATATGGAGAAAAAGCATACTTGCTGTAATGTTTCTTTCAAATTTTCCAAGTCAGTAAAAAAAATTTTTTTTAACAAAAGTCTATTTACAGGAGAGACTTAGAGGACCCAAGATAACCAGGTGCCGGCCATGCTTCAGTGAACCCCCAAATCAAAGATGGACTGGATAAGGCGTAGCTGATGGCATTGGCCCTCCAGCATTTCAGGAGCTCTCTGGTGGCTGAAATCAGGCTTTTGTGTGTTGATAAGGACACATTTCTCCTGTAATGAACCCACCCCCCACTCCCGCGCTGGTGTCAGACAGACCTGGCTTTGAAGAGGGAGCATGTGCATTTTGGGAGGGTTTAATCCTGAGGTCTCTCTCCTGGGCTCCTGACTTCGGAGGCCCTTCAGCACTTTGGAGGCTGATGTGAGCAAGGCTGCCCGTCTCCACCACCCGCCCTCATTATCGCACAGTCAGTACACTTCAACGGAGCTTTTGTCATGGGCCAGGCCTGGAGCTGAGGGATTCTCTGAACACCTTCCAGATAGTGTTTCTGTTGCCTCCACATGACAGGCGGGACACTGAGGCATGGGGGTTCAACAGCTTAGCCTTGATTCTTCAGCTCACAAGAAGCCCACGACACCCTGACTGTTATGGAAAAGAACAGCACATCGTGGGCCCTTGAAGGCTTGGGCAGCTGTAGCTACTTTCAGAGAAACGGCAGAGAAACCTCATGCTGGGACTGGGCCTCCTGAGCCCACCTTCTTTCTTCCTCAGTGCCTCCAGTGCTGGCACTTAGCCACATCCCACACAAGGGTCATGCTGGGCCTTCAGATATCTGGGAAGGCTCTACCCACCCTGTGACACCCCCCCTCCCCATCCTGACAGGGTACCCTGGAGGTTCAGAGAGGCCACACCATTGCCCTTTCTCTAAGTACTGGCTTATTAAACAATAAAGAAATGTCAAAATGGATTACCAAAATTGGGTGTTTCAAACGTTTACATGTTTAAAATTAAGGCCATTAGCACAAAAACCATTAGCATAAAAATCAATATGATGGGATAGAAGAGTGCTTTTTCCAACACAGTCACCGGCTTGATTTGTTCAGGACCCAAGGCTTATGTGTGAGGAACTCTTTTCTCACTCTCCACCTCTCCCACCCTCGGAGAGTCCAGCCTCGCCTGCCTGTCTGTCCATCTCAGAGCCTGTGAGGTGAGCTAGACAGTAAATGATGGGCGGTGATGCTTCCGATTCCAAAAGTCATTGTTCCTTCGATTTTCACCCTCAGGTGTGCAGGTCAGGGAGACGCTAGCCCCTGAGCGCCCTCATTCCACGGCTAGACCACATGGTCACTCCTTCACCCAAGAGAAGCAGCTTTGAGAGAGTGAACTCCACGGGTGGGGGAGGGGCTCCACTCACAGGGTCCAGCCTGACCCTCTCTGAGCACCTTCCTTGAACTACCTGGGCTCTGTGAGAACACTGTGTCTTTGGCAGAGCAGCAAACACCCTGCCTTCCCCACTCTGCCCAGGAGCAGCTGGGAAGCCCAGGCAGACGGGAGCAGGGGGCCTTTCTGTTGAGTTCCCACCAGGGCCAACCCAAGGTCCAGGACAGAACCACTGGAGCCTGAACACTTGCAGAGCTGAGGGTAACAGGTGACGGGAGAAAGAGGAAGATGAGATGAATGAGGGAAACGCAGATGTGTCTGGAACTGGGCGAGCGTTTCCGTATCCCTTACTCTGGTGTTCATCACAACAGCTCTAGCAAATGGAGCCTGGTTTCTTCCACGCCCGGCCCAGTGTCATGGACCTGCAAACCAAGAGCCCCGTGCTCAGTGGGCACTACCTCTGAGTTCTTCATATTTTTTCTTTTTTAATCTTTTTATTTATTTGTAAGGAGAGAGAGAGAATGGCTATGTCAGGGCCTCTAGTTGCCGTCAATGGACTCCAGATGCATGTACCACTTTGTGCAGCTGGCTTTATGTGGGTACTGGGGAATCAGACCAGGGTCATTAGGCTTTACAGGCAAGCACCTGAACTGCTGAGCTATCTCTCCAGGCCTTTACCTTTTTTGTTTGTTTTTTTGTTTGGTTTTTTGAGGTAGGGTCTTGCTCTAGCCCAGGCTGACCTGGAATTCACTCTGTAGTCTCAGGGTGGCCTTGAACTCATGGCAATCCTCCTACCTCTGCCTCCCGAGTGCTCAGAATAAAGGTGTGTGCCACCACGCCCGGCTTCCATGAGGTGTTAGGTGGAACGGCCTTGAAGGGGATTGTGGATTCCCGTCTCTCATCCTGTGCATGAGGCAATGGCTCGGTTCTGCTTTGTGCTCCTGGCCATGATGTGCTGCTTCACCACAGGACCCAAAGCAATTGGTCTGCCCCGCCAACCGCAGATGGAAACCTCCAAAACCACGAGCCAAAAATACTCTTTGCTCTGGAAGTTGATTCTCTGGGTGTAGCAGACAGATTCAGGTTCACTGAGATGAACTTCCAGACCAGGCACAGTTATGGAGGAAGGGATATTATTTATTGAAGCTTACAGATCCAGGGGAAGTTCCATAAAGGCAGGAGAAACAGCCTGCTCTCCACAGGACCAAGCAGAGAGAGAAAAAGCCAACCAGCCACCACAGCACACAGAGCAAAAACTACAGCCAAAAGGTCACACAGCACACTTCAGGAACTCCTGCTAGGCACATTTGCATATCTTTACAATGGAATCTCAAACTCACACCTTAAGACCGGCCCCCAGTGACATTGCCTCTAGCAAGGTGATTGCAGATGCAAACTATAATAAAACACTGAATATATTGGGGGACATATATTCAAACTACCACACTGGGGTATTTTGTTTTAGTAACAGAAAGCAAACAGAGTGACCAGAGAGGCCACCTGTGGACAAAGCTGTGAAGCTGGGAGCTTGTCTGCTAGCACTTTGAAGAAAGGGTCAAGCAGGGAGGGGCAGCGACCTCCACGGAGGCTCGAAGGCAGGGGTGTGCCTGAGAGCTCCAGGAAGAGTTAGGGACCACTGGGCTCCACCAGTGATGTCCTACCACCCTTCTGGGTCCTAATTCTCCTTTGTGCTACATCTCAGCCATGTGCTTATTTCTAGGAGATATTTGGGGATGGTCTTCCATGACAAAGTAGGACATAAATAAGGGGCTGTTTCTTTTGGGGGGGGCAGTCATGCAAGGACTGATGGGCCATTTCCCTTAAGGCTTGAGTTATCTTGAAAGTGCTGCTTCATGGATAAGAGGTCAGGCTTTGCTGGAGAACAGAGGCTCCTTGGACAAGGTCTTTGATATGACCCTCACTTTTTTAGGTGGTGGCCCCAGAGGACAGATCAGGGACATTTCATTTTGTTTCAAGAACACCTTATGTTGACATGATCCTGGAAGCTTCAGGATGCGCTGAATGCCCGGGACAGCAAATATGTAGGCTAAAGATATTCCTTACAATTTTTAGGGCCAAACTTGTCACCCAGCATGACATCTCAGGAGAAGGCATGTTGGTGTGTGTGGTGGCTTGGATCGGGTACCCGCCCTCATAAACTTATGTGTTTTGGTGTTTTTGGTCCCCTGATGATAGCAATTTGGGAGGTGGAGCCTTGTTGTGGGGGGGGGTGGCAGACAGGGTTAGGAGTGTTACAGTCAGCTTCCCCTCACTAGAACTGAGCTCACTCTTCTGCCGCTGTTTTCTATTGGCTGTGGCAGAGGTCACGTTCAGCCTCTGTTCAGGCCATGCTTTCCCCTGCCATCCCCTTGAGACTGTCACCTCACATAAATCTGTTCCTCCCACCAGCTGCTTTTGGTCAGGCGATTTGTCCCAGCAACTCGGAAGTAACTACAAGAGTGTGGCTGGCCAGCAGGCGCTCACCCTCTTCCTCAGAGTGGCCTGGCCTCTGACGATTGTGGACTCCCTTTTGCCTTTCCTTGTCACCCTGTGTAGCACTTACCTTCTCTTCGCTGAGACAGAAACACCTGGCCAGAAGCAGCTGATGGGAGGAAAGGGTTTACCGTGATTGATAGTTTCAAGGAAAGTTTCATCATGCCAGGGAAATCGTGGAAGAGCAGACAGCCAGGAATCACATCTTGTCACAGCAGTAGAAAGGAAGTAGTCCAGGCAAGAGAGAGGGCCTAACAGTTAAGGTGCTTGTCTAAGGACCTAAGGACCCAGGTTTGATTCCCCAGAACCCATGTAAGCCAGATGCATAAGGTGGTGCATGTGTCTAGAGTTTGTTTGCAGTAGCTAGAGGCCCTGGTGTGCCCATTCTCTCTCATAAATACATTTAAAGAAAAAAGAAAGGAAGTAGTGTGAGTGAGCTAGCATTGACAAATGGGCTGGACTATCAAATCCCAAGGCCTACCCCTAGTGACACACCTTCTCCAGCATGGCTCCACCTCCTAAAGACTCCACCTGCTGAGGACTTGGTAGGAGGCTTCATCATAAACAAGGCTAGTGGCATATATATATATTTTTTTGAGGTTGGGTCTCACTGCAGCCCAGGCTGACCTGGAATTCATTCTGTTGTCTCAGGGTGGCCTTGAACTCACGATGATCCACCTACCTCTGCCTCCCGAGTGCTGGGATTAAAGATATGCACCATCACACCTGGCTCCAAATTTACTTTTTTAAAAAAGTTTTTATTTTTATTTATTTATTAGAGACAGAGAAAGGGAGAGAGAGAGAATGGGCACACCAGGGCCTCTAGCCATTGCAAACAAATTCCAGACGTATGTGCCACCATGTGCATCTGGCTTATGTCGGTACTGGGGAGTCGAACCTCGATTTAGGCTTCACAGGCAAGCTCTTAACTGCTAAGCCATCTCTCCAAATATCCTATTGGGATATTTTTAAAAAATATTTATTTATTTGAAGAGAGAAAGGGGGAGAGAGAGAGAGAGAATGGGCATACCAGGACTTCCTGCCACTGCAAACAACTTCCAGACGCACAACTTTGTGCATCTGGCTTTATGTGGGTACTGGGGAATTGAACTCAGTCTGTCAGGCTTTGCAACCAAGTGTCTTTAAGCACTGAGCCATCTCTCCAGCCTCTATTGGGGGATATTTATATTCAAACTACGATGCCCTGTTCCTACTCTCAGTCCTTGGTAAAGTCTGTACCTTATTTAGAGAAGTGACAGTGTGGACTTAAAATAGGGAGATGGCACAGTGGTAAGATACTTGCTGCACAAGCATGAGAACCTGAGATCGAATCCCTGACACCCATGTCCAAGCTTGGAGTGGTGGCTCATGCCTGTGATCCCCGTGATGGAGAGTTGGAGAAAGGATGATCCTCAGGGCTTGCTGGCTAGCTTGTCTGGCCAGATCAATGAGCTCTAGTTTCCATGAGACACCCTGTCTCAAAAATACAGTAGATGAAGCCGGGTGTGGTTGTGCACGCCTTCAATCCCAGCACTTGGGAGGCAGAGGTAGGAGGATTGCCGTGAGTTCAAGGCCCCCCTGAGACTAATAGTAAATTCCAGGTCAGCCTGGACCAGAGTGAGACCCTACCTCGAAAAAACCAAAATAAGTAAGTAAGTTAATAAGTAAATAAATAAATAAAAGGTAGATGGACTGAAGAGATGGCTCAGCTGTTAAGATGCTTGCCTGCAAAGCCCAAGGACCCAGATTTCATTCCCCAGTACCCATGTAAAGCCAGATGCACAGTGGCACATGTGCCTGGAGTTCATTTGCAGCAGCTGGAGGTCCTGGCATGCCCATTCTCTCTGTCTGTCTCTCTCTCACTTATATCTCTGTCTCTCTGCTTGCAAATAAAGAAAAACAATTTTTTTTTTTAAATAAGGTAGAGCGTGACAGAGGAAGACACTCAAGGTCAACCTCACAGACACGAGCACCTTCATATGCATGGACACGTACACACATGTGTGTGTACCTACACAAAGACACCCACACACATATACAAATGACTGGTACCTCACGGGTTCTAATTCAGTAGGTCTTGAGTGTGGTCCCAGGGTTTGCATTCCTCACTTGCTCCTGGAGGATGCCAATGGCTTTGGTTGGAGAACCACACTCTGGGGGAACAGTGGTTCCCACGAAGCAGGGCTCTCAGCTTTCACTGCACACTGGAACCACCCAAACCCTTCAAGATTCACATGCCAGCTGTGCCCCCCCCCAGAAGTTGGCTTGTGTTGTTTCAATGTCCAGGCATTGGTGTTTTCTTTCTTCCTCCCTCCCTCCCTTCCTTCCTCCTTTCCTCTCTTTCTTCTTTTTTTTCTTTTCATTTTTTGTTTTTTTCAAGGTAGGGTCTTGCTGACCTGGAATTCGCTATGTAGTCTCAGGGTGGCCTCGAACTCACCACAATTCTCCTATCTCTGCCTCCCAAGTGCTGAGATTAAAGGCGTTCCACCACACCAGGTTCGCTCTTCCTTCCTTCTTTCCTTCCTTCCTTCCTTCCTTCCTTCCTTCCTTCCTTCCTTCCTTCCTTCCTTTCTTTTTAAAAAAGATTTTATATTTATTTATTTATGACAGACAGAGGGAGTGAGAAAAGATAGAGTGAGAATGGGTGTGCCAGGGCTTCTATCAACTTCAAACAAACTTCCAGACGCATGCGCCACCATGTGCATTTGGCTTACGTGGGACCTGGAGAATTGAACCAGGGTTCTTAGGCTTTGCAGGCATGTGCCTTAACTGCCAAGCCCTCTTTCTTCCTTTCTTTTTTAATTTGAGAGAGAGAGAGAATGGGTGCACCAGGGTCTCTCAGCCACTGTGAACAAACTCCAGACACATGTGCCCCCTTGTGTTTTCAAGGGAGGGAGAGAGGGAAAGAGAGAAGGAGAGAATGGGCATATCAGGACCTCTAGCAACTGCAAACAAACTCCAGATGCATGCATCATTTTGTGCATCTGGCTTTACGTTAGTACTGGAGAATCGAACCTGGGTCATTAGGCTTTGCAAGCAAGCGCCTTAACCACTGAGCCATCTCTCCAGCCTTGGCATCTTCTTAAAAGTCCTTCTGAGTTACTGATGTTCATTCTGGTTGAAGGCCACTGCTTAGAACTCTGTCAGTAGGGAATCTACGCAGGCAGCAGGTTGTTGAAGGAGAAATAAAGGTCCCTTTTACCTAATATTCAGCGACATAATGACTTCTGCTTTCAACCTCAAAACCTCCAGCATCACCGGCCAATCTGCTCAGCTCTCTCCAGATGCTAATTGAGTTTCCTTTTGGGGCCAGTGCCTGTGCTTTGGTGGCTTTTCTATGACCAAGCTGTGGGTGGGAAACTACGGCGATGTGGGGATCTTTTGGAAGGCTGATGACAGGTCTACCTTGCAGTGGTGTGTTTTCTTACAGACGCTAATCTATGTTGATTTCACTTAAGTTTGCAGCAGTGTGTTTCATGACCTAGGCCCTTGCATAATTATGCAATGGAAATGTATTTGAAATTGCTTAATGGTTGCATATGGGTAGGATTTGCTGAAGTATTCGATGTACTTTTTTTTTTTTTGTCGTCTTTCACTCTAGCCCAGGCTGATCCAGAGCTCACTCTGTAGTAGTCCCAGGTTGGCTTTGAACTCTCAGTGATCTTCCTACCTCTGCCTCCTGAGTGCTAGAATTAAAGGCATGTGCCTTTAATGAAATTTATTTATTTATTTATTTGAGAGAGAGAGAGGGAGAGAGAGAGAGAGAGAGAGAAAAATGGGCACGCCAGGGCCTCCAGCCACTGCAAACGAACTCCAGACACATGCGCCCCATTGTGTATCTGGCTTACATGGGTCCTGGAGAGTTGAACTGAGATCCTTTGGCTTTGCAGGCAAACGCCTTAACCACTAAGCCATCTCTTCCAGCCCTTGTTTCACTTTTTGAATTATAACTCAGAAAAGTGGCAGGTTCTGCAGAGAGTGGGAGCAGCTGCACCAAGAAAGGAGCTTTTTTTTTTTTTTTTTTTTTGGAGAGAGAGGAAAGCAGATAGAGATGGGTGCACCAGCAGCCTCTAAGGGGGAGAACGAAATCCAGATGTGTGCGCTCCCTTGTGGTCAAGTGCGGCATTGCGCCCTTGCATAACTTTGCATCTGGCTAAATGTGGGACCTGGAGATTGGAACCTCTGGAGATTGGAGCCAGCGTTCTTAGGCTTAGGAGGCAGGCGCCTTAACCACTAAGCCATCTCTCCAGCCCTCGATGTACTTTTAAAAAGTCCTCATTTTGTTGGATTATTTTGGAAATGGGCTTCAGATATATATATATATATTAGAGTTTTCTGTTCCCCTTTCATTGTGGAGAGGAAGGAAAGTGCCCTGTGTAACCTAAAAGCAATAGCGCTGTGTAGAAAACTGCTGTGCGTGGTCTTGAAGGATGATTCAATCTCTTTTTCTCCACTCTGTGCATATGTGTGGGGGGGGCTGGGGATGGAACCCAGGGCCTTGTCCAGGCGAGGCAAATACTCCACAACTCAGCCACATCCCCAAGGACCAAGGTGATTGCATCTATCTGACAATTCATTGTTTAGGAAATAAGTAGTGAGGTTTGCCTCAATATTCAAGGAATGTAAAATAAAAACTTGAAAAAAAATCCTCTAAGAAAGCTGAATATTGCCGGGCGTGGTGGCGCATGCCTTTAATCCCAGCACTCGGGAGGCAGAGGTAGGAGGATCGCCGAGAGTTCAAGGCCACCCTGAGACTACATAGTTAATTCCAGGTCAGTCTGGACCAGAGTGAGACCCTACCTCGAAAAACCAAAAAAAAAAAAAAAAGAAAGCTGAATGTCTACATATTGGTTCTCACCGAGATTTTTCTAAAGGCAGGCATGGTGGAACATGGCTGTAATCCCAATACTTGGGAGGCCGAGGCAAGAGGATCAGCTGAAAGTTTAGGGCCAGCCTGGGCTACATAGGGAGTTACATAAGGCCACCCTGGGATACATAGTGTGAGAGTGTGGGTTGTATGCAATATATCCCCCATAGCCTCACGTGTTTGTGATTGAGTTTCATATTTCATCCCCAGCTGGTTGAGCCTTTGTGGGGGTAGAGTCTTGCTGGAGGAAGTGTGTTGCTGGCAGTGGGCCTTAGGGTGTTTACAGCCCAGCCCTGCTTGCCACACTCAGCTCACTCTCTCTACTTCCTCCCTGCTGACATGGAGATGCAATGCCTGGCTGTCTGCTCCTGCCATGTTTTCCCTGCCATGATGAAATTTCCTCCTCAAAATCTATAGTCTGGAAATAAACTCTTTCCTTCCATAAGCTGCTTCTGGTAGGGTGTTCTGTCTGAGTAATGAAGAGGTAATTGCTACAGAGATTCAGTCTCAAAGAAAGGAAGGAGAGAGAATGAGAGAGGGGGAGAGAGAGAGAGAGAGAGAAGTTGTATCCACACATAGGAGAGATTTAGAGGTGGGGCTGGAGAAGGCATCACCTATAGAAACTTGAATAAGTACTATTCCCAAAAGAGACAGCTAGGGCTGGAAAGATGGCTTAGTGGTTAAGGTGCTTACCTGAGAAGTCTAAGAACCCAGGTTTGGTTCCCCAGGACCCACGTAAACCAGATGCACAAGGTGGTGCATGCGTGTGTAATTCCTTTGCAGTGACTGGAGGCCTTGATGTCCCCATTCTCTCTCTCTTTCTGCCTCTTAAATAAATAAATAACTGGGACAGCTGATTATCCCCTGTGAAAGCCATGTTGCCAAATTGCCTCAGTTTCTAGGAGAAGCCTAAGCCAAAGATTGTAATATAAGCTTCCCCAATTTTCAAACGCATGCTTGAATGAAATAAATTCCATGTAGGCTAAATCAGTCTGTGGGCTGTTTGCAGACCACATCAATGACCTTGTTCAACCTCATTATTTTACAGAAGAGGAAACGTGCCCCAGAGGGATGATCGATTTAAATAAAGGCAGTTGACTCTGAGATCTTTGGCCCTGGGGTGATCACAGCATGGTAAGGGAAAGGCATGAAAGGGGCGGGTTGTGATGGAGAGGTTCCCAGCATGCTGTGGGAAGGAAGAAGGGTTGGCCTCATGCAGCCTGTGGCGCAGGAACGACCTCCCTCCAGAGAGGCCTTCTCAGCCAAGTGTTGACAGGACTAGGAGTCACCCAGTCGGAACGGAGATGCTTCAGCAAAGACCCCAGGGGCTTCGTGGTTGGAGAACTGCAAGAGGCAGTAGAGCTGAACCCAGGTGTAGAACCTGAAGGTCACAGGCAGACCCAGAGAGAGACGAGGCAACCAGGAGATGCATTTTCACTGTGATAAAGGGAAAAAAGCAACAACAACAAAAAGATGAGTTCAGTGTCTGAGAATCCGAGAGTGGGGCTTAGCCAAGCCTGAGAAAAGGGTGACATGTCAGGTGATGAAATAGTCTGTTTTTTTTTTTTTTTTGAGATAGGGTCTCTAGCTCAGGCTGACCTGACCTGGAATTCACTATGTAGTCTCAGGGTGGCCTTGAACTCACAGAGATCCTCCTACCTCTGCCTCCCGAGTGCTGGGATTAAAGGCGTGCGCCACCACGCCTGGCTGTTTTTGTTTTTTCTTCCCCTACTCGCTCTGAAATGAGCGTCTCTGGCTCTGTCCTCAGAGCTGCCGAGAGGTCCTGATCACTGCATGGAAGAGGCTCCTTTGCTCTCGGCCATTCAGCTCCCTGACATAAACTTAGGAGGAAATGGCTGTGGATGGTCCAGGCTGGGACAGTGGTAATGAGGGGCTTGCCATACACGTGACAGGGTACCAAGAGTGGTACTCTTTGTTGTTGTTGTTGTTGTTTTTGACCTGGAGCTCACTCTGTAGCCCAGGCTGGCCTCGAACTCATGGTGATTCTCCTACTTCAGCTTCCTCAGTGTGTGAGCTACCACTCCTGGCTTCTGGACGCCTGTTGCTGGGGAGACTAACGCTACCCGCAAACACATCTTAAATGGCTATTTATTTTTATTTCTATTTAGTTTATTTAGTTTGTTCTTTCTCCTTCCCTCCTTCTTCCCTTCCTTCCTTGCTTGCTTGCTTTTTTTGAGGTACGGTCTCACTCTAGCCCAGGCTGGCCTGGGAACTTAGTCTGCAGTGCCAGGCTGGCCTCAAACTCACAGTGATCCCATCTATCTCTGCCTCCCAAGTGCTGGGATTAAAGGCATGCACCACCAGCCCCTTTTTAAAAAAAATGTTTTTAAATTTAATTAATTAATATATTTGAGAGAGCAGGAGAGGCAGAGAGAGAGTGAGAGAAAGAGAGAGAGAGAGAGAGGGAGAGAATGGGTGTGCCAGGGCCTCCAGCCACTGGAAACAAACTCCAGACACATGTGCCACCTTGTGCATCTGGCCCATGTGGGACCTGGAGAATTGAGCCTGGGTCTGCAGGCTTTGCAGACAAGTGCCTCAACCACTAAGCCATTTCTCCAACCCAGCCTCTTTTTTTTTTAAATTGTTTATTTTTATTCATATATTAGCAAGAAAGAGAGAGAGAGAGAGAATAGGTGCACCAGGGCCTCCAGCCACTGCAAACAAACTCCAGATGCATGTCCCACCTTGTACATCTGGCTTACGTGGGTCCTGGAGAATCGAGCCTCAAACTGGGGTCCTTAGGCTTCACAGGCAAGCGATTAACTGCTAAGCCATCTTTCCAGCCCTCTTTTAAAAATATTATTTATTTATTTGAGAGAGAGAAAGAGAAAAACAGAGAGAGAAAGAGGCAGAAATGGCTTCACAGTTAAGGCGCTTGCCTGCGAAACCAAAGGTCCCAGATTTGATTTCCCAGAACCATTGTAAGCCAGATGCACAAGGTGGTGCATGCATCTGGAGTTTATTTGGCATGGCTAGAGTCCCTGGTGCATCCATATTCTCTCTCTCTGCCTCTTTCTCTCTATTTCTCTCTCAAATAAATAAATAAAATATATAAAAGATTTAAAAAAAGAAAGTGGCAGAGAGAGAGAGAGAGAGAGAGAGAGAGAGAGTGAGTGAGTACCAGGTGCTCCAGGGCTTCCTGCCATTGTAAAAGAACTCCAGATGCATGTGCCACTTAGTGCATCTGTTTTTACATGGGTATTACGGAACTGAACCTGGGCCATCAGGCTTTGTAAGCAAACACGTTTAACCATTGAGCCATCTCTCTAACCCTCTTTCCCCCCCCCTCGGGTTTCTAAGGTAGGGTCTCGCTGTAGTCCAGGCTGACCTGGAATTCACTATGTAGTCTCAGGATGGCTTCAAACTCATAGTGATCCTCCTACCTCTCTGCCTCCTGTGTGATGGGATTAAAGGCATGTGCCACCAAGCCTGGCTCATTTATTTATTTAAATTTTTTTTCATTTAAAAATTTTTTTTATTTTATTTGAGTGAAAGAGAGAGAGAGAGAGCAAGCCACTGCAAATGAACTCCAGATACATGAGCCACCTCATGCATCTGTCTTACGTGGGTACTGGGAATTGAACCTAGGTCCTTTGGCATTGCAGGCAAGCACCTTAACCACTAAGCCATTTCTCCAGCCCAAGAAGTCATTTTTGAATGTATTCGCACGTGCCGTTTGAAGGTTCCCTGCTGACGGAAGTTTCTGCCGCACACCTTACACACGTAGGGTCTGGAGTTCGTGTGGATGCGTAGGTGGACATTGGGGGTCCCCTTGTGACTGAAATGTTTGCTACAGTGTTCGCATTTGTATGGCTTCTCCCTCGTGTGGATCCGCTTGTGGCCAAAGAGAATGGACTTGTGGGCAAGCGTCTTGTGGCAGGTTTTGCACTTGTAGGGCCTCTCGCCTGTGTGGGTGTGCTAGTGAACGCGGAGGGCTGAAATCTGCAGGAAGCCTTTCTTGCAGAAATTACACTGAAATGGTCTCTCTCCTGTGTGTGTTCTCTGGTAGATGATAAACTGAGATTTATAAACAAAGCTCTTCTTGCACACACCACACACATGGGGTTGTCTCTCAGTTGCTTGGCTTAGAGGCTTAGCAGACTCTAACTTGGCTTTTCCAGAACATTCTACGTTGTCTAAATACATGGCCCCTCCTGTCTGGTGTGCTTCATTGGACCCTTCTAAGACTCCCAAGATCTTCATTCTCAGCTACATCCTCTCTCTCCAGAATGTGGAAGGATGTGCTAGTCTCCATGTGTATTTCTTCTTGGGGCAGCTCCTCTTCCTTTATCGTCACAGAATCCACAGGACCCTGTGGGAGCTGGGGTTCCTGGACTGTAGGCAATGCTGCCTCTTTCCTGTTTTCCATCAGGTCCTCCTCCAAAGTCTGCCTGCATCTCGGATACCCCAGGTCTCCTTTCTCAGCAATGGTCTCTAGCAGAATTTCTTCAGCCTGGCCAGCGGCTGGCTCGTGGAGCTCTGGAAGCTTGTGCAGCTGTGTGCTGTCCTGGGGCTTGTGGGACAGGTCTGCACACCATCCCAACTCAACGGCCTTGACTTTGGCCGCCTCAACATCTGGGTTTCGAACTAAGAATGGCTGTTCCTCTGAGATGATGATGGACCATCTCTGGGGTCTCTGATTGTTTCCCAGCAACTCCTCCAGCTCTTTGCAGCTCTTCACCCCGCTCTCCTTTATCAAGACCTGAAACTCCAGGGGCATGGAGAGCACAAACTGCTCCAACACCAGCTGCTGCAGGATCTCCCTTCCTTAGTGTTCAGGTCCAGCCTCAGCCATTGACGACACTATTTGTTGAGCCTCCTGAGATCCTGGACGGGGTCTGCCATCCCTGAGGGGGTGTCCTCTCTGAATTTCAGGTGCCAGGTCTCGGGGTCGTGGTCTTGCTTTCCTGCCTGGGTTTCCTGGGATGTTAAAGATGGTGGCTGCTCTGACCAGAGGGTGTCCTGGGGCTTTTGTTGATCTGGCTGAGATGGTTTATATATAGCCATAGTTAATGGAGAATATTTCGTCTCTGACAAGTTCTTTCGAACCTGGTGCCTAAGTGACGTCTGGACAAGTTGACTCTGTTTTCTATAAGACACACTTTATTTGGAAATCTGCAGGTCTCACCGCCCATGCATCCTCTCTCCTGCTGCCCCTTTGTGTGCTTTCTGGAAGCTTCTAAATATTTATTTTTTATTATTGACAACTTCCATAATTATAGACAATAAAGAATGATAATTCCCTCCCTCCCTCCACTTTCTCCCTCATAACTCCACTGTCCATCATATCCCCTCCCTCTCTCAATTAGTCTGTCTTTTATTTTGATGTCATCAACTTGTCCTCCTATTTTTTATTTATTAGAGACAGAGAAAGGGAAAGAGAGAGAGGGATAGTGAGAATGGGCACACCAAGGCTTCTATCCACTGCAAACAAACTCCAGACACATGCGCCCCCTTGTGCATCTGGCTTACGTGGGACCTGGAGAATCAAACTGGGGTCCTTGGGCTTTGCAGGCATGTGCCTTAACCACTAAGCCATCTCTCCAGCCCCATCTTTTCCTCCTATTATCATGGTCTTGTGTAGGTAGTATCAAGCACTGCAAGGTCATGGATATCCAGGCCATTTGTGTCTGGAGGAGCACGTTGTAAGGAGTCCTACCCTTCCTTTGGCTCTTAGATTCTTCCCACCACCTCTTCCACAACAGACCCTGAGCTTTGGAGGGTATGATAGAGATGCTTCAGTGCTAAGCACTCCTCTATCACTTCTTTTCAGCACTATGGTGCCTTTTGAGTCATCCCGGAGGTCTCCGCCATCTAAAAAGAGAATCTTCTCTAACGAATATTTAATTTTAAAAATATTTTATTTATTTATTTATTTATTTATTTGAGAGAGAAAGAGGCAGAGAGAGAAAGAGGGAGTGAGAATGGGCACACCAGGGCCTCTAGCCACTGCAAACCAACTCCAGACCCATGTGCTACCTTGCACATCTGGCTATACATGTGTACTGGGGAATTGAACCTGGGTCCTTTGGCTTTGCAGGCAGGTACCTTAAATGCAAAGTCATCTCTCTAGCCCCTATTTAATTTTTTTTTCAAGGTAGGGTCTCTCTCTAGCCCAGGCTGACCTGGAATTCACTCTGTAGTCTCAGGGTGGCCTTGAACTCACGGTGATCCTCCTACCTTTTCCTGGGATTAAAGGTTGCACCACCATGCCCGGCTCCTATTTAATTTTTAAAAGCAGCAAGTTGGGCTACGGTTAAAGGCAGTTGCTAGCCCATTTTTTATTTCCCAGTGTCCATGTAAAGACAGACCCCAAAAGTGACATATCTATCTGGCATTTGTTTGCATCAGCAAGAGGCCCTGGTACATGTGTGCACATGCACACATACAGGCAAAGAAATGAATAAATAAAAATATTTTTAAAAGAAAAAGAAAGATACTGAGGTAATATTGACTCAACATAAATTCACCATTTAACTACTTCTAAGTGATATTCAGTGAGTTTTTTAGTATCAAGGTTGTGCAACCATTACTGCTGTTTAACTCCAGGATGTACTCAATGTCCTTTAGAGAAACTCCATACCCATTACATAGTTCCTACTCTTTCCCCTGCCCTCAGCTTCTGGAAAGCTATCTACTTCCTGTGTTATGGATTTGCCTGTTGTGGGCATTTCATATAAATTGAAATTGAATGATGCAATACATGACCTTTTCTGATTGGCTACTTCTTTTCCTTCTCCTTCTTCTTCGTTTTCAAAAAAATATTTTATTTTAATTAATTAATTTATTTGACAGAGAAAGAGGTAGATTGAGAGAGAGAGAGAGAGAGAGTGAGAATGGGTGCACCATGGCCTCCAGCCATTGCAAATGAACTCCAGATGCATGTGCCACCTTGTGCATTTGGCTAACATGGGTTCTGGGGAATTGAACCTGGGTCCTTTAGCTTTGCAGGCAAGCACCTTAACTGCTAAGCCATCCCTCCAGCCCTCTTCTTCATTTTTTTTGGAGGTAGGGTCTTACTCTAGCTCAGGCTGATCTAGAATGCACTATGTAGTCTCAGGGTGGCTTCAAACTCACAGTGATCCTCCTACCTCTGCCTCTTGACTGGGACTAAAGGCGTGTGCCACCACACCCGGCCCAGATTGGCTTCTTCTTGAGAGAGATTGAGATTGAGAGCTAGAGAGAGAGAGAGAGAGAGAGAGTATGGTGTGCCAGAGTCTCTTGCCACTATCAACAAATCCCTCCAAATCCATAATCTACTTTGTGCATCTGGCTTTATGTGAGTATGGGGAAATCAAACTCCAGCTGTCAGGCTTTGCAAGCCAGCACTTTTTTTTTAATTTTAATTTTTTTATTGACAACTTCTATAATTGTAGACAATATCCCATGGTAATTCCCTCCCTCCACCCACTTTCCCCTTTAACTCCACTCTCCATCATATTCCCTCCCCCTCTCCATCAGTCTCTCTTTTATTTTGATGTCATGATCTTTTCCTCCTCTTATGATGGTCTTGTGTAGGTCAGACACTGTGAGGTCATGGATATCCAGGCCATTTTGTGTCTGGAGGAGCACGTTGTAAGGAGTCCTACCCTCCCTTTGGTTCTTAGAATCTTTCTGCCACTTCTTCTGCAATGGACCCTGAGCCTTGGAAGGTATGTTAGAGATATTTCAGTGCTGAGCACTCCTCTGTCACTTCTTCTCAGCACCATGGTGCCTTCTTAGTCATCCCAAAGTCACAGCCATCTGAAAAGAGAAGCTTCTCTAAGCAAAAGTGAGAGTAGCATTAATATACGGGTATGAACATTAAGAGAAGTGCCTACCAGGCAGTTTGGTGAGCGTAGTATATACATTTAGCCAGACACCAGCAGATGTTACACCCCTAGGGCTCATGACTACCCCTGTTGTAGGTTTTCAGTATCAGGGATGTATTCCCTGCCATGGAGTGGGCCTCCAGTCCAATTAGAGAGTGGCTGGTTTCCCCCATAACAGACATGCCACTATTGCACCCGTTGGTTCATTTGGCGTGGCTGGCCAAATTTAAAGCTTGCAGTTTCCATTGTTGAGTATCTTCACTGGTGTTTTCTCTCTCTTTCATTGAACTGCACACAGCATAGCTTTGTCCAGCTTTCTGTCAGCTGGTCCACATGGAGGAGGCTTTCAGCTCAGCTCCAGCAGGATTTCTTAGTGACCTTGCAGCCCAAGTATGTGGAGTCTTCAGCATTAGGGTCTTACCATCTATTCCTGGTGGGAAAGCAAGGGCCTCGGCAATGGCCTGAAATGTTTTGTGGGTATCAGGGACCTCCCTGGCCAACAACTCACTGGAAGGTATCCCCTCCCTGGCACTGAAAATTTTCTAGTAACAATCTATTGCTTCTGAGTGTTCCATTGTCCAGAAAAGTAGGTTTTCATATGACTTATTTTTATCCTCTTAGATTTTGATTAGCCCTCCCTCCACCTTTTTTTTACTCAATCCCTTCCCCTGACTTCACTTAGGCCTTTTCACCCCCATTAATCTATTCTTCTACTTATATATATACAATATCATCCTATTAAGTCCCCCCTCCCTTTCTATTCCCTTTTTATCCCCTTTCTAGCTTACTGTCTTCTGTTACTGAGTTTTATTCCTACTCACATAGAAGTCCAATCATTTGTAACTAGGATCCACATATGAGCAAGAACATGTGATGTTTGGCTTTCTGGGCCTTTCTATACCTCTCTTTTATCCCCTTTCCAGATCCATCTGTTTTCCTGCAAATTTACTAAGTTTTATTTTTCTTTTAAAAATATTTCCAATCATGGTGGCGCTAGCTTTTAATCCCAGCACGGGAGGCAGAGGTAGGAGGATTGGAGTTCTGGGCCACCCTGAGACTACTAAGATAATCCAGGTCAGCCTGGACCAGAGTGAAATTTCATCGAAAAACCATTTTTCTTTATAAATATATTATTTATTTATTTTTTTGACAGAGAAAGAGGGGGAGAAAGAGAGAGAATATGGGTGTGCCAGGGCCTCCAGCCACTGCAAATGAACTCCAGACACATGTACCCCCTTGTACATCTGTCTAGCATTGGTCCTAGGGAATTGAACCTGGGTCCTTTGGCTTTGCAGGCAAATGCCTTCCTTCATAACTCATCATAACTTCATTTTTCTTTACCTCTGAGTGAGTAGAACTCCATTGTGTAAATGTGTGACATTTTCATTATCCACTCATCAGTTGAGGGACATCTAGGCTGGTTTCATTTCCTAAGCAAGCCAGCACTTTAACTGAAGTGTCATCTCTTCAGCCCCTGATTGGCTTTTCTTTTGCCTTGCATCATGGCTTTCTTTTGCATGTTCATATTTGTGTAGGTACACATGCACACGCGTACATGTGGAGGCCTGAGATCAGTGGCAGGTGACTTCCACAGGTGCTTTAAACATGATGTTTGAGACAAGTTCTCTCACTGAACCTAGAGCTCACCATTAGGCCAGGCGAGCTCACCAGCAAGCACTGGGGCTCTTCCTGTCCCTGCTTTCCCAATGCTGGGATGACCACCATGCCTGGCTTTTTAATGGGTTCTGGGGATCTGAACTCAGATTCTCAGCCTTGTGTCAAGCACTTTACTCACTGAGCCATATCCCCAGCGCCCAGCATCATTTTTTAAATTTATTTTTTATTTTTTTTAATTTTTCTTATTTTTGGAGAGAGACGCAGAGAGAGACAGACAGAGAGAGAGGGAGAGGGAGACAGAGAATGGGCGCGCCAGCAGTCTCTCAGCTGCTGTGAACGAAATCCAGATGCGTGCACCCCCTTGTGGGCAAGTGCAGCATTGCGCCCTTGCGTCACTGCATCTGGCTAAACATGGGACCTGGAGATTGGAACCAGGTTCTGAGGCTTAGCAGGCAGGCACCTTAACCGCTAAGCCATCACTCCGGCCCTTTTTTTGTTTTTTTGAGGTAGGGTCTCACTCTGGTCCAGGCTGACCTGGAATTCACTATGTAGTCTCAGAGTGGCCTCGAGCTCACAGTGATCCTCCTACCTCTGCCTCCAGTGCTGGGATTAAAGGCATATGCCACCACGCCTGACTCTTTTTTATTTTTATATGTATTTTTGCTTTGTTTTGTTTTGGTTCTTAGAGGTAGAGTCTTGCTGTAGTTCAGGCTGACAGAATTCACTATGTAGTCTCAGGGTGGCCTTGAACTCAACGTGATCCTCCTACCTCTGCCTCCTGAGTGCTGGGATTAAAGGCGTGTACGCCACCACACTCAGTATGCCTTCTTCTACCTTTGCTTAGTGCCCTGTCTGGAACTTCTAGTTCAATAGAAATGGTGAGAGGGCATCCTTATCTGATTCCTGACCGCAAGGGGAAAGCTTTTAGCTTTTTACAGTGAGTATAATGTTAGTAAACCATTTTTTCAAAAATATTATTTATTTATTTGTTTGAGAGAGGGAGACAGAGAGAAGGAGGGGAAGAGGCACATAGAATGGGCGTGTCAGGGCCTCCCTCCAGCCACTGCAAATGAACTCCAGATGCTTGTGTCACTGTGCAGCTGGCTTATATGGGTCCTGAGGAATTGAACCTGGGTCCTTAAGCCCTGTAAAGCAGTTTAAAATTTATTATTATTATTTATTGAATCTTTTATTATTATTATTTTTAAAAATCTTTATTATTTTTTTCTTTTTAAAATCTTTTTTATTATTATAAACCATTTTTTTAATTTAATGTGCACGCATGTGTTTGTGTGCAGTATGTGTGAGTACAGGCATGCATGTGCTGTAGCATGCTTGTGAAGGTCAGAGGACCACCTCCAGGTCAGTCCTATGTCATCTGAAGTGGGGTTGCTCTTTCTGGATTTTCCCTCTGCTGTTCTTTGCCGCACTCACCATGGGTTTTCCAGGAAATTCTCCTGTCTCTTCCTCCCATCTTCCTATCAGAGTCATGCTGAGATCACTGAAGCCCTCCAGGGCTTTCAGGCTTCGGGCTTATGTGAGTTCTGGGGATCGAACTTGGGAACTTCAACCTCAGTGGTGAGTGCTTTGTCTACTGAACCAGCCCATAGCCTCTGAACCATTTTTCACTGTTGCCCTTATAACAGTCCATGAAGCGATCCTTCTGCTCTTAGGTTGTTTAGTGGAGAGGCAGGGTTTTAAAGTGGCCCAGGCTGACCTGGAATTTACTATGTAGTCTCAAGTGACCTCAAATTCACATTGATCCTCCTACCTCTGCCTCCTGAGTGCTGGGATTAAAAGTGTGCACCACCACACCTGGCTGAATTTTTTTTTTTCAGTTGATTTTCTTGTTTCTATGGGATAAGTTGTGTGTTTCCCTCCTGACTCTATGAATACATGAGTTTTCTTTTGTTCCTGACACTAAATATCTGGTGTCTTTTTCCAAACCTCCCTCCTCCAATTTTTTTTTTTCTTTTTCTAATTTTTTTTAAACTTTATTTTATTTTTATTTATTTATTAGAGACAGAGAGAGGTGGAGAGAGAAAGAGAGAGAAAGAGTGAAAATGGATGTGCCAGGGCCTCTAGCCACTGCAAATGAACTCCAGACGCATGAGCCCCTTGTGCATCTGGCTAACGTGGGACCTGGAGAATTGAACCGGGGTCCTTAGTCTTCACAGGCAAGTGCCTTAACCTCTAAGCCATCTCTCCAACCCTTTTGTTTTGTTTTTTGTTTTGTGTTTTGATTTTTCAAGGTAGGGTCTCACAGTAGCTGAGGCTGACCTGGAATTCACTATGTAGTCTCAGGGTGGCCTCTAACTCATGGTGATCCTCCTACCTCTGCCTCCCAAGTGCTAGGATTAAAGGCGTGCACCACCACGCCTGGCTTTCTTTTTTCTTTTTCTTTTATTCTTTTCTTTTCTTTTCTTTCTTTCTTTTTTTTCTTTTTCTTTTTTTTTTTTTTTTTTTTTTTTTTGAGGTAGGGTCTTGTTTTAGGCCAGGTTGGCCTGGAATTCACTATGCAGTCTCTGGCCTTTAACTCGGCGATCCTCCTACCTCTGCCTCCAGAAATTAAATCCAGAAATTAAATCCAATTCTGATGTCAATTGCTCAAAGTTACCCATATCCTGTAGCTCAATTCTGTAAGACTACCCCTGCTTTAGATACCCGACACATGCAAGGTCCTCAGGCCACCCACATTTCTGCCTGACAAATTCAGGCATTTCCACAACTACACCCCCAGGTTTGATGGCTCAGTAGAATGACCTACAGAACTCATTCTGTTTTAATTCTAACTCCTTCCAGTCAAGGATAAAGCACACAGCTTGAGACCACATGGAAGAGATGCATCAGGCAATGACCGTGATAATTACTCAGTAAATATTTATATGAATGGTATCCCCTAACCGCCACCAAGAGGCATTGTCAATGTTTTAGTTGTGGATTGTGATTAGTTGTGTTTGTTGTTGTTTCCGTAGCAACTAAAGCGAATTGCCCCTAGTCATCACTGTTTTCTGTCTCCGCGGTCCTGACTTGTAACAACCTCTTAGAGTGGCTGTCCGGGGGTTCATATAGTTGGATCTCCTCAAGAGTCAAACCAGAGCTGACAACTATACAGCCATCCAATGACCTTGACCGTTATAACATTTAAACTAGCTAACGCAGAAAATAGACCTTTACTTCCAAGGACTCAGGTCTAAAAGGTGAATGCTAAACTCCTAACGACATTGTGCAGAGCACGAAAGCTTCCAAAGAGTTAATTCCAAGGCGCCACTTCTATTAACCTTGGCATCTGGATATAAAAACTAAATTTGGGACCTCAATTACCTGATTGAGTCCCACATAGCCTTAGCCAGCAGTAATATTGATGAGGGCAGCAATCACGTCTCTCACTTGGAGACCCAATTACAGTCCCAGCCTCAGCAATCCGTCCTTCAAGTGCATCCGGAAGTGGCATTATTTTTTCTTTTGTTCTGTGGCGGAGTGTGTGGTTGTGAGTGATTAACCCCCCGCGCTCCACTGCGCAGCCCTGCTTGGGTAAGGATGCGTGATGCTACTCGTCTTTGCCCAGTCTTCCACAGGTAGGAGGCAGGCAGTGTTACTATGACCCATCCTCGTTACAACTCCAGAAATAGGGTTTGCCTGGCCCATTCATCAGGTGACAAAGCTGAGGTTGAAGAGGATCAATCGAGGTGCGCACAGTGGTGCGTGCCTGTTATCCCAGCACTTGGGAGTCTGAGGCAAGAAGATTGTGAATTCAAAGGCAGCCTGGGATAAAAGGGAGACTGGTGGGTGTTTGTTTGTTTGTTTGTTTGTTTGTTTGTTTGTTTTGTTTTGTTGAAGGGCCTCACTCTAGCCCAGGCTGATCTGGAATACACTATGTAGTCTCAGGCTGGTCTTGAACGCACAATGATTTTCCTACCTCAACCTTCCAAGTGTTGGGATTAAATGCATGCACCACCACCACACCCAGTTATCATTATAGTTTTAAAATATTTAATTAATTTATTTAATTGCAAGCAGAGTGATAGAGAAGAGAGACAGAGAGAATGGTCACGCCAGGATCCTCCAGCTGCTTCAAATAAACTCCAGATGCATGTGCCACTTTGTGTATCTGGCTTTATGTGGTACTGGGGAACTGAACCCAGGTTGTTAAGCAGGCAAGCACCTTAACTGCTGAGCCATCTCTCCAGCCCTGAGACTGATTTTTTTTTTTATGTTGTTGTTATTTGTTTGTTTGGTTTTCAAGATAGGGTCTCGCTCTCGCTCAGGCTGACCTGGAATTCACTTTGTATTCTCAGGGTGGCCTCGAACTCACAGTGATCCTCTCTGCCTCCCGAGTGCTGGAATTAAAGGGTTGCAGCTAGGGAAATGACTCAGTGGGTGAGAGCACTCGCTGCACAAGCATGGAGGCCTGGGCTTGACCTTTAGCACCTATGTAAAAAGTGGAGCATGGCTGAGCATGCCTGTAAACCCAAGGGTTGAGGGTGCCACTGAGTTCCAGGCTCCATGAGAGATTCTGTCTCAAGAAAATATAGTGGGAGAACAACGGAGGACACCCAGCATCCTACTCCGAGGCTCTGCACATGTGCACATGGGCTGTTCAAGTCTATGTGTGCGCACGCACGCACACACACCCACACACACCACAATACTAAGCTACACATACACACGCACACACCAAAATAAAAAAGAAGTAGATTAATTTTCCTGCCTGTGTCATCCATCTGGTGAGGGATAAAGAGATGAGTCTCAGAAATTTTCCAAGGGTCACACCTTCCAGAGGTAGAAACTTCTTCTACTTGGTTTATGGTTTAAGGAAGGTGGTGAGGAAGGCACAGTCTGCCTGGGAGACAAGAGAAGGATGGGTGGGACTCTTTTAGCAGGTAGTGGTATTCCACCAGCGTTTCAGGCAGCGGTTCATGTCCATTTATCTATAGTTTCCCCTTTGGTGACCCTTGTCAATTATCCCCAGCTGGTGAAAAATTGGTGGCATGCCTATGATCCCAAACCACCTGGCATGCATCTGGTCATCTGCTTGGACAGGGGCATTGTGGTCAGACAGTGTGAATTCCTGGGAGGAAGCGAGTCACAGAGCGAATCCTCATCAATATATAGCCAAGCTGTGGAGGCCAGGGCCACGTCCTAAGACAAGATAGAGGCTGTGTCCCTACTCTGTTCACAGTCCTATCTCAGGACAGAGGGCAGACCTCCGGGAAGAAAGCAGTGTGTGCCTCCTTTACTCCCGTTTTTTTGTTGTTGTTGTTTTGTCATGGACCAAAGAGGAAGATGTGGTATATATTTGGCATCCCAGCACTCAGAAGTGGAGACAGGAGGATCAGGAGTCCAAAGTCATCCTCAGCTATACAGCAAGTCCGAAGTACACTTGGGTTCATTCCTTTAATCCCAACATTTGGGAGGCTGAAATAGGAGGATCACCATGAGTTCAAGGCTAGCCTGGGCTACAGAGTGAATTCTAATTCAGCCTGGGCTACAGTGAGACCCTACCTTAAAAAAAACAAAACAGGCCCTGCCGGGCGTGGTGGCGTACGCCTTTAATCCCAGCACTCGGGAGGCAGAGGTAGGAGGATCGTTGTGAGTTCGAGGCCACCCTGAGACTACAGACTGAATTCCAGGTCAGCCTGGGCTAGAGTGAAACCCTACCTCGAAAAAACAAACAAACAAAAACCAAAAAAACCCTAGCTCTCTTCTGGCTCTTCACCTCTCCTGAACTTCTAGGTCCCTGCTCTGGTAAGTCCCCTCATCTTGGCCCTGCTAGGCTGAGATGGGGAAGGGGGTGCCATATGCCCTTGTGGGCTCCCTACCTTGTCTGCCTTCCACATGGCTGGAGCTCTCTACACTTTCTTCTCTCAACAAACAAGGCTGGAGAAATGGCTTAGTGATTAAAGGCATTTGTCTGCAAAGCCAAAAAAGACCCACATTCAATTCCCCAGTACCCATGTAAAGCCCGATGCAAAAGGTGGTACAAACATCTAGATGTTGGTTTGCAGTGGTTGGAGGCCCTAGCATACCCGTTCTCTCCCTCTCTCTCTCTCTCTCTCTCCCCTGCCTCTTTCTCTCTCAACTAAATAAATAAAATATTTTTTTAAAACAAACACAAACAACAAACTGGGGTTGGTGGCACATAGCTATAATCCCAGCTGAGGTGGGAGGATCATGAGTTTGAAGGCAACCTGGGCTACATAGAAGGACTCTGTCTCAAAAAGATAAGATCATAAAAAATTAAGAGAATTAAAGAACAATCTATGGAGAGTCCCAAGGATGAGAGACAGCTGCACAGAGCTGGGTCCACTGTGAGCTTGGAGCCCCAGAGCATGCTGTCAGAGGCTGTGGTTCTCCTGGTGAGCTTTTAGAATGGTTGTTATACAGCATTATCCTGGCGTGCCCATTCTCTTTCTCTCTGCCTCTTTCCCTCTCTTAAATAAATAAATTTTTAAAAATAAAATATTTAAAAAGGTAAAAAACCTTTTACTGATAATTTTCATACATGTACATAATGTGTTTTGATAATAACTTTTGCCTCCTCTCCCTATTCCTCTTTTACTGAATCCCTTCTTTTCAACTATTCACTCTTCTATTTATTTTATTTTATTTGAGAGAGACAGAGAGAAAGAGGCAGATAGAGAGAAAGAGAAAATGGGTAGACCAGAGCCACTAGCCACTGCAAACAAACTCCAGATGTATGTGCCCCCTTGCGCATCTGGCTAACGTGTGGGTCCTGGGGACTCAAACCAGGGTCCTTAGGCTTCACAGACAAACACTTTAACAACTAAGCCATTTCCCCAGCCCTTCTATTTTTTTTTCAAGGTGGGGCCTCACTCCAGCCCAAGCTGACTTGGAACAACTCACTCTGTAGTCCCAGGCTGGCCTTGAACTCAGAGTAATCCTCCTATCTCTGCCTCCTGAGTGCTCCATGATGACATGTTGATGGCCCAATATCATGTAGGTCTTGTGCAGGTAACAACAGCTACTGTGAGGTCGTAAATGCAATGCCTACCTCGTGTCCAGAAGTCAGCATTCCAAAGCACTCCTCCCCGTCTTTGGCGCTTACCTTTTTCATCCCCTCTTCTGCAATGTTCCCTGAGCCTTGCAGGGTTATGATGGTAATGTCTCATTTAGAGTGGAACACTCCACTGTGCAGATTCTTGTGTCTTTATTTTGTGAGAATTCTCACCATAAGAAAAAACACTCTGAGATAAGAATTATTTTACAGGGGCTGGCGAGATGGCTTAGCAGTTCAGGTGCTTGCCTGCAAAGCCTAAGGACTCAGGTTTGATTCCCCAGTTCCCACATAAACATATGGTGGCACATCCATCTGGAGTTCATTTGCAGTGGCTACAGGACCTGGTGTTGCCCATTCTTTCTTGACCTGCCTCTTTCTATCTTTCTTTTAAACAAATAAAATTTTAAAAATTATAAAAAAGAATTATTTTACAGATAAGGGATCTGGGATTCAGAGAAGGTGAGACAGTTGTAAAAGTTGATGCCCCATAGGTCAAAGAAGCTAGATGTAACCTGTGTCTACCTGACATCAAAATCCCACCATTCCAGGGCGTGAGAGATGGTTCAGTGGTTAAGCACTTGCCTGTGAAGCCTAAGGACCCTGGTTTGAGGCTTGATTCCCCAGTATCCACTTAAGCCAGATCCACAAGGTGGCGCATGCATCTGGATTTTGTTTGCAGTGGCTGGAGGCCCTGGTGCACCCATTCTCTCTCTCACTCTCTCTCTGCCTCTTTGTCTCTCTGTCGGTCACTCTCAAATAAATAAATGAATAAAACATTAAAAAGCAACATGCAAAATAAGACAGGCATGACAGTCTTCATGCCTATAATCCAAGCCTCTGGGGAGGCAGAGACCTGGAGCTTGCTGACCGGCCAGTCTAGGACTATTTGGTGAGCTCTTGGCACATAAGAGATGCTGTTTTAAAAAAAAACAAAAGAAGTGACCAGTGAGGAGCAAGATGCCTTATCCCAGCTGGCTAGCTGTCATAGTGCTGGAAAGTGCTATGCAGGCTGCTGGGGTGGGGGGCAGAAAATTAGCCACCAGTCGTAACCAGCAGTCAACTTTTCAAGCTACATGATTGACCAGCCAGGCAAGATGTGCCCACTGGTCCAATAGTGGCATGTCTGATATGGGGCTAAACAGATGCTCTCTGTTTTTCAAGGACTTCATACCTTACCCTGAAAGCCTAGTCAAATCCTATGGCTGAAGAGGTCCTAGGTCCTCGGGGAGAACCTGCTACTATTGGCTAAATAGATATGTTGTGCCTGTCAAATGGTGCTCTGGTTATTTATGTTTATGCTCAGAAAGCAGGTGTTGCTCTCACTTTTGGTTAGAGAAGCTTCTTCTTGCAGATGATGGTGAGTACTAAGGAAACAATGCTAGTTTGAAAAGTCAACTTTCTCTTTCCCTACCATTCTTCCTCCTTCTTCCCCTTTTCCTTCCTCCCTCCCTCCCTCCCTCCCTCCCTCCCTCACTTCCTTCCTTCCTTCCTTCCTTCCTTCTTTCTTTCTCTCTCTCCCTCTCTCCCTTTCTTTCTTCCTTCCTTCCTTCCTTCCTTCCTTCCTTCCTTCCTTCCTTTTCTTTCTTTCTTTCTTTCTTTCTTTCTTTCTTTCTTTCTTTCTTTCTTTCTTTCTTTCTTTGTTATTTGAGAGAGAGAGAGGGAGAGAGACAGAGAGGAAGAGGCAGAGAGAGAAAGAATGGGCACGCCAGCTGTCTCTCAGCCGCTGTGAACGAATTCCAGATGCGTGTGCCCCCAACGCTTGCGTCACTTTATGTCTGGCTAAATGTGGGACCTGGCGATCCAATGGGTGTTCTTAGGCTTGGCAGGCAGGCACCTTAACCGCTAAGCTATCTCTCTAGCTTGCCTTTCTTTCTTTCTTTATTCTTTCTTTCTTTCTTTCTTTCTTTCTTTCTTTCTTTCTTTCTTTTTTCTTTCTTTCTTTCTTTCTCTTTCTGCTTCTCTTTCTCTCCCTCCCCTCCTCCCTCCATCCTTCCTTTCTTACTTCCTTCTTTTTTGGTGATGCTACAGATGGAACCCAGGGCCTTGCATATGCACTAGGCAAACACTGTAGCACTGAGTGTTTGTCTGAATTTAGCAAAATAAAATGTCGTGAACCTTGACAGTCTTCCTGCATCTTTTGGAGTGATATGGGCCGTGAAATCGAAAAGTCTAGAAGCCACTGTGTGGATGACCTACATGGACATTAGCAGGCTGGACTTTTAGAACTTCTTGTGTTTTAAACTCAAAAGGTCATGTCCCAGGCTCAGTGGGCCTCAGCAAAGGCCTTGGCCTGCAGTGGCCTCCAGGCGAGGGGGTCTGTGAACCTGGCTGCTTCTCACTCTCACCTGAAGCCTCATGAATCGCATCCCGCATACAAGGGGAGCAGCTGGCTCTTCTCTCAGGTGGTCTTTCTTGCTGATTCAATCTGCAACAGGTCAGCTGTGTCCCCTTGGTGGCTGCTATCTCAGTATTATGATGCAGGGAGAGTGGCTTCTCTAAATGCCCACCCCCAGGTGACCTGTCAGTAGATGGGCCCAGCCTGCATTTGAGCCAATAAGACTTCAGAGCAGAGATGCACACTCTTCACCCAGGGCCGAGGGCACAGTGTTTCCATAGGGACAGGCTTGATTCTTCAGGCAGCCTCTCCCACCGAGGCGTCACAGTCCTATGAGCTCTATTGAAAGAGACACATAGAGCTTAGTGTAGAAGACAGTACTTATGGGGCTTGGGAGATGGCTCAGCAGTTAAAGGTACTTGATGCAAAGGCTGCTGGCCTAAGTCTGATTGCCAGCCTGAGTCCAATTCCTCAGTACTCAGGTAAAGCCAGACACACAAAGTGGCACATGTGTCTAGAGTTCATTTGCAGCCACAAGAGGTCCTGGTGTGCCTATTCTTTCTCTCTCATAAATGAATAAATAAACAAATAAATAAATAAATAAATAAATAAATAAATGAATTTTTTTAAAAAGGAGGCAGTGTAAAATGGGGCCCCCTTTATGTGATGAGAGTGAGCAATGACCAGTGCTGGGGAGGCAGAGGTGGGTGGGTCCCTGGACACTGCTGGATAGCAATTCTAGTTTAATTGGCCAATTGCAGGACAATGAAAGCCCCTGTCTTAAAAAAGGTGGACAGAGGCTATGGAGAAGCTCAAAGGTTAAGTGCACTTGTTTGCAAAGCTAGATGGTCTGGGTTTGATTCCTCAGTACCCATGTAAAGCCAGATGCACAAAATATTGCATATGCCTGGAGTTCATTTTTAGTGGGACTAAGCCCTGGCATGCCCATTCACATTCTCTTGCTCTGCTTGAAAATTGATAAATAAATAAAAATATTAAAAATAAAAAAATAGGGCTGGAGATATGGTTTAGTGGTTAAGGTGCTTCCCTAAGACACCTGAGGACCAAGGTTTGATTCTCCAGTACCCATGTAAGCCAGCTGCACAAGGTGGAGCATGCATCTGGAGTTCATTTGCTATGGCTAGAGGCCCTGACACAACCATTCTCTCTATATCTGCCTCTCTCTCTCAAAATAAATGAATAAATAAGTACTTTTTAAAATAAAATAAATAAATCAGTAGTGGTGGCACACGCCTTTAATTCTAGCACTCGGGGGGCAGAGGTAGGAGGATCACTGTGAGTTCAAGGCCACTCTGAGACTACACAATGAACTCTAGGTCAACTGTGGCTAGAGCAAGACCCTACCTTGAAAAACTATAAATAAACAAATAAATAAAATAACTAAAAAATAAAATGAAAAGGTGGACAGAATCCAACACTCAAGGTTGTCCTCTGGCCTCCACACGCACATGCATGTGCACCTGCACATACATGAACTCACACATACACACAAATAAAAATAAATAAATAGATAACACTGGGGTACAGGGGTATAGCTCAGTGGTAGAACATTTGACTGCAGATAAACACTTGACATTACAATGAATTGCTAACACAGGATACTGTGTCTAATTAAAAATGATCCTGTATAACATGCAGCCATTAAAACATAATTATGAAGCAAGCAACATTATTTGTGGGAGATAGAGTGCTTATAATATGCGTAAGGAGCAGGTCCACAAAAAAACTAGGGTCATATAGACAAAGCCTATAAAGGATTACAGAAAAAAAAAGACTACTGTACTTAGGTATGGACAGTCTTATAGGTAATTTAAGTGCATTAGAAAAGATACTGTTTTGACAATAAGAATATGCTTTTGTAGGGTCTGGGAAAATGACCCTTGCCTAACAAGCACGAGTGCTTGAGAGGGCCTACTACCACTGTGTTCAATTCCCAGCATCCATGTAAAAAAAATTGGGTGTCACCACACATGTCTCTTTCTTTCTTTCTTTCTTTCTTTCTTTCTTTCTTTCTTTCTTTCTTTCTTTTTCTTTCTTTCTTCCTGGAGAAGCAGATAGAGAGAGTGGGTGTGTCAGGACCTCTAGCCACTGACAAAGGACTCCAGATGCATGCACCCCTTGTGCATCTGGCTTAAGTGTGTACTGAGGCATCCAACCAGGGTCCTTTGGCATTGCAGGCAAATGTCTTAACTGCTAAGCCTTCTCTCCAGCCCCCATTACTCTATTTTTGACTGGGTGGAAATAGGAGAATCATTGGAACTCACTAATCATCCAGTCTGACAAAAAAAATGGCAGCTCCAAGTTTGGCAAGAAACTCCATCTCTAGGAAATAATGGAAACATGATAAAGGAGGACATCCAATATTTTCTTGTGGCCTCTGCACATGTGCAAACAAGGCACATGCATCTGCACATATGTGCATACACTACACATACACAATACCATACCATCCCACACATGTCCTTCCTCTCTTGCCCCAAATATTAAAAAATAGTTGTGGCACAGGAACGTATGCCGACTACCTACATTTGCATTCTGGTTTGGTTGGAGCTCCAGGGAAACACCACAGTGAGGCACAAGAGCCAGTCCTGCAGAGCCCTTCCCTCCTCCCCTTTCTGCCCTTCCCCTGCTCTATCCCCCACTCAGTCTCAGTACAGATGGACCTGCAGTTACCACCGCAGATGCTGGGTGGTTCTCAGTCTGGCATAGCACTTGCCCTCCTGAGCCTGGATTCTGTCTGTAACACAAAGAGAGGGTGCCTGTCCCTGCATTCTCACAGTCCCTGAAGTTGTAGGAGGATGGAATGGAGAATGTATTTGGAAGCACTGAACCCACTGGATCCCCCCAGGATCAGTTTGTGTGTCCTACCTCTCATATCAGCTGCTGAGAGAAGAGGGGCTCCATACCAGGCACCCAATGCCCAAAAGCCCACTTCCTTCTCCTAGGCACTGCTGGATGTGTTAGAGAAATCTCCAATTATTACCTTCAAACATGCCTTCAGATGTAGACATGTGGCATATAACTTGCATTAGTGGTGGCACATGCCTTTAATCCCAGCACTCGGGAGGCAGAGGTAGGAGGATCGCCATGAGTTCAAGGCCACCCTGAGACTAAATAATGAATTCCAGGTCAGCCTGGGCTAGAGCGAGACCCTACGTCAAAAATATTTTTTTCCTTAAGCTAGAGAGATGGCTTAGTGATTAAGACATTTGCCTGTGAAGCCAAAGGACCCAAGTTCAATTTCCCAGAACCCATGTAAACCAGGTACACAAGGTGGCACATGTTGTGGAATTCATTTGCAGTGGCTGAAGGCCCTGGCATGCCCCATCTCTCTCTTTCTCTCTCTGCCTCTTTCTCTCTTGGAAAGAAAGAAAGAAAGAAAGAAAGAAAGAAAGAAAGAAAGAAAGAAAAAGAGAGAGAGAAAAGAAAATATTTTTAGTCAAAGCAAGTCTTTTGTTCTTCCAGCTGGATCCTCAGCAACCATGGCTTACCTTCTGAGCTGCTTATGTATGTTATCAGCCAATCTCTAGGTAAATATCACCAGTTCTTTACTTTACATCTTAAATATGTACGCACTGACTTTCTGCTGCACTGGAAAAGGGCTTTGCTTGCTTATGCCCCTCCTCTAGCTCCCTCTCCTCACACAGTTTATCATTATGTTGGATACAACTGTCACCTTCAGAAACACATCTCTTCACCCACTGGTGTCTTTAGGTGCTGCTCATTAGGGCTTCATCCAGCCTCAGCCTTCGCTCTTCTCCCTCCTTCCCTCCAAGTTTCTGTGGTCTTCCACTCTGTCAGTTCAACCAAGAGCAGAACATATTCAGGAAAGAAAATGTGTGTGTATTGAACATGTACAGACTTCCCCCTTGTCATTATTCCCAAAACATGGCATAACAACTCCGTACGTGTAGCACTTTCATTGTATTAGATGTTCTATGTGATTGAGAGATGATTTAAGTGTTCAGGAGGATGTGCATAGATTACATGCAAATATGTTGCCACTTTAGTTATGGAACTTGAAAATCCAAGGACTTTGGCATCTGCAAGAGGTCCTGGAACCAATCTCCTAAAGGTACAGAGGGACCTCTGTACATGTTTATATTGCCTTGGACAGCATTTCCATTTTGCTTCATGACTCTAATTCTTTCAGGGCATACCACCAAGTTGGGTCCTACACAAAGGTGTGTAGTGGTCAACATTTCTGAATGATTGGAAATCGATTCTGCCTGCTTCCATAATTGGTGATTGGGCTGGGCATTGAATCCTAGGCTACAAGTCAAATTCCCTTTGAATAACTTTGAAGGCACTAATCTATTGCCTTCTCCATTGATTTTTTTCCTATTAAGAAGTTTGGTTCTCTCTCTGCCCCTCCCCTTTTCTTCTCCCTCTCTCTTGCTCTCTAGTTTTTTTTTTTTTTTTAACTTTTTTGAAAATTTGAGGCAAGCCCAACAGACTGGCTTTTTTGAGAGAGAGAGAGAGAGAGAGAGAGAGAGAGAGAGAGAGAGAGAGAGAGAGAGAATTGGCATGCCAGAGCCTCCAGCCACTGTAATCAAATTGCAGACATGTGCGTCACCTTGTGCGCATGTGTGACCTTGCACACTTGCATCACATTGTGCGTCTGGCTTATATGGGAACTGGAGAGTCAAACACGAGTCCTTAGGCTTTGCAGGCAAGTATCTTAGCCCTTTTTGTTTGTTTGTTTGTTTTTTGTTTTTGTTTTGTTTTGTTTTTTGAGGTAGGGTCTCACTGTAGCCCAGCCTGACCTGGAATTTACTATGTAGTCTCAGGGTGGCCTTGAATTCATAAAGATCCTCCTACCTCTGCCTCCCATTGTTTCTTTCTTTTTTTGAGACAAGGTTTCAACTATGTAGCACAGGCTAACCTTGAACTCACATTGATCCTCTTGCCTTAATCTCTGAGTGCTGGGATTACAGATGTGATCACCAAATGCAGCTTTATTCTCCCTGCCTCCACTAGTCTTCCTCTCCCCCCTCACCTTTTCCATCGTTTCTCCTTTCCTCCTTCCCTTTTTCTAGCACTGGAGATTGCACCCAGAGCCTTGCACATGCTGGGAAAGTATTCTATACTGATCTTTTTTTTTTTTTTTTTTTTTTTTTTTTTTTTTTTTTTTGAGGTAGGGTTTCACTCTAGTCCAGGCTGACCTGCTGATCTATATTTTATAATTAAAAAATTTTAAATAATTTTTATGTATTTATTTGAGAGAGGGAGGGGGGGAGAGAGAGAGAGAGAGAGAATTTTGTACCAGGGCCTCTGGCTGCTGTAAAGGAACTCCAGATGCATGTGCCACCTTGTGCATCTGGTTTACTTGTGACCTGGGGATTGAACCTGGGTCCTTTGTGGCTTTGTAAGCAAGTGCCTTAACCACTAAGCCATCTCTTCAGCCTTTTGGTTTTGTTTTTCAAGGTAGGGTCTCGTTCTACCCCAAGCTGGCTTGGAATTCACTATGTAGTCTCAGGCTGGTCTTGAACTCACATTGAACCACGAACCTCTGCCTCCTGGGATTAAAGGCATGTGCCACCATGCCCAGCAACTTTTTAAAAAGTATTTTTAAAAATAATTTTTATCTATTTATTTGAGAAAGAGAGAGAGGCAGATAGAGAGAGAGCCTTTTAACTCTTAGACAGTGCCTTACTAAATTCCCAGTCTGACTTCAGCCCCCCCTTCTTTGAGCTCCAGAGCAGCTCGGCTTGCAGGCTAGTCCTGCATGACCATGGCATTCTCATTCTTACTGTTTTATAAACAATCAGGCCTTCAGTGGAAACTTTTAGGGTGCTCCCTGTATCCTGGGTGACCTGTTATTTCGCAGTGTTATTCCCTGGTTTCATTCATTATTCTGAGGCATTCTATCCTTGACCTTTTAGAAAGTCCCTTGAATTCTTTCTTTGATAATTCCCTGTCTGCCTTTCTGTCCCCCCCCTTTTTAGAAACTCCAATTGGTTAGATCCTTATTTCTTCTTCTAATGTCCCTTACTTGTTAGCTCATTTCCCCCATCTCTTTGTCTTGACATTTTTCAAGTTCAAATATTTAAGTTCAAGAACAATTTATCTTTCCTGATTGTGACGCAGAGTCTTCAGTGCAAATGTATTTTTTGTTATATTGTTTCTGTGATAACAGAGTGACAGCCATTTCAAACAAGTTTCACTTAAGAGTTTAAGAATTACCATAAAAACAGAAAGCAAAATTGCCTTTAATGAGCAAGGCTCTGAAAACACAACTTCAAAATGAATATGAGGGCTTTTAGAGACATGACATGAGGATTGTGGGAAGTATGCCAAGCAAGGCAGGATTCAACGTGGAAAAAAAAAAAAAAAAAGACCATGCACTGAGTGTTCACTGTATCAGGCATAGCATCACACCCTTTGAACGCCCCTGTGTGCTCTTAGGAAGACAGAGCTAAACATACAGAAGCTGGGCTGGAGAGACAGCTTAGCAGTTAAGGTGCCTGCCTGTGAAGGCTAAGAACTCATGTTCCAGTCCCCAGATCCCATGTAGCCAGACGCACAGTCATGTAAGTGGCAATGTTGCACATGCGCCACAAGGGTGCACATAAGTCTGGAGTTTGTTCATGGTGGCTGAAGGTCCTGGTGCACCCATTCTCTCTTTCTGTCTCTCTCTCTTTCTCTCTCTCTCAAAAAAAAAGAGGGGCTGGAGAGATGGCTTAGCAGTTAAGCACTTGCCTGTGAAGTCTAAGGACCCTGGTTCGAGGCTCAATTCCCCAGTATCCACATAAGCCAGATGCACAAGGTGGCACATGCATCTGGAGTTTGTTTGCAGTGGCTGGAGGCCCTGGTGGGCCCATTCTCTCTCTGTTTCTCTTTGCCTCTTTCTCTGTCTGTCGCTCTCAAATAAATAAATAAAAATAAACAAAAGAGAGATACAGAAGCCACTTTTTTTTTTTTTTTTTTTTGGAGAGAGACACAGAGAGAGAAAGGGAGAGGAAGACAGAGATGGGTGTGCCAGCAGCCTCTCAGCTGCTGTGAACAAAATCCAGATGTGTGCACCCCTGGTGGTCAAGTGCAGCATTGCACCCTTGCATCACTTTGCATCTGGCTAAACGTGGGACCTGGAGATTGGAATGGTTGGAGATTGGAACCAGTGTTCTTAGGCTTAGGAGGCAGGTGCCTTAACCGCTATGCCATCTCTCCAGCCCAGAAGCCACTTTCAAGGAGTAAGAGAGTAGTAATTAACACTACAACCATTTGTAAAACCTTCACAGTAACCTCTCTGTCATGTAGTATTCTTTTTTTTTCATTTTACAAAATAATCATAATGTATTTATTTAATATACAATGCACAGGCTCAAGTGGACTTAATTTTAAAAAGCAAATCAAATAAAAGTAACACCACAGCTGAAAATACAGAGTCCATAGAGAAATCAAGAAAAAGGGCAAGCCATCTAGGGAAAAAAATATACAAAGATGACACAAAGAGGCTGTACAGCTAGGGTCAGGGCTCTTGGCTACACATCTACTTTGAGTGGCTTTCGTGTAGGTACTTCTTTTTAAAATTATTTTATTTATACATTTGCAAGCAGAGAGAGACACAGAGAGTGAGTGTGAGAGAGAGACAAAGAGAGAGAATGAGTACACCAATGCCTCTTGCTGCTGCAAACAAACTCCAGATGCATGCACCACTTTACATAGGTACTAGAGAACTGAACCCAGGTCATTAGGCTTTACAGGCAAGTGCCTTAACTGCTGAGCCATCTCTCTAGACCAGGTACTTCTTCTTTTTTAAAAAATGTTTTATTTATTTATTTGCAAGAAAAGAGAAAGAGGACTGGGGAGATGGCTTAGTGGTCAAGGGTCCTACTGGCAAAGCCTAAGAACACCTGTTCGAATCTCCAGGTCCCACATTTAGCCAGATGCAAAAGTGATGCAAACATGAAATGTAGCACACACACACAAGGGGGTGCGTGCATCTGGAGTTCGTTCACAGCAGCTGAGAGGCCCTAGCGCACCCATTTTCTCTGTCTCTCTCAAATTAAAAAAAAAAAGAAGAAGAAGAAGAAAATAAAGAAAAGAGAAAGAGAGAGAGAAGGAATGGGCATGCCAGGGTCTCTTGCCCCTACAACTGAACTCCAGATGCATGTGCCACTTTGTGCATCTGGCTTTACATAGGACTGGGGAATTGAACCCAGATGCAAGCAAGAGGCTTTTAACTGCTGAGCCATCTCGCCAGCCCTCTTCCAGGTACTTCTTACAAGCTGTGGGGTTTTCCAGTGCTTGGCAGCAGTGTGTTCAAGGGGCTGTGGATGTTGTGTTCTCCTAGGGGACTATGGATGGAGAGCATGAAGGACCCTACATCATACAGGGCAGACCACTTATCCTTGAGGGTGTCCAGGCAGAAGTCACCCTGGGGCAATATCAGAGCAAGAAGAACTTCACTGTGGGTGTGTCATCAGGGTGCAACTGGGGAACTCTAGGGACAGTGAGTTTTTTTTTTTTTTTTTTTTTTTTTTTTTTGAGGTAGGGTCTTGCTCTAGCCCAGGCTGACCTGAGATTTATGAAAGAAAGTATAGAAGTGCTGGGGCCTTTTGCTGATGTAAATAACTCTGGGTGCAGGTGTCACTTTGTGCATCCAGCTTTGTGTGGGTACAGGGGGATTGAGCCTGGGCTGGCAGGCTTTGCAAGCAAGCACTTTTAACTGCTGAGTCATCTCCCCAGCAACCCAAGCACTTCCAGTGACCACGTCTATGTATTTATAGATGCCTTGTTGCCTTGTGTGCTGTTCTGATTGGAAGTCAAGTTTCTCCCCACACCAGTATTTCTATGTAATATACAGGCCCCTTTACTCCCAGGTTCTACCACAGCTCATAATTACTGTAGGCCTAGGGAACCTTCTCCTTCTGAACTTCACACTTTTCGCCTTTTGCAAGTGTTAGCAGTTACATTTTTAAAAAATATTTTATTTTTATTTATTTATTTATTTGACAGAGAAAGAAGGAGAGAGAGAGAGAGGGAATGAATGGGTGCACCAGGGCTTCCAGCCACTGCAAACGAACTCCATACACATGTGCCACCTTGTGCATCTGGCTAACGTGGGTCCTGGGGAATCAAACCTGGGTCCTTTGGCTTTTCAGGCAAATGCCTTAACTGCTAAGCCATCCCTCCAGCCCAGCAGTTACATTTTCATGGCTGAAACAAAGCACTCAGCCAGCCCGAGGCAGCTCATGGGAGGAAAGGGTTCATCTCAGGCTCACAGTTTCTATTTCTATTCCTTTCTATTCAAACCACCACACTATGTGATGTGACCCTCATATGCTTATGTATTTTGAACACTTGGTCCCCAGCTGGTAGTAGTTTGGGATAATTGTGGGCCCTTTGGGAGGTGGAACCTTGCTGGAGGAGGTGTTACTGGGATGGGTGCGCTTTAAGGTCATATAACCCTGCTCCAAGCCCAGTACTTAGGCTCTTTCATTCCTGCTGCTGTGGAGATGTGACCTCCCAGTTGGCTGTCTGCACCGCCGTGCTTTTCCCACCATGATAAAGCCTCTCCTACAGACTATAGGCTGAAATAAAACTTTTCCTTCCGTAAGCTGCTTCTAGTTGGATGCCTTACACATGCTAGGCAAGTGCTCCACCCAGGCTGGCCTGGAATTCACTATGTAGTCTCAGGCTGGCCTCGAACTCACAGAGATCCTCTATCTCTGTCTCCCGAGTGCTGAGATTAAAGGCGTGGGCCACCACACCCAACAGCCTTTGTTTTTCTGAGACAGGGTTTTGCTACATAGCTGAGGCTAGCCTGGAACTACAGGTGTGTGCCATCATGTCTGGCTTTTTTTTTTTTTAAGTTTTAGGAGTTTATATATATATTTTTTCAGTAACATGTATTGGCCTTGAACTCCTGATCTTCCTGCCTCTGTCTCTTCATCAATATCCCACTGGCGTGCACCACAACAACCAGCAGTCATGCGTATTGGAATTATTTTCTTCTGGTCTGTGGTTTGTCTTTTCAGTTTCTTAATCACACATTGTGAAAAACCAGAAATTTTACATTTTTATGAGGTACAATTTACTTTTCTTTTCACATTAGTGTCTTTTGTGTCTTAAGAAATTTTTGCATATTCCAAGGTCATATTTGCCTGTTTTATTCTAGAAACTTTATAGTTGTAGCTCTTCCATTTAGGTCTCCACTCCATTTGAGTTAGTTTTTGTGTATGCCATAAGGTATGAATTAAATTTTAGTGTTTTCCACATAACTATCTTTCCTCAGTTAAAGTACCTTTGAAACTTTGTCTAAATGCAGTGGAGTTTATATGTGCACTCACTTATGTCTAGGTGATATTCCATTTTTTATCTTTTTACAATTTATTTATTTATTTGAGAGAATGGGAGAGAGAAAGGGAGAGGGAGAGGGAAAGAGAGAATGAGTACGCCAGGGCTTCTAGCCACTGCAAACGAACTCCAGACACATGCACAAGGTGGTCCTTGTGCATCTGGTTAACATGGGTACTGGGGAATCAAACCTGAATCCTTAGGCTTCGAAGGCAAGCACCTTAACTGCTAAACCAGCTCTCCAGCCCCCATTTTTAAAATCTTGATTATATACTTGTGCCAATACTATGCTAAGACTTGAATACAGATGATGTACATTTTCCAAGTTTTCTGTTTTTCAAGATTATTGTAGCATTTGATGACATTTTCATTTAAGTTTGACAGTCAACATGACAATTTCTACAACAATCAGGGTTTTTGTTGGGATTATATTGACACTCTAGATTATTTTGCAGAATTGACCTTATGACAATATTGAGTCTTCTAATCAATGGACATGATACACCTTTTCATTTATTTAGGTCATTAAGACTTTCTGGGCTGCACCAAACTCTAAACACGTTTATGCCCTCAGATTATTGCTACCCTCACTTTCGGTTAAAGAAACTTCTCTTTTCAGATGGTGGTGACCACTGGGGTGATTCAAAACTCATTATAATGCTGAAAAGAAGTGACAGTAGAGTGTTTAGCACTAAGTGAGACATCTCTATCACAACCTTCAAGGCTCAGGGACAGTGTGGAAGAGGTGGTGGAAAGAATTCAGAGCCAAAGGAAGGGGAGGACTGCTTACAATGCTGTCTTCAAGACAGAAAGTGACAGTGATGTTCATGACCTCAGAATAGCTATACTGCCTACACAAGACCTGCATAATAGAAGTGTGGCGGGGAAAACAATGACATCAAAATAGAAGAGAGCTGGGCCTGGAGAGATTGCATAGTGGTTAAGGCACTTGCCTGCAAATCCTAAGGATCCAGGTTCAATTCCCCATTACCCATGTAAGCCAGATGCACAAGGTCGCACAAGTGTCTGGAGTTTGATCGCAGTGGCTAGAGGCCCTGGCGTGCCCATTCTCTCTCTCAAATAAATAAATAAATAAAATATTTCTAAAAAACAGAAGAGAGTTCTGAAGAGATGGCTTAGGAGTTAAGGCGCCTGCCTCCTAAGCCTAAGAACACTGGTTCCAATCTCCAGCCGTTCCAATCTCCAGGTCCCACTTTTAGCCAGATGCAAAGTGATGCAAGGGCACAATGCCGCACTTGACCACAAGGGGGTGCACACATCTAGATTTCTTTCGCAGCAGCTGAGACACTGCTGGCGTGCCCATCTCTGTCTTCCTCTCCCTCTGTCTCTCTCTGTCTCTCTCTCTCTCTCTGTCTCTCTCCAAAAAAAATAAAAAAAATTTTAAAAAGTTAAAAAAAAATAGAAGAAAGTCTAATGGGAAGGAAGAAAGGGTTTCGTGGAGGGGGATTTGGGAGGGAGAAATGGGGGTGGTAGGAGGGGATTATGATCATGGTATATTGTCTATACTTGTGGAAGTTGTCAATAAAGAGTTGAAAAAAATTTCTGGGCTAGTCATAGATTAGTGCTGCTCTTTTTGATTTTTTTCACTTAAAAAATTTAAAAAAAGTCATTTATTTGCAACGAGACAGAGAGAGACTGAGAGAGAAAAAGAGAGAGAGAGAGAATGGGCTGTTGCAAATGAACTCCAGATGGACGTACCACTTTTTACATCTGGCTTCACATAGGTACTGGGGAATCAAACCTGGGTCATTAGGCTTTGCAGGCGAATGCTTTGACTGCTGAGCCATCTCTCCAGCCCCTAATGCTACTCTTACTTTTGGTCAGAGAAGCTTATTTTTGCAATTGGCAGTGTCTACTGGGGAGACTCAGAGCTCATCAAGTACTGAGAATAAGTGACTCTTGACTGCTCAGCACTAAATAAGACATCTCTATCACAACCTCCAAGGCTCAGGGGACATTTCAGAAGAGGAGACAAAAATAATGCAAGAGCCAGAGGATGTGCAGGAGTTCTTTGGAAAACTGTCTTCCAGACATGAAGCAGCCATCGCAGTCATGACTTCACAGTGACGGTCATTACCTGCACAAGATCTGCACAATTTGGACCTATTAACAGTCTATCAGAGGGCAAGATATGTATATCTCAAAATAGAAGAAGGATTAATTGGAAAGAAGAGGTTCAATGCAAAGGGGACAGGGGAGGGAGGAAAAAGAAGATAATGGGAAGGGATTATGATCAAAATACCTTATATACATGTATAAAAATTGATTTTTTTTTATTTGAGACAAGTAGAGAGGGAGAGAGAGAGTGAGAGAGAATGGGTGTGCCAGGGCCTCTAACCACTGCAAGTGAACTCCAGTTGCATGTGTCACTTTGTGCATCTGGCTTACATGGGACCTGGAGAATTGAACCTGGGTCCCAAGTGCCTTAACCACTAAGTCATCTCTCCAGCCCTAAAAATTGTTTTTTAAAATAATTTTATTTATGTGCAAGCAGAGAGAGAGAGAGAGAGAGAGAGAGAGAGAGAGAGAGAGAGAGAGAGAGAGAGAGAGAGAGAGAGAGGGAATGGGCATGCTAAGTGCTAGAGTCTTGTGCCACTGGAATCAAACTCCAGACTCATGTGCCCCTCTATGCATCTGGCTTTATGTGGGCACTGGGGAGTCAAATCTGGGCTGTCAAGTGCCTCCAACTGCTGAGCCATCTCTCTAGCCTGAAAACTGTTAATAAAATGTAGGTTTGGGGGGTCTGGAGGGATTGTTTAGTGCTTAAGGTGCTGGCCTACAAAGCCTAAGGACCTAGGCTCGATTCCCCAGTACCCACATAAGCCAGATACACAAGGAGGCACATGTGTCTGGAGTTTGTTTTCAATGGCCAGAGGCCCTGGTTTGCCCATTCTCTCTCTTTCTCAAATAAATAAAGAAAAAAAAAATTTTAAGTAGGTTTTGGGCTGGCATGGTGGTGCATGCCTTTAATCCTAACACTCAGGAGGCAGAGCTAGGTGGATTGCTGTGAATTTGAGGCCACCCTGTGATTACATAGTGAGTTCCAGGTCAGCCTGGGCTAGAGGGAGACCCAACCTTGAAAAACAAAAAGAGAAACAAAAAAATTAATTCTGGGCTAAGGAGTTAGCTCAGTGGTAAAAGGCACTTTCTCTGCAAGATTACTAACTGGAATTAGGGTGCTCAGCACCCACATAAAGCTGGATGCAAAGTGATTCACTTATTTATTTATTTATTTATTTATTTATTTATTTATTTATTTATTTATTTATTTATTTGCAAGCAGAGAGTGACGGGGAAGGGAGAGTGGGCATACCAGGGTCTCCTGCCACTGCAAACGAACTCCGGACGCACACACCACTTTGTGCATCTGGCTTTACATAGAACTGGGGAATTGAAAACGTGTTGTTAAGCTTTGCAGGCGAGCACCTTAACTGCTGAGCCTTCTCTCCAGCCCTGATATGCTGTTATTTTTTAAAATATTTTTATTTTTATTTATTTATTTTAGAGAGAGAGAGAGCGAGCACACTAGAGAGAGACAGAGAGAGAGAATGGGCACGCCAGGGCCTTCAGCTGCTACAAGTGAACTCCAGCACTACCTCGTGCATCTGGCTTACGTGGGTCCTGGAGAATTGAACCTAGGTTTTTTGGCTTTGCGGACAAGTGCCTTAACTGCTAAGCCATCTCTCCAGCCCTGATTTACCCATTTTTAATCCCAACACTCCTTCAGCAATGGGAAATGGAGTCAGGAGAATCCTGTAGCCCACAGACCAGTTAGTTTGGCCTTTCCAGTGCCCAAGAAGAGAGACAGTGTGTCAAATACAATGGAAGGAGATGACCAGAACCCCAAGGTTGTCCTCTGACCTCCACACATGTGTTATGGCACACTCACACCCATACACCCACCCACTCCCACATACATAAATAAAATAAAAATTAAAAAAAGACAATGAATTTTCTTTCAGCAATGTTTTGTTTTTAACATATATAAGTGCCACATTTTGTTAATTTTTCTCCTACACAGTTAACTATTTTGACATTTTTATAAGTGTTATTTTTAAAATTTAGTTTGCAGTTATTCATTGCTAGTATAGAAATAGAATTGACTTTTTTGTTAATTTGGTCTTGCTACAGTGTGCTCAAGCTGGCCCCAAACTTTCTATGTAACATTGCTTAGCCTTAAACTCAGATCGTCCTGCCTTAACCTCCTAAGTGGTGGGATTATAGGAGTGTGCAGTAGACCCTGTTTTACAATTGTTTTTAGTTGTGTGTGGGGGCAAGTTAGGGCCTTTTGCTGCTGCAAATGAATACCAGACACAATTTGGGTCTAGCTTATGTGGGTGTTGTGGAATTGAACCAGGGCTGTCAGGCTTTGCAAGCAGGGACCTTTAACTGCTGAGCCAATCTGCCAAGTCCTACAATTGATTTTTCTTCTTTTTCTTTTTCCTTTTCTTTTCTTTTCTTTTCCTTTCTTTTCTTCTTTCTTTCTCTCCTTCCTTCCTTCCTTCCTTCCTTCCTTCCTTCCTTCCTTCCTTCCTTCCTTCCTTCCTTCCTTTTTCCTAGGTAGGGTCTCACTCTACCTCAGGCTGCCCTGGAATTCACTATGTAGTCTCAGGGTGGCCTCGAACTCACAGCGATCCTCTTACCTCTGCCTCCCAAGTGTGCTGGGATTAAAAGTGTGTACCACCACACCTGGCTCGCTCGCTTTCTTGCCAGCTTTCTTCCTTCCTTCCTTTCTTTCTTTCTTTGTTTCTTTCTTTTTTCTTTCTTTCTTTCTTTCTTTCTTTCTTTCTTTCTTTCTTTCTTTCTCTCTCTCTCTCTCTCTCTCTCTCTCTTTCTTTCTTTCTTTCTTTCTTTCTTTCTTTCTTTCTTTCTTTCTTATGGTTTTTCGAGGTAGGGTCTCACTCTAGCCCAGGCTGCCCTGGAACTCACTATGTAGTCCCAGGGTGGCCTCGAACTCATGGCGATCCTCCTACCTCTGCCTCCTGAGTGCTGGGATTAAAGGCGTGGACCACCATGCCCGGCTAAGATAGGATATGTTCTTATATCCCCTTATCCCAGCTCCTGTCACCCTGGGGGCCCTCCTCAGTGGGGTTATGGCATTTTACTGTGGGGTCATGAAGGCCTTAGTCAGTTCTTATGTGGTAGTGGGCATGGGGAACCATGCCTCAGGGTATTCCTACCCACTCTGTGGCTCTTACAATCCATCTGCCCCTTCTTCCACAATGTTCCCTGAGCCATGGCAGGCTTGTTGGCAGTCTGATTTAGTGGTGAGTTCTTTGTAGCCTCTGGGTTTCTACTTTTATGGGTATTTTTTTTTTCAAGGTAGGGTCTTGCTCTAGCTCAGGCTGATATGGAGTTCATTATGTAGTCTCAGGCTGGCCTCAAATTCACAGTGATCCTTCTGCCTTAGCCTCCTGGGTGCTGGGATTAAGGTGTGTGCCAGCACGCCTGCCTTTGATTGATCACCATCTCTGTCGGTATCACCCTGGTGCTGGTTGTCAGGCTAGCAGTAAGAGCAGTATTCATGTTGCTGCCTCCTCTGCAATTTCCTCTGGGACCTGGCAGATGTGGCATGTCTTGTGGTAGACAGTTGGCTTTCTTCTTGTCTTATTGATGGATTTTGGCTCTCCTCCATTTTCTCTGTCATCTGTAAAATTCAATAGATTCTCCAACCAAAAGTGAGAGTGGCTTGGGTTAAAGGAGTATGCAAAGTTATTTGAGGGGATTTTGGTGTGCAAGCCCACTCTTCTTCTCCAGAGGGCAATGGGGACTTCTCTCTAGAGTCTATGAGTTTCCTGACTATGGGAATTTGTGTTAGTTTCCAGTGCCAGGTATGAGTTCTCTCCCACTGAGCCAGCCTCATGTCCAATCAAAGAGCAGTTGGTTACCGGCAGAGGCTGAGTGCCACTATTGCACAAGTGCGTACTTCTTGTCTGGCTGGTTGATTTTGTACTCTGCAGGGTCCCTTGCTTATTCATGCTGTTGGTGACTGTTGTCATCCAGTGGCTCCCATAGGGCTCTCCAGCACTGTGAGGACTAGCCAGGAGGGAGCTAGCTTCCCTTTCGTTCCCGCATGGTATTCCTATGTCCTGTGATTGCTGCCTGTGGTGTCTTCAGTAACAGGGTCCTACCTTTTAGCTCTGATAGGTAATAAAGTGTTTTGGCAGTGGCCTACATTGTTTTGGGGACCTGATGGGTCTCCCTGGCCAATAGCTCACTGTGGAGGGCAACCAAATGCTGGGCCTGTGATTTACCAGCCAGAGTCTGTGGTTTTAAGGTTAAACTTTTCCCACCTTCTGTCTGAACTGCCCCCCTCCCTCTTTACTTGTGGTTATATCTTGAAGAATGCTGGCCATGAGGGTGTCCATGGAATTGATTCACGTTTTAACTTTTGCATAATGCTTGTGTAATTCCCACCCCATTCTTCCAACCCTCTACCCCTCTAAGCCCCTTGCACCCTGAAATTCTGTCCCTCCTGACAGGTAACCTCTTTTTCTCTTGCCCTTTTCCTTTTCTCTATGGGTCTCATTCTAGCTTTATGCCCATATTCCTGGTGCTGACTACCATTTGCTCTCATCTCCAGCTGACCCCAGTTAGGAAGTGCACACGAGAGAGTACATGCAGTGTTTGTCTTTCTGTGCCTGCGTGACCTCACTTACAATGATTTTTTTCCAACTCCATGCGTTTTCATTTTTCCTTACCACTGAGTAGAATTCGATCATGAGTATGTACCATGTCTTCATTATCCCCTCATCACTTGGTGGGCATCTGGGCTGACTCCATTTCCTTGCTATTGTGACCAGAGTGGCCATAAACATGGCTGAGCAGGTATCGCTGCAGTAAAGAGTGAAGTCTTTAGGGCAGATGCCCAGGAATGGTAAAGCTGGATCAACTGGTACATCTATTTTCATCTTTTTCAGAAGTCTCTATACTGATTTCCATAGTGGTTGTACAAGTTTACACTCCCACCAGCAGTGAGTAAGGGTTCCTCTTTCCCCAAAGCCTCGCCAGCATTTGTTGTCATTTGATTTTTTTTGAGGAAACTCCTGACTGGCATGAGATGATATCTAAGTTGTTTTTGTTTGCATTTCTCTGATGATTAGAGATGTTGAACATCTCCTTAAATGTGTAATGGCCATTTGTATTTCTTCCTTTCAGAATCCTCTGTTCAAATTTCTACCCCAGTTTTTGATTGGGCAGTTTTTTTTTTTTTTAGTTTTTCAAGTTCTTTGTGGTTTCTAGGTATTAAACCTTTGTTGGAGGTATAGCTGGTGAAGATTTTCTCCCATTCTGTGGGATATCTATTGACTCTGTTGATGGCTTGCTTTTCTGTACAGTAGCTTTTCAGTTTCATGAGGTCAGAGTGGTTGATGTTGAGCTAATTTCCTGTGCTACTGCGGTCTTATTCTGGAAATCTTTCCCTACACCTATATCATGGAGTGTTCTCCCTGTTTTCCTTCTTGTTTTAGAGTTTCATATTAGAGTCTTATATTGAGGTTCTTAATGCATTTAGAGTTGACTTTTATGCATGGTGAGAGAAGTGGGTCTAATTTATTTGTATATATTTGAGAGAGAGGAAGAGCAGAGAGAAAGAGAGAATGGGCATGCCAGGGCCTCCGGCCACTGCAAATGAACTCTAGATGCATGTGCCCCCTTGTGCATCTGGCTTACATGGGTCCTGGGGAATTGAACTGAGGTCCTTAGGCTTTGCAGGCAAATGCCTTAACCACTAAGCCATTTCCCCAGCCCCAAGGTGGCCTTATTTATCTCTTTTGATTACTTTTGGTTTAAAGTCTATTTTGTCAGAAATCAGTACAGCTGCTTTTATTTATTTCTTGTTTCTGTTGGCTTGGAATATCTTTTTCCATCCTTTCACCCTAAGGCAGTGTTTCTGTTTCATTGTGAGGTCAGTTTCTTATAGACAACAAATGGTTAGATCCAGCATTCTTTTCTTTTTTCTTTTGTTTTTTGGAGTTTATTCCTCCATTTGGATATGTTCTCACTGAGCTTGTTCCGTTGGCCCATGAGCTCATTAATTTATTGATTCTCCTTAAATTCCTTTAGCCTTCTGTTGGTCTCTTTGTGATTCTCTTTGATGTCATTAAACCATCTATGGAGTCCTATTTCCCGATAGTCTTTGGTTTCCTTCAGCTATCAGTTGAGATGTTCTTGTTGATTATCTTTCATTTCCTTTATCCATCCCTTGAGTTAATTTTGGTGCCTTTCATCCAGTTCACTGAGCCAACTTTTGATTTGTAATTTGAATTCTTTTTGCCAATTTTCTTCCATTTCCTTCAGCCATTCTTAGAGTTCTGGTTTGATTACTCTTTGTCCAGTTTCTTCCCATTCAAATAGCCGTTTGTTCATGGTCTCATTAAGTTCATTTAAAATGTTTGCTAGGGCTGGAGAGATGGCTTAGCAGTTAAAGCGCTCGCTTGTGAAGCCTAAGGACCCAGGTTCGACTCCCCAGAACCCATATAAGCCAGATGCACAAGGTGATGCATGCACACAAGGTCACACATGTGCACAAGGTCACTCACATATCTGGAGTTGGATTGCAGTGGCTAGAGGCCCTGGCATGACACTTCTCTCTCTCTCATAAAAAAATAAAATGCTTGTTGAGATATCATTTTGGGCTTCTATGTCTTGGATTTCCCCTAAGCTTCACTGGACGCTTCCATTGTGGGACTAGGTCATCTTGGTGGGGACCCTTTTTCAGGGTGACATGTGTTATTAGCTTTGCTTTGAGGTCGGCCCTTCTCGAGATCCGTTGTTTCACTGAGGATGCAGCAATAGCAGCTTTTGTACAGCTTGTGTTGGGTGACCTGGTCTAAACTGATCAACATGGGTGTGGGATTGAAAACTATCCATTGGGTTCAGGTGGGTGCACTTGAGCCTGAGCAGGGTATGCCACCCCCTGGCAAATCTGGGTAAAACCTTGGGAAGCCTGGCTTTCCTGATATCTGAGTTGGGCAGTTTTCTTCCAGTCTTATTTGCTGTCTGGCTTAAAAATTTTTTTAATTTATTATTATTATTTTTTTATTTTAGAGAGAGGGAGAGAGGCCAGGGCCTCAGCCAGTGCAATTGAACTCCAGATACTTGCGCCACCTAGTGGGCATGTACAACCTTGCGCTTTGCCTCACCTTTGTGCATCAAGCTTACGTGGGATCTGCAGAGTTGAACATGGGTCCTTAGGCTACACAGGCAAGCACCTTAATTGTTAAGCAATCTCTCCAGCCCTTATTTATTTATTTGAGAGAGAGAGAGAAAGAGAGAGAGAGAGAAGGGGTGTGCCAGGGCCTTCAACCACTGCAAACAAGCTCCAGGCATCTGGCTTACGTGGGTCCTGGGGATTTGAACCTGAGTCCTTTGGTCTTTCAGGCAAGGATCTTAACTGTCAAGCTATCTCTCCAGCCTTCTATCTGGCTTTTTGGAGTGAGATCATCTTCAAGCTTCTACTGGGGGCTGGGGCTGGTACACAGTTGCCCCCTGTTTCAACCCTTCTTTGATCTTTATTTGGGGGGGCTTATAAGGTGGATGTGAGAAGTAGAATCCAAGTTGGTCAGCTACTCGCCACTGACCTTCTACTGGTTTGTGCCCTCCCTGGCAGCTGCTCTGGCATATAACCCCCGCACTCAGCCCTATCTCACACTGGTGTGTGGCCCTCCCCACAGCTGATCCTCCTTTGGTTTGTCCCCTCCTAGGCCGCCTCCCTGGAATGTGAGTAACTCCTTGGTGAGTAACCCCCACATTCAGCCCAATCTCACGATTCAATTGATTTTTGTACATTTATATTATCTTGAAATTTCTCTTATTAGTTCTAGTGTGGTTTTATAGATTCCTTTGGGTTTTCTGCATATTAAGTCATATTATATGCAAATAAAGACAGCTTTATTCTCACTTTCAGTCTGTTATGTTTTTTTTTTTCTTGGTATGTTTGCTAGCTGCCAGCATAATGTGGAGTAGATATGTCAGGAACGTACATCTTGCCAGGTGCACTCTTGGGATCCCAACACTTGGGAAGCTGAAACAGGAGGCTCAAGAATTTGAGGCTAGCCTGGGCCACATTGTGAGACCCTCTCTTTTAAAAAATATGTATACATTTTTGCTTTGTTCTTAATCCCTTTTTCTGTTTAGAAACATAGTTTGAAAAGTTGTTTATGGGCTACAGAGATAGCTCAGTGGTTAAAGGTACTTGCTTGCAAAGCTTAATGGGGCTGGAGAGATGGCTAAGCGGTTAAGGCGCTTGCCTGCAAAGCTTAATGGCCTAGATTGGATTCCCCAGTACCCATGTAAAGCCAAATGCAGAAAGTGGCACATGCATCTAGTTTGTTTGCACTATGCAAGAGGCCCTAGCATGCCCATTCTTTCTTTCTCTTTCCTTGCAAATATATCAATAAAAGTTTTTTTTACAAGTTATTTATTTACACGTTTATGTAGTGCATGTTTGTGAGTGCTCATGTGTAGGTGCAGGTGTGTGTGCACCACAGTGTGTGGTGTGGGGGTCAGAGGGTAACTTCTGGGTTGGTCCTGGCTGTGGAGGCGGGGTTTCTTCTCTGGATTCTCCCTCTGCTGTTCTTTGCTATGCTCTCCACTGGTTTCCATGAGAACCTCCTGTTTCCACCTCCCATCTCCCCAGTAGTGTCACAGTTGGCATTCTGGGATTATTTTTGGCTTTTTATGCGGGTGTGGGGATTGAATTTGGATACTCCAGCTTGAACAATGAACACTAAGTCATCTATGGTAGTTTGAATATTTGGTCCCATGGACTCAGGCTTGAATTTTGAGTGTCCAGTGGGTGGAGCCCTACTGGGCAAGAATTGTCACTGGGGGAGAATTTTACAGTCCAGCCCTCATGTGTGTTTGGGGCAGATCTGAGTGCCAGCCCAAAGGGGTGGAGAGAGCAGTTTTGAGCTCTGGTGGTTTGGTTTGTGCTTGGTGGGTGGTGGTGGTGTCTCTTTGCTTGGATCTATGAAAGGTAGGCAGCTTCTTCCACCACTGATGGTGTCCCCTGGACTCTGTAAGTCTGAAATAAATCCCTTCCTCCCATAAGCTGTGTCTTGATGTTTGTTCCAGCAATGAGGAGCTAACTATAACACCATCTCCCAGCCACCTGTTTTTAATCTTAATGGATAGTTTGTAGTCTTTCACCAGTAAACATATTAGTTGTAGATTTTTTTCCCATAAATGTTTTTATTAGGCTGAATTTGTTTGCTGGCCCCACCTACCATTGTCATAGGAGCCCTGGGATCATAGGTACATGCACCACTTTTGGTGTAGGTGCTGGGGAATTGAACCCAGGCCAGTAGGCTTTGCAAGCTAGTGCCTTTAACTGATGAGCCCTCTACCCCACCCCTTTCTAATTTTTTAAAAAAATATTTATTTGGGCTGGAGAGATGACTTAGTGGTTAAGGCGCCTGCCTGCCAAGAATGCCCGCTTGATCTTCAGGTTCCATATTTAGCCAGACGCAAAAGTGATGCAAGTGTGCAATGCCACACTTGCCCACAAGGGAACACATGCATCTGGAGTTCGTTCACAGCAGCTGAGAGGCCGCTGGCATGCCCATTCTCTCTGTCTCTTCCTTTCTGTCTCTGTCTCTCTGTCTTTTTCTCTGTCAAATAACAAACAATTTATTTATTTATTTATTTATTTATTTATTTATTTGTTTGTTTGTTTTTATTTAGAGAGAGTGTGTGTGTGTGAGAGAGAGAGAGAGAGAGAGAGAGAGAGAATAGGCATGCCAGGGCCTCTAGCAACTATAAACGAACTCCAGACACGTGTGTCACCTTGTGTATCTGGCTTACGTGGGTACTGGGGAATAGAACCTCAGTCCTTAGGCTTCGCAGGCAAATGCCTTAACTGCTAAGCCATCTCTACAGCCCTATTTTTTTTGTTTGTTTGTTTTTTTCGAGGTAGAATCTCACTCTAGCCCAGGCTGGCCTGGACTTCACTATGTAGTCTCATGGTGGCCTCAAACTCATGGCAATCCTTCTACCTCTGCCTCCCAAATGCTGGGATTAAAGGTGTGCACCACCACGCCTGGCTACAGCCCTAAATTTTTAAAAAAATATTTTATTTTATTTATTTATTTATTTATTTGAGCAAGAGAGAGAGAGAGGAAGAGGCAGAGAAAAAGAGAGAATGGGCATGCCAGGACCTCCAGACACTGCAAACGAACTCCAGACACATGTGCCCCTTGTGTGTCTGCCTTATGTGGGTCCTGTGGAATCAGACTGAGGTCCTTAGGCTTCCCATGCACACCTTAATCGCTAAACCATTTCCCCAGCCCTGTAAATGTTTTTAAAGATTTTATTTTTATTTATTTATTAGAGAAAGAGGGAGAGAGTGAGAATGGGCACACCAGGGCCTCTAGCCACTGCAAACGAGCTCCAGATGCATGCTCCACCTTGTGCATCTGGCTTACATGGGACCCGGAGAATCAAACCGGGGTCCTTAGGCTTCACAGGCATGCGCCTTAACCCCTAAGCCATCTCTCCAGCCCTGGCTTTTTTTTTTTTTTTTTTTTTTTTTTAAACATGGATTCTGGGTATCAAACTCGGGTCCTCATGCTTGCAAGGTAGCACTTTCACAACTTTCTTCAGCCCTCTAGGAACAACACTTTTCCACAAGAAAATTACTGGATCATATCATTTCACTGGTGAATTCTATTAAAAATTTAGGACTGCCTGCTAAGCCTAAGAACCTGGTTCCAATCTCCAGGTCCCATGTTTAGCCAGATGCAAAGTGATGCAAGGACGCAATGCTGCACTTGACCACAAGGGGGCGCACCCATCTGGATTTTGTTCGAAGCTCTGGGAGACTGCTGGCACGCCCATTCTCTATCTGTCTCCCTCTTCCTCTCTGTCTGTCTCTCTCCAAAAATAAATTAAAAAATTAAAAACGAAAAGCCAAGCATGGTGACACATGCTTGTAATCTCGGTATTGAGGAGACAGAAAACAGGAAGGTGCCTGGGGCTGAGTGGCCAGCCAGTCTATCCTTCCTGGCAAGTTCCAGGCCAGTGAGACACCTTGTGTCAACAAACAGGTGGGAAGAACAGCACCTGAGATTGATGTCTGGCATTTACATGCATGTGTGTGCACATACACTTGCACACACATGTGAAAAACACACATGAACATGCACACATAAAGTTTTAAATTATGAGTTTTTGTTTATTTTTCCCATGTTGGGGATTGAACTCGAGGTCCTTGTGCATACAAGGCAGATGTTCCACCACAGAACTACATCCTCAACTCTCAATGCATTTTTCTTTTTTCGAGTTAGGGTTCCATGTAGTTCATGCTAGCCTCAAACCCACTATGTTGTCAGGGTTGACCTTGAACTACTGATCCTCCTGCTTCTACCTCCAAGTTCTGGAGTTACAGGTGTACATCACCACACCTTGCATCAATTAAAAAAATTTTTAAGCTGGACATGGTGGTGCATGGTTTTCATCCCAGCACTCCAGAGGCTGAGGTAGAAGGATCACCCTAAGTTCGAGACCAGCCTGGACTACAGAGTGAGTTCCAGGTCAGACTGGGCTAGAGTGAGACCCTGCCTTGAAAAAACAAAACAGCCGGGCATGGTGGGGCACGCCTTTAATCCCAGCACTCTGGAGGCAGAGGTAGGAGGATCGCTGAGAGTTCGAGGCCACCCCCTAGTTAATTCCAAACCCAGACCTTGAAAAAACCAAAAAAAAAAAAAAAAAAAAAAAAAAGAAAAAAAAAAAAAAAAAAAATATGTTAAACTTGTTGTTGAGACTCAGGGAGTACCCATGTAAACCTAGATGCAAAAGTGGATGAGGCACTTTCCCAGCACTGAGGCAAGGTAGGAGGATCGCCGAGAAGGACTCAGGTTTGATTCCACAGTACCCATGTAAACCTAGATGCAAAAGGTGGCACATGCACCTGGAGTTTGTTTGCAGTGGCTGGAGGCCTTGGCGTGCCCCTTCTCTATCTGCCTCTTTCTCTCCCCCTCTCTCAAATAAATAAATAAAATATTTTAATAACTTGTCATTGACAACTCCTGTACATATAGATAATATGCCATGATCATAATCCCCTCTTACTGCCTTTCCTTTTCCCCCTTCCAAGTTCACCCTCCACTGGATCTTCTTCTTCTTTCCAGTTAGTCTCTCTTCAATTTGATGTCATCATTTTCCCCTGCCTATTACACAGGTCTTGTGTCAGTCACTCTGAGGTCGTGAATATGTAGGCCACCTTGTGTTTGGAAGACAGTATTGCAAAGCACTCCTCCCCTTCTTTCGGCTCCTCCACAATGGTCCCTGAGCCTTGGAGGGTGTGATAGTGCTGAACACACCACTGTCTTTTTTTTAAGATTTTATTTTTATTTATTTACTTATTAAAGGCAGACAGAGAGAGAAAGAATGGGCATGCCAGGGCCTCTAGCCACTGCAAAGGAACTCCAGACACATGCGCATCTGGCTTACATGGGACCTGGAGAATCAAACCGAGGTCCTTAGGCTTCCCCAGCAAATACCTTAACCGCTAAGCCATCTCTCCAGCTTTCTTCTCAGGACTTTTGATGCATTTTGAATCTCCCCAGTGGTCTCTGTTACTTGAAAAGAGAAGCTTCTCTAACCAAAAGTGAGAGTAGCATTAATATATGGGCATAAACAAAAGAATTTAGTGGGCATAATATATCCATTTTGCCAGAGATCAATAATATTTTCACTCCTAGGACTTATCAGTGAGCCATAGGCTTTTGCTTAGATTTTCAGGCATGTATTCCGTCCCATGGAGTGGGTCTCAAGACCAATCGGAGAGCAGTAGATTGTCCCCATTACAAACATGCCATCATTGTACTAACTGGTATATTTGGCTCACACAAGTTTTATCTATCTATATATCAAGAGCAAAAGAGAGAATGGGTTTGCCACAGCCTTTTAGTGCTACTTCATGCATCTGGTGGCTTTTTGTGGGTACTGGGGAATTGAACCCTGGGCCATCAGACTTTGCTAGCACGCACTTTTAACTGTTGACCCATATCTTCTGCCCCAAATATTAAAAGTTGTTAAAAATTGTGTGTGTGTGTGAGACAGAGAGAGAGAGAGAGAGAGAGAGAGAAGGTGCCATGGCACAAGTGTGGAGCTCGGAGGACAGGTTTTGGGTGCCCATTTCATGTGAGGCAGCATCTCTCTCTCTCTAGGTCTCACTGTTGTTGACTCTATGCTTGCAGTAAGCTTCCAGAAACGTCTCCTGCGTCTGCCTCCCATCTCGCTGTCAGCACGCTGGGATTACAGAAGCCTGCTACACTTTCTGGGTCTCAAATGGGATCTGGAGATTGAGTTTGGGTACTCAGGATGGGACTGCAAGCACTGGACCAACTCCCCTACCTCCCCCTCCCCCACTTTTATTTTTAATGGGTACGAAATGATTCTTTTCTTCTTTAGTCAATTTCAAAAAGTTTTTTTTTGTTTGTTTTTCAAGGAATTTTTTCATTTCCTCTAAGTTGTTGAATTTATCATTGTGGAATTTGACTCAAAACAGGAAAACAGAGACCAGATTTCCCCTTCATCCTGGGCAATGAGAAAAATATATCAATTGTGTTTGTTTGTGTGCGTGTACGTGTGTGTGTGCATGTGTACATGTGTGTGTGCGTGTGTGTCTGTGTAACATCAGACTAATATGACTGATGACAGTTGTGAGTGGAGAAGCAATAAAAGGTTCCCAAAGTGACCCCAGCTTTGTGCAGGCTTCCAGACGGGGAAGGGAAGGGAAGGGAAGGGAAGGGAAGGGAAGGGAAGGGAAGGGAAGGGAAGGGAAGGGAAGGGAAGGGAAGGGAAGGGAAGGGAAGGGAAGGGAAGGGCAGGAGCCCATAGTCTCCCTGAGTTGAGAGTGTGAAGCTGGAAGTCCAGGAGGCCAATGTGGGTAGTCCTCACAGGGGAGAAGATAAATGAACGCACAGCTGAGCCCTGGCGATCTTTGGAGAATTCTCCTGAGTCTTCAGCTAGCACCTGGCCTGTGCATTCACCCACAACCCAAGGAAGAACCACTCAAAAGCATTAGCTCTAGAAAGGCACCTCTGAGCCGACCAGGGGACTAGGAACAGTTTCTTGTTCTGCCAGAGCCAAAAGCACAATTCATATGGAGCCCCCCTGGGTGCCCTTAGAAAAGGTTTGCCTTCAACACTGGGGCTAAGTCATCTCTGGGCCCAACGCTGCTCTTCGCCCACCTGACACAGCTTTAAAAAAAGCCCGACAGCATCAAACTGTGACTAAGTGACTTAATCACATCGCAGAACCAAGGCTAGAAATCAAGGAAAAGAAAAATGGGTAGTAACTTTTCATTACCTTCCTGGCATCATGATTGATGTCACATAGACATTTTAGATTGTCTTTTCATCTTTTTCTAAATACTGTTGAATTTTGTTGGGTCAGGCAGTTCAAGTTCGGATGGGTCACCTTGTTCTCACTGATATTTGGCCTATGTCAGTTGTGGCCAAGATTCCTAGGACATAGCATTTCCTCATAGTGCCTGGTCCTTGCTCCTAAGATGAGGTCTTTCTGGGGTCTTTGTTGGGGTAATGTCCTGTCTGGCTGGATCTGAGCTCCACAGGTCTGGGTGTTCTTCAGTGTCTGCAGTCTCTGCTCAGCTATCAGCCGTCAGTGACTGCTCTCCACCAGAAGTTGTGAACTTTCACCCTGTGTATGAACCACCTACCTAGAGTGAGCCTGCGGTGGTTTGAATCAGATGTCCCCCATAAACTCATGTGTTTTTTTAAAGAATATGAATTTAAAATTTTTATTTATTTACTTGCAAGCAGAGAGAGAGAGAGAGAGAGAGAGAGATAGAAGAGAGGCAGACAGAGAGAGAATGAGCATGCCAGGGCCTCTAGCCACTGCAAACAAACTCCAGATGCATGCCCTTGTGCATCTGGCTTATGTGGGTCTCATAGAATCAGACTGAGATCCTTTGGCTTCACAGGCCTTAACTGCTAAGCCATTTCTCCAGCCCAAATATGTATTTTTAAATATATATATATTTTATTTGAGAGAGAGAATGGGAACACAAGGGCCTCTGCATTTCACTGCAAATGAACTCCAGATGCATGTGCCACTTTGTGCATCTGGCTTACGTAGGTACTGAGGAATCAAGCGTGGGTCCTTAGGCTTCACAGACAAATACCTTAACCGCTAAGCCATCTCTCTGGCCCAATTCATGTATTTTGAATGTTTTGTCTCCAGCCGATGGCAATTTGGGAGGTGGAACCTGGGGGGAGGAGGTGGTTGTTGGGAGGGGCTTAGGGCTGTGATAGCCAGCTCCCCCTTGCCAGAGCTCGGCTCGCTCTCCTGCTCTTGTTTTCTGTGACAGAGGCGGTGTCCAGCCTCTGCTCGGGCCATGCTTTCCCCTGACACCATGAAGCTTCCCCTTGAGACTGTAAGCCTGCACAAACATCTTTCCTCCCATCAGCTGTTTTGGGTCAGGTGCTTTATCTCAGCAATGAGAAGGTGACTACAAAAGAGCCTTTCCTAGATTTCTGGGGTCTCTTTCTACAGTTTCCTCTGCTCCATACCTCACAAGTTCCTGCCACCACAGTAATGGGATTCTAATCTGCCATCTCTACCAGACTACTAGCTACCCTTTCTTCCTTCCTTTCCTCCCTTCCCTCCTTCCTCCCTCCCTCCCTCCTTCCCTCCCTCCCTCCCTCTTTCTTTCTTTCTTTCTTTCTTTCTTTCTTTCTTTCTTTCTTTCTTTCTCTCTCTCTCTCTCTCTCTCTCTCTCTTTCTTTCTTTCTTTCTTTCTTTCTTTCTTTCTTTCTTTCTTTCTTTCGACAGTGTCTCCTATAGCTCAGGCTGACCTCAAATTGTTGTGTACTGCTGGAGAGATGGCTTAGTGGTTAAAGGTGCTTGCCTGCAAAGCCTAAGGACCTAGGCTTGACTCCTCAGAACCCACATAAGCCAGATGCACATGGTGGTGCTTGGGACTAAAACTCATTTGCAGTGGCTAGAGGCCCTGGTGCTCGCTCAGTCACTCACTCACTCTCTCATAAATAAATAAATAAATAAATAAATAAATAAATAAATAGTATGTAGAAGAGAGTGACCTTGAACTCCTGATCCTCTGCCTCTACCTCCTAAGTGCTGGGATGGCAGGTTTGTTTCTATTTCCGTGGTACTAGGGATCTAACCCTGGGCTTTTTGCATGCTAGGGAAGTGCCCTGCCAATTAAGCTACACCCCTAGTTGACCCCTGCTTTTCCTAGCTTTGCAACCACTGCTCTGTGCCTAAGCTCCATGCTGCTGCAGTTGGAAAGCACCCATCCTGATAGAAAGCTGGGAAATGTGGGGTATCTCATATGTCACCCTGAACTCAAGGATCCCAGCTCAGTATTTGCCCAGTGCTTGGAATCAGTCTCTTCATAGCTGTTGTCTGCTTTTATTTCTAGTAGAAAGTCAAGGTTGAAACCAGAAACTTAGTCATGACTGGAACTGAAAAAAATCTGTGGTGCATTTGTATTCATTTGTTTTTATTGAGGTAAAATTCACACAACAGACGAACAACCATTTTAAAAGGCACAGTACATTCACAATGTTATAAGACCATCCCTTCTATCTGGTTCCAAAACGTTTTCATCACTCCAAATGAAACTCTGGTGGTACAGGTCCATTACCCAACTTACTTGGAAGGTTTAGGCCAGAGAATTACAAGTTCAAGGTCAGCTTGGGCTACAGGATGAGTCCAAGATCAGCCTCGATAACTTAGCTAGACCCTGTCTTAAAATAAAATATAAAAATAAAAAAATAGGGCTGGAGAGATGGCTTACCGGTTAAGGTGCCTGCTTCCTAAGCCCAAGAATGCTGGTTCCAACCTCCAGCAGTTCCAATCTCCAGGTCCCACATTTAGCCAGATGCAAAGTGACGCAAAGGCGCAATGCCACACTTGACCACAAGGGGGCTCACACATCTGGATTTTGTTTGCAGCAGCTGAGAGGTGCTGGTGCGCCCATCTCTGTCTTCCTCTCCCTTTCTCTCTGTCTCTCTCTGTGTCTATCTCCAAAAAAAAAATTAAAAAAATAAAATAAAATAAATAAATAAATAAATAAAAAACACAACTAGTGCTGAGGGGCTGGGGAGATGGCTCTGTGAGTAAGAAAGTTTGTAGCACAAGCAGAAAGAACTGAGTTTTATCCAATTCACAGTATTCCTGTAAAAAGGGAGGCGTGAAGCCAGGTGTAATGGTGCCCCCCTTTCATCCCAGCACTCAGGAGGCAGAGGTAGAAGGTTCACTGTGAGTTTGAGGCCAACCTGGAGCTACAGGAGTGAGTTCCAGGTCAGCCTGGGCTAGTGAGATCCTGCTTTGAAACCCTCCCTGTACACCCTGAAAAAAATTCTTGGTGTGACCACACATAACTGTAATCCCCATTCCAAGTGGGGTGGAGAATAGGAGAATCATGGGGACTTGCTGTCAGTCAGTCTGACCAAAAACTTCAGCTCGAGGTTCAGTGAGAGAGAGATTCCATCTCAAGGAACTGAAACAGGAGATAGAGGAGGACATCTGACCTTCAACTCTGGCTGCGTCCATGACGATGCTCACAGAGCATGTGCATCTGTACATAAAAACATGCATGCACTATACACATGCCATGCCTACACCACACAAAAATGAAAAAAATATATAGTGCTGGGTATGGTGACTCACACTTCTAATCTCAGCACTTGAGAGGCTGAGGCAGGAGAACTGTCATGAGTTCCAGGCCAGCCTGGGCTGCAGAGTAACACCCTGTCTGAAAAACAAAAACAGGGGCTGGAGAGATGGCTTAGCAGTTAAGTGCTTGCCTGTGAAACCTAAGGACCCCGATTTGAGGCTTGATTCCCCAGTACCCACGTAAGCCAGGTGCACAAGATGGCACATGCATCTGGAGTTTGTTTGCAGTGGCTGGAGGCCCTGGCGTGCACATTCTCTCCTCTCTCTCTCTCTCCCTCTCTCTCTCTCGTTTTCTCTCTGCCTCTTTCTCTCTTTGTCTGTCGCTGCCAAATAAATAAATAAAAATAAACAAAAAATTAAATTAAAAAACAAAACACAGGCTGGAAAGATGGCTTAGCGGTTCAGGTACTTGTCAGCAAAGTCAAAGAATCCAAGTTCAATTCCCCAGGACCCACGTCAAGACAGATGCACAAGGTGGCACATGAATCTAGAGTTCATTTGCAGTGGCTAGAGGCCCTGGCACATCCATTCTCTTATTTGCGTCTTTCTCTCATAAATAAATAGTTCCCTTAAAAAAAAAAAAAAAAAAAGAAAGAAAAAACCCTGAGGGGCTGGGGAGATGGCAGTGGTTAAAGGTGCTTGCTTCCAAAGCCTGACAGCCTGGGTTCAATACCCCAGTATCCATGAAAAGCCAGATGCACAAAGTGCACATGTGTCTGGAGTTCATTTGTAGTGGCAGGAGGCTCTGGTGTACCCATCGCCCCCCCCCCATCTCTCTCCTCTTTCTCTCTAAAAAAGAAAGAAATATTTTTAAAATCAAAATAACTAGTTAAACAAAATAAAATGAAGATAAAGGGCTTGGGGTTGTCACTCAGTGATGGAGGACTCGTCTAGGATGGTAAGGCAATCCTATGCAAATTGGGCAGCCCCTGGCCATTGCAAACTTTTTTCTATTTCTATGCATTTACTTATTCTGGGTAATTCATACAAATAGGGAACATGTATGTAAAAGGCTAGAATAGTGTTCTAGAAAAGGGTTTCTGAAACTTTCCACTGGTGACCTCAACACAAGCAAGTTCTGCCAGAAACACCTCAGATCATTACACTCTTTTAAAAAATAGTTTAGAAAATATTTTATTTATTTATTTGAGAAAGAGAGGCAGATATAGAGAGAGAGAGTGGTCACATCAGGGCCTCCAGCCACTACAAATAGTTTAGAAAAATAAACTCAGATATAGAGAGGATGGTCGCATCAGGGCCTCCAGCCTGTGACTTATATGGGTCCTGGGGAATTGAACCTGGGTCCTTAAGCTTCACAAACAAGCATCTTAATTGCCAAGCCATTGCTCCAGCCCTTTTTTTTTTTTTTTTTTTTTTTTTTTTTTAAGATAGGTCTTGCTATGTAAAAGTAGCTGGCCTCAGACTCATTATGTAGACCAGGCTATCCTCAAACTCATGGGTAATCCTCCTGCTTCTGTCTCCTGAGCACTGGGATTATGGGTGTGTGCCACTGTACCCATCTTCATTACACCTTTGATTTTTGATTAATTAATTAATTAAGTTTTTACTTTTTTTTCTTTATTTGAGAGAGAGAAATAGGCAGGGAGAGAGGGAGAGAGAGAGAAAGAGAAGGAGAGAGGGAGAGAATGGGTGTGCCAGGGCCTTTAGCCATTGCAAATGAATTCCAGATGTATGCGCCCCCTTGAGCATCTGGCTTACATGGGTCCTGGAGAGTTGAACCTGGGTCCTTTAGCTTTGTAGGCAAGCGCCTTAACCACTAAGCCATTTCTCCAGCCCTTATTTATTTTTATATTTTATTTTTAATTACTTGAGAGAGAGAGAGAGAGAGAATGGATGGTCAGGGCCTCTAGCCACTACAAATGAGTGCCAGAGGCATGTACTACTATGTTCATCTGGCTTTACATGGGTACTGGGGAATTGAACCCGGGTCCTTAGGCTCTGCAGGCAAGCACCTTAACCACTGAGCAATCTTTCTGGACCCTTGAATTTATTTCTTTTAATATTTTTAAAAATTATTGATTTGGGAAAGAGGCAGATAGGTAAAGAATGGGCATGCCAGGGCCTTCAGCCACTGCAAATGATCTCCAGATGCATGTGCCACCTTGTGCATTTGGCTTACATGGGTCCTGGGGAATTGAGCCTTGAACAGGGGTCCTTAGGCGTCACAGGCAAGCGCATAATTACTAAGCCATCTTTCCAGCCCTTGAATCTATTTTTTGAGACGGGCTACCACATCCAGTTTAAGTGGTGCTGGGGATGGAAGCTAGGGCTTTGTGCTCGGCAAGCACTCTACCAGTTGACCCATGTTCTCAGCCTTAGGAAAGACAAGTCATAAACCACCAGCGGCAAATAGAATTGGAGTGGAGCGGTGCTGCAGTTAACTTCTCATTGCTGGCAGAAAGCTCCTGACCAAAGCAGTCTGTGGGAGGAAAGCGTTTATTTCATTTGGAGGCAAGTGGATCTGGAGTTCAAGGCCAGTCTCAGCTACATAGGGAGTTTGAGGCTAACCTGGGCTACATGAGACCCTGTCTTTAAAATATATAAGTAGGGCTAGAAAGATGGTTCTGCTATCAAGACACTTGCTTGCAAAGCCTAATGACCCAGGTTTGATTCCCAGTACACATGTAAAACCATATGTACAAAGTAGCACATGTATCTGGAGTTTGTTTGCAGCAGCTAGAGGCCCTGGTGTGCTAGTTCTCTCTTCTTTCTCTCTTTGCTTTTAATCTCAGCACTCAGGAGGCAGAGGTAGGAGGATTGCTGTGAGTTTGAGGTCAGCCTGAGACTACATAGTGAATTCCAGGTCAGCCCGGGCCAGAACAAGAAAAAAAAAAAAAAAAAAAAAAAAAAAAAGTAAATAAATGAAATAAAAATAAAAAACTTAAAAGAAAAGCAAGCTTTGGCTCTCAGCTGTGTGTCCTGGCTTGTTTGGTATATAACTCTAGGCCTTATAAGCAAAGGGCTTTAAGGATCTAAAGCAAATCCTCCAGAGGAAATTTCCCCAAATGGAAAGGTAAGTAGACGGGGGACCCTTGCCCCTTCGCACAATAGAACTGCCTACAGGTTCTGGAAGAGCTGATGAATATCGCTGTCCAATTCTTTCAGACGTTATTGAGGGATCACTTCCTCCTTTGAAATAAAGCAAGAGGGATTGTGCATGTGTGTTTTCCCAAGCCCATAAATCTCAAAACAACCATCCCTTCAGTTCAGCCACAGGGCGGCTGTTCTTCCAAAAAACGAAAATAATTAGAGAAACCCTTTTACCTCCCAAGAGATAAACTGTAAGTTTCTAAAGTAGCCAAAAGAAAAGAAAGAAAGAAAAAAACCTGTGCATTATCTAGTATGTTTCCGGCATGGAGCATGGGGGAGGGGGTCACTACAGTCAAGAGGCTGACCTTGAGCTCAGCATAGCATTCAGGTCGCTTTTTGGTACAGTGCTGCACACACACATACATACACACACACATACATGAGGAGGCCCCACATCCGCCCATGAGCAGGACAGCTGAGCTCCCATGAGGCCTCATGCAGGCGGGAGCCCGGCCCTGAGACAAGTCTCTCCTCGAGGCAGTGTCCAGACCAGCACATTACTGGGAGCCTCGTGCTGCCCACTGGTGGTTATTGTTGGCATCCTTATCCTCGGAGTCATTCTGACTCTTGTTATCTTCAGCTCGTGTGTTTGGTGTTAGGTGTCTCGATTGTTGCACTGCAGGTGGGCTGACCATCTAGTCTACTTGTTATTTTAAAAAGTTCTTGTGGGATTTATGGAATTTGGGTGATCGTGAGCAATGGCTCTTGTCCCTCCGAGGGAACAGATAATAGAGTTGTAGGTGCGGAACACAGAAGCGCTTCCTGAAGTGGCGGCATCGAGCAGAGCCAAAACAAGACACATGCGCAGTGTGGTCTTCCCCTCCTCCCCCGTAGGAATTAGGGGGGCTACTTGCTCCATGAACCTAGCTTCTCAGGGCTGAGCATCTTGCTGAAGGCCTCACGTTCTCTGAGCATGCTAGTCACCAATTGCATTTGGTGGGGTGCTGGTAGTGTCCCTGACTCCCTTGATGCCCCAGGTCCCAGATTGGAGCTCATCTCCCTTGAAGTTTCTGGAGCAGCCAACCACATGGATCTGACCTTCATGGAAGGTTCTGTAGCCAAGGGTAGAAGTACCTGGGGGCCTGAGTTACTTCTCTGTTCTTAATGTCCAGTACAGACTCAAGAGTCACACAAGGCCAATATCACCACCATCATCCCAGCCAACATTTACTGAGGATTTACATTCCACTGAACATATAGGTTGGGATTTTTAAAATTTATTTATTTATTTTATTGACAACTTCCTTAATTGTAGACAATATCCCATGGTATTTCCCTCCCTCCCCCCACTTTCTCCTTTGAAACTCCACTCTCCATCATATCCCCTCCCCTCTCAATCAGTCTCTTTTTAAAAATGTATTTTATTTATTTGTTTATTTATTTGAGAGAGAGAAAGAGAGAGAGAGAGAGAATGGGCACGCCAGGGCTTCCAGCCACTGCAAATGAACTCCAGATGCATGTGCCCTCTTGTGCATCTGGCTTACGTGGGTCCTGGAAAATCGAACTGGGGTCCTTTGGCTTTGCAGGCAAATGCCTTAACCATTAAGCCATCTTCTCCAGCTAAGTCTCTCCTTTAATTATGATTGTCTTGTGTAGGTAGTTTCAGGCACTGTGAGGTCATGGATACCCAGGCCATTTTGTGTCTGGAGGAGCATGTTGTAAGGAGTCCTACTCTTCCTTTGGCTCTTCCATTCTTTCCGCCACCTCTTCCGCAATGGACCCTGAGCCTTGGAAGGTATGTTAGAGATGTTTCAGTGCTGAGGATATTTTATTCAGTCATACCAAGAATCCTATGGGGCTTATCCACTTTCTAAAAATAGGAAGCCTGCGGCTGAGAGGCTAAGCAACTTGTCTGAGGTCATCTAACTCCTAAGAGGAAGAGAGAAGATGAAACCCAGGCAATAGTTTGGAGGAGGTTGGACACGCCCTAGGGGAACCTCCATGGAGTCTTTGATGTCCTTATATTGTCCTGTCACCATGAGTGTGGGCAGACTCTGTGACTACTCAATAGAACATGGCAGTGCTGACAGATGTCAACCCCAGCTTTGTGCTACCTCACAGAAAACTCTGTCTTTATCCAACTGCAGCAAGAGGGTCTTCTGATGGCTTTAAAGATACAAGCACTCCTTCCATGCACTGCTCAAGGACCAGACCCGGTGGGGAGAACTGGAGGTGGCCTCCTGGGCATGAGGGCCACCTCTAGACACAGACAGGAAGAATGCAGGGCGATCACTCCTAGAGTCACAGGGAAACAAACAACTTGCTTGGTTGAGGAGCAAGTTCTTTCCTAGTTGAGTCTTCAGAGGTGCAAAGCAGACTGGCATTCTTAGTCACTTTTCTCGGTGTTTGGATCCCATACCTGACCAAAGCACATTAAGGGAGGAAAGACTTATTGGGATTTATGGTGGTTTTTTTGTTTTATTTTTTAAAAATTTTTATTTTATTTGTTTATTTGAGTGAGAAAAAGGTAGATAGAGAGAGAATGGGCACACTAGGGCCTCTAGCGGCTGCAAACGAACTCCAGATGCATGCACCACCTTGTGCATCTGGATTATGTGGGCCCTGGGGAATCGAACCTGGCTCCTTTGGCTTTGTAGACAAGTGCTTTTACTGCTGAGCCATCTCTCCAGCCCATTTTTTTTTTTTTGAGGTAGGGTCTCACCTTAGCCCAGGCTGACCTGGAATCCACTATGTAGTCTCAGGATAGCCTTGAATTTAGGCAATCCTCCTACTTCCACCTCTGGAGTGCTGGGATTAAAAACACAGGTCTGGCTTTGGATTCATAGTTTTAAAAGATGTGATGCATCATTGCAGGGAAGGTGTGGTGGGATGGCTTGGGAGCTGGAGGCTGGCTTGTTTGAATTTTGGCAGGTCAGGAAGTAGACAGGAAGGAAGCACCATGTCCCAAAGGTCCTACAACCTCCCAAAACACCAGGTGAGGATCCAGTGCTTAAAACACGAGCCTGGTTGGGGGGGGGGGGTGGCATTTTATATTCAAACCAGAACACTGATTATAGCATGCAACTTCAGGTTTGTTGAGATGAACTTCCAGGCCAGGCACAGTTATGGAAGAAGGGATAATTTATTGAAGCTTACAGACCCAGAGGAAGTTCTGTAATGGTAGAATAAGTTGGCCCCTCTTGAAGGACTAGGCAGAGAGAAGCCAAAAGCCAAAAGCAAAACCTCACAGCACACTTCAGGAACTCCAGGAGGGACTCAGGCACTTCGCCTATCTTTAAATTGGAATCTCAGATCCACCACCACCCCTGAGGGCTGCACTGCTCTCCTCCAGCCAGGTGGCTGGAAATCCAAGAAGTTTTAATAAACTCCTGATTCTACTGGGGAGCATTTATTCAAACTACCACACTGACAAACACCTGAAATGCAGCCTGTGAAGCCCTGGGCAGAGGACCTGAGATTCAATCACAGAAACTGAGACAGCATTAAATGTGTGTGTTTTTAAAAATGCATGTGTGTGTATGTGCACGTGTGTACAGGTACATGTATGTATGTATATGTGCATGCATGTGGAGGCTAGAAGACAACCGTGGATATAATCCTCAGAAATGTCATCCACCTCTGTTTCTTGTTTGTTTGTTGTTGAGGTAAGGTCTCACTATAGCCCAGGGTGACCTAGATGTCCCTCTGTAGTCCTAGGCTGGCCTTGAACTCACAGAGATCCTCCCACCCCTCCTTCCCCAGTGCTGGGATCAAAGGCGTGCGTCACACCCAGCTCAACTTTAAAACATTTTTTAAAAATTTTTTTTAATTATTTTATTTATTTTTGGAGAGAGACACAGAGAGAGACAGACAGAGAGGGAGAGGGAGACAGATAGAGAATGGGTGTGCCAGCAGTCTCTCAGCTGCTGTGTATGAAATCCAGATGTGTGCCACCCCCTTGTGGGCAAGTGCAGCATTGCGCCCTTGCGTCACTTTGCATCTGGCTAAACATGGGACCTGGAGATTGGAACCGGGTTCTTAGGCTTAGCAGGCAGGCGCCTTAACTGCTAAGCCATCTCTCCAGCCCAACTTTAAAACATTTTTTAAAAAATATTTTATCAGATGAGCATGCCAGGGCCTCTTGCCAATGCAAATGAACTCCAGAAGCCTGGGCCACCTTGTGCATCTGACTTTACATGGGTACTGGGGAATCGAGCCTGGGTCCTTACACTTCCCAGGCAGGGACTTTAACCACTGAGCCATCTCTCCCGCCCCCCACCTTTTTTTGAAATAGTGTCTCTTATTGGCTTAGAGTATCTAATTAGCATAGACTGTGCTGGCCAGCGAGCTCTAGGAAGTCCTGTCTGTGCCTCCTCAGCTATGGGATCACAGGGGCACGCCACCAAACCTGGCATTTTTATGTGAATAATGGGGACCAAACTCAGGTCCTTGTTCTTGTGAGGCAAAATCTTTACTAAATGAGCTATTTCCCCAGTCCCTGTTTTTGTTTAAGACAGGATCTTGCTACGTGGTCCTGGCTGGCCTGACACTCACAGCAATCCTTTTGTCTCGGCCTCCTGAACATGGCAATTACAGGCAAGAGCCACTATATTCAGCTAATGTGTTTTTTTGTTTTTGAGGTAGGGTCTCACTCTAGCTCAGAATGACCTGGAATTCACTCTGTCGTCGGAGGCTGGCCTCGAACTCACAGTGATCCTCTTACCTCTGACTCCTGAGGGCTGGGATTGAAAGAGTGCGCCACCACATCAGATTGAATGTGTTGTTTGAATCCACTGCATCTATGCTGATTTGTTATGCGGCTCTATGGGGAAGACTTAGCCACAGCCTGTGCACTTAACCTTTTCTCGTTGGCCTTGGTAGCGGTGTCTGCACTCTGTATCTGCACCTCCTGCGGAACTCCTCTTCTCTCTAGGAAGTTCCCACCCAGTACTGTAGAAAAGGACCAGAGCAAGCCAGACAAGCAGTGTATGTCTGTATTCCTAGCACTAGGGAGGCTGAGTCAGGAGAAAACCAGGAATTCACAACCACCCTGGACTCATAGAGCTCCTGTCTCAAAACAAACAAAACAAAAAAAAAAAACACACAAAAACAAACAAACAAAAAAAAAAAAAAAAAAAAAAAAAAAGAAGGGCTGGACAGAAGCCTCTGTTGTTAAAGGCACATTCTAGCATAGCTTGATTGCCTGGGTCTGATTATCCGGTATCCACATAAAGCCTGATGCAAAAAGAAGTGTTTGTGTCTGGAGTTTGTTTGCAGTGGCAGGAAGTCTGGGGGCGCTCATTCTCTCTATCTCTCTCAAATAAATAAAATATTAAAAAAGAAAAAAGAAGGCTGGAGGGATGGCTTAGCAGTTAAGGTGTTTGCCTGCAAAGCAAAAGGACCCAGGTTTAATTCCCCAGGACCCACATTAGCCAGATGCACAAGGTGGTACATGCATCTGAAGTTCATTTGCAGTGGCTGGAGTCCCTGGTGCGTCCATTCTCTCTCTCCCTCCCCCTCTCTCTCTCTCTCCCTCCCTCCCTCCCTCCCTCTTTCTTTCTGTCAAATAAATAATAAAATAAATAAAAAAAAGAAAAAGAAAAAAGAAGGCTGGAGTGATGGCTTCGTGGTTAAGGCTCTTGCCTGCAAAACCTAAGGACCCAGATTCAATTCCCCAGGACCCACATAAACCAGATGCCCAAGGTGGTACGTGCATCTGGAGTTTGTTTGCAGGTCCTGGAGGCCCTGGTGTGCCCATTCTCTCTCTCTCTCTCTCTCTCTCTCTTAAATCAATCAATCAATCAATAAATAAATTTAGCTTTAAAAAAGTTTAAAAAAGAAAAGAAAAGGGATAGGGCAGGGTTGGCTAACCAGAGCAGGACCAGAGCAAGGCCTCCTGGGTTCCTTCCTGACCAGGAGGCAGAGAGGCAGACACAATCAGTTCTTTATGTGAAAGAAGGATCAGCAAGAAGCATGTGGTGCCCAGCTGTCTAGTGACATTGCTAGGCAAGAGGAGATTTTGGATTAGGATTAAAGTGTCACCCATAGATGAGTCCTAGCAGAAATGTGTCCCATAATATCATGTAGTGAGGAAGGGAGTATTGTGGGATCTGAATCTATGCTTGTATAATAATGATGTTTAATTGAGTTAGCACTAGCCTTCCAGGGCACATTTCACCTTGACTTTGAGCACTGGAATTTAAAGTATGGCCCGCAGGCCACATGCAGTTGGAGTGGCACCACATCTGTTAGATACTCTCAACCTATCGACTTCATTGAGCATGCCCGCAGAAAGTCAATACCACAGAACAGGGCTGCCTGCATAATTCTTCCAGAAATTAAACACAGTCCTATGTCTGGAGGACAAATAAAAATGAAAGGTTCCCCTCTCTTGTTGACCGTGGATGTACAGGCAGGCCTGAGCAGAGCTGTGACTAACAAGGACTGCTGTGTGAGGCTGTTGTAAAAAGGTCTTTCCAGTCTCCACCTCCATCCCCTGGGGACAGTGGGCTCCTTCACCAGTTGCCATGGGAAGCTGACTGCCTGGGGTGGGCCTTTTCTCCAGAGGGAGCTGGCACTGTCTTGGGGGTTATGGGGTCACCTTTCCTGGTGATGTTTTCCAAAAGAGAGAGTGAAACATGAACCGTGAGGCACAGCTCCGCCTGGCTGGGGTGGAGGGAGCGGCCTGCGAGCCGCGAGAGAGCAGTCATGCTCGGGGCACACTGCCTGCAGAAGTGAGAATGGTTAGTGACTCATCTGGTTGCAGGATTTACAGGACTCTTGAACCTTCCCTGTGCAAACTGGAAGGAACAGAACACAACTGTACAAAAACCATCATTTGGGGCCGGAGAGATGGCTTAGCATCAAGGCATTTGCCTGCAAAGTCTAAGGACCCAGGTTCTATTCCTCAGGACCCACAAAAGCCAGTTGCACAAGGTGACACATGCATCTGGAGTTCATTTGCAGAGCCAGCCCAGGCCCAATGGAGGGAAAAACTCACCCACAGCTGGAAGTTCCTAAATGATCAGAGAGCCTGCCTTCCCCTTGCAAAGGTATTTATAACCTTAGGGTGGCGGCCTGTCTTCTGGCTCAGGTGAACCAGAGGGACAGCTGGTTTGTTAGGGCTAGGGGCTGTCTCAGGAAGATTAGCTCTAGCACCCAGTTCTGGGGGTTGAACTTGACCAACCACAATGAAAGACCTCCTTCCCAGGAGGGGTCCTGGTTGTTTGTGTAAAACAGGTCTGGGGCACTAGGCAAGAGAGATAAGAAATCAGATGATCTTTGATTCCTAGCAAGTGCAAATTTTCCTGCCCTTTTTTTTACCTTTGGGGTCCAGTCACCCCAACTGTACCCCTGTCTCAAAGAATGATGCGGAGAGTGACTGCCTCTAGCCTTTGCATCCATGTGCACACATGCACACCTACACACTCACACACACACCTACAAGCACACAGTCACACACACCATCCACACATTAAAGAGACAAGAAAAGAGAGATCACCATCTGCCTTCACCAGTAATGAATAAACACACGCAAGACTCAGGAGAGGCACAGACAAGAGGTATGAGCAGATATGCGAGAACTCAGAGCGTTTCACTCACATCCCTATCTGTGAGGAATATTTGAGAAAGACTGACAAAACAACAAATGAAGCCACCAGAGGGCCCAGAAAGCAGCCAGACAAGCGACTCTCCCGTCTTGCTGGCTTTAACAAGAAAGGTGCGATCTCGCTCATGTTACAGGTCCCTTCTGAACACAGCTCCAGACCACACTCTCTCCACCTGGGACCTGTCTGGTGTCAAAGTCTGTAAATGTGATTTGATTGCTTCCATTTTATGTTTGGTTTTTTCTTTCTTTCTTCTTCTTTTTTTTTTTTTTTAACATTGTCTCCTCTTTTCCAGTCCCCTTGTTTTGACAGGCTGGATTAAATCTCCCCTGCTCTACTTCCTGTCTAATGGGAGCCCTCCCGCTCCTTCCACTCATAAAGGACACACACTTCTTTGCTATCATTTGAAAATAGCATGCCAACTAAGGATGACAGCACAGACAAATGGGATGGCTGCTCAGTGACTGGAGCTTTCATATAGACCAAGGTTGACTATTTGGGGGCTTATTTTATGAGCAAGGAACAGCTTCCATATTTACTCCTGGAATTAGGGTTTTGGTTTCATAAGGCAGCCGTAGACTTTATTGTTTAAAACAGTCCTGGGGCTGGGAGATGGCTCAGTGATTAAAAGTGCTTGCTGTGTAAGCCTGCCGATTGAAGTTCAGATCCCAGAACCCATGTCACCGGGCACATCTATAATCCCTGTACCTCAACAGGCACCTCCAATGGAAGGTGGAGCCAGGAGAAGCCTGGAAGCTGTGGGTAGCTAGCCTGGCATAATAAGTGATGAGCAAGAGAGACCCTATCTCAAACAAGGTGGAAGGCAAGGACTGGCACCCCGATGAGTCAAGCACTGTGGCACATGAGCCCACACTCATACACGTGCACACACATACACAGACAAACCCACACGCACACATGCACACACAAAACATTTCCTGCCTTTTCCAGTATAGGGATGTTACATGTTCACTCTATTAAGGACAGACTTGACTCGAGCCAGTGAACACTTGGCAGAAGTGATCTGTGCATCTTCTAAACAGAAGCTTTGAGAACCGGTGTTGATTCCTGTACCATGAACCCAGCAATGCCCCAGGTAGGAGACACTTCAGCAGCCTGGGTTCCAAAGTAAAAGGCATTATGGAGAAAGATGATGCCTATCTCAAATGGACCAATGACACGAATAAGAACTTAATCTTATGAGCCCTTGAGATCCTGAGAGTCACTTGTTGTCATGCATAGCCCACTGCATTCAGACATCACCCTTGCACTGAAGCACCTAAGGAATGCTTTATTTAGCAATGCTTTGGACCATCTAATATTTCTTTTTAAACATCATTTATTTATTTAGAGACAGAAAATTGGCACGCCAGGACCTCTTGCCACTGCAAACAAAATCCAAACGCATGCACCACTTGGTGCATCTGGATTTATGTGGGGGACTAGGGAATCGAACCCAGGCTGTCAGGCTTTTGCAAGCAAATGCCTTTAACCACGAAGCCATCTCCCCAGCCATCATCTAATATTGCATCACCATTCTATACTTAAAATGAATCTTGTCTTCTGAGAATGTGACAGGGACACAGAGAGATTAGGTCATTGTCCCAGAACTGTAAGCTAGGAAGAAAGACAGAGCCAGATCTTTCCTTGTTCATTTCACAGCAAGGAGCTGCCTGGGAGACCCCACAGCAGCCTCACTGACATCATGACGGAAGTGTGTGGAGAACTGCGCTTAGGCTCGGGGTGTTCTTGTCCAGTTTTGTTTTCAGCTCAAGTAGCACATGACGCTGGAGTTCTGGCTGTCATCCTTAGAGTCTGAGTTATCACATAATACTGCTCAGCAGCTCCACTGCTTGCTATGCAAAAAGAAAGAACAAAAGAAGGAGGGGGAAAGCCAGGCGTGGTGGCGCACGCCTTTAATCCCAGCACTCGGGAGGCAGAGGTAGAAGGATCGCCGAGAGTTTGAGGCCACCCTGAGACTACATAGTTAATTCCAGGTCAGCCTGGACCAGAGTGAGACCCTACCTTGCAAAAAAAAAAAAAAAAAAAAAGAAGGAGGAGGGGGATGGAGAGATGGCTTAGCGGTTAAGGCATCTGCCTGCTAAGCCTAAGAATGCCAGTTCCAATCTCCAGGTCCCACATTTAGCCAGATGCAAAGTGACGCAAGGGTGCAATGCCACACTTTCCCACAAGGGGGCGCACGCATCTGGAGTTCGTTCACAGCGGCTGAGAGGCTGCTGGTGTGCCCATCTCTGTCTCCCTCTCCCTCTCTCTCTCTGTCTCTCTCCAAAAAAAAAGGAGGAAGGAAGGAAGGAAGGAAGGAAGGAAGGAAGGAAGGAAGGAAGGAAGGAAGGAAGGAAGGAAGGAAGGAAGGAAGGAAGAAGAAGGAAGGAAGGAAAAAAGAAAGAAAGAAGAAAGAAACCCTTTATTGGTAATGGCTAACACTGACTATCAACATGGCAAAAAGCAAATGAGTGTGCAGTGTAAGCATTCCATATCCTGTACTGGAGGAGTCTGGTAGTGGGCTTCCTGAATTCAGGAGAAGGTGACCCTCAGACTCATTTCAGTGTGATCATTCCAGGCTCCTGGCTAGATCCATACCTGGGGGAGGTGTTTAGTAGAACAGGGTCTGTATTAGTCGAGGCCTTCTAAATTTGGCAGAATGGCAGATTCTTCAGCAAACTCTAGAGGTCCCCTGGGAGAGGGAAACTTCTTCAAGGGCCCCCTTCAAGAGGGAAAATCATCTCTAAACCTCCCACCAGCATAAACCTACATACTCAGGACTTTTTTGTTGTTGTTTTTGTTGTTTTTCAAGGTAGGGTCTTGCTCTAGCCCAGGGTGACCTGGAATTCACTATGTAGTCTCAGGCTGGCCTCAAACTCACAGTGATCCTTTTACCTCTGTCTCCCGAGTGCTGGGGTTAAAGGCGTGCCACTTTGTGTATCTGGCTTTACATGGGTACTGGGGAATTAAACTCGGGTAATTAGGCTCTGCAGGCAAGCACCTTAACCACTGAGCCATCTCTCTAGCCTGCTTGTAGATTAAAAAACGTATCTATTTATTTGAGAAAGACAGAGAGAGAGAATGGGTTCATTGAGGCCTCCAGCCACTGCAAACGAACGCTTACATGGGTACTGGAGAGTTGATCCTGAGTCCTTAAGGCAAGCACCTTAACCACTAAGCCATCTCTCCAGCCCCCTCTTTTAGATTTTTTTTTTCGAGGTAGGGTTTTACTCTAGCTCAGGCTGACCTGGAATTCACTAGGTAGTCTCAGGGTGGCCTCGAACTCACGGCAATCCTCCTACCTCTGCCTCCCAAATGCTGGGATTAAAGGCGTGAGCCACCATGCCTGGCTTCTTATAGATTTTTAAACAGGACTTTAAGGGGCAAAGACAGGAGGCAGGGAACAAATGCAGAAAAGAGAAGAAAGGGTTCCTTGAATTTGGCTGAAGAATTGTAGACATGAACAAGAAGGCCGGGCAGGGATGGGTGATGGTGGGGGAGCAGAAACAGAAAATCCCTGTATGTTTCATAAGCTGAACCTTTCATTTCAATCTTGACATTTTTTTCCTACCTGAGCTTTTACATAAATGGACCTCTATATTTCTAGGCTATAATTTGTGTAACATTTAATGGTGGAAACAAATGGATTGGAGGCAACAGATTCATGTCATTTCTCAGAAAGCAGATTTCTGGCTTCTTGTTCTTCTAAGAAGTTCACTTAATTTATTTGAAAGTTTTAACCACATACTATATGAGGATTTTTAAACTTTATTTAAGTTTTGATGAGTATGCATTAATCTGTACAGATTAATGGGGTTAGTGCAATATTTCTGCATAAGCATGTTGCTTGTACCAACCAAATATAACTCCCCTTTATTTACTTTCCCCTGCAAGCTCATGTTTTGAGGCGAGGGTATTGAAATAGCATTTTGCTATGTAGCCCAGGCTAGACTTGTACTCTCAATCCTCCTGCCTCAGCTTTTTGAGTGCCACCACACCTAGTTGTGGAAATTCACTTTAAAGAAGAATTGTTTAAGAGCTGGGGGAGGTGGCTCATTAGGTCAGAACTTGCCATGGAAGCAGGAGGGTCAGAGAGGGTCTGATCTGAGTTTAATATCCCAGTACCCACAGAAGTAGCTGGGCATGGCCACGCATGCCTGTAACCTCAGTCCTGTGCAGTGGAGACAGGCAGATTTCTGGGGCTCACCGGTTAGCCAGTCTGACTGAACAATAGCAGCTCCAGGATCAGTGGGCAAGTTTGTGTCAAAGAAACAAGCAAATGAATGGTAGTGGAGAACACCCAACATTCCCCTCTGGCCTCTGTGCACACACACATGCATACACTACACTACACACACACACACACACACACACACACACACACACGTGAATTGCAGTTTTGTCTCTTCTATGGACATGCCGAGCATCCTTCTCTATTGCTCATCCTCACATTCCCTTAACCTGGAGTCTCACTGAACCTGGAGCTGCTGTTCTTGGCAGACCATTGAGCCCCAGAGGTTCTTCAGTCTCTGCCCATCCATGCCCAGGATTAGGGTTACAAGTGTGCATAGCCATGCCCCACTTTAAAAAAATTTTTTTATTTTAGAAAGAGTGAAAGAGAGAGAGAGAATTGGCATGCCAGAGCCTCAGCCACTGCAATCAAACTCCAGATGCTTGTGCTTGCCTCACCTTTGTGTGTCTGGCTTATATGGGATCTGGAGATTAAACATGGGTCCTTAGGCTTCGCAGACAAGTGCCTTAACCACTAAGCCATCTCTCAGCCCCATGCCCCACTTTTTACATGGGTGCTGGGAATTGAACTCAGGTACTCACAGGCCTTCATGCTTCTGTAACAAGTACTCTTTTCTACTGAACTATCTTCCCAGCTTCCCACTTGCAAGAGCAAGACTTTTGTTTGTTTTGTTTTGTTTTAACTTTTATTGACAACTTCCATACATATGTTTTGTTTTTGTTTTATTGATCAATAAATTAATTAATTTGAGAGAGAGAAAGAGGCATATAGAAAGAATGGGTGCCAGGGCCTCTAGCCACTGCTAATGAACTCCAGATGCATGAGCCACCTTGTGCATCTGGCTAACATGGTGTGGTAGTTTGATTCAGGTGTCCCCCATAAATTTAAGTGTCTTGAATGCTAGTCTCCCCAGCTGATGGCAATTGGGAATTAACACCTCCTGGAAGTAGAGCATTGTTGGGGGTGGGCTTATGGGTATTATAGCCAGCTTCTCCTTGCCAGTGTTTGGCATGCTCTCCTGTTGCTGTTGTCCACCTTGTGTTGACCAGAGGGTGATGTCCACCCTCTGCTCATGCCATCATTTTTCCTGCCATCATGGAGCTGCCCCCTCGAGCCTGTAAACCAAAATAAACCTCTTTTTTCCCACAAGCTGCTTTTAGGAGGGTGATTTCTGCCAGCAATGTGAACCTGACTGCAACACATGGGTACTGGGGAATCCAACCTAGGTCTTTTGGCTTTGCCAACAAGCACCTTAATGGAATCATCTCTCCAGCGTTTTTTGTTGTTGTTGTTGTTGTTGTTGTTGTTGTTTTTGAGGCAGGATCTCACTCTAGGCAAGGCTGATCTGGAACTCATTCTGTAGCCCAGGCTAGCTTCAAAGTCATGCAATCCTCCTGCCTCAGCCTTCTGAGTGCTGGGATTAAAGGCGTGTGCCCCCATGCCTGGCATCACTTGCAAGACATTTGAGAGGTCTCATCATGACATCCCCGAAACAGAGAAGAGGACACACCAGCTCCCTGGCATCTAAGGTCTTTCTCTCACATGAGGATGGATTGAGAAAAGGCTTTGGTCATTCTGGTGACTGCGTGCATGTGGGGGAGGGAAGCAGTTGGGGAGTGCTTGGTAACAAATCACCCCAGCCTGTTGTGAAGACTCATGCCTATAATCACAGCTCGCAGGAGGCAGAGGCAAGAGGATGGGAGTTCCAGGCCAGGCTAGAGTGAGATCCTGCCTCAAAAAGGGCAGGGGTGCTAAGTGGTTAAAGGCACTTGCTTGCAAAGCCTGACACTCTGGATTCTATTCCCCAGTAACCATGTAAAGCTTAATGCACAAAGTGGTGCATGCATCTAGAGTTTGTTTGCCATGACAAGAGGTCCTGGCATGTCCATTCTCTCCCTCTTTCTCTCACAAATAAGCAATTTTGAAAATCAGTTGTGTTTAAAGAAAAGCATAAAATAACTAACTCCCAGATTTAGTGGCTTATGGAAAGAACCAGCTAGTATTCCTCATAAGCCTATAGACCATTCTGTGTTCCTGGTCTGGGCCACACACACCTCTTCTGCTTAGCTTGCCTGTGCCTTGCTTAGCTGATGGCTTGGCTGGGGGCTGGGCTGGTCTTCAATGGCTTCATTCCTGTGTGTGGGGATTGGCTACTTGTGGATGCAGCAATGAGAGCAATTGAGTCATGTATCTTTCAGAATCCAGCAGGCCAGCCCTGGCTCCTGATCTTGGTGACAGGGTTCCCAGAGAACAAGAGGAAGTGTGAGAGCTGGGCTCCCAGTGGTTCAGGGTCACCTGCATTACACTGTACCAGCCAAAGCAAGTGGTGGGGTCAGCCTAGAGTCCATCTCTCAGTGGGAGGGGCTGCAAAAATCACATTGCCGGGCTGGAGAGATGGCTTAGCAGTTAAGGTGCTTGCCTGTGAAGCCTAAGGATCCATGTTCTACTCTCCAGATCCCACATAAGCCAGACGCACAAAAGTGAGGTGAGCCAAGGCCGCACGTGCCCAGTAAGTGGCCCAAGCATCTGGAGTTTGATTGCAGTGGCTGAGGCCCTGGCATGCCAATTCTCTCTCTCCCTCTGTCTCTCTCTAAAAATTTTTTTAATAAAACTACACTGTCAGAAGACAGGGGGATGTCTGGGGAAGAGTATGAGGGCCTGTGTTTGTTACAGTTCTGCAGGAATGAGTTGGCCCACCTAGGCTTTGGGTACCTCATATGACCTAGAACAGAGACCATCCCCGTAGGAAAGAGAAGACCTGTGGAAGAATCAGGCACAGCCCTGACTTCCACGTGAATGAGTCCTTAGGAACAGCCATAGGGCCAAAGGGCCTCCCACCCTGAAGATATCCTAGAATTTTTCTGTCTGTATTTTTTTTTTTTTAAAGGCGTGCACCACCACGCCTGGTGTATTTTATGTTTTATTATGTATTTGAAAGAGAAAGAGGCAGGGAGAGAATGAGAGAGAAAGAGAGATAGAGAGAGAGAGAATGGGCACACCAGGGCCTTCAGAACATACTGCAATTGAACTCCAGATGCATGAGCCACCCTGTGCATCTGGCTTACATGGGTCCTGGGGAGCTGAACCTGGGTCCTTTGGCTTTGCAGGCAAGTGCCTTAACCACTAAGCCATCTCGCCAGCCCTGTCTGTATCTTTGTAAAGGTTTTTTCTTCCTGTTTTGCTTCCTCCCCTCTCCCGCTTCATAATGGCTTTTCCCACCCCTTTGTGTGTGTGCGTGCGTGTGTGTGTGTTCTCTGCATGCATACCATGGTGCTCATATAGAGAGAGGTTAGGGGCAGCCTTGTGTGTTAGTCTTTGCCTCCCACCTTGTTTAAGGCGGGGTCTCCTGATCACTGCTGCATGATAGGCTAGCTGGCCCTGCAAACTTCTAGGGATTCTCCTATATCCACCCTCCATTTCATAGTAGGAACACTGGAATTCTAGGGGTGTGCTCTCATTTGTGGCTTTGTGTGGCTTCTGGGCATCCAAACTGATTGGCCACTGTACCCACGTAGCCACCTCCCCAGCCTGAGATTTCCTTGTGAAAGAGCTGAAACTAATTAATGCAATGTTCTTTTTTTTTTTTTTTGCAAGCTCCCAACGATAGCATGTCTGCCCTGTAGTTTCACGGGCTCCTGTGGACTTTCTAAGACACTGCCCACGTGGAAGACAGAGGAGGCACAGCATGGGCTCATTGACGGAAGGGCCACAAGTCAAACTTTATGAATCTGGGGCACAAATGTCACCCATTAAGAACAGAATCAAACGTGATGGCCCACTCACATTGACTGAGATCAGAATTCTCAAGCCCTCCACTGAGATGTGGCCGCTGCTCTTCTGTCATGACCTCGAGGCTCTCTAGAGTCACATGTATAGGTCCCCGTGGGGAACAATTGAAAAACAAGAGTTACAGGAAGATCAATGTGACAGTCATTGCTTGCCATCTACTCTGTGGCACTCCCTCACATGCTACTTTCCTTTATGTTAACAGACTCTGGTTTGCTGCTAAAACAGATAGCAATGTGGGACCTTCTGCAGCCCCATAGAATGAGCTATGATTGGTCCAAGCTGACCACTGCACTCCAGTATCCCCATGCTAGTACTTGATTGAAAAGATGGATTTGTGACAGCTTGGGTGTAGTTCAATGGCAGAGCAGTTGCTTAGAATGAGCAGTGACCTGGGTTTGCTCAACAGCTTGTAAGGAAAAGAAAGAGTGTATGACTTAATCCTGGCAAATCGTTCTAAGAGGGTGTCTGCCAGGGACTCCCGGGAAAGATTTAACATGATAAAAAGAGGGGATCTTGTATTCCTGCCTTCCTGCTTCCAAACTTTATTGTTAGATGAGGAAGTGATGCTTAGAAGGGTGGCAGACATCTTGTCACCACAAAGGGAAGATCAAGAAGATGTCTTAAAAGTGGGCCCGAATGCTGGTGGCATCACTGAGCTGCTGTGGACCTGGAAATAGGGATGGAACTTAGCCAGCCGGGGCTAAACAGGGCTGTTTAGTGCCAGCCTTTGTTCTCCCAGTCGGACATTGTTTCTGATTTGTTCAAACCCGGATCATGTTGGTGAATGAAGTATTTTGAATCCCAGTCTTACTCTTTGCTTGGAATCAATGTCACTGGATTGATTATTCTGCGATGAAAGCATCCCTCCCACATTCCATAACTTTAATTGGATGTTCGGTTGTTCGTAGCCAGTAGCTTCCTAACTTTGTAGTCAGGGGCAGTTGGTCACCTCAGAATTATGCATGTGGGGACCTCCCCAGTGGGCTGGCAGTCCTGACAGCATTGGCCTCCGTCCTCTCTCTACCTTTTTCAATTGTTAGGTATCCATAGTGTCCTTTTTGCTTACTGGCTCCCTGGTCTATTAAATAAAGAGGCCAGGTGGAGGAAAGCAAGTTGACATTGGTGGTCTGGACAAGGGAGCTTATCACAGTTTGGGCAGGGTGCCCGATGATCTTCATGGAAGGGTTGAGGTAGAAATTCATCGTCTTTGGCAGAAAGCAAGAGACTCAGCTACTCTCACTTCATCTGTCCATTGATTGGTTCCTCTGCTCTACCATTTGATGAGCCCTATTGATAATGTCCCTTTTAGGAATGAGGCTCGGGAACCCATCAGTCAGTCAGGCAAGCAATCTTGTTAACACACATCGCCAGCAACCAGAAGAAATTTCTGGAAGAGGCTCTATGGGTATACTCACTGCTCTGTATTGTTTGTCTGTGTCTATCTTTTCAGTGAACCACAGGCAAAGAAATGTTCAGAAACAAATCTGACTGTCTGTAGCCCTAGGTTAAGCATGGGATCTGGCCCACCTGGGGGTTTACATGGATGTCCTGGTGAAAGTAACAAAATAGTGAAATGAACATGTAAAATTCAAGTTGGGGCTGGGGAGATGGCTCAATGGTTAAAGATGTTTGCTTGTAAAGCCTAATGGTCCTGGTTTTGACTTCCCAGGACCCACATAAAGCCAGATGCAAAAGTGGCATTGCATCTGTAGTACATTTACAGTGGCAAGAGGCCCTAGTGTGCACATATACATATGTATCCACTGACACACACAAACAAATGATTAATTAAGTAAAATTTTAAAATGCATGTGCAGTGGGTATGGTGGCATGTGCCCGTACTTCTAATACTTAGAAGGCTGAGGCAGGAGGATTGAGAACTTGAGGTCAATCTGGGCACCCCAAAGGGAATGCCAAGAGTTCAAGGCTAGCTTGGACTACCCATCAGAACTCAGTTAAAAAAATGTATATTCTCCCAAGACCAGATGTTTTTTAGGACCATAAAGCACACTGCATTCTATGTAGCTAAGCAGCCTAAAAGTTTTAATTAGATATTTAGGACTATCTCATCCCATTTTAAACCCATCATATTCAGAAATGCAGTCAAAGGGAATTGGCTCATCTTTCAACATGCTTTGTATGTGTGTGTGTGTGTGGCACAATTTGTGCCTAGAAAGCCTTTGAAATGGGAAAACATCTCTCCTACTAAATATGATGATGAGAAGTAGGAATAGCATTCTTGAGGTTGAAAAAAGGTTTTTCATGAATCTACTAAGCCTTCTGTTGGAACTCACTTGAAAAGCTGACTTAGAGAGAAACGAGATAAAATGCATTTCTATCTCTGCTACCCATCTCTCACCGTGGCAGCTCATCTGAAGGCTGCCCAAGATCCGGGCGAGACAGCATGTAAGCTGTTCCTTAGACGGCCATCTGAAAACTCATCAAATTGCAAGACCTGAAAAACAGAATCACCCCCAAACTTTCAAATTGCATTGATCTGCGGCAGAAAGCCCTCACCACAGGAAGACACATGATGGATCAGGGACTCTCGGGAGGGTTTGTTTAAAGGGCTTTGTGCTATGTGTGTGCTGTGTGTGTGTTTAATTTATGTATGAAATTGCCCGTGAGTAGTAAATAGACTATATTTGCTAAATTTCTAGGAAGATAAAGTTATCAGGACTGTCTATGGATTTCAAAGCCAGGGAAAACAAAACAGCTTTGAAGCGTCTCCTTCTGGATTTTTTTTTTTGTCCTAATCTTCTAAGAGATGGTCTTGATAATGTTTAGTCTTTTCTTCTTTCGGAAGCGGTTGAAAGTACCATTTTTCTCAGTTAAAATAGCAATCTGAGTTTTAATTAGGTCAGGTAAGGGACGCTTTGCGCTTGGCAGGTGACTGAAATGATTGTAAAAGGACAAGCAGGCATCTCTGGGCAGCACCACCACTGTCCTCGAGCCACTCTCCTCCCCTGCCCCTGAGCCCTGAACCTGGTGCTCCTTATCAGGCACATGGCCTGGCCTTTGTGGAGGGGGTTATCCCTATGACTCCACACACACCATGTCTACAGGTTTATCTGGGCTTGAGGGAAGAGACACCCAAACCATACTAGGCTTTGTTTTACATTTCACATACCTTGAAACATTGATTTCTCCCCAGATCCCATCCTGTGACTCTCCCCAACAGTCTACAAGGAAGGGTCAGAAAACTTTGTCTGAAAAGGGCCAGGTAGGAAACTGTTTTGGCTTCTGCTCAACTCTGCACAAAAGTAGTCTAACCCTGTCTTCCAGATACAAAATGGCCTTGATATTCATGCTCTCACAGCGGCTGACGCTGCCTACACAAGACCTTCATAATAGGAAGGGAAAAAAATGATAACATCAAAATAGAAGAGAGACTAATTGGAAAGAAGGGATTCAATGGAGGGTGGACTTGGGAGGGGAAGTGAGGGTGATGGGAGGGAATTATTATGGTTTATTGTTTATGCTTATGGAAGTTGTTAATAAAATCTTTTTAAAGTAGTCTCAAATAGTATGGAACCAAGTATGCATACTTGTGTTGTTGAGTAAAACTTTATTTATAAAAACAAAATAGAGCTGGGTGTGGTGGCACATGCCTTTAATCCCAGAACTTGGGAGGCAGAGGTAGGAGGATTGCTGTGAGTTCAAGGCCACCCTGAGACTACCTAGTGAATTCCAGATCAGCCTGGGCTAGAGCCTACCTCAAAATAAATAAATAAATAAATAAATAAATAAATAAATAAATAAATAAAATAGTCTCAGAAATTTCCTTAGAAAATTTATTTATTTAAAAATTTGGGGGGGGGGGTTGGAGAGATGGCTTAGCAGTTAAGGTGCTTGCCTAAAAAGCCCAAGGACCCATGTTCAACTCTCCAGATCCCATTTAACCCAGATGCACAAGGTGATGCAAGTGCGAGGTCACACATACGCACAAGGTGGCACATGCATCTGGAGTTTAATTGCAGTGGCTGAAGGCCCTGGCATACCAATTTTCTCTCTCTCTTGCTCATAAAAAATTTTTAAAAATATATTTTTTATGAGTTAGGGTCTCACTGTAGCCCAGGTTGACCTGGAACTCACTCTGACCCCACGCTGGTCCTGAACTTATGGCAATCCTCTTACCTCAGTCTCCCAAACACTGGGATTCAGGTGAGCACCCCCACACCCAGTTTACTTGGCAAATGTCTTAGTGGTTCACAAGATGTGGCTCAGATCTTGGTTTGTCTCCTGACGGTGACCTACTACTTTGTTGAGGAGGGGTGAGTCCAACAGGGCCTCAGACCCACTCAGGTAAGTTCATTATAGCCACGTGCACCCCAAGCCACAGGTCTGCACGATGCACAGCACGGTGTAGACCCTCAAATTCATGAGCTGGATGACTGTCCCTACTAAAGTCCTGCTAGAGCACCGTCTCATGCATGGTGACCACCTTGACCATTGCACGTTCTAGACTTGTCTTGTTCTCCTTCTTCTGGCTCTCCTCTAGGATCTGATCACAGAGCTGTCACTTGAACAATGGATTCTCTATGAGCTGGTATCGGAGCTGAGGGATCCATGGGGACAGTAGGTGCTATGGTTTGGGCCTTCAATGTCCTCCAAAGGCCTGTGTATTAAAGGCTTGGCCCCAGGAGGGATGCTATTCAGAGGCAGTGGTGGGTGCTAGTAGGCCTTTAGGTCATTAGAAGAGTGCTGTTCTAGGAGGTTGTGGAACCCTGACCTCTTCCTCTCCTTCACTTTCTGCCCATGGGGTGAGTGGGTTTGCTCTGCCACTCACTCCCCCCATGAGGAACTACCCTGACGAAGGCCCAGAATCAATGGAGCCAATCACTAGGATTCCAAAACTGTGAAGCCAAAGAAACCTTTTTTCTGCAGCAAGATTACCTCACATATTTTACTTTTTTTTTTTCAAGGTAGAGACACTCTAGCCCAGGTTGACCTAGAACACATTCTGATAGTCCCAGGTTGGCCTCAAACTCCCCATAATTCTCCTACCTTCTCCTGAGTGCTGAGATTAAAGGTGTGTGCCACCATGCCTGGCTAAGTATTTTATATAGTAACACAAAGATGACTAATAGGATTTGTAGCTGGGGGGGCCCATGGATGCTTCCAGGGCCCATGAACATATTTTGATTGAATTTCATTTAAAGGTAAAAGAAAAAGGGATGGAGAGATGGCTTAGTATTTAAGTCACTTGCCTGGAAAGCCTAATAACCAGAGTTTGATTCCCCCATACCCATGTAAAGCCAGCTGCACAAAGTGACATATGCGTCTGGAGTTCATTTGCAGTAGCTAGAGGACCTGGTGCATGCTCTCTCTCTCTCTATGTCTCTCTCTCCTAAAAAAAAAAAAAAAAAAAAAAAAAAATAAAAATGGGCTGAAGGGATGGCTTAGCAGTTAAGGCACTTGTCTACAAAGTCAAAGGACCCAGGTTCGATTCCCTAGGATCCACATAAGCCAGATGCACAAGGTGATGCATGCATCTAGAGTTTGTTTGCAGCAGCTGGAGGCCCTGGCGTGCCCATTCTCTCCCTCTGTCTCTCTCTTCTCTCTACCACTCTCTCTCTCTCTCTCAAATAAATAAAAAATAAAATTTAAAAAGATGCTTCTTTAAAAAAAGACATAAAAAGAATATAACAATAATGAATATGTGTCAGGTGATGCATGCCTTCAATCCCAGCACTCAGAAGGCTGAGGTAAGAGATTGCCATGAGTTTGAGGCCAGCCTGGGATACAGAGTGAGTTCCAGGTCAGCCTGAGCCAAATTAAGATTCTGCCTCAGACCACACAAATACATAAATAATGAACCTGTAGTAATGTATCTAGTCTGATTTATAGTCATCTTCCTACCAATGCAATTGTAAGTACAGATATTTATGAGTAGAGAGAGAAAAAGAGACAGACACTGCAAATGAACTCCAGAGGCATGGACCACTTTGTGCCCCTGGCTTTATGTTTATTTCCTCAATCAAACCAGGCCATCAGGCTTTGCAAACAAGCACCTTTAATTGCTGAGCCATCTCCCCGAGCACTATTCTTTTTTTGTTGTTTTCTTTTCTTTAACAGAAGAAGAGGCCCACAAAGGGGATGTATCTTAGGACCCTTCCTACGGATTGCCATATAAAATACAGCATACTCAGTTAAGTTTGAATTCCAGATAAACAATGAATATTTTAGTATGAATATATTAAGATATTTCATGGAGCATATTCACTTTAAAAAAAAACTTGTGTGGCTGGACGTGGTGGTGCATGCCTATAATCTGAGGACTCAGGGAGCTTGAGTTAAGAGGATTGTAAATTCCAGGCCAGCCGGGGCTGCATAGTGAGACCCTTTCTAAAAAGAAAAAAAAAAAAGTTGTTTATCTGGAATTCAAATTAACTGGATATCCTGTGTTCGTTCTCCCTTTCTTTCTTTCTTTCTTTCTTTCTTTCTTTCTTTCTTTCTTTCTTTCTTTCTTTCTTTCTTTCTTTCTTTCTTTCTTTCCTAAATATGGCAGCCCCTACAGGAAAATCATAGCATAGCCCTGGCTAGCAGCAGCTACAGCCTCCACCTTCTCTCTCAACACTCCTTGAGGTGTCTTACATAAGGTTTTCCAGAGTCAGATCTTAAGATGAGGATTTCTGTGCAAGTAACTTACTTCAAGTAGTGCTTCCAAAAGAGACTAGTTGGTGAGGGAACAATGGCATGGCAGGCCAAGGTGAGGCTCAGGTGAGGCCCTGCAGAGGGAAACTTACTCTATCAGGACCTGCTCATCATTTCAGTCAACTCAGAAATGCCCACGCTTATCTAAGAGGAGCAGTGGTGTTTTTATCTGTACTAGGGCCAAAACAGAGGGTGGTACAAGTTCAAGGATCAGAGAGTATAATCACTCTGAACTTGTGAGCTGATTTGCATTTGTTTTACTCCCTAAACTGTCCATAAGAAGTGCAAAGAGAAAGCCTGGCATGGTGGTGGCACACGCCTTTAATCCCAGCACTCAGGAGGCAGAGGTAGGAGGATCGCCTAGAGTTTGAGGCCATCCTGAGAATACATAGTGAATTCCAGGTCAGTCGGGGCTAGAGTGAGACTCTACCTCAAAAAAAACAAAAACAAGAAAAAGTGCAAAAAGATGACAGAGATCAAGCGTATATTATGGTGCAAAGGATACAGCTCCCTGAGGCCTACCTGTGCCTGTCACTAGAGACGTTACTTACAGAGGTTTATACTACACAGACGGGGCTTATTCCGCAATGGGGTCCTGTACTTCACAGTGGGCCTGTACTTCACTGAGAGACCAAGAGGTTTCTACCTGGCAGAGGACTCTACCTCACAGAGAGACCTCTGCCTTAGAGACCTCTACCTCACAGAGAGATCTCTACCTCACAGAGATCTCTACCTCACAGAGAGATCTCTACCTCACAGAGAGATCTCTGCCTCACAGAGAGATCTCTACCTCACAGAGAGATCTCTGCCTCACAGAGAGATCTCTTCCTCACAGAGAGATCTCTGCCTCACAGAGAGATCTCTTCCTCACAGAGAGACCTCTGCCTCAGAGATCTCTACCTCACAGAGAGACCTCTGCCTTAGAGACCTCTACCTCACAGAGAGATCTCTACCTCACAGAGAGATCTCTGCCTCACAGAGAGATCTCTACCTCACAGAGAGATCTCTGCCTCACAGAGAGATCTCTTCCTCACAGAGAGATCTCTGCCTCACAAAGAGATCTCTTCCTCACAGAGAGACCTCTACCTCACAGAGATCTCTACCTCAGAGAGACCTCTGCCTCAGAGACCTCTACCTCACAGAGAGACCTCTGCCTCACAGAGGGTGGTACAAGTTCAAGGACGGTGCCAGCAAAGTAGAGGCATTAAAGATAAGTAGGGGCTGGAGAGATGGCTCAGCAGTTAAGGCTCTTGCCTGCAAAGCCTAAGGACCGGGTATTGATTCCCCAGTACCCATGTAAACCAAATAAACAAGATGGTACATGCATCTAGAGTTCATTTGCAGTGGCTAGAAGCCCTAGTGTGCCCATTTTTTCTTCTCTCTCTGTCTTCTTTCTTTCTCTCTCTCTCAAATAAATAATTTTATTTTGGGGGTTTTTTGAGGTAGGGTCTCACTCTAGCCCAGGCTGACCTGGAATTCACTATGTCATCTCAAGGTGGTCTCGAACTCATGGCCATCCTCCCACCTCTGCCTCCCAAGTGTGAGGATTAAAGGCATCTTTAGCCACGCCTGGCTAATAAATTGTTTTTAAAAAACTTAAAAGAAACCAAAAACAAAAAAGGCTCTAGAGAGATGGCTCAGTGATTAAAGCACTTGCTTGTAAAGCTGACATCCAGGGTTCAATTCCTCACATAAAACCAGACGCATAAAGTGATGCATGCATCTGGAGTTTGTTTGCATTAGCAGAAGGTTCTGGTATATCCATACTCTATTTCTCCCCCCAGTTTTCTCTTTTCTCCCTCTCTCTAATCAATCAATAAAAATATTAAAACAAAAATCCATCTCCTAGGACTGGTGGAATTAAGTGAGGATGCTTAACCGATACATGAAACCTAGGTTTCTTCCCTTCTGTTCTTTGTCCCTACCTGTTCCTATACTCTGCCATCCCGTAAGGATCCTTGCAATCCAAGGCTCAAAGCAGCTTGCCAACCAAGAAAGAGCCAGAAAAGAGGCATGCCCCTTGGGTCCAAGGCTTCCTAGAGTATGCCTGAAAAGGAAGAGAGACCTGGTAGTGACACAAAGGGAGGCAAAACAATCTGTGCAACAAGAAGCTCCAGATGCTGGACAGGGCCCCAGAATGAGCAAGCGCACAGCAGGTTCTGACCACATGGAGAGGACCAGCATCATTGGCAGGCATTGTAGCAGAATAGACTCCTGAGACGAGTGGACAAAGGGGGAGAGGGGTATGTGATGAGAAAGAGAAAATGATGTGACGGAAAACTAGAAACCTATTTTCACAGTTGGTCTTCAACTCTCCAGGCTCGTTGGGAGGTGACACTTGGGCCAGGTGGGGCACCCGGAGCACAAGGCTGCTCCTTTTCTTTCTGTAGGGTTCAGTAATAACACCACCGCGTCCCCCAGGAAGAGGGGTATGCACAGGTGTTGTCGCTATTCCCCATCCTTCCTGTAGCTACACTCTCTGCCTCCTCCTGTGCCTCTGGCCTTTCCCAAAGCCAAGTTCAGACAATGGTCTGAGTGATTGTGCTACCCTCCCTCTCCCATTTGATTCCGATAGCTTCTATGCAATGCCTCCCTCCCCTCTGATGCTCAAACCATCTAAAGGGGTGAATCAGCATTCTCCCAGATTTCCACATGTCTGAAAACATCGAAGTGAAGGGACCAACAGGACTCTTATGATTTGGATATGAAGTACCACTCCCTGCCCCCAGGAGAAAAAAAAGACTTGTATTCTAAATGCAGCATGCTCCGAGGTAGGCCTTTGGGAAGTGGTGGGACCATGAGGGCTCAGACCTCATCAGTGGGTTAATTCATCAGGTGTTCAGAATCTGATGGCATTACTGGGGAGAGCTGGAAACTTAGGAAGAAGTAGATTACTGGTGGTATGCCTTTGGAGATATATCCTATACCCTATGCCTTCTTGTCCCTCTCTCTACTTCCTGTTTACCATGAGGTGAGCAGCTTTGCTCCGCCAGGCCCTTTCTCCCATCATGCTCAGCTTTCTCAGGCCCAAGGCCATGGGGCCAAGTGACCATGGCTCAGAACTTCAAAAACTGTGAGCCAACATAAATCTTTCCTTCCTTCAGTTTTTTTTTTTCGGTGATATCTCGGGTATTTTATTACAATGACGAAAAGCTCAGCAGCAAAATGACCTGAGGTGCTCAGGTGCATAGATTGCCCTGGTTCCCTGGAGAACTTGGATTGGCTAGAATAAAGACTATTTGGAGAGGTAAAAAGGGCTAGAGAGGTGGCTCAGCTGTTAAAGGCACTTGTTTGTAAAGTGTGAGTTCATTTGCCATGGCAGGAGGTGTTGGGGTACCCGTACTCACTTTCTTTCTGTTGCCTCATTCTATCTCTCCCTCAAATAAATAAATTAAAATACTTTTAAAAAAGAATTGGAGGGCTGGAGAGATGGCTTGGCAGTTAAGGCTCTTGTCTGTGAAGCCTATGGACCCATGTTGGGACTCTCCAGATCCCACGTAAGCTGGACGCCCAAGGTGATGCAAGTGCAAGGTTGCACAAGCGCACAAAGTGATACACACATCTGGAGTTCGATTGCAGTGGCTAGAGGCCCTGGTGCACCAATTATCTCTCTCTTTCATTAAAAATAAAAAGTAAAAATGAAAAAAAAAAAAAGAATTGGAGCCAGGTATAGTAGTGCATGCCTTTAATCCCAGCACTTGGTAGGAGGACTGCTGTGACTTTGAAGTCAGCCTAGGACTACAGAGTGAGTTCCAGGTGAGCCTGGGCTAGAGTGAGACCCGGCCTCAAAAACAACAACGAAAAGAAATAGCATACTTTGACAGTAAGATAACCAAAGCAAAATGACAAGAGAAGAAAGCCCAGGGCTTAGCCCTGGTCCAGTCATCAACATCACTCCTGCCAGGGTTCAGGAGACACTGCAGAGGTTGTCACAGAAAGAATATGAGTGCTGCTCTCATTGTGAGCCAGAGAAGCTTCTCTATGCAGATGGTGGTAGACACGGAGGATTTGTGAGCACACATGATGTGTGTGAGTGTGCAGGTGTATGTGTGCAGCAGTGCGCATGTGGAGGACAGAGGACAAATCCCTAAGTTTGCCCTCACTTTCTACCTCATTTTTCTTTTTCTAAGAATAGGTTTTTTTTTAAAATCTATTTATTTATTTGGACAGAGAGAGACAGAGAAAAAGAGAGAGAGAGAAAGAAATAAAGAGAACATGACAGTACCGTGGCTTTATGTGGGTACAGGGGAACCTCATTGCTAGGCTTTGCAAGCAAGCACCTTAAACACTGAGCCATCTTTCCAGCCCCTAAACTTAAAAAAAAATGTACATTTTTTTTTTTTTTGGAGAGAGAGAGAGAAAGACAGAGAGAGAGGGAGAGGAAGACAGAGATGGGCGCTCCAGCAGCCTCTCAGCTGCTGTGAACGAAATCCAGACGCATGGACCCCCTTGTGGTCAAGTGTGGCATTGTGCTCTTGTGTCTCTGCATCTGGCTAAACGTGGGACCTGGAGATTGGAACCAGCGTTCTTAGGCACCGGAGGCAGGCGCCTTAACTGCTAAGCCATCTCTCCAGCCCCCCAAAATTCTACTTTTATAACTTTCATATACATTGTACGATGATCATAATCCCCTCCCACAATCCTCCCATTCCCCCTTCCAGAATTCCCCCTCCCTTCTGAATCCCTTCTGCTTTCCAACTAGTCTCTCTTCTATTTTTTTTAAAAAATTTTTGAGGCAGTATCTTGCAGTAGCCCAGGCTGATCTGAAATTCACTATGTATTCTCGGGCTGGCCTTGAACTCACAGTGATCCTCCTGCTTCTGTCTCCCAAGTGCTGGAATTAAAGGCATACGCCACCACACCTGGCTGGCCTCTCTTCTATTGTGATGTCATCATTTTTTTCCTCCTATTATGCAGGTCTTGTGTAGATAGTGTTGGCCACTGTGAGGTCATGACACAATCATACAACATGTGCCCTTTTGTGTCTAGATGCTGGAACTGAGCATCATGTTTCATGCAGGTCCCATGAATCAATCCTTCATTCCTGTGTTTGTGTGTGCATGTGTATAGGCTCACGTTTGTGTGGGTGCACATGCACGTGTGTGTGCAGACCAGAGGTTGACATCAAGTAACTTCCTCAATTGCTCTCCTCTTTTTTATTTTTATTTATTTGACAAAGAGGGAGAGAGAGAGAAAGAAAGACAGAGGGAGGGAGAGAATGGGCACGCCAGGGCCTCCAGCCACTACAAACAAACTCCAGACACATGTGCCCCCTTGTGCATCTGGCTAACGTGGGTCCTGGGGAATTGAACCTTTGGCTTTGCAGGCAAACACCTTTAACTGCTAAGCCATCCCGCCAGCCCCTGTTCTACACTTTATTTACTGAGGTAGGATCTCTCACATGAACTCAGAGCTTGGTGATTCAGCAAATCTAGCTAGCCAGTTTGCCCTGAGAGTCCTCCTGCCTCTGCCTTCTGAGTACTGGGATTACAGGTGGGCCGTCACACCCAGCCTGGCATTTATGTGGGTTCTGGGGATCCAAAGATCTCATGCTTGCACAGCCAACATTTTATCCATTGAGTCATCTCCCCAACCCCGTCTTCACTCTTTTTATAGCTGAATAGTATTCCATTGTATGGCTATACAACATTCTGTTTATCCATTCATTGTTGATGGGCATTTAACTTACATCCATTTGCTGATTATTAAGAATGGTTGCACCTATGAATATTTGGGAGCAAGTTTTTGTGTAAATACCTGATTTCAATTCTGTTGCCCATGAATGAAATGGCTGAGATGCATCTTTTTCAATGTTTTAGCTCTTAGGAGAATTCATATTTGGGCAAACTTAAACGAATCGTCTTCCTTTGCACAAGGATTCTGGAGAGCGGTGGTGCCATTCCCTTCAGTCTGAGGCGCTAATGAGCTCGGCGTCGGTCTTAGATTGGGCTGAGGGCCGGCCTCCTTCTCAGGAGCAGATCCACAGGCTGGCCTGGGTCATGGAAGCAAATTGGCTTAGACTCCTTGACCTGGAGACATATGGATAAGTTTCTTGACTAAAGCACAGTCCGTATCGGCAGGTGTGATTTCTTGCCTGGGTCATTTGAGCAAGCCTGCGGGGACCAGGACTGATAATCAGAGACTCTCAGCCTCTGCCGTCAACACCTGCTTCAGGATTTGGGCTAACTGCTGTTCCACGGCCATTTGGAGGACAAATGCAGCACTGTTTCCTCCACTTACACGGCCGGGTTTTCTAGATGGCTAAAAGAAAGGTTAGAATACTGTAGCCCTTGACTTCACGTATGCAGTCAGGACAGGAAAAAACAAAACACACAAAACAAAAACGTGGTCTGAGGTTTCCTAACGGTTTCGTGTGGTCTAAGGGAAAGCACGCTCCCTTACATCCTGCCAGATCTGAGGTCAGACCATGTGTACTAGTCAGCTTCTTCTTGTTGGGGACAAAATACCTGACAAAAGTCAGTTTAGGGAAAAAGTTCCCTTACAATTCCTGGTTATAATTCATCATGCTGGGGAAGGCCGAGCAACAGGAAACTGAGGCAGCTGCTCACACGTAGCACAGCGAGGAAGCAGAGGGGGATGAATGCTGCTACTTGGCCAACTCTCCTTTTTATACAGTCCAGAACGCCAGCCCCACAGAACAGTGCCACCCACAGTTAACGTGGGTCTTCCCAGTTTAATTGATCTAATCAAAATCATCCCTTACAGACAGGCACAGAGGCTAAACTGAGCTACATAATCCCTCACAGGTGATTCTGGCAACTGTCAAGATAACCATCAGGAAATGCAAATTAAAACTATGAGACAGGGCTGGAGAGATGGCTTAGTGATTAAGGTGCTTGCCTGCAAAGCCTAAGGACCTAGGTTCAATTCTCCAGAGCCCACGTAAGCCAGGTGCACAAGGTGATGCATATATCTGGAGTTCGTTTGCAGTGGCTAGAGGCCTTCACACGCCCATTTTCTCTCTCTCTGTCTGTCTCATAAATAAATAAATTTAAAACAAAAATGATAAGACATATTGGCTGGTGTGGTGGCACATGCCTTTAATCCCAGCACTCAGGAGGTAGGTGGATCACCGGGAGTTCAAAGCCACCATGAAACTACATAGTAAATTCCAGGTCAGCCTGGGCTAGCAAGTAAGACCCTACCTCAAAAACAAAACAAAACAAAAAAATCTATAATTCATTATTTTACAATATTAGAATGGCTAATATGAAGATAATTGGTAACAAAAAGTGCTGACAGAGATGTGGGGTGGCTGAAACTTTCTCACTATGTAGTTACTGTGGGAACAGTTGGCAATCCCACAATTCTATGTCTAGGTATTTATCTATTTATCTAAGTGAAATGAAAATGTATTTATTTATTATTTATTTTGAGTTTTGATGTAGAGTCTTGCTTTAGCTCAGACTGACCTGGAATTCACTATGTAGTCTCAGGCTGGCCTGGAACTCATAGTGATCCTCCTACCTCTGCCTCCTGAGTGCTAGATTAAAGGCGTGTGCCACGATGCCCAGCTGAAATGAAAATTTTTATTTATAGAAAAAAATTATATATGAGTAATAAAACTTACAAACAATCCAAAAACCCTTCAATCAGAGAATGGATAAACTATGTATGCCCATATAATGGAATAAGACTCAATAGTAAAAAGGAACAAATGACTACTTATAATAACATAGGTGAATATCAATAGCATTATGGTAAGTGAAAGAGGCCAAACTCAGAAATTACATGCTGAATGAACCCATTCATATGACATTTTTTAAAATATTGTACTTTAGGGACAGTTAAGAAATCAGTAGCAGGCTAGAGAGATGGCTTAGCAGATAAGGCACTTGTCTGTGAAGACTAAGGACCCTGGTTCAATTTCCCAGTACCCACATAAGCCAGATGCGCAAGGTGGCTCATGAGTCTGGAGTCCATTTGTAATGTCTAGAGGCCCTGGCATGCCCATTCTCTCTCTCTCTCTCTCTTTCCTTGCCTCTATCTCTCAAATAATAATAAATAACTAAAATTTTTTTAACAAGAAAGAAATCAGTGGCTGCCCAGGGCTAGAGCTGAGGGAAGAAGTTGATTGCAAAGACAGTAAAGGAAATATAAGGAGCAATGTAGCTCTTTTCCATCTCAAATGTGGTGGTGGTCACAAGACAGGTAGGGCCCATCACAAGGAGCAAAAGACAAAATGCTGGGCCCTTAATTTGTTCCCATTTAATTTAAAGTGTATTTATTTATTTGTCAGTCCCAACATTGTTCCAAAGTGCAACGTCTCATCTCAGACTCAAGACAATCTCTTAACTGCAAGCTCTGAAAAGTCAAAACGTAAGTTGTATACTTCCAACACAAATTGGCACTCACTAAACGTTTTCATTCCAAAAGGGAGGAAGGAAAGACTGGACCAAGGCAAGAGGGAAACTCGGCAGAGAAAACATCAGATCTTGAGGCTCTAAAAGGCTTGAGCAGCTCCACCCCCTTCATCTTTTCTGCTCTCAGCCCACAGCTCTTCCTGACAGATGTCCCACGGTCCTGGCATCTCCAACATCCCAATGTCTTTATTACAACCTGCAGTTCATTTTCACAGTTTCATGTAGTGAACGTCTCACAGGTCTCCTTGCAGGGACTTTGACCCTGCTTCACACTAATTACCCTCAGCGACTCTGTGTAACCATGGAGCAATGCATGACCCTCTGATTCTTGCATTTTTCATGCTTCTAAAACCAGGTGGGCAGAAATGCCAAGTACAGATGAAGCCTGACCTTGAGGTGCAGGGAACTCCTTCAGCATTCTGCCTTTAGGCATTTTTCTCTCAAAGGAATTCACATTATAACTGGTTTGAGCCTTCAATGGGTTGGTCTTGCTTTCAGGGTTTCTTTCTTCCTTTTTGGGGGGGTGGGGGTTGAGGTAGGGTCTCATTCGAACCCTGGCTGACCTAGAATTCACTATGTAGTCTCAGGGTGGCCTCAAACTCACAGCCATCCTCCCACCTCTGCCTCCTGAGTGTTGGGTTTAAAGGCGGGCACCACCACCCCAGCAAGGGCATTTTTCTTGTTGTCCCAGTGTAGAGTAATTGGCTTATCTTCATGGTGGCACTCTCTTTAACAACTGCACCAATCCTTGTCTCCGGGCCTGGGACTTTCAATTTACTTACATTTTTTTTTCTGTGCCAAACCTGATACCTTTCATATCTTCCTGCTCTGTATGTTCCTTTCTTTGTTTTAGATCTGAATTAGAGAAGCAAAGAGATATCATGCCACAGAGGCAAAGTTTTCCTGTCTTGAAATTTCTTCCACCAAACCCATTAGTCCATTACTTTTAATTCAGCTTTATTCAGGGTCTCAGGATATGAGTTGAATGAAGCCAATTTCTTTGCCAGAACATCATACAAGCCAACCCTGTCTAGTCCAGTTCCCAATAAGCCCTGTTTTCCCCTCTGAACCCTCATAAGCTGAGCTTCCATAGTTCACATTTCTGTCAGCCTTCTGATCTTTCAAACACCCACCAGAATGACCCACTGAGCTCTGCTTTACAATATTGTAAGGCTTCTGCAGTCCAGAGTTCCGAGTCCCTCCACATCTCTCCTGTAAACCAGGAGACGCAGGCCTTTAATCCCAGCACTTGGGAGGCAGAGGTAGGAGGATTGCCGTGAGTTCAAGGCCATCCTGAGAATTCCAGGTCAGCCTGGGCTAGAATGAAACCCTACCTCGAAAAACAAAATATATATATATATATATATCGTCTCCAGAAGCAGCTTAGGGAAGGAAACATAGTTTCCAGGGGAAGTTTTATCATGGTGGGAAAAGCATGGCAGGAGTAGACAGCTAGCACCACAGCTTCACATCACTGGGGAAGTGGTAGAGAGAGTGAGCCCCCGTCCCCCCACAGTGACACACTTCCTCCAGCAAGGCTCCACCTCTTAACACTTCCACAACCTTCCCAAACAACTACAGATTAAGCAATTCAAACACATGATTCTATGGGGGACATTTTACATTACATTCAAACCACTACAAGCCACGTAATCAGAATGTTTAGAGACTAAGTGGTCCTGAACTGTAGACCAGACAAAAACTCACAGGTTCAAGATGGTCACACAAATGCCAAAAAAAAAAAAAAAAGAATTTTTTAAAGAGGTGGAAATACTACTCCTGTTCAAAAAGCCTCTTACTTTCATTTGCTCTTTTTTAAACTTAACTATTCATTTCTCACTCACTTCATTGCAGTTAATACCTGTGATGTCTGGATTATCAAAATTGCTCAAGTCACTTTGCGGAAAGCTGAAGGCCACCTTTTTCCAAAGCCCGTACTCGTCTAGAGCCCATGCTCCCTTTAGTGACCAATGGGGCAAAGGCTTTCCACTGCTGGCTTCATGCTTGTCATCTGTCCCCCTTTGCAGTCTTTTTTTAATTTAAATATTTTCTTTATTTTTTAATTTATTTATTTGATAGAGAGAGGCAGAAAGAGAGAGAGAGACAGAGATAAAAATTTTATTTTTGTTGTTTGTTTGTTTTAGGTTTTTGAGGTAGGGTCTCACCCTAGCCCAGGCTGACCTGGAGTTCACTGTGTAGTCTCAGGGTGGCCTTGAACACACAGTGATCCTCCTACCTCTGCCTCCCGAGTGCTGGCATTAAAGGAGTGTGCCACCACGCCTGGCTAAATATATATTTTAAATATTTTATTTATTTTTATTTATTTGAGAAAAAGAAAAAGGGAGAGGCAGAGAGACAGAGAGATTGGGTGTGCCAGGGCCTCCAGCCACTGCAAATGAACTCCAGACTCATGCACCTCCTTGTGCATCTGGCTTATGTGGGTCCTGGGGAATCGAACCCGGGTCCTTAGGCTTCATAGGGCAAATGCTTTAACCACTAAGCCATATTTTATTTTTATTTATTTGAGGGTGAGAGAAAGGCAGATAGAGAGAATGTGTGCATCAGGACATCAAGCCACTGTAAATGAACTCCAGATGCATGTGCCACCTTGTGCATCTGGCTTACATGGCTGATCCTAGGTAGTTGAACCTGGGTCCTTTGTCTTTGCAGGCAAACACCTTAACAGCCAAGCCAGACCTCTTTTCTTTTCTTTTCTTTTCTTTTCTTTTCTTTTCTTTTCTTTTCTTTTTGTTTCGTTTCTCTTTCTTTCTTTCTTTCTTTCTTTCTTTCTTTCTTTCTTTCTTTCTTTCTTTCTTTTTCCTGAGGTAGGGTCTCACTCTAGCCCAGGCTGACCTGAAAGTCACTGTGTAGTCTCAGAATGGCCTTGAACTCATGGTGATCCTCCTACCTCTACCTCCCAAGTGATGGGATTAAAGGCATGTGCCACCATACCTGGCTTTAACACTGACTAAATGTATATACTATGCTCACCAAACTGCCCAGTAAGCACTTCTCTTAAAGTTCATACCCATATATTAATGCTACTCTCACTTTTAGTTAGAGAAGCTTCTCTTTTCAGATGGTGGTGACCTTGGGATGACTCAGAAGGCACCATGGTGATGAGAAGAAGTGACAGAGGAGTGCTCAACACTGAAACATCTCTAACACACAATCCAAGACTCAGGGTCCATTGCAGAAGGGGGTGGGGGGGGAGAAAGTAAGAGCCAAAGGAAGGGTAAGACTCCTTACAATGTGCTCCTCCAGACACAAAATGGCCTGGATATCCATGACCTCACAGTGCCTGACACTACCTACATAAAACAATCATAGTAGGAGGAAAAGATGATGACATCAAAATGAAGAGAAACTGATTGAGAGGGGAAAGGGATCTGATGGAGAGTGAAGTTGCAAAGGGGAAAGTGGGGGAAGGGAGGGAATTAACATGGGATATTGTCTACAATTACAGAAGTTGTCAATAAAAAAATTTAAATCCATTTTTGACCACTTCATAAATGTATGTAATACATTTTGATCATATTCAGTACCCATTACCTTCTCTCATCCCCTCCCAATCCCACAAAACCCCTTCCCTCTTCCCCACAATTCCCCTTTCTACTTTCACCTTTTGCTGGCCTAACCCCTGAGTCAGATTCTACTCAGAGTGCAGTCAACTTGATGGTTTGAGAAATGTCTTGTCCAGGAATATAACACCGGTTTAACTTGGCCTATTGCCAGTTGGAGCTCCTTTGAGTATCTTGTACCCTGCCCTCGTGCTTTCTCAGCAATTGGGCACTGAAACTTCATTAGCTCAGGCCTGAGGCCAGGACACCTACAAGATGATCGTGCCCGCTGAAAGTCAGCATGTCCTGAATGGAACTGGAAGCCCATTAGCCCACCAAATACAAGGCACATACTTGTGCATAATTTTTAAAAAATCCTTAAAAATTATATGTGGACCGAGAGGACCCGGTGGATAAAGTGCTTGCCATGCAACCATGAGGACTGAGTTTAGGCCCCCAGCACCCACAAAAGGTGGCCACTCTAGCACTAGCATCAGTAATGTCAGGACCTAGGTCTAAAAGGAAGGTGGAAGCCTGCGAACCAGTTAGCTTGGAGTTCACAGTGGTGAATGAAAGGTCTTACCTCAAACAAGGACTGACACCAGAAATGGTCCTGTGAGCTCCTCGTGTGCCGAGTGCATCCACATTCACACACATGAATATGCACGCGCACATGCATGCACGCGCACACACACACACACACACACACACACATTGAAAAATCAAAACCTGTGTCCATAGCCAGTGGATAGTTACCAGACCTTAGCCCACCCTGGAAAATCAGGCAGCCTGCCCCCATCACTGCTTTCTCCCTTTCTGCTTGAGCAGAAGTCACAGCACCGGCTGAAGTCCCAGCCAGGGAGGCTTGTCTGTCTTTTCCATAACATGTGGTCTCACTTCCACCATTGCCGTGTCATAAGATCCTGCTGTCAGTAGCAGGTATAACGCTGCATGCATTTTATCAAAACACAACTCCAGGCCGAACAAGGTGAATTCCAAGTTCAACTGAAAGACCCTGTCTCAAAAACTCCAGTGGAGAGTGATTGGAGAACACTCTCAACTTCGACCTCTGGCCTCCACATGCACTCACACATATGAACATGCAAACCCAACACACATACACTACAGACATACACATGAAGTAAAGTGAAATGATATCCATGGTAGGGTATGTTTTCCTCCCTTGGAGTCAAGTAAGTGAAGCCCTGAGCAGACCACATATGAAAGGCATTTGATACATGCAAGGACACAGGGTTGAACTTCCTGTGTGATTGTGGCTGAGCTGGGTATCCGACTGGGCGGGGGGGGGGGCTCATCCCAGTGCTCTACCCCTGAGCTGCACGCCCAGCCATTTAACTTGGTCCCATGGTCAACTCATCTTCACCCCTCACCAACCAGGGTCAGAAGGGACTCACCCTCACTGCCATGTGGGACCTGAACTTGAGCTTGAAGGAGAAGGAATTATCACTGGTGGAGAGGTTCATTACACAGCTATGAATAGCAAAGGTCCGCAGCTCCAAGTAGCTCTAAGAAGGGTGGCGTTGTTTTAAAGGGACCCTGCCTGCCCAACTTCCTTCACAGAGAAGCAGCCCTCTGCAGAGAGAGGTGGAGGGAATACGGTCAAGTTCCATCTGAGAGTGGCAGGTCATCGCAGTGAGCCTGAGACCTGGTACCTGAGTCAAGGGACATAGCTCCGGGGGTGGGGAGGGTCCAGGATGACTAGAGAGAAGACAGCCCCAACAGCTGCCCCTGCCGGACTCTTCCTGCCTCTTGCCTTTATCCCTATCTTGAATCAGCCTGAGGGAGCCAAACACAGCTCAGCCAAGGCAGGGCGGTGGTAGCAGGGACTCTCTAGGGAAAGACATCATCCGGCAAACCCGCTGTAGATTTCCGAGTGCGCTGGTCCAGGCATCGGCTTCTAGAACTCAATAAGAGGGAGATGAAACATAATGAAAGTCATTTTTTCTTTTAGATAAACATGAATTATTCACCAAAGATCTAAATTCTGATTTATTACAGCTTGAAATGTATCAAGGAGAGAAAAATTCTTTCTCTGTTTCCTTTCCGCCTCTGTGTGAGGCGGGGAAGTATGACCTCACCTTGCTCAGTGGCTAATGGTCACCTTTAATTGTGGAGGACGCTGAACTGCCTATGGGCCAGGGTGCTATCTACATGCCACTTGCATCTGTCACGAATGCTAATACTGTCACTCCTCTGCTGCCCGAATGTAGCCAGTCATCTTCTCCAACGGAGACCTTTTGCGATGACCTTAATGCCGCTAGCTGTTCCATTTGTTTAAAAGGACACTGCTGGTCTAATCAACTTACACACAGATTCTGAAGTCTGCCCTTCCTTTGACAGGGACAGCATGTGTTCCTTCTGAGCCTGGCTGTGGAGGGGTGCCCACAGTTTAAACCCAACATGAGATTTGAGCTCACCACGCCACTGAGCTCCTTCTTTCTTTTCTCCATGGCTGAATTTGCACCCTCACTCGCTCCAGGAATCTCCGGGAGGCTTGGTCACCATCATCCAGGCTGTAGTAGGTGACTCCAACCCACAAGCAGATAGGGCCCTCAGAAGTCTGAGCTCATTCTACTGGGAAGGCTGCTTCGGTGTGTGTCCACCTGAGGGGTGATGTCAGATTTAATTTTGCTGTCAAGGACTTGGTGAACTGAGATGCAGTGTGTTCCAGAACTAAATAACTCTGATGTTGTTATTGTTATCTCTGAGAACAGGGATTTTGCAATCATCACTCATGACCTTGAGTGTAGTGGTCATCTCCCTGTGAAGAATGACTTGTTGGTCTGTGTTGACACCAAGGTAGCCCATGACTCTGTGAAGGCGTCTCCCCCGCCATTAGGCTTCAGACCTAGTGAAAACCATCTTACATTACACATGCCCTGACTAGAACCAAATACCCGCATCCGCTGTAGCCTTCAGTGCTTAGTTGCTGCAGTAATTAGGGGTTCCATGCTTGTCTCCCTGCATTAACTAGGCTCTTTTTAAATATTTTTATTTTTATTTATTTATTTGAGAGAGAGAAAGAGGTAGGGGGCGGGGAGAGATTGGGCGCACCAGGGCCTCCAGCTGCTGAAAATGAACTCCAGATGCATGTGCCACTTTGTGCATCTGGCTTACATGGGTCATGGAGAATCAAACCTGAGTCCTTTGGCTCTGCAGGCAAGCACCTTAACTCTCCAGCCGCAGGCTCTTTTTTCAAAATATATTTTTATTTTTAAATATTTTAAAATTTTGATTTATTTATTTGAGAGAGAGAAAGAAGCATATATATTTGAGAGAGAGAGAGAGAGAGAGAGAGAGAGAGAAGGGGAGCACCAGGGCCTCCAGCTGTTGCAAACAAACTCCAGATGCATGTGCCACCTTGTACATCTGGCTCATATGGGTCCTGAGGATTCAAAAACTGGATGCTTTGGCTTGCAGGCAAGTGCCTTAACTGCTAAGCCATCTCTCCAGCCCAACTGGGCTCTTTTTAAAAAATACTTTTAGGGCTGGAGACTTCGTTCTACATTTATTTTTGCTTGTGTGAATATACATATGTAAGATGATGTATGTGTGTGAGAGTGTGTATGGATATGCCCTAGAGGTGCGCCATGAGCTCACCTGCGGTAGGGAGCTCACCTGCAGTGGCCAGAGCCGAACATAGGGTATCCTGCCATTGCTCTTCCACCCCTTCTTGTTTGAGCCAGAGTCTTTTTTATTTTTATTTCTATTTTTGGTTTTTCTAGGCAGAGTCTCGCTTAAGCCCAGGCTGACCTGGAATTCACTATGTAGTCTCAGGGTGGCCTTGAACTCATGGCAATCTTCCTACCTCTGCCTCCCCAGTGCTGGGATTAAAGGCTTGCACCACCATGCCCAGCTCCAGAGTCTTTTTTTTTTTAATTATTTATTTATTTGAGGAAGAGAGAGAGGTAGAATGGGCATACCAGGGCCTCCACCTGCTACAAACAAATTCCAGATGTGTGTGCCACCTTGTGCATCTGGCTTATGTGGGTCCTGGTGAATCAAACCTGGGTCCTTTGGTTTTTGTAGGCAAGTGTCTTAACCATTAAGCCATCTCTCCAGCATACAGATTTAACCAGGGAGTTTCTATGGCCTTTATTCGCCTATAAGAGAGCAGAAAAGTTGTGGTAGTTTGACTCAGATATCCCCTATAAACTGAATGCTTTGGTCCCCAGCTGGTGGCATTCTGATAATTGATGCTTCCTGGAGGCAGTGTATTGTTGAGGGTGGGTTATGGGTATTATAGCCAGCTTCCCCTTGCCAGCGTTTGGCACACTCTCCTGTTGCTGTTGTCTACCTGAAGTTGGCCAGGAGGTGATGTCCACCCGCTGCTCATGCCATCATTCTCCCCTGCCATCATGGAGCTACAGCTACAGCTGAAGTCTGTAAGCCAAAATAAACCTTTTTTTCCCCCACAAGCTGCTCTTGGTCAAGTGTTTTCTGCTAGCAATGCAAACCTGACTGCAACAGTAAGATTGGTACCAAGAAGTGGGATTATTCCTGCTAGACACCTGACTGTGTGGCTTTTGGCCTTTTGGAGCTGATTTTTGAGAGGAATGTGGAAGGGTTTGAAACCTTGGCCTCAGAGATGTCTTGCAGTGCTGTAAGTACAGCTTGATGGACCATTCTGGTCAGAGTTGAAAGACCTGAATGCAGTAAGGAACTATGGACTGTGAAGTTTGGCTTATGAGGGTGAGAAAGAGCTTTGCCTGGACTGGGCTAGAAACAGTTTGAGTGACAGGCTTGCTGTTATGCCCCTGTCCTGAGAACTTGTGCATGGTTGCATTGTGTAGAAAAGGACTGAGCAGAGGGATATGGCACAGAAAGAAATGAAATCTTTGGATCAAAACTGCTACCCATTCAGCTGCAATTGTTTGAGATATTACAATGTTTGAGATTGGGCCAGCTGATCTGCATTAGGACAACAAAAAGAAGACAGTCTTTTACGGGGCCTGATGCTAAAGGAGTGTCCTGTTCTTCAAAGTCTGCTTTATATCCCTCGTAGATTAACAAATTGGTAGCCCACCTGGTAATATGGCATATAACAAATGCAGGAAAGAGAGGGTTACTGAATTTGCAAGACAGTTTTGTATTTTGGAAATGGCCATGGGCAGTATGAAACAGGCTTGTTGGATTATTTGCATGGAGTCCAATGGAGCCATGAGGATGAACTGTGGGTTGCAGTGGAGACCCAGTGAAAATGCCAGGACTATGGGGTGGCTGCCAAGGAAAGCTCCCAGCACTGGATAAAATTTTCTGGAACTGTGAACTTGAGACTTGTCACTGGTTAGAATTATCAGACTTGGAGACTTGTCAAGGACTAGAGTTGTTGGACTTGGAGCTACAGAGTTTGATGTTTACCCTGCTTAAATCTTGTACTGGTTGATTTTTTTTTTTTTTTTGCTATGCCCAATGTCATCTTTTGCAATGTCAATGTTTATTCTGTGCCATTATGTTTTTGTTTTGTTTTTTTTGGCATTATGGCTCAGTTAAAAGATCTTAAACTATGAGAATATTTGAACATCACTGGGATTGATAAAACCTATGGGGATAGGCTACAGAGATGGCTTAAGAGAGTGGTTAAGGTGCTTGTCTGTGAAGCCTGAGGACTCAGGGTCAATTCTCCAGGACCCTTGTAAGCCAAATACACAAGGTGGCGCATGCATCTGGAGTTCGTTTGCAGTGGTTGGAGATCCTGGTGTGCCTATTCTCATTTTCTTTCTCTCCCCACCCCCTCTCTCTTTTTGCCTCTTCCCCCCTCAAATAAATAAATAAATAAATAAATAAATAAATAAATAAATAAAATTTTTTTTTACTATGGGGAATTTTAAAGTTGGACTGAATACATTGTATTTTATATCATGTATGGTTATCAGTTTATGGAGGCAAGATGGGGGAATGTGGTGGTTTGATTCAGGTGTCCCCCATAAACTTAGGTGTTCTGAATGCTTAGGTCCCCAGCTGGTGGCAATCTGACAATTGAAGCCTCCTGGAGGCAGTGTATTGTTGGGGACGAGCTTATGAGTGTTATAGCCAGCCTCCTCTTGCCAGTGTTTGGCACACTCTCTTGCTGTCATTGTACACTTGATGTTGGCCAGGAGGTGATGTCCACCCTCTGCTCATGCCATTGTTTTTTCCCCTACCATCATGGAGCTTCCCCTTGAATCTATAAACCAAAATAAATCCTTTTCTCCCACAGGCTGCTCTGGGTCAGGTGTTTTCTGCCAGCAATGCGAACCTGACCGCAACCAAGGTCAACATCAAAGCCAAGTCACCCGGACCTCTGTCTGCCTTTGGCTGTGAGGCGCTTCCTCCTGGCCAGGTGATTGGACCTGAGAATAGAGTGCCTGTGTGTGCTCAGTGGCAGCCCAGGTTTCAGATATGGGGCATTCCAGCTCCCTGCTGTAGAACATGTCTTGGGGACAGGAGACTCCAAAGTCAAGGACAGTATCCTTCCATAGACAATCCAACCCATCAGCCCACCATACAGTACTGTCTCCCATGAAGTGTTGGTGATGGCTTCTTGTATGGCAGATGGAAGGGTCTGGCCTTGGGATGATGGCTGTGGAGGACCCTACTGTGTGTCCTACAGATGTTCCTGCTATTGGAGGTGGCCATTGCTTGTTAGATATAAGACCAAGGGCACCATTCATGAAAGAAATAGAGAAGCTGATAGCAATAAAATCAAAACTTCCTGTTCTGCCACTTTGTGCATATGGCTTTATGTGGGTACTAGAGAGTTAGACCTCAGTTAATAGGCTTTGCAAGTAAGTATATTTAAGTGCTGAGCTCTCTTCCCAGCCCTCCAAAGACAGTATCAAAACTGAGCAGATTAGCCAAAGACTAGAAGAAAATATTTACAATAACCACATCCACTAAGGGACTGTTATTAAGAATATACAAAGAAGGGCTGGGAGATTGCTCAGTGGTTAAGGCACTTGCCTGCAAAGCCCTAGGACCCGAGTTTGATTCCCCAGCACCCACATAAAGCCTGATGCACAAGGTGGTGCATGCATTTGGAGATAGTTTGCAGTGGCTAGAGGCCCTAGTGTGCCTATTCTCTCTCTCTCTCTCTCTCTCTCTGCCTCTTTCTCACTCCCTCTCAATAAATAAGTAAAAGAATTTTTAAAGAATATGCAAAGTTTTTTGACACAATAGGAAATGGAACTTGGCTGTTTGCTAAATCCACATGAGGGGTCAAGAGCAAGCGTGATTCTGCTCTCCTGCCACAGGGAAGTGCCTGACTGGAAGCTCCATCTGCTGCTCTGGGTCTACCAATGCTGATCCGGAGCTCCTCCCAGCCAACCCCAGAGAATCCTCTCTCTTTCTCTCTCTCTATTTTTTTAAATGTTTGCTTGCATGTGGATGTGTGCACTCCAGGGCCTTTTTCTGCTGCAAAGGAACACCAGATGCTTGTGCTGCTTTTAAATTCTGGCTTATGTGGGTGGCTTGGAAATGGAACCTGGGCCGGCAGGTTTTGCAAGCAAGCACCTTTAACCACTGAGCAATCTTCCCAGACCTTCTATCTCAATATTCTTAATTTTTTTAAATATTTTACTTTTACTTATTTATTTATTAGAGACAGAGAGAGGGAAAGGCAGAGAGGGAGAGTGAGAATGGGTGTGTCAGGGCCTCTAGCCACTGCAGATGAACTCCAGATGCATGCACCCCTTATGCATCTGGCTTATGTGGGACCTGGAGAATTGAACCAGGATCCTTAGGTTTCGCAGGCAAAAGCCATTTCTCCAGCCCTCAATAGTCTTATAATTTTTTGAAAAATGTTTTATTTAATTATTTATTTATTTGTTTGAGAGAGAGGGAGAGAGAGAACGGTCGCACCAGGGCCTCTGGCCATTGCAAATGAACTCCAGATGCATTTGCCACCTTATGCTAAGTCATCTCTCCAGCCCTCAATATTTTTTCTCCTTTTTTTTTTTTTCAAGGTAGGGTCTCACTCTAGCCCAGGCTGACCTGGAACTCATTATGTAGTCTTAGGGTGGCCTTGAACGCATGGTGATTCTCTTACATCTGCGTGTACCACCACACCCAGCTCCACTTTTTTTTTGGGGGGGGAGAGACACACAGAGAGAGACAGAGATAGATGGGCACGCCAGCAGCCTCTCAGCTGCTGTGAACAAAATCCAGATGTGTGCACCCCCTTGTGGTCAAGTGAGGCATTGCGCCCTTGCGTCACTGCATCTGGCTAAATGTGGGACCTGGAGATTGGAACCGGTGTTCTTAGGCTTAGGAGGCAGGCGCCTTAACCGCTAAGCCATCTCTCCAGCCCTCCTTTTTTTTTTTATTGACAACTTCTATACTTACAGACAATACATCATGATATTTCCCTCCCCTCCCTCCATTCCCCTTCAGAACTCCACTCTCCATCATATCCCTCCCTCTCTCCATTGGTCTCTCTTTTAATTTGATGTCATCATCTTTTTCTCCTATTATGAGGGTCTTGTGGAGGTATTGCTAGGCACTGCAAGGTCATGGATATGGAGGCCAATTTCTGTCTGGACAGTTGCATTGTAAGGAGTCATACTCTTCCTTTGGCTCTTACATTCTTTCTGCCACCTCTTCTGCAATGGACCCTGAGCCTTGGAGGGTGTGACAGAGATGTTTCAGTGATGGGCACTGCTCCATCCCTTCTTCTCAGCACTATATTGCCTTTTGGGTCATCCCAGTGGTCATTGCCATCTGAAAAGAGAAGCTTCTCTAACCAGAAGTGAGAATAACATTAATATGTGAATATGAACATTAAGTGTAGTGCTTTCAGGGCAGTTTGGTGGGAATAATATATCCATTTAGCCAGACAAGAGCAGGCTTTATACCCCTAAGGCTCATGAACTCCCCTGCTGTAGACTTTTGCTTAGGTTTTTAGTACCAGGCATGTATTCCCTCTCATAGAGAGGGCCTTCAGTCCAATTATGGAGCAGTTGGTTTCCCCAAGAGCAGACATGACACTATTGCTCCCGTTCAGTCATTTGGCCTGTATGGCCAAACTTGAGGTTTCCAGTGTCCACTGTTTTCACTGCTGATGACTTCTGTGTCCCATACGGCTGCATGCAGTGCAGCTTTTTCCAGCTTTCAGTTCAGCCCTCAATATTTTTAAGATATCCTCTGTGTCTTTGATGTTATGGAATTTCACCGTGGTAAAGATGGATGGATGGATGGATGGATGGATGGATGGATAGATAAATATTGTTCTAGGAAATTTGTCCCCTGTGTTCATTTTTGTGTAGTTCTTTGGTTCTCTGTGTGTGTGTGTGTGCGCGTTTGTGCTTATATGTGCATGGGGTGAGTGTGCAAACGTGTGCAAGTAGAAGCCCAAGACAACATCGGGTGTCTTCCTCAACAGCTCTCACCATATTTTCTTTGGGCCAGGGTCTCTCACTGAACCTGGAGCACACTGATTTGGTCAGACTAGCTAGCCAGTGAGCCTTGGCAGTCCTCCTACCTCTGCATCCCCAGCACTGGAGTGAGTGAGTGCAGGCACATGCCACCGCAGCTGCCTCCAAACTCAGGTTCACATGCTCACATGGCAAGCCCTTTCTCTACCCACTGAATATCTCCCCAGCCCCTCTTTTAGCTCTTAAAAAAATCTTCTTAAAAAATTCACTTGGTTACTTTTATAGTTTCTTTTCATGAATGAGTTGCATTTTTATTAAGCATATTAAGCATGGCTACTTTATTGTCTTTATCTTATTACTCCAGAATTGCACAGGCATGTTCCAGCTCTCTACTGCTTCTTCCTTGCAGCGCTTAAGTGCCTCGTTCCATTGTATGGTTAGTTAAGTTTTCTCTCTCTTTCTGCCATTTAACTTTGATCATGTCCCCAAAGTGTCTCCTAAATAATGTGGGATGGTGTGAGTGAGGTCTGGGATAATTTTGGCTTCCTCTATAGAGACTGACTTTTGGTTCCACTGGGTTCCAGAGGCATTACTACTCCTGGGTCACTCCAGTTATGTTGTCCACGTAGGCTATCCAGGCCACCCACAGGGGAGCTTTTTTGGCCATAAACAAATGAACAGCATACTGGGCAGCTTAGGGTTTAAATATCTTGTGGAAATTTCTAGCACCTGTGTCCCCCCATTTACCACCATACACACTTACACACATATGAATACCTTAAAATACATTAGTGCAAGTTGGAGGGTGTACAAATTTTTCTTTGCACTGTAGGAGGTGTTTCTAAATGTAACCTGAGGGCCCTGGGAGACATCCCAGGTTAATGCTGGAAGATCACTTTTTGAACTCAGCCATCTTGGGCAGACCTTGGGTTTTGTCTTCTGCTTCACGAGTCTGTGAAGCTATGAACACCGAAGGTCACGTTCATGAGGAAGAAATGCATTGGGAACACAGCACTCTGCATACATTTCTGCACCACCTCACTTGATCCCTGGCTAGGAATTCTTAACTTCGTTGCTTATTCATTGTGGTTCTTTAGAAATTATTCATACTCCAGAATTTTTAGTTATTTTTTCAATAAATGTATTGATCTTGCCATGTTTTCCAGACATGGAAATTGGTCTCATAAAAAGGAAAAGATTCATGTTTTATAATTCAACAGGCTTCATTTACATAGTGCCAACAGAGAGTGTACACTGAAAATCACCACTGTGTTTGTAGATTAATCATACTGTGTATGTGAAAAGTACTTTTAACTTTTCAAATTGCTTTCACATGTATCTGGGGTCTTAAGGAGGGGGTGGGGTTGGCTCTGCCCTTCAGGGGTGCTTTGAAAGTCCAAAGGGATTGTTTGAATCATCCTCTTGGTGGGGGGAGCATTTAGTGGGATGTCAGATGCTGAACCCTTCAATACATAGGCAAGGCATTCCTGATAAATAATTTTCCTGTGCTTCATATGACTTTTTTGTTTGTTTGTTTGTTTGTTTGTTTGTTTGTTTGTTTGTTTTTCGAGGTAGGGTTTCACCAGGCTGACCTGGAATTCACTATGTAGTCTCAGGGAGGCCTTGAACTCTCAGTGATCCTCCTACCTCTGTCTCCCAAGTGATGGGATTAAAGGCGTGCACCACCAAGCCTGGCTGACATATGATTTTTTTTGGGGGGGAGACATAGAGAGAGAGAGAGAGACAGAGAGACAGAACGGGCATACCAGTGACCTCTCAGCTGCTGTGAACAAACTCCAGATGCGTGTGCCCCCTTGTGGGCAAGTGTGGCATTGTGCCCTTGCATCACTTCGCATCTGGCTGAACATGGGACCTGGAGAATTGAACAGTTGTTCTCTTTCAGGCTTAGCAGGCAGACACCTTAACCACTAAGCTATCTCTCCAGCCCTGCCATATGATTTTTTAAAATATTTTATTTATTTATTTGCAAGCAGAGACAGATAGAAAGTGGGGGGAGAGAGAGAATGGATGTGCCACTGCGGCCTCCTGACACTGTAAAGGAACTCCAGATGCATTCGTCACTCTGTGCATCTGGCTTTACATGGGTACTGGGGAATCTAACTCAAGCCATCAGGCTTTGCAGCCAAAAAGGCAGGCTTTGCCTTTAACTGCTGAGCCATCTCTCCCACCCCTCATATGACTTTTGCATGTCTCCTGAGGGTGCTGGCTGAGTGAATATCATAGTTTATCCTGAGTCGGGGCATATGGGATTATCTTAATGTTTCCCTCGTGAATGAGGTCCAGTTTGTGAGTCTGTCTTCTGCAGTTTCTCCACTTTGATGGTCTTTAATTGGTCTTGGGATCATTCTTCAATTTAGATTGTATCCCTCTGCTTCTTACCATGTGCAAACAAGTCCTGTTGATTATCATCCATCCAACATTAGTCTCACGGTGGTGAACGCCCATTCCTTGATTTCCTGGCAGACTAAATCCAAATGACATGTTTCCTGTAACTAGCTGCTATGTTTTCACTCCTTCTTTCTCTGCGTCCTCTATTGAGATCGTGCCGTAGTGTTCGCAGGCTAAGGAAGGACTGTGAGTTCAAGGACAGTCTGGGCTACCCGACCTGTACGGTTTCAAAATCAAAAACCCACTGCAGCTGGTGAAACGGTCAATGAGTCTGGGTGTTGACTGCACAAGCATGGGGGCCTGAGTAGTTCAATCCCTAGCACTCATGTTTGAAGCCAGGCGTGCCTGCACACGCCTGTATCTCCAGAGCTGAGATGGGGTGTCTGGGGCTCACTGGTCAGCCAGTCCCACTGAAAAAATGGCAAGCTCCCGGTTCAGTTAGAGATGCAAGGAAACAGAGCAGGACACCCAACATCCTCCCTGACCTCCACATGTGTGTGCCCGGGGCATGTGCATCTACACACACGTGTATAAATGCACACATGCCCCCAAATTTCATCAGGTTTATTTGTGTTGTAGATTAGATCTCAGACATCACTCTTTCTTTGAGGAATTATATGTGTTTGTATATTACCTATGAATTTTATATTTATATTTTTATTTATTTATTCGAGAGAGAGAGAGAAAAAAAATACACAGAGAGAATGGGCATGCCAGGGCCTCAGCCATTGCCAATGAACGTCAGATGCATGCACCACCACGTGTGTCTGGCTTACATGGCTACTGGGGAATTGAACCTGGATCCTTAGGCTTCATAGGCAAGTGCCTTAATCACTAAGCCATCTCTCCAGCCCTTACCTATCAAATTCATATAAGTAAAGGAGAGTATCACAAATTCTTTGTTCAGAAATCAGATCCTGTCATGCCTGTAATCCACATGCATCTAATCCCAGCATTTGAAGGCTTAGGCAGGAGGATCTCGAGTTCAAGACTACCCTGGGCTGCTACATAGGGAAGTCTTGTCTTGAAAGAGAGAGAGAGATCAGGTCTCAGGGTGATAGGGATAAAGACACTGACATATGTTTCTTTTTATTCTCTTAAAAACTGTACCATATAGATACTTTTTTTTTTTTTTTTTTTTTTTTTTCGAGGTAGGGTCTCACTCTGGCCCAGGCTGACCTGGAATTAACTATGTAGTCTCAGGGTGGCCTTGAACTCATGGCGATCCTCCTACCTCTGCCTCCCGAGTGCTGGGATTAAAGGCGTGCGCCACCACGCCCGGCTTAGATACTTGTCTTTCTCTCTCTCTTATTTATTTATTTTTTGTTTTTTGAGGAGGGTCTTACTCTAGCCCAGGTTGTCCTGGAATTCACTCTGTATTCTCAGGGTGGCCTCAAACTCACGGCGATCCTCTACCTCCGCCTCCCAAGTACTGGGATTACGTGCACCACCATGACTGGCTTGTGTTTCTTATATTTATTTTTTGTTGTTGTTGATTTTGTGGTACTGGAAATTGAACCCAGGGCCTCACACACATGGTAGGCAAGCATTCTACCACTGAGCTATGTCCCAAGCCCTTTTTATCCTTTTTTTTTTTTTTTGCAATGTATAAGAGTGTGTATGTGAGTAGAGTACCTGTGGTGTGGTGTGGTGTGTGATGTGTGGTGTGTGCACGTGTGTGTGCCGATGCATCTGTATGAGAGAGTGTGGGTGAATAGAGACTCTGTGATGTGTGATGTGTGGTGTGTGCACATGTGTGTGCAGGTGCATCTGTATGAGAGCGTGTGGGCGAATAGAGACTGTGGTGTGGTGTGTGATGTGTGGTGTGTGCACGTGTGTGCAGATGCATCTGTATGAGAGAGTGTGGGCGAATAGAGACTGTGGTGTGTGTGTGAGTATGTATGCACGTGTATGCAGATGCATCTGTATGAGAGTAGAGAGACTGTGGTGTGGTGTGTGATGTGTGGTGTGTGCACGTGTGTGCAGATGCATCTGTATGAGAGAGTAGTAGAGACTCTGTGGTGTGGTGTGTGATGTGTGTGATGTGTGGTAGAGACTGCGGTGTGGTGTGTGCACGTGTGTGCAGATGCATCTCTATGAGAGGGTGTGGGCGAGTAGAGACTCTGTGTGGTGTGGTGTGTGATGTGTGGTGTGTGCATGTGTGTGCAGATGCATCTCTATGAGAGAGTGTGGGCGAGTAGAGACTATGTGGTGTGGTGTGATGTGTGGTGTGTGTGTGTGCAGATGCATATGTAGAGACTATGTGGTGTGGTGTGATGTGTGGTGTGTGCACGTGTGTGCAGATGCATCTCTATGAGAGGTATGAGAGACTATGTGGTGTGGTGTGATGTGTGTGGTGTGTGCACGTGTGTGCAGATGCATCTCTATGAGAGGGTGTGGTATGTGGTGTGGTGTGTGATGTGTGGTGTGTGACGTGTGTGATGCATCTGTATGACAGGGTGTGTAGAGACAGCAGATGCATCTCTATGAGAGAGTGTGGGCGAGTAGAGACTGGTGTGGTGTGTGATGTGTGTGATGTGTGCAGATGCATCTGTATGAGAGTGTGGGTGAGTAGAGACTCTGTGGTGTGTGTCTGAGATGCATCTCATCTGAGAGAGTGTGGGCGAGTAGAGACTCTGTGGTGTGGTGTGTGATGTGTGGTGTGTGCACGTGTGTGCAGATGCATCAGATGCATAGAGACTCTGTGGTGTGGTGTGTGATGTGTGGTGTAGAGAGCGTGTGGGCGAATAGAGACTGGTGTGGTGTGTGATGCGTGGTGTGTGCACGTGTGTGCAGATGCATCTCTGTGTGTGTAGAGACTCTGTGGTGTGGTGTGTGATGTGTGGTGTGTGCACGTGTGTGCAGATGCATCTCTATGAGAGAGTGTGGGCGAGTAGAGACTCTGTGGTGTGGTGTGTGATGTGTGGTGTATGCACGTGTGTGCAGATGCATCTCTATGAGAGGGTGTGGGCGAGTAGAGACTCTGTGGTGTGGTGTGGTGTGTGATGTGTGGTGTGTGCATGTGTGTGCAGATGCATCTCTATGAGAGGTGTGGGCGAGTAGAGACTCTGTGGTGTGGTGTGGTGTGTGATGTGTGGTGTGTGCACGTGTGTGCAGATGCATCTCTATGAGAGAGTGTGGGCGAGTAGAGACTCTGTGGTGTGGTGTGTGATGTGTGGTGTATGCACGTGTGTGCAGATGCATCTCTATGAGAGAGTGTGGGCGAGTAGAGACTATGGTGTGGTGTGGTGTGGTGTGTGATGTGGTGTGTGCACGTGTGTGATGTGTGTGAGTAGAGACTGTGGTGTGTGATGTGTGGTGTGTGCACGTGTGTGCAGATGCATCTGTATGAGAGAGTGTGGGCGAGTAGAGACTCTGTGGTGTGGTGTGTGATGTGTGGTGTGTGCACGTGTGTGCAGATGCATCTGTATGAGAGAGTGTGGGCGAGTAGAGACTCTGTGGTGTGGTGTGGTGTGGTGTGTGATGTGTGGTGTGTGCACGTGTGTGCAGATGCATCTCTATGAGAGGGTGTGGGCGAGTAGAGACTCTGTGGTGTGGTGTGTGATGTGTGGTGTGTGCACGTGTGTGCAGATGCATCTGTATGAGAGTGTGGGTGAGTAGAGACTCTGTGGTGTGGTGTGGTGTGGTGTGTGATGTGTGGTGTGTGCATGTGTGTGCAGATGCATCTGTATGAGAGTGTGGGTGAGTAGAGACTCTATGATGTGGTGTGTGATGTGTGGTGTATGCACATGTGTGCAGATGCATCTCTATGAGAGGGTGTGGGCGAGTAGAGACTCTGTGGTGTGGTGTGGTGTGTGATGTGTGGTGTGTGCACGTGTGTGCAGATGCATCTCTATGAGAGAGAGAGACTCTGTGGTGTGGTGTGGTGTGTGGTGATGTGTGGTGTGTGCACGTGTGTGAGACTCTGTGGTGTGGTGTGTGACTCTGTGGTGTGGTGTGGTGTGTGGTGTGTGCACGTGTGTGCAGATGCATCTCTATGAGAGGGTGTGGGCGAGTAGAGACTCTGTGGTGTGGTGTGTGATGTGTGGTGTGTGCACGTGTGTGCAGATGCATCTGTATGAGAGAGTGTGGGTGAGTAGAGACTCTGTGGTGTGGTGTGTGATGTGTGGTGTGTGCACGTGTGTGCAGATGCATCTGTATGAGAGAGTGTGGGCGAGTAGAGACTCTGTGGTGTGGTGTGGTGTGTGATGTGTGGTGTGTGCACGTGTGTGCAGATGCATCTGTATGAGAGAGTGTGGGCGAGTAGAGACTCTGTGGTGTGGTGTGTGATGTGTGGTGTGTGCACGTGTGTGCAGATGCATCTGTATGAGAGAGTGTGGGCGAGTAGAGACTCTGTGGTGTGGTGTGTGTGTGGTGTGTGTGTGTGCAGATGCACGTGTGTGCAGATGCATCTCTATGAGAGAGTGTGGGCGAGTAGAGACTGTATGACAGGGTGTGGTGTGTGATGTGTGGTGTGATGCACGTGTGTGCAGATGCATCTCTATGAGAGCGTGTGGGCGAATAGAGACTGCGGTGTGGTGTGTGATGTGTGGTGTGTGCACGTGTGTGCAGATGCATCTCTATGAGAGGGTGTGGGCGAGTAGAGACTCTGTGGTGTGGTGTGTGATGTGTGGTGTGTGCACGTGTGTGCAGATGCATCTGTATGAGAGGGTGTGGGCGAGTAGAGACTCTGTGGTGTGGTGTGTGATGTGTGGTGTGTGCACGTGTGTGCAGATGCATCTCTATGAGAGGGTGTGGGCGAGTAGAGACTCTGTGGTGTGGTGTGTGATGTGTGGTGTGTGCACGTGTGTGCAGATGCATCTGTATGAGAGTGTGGGCGAGTAGAGACTCTGTGGTGTGGTGTGTGATGTGTGGTGTGTGCACGTGTGTGCAGATGCATCTCTATGAGAGGGTGTGGGCGAGTAGAGACTCTGTGGTGTGGTGTGTGATGTGTGGTGTGTGCACGTGTGTGCAGATGCATCTGTATGAGAGAGTGTGGGCGAGTAGAGACTCTGTGGTGTGGTGTGTGATGTGTGGTGTGTGCATGTGTGTGCAGATGCATCTGTATGAGAGAGTGTGGGCGAGTAGAGACTCTGTGGTGTGGTGTGGTGTGTGATGTGTCTGTATATGCACGTGGTGTGTGATGTGTGGTATATGCACGTGTGTGCAGATGCATCTGTATGAGAGAGTGTGGGCGAGTAGAGACTCTGTGGTGTGGTGTGTGATGTGTGGTGTGTGCATGTGTGTGCTGATGCATCTGTATGAGAGAGTGTGGGCGAGTAGAGACTATGTGGTGTGGTGTGTGATGTGTGGTGTGTGTATGCACGTGTGTGCTGATGCATCTGCACAGTGACCATGTTTAGGCCAGAGGAGAACGTCAGGTGTTCTTTCTTCTCAATTGCTCATCTGCATAGTTCCTTGAGACAGAATCTCTCCCTTAACTGAGAGCTGTCACTTTCCTCTTCATTGATTGGTTGGTAGACGCCAGTGGTTCTCTGGTCTCTGGCCTAGCTAGCACTGGAGATATAGATGTGCATGCTCCACCTAGCATTTAAAAATTTTTTTTTATTGACAACTTCTATACTTACATATAAGAAAATGCATGATATTTCCCTCCCCTCCCCCATTCCCCTTTAGAACTTCAATCTCTGTCATATCCCCTCCCTCTCTCCATTAGTCTCTCTTTTACTTTGATGTCATCATCTTTTTCTTCTATTATGAGGGTCTTGCAAAAGTATTGCTAGGCACTGCAAGGTCATGGATATCGAGGCCAATTTCTGTCTGGGCAGTTGCATTGTAAGAAGTCATACCCTTCCTTTGGCTCTTCCATTCTATCCGCCCCCTCTTCTGCAATGGGCCCTGAGCCTTGGAGGGTGTGACAGAGGTGTTTCAGTGCTGGGCACTCCTCCATCCCTTCTTCTCAGCACTATGTTGCCTTTTGGGTCATCCCAGTGGTCATCACCATCTGAAAAGAGAAGCTTCTCTAACCAGAAGTGAGAGTAACGTTAATATGTGAACATGAGCATTAAGTGTAGTGCTTTCAGGGCAGCTTGGTGGGAATAATATATACATTTAGCCAGACAAGAGCAGGCTTTATACCCCTAAGGCTCATGACTTCCCCTGCCGTAGGCTTTTGCTTAGTTTTCTCAGTACCAGGCATGTATTCCTCAACCCAGCTTTTAACATGACTTCTAGGAGAATTAAACTCACTAGGGCCATCTCAGGCCCTCATGTGTAAGTGGCGAGCACTCTTAACTGTTGAGCCATCTCTCCTTTTTATTTTTAGTTATTTTTTATTTTATTTTAATTTTTTTGGTTTTTTGAGGTAGGGTCTCGCTCTAGCCCAGGCTGACCTGGAATTTACTATGTAGTCTCAGGGTAGACTTGAACTTATGGCAATTCTCCTACCTCTGCCTCCCGAGTGCTGGGATTAAAGGTGTGCACCACCACACCTGGCTATTCTTTTTTCTTTATGAAAGTGAGATAATTGGCACGCCAGGGTTGGCATGCCTCCAGCCAATGCAATCAGACTCCATATGCATGTGCTATCTTGTGAACATGTGCGACCTTGTGTGCTTGCATCACCTTGTGCATCTGGCTTACGTGGGACCTGGAGAGTAAAACATGGGTCCTTAGGCTTCATAGGCAAGTACTTTAACTGCTAAGCCATCTCTCTAGCCCAACTGTTTATTTAATTTTGAGACAAGTTCTCACTAAGTTGCCCAATCTGGCCTTGAACTGACCTTGCTTCAGCCTTCTGAGTAGATAGGATTACAGGATTACAGACCTGTATCACCAGGCCCAGCTATATAGCTCTCTCTCTCTCTCCCTCTTTCTTTCTTTCTTTTTTTTTTTTTTTTTTTTTTTTTTTTTTTTTGGTTTTTGGAGGCAGGGTCTCACTCTAGGCCAGGCTGACCTGGAATTCACTCTGTAGTCTCAGGGTGGCCTTGAACTCTCAGCAATCCTCCTACCTCTGCCTCCTGAGTGCTGGGATTAACGGCATGGGCTACCCCGCCCATCTTTCTTTCTCTTTTTTGTTTGCTTTTTTTTTTAATTGAGAGAGACAGAAAGAGAAAGACAGATAGAAAATGGGTGCGCCAGGGCCTCTCAGCTGCTGTGAATGAACTCCAGACACGTGTGCCCCCTTGTGCACATGTGTGACATTGCATGCTTGCATCACTTTTGCGTCTGGGACCTGGAGATTTGAACAGGTGTTCTTAGGCTTTGCAGGCAGGCACCTGAACCACTAAGCATCTCTCCAGCCCTTTTTTGTTTGCTTTCAAGGTACCGTGAGAGAGAGAGAGAGAGAGAGAGAGAGAATCGACACATGTGCCACTTTGTGCATCTGACTTTACATGGGTACATGGGGAATCGAACTCAGTTCATTAGGCTTTATGGGCAAGCGCTTTGCCTGGTGAGCCATCTCTCCAGCTCTATATCTCTTTTTGACAGGGGAGGACGCTGAGGCTTTCAAAGGTACTACACCATACTCAAGGTCACCCTTTGATTTATGTAGGCTTGATTACAAGGTGGCTTGACACCCCTCCTCCTTCTCACTCTTCATGTATCCATGGGTGTGCACAGTGTGGACTTGTGGGAGTGAGACATGTATCAATCACAGTCCCCACTCTCCAGGAGTAACCACTTCTCTCCGATGCCAGCAGAGGACAACCTCAGCTGACCCCACAGCTCACGGCAGACCTCAGGAAACTGCCATTTTCCCACCCATGGGCTGCAGCACCTGAACACAACCTGCTTCTCCTCAAGGTCAAGTTTATGGCTGATCCTGGCCACCTGTGGGCTCCTGTGTGTCCTGAGTCCATGTCCAGCCTGTGATGTCACTTGAAAATGGGTGGGGAGCTGGATCAAGCCAGGTCTGATTCCTACCTGGCTCCCTGCAAGGTACACTCTCCGTATTGTGCTGTGGCTCTCCCACTCCAAAGGGCTGTCCAGCCTGACTTCTTGTGAACACGCTCATATTTGTAACTTTCATTGCATTTCATGATCATCTCATTCCTTTCCCTTTTCATCTAAGCATTGAAAATTCACCTTTTTTATTATTTATTTTGAGAGAGAGAAAGAAAGAATGGGTGCACCAGGACCTTCAGCTGCTGCAAACAAACTCCAGATGTGTGCGCCCCCTTGTGCGCATGTGTGACATTGCACGCTTGCTGTGCATCTGGTTATGTGAGACCGAGAGATTTGAACATAAGTTCTTAGACTTCACAGTCAAGCACTTTAGCCACTAAGCCATCTTTCCAGCCCCACCTTTTCTTTTCTTTTTTAATATTTTATTAATTTGAGAGAGTGAGAGAGAGAGACAGGAAGAGGCAGATAGAAAGAGAGAGGACGGACACATTAGGGCCTCCAGCCACTGCAAATGAACTCCAGATGCATGTGCCACTTTGTGCATCTGGCTTTATGTGAGAACTGGGAATCGAACCTGGGTCCCTTGGCTTTGCTGGCAAGCTCCTTAACCACTAAACCAACTCTCCAGTCACAAAATTCACCTTTTCAATGAATGTTTCCTGAGTGCATACTTTGTGTTAGGCATGTGTAGTGCGCAAGACAGTTAAGGTCTTGAGTCTGGTGGAGGGAATGGGAAGTAGGCCATAGGCACAGGAACAGAAATGAATGCTACCATGTCAGAAAGTGAGATGGACTAGGAAAAAGGGAAACAAAAATAGGACAATGTGATAGGAAATGATCTGAGACCAGTGGGGAATATTTGAGATTCTAGTGTTAAACTTCCCTTCCCGAAGACTTTATGGACAGTTGCTAAAGACCGGAAGGTGCTTTCCTACGTCAACAAGTCCACCTTGTAATTTAAATAATCACCTCTTGGATGTATCTCTTTTCTCAGTTGATATTTTAATGTTGGGTTTTCTTAAAATAGAGCTGCCCTTTGGAAGAGAATTATAGAAATTTAAGAGTCATCCATTCAACAAATACTAGCTGAGCTCCTACCACATGTCAACATGTCCTAGACATCAGAGGGACATCAGTGAGCACGGCAGATGAAGCCTGCGTCAGTGACGCTTCCAGATAATTCCCTACTAAAGAAATAACCCCTCCCCCTGGCTAATAGCCTGTTCTATTTGTGAAGGGACAGCAGGAGCTTACCAGGGTCTATGGGACGGGGACTTCCCAGGTCTCAATCATGGGGTTCCATGCAGTGGGAAGTCACTGGAGGTGTCAACTTTGCACTCTGTGAAGACCCCTCTGGTTCCTGTGAAGGGAGTCAACCCACGGGGATGGCCCAGAAGGCAGGTAGAGGAAAGGCACGCTCCCACGGGTGGACCCTTTTGTGAAAACCCAGCCGATGAAGGAAACAGACACACAAAAGATACATTGGGAGGCTGGGTATCAGCTCATGGATAGTGTTTACTAGCACTCATGAGGGCCTGGGTTCAATCCCCCAGCACTGAAAAACAACAAAGATGTATTGGCTGTGTGACGGTAGGAATCTTAGGTCTAGAGATCGTGCTGGAAGACTCAGAAACGGATGAAAGGTTCGTGGTACAGAATGAAGATTCCGGGCCACTACCGTTTGTTTTCATTTCTCCTGTTTTACTTCACTCACCAGTTTGGTAAGTGGAGAGTTCCAACCATCTGCAAGTAATCCAAATGCATTTACTAACCCACCTACCCACCCACCCACTCCCCAAAGAAGAAAGGGGGAACAAAAAAGAGTGCAACCCCAGAGCTTGCACGCCTGCCTTCTCCACAATCATTTGCCTGTATTGTAGCTCTTGTCATCTTACATTATACATGAATAAGTAATCAACTAAGCACAAACCAACTGATGATAAAGAAACAAAACCCCGTGTGCTGGATCTGAAATGTGATGGGGTAAAGAGTAATATTAATTCTACTGGTAAATAACAAAATGGGAGCAAACATCAAGGATGTTAGTTAAGATGCTGTCCCAGGAGAGAAAACCACCCAAGAGCCAATGGAAAGGGGGAACTGAGGAGGAGGTTGGAACACACAGATATCAGACCTCTTTCTTCCTTCTCTTTTGCTCTAAAATATTTTCATTTATTTGTGAGGACACAGAGAGAGAATGGGTACGCCAGGGCCTCTTGGTGTTGCAAAGGAACTCCAGATGCATTCATCACTTTGCTCTTTGTTCATCTGTCTCAGTGTGGGTACTAGGGAATCGAACCCAGACCATCAGGATCTGTAAGCAAGTACCTTTAACTGCTGAGCCATCTCCTCAGCCTTCTTTCTTTTGACCCTCCTGTGTGACCATAGGGGCCATCATTCAGGGCCAGACCAACTGGCCACTGACATGTCCGTTTTGCCTGCCTCCCCCATTTGCACAAATCCTGTAGTGGATTTCCACTATTCTCCAGTAGACATTGAGGTTTTAATATTGTCACTAACTCGTATTTAAGATTCCACAAACTTCCTAAAAGAAGTCTGTCTCTGCCTTCATTATTTTCCTGAAAGTTCTCTCTCCCTCTCCCTTTCTCCTGCTGGAGGTCAAACCCAAGACTTTGTATGCATGCTAGGCAAAGGCAAGTGCTCCACTCCTGAGCTACACCTAAATTCTTGCCTTTTTTTAAGAGAGGGAGAGACAGATAGAGAATGGGCGTGCCAGCAGCCTCTCAGCTGCTGTGAACAAATTCCATGTGGGCAAGTGCAGCATTGTGCCCTTGTGTCACTGTGTCTGGCTAAACGTGGGACCTGGAGAATCAAACGGTGTTCTTAGGCTTAGCACGCAGGCGCCTTATCCGCTAAGTCGTCTCTCCAGCCCTAAGTTCTTGCTTTTCTAAGACCAGGTCTCACAATGTAGCTCAAGCTCAGGCTGGCCCTACACTCACAGTCCTTCTCCTTCAGCCACTACCAGAGTGTTGGGTTAACAGGTATGCACTACCATGCCCAGTGTGGTTTTCCTGAAGGGACTTTTTGTGGCTACTGTGGATGAAATTTCTCCATGTATAGTGAATGTTCAAGAAATTTTTCAGCATTCCTCTAACTTCTTTTTTTGGGGGGTGGGTGGGTATATGTGTGTATACATTACAGGAATATGTGTGTGCAGATGCATGTACCCCATGCACAAACATGTGAAGGCCAAAGGAAGACATTGGGTGTCTTCCTCTATTGCTCTTTCACCTGTAATTCGTGGAGACAGAGTGTCTCACTGAACCTTGAGTGCCTAACCAGGGAGCTCCAGCTCTCCTGTCTCCACCCGGCTCAGCACTAGTGATACAGGCATGAGTAGCCCTGCCAGGCTTTTTTACGTGGAGGCTGGGGATCGAACTCGTGTCTTTGTGCTTCTGCAACAAGCACTCCTACCCATTGGGCTCTCTCCCCAGCCTCTTCTCAGCATCTAACACTGTTCAATGCTTCTGCTGCCTTGTGTGGCCTTGAATGTTGCTGGTTCTCATCTCTTTTTTTTTTTTTTTAAGATTTTTATTTATTTATTTACTTATTAGAGAGGGGAGGGGGAGAGAATGGGTGTGCCAGGGCCTCTAGCCACTGCAAATGAACTCCAGATGCATGCACCGCCATGTGCATGTGCATCTGGACCTGGAGGTTTGAACTTGGGACCTGGAGGTTCGCAGGCATGTGCCTTAACTGCTTAGCCATCTTTCCAGCCCTCTCATCTTTTTTTTTCACTCCTGGGCTCTCCTCCTTCTCATCTGAGGGTTCCTTTTCCTGTTCCTCACTTGAAAATGCCTGTGCCACAAGTATGTGGTTTTTCTCTCCAGTCATTCTTTCCTTACAGGAAATTAACTTCGTCCTATTTCAAATCAATGTGTGGATCTAGCATCATCTTGTCACATTGGATGCACAGTACCTGCTTATGGGCCCATTGGTCCTGCTAGATTTTAAAGTCCTCAAGGACCAGTGCTCTGTGTCCCTCTTTATGTCCCCACTGCCTAAGCCAGAGCTCAGCCCTCCCTGGACATCCAGTACACACTGCTTCAACTGAGCGGAATCCATCCTTCAAGTGATGCTGGAGGTAGATTGGGTAAAGCATTATGCCCGTGATATAGAAAAAGGACTCCAAAGTCGACAGCGGTGAAGAAAACACCAGAAACACGATTCCAGGTCCTGACTCCTGAGACTCCATGGCTTTGGCGCAACATCATTCTGATATTGCTAATCGTGAGAGGATCGTAAACCGCCCTGCAGTGCTGTGGAAATACGGACATCCAGTACTGCTCCCAGTCATTATCTGGAACAGGCTGGACTTTGCCAGTGTCTCTCTTAAAATATAGCTCGCAAAACTGAGCACTGCGCGCTGGGATTTCTGCTTCCCTCCTTCCACACTCTGCCATGCTATTAATAGAGCCGAAGATTGCATTAGGGTCCTCTACAGTCTCCTTGCACCGTGGGGTACACATCAAGCCTGTGATCAGCTAACCTCCCCGGGGGTCTTTCTCATGAAAGCTTTCTGTCAGGCCAGACCTCCCCATCAGCCACTTGGGCAATTTATTTTATTTTATTTTTTTATTTTATTTTCAATGCTCGTGATTACCAGTGACCCACACTAGTTGATACAAAACCAGCTCTTACCTTCCTTTCTCATGTGGCATTGGCTGACCAGTTGTTCAGGACCCAGGAACGTGGCCAGCCACTGTGGAGCGGGCCTCCAGCACCATCCACACGCACAGGAAATGGAGGATTCATTTTTTTGTTCATGTTGATTACACTCTCTTTTTAAAAAATTTTATTTATTTATTTATTTATTTATTTATTTATTTAGCAAGAGAGAGAGAGAGAGAGAGAGAGGAGATAGACAGAGGATGGGCGTGCCAGGGCCTCTAGCCACTGCAAATGAACTCTACATGCATGTGTTCCCTTGTGCATCTGGCTTACCTGGGGCCTGGGGAATCGAACCAGGGTCCTTTGGCTTTGCAGGCAAGCACCTCAACCACTAAGCCATCTCTCCAGCCCTACACTTTTTTTTTTTCAATGGAGGTCCTGTCTTCATCTTGTTCTAATTCCGGATGTTGCCTGGTAGATCCTCTTGTTCCTTCCACCATGGACACAGCACACTTATTATTTTTTTTTTATTCCCTCGCCAAGCAGTATTATTTTTAGCATGAGTGTCTTGCCCAGCCATTTGCACTGTGGTCTATATTTTGTCATCATCCCACTGAATACCCCTGTTTCTTTCCTTTTTCTTTCTCTCTCTTCCTGTCCTTCTATGTATGTCAATACTATATCTGCCTAAATAGATTTTTCTCCACCTATTTGAATTCCCTTTTCAGAGATCATTGCGCTTTCTCTGAAACCCTCTTTTCCTTCCCTTAATTAGTTTTTTTTTCAGCCACTTGGAATTTTAGCTGATTGGTAATTCTAGAAATTGCAGTGTGGGATATTGAAATGGGCTTTGGCGTCAATTCCAGGAAACCTCTACCTGTGTGAGATTTTTAGTCTAAGAACTTGTCATCAGGACCCTGACCTCTGGAATGGGAGTGTAAAGAGAGATCCAGCCTCTGCTCCACCAGTAGAGGGAGCCATGATTCAAGAAGGCATTTCCGTCATTCACCAGACGAGGGTGCTCATACCCACGGCCGACAAAGACCCTCATGGAGAGGGTAGCGGAGATCATGCAGGCCCAAGCATATGATGGGGCCATGCTACCTATGGCTTTGTTGGCCACATCTTACACCGGGGAAGATAGTAAAAAGAATTTCTAAGAAGCAGCCCCAGGAGCTGGGGAGATGGCTCAGTGGGTATGATGAAGACTTGTGGCCTAAGAGTGAGGGTCCGAACTCAGAGTTCAATCCCCAGCACCCACATATAAAAAGTTGGGCATGACCACCCATGTCATCCCCATGTAATCCCAGTACTGTACAGAACAGACTGGAGAATCTCTGAAGGGCATTGGCCAGCCAGTCTGACCAAAAATGGCCACTCCAGGTTCAGTGAGAGACTTGGTCTCAAAACACAGGATAGAAGAGAACTCCTGATGTTGTCCTCCAGCCTCTGCATGTGTGCGCACAGGCACACTCACTTCTGCACACACATGCACATACGACACACACCACACACACGCATTCCACACCACACATAATACACACACGCACACACACTGCACCACATATAATACACACACACCATACCACATATATTACACACACCCCACACCACATATATACACACACACACACACACACACACTGTACCAAATATAATACACACACACCATACCACATATATTACACCTACCCACCACACATACTACACACACACACACGCTGCACCACATATAATACACACTCACCATACCACATATATTACACACACCCCCACACCACACATACTAACACACACACACACACTGCACCACATATGATACACACACCATACCACATATATTACACACCCCCACACCACACATACTACACACACACACACACACACACACTGCACCACATATAATACACACACCATACCACATATATTACACATCCCACACCACACATACTTATACATATAATACACACACACCATACCACATATATTACACACCCCCCACATCACACATACTACACACACACACTGCACCACATATAATACATACACCATACCACATATATTACACACATCCCACACCACACAAACTACACACACACACTGCACCACATATACACACACACCATACCACATATATTACACACATCCCACACCACACATACTACACACACACACACACTGCACCACATATAATACACACACCATACCACATATATTACACACCCCCACACCACACACACACACACACACACTGCACCACATATAATACACACCATACCACATATATTACACACCCCCACACCACACATACTATACACATATTCCACACCACACCACACTACAAATTACACCACACAAACCCCGCATACTACAAACACATCTCAACACCACATATACTACACACACCACAGCACACATACTACACATACACGACACATGCTACACACACCCTACACCGCACATTACACCCACCCCACACCACACATACTACACATACACACACCACAAACTACAGCACACCCACCCCACACCACACATATTACACCCCCCACACACCACACATACAACACATACATACATTAAAAAAAATCTTGGTATTTGAGTCTTTTTTTTTTTTTTTTTTTTTTTTTTTTTTTTTTTTTTTGAGGCAGGGTCTCACTGTCACCCACACTAACCTGGAATTTCCTCTGTAGCCCCAGCCTGGCCTTGAACTTGCAGTGATCTTCCTATCTCACCCTCTCAAGTGCTGGGATTAATGGCGTACACCACCAAGCCCTGGCAGTTTGTGGGTCTTTTGTGAGGCTGGCTGGGTAGTGGGAATGACCTTGGAGAATGTTGGAATCACAAACACTGCCTGTAGAGGAGCATGTGGGGGCGGGTGTCAGTGGGGATCCCGTGATATTTCGATTTGCTTGGCAGGCAGGTCTCTGTGTAGATGGCGGGAGCCTCAAGGCCGGTGGGGAGGCGTAAGGCAAGGTGGTGGTGGCACTGTGTCAACCATTTTCAGGTGGAGTTAAAAGGCATAGCTATTATCTTCTGGAGGTCTGGCCCCTTTCATCAAGACTAAGTTGGTGACTGATTAAAAAAGAAAAAAAAAAATGAAAGGTTAAAACTGAGAGGCCAGAGGAGAAAATGGTTTCCAGGTGGAAGGAACTGGACAGAATGGTGATCCTGTGTGGTTCCTCTGTGAAGTCAGCGAGTGTTGGAGCGGCCCACCCTCCTCCCGCCCTCCCAGGCAGTGCTGGGCGACAGCCAGGTCTAGGCGGCAGAGGGCTTCCTAACTGCCAAGCTGGGAAGACATTTAATAAAATATTTACCTCCGTGTATAAGAATAGCGGTGACAGAAAGGCAAGCAGCAGTTAAACAGCTTTAACGGACACGGGAGAGCAGCCCTGGGTTTGTGTTTTAAAATAAGAATGACAGCTTCCTGTTGAATTCTTGTACCTTCCATACCTACATTGATCCCAGGAGCCTGAACTGCCACTGAGAAGGACCAAAGGCAGCCTTCACTCTAGCCCGTCTCTTGCAACTCCTAAAGGTGACAGTTTTATCTGATGCCTGTCCCCACTACATCTCTGCTCTGGTCATTGGGTCAATACTAACCACTGATTTATGAGGAGTCTAGTCCATGTACCTTGGTACTGAGTGAGCATTTTGAGTTGGCGATAAGGAGTGAGGAGAGCAAAGGCGGATGAAAACTCAGCTGTAACACCAGACTTCTTAGCCAGTCCAATGTGAAAATGAAATGATGAAAAGAAAAACTGGCCTGGCGTGGTGGTGCACACCTTTACTCCCAGCACTCTGGAGGCAGAGGTAGGAGGATTGCTGTAAGTTTGAGGCCAGCCTGAGACTACATAGTGAATGCCAGGTCAGCCTGGGCTACAGCGAGACCTTACCTAAAAAAAAGAAAGAAAGAAAAGAAAAAGAAAAAAGAGAAACTGTTGGCTAAATGTATTTTAGGTTTTTTTTTTTTTATTCCTTTCACTTGGAAACTCTTTGATTTGGAAAAGAAACAAAAACAAAGCATTTTTTCTCTCATTGAAAGGAAATAGGCTTTCGTGTCTCTAAGTGTATAAAATAATGTTGGGAGGAAATTATACATAAGGAGATTTATATGTTGGATCAGTAAAAGTGCTCGAAAAAAACACAATTTTGCTTTCTCAGTCTTGCATCCTCCATCTTTTGTGTTGAGTATCTGTGCGGCACGTGAGTGTGTGTGTGTGTGTGTGTGTGTGTGTGTGTGTGTGTGGATGGATGGGCGCACATGCATATGTGAAGGTCAGAGGACATTTTTTTTTTTTTGGTGGATTTTTGAGGCAGGGTCTCACTCTAGTCCAGGCTGACCTGGAATTCACTCTGTAGTCTCAGGGTGGCCTCAGACTCACGGCAATCCTCCTACTTCTGCCTCCCTAGTGCCGAGATTAAAGGCGTGTGCCACCACGTCCGGCTTTTTAGAGGACATCTTCAGCAATGCCATCCACCTCTTTCTGAGACCACATCACTCACTGGCCTAGAGCTCACCAATTAGGCTAGATTAGCTATCCATTGAGCCCCAGGGTCCTCCCTCATCACCCCCCTCCCCCAGTGCTGGCATTATAGGCACTCACCTCCACACCCAGCATGTACATGGGCTCTGCTGGTAGAACTCAGGTCCTTATGCTCACATGACAATGACATACTGAGTTATCTCCCAGCACTTACAATGTCTAGATATTTCCTACCTCCAGTTACATCTTCCTTTGAAAGATGCAGAGGAAGAGCCGACTGAGGATCTTCACAAACATACTCACTTTTACAAATATTTTATTTGGGCTGAAGGGATGGCTTAGCGGTTAAAGCATTTGCTTGCAAAGCCAAAGGAACCAGGTTCGATTCCCCAGGACCCACGATAGTCAGATGCACAAGTGGGCGCACATGTCTGGAGTTCGTTTGCAGTGGCTGGAGGCCCTGGCATGCCCATTCTCTCTCTCTCCCTTTTTCTCTGTCAAATAAATAAATGAAAATATGCTATTTATTTATTTATTTACTTATTGAGAGAGAAAGAGAAAGAGGCAGATATAGAGAGAGAATGGGTGCACCAGGGCCTCTAACCTTGTGCATCTGGCTTACGTGGGTCCTTAGGCTTCACAGGCAAGCGCCTTAAACACCAAGACATCTCTCCAGCCCCACACTCAATTTTTTTATTAGCACACAAACTAGCCCTGAATTTAAGAGCAGGCTCAGCAGTCATAATTCTTGAGGAAAGAAGTTATTTTATTTATTTAAGGGAAGTACAAAGAACCCATTACTTTTCGCCATAGAATTTATACTTGGTGAAATTTTCATGAATAAAAACTCATTTCACTAAACGTTTTCTAGTAAAAATATTGCTTGCTTTTTTTTTTTTTTTTTTTTTTTTTTGGTGCAAACTCTGGCATGTCTGTTTTTAAAAGTAAGGCTCGGGAGGAGGCTAGGGAAGGTGGATAAATGAAAAGAGTCTTTAATAAGAGAAGCGCCCAGCATGGTAATGAAACACAATACCAAAAAGTAAACAAAGGGCATTGTGTGAAAAAGAGCATGTTGAAATTAATCTTGCTTTTCCAATTTGAAAACACGCTTGACGGTTGTTAGTAACCGAGTGGAGACATTTAAATCATACATATACTTTTCTGCCTTGACAGTGACCTTTGCTAAGTATGCAGCGGGGATAAGAAGATGAGCCGAGCCGTGCTCCACAAAGAGCATTTCGGTTAATTGAACATGAAATGTGTTGCAATCTGATCGCATGAATGATACACGATCGCCACTCTTGATCTAATATGCAGTTCATTTGCTTGGAGTCCAACTAAAGCATTCTACAAATGTTAGCATATGAATCCTGTTGCAAACCTATAAACTAGGCAGTTAGATTTTAGTGCACCTTGAAGGTTCTTGATGTTAGTTATCTAGGCTGTGTATCACTGCAGGAGCTGGAGAGATGATGGCTCAGTGGTTAAAGCTCTTGCTTACAACGCCTGATGGCCTGGGTTCAATGCACAAAGCCAGCTGCACTAAGTGGCACATGCATTTGGAGTTTGTTTTCAATGGTAGGATGCCCGGCATGCTCATTATTTCTCTCTCTCTCTCTCTCCTAAATAAATAAATAAATAAATAAATAAATAAATAAATAAATTTTTAAAAAATCACCTCAAAACTTTAGTCAGGTAGCCTAGGCCAGGCTGTGCTCAAACCCACAGTGATCCTCCTACCTCAGCCTCTTGGTGCCAGGATTAAAAGAGTACACCACCATATCTGACTTCTGCCTGGATTCTTTCCTTATTTTAAAATTTTTTGACAATTTCCCGCCATTTACCCTCTCTGTCTCTCCTGCCTTTCCCTTCTCACCAAAATCCTTCTTCCCATTATTTTCCCCTCCTACACCCATGCCTTGCTTATTTTTTGGACACACTGATTTAAATGAAGATCACGTGCATAGTCATGGGTGGGAGGTTATTTACTGGGGAGTGGGCAATCGTCCAGTGGCCGCCCTTCTATAGGACATGACTTCCCCTCTCCTGGTTTCCATCGGTTTCCACTGTTTCCTGTGGGAGGTATGGGGTCTCATGGAGTCTTGAGCCCTAGGATTCCTCCTTGCTCTTGCTCACACTGTCCTTACACAACACACTCACCCCATTTTACATCTCTCACCCAGTATCACAAAGGAAAAAAAAAACTTAAGTTTCAAATAATTCTCTTTTTCTTTTCTTTTCTTCTCTTTTCTTTTCTTTCCTTTCCTTTTTTCTTTTCTTTTCTTTTGTCAAGGTCCCTGGCTGGTCTTGAACTCACAGCAATCCTCCTACCTCTGTCTCCTGAGTGCTAGGATTAAAGGTGTACACCACTACACCTGGGTGTTTTGTTTTAAATTTCACTTTTAAAATATTTATTTATTTGAGAGAGACATATATAGAAAGAGGCAGATAGAGAGAATGGGCATGCCAGGGCCTCTAGCCACTGCAAATGAACTCCAGACACATGTGCCACTTTGTGCATCAGATTTATTGGGTACTGGGGAATCAAACCTGGGTCCTTTGGCTTTGCCGGCAAGCACCTTAACTGCTGAGCCATCTCTCCAGCCCAAATTATTTTTAAGTGTGTGTGTGTGTGTGTTTGAGTGCCCCAGGATCTCTTGCCATTGCAAACAAATGCCCATCTGGATTTATGTAGGTACTGGGGAATTGAACCTGAGCTGGCAGACTCAGTAGGCAAGTGAGCTATGTCCCCAGTCCCTCGGAACAAGTATCTCTTATCTGCACGCATCTGAGGGTTAGGAGTCAGGAATGGTTTAGCTGGAAGGTTCTGGCTCATGGTCTGTCATGAAGTCAAGTCATTGGCCAGAAGGCTGGGGATGGAGCTCAGTGGCAGAACACAGGCTTAGTTCCTGTGAGACTCTGGGCTTAATCCCGAAAAGGCATGGAGCAGGGTAGCAGCCATCTGAAAGTTGATCATTCATGTCTTACTCAGAATCCCAGCAGCAGGTTAGTTCTGGTTGTTTCCCACATGGACCTCTCCACCAGACAGCTTTAAGCTTCCTGATGACATGGCAGGGACTTCCCACACAGAGCAAGTGATCAGGAGCAAAGGCAAGGAGGAAGCCCCATACTGTTCTCGTGGCCTAGCACTGGAGCCTTCCCCATCATCACTTCTTCCACGCTGCTCATGGGAAGCCAGCCTCTGAATGTGATTCACGCTCAAGCAGGGAGAAATTATTCCCCATCTCTTGGTACGTGCAAGAACTTGTGGGTAGGGCTGGGGAGACGGCTCAGTGTTTAAGTGCTTGTCTGCAAAAGCCTAAGGACCCTAGTTAGATTCCTCAGTACCCATGTAAAGCCAGCTGCACAAAGTGGCACATGCATCTGGAGTTCATTTGCAGCAGCTAGAGGCCCCAGCAGGCCCAGTCTTTCTCTCTCTCCTTACAAATAAATAAATAAATAAATATTAAGGTCTGGAGAGATGGCTTAATGATTAAGGCACTTGTCTGCAAAGCCTAAGGACCCAGGTTTGGTTCCCCAGAGCCCACATAAGCCAGATGCACATGGTGGCGCATGCGTCTGGAGTGTGTTTGCAGTGGTTAGAGGCCCTGGTACACCCATTGTATCTCTTTCTCGTAAATAAATAAATAAAATAAAATATTTTTCAAGAAGCTAGAGGGCTGGAGAGATGGCTTAGCAATTAAGGCGCTTGCCTGCGAAACCTAGGGATCCAGGTTTGATTCCCCAGGACCCATGTAACCCAGAGGAACATGGTGGTGCATGTGTCTGGATTTTGTTTGCAGTAGCCAGAGGCCCTCGTGTGCCCATTCTCTCCCTGTCTTGTAAATAAATAAAAATAAAATATTTTTAAATATTAAAAAATTAAATAAATTTAAAAGAACTTATAGTTATATTTTAAAACCACCATGATCTCCTAGTTTTGGATGGGGCAATGAGACTGGTGGTGGCTTACTTGTGCAAGGTGATTGAGCTACTAGAAAGTTCCTAAATTGATCCTTTTTTTAATCTTAGAGAGAATGTGTGTGTGTGAAAGAGAGACAGAGACAGAGACAGAGGGAGAGAGAGAGAGAGAGAGAGAATTGTCACCCTACGGCCTGAGCCACTGCAGGAACTCCAGATGCTTGCGCCACCTAGTGTGCATGTGTGACCTTGCACTTGCCTCATCTTTGTGTGTCTGGCTTATGTGGGATGTGGAGAGTCAAACATGAGTTCTTCGGCTTCGCAGGCAAGCACCTTAACCACCAAGCCATCTCTCCAGCCCTGATCGGTTTTTTTTACAATTATGTGTGAGTGCCCTGAAAGCACTACACTTAATGTTCATATTCACATATTAATGCTATTCTCACTTCTGGTTAGAAAAGCTTCTCTTTTCAAAAGACAGTGACCTTGGGATGACCCAAAAGACAACATAGTGCTGAGAAGAAGGGATGGAGGAGTGTTCAGCATTGAAACATCTCTGTCACACCCTCCAAGGCTCAGGGACCCTTGCAGAAAAGGGGGTGGAAAGAATGTAAGAGCCAAAGGAAGGGTACAACTCCTTACAATGCAATTGTCCGGACAGAAATTGGCCTCGATATCCATGACCTCGCAGTGCCTAGCAATACCTTTATAGGACCTTCATGATAGGAGAAAAAGATGATGACATCAAATTAAAAGAGAGACTCATGGAGAGAGGGAGGGAATATGATGGAGAGTGGAGTTCCGAAGGGGAATAGGGGAGGGAAATATCATGGTTTATTGTCTGCAAGTATAGAAGTTGTCAATAAAAAAAATTATGTGTAGCCGGGCGTAGTGGCGCACGCCTTTAATCCCAGCACTCGGGAGGCAGAGGTAGGAGGATTGCCGAGAGTTCGAGGCCACCCTGAGACTACATAGTGAATTCCAGGTCAGCCTGGACCAGAGTGAGACCCTCCCTCGCAAAACCAAAAAAAAAAAAAAATTATGTGTGTCTGTTCTGTGTGTGGGTATGCAGGTGCCATGGCACACATATAGCAATCTGAGGACAATCTAGTGGTGTTTGTTCTCTCCCCTTGTTATTTTATTCTTGCCGCTTTGCTTCATGTGTGATGGTCTAGCTGGCCTACGAGTTCCCAGATTCTCCTGTGCTGCAGTCAGCTTCACACTGCCGACAGAAAACACCTGACCAAGAGCAGCTGTGGGAGGAAAGGGTTTATTTTGGCTTACAGACTTGAGGGGAAGCTCCATGATGTCAGGGGACAACGATGGCATGAGCAGAGAGTGGACATCATCTCCTGACCAACATCAGGTGGACAACAGGGGAAGCTGGCTATAACACCCATAAGCCTGCCTCCAACAATACATCGCCTCCAGGATAGTCTAATACCTAAATTGCCACCAGCCGGGAACCTAGCATTCGGAACACATAAGTTTATGGTGGACACCTGAATCAAACCACCACATTCTGGCTCTGAGGCACATGGCCACAGGCACATTGGGATCACAGACACGTGTGTCACTTTGCATCCTGTTTGTTTTTTTTTTGTTTTTTTTTTGTGGTTGCTGGTGGGTTTGTAAGCAAGTGCCTTTAACAGCGGGATCATCTTTCCAGCCCCTCCCCTTCTAGTTATTGTATGTGTTTGTTTGCTGTGTAGGCACATGTGTGTGCAGATGCTCATGCCTTGCGTGCATGCACAGGTCAGAGGAGAATGTTGGGTTTCCTTCTCTGTTGCTCTTACACCTTATTTCTCTGAGACAGAGTCTCTGAACCTAGAGCTTATGGTTTTTCTGTTAAACTGGTTGACCAGACAGTCCCTGCAATCCTTCTGCCTCTGCTCCCGGGGTTCCAGGCATGCACAGTCATGCACGCCTTTTCACATGGATGTCGGAGAGCGAACTCAAGGTCCTTATGATTGTGCAGCAAGTGCTTTTATCACTGAGCCATCTCCTCAGTCCTGGAACAAAGCTTTCTTTTTCTATTCTTTCTTTTTTTTCTTTTTTTCTTTTTTCTTTTCTTTTTTTTTTTTTTTTTTTTTTGGTTTTTCGAGGTAAGGTCTCACTGTAGCCCAGGCTGACCTAGAATTCACTATGTAGTCTCAGGCTGGCCTTGAACTCACAGCAATCCTCTTACCTCTGCCTCCCGAGTACTGGGATTAAAGACTTGTGCCGCCATGCCTGGCTGGAACAGATCTTTTTTGGTTTTGTTTTGTTTTTTCGAGGTAGGGTCTCACTCTGGCCCAGGCTGACCTGGAATTCACTATGTAGTCTCAGGATGGCCTCAAACTCACAGTGATCCTCCTACCTCTGCCTCCTGAGTGCTGGGATTAAAGGCGTGTGCCACCACGCCCGGCTGGAACAGATCTTTTTGTGTCACCTTTGTGATGTCACCGCCACCCAAAGCCAGACAGGAGCCCCACACTCCGGAAATGACTCACATCTTACATCTGCCCATGTTCAGGGAATGGGAGACAGGACTAAATTTTCCTTAGTTGGGTCTGAGACTCTGGGTAATGTGTACATCTTTCGGGCATAGCTTCCTCCTTCATCAAACAAGGTGGGCTAGCTGAAGGGTGTCCAAATGTGGGGGCTCTTGGACCAGGTCCTTTGGTGAATTAGAGTTTCTCACTGGTCCTATATGAAATCTATACCATCACAACCCCCAAGAATCTGCATCATTAAAAAGCTTCCTAGATGTCTGGTAGGCAGTTTTTGCAGACAGTAGAAACCAACTGGACTGGATGCCTGTGCTTCTAGCTCTGAATTACGTTCACTGCTCCCTTCTGAGCAGGTGAGCTAGCTGAAATCACCGACTCTTCGCCCTCATTACAATCAACAGTGAAAGCTAAAATGTGCTGCTTGACATCCTCGCCAGGCAGCGCTGAGCGGACACTGGGTAGAGTCCAGGCTTTGTGATGGCTTTGTTTGGCTGTTTTCATCAATGTGGTTAAAGCTAATTGGGTCCAACCTTGGCTTCACACTGGAAACATCTGAGGGCCTTTCAAAAAGCCCACAGCCAACGCTGTCCCTGACCAGTGAAATCACTATCTCACTGGTAAAACCAAACATCAGATTATTTGTGTGTACATATGTGTGTTGGTATATGTGTGGACACAAACGTGTTTGCGTGGGTGTGTGGATGCGAGAGGTCAACGATGGATGTCTTCCTCTATGGCTCTCTACCATATATATATGTTTGTGTTTATTTATTTATTTCATTTTATTTTTTTATGTCTCCTTTTTTTTTTTTTTTTAAGTAGGAACTTTGTATAGACACATATGTTGGTACCATCATTTTGCTCCTCCCACTGAGGGCCTTCCTTAGTGGGATTGCTGCTATTCACCACGGAGTTGTGGGTTATGAGTTGTGAGAGCAGCAGTCAGTCATTGTGGGGAGGGCTATGGATAGTCATTCTCTTACATTCTTTCTATCTCCTCTTCTGCAACTCCCCTGAGCCTTGGTGGGTGTGATTTAAGTCTACTTTAGTGTTGAGCTCTCAGCAGCTTCTGGATTTCTGCTTTGGTGCATTTTGAGTAGCCTCAGTGTCTGTCTCCATCACCCTGGCACAGGTCGTCAGGCTCGCTGTGGAAGCAGCACTCTTGCTCACCTCACCAGTTCCTCTGTGGTTTCTCCCGGGCTCTGGCTGCTGTGTGAGGGGTGGTTCATCTGCTGACAAGGAGTCAGCTATCTATTCTTGTCTTGTTAATAGATTATTGTTGTCCTCCATTCTTGCTGCTTTCTGATGTCACCTCTGGAGCTTTAGCATGGTTGGGAGTCCACCATTTTGATCAGACATCTCCCTACCTTATTTTTTTAAGGTTTATTTTGTCTATTTATTTATTTATTTTTTTATTTTTATTTTTGAGAGAGAGACAGAGAGGGAGAAGGAGGCAGGGAAAGAAAGAGAGAGAGAAAGAGAGAGAGAGAGAGCCAAGGCCTTTCAGCCATTGTGAACAAACTCCAGACATGTGTGCCCCCTTGTGCTCATGTGCGACATTGCATGCTTGCATCACTTTTGCATCTGGCTAGCCATGGGACCTGGAGATTTGAACAAGAGTTCTTAGGCTTCGCAGGCAAGCGCCTTCACCGCTAAGCCATCTCTCCAGCCCTCTACCTTATTTTTTTGGGACAGGGTTCTCTCACTGAACCTGGAGCTCACCAGTTTAGCTCGACTAGCTAGCCAGTAAGCCCTGAGGAACCTCCTGTCTCTGCCTCCCCAGGGGTGGGATTGCAGGTGGCCAGTGCTATGTTCAACTTGTTATATGGGCACAGGGGATCAGAATTCAGGTCCTCATGCTTGTGTGCCAAGCACTTTACCTACTAAACCATCTCCCCAGCCCTGCTTGTTTGAAGACAGGTCTTGCTACACAGCTCTGCCTGGCTTGGTACTTGCTGTGTTGTAGCTTAGTCTCAAGTATATGGCAATCCCCCTGCCTCAGCCTCCTTAATGCTGGGAGCATCAGAGTATCTATCTATCTATCTATCTATTAATCATCTCTCTATCTACCTATCAATCATCTATATATTTTTGTGATTCCTAAGGCAATGAAAATATACAGCTGATTTTTATCTATATTTGACTCTTATTTTTTTTTAATCAATATATATTTTTTATTTATATTATTCTGATTTTACATTCATAGTATTGGTTCCATTGTCCTCCTCCCCTTCCTCCCACTTTCAAAGGGGCCCTCATCAATGGGGAATGTTTATCATGCATTGTGAGTTTGCTCAAGAGTTCTGGTGGATAGGCCCCAGTCTCTGTGCATAATGCCCCAACTTGTGACTCTAACAATCTTTCCGCCCCCTCTTCCGCGAGTTTCCCTGAGCCACATTGGGGTCATTTTAGTTCTGCTTCATTGATGAGGTTTTGGGAGCCTCTGTGTCTCTGGATATCTGGCTTATGACTGGTGTTGGATGTTCTCTGTGCTTATCTCCTTCAGCCTTTTTCTGGTGTTGTGATCGCCTTGAGCGCTGTATTCTTGCCCTTCCCCTGCATTGTTCTATGGTTTCAGCTGGTGAGGTGTGGTTAGCTGAACCTCCCTTCAGGTTCGTTGTCCACCTGAAAAGAGATAAGCAAATTCTCCAACGGAGAGAGAAGTTAGTACTAGATAGAAGGGATAACCGTATATGTTTTGGAGGGAACTTTATATGCATTGGCTCTCTTCTAGCCCACATTTGGTGGCCACTAGATCTTGGAGACTGAGCTCATTTTTTGTACATGGCTTTGACTTATTTCCCAGTTCCAGCAATGAGTTCCATTCCACTGAATGGATTTATTAGCCAAATCAAGAGCAGTTGGTAACCCACCATGGCTGTTTGCCACTACTGCACTTGTATGAGCATTACGTCAGATTGTTTCCTGCTGGGTATCTTAGACTGCAAGTTGTTTGGACCAATGTCAGACATTTTCCCCCAGTTGCTCATGTAGCACCCTCTGGTACTAGACTAGCTAACTGTCTGGGGACTGACCTTCTTCCAGATTCTGGCCAGGTCTCTCTGTGTTTGGTCTCACACACGTATGCTGTCTTCGACAGTAGGGTCTTACCATTAACCTTTGGTGGTTGACTCTTATTATTTATTATTATTATTTTGGTTTTTTAAGGTAGGGTTTCACTCTAGCCCAGGCCGACCTGGCATTCACTACGTAGTCTCAGGGTGGCCTCAAACTGCCTCCCAAGTGCTGGGATTAAAGGCGTGCGCCACCACGCCCAGCTTGACTGTTTTTAACAATATATTTATTTGTGAGGAGAGAAAGAATGGCTGCACCAGGACCTCTTTCCACTGCAAATGAACTCCAGACATGTGCCATTTTGTGCATCTGGCTTTATGTGGATACTGGGAAACTGAACCCAGGCCAGCAGACTTTGCAAATGTCTTTAACTGCTGAACCATCTCCCTAACCCTATTTGTCTGTTTTTGGATATTTCCAATTCTAACTCACCTGTAAAGGATTGTTCATAAAAGACCCAAAATTTAGGTGTTACTGTATGTTTAAAAAAAAAACATTTGTAACTGACAAGATTATAATTCTAAAATGAAGGATGAAGGATGTTAAAGATTAAATGGGGGGAAGTTCCATTTCTGGCAATATGGTAGAGTAAATAAACACAGAAAATTTCCCATGCTAAACCACCTGTTACTACTGGTCAAACTGCAGTACACTGCCAGTGAAAGGACCCCATGGGATAGTAAGGGACGACCCCTCTAGGGTCACAAGGAAGTGGGAGATGGCAGCAGGTGTGCAGCAGCCTGCGGGACAGCTGGTCAGGCCTTAGGAGCCTGAACATCAAAACAGGAAGCCGATTTTGCTTCAGACCCCATGAAAGTACTGAGGACCCCAATAAAGCATGATTCCCCAAAGGCCAAAGCATGAGAGAAACAGTTTTGCTGAACAATCTCCCCAATGGCACAGAGCAAGAAGAAAACTTACTTGTCTCAACATGAGCTAGAGGGGAGGAGGAGGCCCCATGGGAACTTGAACCAGTGATATGAGTTTGGAGCTGGGATTTATAAGACCTAATGGCATAGGAATCTCAACACTGAGAATTAATATATATATTTTAAAAAGAGAAATAAAATCAGGGCTGGAGAGATGGCTCTGTGGTTAAGGCGCTTACCTGGAAGCCTAAGGACCTGAGTTGAATTCCCTAGTACCCACATAAAGCCAGATACACAGCCATGCCCCGTGCCCCCCCGCCTCTTTCTCAAATAAATAAATAAAATATTAAAAAATTAAAACGGACTCAAAGCCAAAGTATGCACCATACATGAGTTCAGTGACGCCCAAACAAGGCACAGCAGGTGCAAGAGTCCCAAGAACCTGGGACAACAGGAGTACATACCAGTCAGACTATAAACTACGAGTGAGGAATTATTGGAAACATTAAAGAATGCTTGCAATCGGGAGGGAAAAAATCACATGACACAGGTTTGAAGAGATACACTTGAAATAGAAGGAAACAGGCACGTGTGGTCACTGAAATGAAAGGTCAGTGATGACTTCAATAGCAGGATTAGATGCAGCTGAAGGAAGACTGGCAGATGAGGGGGAGGAAAGTGCCCCCGGGTGCGGGGGGAGCTGGGAGAGTCAGAGGATGGTAGGTGGGAGAAGAGAGATGCTCCCTGCTTTCAGCTCACAGCCCAGGAGAGAAGGAGAAGTGACTTGTTTAGATGGTGGCTGCCTATTTTCCATACCGGATGCAGACCGTGAATTCCAAGGTTATGGATGCGCAGTGAGTCATGAGCCATAAAAAGACATTTCCACTTGAACGTGGTGTAGTAAAGAGGCAGGAAACCAAAGACAAGGAGACAAATTTCAAACGGGTGAGAAAAGGCAGATTTCCCACAAAGGAGTGGCAACCCGCCCGTGAGCAAGTGGTTCCGCAGCAAAGAGAGTGATAAGAAGATGTGGGAGCCGGAGAGATGATGGCTCAGTGGTTAAGGCACTTGCCTGCAAAGCCTAAAAGCCAGGGTTTGATTCTCCAGGCCCCATGTAAAGCTAGACACAAAAAGTGGCACATGCACCGAGAGTTCTTTCACAGCTCCTATTCTCTGCTTCTTTCCCTCTCTGCTTGCAAATAAATAAGAGAACCATACCTAAGGAGAGCATCGTTCAAGGTAGGAGGGTAGCAGACACTCCTTTTTCTTTTTCCTGATGTTTTCACTACAGCTCAAGCTGGCCTGGAATTCACTATGTAGTCTCAGGGTGGCCTTGAACTCACCGTGCTCTTCCTACCTCTGCCTCCCGAGTGCTGGGATTAAAGGCGTGTGCCACCATGCTTGACTTGATTTATTTGCAAACAGAGTAAAAGGAAAGGAGACAGAGAGGAGGGGGAGACAGAATGGGTATATCAGGACCTCTTGCCACTGCAAATGAACTCTAGATGCATGAATCACTGTGTGCATCTGGCTTTACGTGAGTACTGGGAGAATCAAACCTGGGATGGCAAACTTCTTCAAGAGAGCAACTTCAAACTGGGCGTGGGGGCGCACACCTTTAATCCCAGCACTCAGGAGGCAGAGGTAGGAGGATTGCTGAGAGTTTGAGGCCACCCTGAAACTAATAGTGAATTCCAGGTCAGCCTGACCTAGAGTGTGACCCTACCTCGGAAAACCAAAAAAAAGAAAGAAAGAAAGAAAGAAAGAAAGAAAGAAAGAAAGAAAGAAAGAAAGAAAGAAAGAAAGAAAACAACGTCAGTCAGTCTGTCAACAGCTGATCGCTGAGCCATCTCCCAACACTCCTCCTCCTCCTCCTTCTTCTTCAGATTCTTTTTAAAAATTTTATTTATTTATTTGAAAGAGGTAGGGAGAGAGAGAGAATGGACATGCCAGGGTCTCTAGCCACTGCAACCATATTTAGATGCATGTGTCACATTGTGCAGCTGGCTTGCTTGGGTCCTGGGGAATAGAACCTGGGTCCCTTGGCTTTGCAGGCAAGCGAATTCACCACTAAGCCATGCCTCTAGTCCCAACACTTTTTTTTTTTAATTATTTATTTGAGGGAGAGTACAAATGAACTCCAGATGCATGTGCCACTTTGTGCATCTGGCTTACGTGGGTCCTGGGGAATTTAACCTGGGTCCTTAGGCTTCACAGGCGAGTTCCTTAACCATTAAGCCGTATCTCCAGCCCCCAGATCTGATTTTTTTAAATTATTTTTTTATTGACTTTTAATCTTACATACCAAAAAAAAAACCCCACCTGATATTTCCCTCCCCTCCCCCATTCCACTTTAGAACTCCCGTCTCCATCATATCCCCTCCCTCTCTCCATTAGTCTCTTTCCTAATTTGATGACATCATCTTTCTCTTCAAAAATATGGAACGCTTCACGAATTTGCATGTCATCCTTGCGCAGGGGCCATGCTAATCTTCTCTGTATCGTTCCAATTTTAGTATATGTGCTGCCGAAGCGAGCACCCAACACTTTTTTAAAAAATATTTTTCAGCTGTGTACTTGCACATGTGTGTGTGTGGCGGTACAAATGAATGCCAGATGCATGTATCACTTTACACTGGTGCTGGTGAGTTGAATTTGGGTTGGGAGGCTTTCCAAGCCAGTGCCTTGAACCAATGAGCCATCTCGTCAGCCTCATGAAGTATGACATTTCTATACTAACAGAAAAGCAAATTGCTCACATAACTCCCTAAAAGAATTGCTAAAGAGCCTGGGTGGTGGCATACACCTTTAATCTCAGCACTTGGGAGGCAGAGGTAGGAGGATTGCTGTGAGTTCAAGTGAGTTCCAGGTCAGCCTGAGCTACAGTGAGATCCTATCTCAAAAAACAAACAGCAGGGAGTAGTGCTGCATGCCTTTAATCCCAGCACTCGGGAGGCAGAGGTAGGAGGATCTCTGTGAGTTTGAGGCCACCCTGAGACTACGTAGTGAATTCCAGGCAAGCCTGAGCTAGAGTGAAACCCTACCTCAAAAAAAAAAAATTACTAAGGAAAAGACTGGTGCCTAGGAAAAAGAGCAATATTAGCCAGGCGTGGTGGTACACGCCTTTAATCCCAGCACTCGGGAGGCAGAGGTAGCAGGATCGCTGTGAGTTCAAGGCCACCCTAAGACTACACATTATTCAGGTCAGCCTGGGCCAGAGTGAGACCCTACCTCGAAAAAAAAAAAAAGAAAAAGAAAAAAGAGAAAAAGAGCAGTATGTTAAAAGAAAAGATGATCATATCACAAACATGGGACAGTCTGAGCAATAAATTGACTGCATATAACATTACAGCAGTGATTAAAATTAGGGATATAAAAATGGGTGGGGGGCTGGAGAGATGGCTTAGTGGTTAAGGTGCTTAACTGCAAAGCCAAAGGAGCCAGGTTCAGTTCCCCAGGACCCATGTTAGCCAGATGTACAAGGGGGCGCACACATCTGGAATTCATTTGCAGTGGCTAGAGGCCCTGGTGCACCTATTCTCTCTCTCTCTCTCTCTCTCTCTCTACTTGTCTATCTATCTATCTCTCTAATAAATAAATAAAAATTTAAAAAATGGGTGGGGGCTGGAAAGATGGCTCAACAGTTAAGGCACTTGCCCATTAGGACTTAAGGACCCAGGTTTGATTCCCAAGTACCCACATAAACCCAGATGTATAGAGTGGCACTTGCATCTGGAGTTCATTTGTAGTAGCTAGAAGCCCTGGTGCACCCATTCTCTCCTCTCCCTCTCTCTCTCTCTCTCTCCTTGCAAATAAGTAAATAAAAAAACAAGCAACAAAAAAAGAGTGGATTTGAAAAAGCAATCCCCACACCACAATGAATGAATAAATAAACACATTAAACAACAAGGAATAATAACACTAGCTAGGCATGGTGATACAAACCTGCACTCCAAGGACTTAGGAGGATGAGGTAGGAGGATAGTAAGTTTGTGGCCGATATGGGCTATGGTGATGAAACCCTCTCTCAAACCAAGCAAAATAAAGTGACAATGGAGATATTGTAGTTGAAGTGAAATATTCTTAGCTTGATGTACAATTCTAAGGGTTTGGGTTTACTTTAGATAAATTATGTTAAATATTGTAATCATTGAAAGAGTAAAGTAGAATGCAAGGGTAGGAGCAGAATAAATTCTAACTCAGTAAAAGAAGAAAAAGAATCAAGAATTTTCAATCAATTCAATAGAATAAAAGAAAGGAGGCAAATGAGAAGCTTTGAGAAAGAAAAGTAAATTAAGGAGGCGAAACAACATTGAAAACATGAATTTCAGAATGTCAAGAATCACAGGTTGGGAGCTAGAGAGATGGATTAGCGGTTAAAGGCACTTTCTTGCAAAGTCTCACAGCCTGGATTCAATTTCCCATTACCCATGTATAGCCAGATGCACAAAGTGGCTCATATCTGGAATTCGTTTGCAGTGGCAGGAGGCCCTGTCATGCCCATACTCTCTCTCTTCCTGTTTACCTCTTTCTTTCTCTCACTCAAATAAATAAATAAATGAATATTTTAACAAGTTTCAAGTTGATAATTGTCATATGCATTGGTAGCAGGAATACGGGGGAGCAGGTTAGTATCTTCTTAAATTACCTTGTGCTCACATTCCTTATTGACAATCACGTCAAAGAAAAAGTCTTGCCCACATGCACTGGAAGATAAGCATGTTCGTTATCAAATTATGCAATAGCAAAGACATAGAAACAACCCAAAATACTTATCAAGAAGGGGATGGACGGCTCGAGAGATGGCTCAGCAGTTAACGGCACTTACTTGCAGAACCTGATGGCCAGGGTTCAATTCCCCAGTTACACATGTAAAGCCAGATGCACAAAGTAGCAATTGTGTCTGGAGTTTGCACTGGTGGGAGACCCTGGAACTGCCACCCATTCTCTCGTTCTCTCTCATAAATAAATAAATAACATTCAAAAAGAAGAAAATGGATAAATGAAACTATGGCATAATAGCATAATGAAATGCTATGCAGCTATGAAAAATGAATTAGGATAATTAGATTAATAATTAGTTGAGAATTATTAATTACACATTGAGTAAAATAACAAGCCTCAAAAATTTAAAGTCTTAAAATAAATAAGACAAACATTAAGTTCTTTGTCATTAATATGTATGATGAAACTTTGTAAAAAAGCAAAGAAGACTAGATATAAGATTCATGTTGGTGGTTAGTTACTTCAGCTGGTTGAATAATAAGGTTATAGGCATTCATATGATGAATATATACAATAAAGCACTTAATGATGGCAGTATGCCTGTGTTTTTAATATGTTCTGTACTACTAAGAACTTTAAAAAATATCAGTAATTGTAAATGGACTAAAATACTAGTTAGCAAGTAAATAAATGCATAAGCCCCAGCTATGTGCTGTTTACAAGAGACTCAAACTAAAATAAAGGCATTAAAAGGTTGAAAGTAAAAGGATGGAAAAAGTTATCACAGGCAAAGGCTAACAGGGAGTAATTATATTTATCATCAAGTAGACTCTAAAAACCAAGGACAAAGACCACCTGTGTCAACATTAAAACAATTCACTAGTAAAGCAGTAAATCTAAACTCATGTGCACCCAGTAACATTACCTCAAAATATATAAAACAAGAAGTCAGAGGAAGAAGTAAGCAGAAAAGTTTGGGTTGGAGAAATGGCTCAGTGGTTAAAAGCACTTGCTTACAAAGCCTGATGGCCTGGGTTCACTTCTTGAGTACCCATGTAAAGCTAGAAGCACAAAGTGGAGCACACTGGAATTCATTTACAGTGGCAGGAGGACCTGGTATACCCACACCTTTACTTTCTCTCTTTTTCTGCCATGTATATATATATATATATAGTTTTGTTTTGTTTCTGGGGGCAGGGTCTCACTCTAGCCCTGGCTGACCTGGAATTCACTAGGTAGTCTCAGGGTGGCCTTGAACTCATGGCAATCCTCCTACCTCTGCCTCCCAACTGCTGGGATTAAAGGCGTGCACCACCACGCCCTGCTCAAATAAATAATTTTTTTTTTTTAAGTTCACAGCCATTGGACTGGAGAATTGGCTCAGTGGTCAAGGCACTTGCCTGCAAAACAACCCAAGTTCAATTCCCTATACCCATGTAACACCAGATGCACAAAGTGGCACATGCATCTGGAGTTTGTTTGCAGTGGCCAAAGGCCCTGGCACAGCCATTCTCTCTCTCTCTTTTTTCTCTCTTTCTGTGTATATAAACAAACTGTTGGATCTATAAGTAAATCCTGTTCCTCCCCCCTCAAAAAAGTTCACAACTATAGTAGGGGATTTTTTTTTATTAATTGGAATATCATTTATTGCATGTCAGGCCTTAAGTCTCTTTAAAACCATGTACCATCTCCCAGGTGGAATTACATTTTATTTTTTATATGACAATTTTTATACATGTATATTGATCACAGTCCCCTCTCGTTACCTTCTCTTATCCTCCTTTCCCCTCCCACTGAATCCTTCTTTATTCCCAACAAGTCCCTCTTCTACTTTGATATCTTTTTTTTTTTTTTTTGTATGTGTGTGAGTCACTGAGTTTAATTAGGGTCGCCTACCTGAGCATGGGTGAGGGGTTATTTATCAGACCTTATGCAACTTAGTGGCCACACCACTGAAAAAAAGTCTCCCCCTACCCTAGCAATCATTAACTTCCAATAACTCCTTAGAGAGGGACGAGGGCCTCTTGCCCTACGCTGTCATCCATGAAGGAGTGTTGATGGGTCTAATATTGTGTAGGTAAAGACAGCCACTGTGAGCCCATGAATGCAACTACCAGGTCACTGGTAGACAACATTCCATAGCACTTCTCTTCTGATTGTTACATTCTCCCCCCCAATATTATTTATTTATTTACAAGCAGAGAGAGAGAATAGATACACCAGAGCACCAGCTGTGCAAATGAACTCCAGAAGCATGTACCACTGTGCATCTGGCTTTACGTGGGTACTAGGGAATTGAACCCAGTTCGTTAGGATTTGCAGGCATGCTCCTTACCCACTGAGCCATCTCTCCAGCCTGGTGTTTACATTCTTTCTATCGTCTCTTCCACAATCTTCCCTGAGCCTTGAAGGGGGTAAGAAAGATGTCTCATTTAGCACTGAGCAGTCAACAGCCACTTGTGTAATGGGAGGGGGGGATGTCAATAGTTATTTTTGCTGCAGCTATACATTTTGAAAATGCAGACAGCAAAATTTGAGAGATTTGTAAGAAAAACTGGTAAATCCAGTCATAAAGCAATGTTAGTGTGTCTTTATAAAAGGCAATTGAGCTGGGCATGGTGGCGCACACCTTTAATCCCAGCACTCGGGAGGCAGAGGTAGGAGGATCGCCTTGAGTTCAAGGCCACCCTGAGAGTACATAGTTAATTCCAGGTCAGCCTGGGCCAGAGTGAGACCCTACCTCGAAAAAAAAAAAAAAAAAAAAAAAAGGGATTGATCAAGCTAATAAAATACTAGTAAGTTTATATAATATCTAGATAACACAGTCTAAATAAGTTTGATCTAGTTACACCCATATCATATAATACACAGAACAATTAAGTGATATATGCTCTTTAAAGTCACATTTTATATATATTTTTTTTTTTTTTTTTTTTACACAGAGAGGGAGAAAGAGAAAGAGACAGAGAATGGATATACCAGGGCCTCTAGCCACTGCAAATGAACTCTAGATGGATGAACCACCTTGCACATCTGGCTTGTGTGGGACCTGTAGAATCAGATCTGGATCCTTAGGCTTCACAGGCAAGTGCCTTAACTGCTAAGCCATCTCTCCAGCCCATATATTTTGATTAATTAATAATTTGTACTTGTGTGTGTGTATTAGCACGGCAGGATCTCTTGCCGCTACAAATGAATGCTCCAGCCAGCTTGATGTGGGTGGCTGGGGAATTGAATCTGGGTTGGCAGGTTTTGCAAGCAAACACCTTTAACTGCTGAGCCATCTGCCCAGCCCCTACATAAAATATTTATAAAAATCGACCATGTATCAAAACAAGTTTCAATAAGTCACAAAGTTTCTGCTTCATATAGGCTACTTTGTCTGGCTCTAATTCAGTTTGGTTAGATGTTAATAGCTAAAAAATACTTTTCACATTTAGAAATTCTAAAATACACTTATACTGAGTCATGGATTAAAGAAGAAATCACATTTGAAATCTAGTTTTTAAAACTATGTAATAATAAAAATCCTATACACCTTGTGGAATGAAGTTTAAACAGTACCTAGAGTGAAATCTGTAACCTTAAAAAACAGAAATTAGAAAATCTAACATGAATGAGGTATTTAGTAGGTAGACGCAGTTTGAGCTAACCTGGGCTAAGTAAGACCCTGTCTCAAAAACAAAAACAAACCCAAAAAATAGGGTTAGAGACATCACTCTCCAGATAACATACTTGCTTAGCCTGTACAATGTCCTGCGTTTGATCCACAACCCAGCATAAACTGGGAGTGGTGGTGCATGCCTGTAATCCCAGCACTCAGGAGATGGAGGCAAGACGTTCAGAAATTCAAGGTCATTTTTTCCTTGGCGACATAGTGAGCTTAAGGCTAGTTTGGGCTACATGGGACTGTAAATAGATAAGTAAGTAGATAAGTAAGTAAATAAGTAAATAGATAAATACTTAAAATGAATTAAATAAGCCCGGAAATCAAGAAATTACAAAATGAGCAATAAAAGATGGAAGAGGGTAGAGAGATGCCTCAGCAATTAGGGCACTTTCCTGCAAAGCCTAATAAGCAGGGTTCAATTCTCCAGTACCCACGTAAAGCTAGACGCAAAAAGTGGCGCAGGCATCTGGCATTCAGTTTCAGTGGTAAGAGATCCTGATGTCTATATACACACTCATACATACACATGCATGCACACACACACCAATAAAAATATTTTTTATTTTTATTGTTTATTTACTTAGTAGAGACAGAGAGAAAGGGAGAGAGAGACAAAAAGACAGAGAGAATTGGCGCACCAGGGTCTCCAGCCACTGCAAATGAACTCCAGATGCATGCGCCACCTTGTACATCTGGTCCTGGGGAATGGAGCCTCGAACCAGGGTCCTTAGGCTTCACAGGCAAGCGCTTAACCACTAAGCCATCTCTCCAGCCCTAAAAAATATTTTTTAAAAAAATACTCAACAAAAGCTGATGATGTCGCTCAGTGTAGAGCAATTGCCAAAAGCATATACAAGGTCTCATGTTGAATTCTCCAGTACTGAAAAAAAAGATACAAGTAAAAAATGTACAGAATATGATAATATGCTGAAGAGAGTAAAAGGAAGGGAATAATATAAGATCACAGCAGCTGGGAATGCTGGCACTCACCTGTAATCCCAGCACTTGGGAGACCCTATTTGTAAAAAGGACATACAGAAAAAATATATATATAATGCATTAATCTTCTTTTTATGTACTATGTAAGAATATATGGTATATGATATAGAAGATCAAAAATGAAACAAAAGCCGGGGGTGGTGGCGCACACCTTTAATCCCAGCACTCGGAAGGCAGTGGTAGGAAGATCACTGTGAGTTCAAGTTCGAGGCCACCCTGAGACTACAGAGTGAATTCCTGGTCAGCCTGAGCTAGAGAGTGAGACCCTACCTTGAAAAACAAAACAAAACAAAATAAATGAAACAAAAAATGCTAACAAAATTAAACAGGTATGTGATCCTTTGGCAAAAACTAGTAGAAAACTCCAGTTAAAAAAGCACAGGTTTGGGCTGGAGAGATAGCTTAGCGGCTAAGGCGCCTGCCTGCTAAGCCTAAGAACACTGGTTCCAATGTCCAGCGGTTCTAATCTCCAAGTCCCACGTTTAGCCAGATGTAAAGTGAGGCAAGGGCGCAATGCCGCACTTGCCCACAAGGGGGCGCACACATCTGGATTTGGTTCACAGCAGCTGAGAGACTGCTGGCGCGCCCATCTCTATCTGTCTTCCTCTCCCTCTCTGTCTATCTCTGTCTCTCTCTCCAAAAATAAATAAAAAATTAAAAAAATTTAAAAAGCACAGGTTTGTGTTGGAGAGATGGCTCAGCAGTTAAGGTGCTTGTCTGTAAAGCCCAATGACCCAAGTTTGATCCCCCAGTACCCACTTAAGCCAGATGCACAGGTAGTGCATAGGTCTGGAGTTCCATTTGCAGTAGCTAGAGGCCCTGGTGTACCTACTCTCTCTCTCTCTCTCTGCCTGGCATAGGGGCACACACCTTTAATCCTAGCATTTAGGAGTCAGAAGTAAGAAGATAGCTCTGAATTCAAGGCCAGTCTGAGACTACGTACTGAATTCCAGGTCAGCCTGAGCTAGAGAAAGAGTCTACCTCAAAAACGCACAGATTTTGGGAGACCACTTGCCTAGCATATATGCATCATCTTGAGTTCTATCCCTAGATTTACAAAACAAAACCCAAGTCAATAACAAATGCACACTTCAGATAGGTAAGGGAGGCTAGGTATAAATAATATTTGGAATGAAAAGAAGGACATTGTCGATAGATACCAAGTAAAATGTATTAAGGGCAAACTGAAGTTCATTTGAAAACCTAGATGAGTTTATATAATATCTAGATAACATAGTCTAAATAAGTTTGATCTAGTTACACCCATATCATATAATACACTGAACAATTAAGTGATATATGCTCTTTAAAGTCACATTATATATATATATTTTTTTCTTTACACAGAGAGGGAGAAAGAGAAAGAGACAGAGAATGGATATACCAGGGCCTCTAGCCACTGCAAACGAACTCTAGATGGATGAACCACCTTGCACATCTGGCTTGTGTGGGACCTGGAGAATCAAATCTGGATCCTTAGGCTTCACAGGCAAGTGCCTTAACTGCTAAGCCATCTCTCCAGCCCATATATTTTGATTAATTAATAATTTGTACTTGTGTGTGTGTATTAGCACGGCAGGATCTCTTGCCGCTGCAAATGAATGCTCCGGCCAGCTTGATGTGGGTGGCTGGGGAATTGAATCTGGGTTGGCAGGTTTTGCAAGCAAACACCTTTAACTGCTGAGCCATCTGCCCAGCCCCTACATAAAATATTTATAAAAATCGACCATGTATCAAAACAAGTTTCAATAAGTCACAAAGTTTCTGCTTCATATAGGCTACTTTGTCTGGCTCTAATTCAGTTTGGTTAGATGTTAATAGCTAAAAAATACTTTTCACATTTAGAAATTCTAAAATACACTTATACTGAGTCATGGATTAAAGAAGAAATCACATTTGAAATCTAGTTTTTAAAACTATGTAATAATAAAAATCCTATACACCTTGTGGAATGAAGTTTAAACAGTACCTAGAGTGAAATCTTTAACCTTAAAAAACAGAAATTAGAAAATCTAACATGAATGAGGTATTTAGTAGGTAGACGCAGTTTGAGCTAACCTGGGCTAAGTAAGACCCTGTCTCAAAAACAAAAACAAACCCAAAAAATAGGGTTAGAGACATCACTCTCCAGATAACATACTTGCTTAGCCTGTACAATGTTCTGCGTTTGATCCACAACCCAGCATAAACTGGGAGTGGTGGTGCATGCCTGTAATCCCAGCACTCAGGAGATGGGAGGCAAGACGTTCAGAAATTCAAGGTCATTTTTTCCTTGGCGACATAGTGAGCTTAAGGCTAGTTTGGGCTACATGGGACTGTAAATAGATAAGTAAGTAGATAAGTAAGTAAATAAGTAAATAGATAAATACTTAAAATGAATTAAATAAGCCCGGAAATCAAGAAATTACAAAATGAGCAATAAAAGATGGAAGAGGGTAGAGAGATGCCTCAGCAATTAGGGCACTTTCCTGCAAAGCCTAATAAGCAGGGTTCAATTCTCCAGTACCCACGTAAAGCTAGACGCAAAAAGTGGCACAGGCATCTGGCATTCAGTTTCAGTGGTAAGAGATCCTGATGTCTATATACACACTCATACATACACATGCATGCACACACACACCAATAAAAATATTTTTTATTTTTATTGTTTATTTACTTAGTAGAGACAGAAAGGGAGAGAGAGAGAGAGACAAAAGACAGAGAGAAATTGGCGCACCAGGGTCTCCAGCCACTGCAAATGAACTCCAGATGCATGCGCCACCTTGTACATCTGGTCCTGGGGAATGGAGCCTCGAACCAGGGTCCTTAGGCTTCACAGGCAAGCGCTTAACCACTAAGCCATCTCTCCAGCCCTAAAAATATTTTTAAAAAATACTCAACAAAAGCTGATGATGTCGCTCAGTGTAGAGCAATTGCCAAAAGCATATACAAGGTCTCATGTTGAATTCTCCAGTACTGAAAAAAAGATACAAGTAAAAATGTACAGAATATGATAATATGCTGAAGAGAGTAAAAGGAAGGGAATAATATAAGATCACAGCAGCTGGGAATGCTGGCACTCACCTGTAATCCCAGCACTTGGGAGACCCTATTTGTAAAAAGGACATACAGAAAAAATATATATATATAATGCATTAATCTTCTTTTTATGTACTATGTAAGAATATATGGTATATGATATAGAAGATCAAAAATGAAACAAAAGCCGGGGGTGGTGGTGCACACCTTTAATCCCAGCACTCGGAAGGCAGTGGTAGGAAGATCACCGTGAGTTCAAGTTCGAGGCCACCCTGAGACTACAGAGTGAATTCCTGGTCAGCCTGAGCTAGAGAGTGAGACCCTACCTTGAAAAACAAAACAAAACAAAACAAATGAAACAAAAAATGCTAACAAAACTAAACAGGTATGTGATCCTTTGGCAAAAACTAGTAGAAAACTCCAGTTAAAAAAGCACAGGTTTGGGCTGGAGAGATAGCTTAGCGGCTAAGGCGCCTGCCTGCTAAGCCTAAGAACACTGGTTCCAATGTCCAGCAGTTCTAATCTCCAGGTCCCACGTTTAGCCAGATGTAAAGTGAGGCAAGGGCGCAATGCCGCACTTGCCCACAAGGGGGCGCACACATCTGGATTTGGTTCACAGCAGCTGAGAGACTGCTGGCGCGCCCATCTCTATCTGTCTTCCTCTCCCTCTCTGTCTATCTCTGTCTCTCTCTCCAAAAATAAATAAAAAATTAAAAAAATTTAAAAAGCACAGGTTTGTGTTGGAGAGATGGCTCAGCAGTTAAGGTGCTTGTCTGTAAAGCCCAATGACCCAAGTTTGATTCCCCAGTACCCACTTAAAGCCAGATGTACAGGTAGTGCATAGGTCTGGAGTTCCCTTTGCAGTGGCTAGAGGCCCTGGTGTACCTACTCTGTCTCTCTCTCTCTCTCTCTGCCTGGCATAGGGGCACACACCTTTAATCCTAGCATTTAGGAGTCAGAAGTAAGAAGATAGCTCTGAATTCAAGGCCAGTCTGAGACTACGTACTGAATTCCAGGTCAGCCTGAGCTAGAGAAAGAGTCTACCTCAAAAACACACAGATTTTGGTAGACCACTTGCCTAGCATATATGCATGATCTTGAGTTCTATCCCTAGATTTACAAAACAAAACCCAAGTCAATAACAAATGCACACTTCAGATAGGTAAGGGAGGCTAGGTATAAATAATATTTGGAATGAAAAGAAGGACATTGTCGATAGATACCAAGTAAAATGTATTAAGGGCAAACTGAAATTCATTTGAAAACCTAGATGATATGGATAATTTCCTTGAAAACTATAGTGTGTAAAAATGATTCAAGAAAAAAAAATAGGCTATGCCGGGCGTGGTGGCTCATGCCTTTAATCCCAGCACTTGGGAGGCAGAGGTAGGAGGATCGCCATGAGTTCGAGGCCACCCTGAGAATACAGAGTGAATTCCAGGTCAGCCTGGGCTAGAATGAGACCCTACCTCGAAAAACCAAAAAAAAAAAAAAAAAAGATAGAAAACCTAAACAGATCTATAACCATGAAGGATATGGAACCAGTAGTTACAAATCAGCTTATCCAGGACCCAGAAGTTTACTAGGAAATTCTACCAAACACCCAAGGAACACAGAATTCCAGACCTTGTTTTCTTTTTAAACATTTAAATTTTTTAAATTAATTTATTTATTTGAGAGAGGTAGATATAGAGAGAGAATGGGCATGACAGGGCCTCCAGCGACTGCAAACAAACTCCAAACACATGTGCCACCTTGTGCATCTGGCTTACGTGGGTCCTGGGGAACCGAACCTGGGTCCTTTGGCTTTGCAGGCAAGCACCTTAACTGCTAAGCCACCTCTCCAGCCCTAGTCGTTGTTTTTGAGGCAGGATTGCACTAGATAGCCTGGCTGGCCTGGACCTGAGTAGATCAGGCTGAACTTGTCTTGCAGCAACCCTCTTGTCTCCCAGGCTTTGGGATTACAGGGGTGTATTGTCATACCTGACTGTCATTCCAATCTTATTTTTTAAAATTTTAATTTGATTTTCAAGATAGCATCTCTCTGTAGTCCAGGCTGATCTGGAACTTATTCTGTAGTCCTAGGCTGGCCTCAAACCACAGCAATCCTCCTACCTCTGCTTCCTCAGTGCTGGGATTAAAGGCGTGTGTCACCACACCTGGCTTCAATCTAATTATTTTTTAAAAATATTTTTATTTATTTGCATGTGTGTTGAGTGTGTGTTGGCATGCCAAGGTCTCTTGTTGCTGCAAATGGACACCAGACACATTTACCACTTTTTAAAAAATTATTTATTTTTATTTATTAGAGATATAGAGCTGGGGGGAGAGAGAGAGTGTGTGAATGGGCACACCAAGGCTTCTATCCACTGCAAACGAACTCCAGATGCATGCGCCACCATGTGCATCCGGCTTACATGGGACCTGGAGAATTGAACCTGGGTCCTTAGGCTTCACAGGCATATGCCTTAACTGCTAAGCCATCTCTCCAGCCCAGCATTTACCACTTTTTGTATTGGCTTTACGTGGGCACTGGGGAACTGACCCCAAACCAGCAGGTTTTGCAAGCAAGTGTCTTTAACTACTCACTCATTCCTTTAACTTCTCTAATCTTATATTTATTTATTTGTTTTTCAAGGTGAAGTCTCACTTTAGTCTTGAACTCACAGCTATCTAACCTCAGCCTCCCAAATGTTGGAATTAAAGGTGTGCACTACTACAGCCATCTTTCTTATTTATTTTTAATTAATTAATTCATTAATTAATTTGAGGGGGGAAAGAGGTAGACAGAGAGAGAGGATGTGCACTCCAGGGCCTCCAGCCACTGCAAATGAACACCAGATGCATGCACCACCTTGTGCATCTGGCGTACATGGGTACTAGGGAATTGAACCTGGGTCTGTAGACTTTGCAGGCAAGCACCTTAACCACTAAGCAATCTCTCTAGCCCTCTGTTTTTAAATGCATTTTCTAACACATATTCAGGAATGTGTACTTTAAAAATATAATTTTATTTATTTGCGTTTGTGTGTGTATGGGCATGCATTCCACAGCATGTGTGCAGCGGTCAGAGGACAGGTTTGAGCTATCTGTGCTCCACCTTTTTGGGGATATGGTCTCTTGCCACTGCAAAAGAACTGCCAGACTGCAGGCTAGCTAATGTCAGATTAGCTATCCATGAGCTTTGTGTTCTCCAAGTTCCACTTCCCAGTGTTGTAGGCCACTGGGATCTCAGATGAATGTGCCATTTTGCATTTGGCTTTATGTGGGTATTGGGGAATTGAAGCCTGAGCCAGCAGACTTTACAATCAAGTTCCTTTAGCTGCTATACCACCTCCCTAGACCTGATAATTCCACTCTTACACTGTTTAAAAAATAGAATCAGCAGCAGCCAGGAATGGTGGTGCATGCCTTTAATCCCAGCACTAGGGAGGCAGAGGTAGGAGGATTGCCATGAGTTCAAGGCCACCCTGAGACTACATAGTGAATTCCAGGGCAGCCTGGGCTAGAGAAAGACCCTACCTTGAAAAAAAATGGAAAAAGGAAGAACATTTATCACTTCATTTTAGGAGGCCAATATAACTAGAAAAAAGGCAATAGAAAAGGGGAGATTGTAGCCAGTTTGATTTCTGGATGAGAACACACACACACACACAAAATAGCTAGAATGAAATTGGATGTTGACCATCCATCCATCCATCTAATAATTATTTATCAACTATGCACCAGCAGGTACTGTGCTAGTACAAGGTGAGCAAAAATGCATGGGAGCTTATGGCTTGGCAGAGATGAGCAATAAAGCAAATGATCACAGGGTAAGGTACACAGAGGACCTTCTGGCAGGTTAACAGTGTGTATCAAGGGGCATTCGACCAGGTCACAGAGGTGTAGGAGAGCTTTCCAGGCATATAAATGGATAAAGAGTGGATGTAGGCGTAGTCATGAGGTTTCAGTGGGAGGTCTGGTAGACTCTACAGAGACGATGGACTTCAGATATATTTAGGAAGTACATTCTACAGAAGCCCTGGGTGGGTTGCCCAGGGTATGAATGAGGGAGAGGGTTCAACCACGTTGCCTCCAGGCTGGGTTGGGCTGGGCTGTTCATTGTCAGAGATTCCTAAAACAGGATTAGATTTATGGGGGAAGAACATACATCTGGTTTTGGACCTGTAGGGTTTGGAGGTACCACATTAGGGTGGGTAAGTGGAGATGGAGAATACAACATTGACCAGAGCATGGAACTCTGGGAAGGTCAGGGCTGGAGACGTTGAGTGGCATCAGCAAGTATGTGGTATTTTAACTCATCCCGCCCAGGTCATCCACGGAGGGTGCATAGGTGGAAGAAAGGATTGGGCTGAGGATGAGCATCACTATTTAAGGGCAAGGCAGAGAAAAGACTCAGGGCATAGAGACAGAGGAGGAAGGGTTGGTGAGTGACCAGGGAATCCACGAAGCTGAGTGCGTGGATAGAGCCAGGGAGGAGGGAGTCTCAGGAAGGGACTAGCAGTGTTGAGGCTTCATGATATCCTGACACGGCAGCTTGAGCACTGAGTGAATGAATGCCAGAAGAAATACAGAACAGGGTGCTAGGGAGACGGCACAGTGGGTAACGTGCTTGCTGCACAAGCAGAAGGACCTGAGTTCGGGTCCCCAGCACCCGTGCAAAGCTCGGTGTGGTGGCATGCACTCTGTAATTCCAGCCCTGGGGAGACAGAAACCAAAGGATCCCTAGGGCTTGCTGGCTAGATAGTCTAGCCAAATCGGTGAGCTCCAGGTTCAGTGTGAGACCCTGTCCCAAAAAATAAGGTGGAGAGTGGAATAAGAGGCCAACCTCTGACCTCCTGCTCATACATGTACACACCTGCACATGTGACCCCACCCCTGAACATGCATGCACACCACATACGCACATGCCAAAAAAAAAAAAAAAAAAAGAATAGTAATCCTTCTAAATGATGTAGGGCAAAGCGCAAAGCGCAGCTGGAGGGGGTTTTCTGGGACAGTGAACTATTATATTGATTCTGGCGGTGGCCACATATTTAGTGCATGTGCCAAAACTCAGAATAATAGAGCAAGAACAGGTCTGTAACCAAAATGATACTGCCTAGAAATTAAAACAAAACTGCTAGATGTGGCAGCATGCATCTTTAATCCCACCCAGCACTAGGGATCAGAGGCAGCAGGAGGATCCGGAGTTCAAGGTCAGCCTGGGCGAGGTAGCAAGATCCTGTCTCAAACAAATGAGTAGGGCTGGAGAGAGGGCTCAGTGGTTAAGGCACTTGCCTGCCAAGCCAAAGGGCCCAGGTTCGATTACCCAGGACCCACGTAAGCCAGATGCACAAGGTCGCGCATGCATCTGGAGTTTGTTTGCAATGGCTGGAGGCCCTGGCGTGTTCATTCTCTTTCTTTCTCTTTCTCTCTACTTCTTTCTCTCTCTCAAATAAATAGACCCTGGTGTGTCCATTCTCTCTCTCTCTGCTTCTTTCTCTCTCTCAAATAAATAAATATTTTAAAAAATGAGTAGAGACAATGTATGGGGTGAAGACTTCCCATCCAGTCCTTTTTCAGCCTCCTAACTTAGCCACTAAAGCCTCCTCTTAAGTTTTCATTCCACCCAGCAGATGACAGCTTATCCAAGCCCACACCAGGAAGAAGGCCATCTACTCTCACCTAGTGACTGGCAGCATGAATATGCAGGCATTGGAGCCAAAGGGCACTGGACCATGGCCAGAGCCCCTCTGGGAACTGTCTGGTGGGGATGAGATGCATTCTGCCAGCTTGCAACCTCTGAGAACCCCCCCCACTCCCCAACATACAATGAAGGGGTTGGATAAGGAAAAGCCTTTCTAGCTCTGATGGTCTGTTGTAAAAAATCCAAAACATAATCCAATGAGCTGTGTTGTATACAGTTGTTATTGAGAATAGTCATAATCAACAATTATCATACCAACCAGCTCTTCAATACATGGGACCCCAGATGAATTGAGAAGCAGCTTGGCGCAATGGGAAATGCTCAGGTTTATGGTTGAAAGCCTTAGAAAGTGCCTTCTTGGGGGCCGGAGAGATGGCTTAGTGGTTAAGGTGCTTGCCTATGAAGCCTAAGGACTCATGTTCAACTCTCCAGGTCCCACATAAGCCAGATGCACTGATGCAAGTGCACACGTGCACACAAGGGGTTACATGTGTCTGGAGTTTGACTGCAGTGGCTGGATGCACTGGTACCAATTCTCTCTCTCACTGTTACTGTCTCGCATTAAAAAAAAGAAAGTGTCTTCTTGGCTGGGGAGATGGTTTAGCAGTTAAGGAGAAGACAAAGGAACCCAAGTACTGATTCCCCACTACTCATGTAAGTCAGATGCACAAGGTGGCACATGCGTCTAAAGTTTGTTTGCAGTGGCTGGAGGCCCTGGGATGGCAATTTTTTTTCTCTCTCTCTCCTCTCTCTTTTTTTTTCTCTTAATAAATAAAATATTTTTAAAAGTGTTTCTTAAAATCATATTCAGGGCCGGAGAGATGGCTTAGTGATTAAGGCACTTGCTTGCAAAGCCAAAGGACCTCCGTTCCCTAGTACCCAGGTAAGCCAGATGCACAAGGTGGCGCATGCGTCTGCAATTCGTTTGCAGTGGCTGGAAGCCCTGGCATGCCCATCTCTCTCTCTCTCTCTCTCTCTCTCTGCCTCTGTCCCTCTCTCAAATAAATAAATAAAAATAGAAAAACAAAAAAATCACATTCAATAATAGTCGATAATAAACATGATAATAAACCCACAGAAGCTCGCAATGAGGTTTCCATTTGTATATTTCAAACTTCTCCCACATGCCATCGATGCTGTCAGAGACATGTTTTCCCATTGCAGGGGACAGAGACATCGAAAGTCTAGTCACCAAGGCTTAGGCTGGGGGTGAGATTTTCCCATTGTTCCCCCTTTGCAAGACCCACAGTGGATTTGGTACAGTTCTGGTGTTGAGAGTATTCCATTGTCTCCTAATTCTACAAAACTTAATGGAAAAAGTGTTAATTGGGCATCAATTCATGCTTCACATTAATGTGAGTATTCGATGAACCACAACTCTATGCTGCCCCTCATGCCACATTAACTGAGTTTGTTGTAATAATTTAAAACAATAAGGATAATTGTATCCTTATTGTTTTTAATACCCCACAAATTGGATCCAGCCTGAATCTGGACGGCCTGGAATCTGCTGGAGAAATGTGCGGTGCCACTGGGAAGCTACATAAACATGTTTCTTTTGGAGTATTCATTGCACCAAGCAACGAGATCAGCATTTATTAAGCACCTACTGTGTGCCAGGACCTGTGAAGCACCTTATTACTGACGTTTGGTTACCCCAGCGACCTCCCCAAGTAGTGTATTTTCAATCTCACACAGCGTTAACCAGCTCTACATAGACAGCTTGGATAACTTGACAAAACAATAAGATAGATAACGGACTGGTAGAAGAGGTGGGTGTTCTTCCGAATCATCCCCGAGACGTTTCCAAAATGTTTCTCATCACATACAAACATTTGCTTTGAGCTCCAATCATTTGACCTTGACCCCCTAAAATATATAAGCCCATTGCATTATAGTTCTAAATCGGTGTTTGATCAACGTGGAATCCCGGTCTTAGGCACTCTCTAGCCCCTGGAATCTAGTTTAAGTTTCGCAAAGTTCCAAGATAACCTTTTTCCCCGGCACCGATCGGTCCCTCTGACGGAGAAGGGCGGGGAGCCGCGCGCGACCTGCCGGAGAACTTGCCGCCGCCGCGCGAAGGGGAAATAAAACTTGTGGCCGGTGTTTGTGCGCGAGGGTGTCCGTCATACCGACGCCCTCCCCCACGACCCTTGTCTCGGGGAGGGTCGGGGGTGGGGGGTTCGCCCGAACAGTTTCGGGCTGTGGGTTTGCTCCCCACGTCCTTGACCTAAATTTCCGCGCGGTGGCTGGAAACAGGGCGCAGCAGCAGTAGCAGCAGCAGCAGCAGCAGCAGGGCGGCTGTCTGGTGCCATCCCCGGATCCCGGCGGCAGGGGCCCGGACAACTTGAATGGAGAGGCCGAGCTGAGGGTGTGTGTGTGTGGGGGGGAAGTGCACCGGGGGTGGGCCGTCTTCTCCTCAGAACCCCCCCCTCCCATTCCCCCGGAGTGAGCTTACAGCCTCGGGCAGAGCGGCCCGCGTCTCCCCCGCCCCCTCCGGCGCGCCCGCCTCCCCGCAGCCCATGTGACCCCGGGGAGTTGGGGTGCGCTCCCCCGCGCGCCCCGCCAACCAGAAGCCGGGTTCCCTTCTCCCTGCTTCCTCGGGGTCCCCGCGGGTCCCGCCGCGGGGCGTGCGTGCGTGTATATGTGTGTGTATGTGTGTGTGTGTGTGTGCGCGTGGGGGGTGGGGGCGGGAACAGAGCCGAGTGTGCGCGCGCGGACAAGGCGGGGGCCCGCACGGGGTGCGTGACGTCACCGCATTGGTTACACGACGTTCTAGAACTCCGCCCCACGTGCGCGGGGAGGAGGAGGAGGAGGGATGGGGGTGGGGAGCAGGAGGAGGAGAAGGAGGAGGGGGGGAGAGGTGGGGATGGGCCTGGGGGAGGGCGGGGACGTGGTGGAGGGGGGGTGTGCGCGGCGGCGGGGCTGAGCTCAGCCGAGCCCACGTGTGACGGGCTCTCGCCGCTTGGCCCGGCTCGGCGCTCGCGGAGATTCGGAGGAGCCGGGCGGGCGGGGGCAGGAGGAGGAGGAGGAGGAGGCGGCGGCGGCGGGGGAGGAGGGAGCCGGAGATCTGGGGCTCGGAGCCGGCCGCCGCTCCGCTCCGCTTCGCTGTGGGGCTCGGTGTGTCGGGGGTGGGGGGGCGGGGGGGCTCCGCTATGGAGGCAAATGGGAGCCAAGGCACCTCGGGCAGCGCCAACGACTCCCAGCACGACCCCGGGTAAGTTTCCAGCCGCTGCCCACCGCGCCGCCGCTGCCGCCGCCGCCGCCGGCTTCGCTTCTCTCCTTGGCCAGCGGCGGGGGACGGCGGTGCGCGGAGCCCCGGCATCCCCGCGCCCCCTCCCCCCAGCCCCCCGCGCTTCCCTCCCCCCGTCGCACCCCCGGGAACTCACACACCTTGGGGTGACCATCCGCCCGCACCTTCGCCTCCCCCCACCCCACCTCCCGGCTCGCGCCCGCTCGCCCGCCCGCCCGCTCGCTCCCCCCCAGCTTTCCTTTTAGCTTTTGTAAGTTACACGTCAAAATGGCCGATCTGACATCGGTGCTCACTTCTGTTATGTTTTCTCCCTCCAGTAAAATGTTTATCGGTGGACTGAGCTGGCAGACTTCACCAGGTAAGGGAGGGAGGGGGGGACGCCTGGGTCCCCCCCTTCTTGGCTTCTTTATTACTCTTTGTTATCCCGGTGTACGAGTCTCCCCCCCACACACACCCCAACCATTGACTCCCCAGTTCTCCTGTGCAAGGTTATTATTATTATTATTATTTTTTAAATAGCAAATCCTTTCCAAGCCCTCTACGCGACCTCTGTGGCCGAATGTCCCCCGCGTGTACAAAAAAGAAAAAAAGATGCAAAAACAAAACAGAATAACAACATAAAACTACTTTTGGTTTTTGTCCTTGATCAAAATTTGCATTGCTTTCCCCCCCTCCACACCTTCTCTCTTCCCCCCATCTCTCTCTCTCTCTCTCTTTCTCTCTCTCTACAGATAGCCTTAGAGACTATTTTAGCAAATTTGGAGAAATTAGAGAATGTATGGTCATGAGAGATCCCACTACGAAACGCTCCAGGTAAAACATTCCCTTCTGGATTTTTTTGTCTTTTATTTTAGAACAAAGTTTTAGTTTTATTTTTGGAGGTGTCTTCGGAAGTAGCTAAGCGGATTTAGAATGGGGCTCGGGCGCGTGGTGGCCAGGCTGGAACGTCGCTCCCCCCCTCTATCACCCCAAAGGCTATTGTTAATTAGGGCTGAACTCTGGATTCAGAGACGCCCATCTCTCTCCGTTTGAAATCATTTTCCTCTCGCTTCCTTTTCTCTTATTTAAAATGACGTTCCGCTTTCATTCACTTTCCCCATAGTTTTATTTATTTATTTTTTTAATATTTCCTCACATTCCCACTCCCCCAAACTCTGAAGTGCCCTTCTTTGGGAGGTGGGTGGACACTCTTCGAAGTGCCCAGTTTGCATCGGAATACAACAAAGCTGTAAGAAAGGGAAGAGTGAGAGGAAACTGAGGCGTTGTGAGTGGAGGCACCGGCATCCTCCAACTTACCTCCAGCCGCCCCCCCGTCCCACTTCCCCCATTAACCTTGGTTTTTTGTTTTTTGTTTTCCTTGCAAGGTAGAGAGCTGTAGGCCAGAGGGGAATGGATGCAGGGAATGGGGTGGGGGGGGGTGCATGGGAAGCAACTTTAGCTCCCCATTCTGCATGAGGTCTCACTCCTTGTTGCTTTCAATGGTGTCACATTTTCTTGTTTCTTGTCCTCCCCCCCTTTGTCTCTTTTCAGAGGCTTCGGGTTCGTCACGTTCGCAGACCCAGCAAGTGTAGATAAAGTATTAGGTCAGCCCCATCATGAGTTAGATTCCAAGACGGTAGGTTGCCTTTTTTGTTGTTGTTTTTGTTGTTGTTGTTTTCCCCTTTCAGTAACGGTCTGGGCATTGACAGTCCTGTTTAAAGGGACAGCGTCTTCTTTTGCTTCAGAGCTAGAATAGAAGTGGCTACTTTTAAAACCGAGCCTGGGACTTGGCTCAGAAGTTTGCTGCGGTGGCAGGTTTGGGGGTTTTCTTTCTTCCCCCTGAGCTTGTCCTACTGCAGCTGAGGCTGGGGGGGGGGGGGCTCCCAGGAGAGGCCAGCCATCCAGCCGAGGGACCTTGCAGAAAAACTCCACCGGAGAGCAAATGGAACTTTCTTTGTCAGCCCAGCAGGGCCTGCCTTACCAACTGTGGCACTGGGAATTGGCTCAGCCCCAGGGTGCCTGGGTGGGCTGGGGGGACAAGGGGGCGCTCTTCTTAGGTCCCGGCAACAGGTTTCTTGGGACACTTGGGACTGTGGTTTGAGGAAAGTGGAAAGGAGGTGCTGACCAAGCCCATTTAGGGGCGTCCTGTGGGGTGACCTCAGATGGTGTGAAATTGAAGGCTGATTAAGGCCTTGGGTTTCAAAGTGATTTTTATTCTATTTCTTCTTCTTAGATCCTTTCATTTGAGTGTGGGTACTTTTAAAGCATTAGAAGTTTTTAAAATTCAGAGTAGAGAGGGAAAAGTCGTTAGGTGGAGATCAGAGAGGAAGGGAAGAAAGAGTGCTAGTCTGGAATAATAAATGTAATGATAGGGGTGGCCAGGGACTATTCAGGCCCTGTGCTGGCTTCCTGCCTCCCCTCCCTTCCCTGTGTGTCTATCATGTCCTCTGCCTAAAGCAGGGGCCGCAGGGTGACACTGGGATGTAGCGCTGGGCTGCATGGATTCTCTTGGGTGAGGCAGGAGGTGGGGTTCTGGTTCCAGCTGCCCATTGTGAACTGGTGCCTTAGTCAGCTCTTCGGATCCCTCTCGCCCTAACATTGAACGGAAGAGAATAAGAAACCTGGCCACCTTTAGTGCACTCCAATCGATTTTGCAAACTCACCCCCTTTTTATGATCAAAGAGGTCAGGTATTACCCTCACGCCCTCAAAGGAAGACCTCACACACTTAGTTACTTTATTAATTCTCCCGGGCTTGTCATAGCCTGCAGCCCAGCCCGTGTGTACTTTTAGATCATTGAATTTTAGGAATAATCATTTTTAGAGGGATTCGGGGATGTCTAAAGAATTTTTTTTCCCTCTTTGACTAGTAGAATTAAAAAGGAAAAACATTTCAAAGCAAATCTGGGATTTCTTACTCACCTGGATGGGAGGATTGGAATTTGGTTTCTGTGGGTGTTGGTGGGTCAGGTCCCTCAGTGTACAGAGCCCAGCCTCTGACTTCTCCCTCCCTCGGTGGATAGACATGTTTGGGTCGTGATTTCTTAGTTATTACTTAGTATAACCTAGCTTTTGACTTTGTTTCAACGTCCAGTGCAGGAGGCAGAAGCAGTTGGTTTATTGGCATGGAAACCAGGATCTTGTTTACTGTTACCTTAAAAGCTTTGTTTAGGTAAAGGCCATTCACATCCAAAATAGTACCCTAGTGTTTCCTAGAGGATTCGTAGAGCCAGAATGTAGATCTGTACTTAACTAACTAATGTTTTATTTTTTGGTAGTTTTCTTTTTTCCTTTGTATTTATTTAAAAACAAAAACAATTAAAAAAAAAAAACTAGTTAACAGAGATGTTCAAAAGGTTGGGATTTGCCATCTTGCCTTGACCTCTCTCCTCTCCTGTCTGAGTTCTCGGCGTGCACACTTTGCACAGGGGAAAACTCTGATCTGGGTGTAACGTGCTGATGTCACCACACATAATGCAGTTCTGAATTGGCTTTTAGTTTTGTAATTTTAGAGGTTTTTTTTTTTGAGTGTTTTATTTTCTTCATGGCCCCTCCTTCCACACGCCCTCACCTTTTACCCCCAAAACAAGGTGACTTCTCCTTGCACCCGTGTGTTGGTCAGCTAAACTCCAGTCTTTGGGGGAGAGTTTTTCTTCCTTTTTTTCTTTTTATTTATTTATTTTTTTTGCACAAAGGCAGGCATCTGTCTTAGTTTGGGTGACGGAATGGAAAATCCACACCTGTTGTATATCTCTTGTAGACAGCTCTTGTCAGAGCTGGGCACACCTGTAGATGCAGTAACGTTAATCTTTATGAAAGAGTAGTTTCCTAGACCCAAGATTTTTGTCTATTTTAGTTTTTGAAAAATAATCTCTCATTTCTCAGGTGATGCTTAGAGGTAGAAAGCTCGATGCAGACTTTTTATTAGGTCTTTAAAACTACTTTAATAAAAGTGATAAGTCTTTGTATATCTCACCAGCTGGGACCTTAGGGAAGCAACCGAAGGGTTATCATTTTTTCTCATCTCCTGCACTTTTTCCCAAAGTGCTGTGATTTTTTTTCTCTCATGGAAGCACCACAAACAAGGTTCAAACTTATTTTTTAAGGGAGCTATTTTAATGTGAAAGTCAAATCTCTCATAAAAAACTGGTAGCAATATTCACTCTGTCCCCCACATTGAATTTTGCTCAAAGATTTGTGACATTTAGAAATCTAATGAAAACCAGCAATAGGATTTTTTTTATTCCTCTTTTTGTCTATGTAATAACTTTTTTTTCTCTCTTCACATCAGCCTTTTAGACTCAAGTGCTGCTGTGGGAAATGTTTGGAATTGTAAAGCTTGTTGCAGAGTGGGAATCATGTGTTTCACAAAGCAGGCACTGGTTTTGAGTGGAGGATCTTTTTATACTGGAGTGGAAGCAGGGTGAAGGAATGCCCCAATTGTTGCATTAGATTCCCATGTCTTTAGTGCTTCTTTAGTGCTCCCCATGCTGGACTTCGGATTGCTCATGGAGTTTTACCACTGGGCTTTTTTTTTTTTTTTTCAATCCAGGTGGATCTAGTTCATGTATATTATTTTTTAATTATATGTATTTTTTAAAAGAGCCAAGTTAGGCCTCATAGTTTTTGACACCTGCTTTCTTTACCATCTGCTTTCTTTTGAGCTATAACCACAGAGCAAATGATTTCTTTTTTTTAAAGACAAGGTCTTACTCTGTATAGCCCAGGTTGTCCCAGAACTCAGCTATGTAGCCCAATCTGGCCTCAAACCCATGGTGGTCCTCCTGCCTCAGCCTCCACACTGCTGGGATTTATAGGTGTGAGCCATCATGCTTGGATGCCAGTGATCTTTTTGCTATACCTGGGTAATTTAATTCTGCTAAAACAAATGACTTGGGTCAAGCATAGCATTTCTAGGTAATGGGCGGTGGGAGGGTGTGTGGATTTTTAAATGTTGATTAAAATTTTTTCTTTTTTTGTTTGGTTCTTTTTTTTTTTTTTTTCCCTTCTCCTTGAGGTAGGGCCTCACTCTGGCCCAGGCTGGCCTGGAATTAACTATGTAGTCTCAGGGTGGCCTTGAACTCACAGCAATCCTCTACAGCTGCCTCTTGAATGCTGGGATTAAAGGTGTGTGCCAACACCCTGGCTTGATTTTTAAAAATTTTGAAATGTTTCCCCCTTCTTGTTACAAAGAAATACCATCCAGTTACCTAGTGTTAAGGGATATTTAGTTTTAAGGTTATGATTTTTTTCAGTGATATCATTACATTTATCTTTTCTGCTGGCAATACATGGCAGAGTAGCTACAGGTACCACTTAATATTCAGTGTCTGTGGAAGAGAAGCCATTGCCTAAATAATAGTTCATGGGAAAATAAAATAAAAACAAAACAATAAGAGTTAATGAGATTTGTGTTATAGTTTCACACAATGAAATACAGGATGGCCATTTCTGAAAGGTGGGGAAGGGTGGTGACCATGGAGGTAGAAGTTACAGGAATTTTCAAATTGCCTGAGAAGTTACCAAAAGCTGCTATAAGCCTGAGAAATGAGTGATTAATAACTAGGTGATGGATCATATATATATATATATTTTTTTTCTCACTTCAAACGACTCCACTGACTTCTGCTTTTCTATTTTCTTTCCCCAGATTGACCCCAAAGTTGCATTTCCCCGTCGTGCACAACCCAAGGTAAGTAGGATGTTAGGATTTTAAGTTTTGACTAGAGCAATGGCAGTGAGCTGCCCAGACCTGGTGTTCGCTGTACCATGGGGTGTCAGCAGAGGGTGGTGCAAGTCGACCTGACTGGTTCTGTGAGGTCACCCCTCGCCTCCAAGTCTGGCCATCCTGATGTGGGCTCTGAGCATCCGACTGGGGAGAGGGGCAGAAGTGCTCTATAATGGGAGGGCGTGGCTCCACCTGCAATACTGATGCAAGGGCTCTTTTTCTTTTGAAAGCATTGCGGAGATCCTATCAGGAAAAGTTGACATTTCCTTATGCCTCTCAGTGGAGGGCCCTCCTTTGAAGCTTTACAACCCAGAGTTTTTGGAGAAGAGTAGAATTTTAAGAAACAGCTTGTTCTTTCCTACAAATAATAATAATAATAATAATAATCATCATCATCATCCACATACAACTTCATAGACCCTTAAAACTGTGGATCTGGGGGAGGAAGCAGGGATGTTTCAGTGCAGGTCTGTGGGGTCAGTCGGGACCACTTGAAACTGACCTTGCAGCTTATGAGTGTGAGAGTTGGGGCCGGGGTGCAGGAGTTCTGGGACTGCATGGCCCCCAAGGAGTATCACAATAATATTTGTATAAGGAACTGAGACAACACTGCAGTTTTGTGAAGTATATATAGTTGGCACTGTTTTCCCTGAGCCTGCCAGGTGTGGCTGTGATAACCCAGCTGCACCCTGCCTGCGGGTCAGTCAGAGGGGCTTAGTCACTCTTGCTCATGTCACTCCTTTTTAGCTGGGCTCCTTTTATTTATTTATTTATTTATTTATTTATTTATTTATTTATTTATTTATTTTTTCCAAGGCACTTTTCTATTTCCCATGTCTTAGGGCAACGGGGGATTATAGGACACAAAGAAAAAGTGTTGTACCTTTTAGAAATTCAGTTTCTTTCAGTATAGTCTCTCTCACTGGAGCCTTCTAATTGTGTAAAGGAGAGAATGGTTTTGCACAGAGTAAAAGAAAAGGTGGGGCTACTGTGGATGGTATTTTGAGAAGATCCAGTCTGGAACTGGCCAAATGAATGAACAAGTGAATCTTTTTTCCTTTTAAAAGAAGGCTTTATTAAATTTTTGTTTCTAATGCTTAAACAGACAATAGGAGTTAATAGGCTGAAGACGTTAGAATTGCTGTTTCTTCCCTAAGTGTGAATCTTCAAATTTCCAGGTTAGTCATTTGATCACTCAGAACTTGGATCAGATTTCCCTACAGGGAAACTGGAAAAATCCCTGACTGGGTTCAGTTGTGGCTTTGACCTGCTTCCCCTACCTCATGTTTGCCCCCTTTTTTTTTTTTTTTTTTTTTAAACTAGGAAGGCAATATTTCACGTTAATGAACTGTGTCATTGGTTTTTCAGCGAGACATTCAACTTGAAAGCAAGATGGACTGTTTCTCAAACTTGTCCAAGCATATGTACATATACCCCTTTCACCCCATTCCCAGCCCAAGCCTGGGATATTTGTAGGTGAATTATCAGGCTCTTAGGTATATGTGAACATCAAAACAGTTGAGACATGCATGGTTCCTTGGAAATAAAGAGATTTAGTAATATATCCTATTTTCTTTTCCTTTTTTTATGCAAGAGAGAGAATTGGTGTGCCAGGGCCTTCAGCCATTGAAATCGAATTGCAGACATGTGCAGCCCCTGGTGTGCATGTGTGACCTTGTGCCCTTGTGTCACTTTGTGCGTCTGGCTTATATGGGACCTGGAGAGTTGAACATGGGTCCTTAAAGGGCTTTGCAGGCAAGCACCTTAACTGCTAAGCCATCTCTCCAGCCCTAACATCCCATTTTCTTATGACACATACAACTTCTTATCTCTGTCAGAATCCCAGGTCTTTCTGAGTTTCTGTAAAATGGGAGTGATGACAGCAGCTGTCTCCCAGGCAGGGCCTCACAACTCATTATTATTATTGTTTCATCATCATTAGGTTGGTGGTTTGCAAGTTCCACCACCTGGTTGATTAGGTTTCTTGAACTTGGGAAAATTGTTTAACTTTCCCAAAACTCAGTGTTTTCTTCTCAGAGAGTTGCCTACAGAAGAAATAAAGGTAACATACTTAAAATCAAACAAAAAAGACCTGGCATATAGTAACGCTGTATCAGTGTTATCTACTACTTTATTTTTAATTTATCATTTAGATAATGTTTTTCCATGTAGTCCAGGCCGGCCTGGAACTTACTTTGTAAGACCAATCTGGCCTCAAACTCTTGAATTTTCTGCTTCTTTACTCTTTCTTTCTCTCCCTCCCCCTCCCTCCCTCCTTTCTTTCTTCTTCCTTTCTTTCTTCTTCCTTTCTTTCCTCTTCCTTTCTTTCTCCTTCTTCCCTCCCTCACTCCTTCCCTCTTTTTTCTTTCTTTCTTTCTTTCCTTCCTTTCTTTCTTTCTTTCTTTCTTTCTTTCTTTCTTTCTTTCTTTCTTTCTTTCTTTCTTTCTTTCTTTCTTTCTTTCTTTCTTTCTTTCTTTCTGTTTAGTATGTGGTGCATGTATGTGCACAAGCCCCTACATGAGTGGAGGACAGAGGAGAACATTGAATGTGCCCCTCCATTGAACCTTGAGATGGAGTCTCTGATTCCAAAGCATGCTGCTTTAGGGAGCTCCAACAGTTTTCTTGTGTCTGCTCCCCACAGGACTGGGATTACAGATGTATGTGGTCATATCCATCTGTTTACATGGGTTCTGGAGGATCTAACTTAGGTCCCTTTAGGCCTTCATCTTGGGCAGGATGCACTCTTACCTACTGAGCCATCTTCTCTAGGCCCTTTACTTGTGGTAGGGTCCACATGGATCTTGTGAGAATTTAAGTAATAATAATAATTGGGTGTGTGTGCCAGTTATGGTTGTAGAGACTTTATACGTCCTCTTACCAGCCCTACAAGGTGGGTACTAGTACCACCTCCATTATATAGAAAAGTGTGGCATTGATGGGTTGAAAAGTGGTGTAAGAAACCCATGCAGCCAGCCTGCCTCCTGACCTGGGCCCTTGACCAGAGATGAGAGGAGGTCATGTGGGGGTACCTCATTAGGGCAGGGACAAGGCTCAGTGACAGTCAGCAGATTGTGAGGAGCAGAACCATAGCCAGAGTCTTTGGACTATGAAGTTTCGGGTTCTTGGTTCCTGGTGATTCTCCTCCTCTGTGATGTCCAGTTGTATGACACTGTCCTATATTCTCCATCTGACCCCTTGGGGCATCCTTTTAGATGGTTCTGGGGTTGCTCAACTCAGGGAGGCAGGAGTTGTTGAGGTGTATCATGGTTGGGAAGGAGCCAGGGTAGGGAAAGGACCTTCCTGGTCTGTGGTTATTTTCCAACAGCACTGAGCCTGGTCATCAGGGTTTCAGACTGAAGTTATTGTTGGGGAACCACAGTTAGCTGCCAGGAGTGTAGACCCTGTTTATGTTTTGTGTATCTCCCTTCCATAAAACTTCTGAGGGTCTCTGTTGGGGTCATGGTGACAGGGCATACCCTTCCACAAGGACTGGGTGAGGCGCTTGGAAATGATATGTCAGCTTGTGTTTCTGTTAAAACTCATTTTTCTGCTTTCTGGCTGTCCCTCCTTGCTGACACTCGCCAAAGAAATATTCCGTGGAGGTGTTAGGACAAGACTAGTGGAAAGAAACTGTAACTTAAGAAGGAAAATCTTGTAGCAGTGAAGAATGGATTTCATAGGAGTTCTGTCAAAATAGTCTTTAATGTCTCATATAAATAAAAACTTATTTTGACCAGAATTTTAATGAGTGACCCAAGGCAGGGTGTGGAATACTGCAGTGCATTCGTCTCCCTTTGCCAGGCAAATGTTCACATTTCCAGAGGGGTATAATAGGACTTCATGAGCAAGTCTGGGGACAGCTCTTTGGAGACCAGTGGCCATTAATTAGTGAAGTACATTTTGATCAGGAGAAGATAGGTACTTTCTGTGTCTTCCTTTTTCTCCGGATGATTATTTCATTTTGTAAAATATGTAAGAAGATTCTCCCCCTTCTCTGTCTTTTTAAAAATTAAAATGGTCTTGCTACTCTTGAAAAAAAGATGACTTAATTTGAAGCCATTGCAGTCACGAGGCTGATGGGGATCAATCATGCCCTGTCCTTTCTTTTGTCTCCTTTGGGCTGAAGTGTCAGCTGCCTGGGAGAGTTTTGTTCCAGCCTGTAGCTTCTTTTTCTTTTATGAAGGAACCAAGAGACTCCTTAGCATCTACGGGCAAGAGTGGAGTCTGGGCGTAACTCACCATCTGCCCTAATTATCCTTGGGTGTAAGAATACATTCTCTACAACTTGCAGTTGCCGTCTCCCAAGTTTTATTTCTTTTATTCAGATTAAATTTCTCTCCAGCTGATACATAAAAAACAGAAGCATCACACACACATAAAAACATAAACGCTGCACATGGCAGTAGGGCCATGTGTCGTTCTGATTGATGGGCCTGTTTATTGTGTCCCCTTCAGTTTTAAAGGCCAGAATCTTAGCTGCTTATCAAGCGCTGTCATTTCTTCAGTCTATTTCCAGTTGTCCTCAGTGATAGCTGGGCAAACATGGGCACATCACTTAAGCCTCTCTATCCTCATTTTCTCCTCTGTAAAAATACAATGCTAGTAACCCACCCTGGGGAAGCAGTTTTGAAGATGAATGTAAAATTGTTTGCTACAAGCAGTGTAAAGACAAGTCACCCACAGCACATGCCTGAGGGTGTTATCATTATAGAATTTTCCCCCCATGGCGTGTATGTGTACGTCTGTGCTTGTTTGCATGTGTGTGGTCACACGGAGTGTGTGCATGTGGAGACCAGCGGCTGGTGTTGGATGTCTTCCTTAATCCCTACCCATCTATTTATTGAGACAAGGTTCTTTCACTTGAACTTAGAGCTCGCTAATTTGGCCAGTCTGTCTAGCCAGTTTGCCCTTGGATCCTCTACCTTCACCTCACGTGCTCTGGAATTACAGGCAGGCTACCATGTTGGCCCAGCATTTTTGTGGATGCTGGAGATCCAAATGTAGGTTCTCATGCTTGTGCAGTAAGCACTTTACTGACTGAGCCATTGCCCTAACTCCCACCCTCCCACCTTTTTTGTGGTATTGAGGATGGAATATAGGCCTTTCTGCATCCTATGCAAGGTCTCCCTTCTAAGTACTAACCAGGCCTGACCCTGCTTAGCTTCCGAGATCAGACAAGATCAGGCGTGTTCAGAGTGGTATGGCTGTAGACCTTACGCAAGTTCTCTACCACTGATCTGCATTCCCAGGCTCCTACCCATTTTTTTCCCCCCAATAAAAATTTCAATCCGAATATAAGCCTCCTGGTGGCAGGAGCTTTTCCTCACAGGTGGCAGTTGATAGCCAGTTATGTTCTGTTGGTTGCTTCAGGTCACCACAACAGATAAGTTCTGGAGAGTTTGAGCTAAAAGCTTGTTTTCCCTCTTTCCATCTTGTCCTCTGATGTGGCTTCAGGGCTCTGGAAGGTTCTCTGGGAAGCATGCATCCAGATGGGTGCAGTGGCAGCCCACGCGTTTCCACGCACACCTCCTGTTCCAGGGCAGTGGTTTCTTGGCAGCTTCTCAAGGGCGAAGGGTGAGATTCCAGCATCTGGCCTCCCCTTGCTGTGGCAGGTCGGGTCACTCCAGCATCTTGCCGTGTAGGCTGGTCTGCAGCTGTCACCTCGGCAGCCACAGTGAAGTGACCTGCTGGTGAGTTTTCTCATTCCTGCAAGGATGTGGTGGTGTGTCTGCAGCCCTTCTCCACACCAGCAAGGACCTTGGAGGATTAGTGGCTTAGCTTTTTGCTTGTTGGAGATCACGGCTCCTTCCTGCGTTCCAAATCTGTAGCAGGTGTCAGCTCGAGGGGGAGGGGTGCCGTGTCCTACAAATGTCCTCTCCCTGAATGTTCCCCGTCCTCCCAGGCTCTGATTCTGTTGTTAAGGTCAGTCTACTAGGATGCTGAAGCTGCTGAGGTCCATGTCAGATGGCTTTTGGCAGATGGGTGCCCCCCCCCAGTATCCCAGGCAGAGAGGAGGAGGACACAGTCTCCTAGGACACAGCTGACCATCTCTGGGGACTCTTGAGGCAGTGTGCATGTTTTGTGTCTTATTCTAGATTTTCAAACCTGGAGATTTCAGCTGAAAACTCCCAAGAATACATCAAGGATATATAATTCTTCTATTTCTCACTGGGTTTGGGGCATTTAACCCGAGCTCATGTAATCCTTTCTCGTTGCTCCTACCATGTGTAGCCTTCCTTTTGTAGGGAGTGAGAAAAGCACTCGCGAGCTTCCTGCTACCCCAGAACAGTGTAAATATGTTAGTCTCAGGTGTTCACTCCTTCGTGGTCTGCATGAAGGTCTCTTCCCAGCCTATCTACTATCTCTCCTGGCTTGCCTGGCCTTGAAACTGAGGCATCTGGGGAATGCTAGTCTCTCCATGCCTGCCTTCTTCTCCCTGCCCCATACCACAGACCTTTCTTCAAGGCCTAGTTTAAGTCATCCCTGCATTCTGGAAGCCCAGTCCTGTATCACGCAATGATGCCTCGCTGGGCGACGCTGTGCAGGCACCACGGAGTGCTGGCTCTCACAAATGAACACAGCGCATTCATCGCTAGACAGCCTGATTGTTACGGACCCCTGTCACATATGTTCTCTGTCAGTGACTGAAATGAAATGGCTTGTGGCTCAGTTCTTTCTCTGGATTCCCAGTGTCTCACTTGGGTTTTGATTATGGCTCTTCCAACAGGAGTAACCTAGCAGAAGCTTGCCGAGCACTTACAGCCCCTAGAACTGTGCAAGGCATTCCCTCCTTCACTCATTTATGCATTCAATGTTAACGAACACTGAGAGTGTACCAGCCACTGCAAACTCTGGGGGTAGAGTGAAGGGGCCGATCAAGTGTCTGTCTTCACAGAGCCTTCACTCCAGCATGGTCATAGGTACAGAGCAAACAGGTAAGTGTACCCCATGCTATCAGCCGGCTAGAATGATGACAGGGATGGGAGGTGACCATCTCCTCATTTAATAATTTAATAATTATTTTAATAATTATTTACCACCAGGCGTGGTAGTGCACACTTTTAACTCAGGCATTTGGGAGGCAGAGGTAGGAGGATCGCCTTGAGTTCAAGGCCACCCTGAGACTACGTAGTGAATTCCAGGTCAGCCTGGGCTACAGTGAGACCCTACCTGGGAAAACAAACAAACAAAAAATTAGTTATCTAGTTTTCTGCTTAGCACCAAGGTCTGTATTAGGCACTTTATCGTACCTGGGTTTATGCCTTAGGACCTTTACTGGGCACTAAGCTTAAGGACACAAATCTATTAAAAGTGCCTGAGGAGATGGCTCCATGGTTAAAGGCACTTGCTTGCAAAGCCTGCTAGCCTGGTTTCAATTTCCCAGTACCCACGTAAAGCTATACACACAAAGTGGTGCGTATGGCTTGAGTTCATTTGCAGTGGCAAGAGGCCCTGGTGTGCCCATAGTTTTTCCCTTGTAAATAAATAAATTAATAAAGACTGAAAATAAAATCTAATCCTCAATGTTCTTATATTTGCACTCTGAGTGTCATACAGAAGGAATGAGGGCTGATGTGGACATGGTCATGGGGTTAATGATACTCTTTCCAGATTCGGAGCAGACAGGCGACCTATGGGACAGGAAAGGATCTGATTAGCACAGGGGAAGAGGTTGGCTGCCTTTTGTGCCTGAAGCCCTGAGTTTGATCCCCAGCACTGACTGCATAAAGCACATGCAGGCACATACATCTCTGTAATCCTAGTGCTTAGGAGGTGATGGCAGGAAAATGAGAAATTTAAGGTCATTCTAGACTACATATCAAGCTGAAGGCCAGCCTGGGTCTCAAAAAAAAAAAATAAAAAAGTAGAGACAGAAAAGGAAGTCTTATATTTTTTAGCTTATTTGCATGTACGTATGGTGGGGAGGGGCATGGGTATGCCAGGGCCTCCTGCCACTGCAAATGAGCACCAGATGCTTTTCCAATTTTTGCATCTGGTGTACATGGATGGCTTGGGAATTGAACCTCGGGCCAGCAGGCTTTGCAAGCAAGCACCTTTGATCACTTCCTAGCCCTAAGGAAGTGTGATTTTTCACAGAGCCTCAGCTTCTGAAGAACAGAAAGAAGAAAGGCAGAAACTTAGTCCTTTCTCCTTGCCAGGAACCCTGAGAGGCCAGGCAGAGGCCGCTTGCTGTGCCTAGGTCAGTGTGGGGCTTGGTAAATAGATTGTGGCAAGGTTATAGAAGGGCTTGAGTGCCATGCCTTGCACACAGGCTTGTGCTTGGTTTGGCAGGGGCCAGGAGCCTGTTGTACACATGCAGGCTCCTGGGGGTGTGTCTGAGGATGCTCTGATCTCTTCTGGACCAGTAGAGAAGCCAGAACATTGATCCGACTGTGGCTGGTGCATTTTCATGGAGAACTTTGCATCTTGGACGTGGGCCTTATGCTTGATGTTTCATTCAGGCTATAGACCACCTTTAGAAGTGATGCTCTGGGCTGGGAAGATGGCTCAGCAGTTCAGAGTATTTGCTGCTTGAGTATGAGCATCTCTGAGGCTGGAGATGGCCACACTTGACTTCCTGTAACCCATGTACAAAGCTGGGTCTGGCTATACATGTCTGTAACTCCAGTTTGTGGGGAAAGTGGGTAGAGAGGGGAGAATCACTGGGGCTCCCTGATGGACAGCAGTTCCAGGTTGAGAGAAAGACCCCATCTCAAGGAAATAACAGATGAGTGATCCATCAGGACACCTTGCATTATCTGCTTTCTTCACATTACACGTGTGCAGGGTGCATGCATCTGCACACACATGCTACATACACACACACACACACACACACAGACGTAAAAAAAGCACTGCCTCTTGGCAGGTACCTCTGATCTTTGGGGTCAGTGGTGGCTTACAAAAGTCTCTTTCCATTCTGTTTCCACCTTGTTTCTTCTGTTTTTTAAGCAAGGAGCCACGGTGTAGACAAAGTTGCAAAGCTCTGTACTTGGTTCTTGTCTGGGCTGTGGTCATGACCTCACCCTGCGGACACAGAGGTAGTAGTTCTCCATACAGAAATCATAGGTTGCCATTGCCAGTGAGGCATGTGTCTCATTGCTCAGAACCTCTGACCTGTGACTTCACAGCTTGGGTCAACGTGGGGTCACCTTTGGCTGGGTGGCTGCTTGGTGTGAAGAATATGCATTTTTTGAATCCCATTCTCTGCTTTCCCTTCATAGTGTGAGGGGGGAGCAGGTGTGGTCTTGGGGCCAATCACCTGTGGTTCCACTGATTGAGTGTCCCTGGGGGTCCTAAGCACAACAGGGTGTTGTCCCCCGTGCTTCCTCCCTTTTAAGGGTTAGTACCAAACTTCTAAGTATCTGGAAGGTTTCCTCAGTGGGTACTTAGCTACTGTATTTCTTTACTTGAGTTCTGGGATTTTTGAATACTCTAAAAGTCCTAATTCAAAACAGTGGGTGAGTTATGGTGTCATGGGCACATTTCTAAGTTTCAGGATTCTTTTTTTTTTATTTTAATTTTAATGTATTTTATTTATTTATTTAGTTTGAGAGAAAGAGTCAGAGAAAGTGAGAGAGAATGGGCATGCCAGCGCCTCTAGCCACTGCAAATGAACTCCAGATACATCCGCCCCCTTGTGCATCTGGCTTACATGGGTCCTGGAGAATTGAACCAGGGTCCTTAGGCTTCGCAGGCATGTGCCTTAAATACTAAGCCATCCCTCCAGCCTGTTAATATTCTTTTTTTAAAAAAAATATTTTATTTATTTATTTGAGACACAGACTGAGAGAGAATGGGTGCACCAGGGCCTCTAGCCATTGCAAACGAATTCCACATGCATGCACCACTTTATGCATCTGGCTTTATGTGGGTACCAGGGAATCAAACCTGGGTCTTTAGGCCTAACTGCTGAACCATCAGTATTCTTTTTTTTTTTTTTTTTTTGGTTTTTCAAGGTAGGGTCTTAACTCTGGCCCAGGCTAACCTGGAATTCGCTATGTTGTCTCAGGGTGGCCTTGAACTCATAGTGATTCTCCTACTTCTGCCTCCCAAATCCTGGGATTAAAGGTGTGTGTCTGGCTTTTAGTATTCTTTTTTTTTTTAAAAAAAATAATAATATATTAAAATTTTTTATAATAAAATTTATTTGGGAAATAGACAAACAGCATGCTAGGGCCTTTTGCTATGGCAGATCAATACCAACTAGAAGCAAGCATGTGCCACTTTGTGTATCTGGCTTTACATGGGTACTGGGAAATCGAACCTGAACCAATTCAAGCCTGCAGGCTTTGCAACGAAGCACCTTTAAGTGCTGAGCCATCTCCACAGTGCAGTCACAATATTCTTACCTCCTTTAATCCTTATGAATATCTTTTTCAGTGGTTGGAGTGATCTCCACTTGACAGAGGGGACACACAGAGGCCTATGAGGCATAAACGGGTTTCCTGGGGCTGCAGAAATAGTAAGGGTCAGAGTCCAAGGGAATCCCAAGGCCTTGCTTCCCTAAGCACCAAGTCCTGCTGCTTCCAGTGAGAGTGGCCAGAGCTTAGCTTCTTCCACTTTGCCTGGCTACTGTGAAATGCTCAAGCTGGGAAGGAGAAGTTGTTCCAGTCTAGCCAAAAAGCTCCAGGTGATTGTCCATTGCCTTTTCTTTCCATTCCTTCTCTCTATATAATTTATTTTGAGAGAGAGAGAGAGAGAGAAAGAAGGAGGGTGGGAGAGAGAGAGAATGGGCACGCCAGGGCCTCCAGCCACTGTAATCAAACTCCACACACATGTGCCACCTTGAGCATCTGGAGTACGTGGGTCCTGGGTCTCGAACCTGGGTCCTTAGGATTCGCAGGCAAGTGTCTTAACTAAGTCATCTCTCCAGCCTCTTCTTTCTTTTTTAATAGAACATTTTTACTTGAGAGAGAGGGGAGGGAGAGGGGGAATATGAATTAGTGCATTCTTTCCATTGCAAATCAACTTCAGATGTATGCACCCCTTTGTGCATCTGGCTTTATGCAGGTACTGGGGAATTGAACCCAGACCAGCAGGCTTTGCAAGCAAGCACCTTTAATCACTGAGCCCTCTCCCCAGCGCCTCCACTGCCTATTTCTAAGAGCCTTCTAGAGTGGTGAAGTGACACTCGCTTAATGGTTTTGTGCCTCTTTTCATCTGTGCAGCAGCATCAACAGCACCTGCATTGTGGACTTGGTAAGGGGATGAAATGAGGCTTTGCCTGTGACCTTTGGGGTACAGTGGATGCATCCCCAGAGATGACACTGCCCACCTTGAAGGAGGACCTCACCTGGCAGCCTGTGGGTTGCCTGGCACGCCCAGTTGCCCTTTCTTCAGTGGTGGGTAGAATGGTACACTTGAGGTTGGGAAACACTCTTTGAGTCAGTGACTTGGCCAGTTCATGAGGGTCCTGCTCTGGAGGCTATGCTCAGCAGGCATGAGGAATTCATTTCCTTTTCTGTATAGGATGCTCTTGTTTTTGCTGCCTTTGAGCATAAAGTCCTGGGCAGTAGTTAGGGAAGAGCTGAGACCCTGCTGTGAGAGCAGTCTCCCCTGGAGCCTTCTCTCTCCCAGGCCTGGTCTTTATCTGCCTGGGGGTAGTTCCACCAATGACTGATCTGAAAGCATCACATTCATTTAGTTGTCACTGGCTGTGACAGGCAAGTTAATGTTAATGGCTTCTTTTTTTAGCCTGTTGTCTGGGATGAGTTTCTCCCAAATGTCCTGAAATCTAAGGCATTAGGGGAATGTGTAACTTTTATGGCAGGGGAGGATTTGAGAGATAAATAGGGTTTTGTGTGCAAGGGCCTTGCATTTAGGTTAGGGGGCAAAGAGCTGCCACCAAGGAGTGGGGGGTGCTGGGTAAGCACCGAGCCTTCTATTTAAGAAATCCATTCAGAGCTCTAAATTGCTGTTTCTGTTTCAATTATGTGACAATTTCAAGGGTTTAGAAAAAATCTAATAAAATGGTCTTGATGATGCATTCTGGGGAGAGTGCTTCAGAAGATGCAGGAGAATAAATTCCTTGGGGGTCAAGAGATTCTCGCTCCTGCCACCTCAGGGCTTGCTTCTGTCTGGATTTTTACATTTTTATTGTTTTGAAGGGCAGGAAACGGTGTAGGAATGTATTCAGGGCTCCATCCGTATCCTCAACTGAAATGAATTATTCTCTTTGGGCAATTGCAAATAGACGGGCCACTGAGATCTTTTTTTCCCCCTCTTTAAGCTGACATATTGTAAACGACTTTCAGAGCATGATGTGTGGGTATAGTGATGTTGAATAAAGCACCAAAGAGAAGCCACTGGAGGAGGGGATACGTGAGAAGGGAAGCTCTGTAAGACCCCCCTTTTCTCCAATCAAAGCTTTTGATAGTTTCTCAAAGAACAGAAGTTTACAATGGAAGCTGGCTCTTGGGCTGCCTACGGGAACAGAGTGCAGAAAGACCTAGTGTAGCAAAATGGGATGCTGAGTGACATTAATGAGGTGACCGCTCTGGCAGGAGGGAGGCCAGGAACCAGCCAAGTGGCAGTTCCCATGGCTTGCTCCCGAATGAATGTGTCTCCTTCTGGCATGTTTGGGTATTCACGTTCCTGTATGCATGCATCATTTTGTTTTCCTTCCAATGCAAGGCTTTTTTGCAGGGTGCATTTTCACGTGTGTGTGTGTGTGTGTGTGTGTGTATGGGTATGCTTTGTGTGGATGACTGGGGAATTGAACCTGAGCCAACACACTTTGCAGGCAAACTCCTTACACCACCCAGTGATCTACCCAGCCCCAGAATGCAGTCCAGGCTGGCCTCAAGCTCTTGATTCCTCCACCTTTGCCTCTTCAGCAATTCCTCTACTGGGATATGACACCACAACAGGCTTGGTGAACATGGCGTGTGCTTGTGTGGCTGTGCAGCTGCAGATGCAGTGGCTAGAGGAGGACATCAATCTTCCATCTGGTTTTCTTGAGACAGGGTCTCTCACTGAGCCCGGAGCTTGGCTGATCAGTGAGCCCTAGTTAACCCTACTGCCTCCATCCTCTTCAGCACTGGGGTTAAGGCACGTGTTGGCGTGCCTGGATTTTTATGTGGATGTTGGGATCAAACTCAGGTCTCATGTTTGCATAGCAAGGCTCTTACCCAATGAGCCATTTCCCCATGCCCACAATGCAGGTTTTGGGTTTTTTTTTTTTTTTTTTTTTGGTTTTTCAAGTAGGGTCTCACTCTAGCCCAGGCTGACCTGGAATTTACTATGTAGTCTCAGGGTGGCCCCAAACTCATGGCAGTCCTCCTACCTCTGCCTCCCCGGGTGCTGGGATTAAAGGCGTGCACCACCACGCCTGGCTTCACAATGCAGTTTTTAACAGCAAATACTATTGCATGCACTGTTGTGTCTTCTGCTTAGCTAGTCCATATTTGGCTCATAGTGTCTTCTATTTCCATTTACTTCAATGTAGAGTTTAAACTGGCAAGTTTTTACTCAGTGGATACCTGCTGGAGCCAGGGTGAGTGTGGCCCACATCATAGAGCTGGTCCCTGTTGACATATCAAAAAGACAGTATGAGGCTGAAGATCTAGATGGCTTAGCAGTTAAGGCATTTGCCTGCGAAGCCAAAGGACCCAGGTTCAATTCCCCAGGACCCACATAAGCCAGATGCACAAGGTGGTGGCGCATGTATCTGGAAGTCGTTTACCGCGGCTGAAGCCCTGGCACCCCAATTCCCTCTCTATATATCTGCTGCTTTCTCTCTCTCTCTGAAATAAATTTAAAAAGTAAAATATATTAACAAAGGAGGACAGTATGAAAAGTCCATATTCTTATTTCCAGATTCCAGCCAGGGGAGGGGAAGAGAAAACCTCTGAGTCTACAAGCTTGCTTTCTTACTTTTTTCCCCCCTGTAGATCTTCTGGCTCTAGACTGATAACACTACTTCCTACTGGTGGTATAATGGATCATTACAACAACTGTTTCTTAAATATATTAGTGTCTTGGGGAGTATTCTGTTTTTCCACACTCCTCTTGTGTATTTCCTGGTTCTTGAGAAAAACCTCCACATTTCAGGGAGCTGACCCTGAAGCTGGGTAATGGTGATTCTGGAGAAGCCCTCCAGAGCCCCTGGCTCTTTTGGTAGCCTCTTTCAGAAGGAAGCTGGTCCCTTCATCTTCCTCAGTGTGACACTGGAGCATATTGTACAGAATGCAAGAGTTTAAAAAAACTGCCCTCAGCTGAGCGTGGTGGCACATGCCTTTAATCCCAGCATTTGGGAGGCAAAAGTAGGGAGGATTGCTGTGAGTTAGAAGCCAGCCTAGGACTGCAGTTAGTTCCAGGTCAGCCTGGGCTCCAGTGAGGCCCTACTTGCGGGGGGTGGGGGGGGTGGGGGGGTGGGAGACACAACAAAAAAACAGAAAACCAAAAACCCCCAAAAACAATAGCAACAAAAAACCCCAAAACAAACAACCTTACCATCAGCCCTCAAAGACAAAACCTTGCCAGGGCTTGGAGTGGGCATGTGGAAAGAGTACATAATTGCTGAGGTAGCCTGTTTTCACACCTTTTCACTCTCTACCCTCAGGCTAACTCCAGAAAGTATCATCTTTGTAGCTAGAGGCAAACAAACAAAAACATTTGCATTTATGTAGGTAATAATAAAAGCCACCCAGTGTTCCTACTTACATAGGTAATAATAAAACTAGTCAGTGGGTTCCCAGGCTCCTTAACCCACAGGGAGGTCCAGATAAGCTGGGGGCGGGGTGGGGGGGGCATAGTTTGGCTTTGTATTTCCCAAAGCCTGTGCCATGTATGTTTCCTCTTCTGTTTTCAAAACAGATAATTGGTTTTAGTGAGAAGTTCTGGCTTGATTAGGGGGCCCTTAGGAAATTAAAGTGTGTTTGAATTTCTCAAGTATAATTTTAGTGATACAGATTTTGCATTTTTCAGAAGCTGGGTTTAGAGCTTGTTTTCCTGTACTAATCGGGGTCATAAAGATGGCGACAGCAAGAATGCCTTGCTCCGATCCCTTTGCAAATACAAATCCTGGGATCTACTCGTCGCTTTCTCCTGCAGTGCATGGTGGGCAGGTTAACAGCACACGCGTCCCATGTCCTTGTTAAAGATGATTTCTCATAGGATCCACACAACTGTTGAGCGGCACAGCACTGTGAGAGCGTGCATGGACCTTGTTAGGAGTTTCTCTGCCATGCTTGCTGGGCGAATTCAATTCTCATTCTGGGGAGCACAGGTCCTGCCTGGACAGCTTGTGATTGGCATGCTGCCAGCTTAACATGTCATATGATTGTCTTTTATCATCACATCATCTGGTCCTGTTTGGTCAAAGCCTGTGCAGCCCCAGCCTCAGTTTTCCTGGCTGTTTTCCTTCAGCATGACCCTGTAGATTAGAATGGAACCCCGGTGGGTAGGGATGGGGATCCTCAACTTGTAGATGTGCAGACCCCCTGGGCTCCCAAGAGCAGGCCTAATTATATTCATGGGAAATAACCAGGTGTTTGGGGGAGCCCTCAAGTGTCAGAAAAGTGCGTGTTGTGTTGGAAGTCAGGCATCCTCAGGCATTTTCCCCAGGCAGGGGCTACAGAGAGCTGTCCACGAGGCTCGGCGTTACAGGCTCTTTCACCTCAGATATTGACAGGAGAGATTGAATGGAAGAATTGTTCATGACAGAAATCACAAAATCAGTCTGTGAATGACTCAGTGTGGTACAGGTTGGGACCTGAGAATCTGGGAAGTACAGTTTCCCATGTAAACAGAATGACACCCCATCCCCTCCCTCACCTCACATTCAATCCTGGACTTTGTATTTTTATTACTTTCTTTGGAGTTGTTAACTGCTTTGTGAATTCCTGAGCTGGGCTGCATGAGTTTGAATCGTTGCTCTGCCATGCCATAGCTGTGCAGCCTTGAACACATTGTTGTAAGTACTTAATGCCTCTATTTTTGTCATCTATAAAATGGCCACAGCATGTCCTTCACAGGGTGGTGGTGAGGATGTGCTGAATCAACATAAACTGTGCTTAGCTCTGTGTTTTGCACATGAGAAGTACAATGTATGTGTGAGTTATGGTATTGTCTGTCTGTCTGAAGTGTTGTAAGAGCCGCAGTCTGCTCTCGTATGCTATTTTATTTTATTTTTTTTGGTTTTTCGAGGCAGGGTCTCACTCCGGCCCAGGCTGGCCTGGAATTAACTATGTAGTCTCAGGGTGGCCTCGAACTCACAGCAGTCCTTCTACCTCTGCCTCCCAAGTGCTGAGATTAAAGGTGTGCGCCACCACGCCCAGCTTTCTTATGCATTTTTAAAATGTAATGCTTGAGAAATACAAAAGAACATATACACATGCATGCGTGTGTGTGTGTGTTGTGAGGTGGGCAGTGTTGCAATGTAACTTGGATATAGACAAGTGCATGTGTTGTGGCACATGAAGCACGGGGTTCATTGGGGCACCAGCTTTGGACTCAGGGTTCTGGCTCCACATTTGGCTTCACCAACAACTGTGTGGTGTTAGGAAGCTGTCTAAACCTATCGGAGCTTCAATTCTGCCCCTAAAAACATGAAGCCTTGTGTGGGCTGAGATAGTATAAATAATATCTAGTAAACACTTAGGAAATGTCAATGCCTTGTCCCTATCACTAGCCACTTGGAAAGGTGAGTATGGTGGCACACTGCTATAATCCTAGCACTTGCGAAGGCAGAAGGAACAGGAGTTTAGGGCTATCCTCAGCTACATAGTGAATATAAGGCCAGCCTGAAGCTCTGTTTCAAATAACTGCTCCCGTCAAAACAAAAAAAGCCATCTTGAAAATGGGAAAGATACAAGATGCTCTCTGTCCTGATGGTGAGGAGAGCATCAGACATGGGTTCCCAAGTCCTTGGGCTGAGGAGACTCTCAGGCAGTAGTTAGAGACCTGAAAGAGGGTCACCATTTGCACAGAGGGTTACTGCACGGGCTCCATTTCCCCGAGAGAAACAGTCTCCCTAGTCAGGATCTGTCGATGGTCCTCCAGCCCCACAAGATGCTTTTCTTCCTTTACACTTGGACACTGGAAGCACAGGGCCCAGTGGCGAGAAAGGTTTAGGGACAGCCTCAAAGGAGGGAGTCACCTCTGAGAGAAGAAAAATCTCCATTTGCAAGTGAGGGACATTGTTGGGATGCGGCAGAGTTAGCTTTTTATAGAAATGTGGGTGCCAGGGGCTACAGAAGATGGGTTTTGCTCCACAAACCCATGAACCCTACCATGTGAGTTGTAGGTGGCAGAGTGCCAAGAAATGGTCGTAGTGTCCATCCACTGGCCTAGGAGATCCTGACCCTCAGACCTCCCTCCCATCATGGTGCTGGGAAAGCCCTCAGATGCCTCAGGGCATGCTCAGGGTGGGTCCTCAGCTCCTTGCTCCTTTCCCAGTGAGGCCCATACCTGCTGGGAATAGGGAAGGTGGACGGGTATCGGGGAGTGAGAGATATGTGGATGTGTGTGGAGTCTGGAAGAACGAGCGTGTGGGAGGGAAGGAGAAGAGGGGTGGCCGGGAGGAGGGGAATGGCGGTAGATTACATTGACTAATTATAGGGAAAAAGCCATATTTGCTGCTCCATTAAGTGGTCGCCAGGCTATGAAGCAGTTGATTGTAATTAATCCAAAAGCAGCGAAGAAGCGTTGGGTTGGGAGTGGAGGGTCTCTGGGATCCCCTCCCTGCTTTGCTTCTCCGCATTCATTGCCTTTTTCATTGTCCTTTGGGGGAGTCTTGGGGTGCATTCTGTAGGGAGTCTTGGGTCAATCTACTCGTTTACTGTGACAACTAAGGATGCTTTCTTGCCCGATCTGCTTCCCAGGCTTATGGAGGGGCCTTTTTTGTTTTTCTGAGGGTGAAGGAGGAGCGACAGACCCAGGCCATCATTGCTATTCTTGCCACAATCATTTTAATTTCAGCCTGGGGAGAGTGGCAGGTTCCACGTCCAAGTCCATCGAGTTCTGGGCCGTGTGGAGTGGTGATTGCTTTCCTTGATGATTTCTTGTTCAAATCAGCGGTGCTCTTAATTTTCCAGATGAAGTAAAAAGAAAATTGGAGACTCCCCTCCCGCCCTGTGTCTCTTCATCCAAGATTTTCTGAGCATGACTCTGATTTGGAGGGTTAATATTAATTAGGAATTGGGTTAGACCTCCGTGGCTTGATGAGGTGACTTCAGCTGTTGTGATAAATGTGTGCTCCTTTTCTTTTGCACGTCCCTGCTTCTTTGGTGAAAGTTTGTGGGCTTAGAGGGGAGGTGAGATGAGGAGACACCTTCTAAAGCTACACAACCAGTCCATAGCACAACCCTGGTTCTGGAGGGAGGAACAGTGCCAGAGAACAGGGGGCATCTGAGTTCAGAGACTCGACCTCCTTCTGCTGGCCCTTCTGTTCTTTGCCTCAGTTTCCTTTTTCTGTGAGCAGAGGACATTGCCCCAGCTTCCTGAAAGAGGTGTGACTTCTTTCTATAGTTTACAAATTCGGGTGACTCTTGGATTTCTCTGAGGCGAATGCCCTGTGAACGCCGGGCAGCAGGGAAGCATCCTTGTTTAAAGACTTCCCAGTGCTAGTTCTGTACTTTGGGGGGGGGGGAGTTGACAGAAAGGACAGGGATGGAGAGAACCAGCATGCCTCACCATACAGGGTGGGGACAGGAGCCCTAGAGAGGAGGTTACCCACTTTCCTCATTATGTCCGGGATCTTTCTTCTGTGGCCTATGCATTTGGTTTGGGGTGGCTTTCTTTCTGAAGGGGAGGATGGCTGATCCTGAGTGTGAAGAACGTTCAGGTACAGCAAGAGCAGCATACTTTTAGCTCTTTCCTTGGTGTCGGTTAGTTGCATGTGACCTTGGCAATTGCCTTGCGTCTTGAACACTAATTTCCCCACCTGTACATTGAGGACGAATGAGGGTAAGCGATTCAGTGAAGGCAGAGCTTCCTGTGAGACCCTTTAGAGAACCAACTGAGGGACAGCTGACATCAACCTCTTGACCCCACATGCATGTGCCCACGTGCATGAGCACCCTTACACACATACCAATATCTACGCACACCAAACCCAGGTACCCAGTCAAAAGTAAAAGCAAAATAAGTGAATAACTACACTTGTAACTAAACATTTATAGGCTCTCCCCAACCTTGTCATTCTCTAAAGAATATGGGGTAACAGCTGATGTAGCATCTACGTTGTATTGGTATTATAAACAATCGAGAGGTGACTTAAAGTATCAGGGTGATCCTGGGAACGTGGCTTGGCTCATAGAGTGCTTACTTAGCATGCACGGAGTCCTGAGTCGGATCCTTAGCACAGCATAAAATAGGTATGTGTGGCTTTCATGGCTGCAATTCCTAGTGTTCAGAAAGTAGGCACAAGAGGGTTAGAGATTTTTCTTTGACTACACAGTGAGTTCAAACCTTGTGCTACATAAGCACATGTCTTTTAAAAAAAGGGCTGGGGAGATGGCGCAGAGGTTAAAGCCTACCAGACTGGGTTCGATTCCCCCTTACCCACATAAAACAAGATGCACAGTGTGGCACATCCACCTGGAATTCATTTGCAGTGGTGGCAAGAGGCTCTGGTGGGCCCATACTCTTCCCGTCTTTCTGATATATATATATTGATATATATATATATATAGTTTAGGTTAGATGTGAATACTTATGCCATTTACATAAGAGACTTGAACATCCTAGGTTTTGGTATTCCTGGCAGTCCTGGGTCTAGTCCTTCTTAGACCCAGGCATGGCAATTTTGGACAAATGTGACATTTCCTGGGGTACCTGTAGGTGTCAAGTGACACAGAATCAGGCACTGACCAGCTCCAGATGCCGCTCAGGCCATCAGGGCAGCAGGTGTGTGAGTCAGGAAGTGCGCTGGACAGGAAGAGTAGCCATGCATAGAAGGACACAACAGAGGAGGGGGCAGGGCAGGCCTCACAGAGCAGGCTCTGGGAGCTGACTCTTGAGAAAGGGAGACCCTCCAAGTCAAGGGAACTTTGGGAGTAGTTCAGCAGCATGGCTTTGAGGGAATATGGCACCTTGAGCCTTATGGGCTGGAGTGGGACATGCCTGGGGAAGATGGACTTATTCGTCAAGTAGCTACTGTTTTGCACAAGGCTCAAAGCTGGGGTAGTGAGGAGGTTGACCCATTGTCTATCCTATGGAGGCTGCATTTGTCAGGGCTGCATTCGTTACATAATTCATTGCACAATTCTTATTTAACTACACCTCTCATAAACACCACAGAGATGTGCTGGGTGTTTAAAGCACTGTAACAAGGAAAGCAACCCTCCTGTAGTGGTTTGGGAGGGCATCCTGGATTTGTATGTTGAAGTTGAACTTGGCTGGGGAAGGACCAAACAGCATTGTGCACGTTGAGGGAAGCCAGAGTGTCTGGGGTATAGTTGGCTAGGGAAGGACCATGTGCTGAGGAAAGCTAGGGGCAAAGGAGGTGGGGTGCGTGGTGAGAATGGGAACTGGATAGAAGCTAGATGAGGGTCGGGGGTTATTTTTATCCGAATAGGGTTGAGGATCCATTTCAGGGTTTTATTTATTTATTTATTTATTTATTTTAAAATAAATAAAGATGGCGCATGCCTTTAATTCTAGCACTCTGGAGGCTGAGGTAGGAGGATCACTGAGTTCAAGGCCAGCCTGAGACTACAGAGTGAGTTCCAGGTCAGCCTGGGCTACAGTGAGACCCCACCTCAAAAAAAAAAATAAATAAAGTTATTTGTACACTAGGGCTGCTGCAATTGCACACCAGATGTATGCACCACTTTTTGCATCTGGCTTTATGTGGGTACTGGGGAATTGGACCTGAGCCAGTAGGCTTTGCAAACAAGTACCTTTAACCACTGATGCATCTTCTCAGCCCTATTTAAGGGTTTAAGAAGAGGTGGAAATGGCAGGTTTTAAGTTTGGGAAAGGTCACTCTGACATGTCATCTATGTGAATGGCTTGTGGGGGTGTCTGGCAGATGAGAGGCATTTGTAAGGAAGTTGCTCCAGAGATCTGAATGAGTAAAGGTGGTAGCCCAGCTGCGGTTTTGAGCTATAGGTAGAGACCAGGAGGGTGACTTGGTTGGCTGGGGAGTAGAGAGTGCTAGAGGAGTGAGGCAAATTTGACTTGACTGTGTGGACCTTGGCCCCTGCCTCAGTGAGACTGGGAATGTCGGCATATGAGGACAGTGTGCCTGGCTAGGGGTTGAATTTACCCTCTGAATACCTATACACTTTTTTTTTTTGGTTTTCCAAGGTAGGCTCTCACTTTAGCTCAGGCTGGAATTCACTATGTAGTCTCAGGGTGGCCTCAAACTCGTGGCAATCCTCCTACCTCTGCTTCCCGAGTGCTGGGATTAAAGGTGTGCGCCACCACGCCGGCTTACACTTTTTTTTTTTTTTTTTTTTTTTTGAGGTAGGGTCTCCCTCTAGTCCAGGCTGACCTGGAATTCACTCTGTAGTCTCAAACTGGTCTTGAACTCATGGAGATCCTTTTATGTCTGCTTCCCAAGTTTTGGGATTAAAGGTATGTGCCACCATTCCTGGCCCTATGCACTCTTTAAGAAAAATTAGTTAACTGATTAATAGATGTGTATGTTTGGACATGCCAGGATTTCTTGCCTCTGCAAATGAATGGCAGACATATGTTCCACTTTGTATCCAGTTTTACATGAGTGCTGGGGAACTGAACCCCAGCTGGCAGGTTTTGCAAACGAGTACTGTTAACTGCTGAGCCCTCTCTCCAGCCCCACCGTATACTCCTAATGAGGCCCATTGGTAAACTTGTCTGGAGCATGCACTATGTATTCATTGATGGATGAATGACATACGTGTACTTCTTGGCTAAAGTAACATATACCTAACAAATGATTAAGACTAACATATGCTGGAGAGAGGGCTCAGTGTTAAAGGCACTTGCGTGACGTATCGTGAGACAAAAACTTAAGCAAAAATAAAAGTTCGTCTTTTTTCCCTCCAAACCCTTTTTGGGGGACTGCAGCTTTAGGCCATGGGAACCACCTTATTGAGTTTTAGGATGGGGATAGCCAGATGACTTGGATGTTGGAGAAAGGATACTCTTCAATCTAGGAACCCTCTGGTCCTTTCTGTCTCTTGGGCCCATGCAGGTCCTCACACATTCTTGTAGCCATGCGTGCTTGTTAAGTCAAGTCAGTGGTATGAGATTATATAGGTGTGTCCATCCTCCAAGAAGAGGTCTTCATCATATCTTACCAAGTGTGTGAGGGCGCAGTAAGCTAGAAGTTTGTGAGCCTGTGTGTTTACCCCACAGTACTGTTTGGCCAGGCTCACTCCATTATGGTCCACTGGGTGCCTGCCCTGAGGGTGGAAGGCTACACTTTGTAAGCTGGGTCTTCTGTGTGAAGCAGGTAGAATCTGTTCCTACAGCTGCACAATGTCCTCATCCGGCAGATGAATGGAGCCCATCCCAGCCGCTCTTCCTGCTTTCCTACAGACTGTCACAGGTGTGGACAGATGCACATGGCCTGTGCTCATCTTTGTAATCCAGGAGGACATTGTCACCCTCCCTCTGTCCCTGAATTCTCAGAGGCCAGCTCCATTACAGCCCACTCCATGAGGAGAGCCCAGGCAAGGAGCTGGTCTTCCACGAGTGTTTCCAAAATCTAGTCTTTCCACATGTGATCGCTGCTATTGAGGCATATGCCTTTAATCCCAGCACTTGGGAGGCAGAGGTAAGAGGATCTCCATGCGTTCGAGGCCACCCTGAGGTTATATAGTGAATTCCAGGTTAGCCTGGGCTAGAGTGAAACCCTGCCTTGCAAAAAAAGGGGTGGGGAGAGGCTTTGGACAAATGCCATAGCTGGCTGGTGATGGGCCCACTCTGTGGGCTAACTCGGAGTCAAACCAGGGCCAACACAGACAAGAGGATGCCTGGGGCTGGGGAAATGGCTTAGTGATTAAGGCGTTTGCCTGTGAAGCCTAAGGATGCTGGGTCGATTCCCCAGTACCCACGTAAGCCAGATGCACAAAGTAGTGCATGTGTCTGGAGTTTCTTTGCAGTGGCTGGAGGCCCTGGTGTACCCATTTTTTCTCTGCCTCTTTCTATCAGATAAATAAAACAAATAAAATATTTTTTAAAAAAAGGATGCCTGGAAATGAGATGGAGAAGCCCAAGTGAGATTTAAAGAAAAACCTGAAAAACAAAGCTTCGAAGCATTAGGATGTGTGGACTGAGACTGAAGTGATTCACCCAGGATACCAGTATTTAAAAATTGAACCTGCTTTAAGTTCACTGCCTCCATTTCCTTTGTGATCAGAGCAGGGAAGCTGGGAAAGTTGGCACTCAGGTTTGGTTTCTGACTCTGTTGATGCCCCCTTGCTTTATGACCTCAGCATTTCCCATTTTTGTTTGGGGCCATGGATTCATAGAAAACAAAAAGTGAGTTGTGTGGTTTAATCTGAGAGAACTCTTAGAAACATCCAGACAGGGCTTTGACAAGCCTTAGAAAGCAGGCTGGTGGGACAGTGAGTGCCACCTTTCTCGGTGATTCTGAAGATCACTGTAGTTTGGAAGTTTCTGTGTGTGTTATCCTTGCCCCTGTCCCTGCAAGGAGCTGTCTGGAAGGCAGTTTTAGTGGCACACACCGAGCAAGAGGACAGGCCTAAGAATTCTGGCCCCCTGATGCATAATAAATCTGATGCTAAAATTAGTGCCAGTCTCCTGAGACACAATTCTGGCTGAGACGATAAAGAAGTGTGTGCATGCTTGTGTGTATGTGCGTGTGCACGCACACGTGGATGTGTGTGTGTCCAGCTTGTCTCTCAGGATGTTGCTTTCTGTCAAATAGGTGACCAGGTCTCACAGTTGATTTGGTATGACAAACTTTTCCTGTGTTCCCTCCTAACTTCCCTCTCTCTTGTCATGGAGGTGTAGGAGTTGGTAGAGGGTGGATTCAGGGAAAATATTACAACTTATCTCTTCCGTTTGTGTAAATCTCTGTCACGTAGGTTGATGTTCTTTGAGACTCCTTCAGAATGTCTGACAATTGAGTCTTTTACCTTGGCGACGATGACGAGACATTACTCAACTTCCTCTATAGCATCTATTCTACGCTGGAAGGAGGGGCAAGACTTTTCTCCCTGGGGACTGTCTATGGAAGGGACTCAGTTGGATGGCCGTCTAACAACTTTAATAAGGAGGCATCTGGGTCCCTCAATGTGGGCAGCCTTCCTCCTGGTGGGGACAGTTCTGTTTGAAAAATAACAAGTTCACCTATAACTGCAAACGGCTGTGGTGGGAGTTGTATTTAATTTTAAATTGCCCATATCCAGCAACCCTCTTTTAGTTTTTAAACAATAAAATGTTTTTAATCTTCCTGCAGCTGTGTGCTCCGTGTGGGGGCCTGCCATTTTGGGGGGATGGTCTTGTGCATTCCCTCCCCACTTCCCTTCTTTTACCCTTCACTGAAGCACTATTCCAGCAGGAGTGGGATCCCCTCTGGTGAACTCTCCTGAGGGGTTGGGGAGTTTATAAGCACAGGGCCCCCGGGGTCAGTCAGAGGTGTCAGCCTCTCGGGCTGAAGTGCTTCCTTTTTGGGCAGAACCCCTTTAAAGAGTCCATAACTTTTCCTTCTCATGGCCCTTGATTTGTCTGTCATCATCAGAAATAGGTTTGGGGTTCCTGATCCATTATAGATGTGTTTGAGACAAATGCCAAGCCTAAAGCCACTTAACGAGCATGTGAAAATACATTTAGATACAAAGGAAAGAAAGGAAGAGAGCGAAAGGGAAAAGGAACTGTCCCTTGTAGATCTCCAAAAGCAGAAACAGAGTACAGAAACAGCAACATGTAGCACACAGTCTTAACCCTGGGACCTGGCTCCAGAGCCAGCTTGGAGGGGAGGATGTCAGAAGGGCCAAGGACACAGTGCCCTTCCCAGAAGTGCAGTCTCCGAGGTGCCTCTGCGCATTCTCAGAGCCAGTATGTCCCAGGCTCCCTGGGGAGTATGCCAGGCTGGTGGCACGGGCAAGGGGCATTCACATGGTACCCAGCTGGATTGTTTCTGTCCCGGAGACCCGTGCCTTAGAACTATAGCTTGTTCTGCGTTTGTAAGCTATCTTCAAAGGGATGGAGTGCCAACAAAAATATTCCACCTTCAGGCAGATGAAATGTGTTAGAGACCCGGCTCCCAGCAGGGATGCCTGTTGCGTTGACTCTCGGGAGGAGCCAAACCCAGGATGTATTTTCTTTTTTTCATTCTACAAAGGGACCTTCTGAGTTGAGCACTGGCCAAGTATCAGATTTTTTTTTCCATCCTTGTTCAGTTTTTTTTCCCCTTCTTTACTGTAAAAGTTGCCTGAGTTGGCCAGGCTGAGCCCTCCACCCTGCCTGGTTGTCCTGGTGACGCCTGGCTGCAGAGTTCTGAAGGTGGCCCTCACTCAGTTCAGCTGTCCTTGAGGCTCAGGCCTGGGCTTGTCTCCACCCCTTCTGACGTGTGTAGTGCAGCTGCTGGCCCAGAACCCGTGTGAACTGATAAGTCTCTCACTCCAAACAAAAAATAAACCTGGATGCTTTATGTATGTATTTGGAAGGTGCATATGTGTTTTTTTTTTCTCTTGACAAATTTGTTCCCTATAGCTGTGTAGTCACAGCCTGCTCTGAAATCTGTAAATTTTATTTATTTACTTAATTCTTATTTGTTCAAGTGAGTAGGGTAAGTAGGAGGAGATGAAGTAGTGGATTTGACTGCCATCATATACAAAACCAATCTCATTCTGATTTTTTTTTTTTTTTTTGGATTTTTGAGGTAGGGTCTCACTCTGGTCCAGGCTGACCTGGAATTCACTATGTAGTCTCAGGGTGGTCTTGAACTCACGGCGATCCTCCTACCTCTGCCTCCTGAGTGCTGGGATTAAAGGCGTGCGCCACCACGCCCGGCTCATTCTGATTTTTTAAATATAGTTTTTAAATATCTGTCACCCTGTGATACATTGGATGTCACATTAAAATTTTTTTTTTAAATTTATTTGACAGAGAGGAAGGGGCAGATAGAGAGAATGGGTGCACCAGGGCCTCCTGCCACTGCAAATGAACTCCATATGCATCCACTTTGTGTATCTGGCTTACATGAGTCCCGAGGAATCGAACCTGGGTCTTATGGCTTTGCAGGCAAGAGCCTTAACTGCTAAGCCCTCATCTTGATTTCTTACAAAAGTTTTATTAAACTCTAAAGTCCTGTAAGAAGCACTAATTATGAAGAACATTTTTAAAAACTTGAACACTTGATATGTATGTATGGGTATGCCAGGGTCTCTTAGCACTTCAATAAACTCCAGATACATGTACCACTTTAAAAAAATTTTTTATTTTGTTTTATTTTGAGGCAGGGTCTTGCCCTTGCTCAGGCTGACCTGGAATTCACTATGTAGTCTCAGGGTGGCCTCGAACTCACGGCAATCCTCCTACCTCTGCCTCCTGAGTGCTAGGATTAAAGGCATGCGCCACCATGCCTGGCAACATGTACCACTTTTTGCATCCAGCTCTAAATGAGTGCTGAGAAGGTGAATCCTGGCTGGCAGGCACTTGCCAGGAAGTGCAAGCAACTGCTGAGCCATCTCTTCAGCCCATGAGGAAAGTTTTTAAGTTGATGGGATTCCTTTCTACTAGTGTAGTGGTATTTCCACCATGAAAATGAAAACTTGGGACTCAGTGATGTCATCTTCCTGCTGGAGGGGCTGACTTGCTCCCCAGTATTCCTTGTTAACTTCAGTCCAGTCAGAGAGGTCCAGTCTGCTGCTGGTGGTCAAAGAGAGATTCAGGTTGGCCCAAGGCATGCCCTATGCCCTCAGCCAGATGCCTTTGCCTATGTGTCTCTTGCCTAGGGAAGGTAAGTTGGCAGTCAAGTATGGAAATTAAGTCGCTCAGCTTGATCCTTTTCGAAATGACTGGTTCTTGAAGCCCTTTCTTCTTTGCAAGCTTCCTAGCTAGGAAGTCAGGGAAAAGATGTCTGTATAGATTGGCTTCAGTTACTCAGAAGTAGTTCTTTTCAATATCTGAAAACAAAAACAAAAAAAAAAAACCAAAAACCCTGCATCCCTCTGCTCAGACCTGCCTGTTCAGATAAGCAGGTCGCAGTGTGGTTGTTGAGCCCAGGGGCGAGGAGCTGGAGGGGCTGGGGCACGCCTGACTTTGCAGGTGAGCTAGCCCATTTAGAGTCTCCAGACTAAAGTTCAAGGGTGACCCATGCTTTTCCCTTCCTGGGAAGAAAGTTGTTTTTTTTTTTTTTTTTTCTTCTCCCCATGTCTTTCCGGGCTGCTTAGAGCAAATAGCAGCAACCTGGCAAAACCCAAACCAGCCCAACAAATAAATATCAGGGAAGCTTGCAGTGGGCAGGGACAAGGTTTGTTTTAGGACTGGTTTGCTTTGTTACATTTAGAAAAAAAAAATTTGCAAGCGGGGGGGTGGGGGTGGGAAGGAGAAAATGAGAATGGCCATGCCAGGGTCTCTAACCACTGCAAACGATCTCCACATTCATGCGTCACTTTGTGCAGCTGGCTTTATGTGAATACTTGGGAATCGAACCCTAGTTGTTAGGCTTTGCAGGCAAATGCCTTCACTGAGCCCTCTCTCCAGCCCCTGCTTTGGTACATTTTTACATTAAACCATTATCTGTTTCTCCTGGTACTGAGGTGGGGGTGGGGAAGAAGGAAGAAAGGAGGGGAAAAATCTATAGGTGGTAATGGTGGGCTCTTTCTAGCAGTATGCAGAACTGTGTGGTATTAGCAGTTTTCAAATAAAGTTGATGGGAGCCATGGGCACCCCCTCTTACATCAGGGAGGCATTTGTGTGTAGCTGTTTGAAATTCTGTGGTCTAGGACTGGCTTAAAAGCAGTCACAGGAACATTTCCCCAAAGAGGTATTCCTGTGTACTACCATGGCCCTGGAATCCTGTTGAAACAGCAAGTGTCTCTATATTTTTAGAAATGTCTTTTCTCTTTGCCTGTCTCTCAGCAAAGGCTCTGAGCACTGTTTGCCATGTACTTCTGATTTCCTGAACAGGTATTTGGGTGTGTGAAGGGTTTTGTTTAAAAAAAATGAAATCGGTTGGATCTTCTTGTTTCATACATCAGTATCTTTTATCCAGCATGGGTGGAGTGGGAGGGGACCCCAACTATTTTATATCCCTACCTATCTCTGATGAGGGCAAGCGAAGGGTCATGCTGTTCAGATTAGCTATCCTGCTGGGTCCTTGCTTGCATGAACTCTTCTTTGTTCTTCTTGTCGCCTTCCTTTTACTGATACCCAACTCCTTACCCCATTCCTAGGACTTTGACCGAAATACTTTCATGTGGGTCAATGGGTTTACCAGCTGTAGCTGCAGTTGACTTTTGGCATTTGTGGAACTAACTTAAAAAATAGCTTTTTAATGTTCAGACTGAACACACATTTGAAGTGTTTTGGATGGGCAAACTTTAAAGGTAGTGTGTGGGAGTTTGTTTATTTATTTATGAATGAACTTGGGTCTCTCAGAAGTTGTGTGGCCTTGCATTTTCCTCGAGGGTCCTAATAAGAACTGCTGGTCTAAATCAGTGTCTCTGAGAATCATTGATTCTCTAATTGCTCATAAGCGGAGCCCTGGTTTCCCCCTCCTGCTGGGAGTTCTTTTCTTTTTTTTCTGCTCTTCCGTGAGGAGTTGTACAGATTTCTGGAGTGTTTAAGAGGTAGCCAATAAAAGAGCTTGGTGTGCTACCGTTGCTACTAATTGTACTTCTCAGAGGCGACCACATCACCAGCATCCGGACTCCATAAACAAGGGGCTGCCAGGCCGCTGCTGACCTTTCTTGCCTAGAACTGCCGGGCCCAAGGTCGCTGGTGTGATGAACATGTTTCCCAGCCCTCTGTGGGCCTCAACTTAATTTGTTCCTTTCCTAAGGCAGAGTGACCTCCCAGTAAACTTACGTCTTCCTCTGGAAGAGAACAAACAAAGTGAAGCAAGGTGTGTGCTCCTGGAGGCCTGGCAGCAGGGGAGGGGCATCGGGTGCTTGTTAAAATGCCTGGGTTGGGTTAGGCTCGTGTGCGGTCCATGAGTTAAGACGGGAGGCCCAGAGAACAGGCAGACTGTACAGAGGGGAGACCACAGGAGCCTACAGAGAAATGATAGAGGTTTTGAAGCAATATTGGCGCTAGACGTTCAAAGGAAAGCATCCCCTTTGCTCTCCATGCATGGTCTTTAGCTCTGCCAGTCAGTGGTCTTCCAAACCAGCTTTCTTTTCCTGCTTAGCCTATATTACAAGACTCCACCTACCCGAGGGCCCCTTCAACCCAGGAGGGATTCTTGGCAGTGTCAGGGTGGAAGGTAGTGGCAGACGGAGAACTGCTCTGAACTGCTTCCTGGGTGATCAACTCTCAACCTTGGCAGAGCTACCCTGTATGTATGCTTTATCTGAACTTGGGACTCAAGTGATCTATTAGCTTCCTGTCCCATCCATAGTTTTTGCTCAGCCAGCTTTGTGGAGGAAAACGGGTGGAGAGCGTGCATGCATGCGTGCGAGTGCGGTGCTTCGCAGGCGAAGGACTGCCAGGGTGGCGCTCCTAACTTGCTTCCTCAGTCGCTGAGTGATTCTTGGTCTGTGTTGGTCCCTGTCCTGGTTGTCTGTCCCAATACCAAGCAGGAGCTGAGGCTGTGATTCTGTATGGAGGATTGGGGTGCCCTTCTGCCTCTCAGCTCTTAATGTGAGTGCTGGAAGGTTCCTTTCTTGCCTCTTTAGTCTTTTGCAACAATATGCAAAGCCCCCCAGTTCCTGGCCTTCTTTTTGCAATTAACCAGCAGACAGATTAGCTCCATGGGCTAGTGGTGGCTGAGTACGAGCACTTTTGCAGCAAGCAGGAGGATCAGAATTCGATCCCAGCACTTACCTAACAAGCTGGGCATGGTCACAGTGCTGATGGTTATAGTAGGCAGGAGGAGTGCTGGGGCTTACTGGTCAGTCTGTGTGTAAAGCTGAAAAGTGGTGACTTCCACATTCAGTGAGAGACCTTCTCGGGGAAATAAGGCAGAAAAATCATCAAGGAGGACACCAGCCTCTGCCTTTGGCCTTTGCACACATGGCTTACTTGTCTGTAGAAACACGTGTGTACTCACACACACACACACACACACACAACATATTATCCCCCAATTGACTCCATTACTGCTATGCTTGAGGGGAAGTGGATATTCTGTAGGTGATGAATGGAAGCAGGTGTACACTCACACCCAACCCATAGCAGGTCAGAGAGACCATCTACTGCCGTGAGGGAAGGATTGTAAGTAGTGCTTGGACCATCTTTTTATTTATTTGGGGGGCAGCAGGGTCGGAGGGAGGGTGGGAAGGAGAGGGAGAGAATGGGTGCACCAGGACCGCTTGTTCCCGCAAACAAACTCCAGACACATGTGCCACTTTGTGCATCTGGCTTTACATGGGTCCTGGGGAATCGAACTCAGGCTGTCAGGCTTTTAAGCAAGCACTTTTAACTACTAAGCCATCTCTCTAGACCCCTGGATAGATTTTTTGGGCCCATTCCTCCTCCTCTATTGCCTCTTTCTTTATGGGGTGATATTTGGAAGGATTGGCAGTGTGGCATGGTAGACAGAACTTTTTCTTTGGAGATAGTTCTGGGATTGAATTCTGGTTGTGAGACTTGGCTGTTACGTAACCCCTCTGACTCTCATGTGTGTCATCTCTCAAATAAGGATGGTAAGCCTTGCCTGGTGGCTTATGGGAAATAACATGGTGTTCTAGAGAGCACCTAGCATGATGTCTGGCACCCAGCAGGTGCTGAGCCTGTCTGGATTTGAGGGACAGGGAAGAGGCTGTGCTGTCACCAAACTTTCACCCAGTCAACATGTTTGCTGATTTGGGCTGGGAAGCCAGTGTGCCCTCCAGGCTTCCGGCCCTGGAGGGTTAGCTGTGCCCTCCTCTCTTCTCTGTCTCCACTCTGCAAGAACCCCCTCTGCCCCTAGTCTTTGTGGAATGGAGGGTTGGCCTCAGAGTCCCAGCTTCTCCTGGGTCTCTCACCTTGTCTTGTCCCATCTCCAAGCTGCATTCCTCAGAACTGGAACCCAAGGGCTTCTACCTCTAATCAGTAGCCCCTCAGCTCTTAACTGAGGGTAGAGCCTGGTTCACATTGCAACTGATTTCAGTTGGTGGCATTTATGATGGCTGCTTGGCTTGGTAAGGTGGGGGAGGATGTGATAGAAGGAACAGAGGCTGTGGGAAGATGGTGTGTGTTAATGTTTAATGACTCCAGCACTCTAGTCCAGGGTTCTCAACCTTGGCACTGTTGACATTTGGTGTCAGATAATCCTTTGTGTGTGTGTGGGGGGGAGAAGGGTATAGGAGACCCATTGAGGTTCATGTTGTCGTATGTTTAGCAACATCTGTGGTCACTACCTTGTAGATGCCAATGGCAGTTCCCACCCACCTTCATGTAACACTAGTAGTGACTTTGGGGGGTGGGCAGAGTGTCCAGTTGAGAATCAACCATCCATCCCCTAAGCGGCTTCTGTTGGAGTGGGTTCCAAGGTTCTGTTCTGCATGGATTAGAACTTGGACAATGAAATATCCATGGAATTCAAGAGCAGGAAGGTGCCTGGAAACACACCTGGTTCCCTCAGGTGAAGGGGTGAGTTCTCTGGGTTGGATGTCACTCACAGCCCTGTTGTTGGTTAAGGGCAGAGGAGGCATGGTGAAGAGGGAAGTCATGTACTGTAACCCCACCCCCAACATCTCTGTGGAGTCTTTCAGGGCAGGAACTTCTTTTAAGAGCGGGTGGTTGCCATAGGCTGTGGTCATACTCTGTTTAGACCTCCAAGACTCCAGGTCTTGGAATGTGTGTCTTTCTCACAGGCAAATTCCTCACTTGGAGGAACTGGTCTTTCTTCATACGCTGAATAGACTTCTATTCAAATGAATTCATTAAAAATACAAATAAAAAGTTTTGCTTGCCAAGACTACCACTCTCTTTTCTCTGTTCCTTCCCTCTGTTGCCTTTCAGATGGCTCTTGGAGGAGCTGTCTTGGTTGGCCAGGGATTTTCCTTGGGTTTGATTAAAGGTAAATTAACCAGTGGAAGCTGAACTTATAAAAAAGTCAGTCGTGTGCCATGAAATCCATCACTTGCTTCCCAGCCGGGAGAGGAGGGCCATGGGATCCCTATCAGTGATGTTAGTTTCGGTTCCAGTGACCTGGCCCACCATGCTGGGCTCTTGTTCTCTAGCTTCCAGTGAGCAGCTGAGCATCCTGCCCTGTGCATGTGCATGGTTTGGTGGGAAGTTCAGGGACAGGATAATACTGGTGTGTGTCAGCAGGTTGCCATTCTGGGTTTTAAATGTTGAACTTGGGGAAGCTGGATAGCCTCAAGGGCTACACGTGGAACAGTCATCCTTGTTCCCATTATTTTGCCTTTCTTTTATTTAGACATTTCAGTAGGATTTTTTTAATTTTTTTTTTTGCTTTTCTGAAGTAGGGTCTCGCTGTAGCTCAGGCTGACCTGGAATTCACTATGGAGTCTCAAGGTGGCCTCGAACTCAAGGCAGTCCTCCTTCTTCTGCCTCCCAAGTGCTAGGATTAAAGGCATGCGCCACCACGCCCGGCAAGATTTATGTTTTTTTTTTTAAATATGTATTTACTAGAGAGAGACAGGGAAAGAGAGAGAGAGGGAAAGAGAGAGAGAGAGAGAGAGAGAGAGAATGAGAGAATAGGTGCACCAGGACTTCCAGCCACTGCAAACAAACTCTAGACACATGCACTACCCTGTGTGTGACTGGCTTACATGGGTACTGGGGATTCAAACCTGGGTCTTTAGGCTTCACAGGCAAGTGCCTTAACCACTAAGCCATCTCCTCAGGTTTGTGTGTGTGTGTTGTAAATTATTTATTTGCAAGTAGAGCGGGGAGAGGGACAGAGGGAATTGGCACACTAGGGCCTCTTGCCACTGCAATTGAATTCCAGATGCATGTGCCACTTTGTGCATCTAGTTTTACATGAATACTAGGAGATTGAACCCAGGCTGTCAGGCTTTGCAAGCAAGTGCCTTAACATGCTAAGCCACCTCTCCAACATTGTGTATTGCTATTTTAGCCTAGGTTGACCTGGAACTTACTGTAGAGCCAGACCGGCCTTGACCTCAGGTAGATCAGCCTCCGAAGTGCTAGGATTAAAGGTGTGAGCCACCCCCCGCCCAGATATTTCTTTTACTTAGAATAAAAGATGTCTCATCTTGCTGGAGCAGGTGTGTGGAGTCTTGGCCTCAGAGTGGCAGAGTGGCCTTGTAGTTGGGAGCACAGGCTCAGGAACCAGGTGACTCAGTTATAAGATGGAATGCTGGGCCCAGTGCTTAATCTTTCTGGGCCTCAGTTTTCTGTAGAATATATAAAATAGGGGTGAGGGTAACAGTACCTGCTTCAGGGGTTGTGAGGAGTTAGTTCTTGGAAGCTAAGGGCTGGGCCTGGCAGCAGGTAAGGAAGTTACGGTGTTATGTTTTCATTCGTGACATTTTTCTGTGGTGGATTGATTAGCTGTGCAACTGAGGTTTTATGACAATGGTTCTTAGACTTTGCTGTGTAGAAAATCTCCCAGCCCCTTCCCTGGGTGTGTTGAAATCAGTCATTGCGTGGGGCCTAGGTTTCACTGATGCATGGGGTCTGTAGATGACTTAGTGTCCCCTTAATAGCAGCATGTTCTACAAATGAGGTGCCCTGTGTCATTTGCCACTTTTGGTTACCTGAACAATGGCTCTGCTCATCCTGGGCTCTGGTTTGGGACTTGGGTTGTATGTCAAGTGCAGGTGGCTGCAAGCTGCTGATCCGTACCCTGGGTCAGCTTCTGAATGCATCCTGAAAGTGGACTGGGGACGTCACCAGGTGAGGGGGGACTTGCCTCCTGTGGCTCAAGGAGCTTCCCTGTCCTGCTTCTTGCCGAGCCCCACACCCGGTTCCCACTTTGCCAGTGAAGCCGCGGGCCTGTTTTTCAGGTTGTGTGTTTTAGTGGGTGACTGGAATGCATGCATGCAAAAGAAAACATCACAATGTTTGGGGAGTGTTTTAGGAAAATAGCAAGGAGCAGATTGCCAAGACTCGAGTCTATGGTTCTTTTTCTTTCCTTTTTGCTGTGTACATGAGCCATCAGCATCTTGGAGGCTTCTGCAGTACGGCTTGGCTTTTCTTACCCCAACTGTTCTTTCTTACAGTGGAGAGGATACAATTCAGCACCAATAATACTGAGCAATAAATAACCCGGAGAAGATGAATAGCCTTGTGTGGTGGTAAATTAAAGTTGATTTATTGCACATAATATATACAGGTGCTCCTAATGTAATTAAGCAGTGAGGCTTTTAATGCTGCAGAATCGGAAAGAAGACCTAAGAAAATTGGGTCTTAATAAGGCTTATTGAAATAGCAGCTAAACACTCTGCTTAGTACTATTAGAGGATGCTGAACGATGGATCTGTTCCACTGCCGCTCCCTGTGTGGGGAGTGACCCACCTGACCCCCGTCTCAGTGGGCCTGCACTGGAATGGGTTTTCCCACAGTGGGACTGGGTTTTATGGGGAGCTATCTCTGCATATCTGGTCTTGGACCTTTTGCAATCAGCCATCAAGTGGGCTGGCCATTGGACAGGATTTTGCCAAGTGCAGAGGGCGAGGGCTGTGGGATCAAGCCCCTGACCCTGGTAGCATCCCAGTCTAATGAACACGGCACAGGCAAGGATTGTTCATAGAGGACATCTAATGATTGAGCCCCATGCTGGCTTCCCCAAGCACTGTGCTGGAGATGGGGACACAGGGTTAGAAGCACAAAGTCCCCATATTAAGGGGGCCAGTAGGCCAGGTAGTGGGAGTCAGAGAGGCAAGTAGAGACTGTCGTCAGGGTAGAGATAGAATAGGGGAAAGGACGCTGGAGATGGCTGAATCAAATGCACTGGGAGCTGGGAAGGGCTTCCAAGCAAGACAGGACAGAGCAGGGGGCCAGTGGCCTGGGGGAAAGAATGGGGGTGGAGTTTGCACTTTAAGCCCAGGATATGGAGACTTTGCCTGGAGATGGTGGGATCATGGGTACAGTTGAACAAGGACAAGATGGAATTTGTTTTTTAAAACAAAAGCTCTGGGCAGCACTATGGTTGTTAGTTGACTTGAGGGGGACCAGGGCCTGCACAGGAACAGAGCGTAGTAAGCACGTGTTCAGTGTTAAGATCTCTGTGTGTCTCAGACCTAGTGACTCCAGTCTGGTCATTGTGTGCCTGGTGTAAGAGCCTCTCTGCGGTACTTGTTGAAGTGGAGGTGGAGGTTCCTTTATCCTGGGATCCTCAACTGTTGTAGTGTCGGGCTCTCTATAATCAGAACCAGGCTCCGGAGGATGCTGGAGTCTGTGGGCATGTGCCTTAACTGGAGAGGTCACTCCAAAGGGACAGGAGGAGGAGGAGCTGGTTTGGGGCCTCCTGTTAGTTACCTTAGCTCCGGAACAGACGTACTTGCCCTAGGTACCCCATTGTGAGAACCCACTGCTGCGACCAGACAGGTGAAGGGGAGGGCATTCTTCCCAGACCAAAGGGGTCAGAGTAAGAGCCTTTGCAGAAGTCTTCTACTGTGACACTGGGAACATGCAAAGAGCTCATGGCTTATGCTCAGTAAGGTTAAAAACAAAAGCCATCCTGCTTGGTCAGTGGCATTGAAGGCCTGTGGCCTTCAGAGCCACTTATGGGTAAATCCCAAGTCTGGTACCATAGGTAAGACTGAGGAGAGACCCTGGGGGCCTACTGCTAAAAGGACCCATCTTCCCAGAACACCTCTTGCTTCGTGCTTGGAGTTAGGAAGCCATTAGAGGTATGTAGCTTGCCATCCAGCCAGCCAGGCAGGAGCTCTCCCATCCTGGTGGTGGGAGGGCAGGGGGTTGTTGGGTGCTAAGAGCAATCATGGCACCTTCCCTTCTGCCACCAGCCCCATAGGCCAGAGCAGTGCCTGGCTGTGTCTTGCCATTAGTTGATGATTTGCTGAATTAGAAAAGGCTCAGGTATGTGGTTGGAATTTCCTCTGTGGATATAGAGCACATCCCCTAAATATATAATCAGGGCTTTTGTTTTTTCAACGAGCACGGTTCATTAGGTGTTGAAGATGGATGGGTGATGCGTGTTTACTTTTTCTGAGGCTGATTCAGGGAGATTGAAAAAGTTCTCATGTCACCTCTAAGTGTGCCTGTGTCTGTCTCTCTGTGGTTCTGGCTCTTCCTAGGGTTGAGAGATCTGAAGGAGATGGGGTTAGAGGCGGCCCTGCTGATGACCCTAAGGCAAACTTCCAGAGGTGGACTTGTTTATGTTTGACAGATAGAATGAATCCCAGACATGGGAGTATCCATCTCCAACCAGCAACAAATTGAATATTTGTGTGACCTTTTTCTTTTTCCGAGTGGAGAGGGAAGAGTGCCTGCTCCTCTTATCATCAATCTTGCCTCCTTGTTTGCTCAGAGCTGCGCTTTAGCTGGTGCCCGCCGAGCATCTGCCTTGGATCCTGCAGTGCTGGCAGGTGGGAGGGGCAGCACCTCTGGGGTCGTGGCCCATGAGCAAGTGGAGAGTGGCCTGCCCTATTGGTAGGGGTGGTGGGAGAAGGAGTTGACTGTGCCGGCTGAACTGACTGTGTTATCAACTTGGTAGAGGGTGTGTGAAAAAGTGCATCCGTGGTCCAGGAGTTACTAGGTACCACCCCAGGGCACTTCCCTGCTAGAGGCCCTGTGTAGCTCTACCCTCCTCCTCTGACCTCTTGCACACACCCTCCTAGACAGTCATCTCTCCTTTGAGCCATCGTGCCACAGCCACAAGTCAGTTGATCCCTTCTTTGTGCTCCCAAAGGACTTGACAACTTGACTAACAAGGAGGCATCTGTTAGTTGTTTCTTCATTCATTATTCATGCAGCTCATGGTAATTAGCATTTAGAAATGTGGTTTCTGGGGGGAATTGAGTTGTGCTCATTCATTGAACAAACATTTGTGGGTCCCCTGCCCTGGGCTGGGTATAGGGTGTGCTCTAGGGCCTCTGAGCTGGGGGCAGAGTCTCTATGGCTTTTGGGTATGCAGTCTTCATGCAAAGGCACGTGATGAGGGGTAGGTGCTAACTCAATAGGTGAAGGATGTGGAAGGTGTTATGGGACCTTGGAGAGGGAGTCAGTGTTGAGGAGGGCTTCCTTTGATAGGAAGGTTGACCTGGGCCTTAAACAATAAGTAGGAAAGATTTGGGGTAGAATAGAGGGAGAGTGCTCATTCTCAAGGGCAAGCAGGATTCTGGGGTGCTACTCCTCATGATGGGTAGTCCAGAGGAGCAGAGTGACTTCTTATACCCTCCCCCTTCCTTCCCTACCATCTATCTTCTGGGAGAATAGATGTAACCTTCTGTCTAGCTTCTGATGGCCCCACCCCTCTGCTTGCTGGGGAGATGGTTTACAGTTGGCAAGGAGGGGCTGCGAAGGGTGCTGGTGAGTCCGCATGGCACGCTGCAAAACATAACAGGCATCAAAGCCTAGGGCAGAGAAAAATGAATCGCGTGTGTCGCAGCCACAGAGTGAGCGTCTCCAGAGCTTCGAAACCACTTGCTGGAGTTTCACCAAGAAGTTCCTCAGTTCTGAGATCTTTTTTGTTTTTTTCCTCTTCCTTTTACAAGTGGGGTGGGTTGAGAGGGGTCACCCAGAGAAGCAGGCCGAGGTGGTATTCAGGTGGTGTGTACTGCACTGTGCTGCGTCTCCCGGGTTCGCAAACTTCATTTTCCTTTGTTCTAGCCAGTGTTTTATTACTGATAGAAATCGCTGAGGGGCTTGGAGGGAGAGAGGAAAAGGTTTCTGTATAAACAGCTGTCTTGCTGATTGAATCTACAAAGTGGATTTTATAGCTAAAGTATTTGTTCTTGGTTTAAAATGCCAAAACAGCGCCGTCATTTCCTCGACGAACACAAGGGTCTTTTGAGACGGTGGGGCCTTCTCCTCCCATGGCAAACCTTTGTTGGGGGGAAGTGGAGGAAGGAATTCCAAAGAACTTTCTTTGAACCAGTCGTTTCTAAAATAATCTCATGCTCAGTGGAGAAAATGTTTCTTTTTACAAAGTTTGAGTTTCTGGTTCATGCAACATTCCTCTTGTTTGCTCTATTCCATTCTGGTTTAAAAAAAAAATCATAATCTCTGGTCATCACAGCTGACTACCTGCTTAATGTTTGCGTGTAGATATTTCATTTTCTTTTTTTATGCAAGATTTCATCATTGCATGATCTGAGATAGTTGGTTGCCTCTAGATGATTAATAAATTGAGATGGTTAATGGTGTGTGACTCAGAACATATATTTAAAAACAAGTTGGAATAGAAATAGGTCTTTTACAAAATTAATTTTTTTGTTAGGCTACTCTCTTGAGCCTTTTTGTTTGAAGCTAGCTTGCTTTGTGGTGTTCATATATGCCCAATTGCAATTAACATAAATTACTTTTAAATACCGGTTAGTTGCTGTGGAGAGAGGCCAGGGCTGTGGCTGCTTATGGAGAGTTAAGAGGCTTGGTCATTGTCTGGGTTTTTAATCTCACTGTAGATCAAATTCTGTTCCCTTGGAGGCGGGCAGATCGTGTCAAAGATTGCCTGCTTTGATGGTGAGGAGGAGGATTAAGGCTTCGCCCTGAGTACCAGGACATTTCTTTTACGAAGGAAGAATAGATAATCATAAAATACTTGTGTGTTTTAAAGCAAGTTATATTAAATGGGATGTGAATCCTGGGACAGAAAAAGGATATCAGTGGAAACACTGGTGAGATCCAAGTGAAGTCAAGAGCTTTGAGCCAATGTTAATTTCTTAGTATAATCACTGTTCCAGGGTTAGGAAAGATAGGAACATTAGGGGAAGCAGAGTAAAAGGCATGGGGGACTCCATAAACTACCTTTGCATTTCTTAAGTTATCTTCGTAATATTTTAAGATAATTCTTTCTTTCTCTTTTCACTTTTTCTTTTCACCTTTTCTTTTCTTTTCTTTTCTTTTTTCTTTCTTGAGGCAGGGTTTCATTCTTGCTTAGGCTGACCTGGAATTCACTCTATAACCCCAGGCTGGCCTTGAACTCACAGTGATCCTACCTCAGCTACCTGAGGGTTGTGATTATAAGCTTGAGTTATCAACACTGCTGTTTTAAGATATTTAAAAAAAATATATATTTATTTGTTTCAGAGAAAGACAAAGAGGCAGATAGAGAGAGAGATTGGGTGCACCAGGGCCTGTAGCCACTGCAGATAAACTCCAGACACATGCACCACCTTGTGCATCCAGCTTTACGTGGGTCCTGGGGAATTGAAGCTGGGTACTTTGGCTTTGCTGGCAAGTACCTTAATCGCTAAGGCATGCCTCCAGCCCAGTTTTTAAGAAAGGTAGGTATGTTTGTGGTACTCCTTTTGGTTTGGTTGATTATACTTGGTTCACATGGATTCAACATGATGGACTTCTGGCGTGGGCTGGTAGTTCCATTGCTGTTGTGGAGTTTGGAAAAATACAGCATGAGGAGATCCAGGAGTTCACAAGTACCCTTGATTCCATAGCCTCCCTGGCCTCATGCTTTCCCTCTGGAAACTGCTAGCCAACTATTTCCTTCTAATTCCATTGGCATTTGTTGCCCAAGACCCAGACTAGCATCTGGTTCTCTTACAAGGAATTGATAATTGCATTAAAATTTTTTTAAATTTTTATTTATTTATTTACTTGACAGAGAAAGAAGGGGAGAGAGAGAGAGAGAGAGAGAGAGAGAGAGAGAGAGAGAGAGAATGGGCACGCCAGGGCCTCCAGCCACTGCAAACGAACTCGAGACACATGCACCACCTTGTGCATCTGGCTAACGTGGGTCCTGGGGAATTGAACCTGGGTCCTTTGGTTATGCAGGCAAACACCTTAACTGCTAAGCCATCCCTCTAGCCCAATTGCATTTTTAAAATACTGTCTTGGTCATTTTCATTCTACATGTATAAAGTTTTACTCTAGAAGCCACATTGGAAGCTTCCTGAGTGTTAAATTTCGTCTTTTTTTTTCTTTCTGCTTAAAGAGTGTTTCCGTACTTCATAAATAGTGCATGGTCATAATTTAAAGAAATTAGTCGTTAGCGAGTTTATAGCATTGTGGGGAAGGTGCCTCAGGGCTATTCCCACTACCACCACTGTTGACAAACCAGAGAATGTGTCTCCATTTTTTTTTTTTTTTTGTCTGCCACAAATATATCATGATTCACAATTATGGGATCCTGTTACGTGTATCATTTACTGCTAAGCTTTCCGACAGTCAGCAGGGCACCTTTGCATGGCTCTGCTTATGGGGATTGCTTCTCTCTTTTTTGTGTGCCCTTAGGCTGACTAGCAGGTGCTAGGGGTATTAAAAACTTGCAGTAGGTAGGAATTCTTGTTGCTATTGTAATATTATGAGTGCAGGTGACTCAATCGGATTCATGTGTGCTCCAGTGAGGAATGAAGATGCAGGAGGATGCAAGGGGTGGCTTGCGATGCAGCGTTGTTGGGTGTGTGTGTGTGTGGGGGGGTTCATCCTTATTTCCAGAAAAACTGTGATCAGCTTCCTAGAGCAGATGGAGCATTAGGATCTTGGAGACAGACTTGGGGCACAAGAGAGGGTGGAAATGAAGCTCAAGATCACTTTACCCAGGTGGAGGCAGGGATATCAGCAAAGAGTTCAAGGTGATGACAGGAAGTCCGAGGCTGTCCCCAGCTAGTATGGATGAGTTAAACTACATATGTGGAATGACGGGGACAGAAGCACAACCTTTAGCCACCAGTTACCTTTAGGGCTTAGAGGGGAAAGCAGTAGCACAGGACATTTTGCTAGATGCTAGAGTGAGTTGAGCAGGAAGGAGCAGGAATTTGTTGGGAGAAGTGCACAGAGTGTTTGGAAGAAGAAACCCAAGTTAGTCAGCTTTCTGTCATTAGAACAAATTGAGCTTGAGAAAGTGGGGTTTTTTTTGGGGGGGGGTGAGGTAGCGCACCACAGTAAGAACGCATGGTGAAGTAAACTGCTCCTCTAATGGTCAGGCAGCAAGAGGATGGAGGGAGAGAGACTGGGGTCCTATTGTCCCCTTCTCAGGCATGCCTCCAATGACACAAAGGCCTTTCACTAGGCCCCACCTCTTACAGGTTCTATCACCTTCTAGTTGTGCTTCCCTGGTGCCTGCCTTTTAGCATGGGCCTTTGGGGTCAGTATAAGCCTGAACCACAGCAGACTCCAGGTCCACTGGTAATGCTCCACAGGAGAAGTTTGTCCAAGGCGCTTTGCAGCACGTTCAGGAAATGGTGTGTTCATGAGTGGGAAAAGTGTCAAGTCTCTAGTTTGTTTGATCCTAGAAGCTGTTGGAAGCCACCATTTCTTCTCTGGGGGAGGCAAAACAGTGTGGGTGTTCAGAAGTGGGGCCCTTGCTTATGAAGGAAAATGTCCCAGAAAGCATTATCGCTGTTGTTCCAACTCCAGTTGACTGTGTGGTATAAATTAACTCTGGCTTTGTGGTGTGACTAGCCACATTTCCCTTTTGGTTTTACATCTCTTGTTAGACTTGACTCAAGGGAAAAGGTGGCAGTTAGCATTGAGAGCCTGTAACCACTGAGTTTCTCGAGAGTGAGAGGTCCCAGTGGAAGAATGATGGAACCGAGAGGAGAAGAGTGGAACTTGAGTTAAATTTACTGTGTCACCCTACATACTCAGCATTGACACAGACAAACAGCATTTGGGGTAAGGTATGAATACCAGTCAGATGAACTCCCGCTTATTTGCCACGTGGCTTAGCTTAGTAGACTGTTTCCAGTAACCTTGCCCCTGGGTTTCATTCGGCTTGAATTATACTCTTACCTAAGAATACATGTTTGGATCATTCAGATCCATCTTTGGACAGGGTATGGTTATGCATGCCTGTCACCCCAGCATTTGGAAGGCTGAGGCAAGCAGGATTGGAAGTTCCAGGCTAGCCTGAGTAGATTGATGCTTGTGGCATCCCTTTATGTATAACAAACATGTAACCCTGGCTCTGTGTTTTCAGTGCTCTCCAGTATTCATTGAATAAATAAGCCACTGGTTAAGGTTTTGGGCTCACTCGAAAAGCAGTGCCAAATGCACAAAGTGGCTCATGCATCTGGAGTTTGTGTGCAGTGGCTAGAGGCTCTGGCATGCCCACTTCATTTATTCATTCATTCATTCATTCATTCACTCTCTCTCTCTCTGCTTGCAAATAAAAAATAATATAAAAAACACCACAGAGCCACTCTGAATATCCTCTTATACATCTCCATGTGTGTCTGCATGCACAGGAGTTTATTAAGTTCTATATCTAATGGTGGAATTGCTGCATCACGGTTTTATGTGCAACTTGGAGATGACTGGAAGCTATTCCAGTGACATCCTGAGCAGGAGGTTGCATTTTCACTGCTTCACTTCCCCATTAGTCCTTGAATGATCACATTTGTACATTTTTTGCCCATCTTATGCAATCCAAATTGTGGCTCTAATTTGCATTTGGTGAATCACTAATGAGATTGAACATCATGCTTGTTTTTTTTTTTTTCTTCCAGGAAAGAAGTCTAGACACTAAAAGCACTCTTGGTAGGGTGTGTCCTTCTTACCTATGCTGCCTCCTTGCCTTGGGACCAAAGCAGATGTTTGTTTTTTTTTCCTCCTCTCCAGTCCCATGAGAATTCCAGAGTATGCCTTAGCTTGGGCTCTGGTGGTGTGTTGGGGGGAACCTTGCTGATGCCTGCTTCTGCTGTTGACCCCTCATTTGATTAAAAGCCCACGGATGACAGCAAGCTAGCTTCTGCTCCTTCCCTCCTTGTTTGATGGGCTCATGTTGTCCCTTTTAGTGTAAATAGGCAAATAAATGAGGGTTCAGGCAGAGTCCCTGGGGTTGGGTGACAGCAGATCTTGGCAGAGGGAGGAGGCACTGGGGACAGCCCCAGGCAGACATCAACCCCTGAGTGGTGTGTGGCTGACTGTCAGGTGAGGAGGGTTAGGAAGGAGAGAAAGAGAGAAAGGATGGAAGGAAGGAGGGACCAGACTAGGGCAGGGAGTAGGGGTGCGCAGAGAGCTGGGGAAAAGGCCAGACACAGGATATATCCCTGTGGGTGTCCTGGGGTGGATTCCAAGTCTGAGTAGGGACTAGCTGGCCTGGGAGAATCCTGCAGACTGAGGCATTGGGGGAGGACAGTCTTGTTTTACTCCATGTTCAGTTGAGTGCTTTCATGTGAAAATAGACCTTTTGATGTGCTGGAAACTGAGAAGGAAAATCTGCTTTAACACCTGGCAAAGGAAAGCTGCCTCTGGGAAAAGAAAATGTTCTGTGAGGACAGAATGGAGCTGCACACTCAGCATGGGCAGGGGTGGTGGTGCTAGTAACCCCACTAGGAGGATCAGGACAAAATACAGGCTCCAAGCCCCGCGTGACTATATGTTTGGAAACACAGCATGAGAGGGGCAGTGTCACAGGCCAGCACTGTATTTGTGGTAGGACTATCCCTACATAAACATCACCTGTGCTTATGGACAAGGGCTAGGTGGAACCAGGACAAATAATAATTCCAGATATTATTTGTATGGTAGGGTTAGTGGATGTTTAAAAACTCCTGTAATTACTATCATACAAGAAAAAGCCTTTCCTCAAACAAGCCTGAGCTACCCAGCATTGCATTAGACCACCATGCCAGGTGGTACACTGGTCCTGTTAGGCCGGGGTGCTTGGATGAAGAGGATTCTAGTCCTTGCCCTGTAGATGCTCATGCAATACTGTGGGTTCCTAAAACATAAACATCTGTAGAATCATGGGCTTCTAAGGGCAGTGGACCCCCATTTAAACTGCCCTCGGAGGACTGTGTGTGTGTGTAGAGAATGTTCATCCAAAGGGGAGAGGCTAGGAAGGGGCCATAGCAAGGGATAGACAATGGTCGGAGCATTAACCCAGAACTCTGACCCCAGCACTGATCTGGAAAGTGGTTAAAATGGTTTTGGTTGGTCCCCTTGAACACAGGATGAAACCTCGCAATGCTCTTCTAGGGGAAACGGTGAGCTATGGCTGCAAGAAGCTTTCCCTAGGAGGGTTTTGCATCGCAGGGTGACAAGTGTGTGTTGACCACCTACTATGTGGAAGGTGTTTTGGAAACAGGAGCAGCTGGGTCTTGGTCCTCCACGGAGCTCACCATGTCAGTGGGGGAGGCAGGCGGGGAGGAGGCAGTCACAGATGGAAGGATGTGGTTAGGAAGTAGACTAAGGTTTCTCAAATGATAGGCAGCCTAGCCTCTGGGAAAAGGCTAGGATATGTGTGAGCCTGCAGAACCCCCTATTGGAGCTCAGCTAGGGACCTTGTGTCGGACTCAGCCCCTGTGGGGTTTCAAGAAGGCAGCTTATTGGCTGCTGTGGGCAAGCTGGCTGTCCAGGCCTCAGAGAAGGCCAGGTGCCCCTGGAGTCTATGTCGGTGTTGGCGAGGGCAAGAGAGGAACTGGTTCCCCAGTCTTCCCTTTAGCAGTGTGCATTCACTGGGAGCTGGTTGAGCATTCCTCTTCCAAACAGACAGCTTTCAGGAAGAGTTAATGTAAGAGTTAATCTTCTGGGAAAAGAATCGGCCTTGATGCCAAAGGGGCTTTTGCAGCCAGGGTCAGAGATGTGGCCAGTATAGTCAAACAAAACACACGTTCAATGTCGTATGTTACGGTTGATGTGGTTTGGGGAGCTAGCTCCCCACCTGAGACAGTCGTCCTTCCTCATAGCGTGGAACTTAGAAGGGGGAAGGAAGCTAGACATAACGAGTCAAACAGAGCCTCATGATAGATACCCTTTGAGGTTAGGGTCCCATTGTATGGGAATCCAACATGCAGTTTGAAATTGGCTTGCTTGAGCTCAGAGCTGTAATTCCATGGAGACCAGGGTTACGGATGACGTTCCTTCCTTTCCACTGAGTTAGCTTTTCCTTTGCCCTCTTCTGGCTATATCACAGAGCACAGCCCACAAGGTAGTGTCAAAGGTCCTGTGTACACTGAACTGCCCCCATCTGCACCTGTGTATTTAAAGAGAATCGATGTTGCTGTACATGGTAGAGGCACTCTCGTATTCCTAGTCTGAGGCAGGAGGATCACTTGATTCTTGAAGTTCAAAAGTAGCCTGAGAGCCGGGTGTGGTGGCGCACGCCTTTAATCCCAGCACTCGGGAGGCAGAGGTAGGAGGATTGCTGAGAGTTCGAGGCCACCCTGAGACTACATAGTTAATTCCAGGTCAGCCGGGCCAGAGTGAGACCCTACCTTGAAAAAACCAAAAAAAAAAAAAAAAAAAAAAAAAAAGTAGCTTGAGCAGCATAGCTAGGCCCCATTTCATTAAAAAAAAAAAATGATGTGGTATTAATACTATGTTAAAATTCATTTTTTAAATTTTTGTATTTTTTTATGAGAGAGAGAATTGGCATGCCAGGGCCTCCAGCCACTGCAGTTGAACTCCAGACACATGCCATCTTGTGCACATGTGCGACCTTGCATGCTTGCGTCACCTTGTGTGTCTGGCTTATGTGGGATCTGGAGAATTGAACATGAGTCCTTAGGTGACACAGGCAAGCGCCTTAATCGCTAAGCCATCTCTCCAGCCCAAGATTTATTTTTTAAACGTTTTCCATGGTTTGACTTAAACATTGTTATTTTGTGGGTATGTATGTATGTATGTGTGTTCCTGGGTGTGTGGGTATGTGATTATGTACATGCATGTCTATTACTGTCCATTCTATATGTTATTAGTTTGAAGCAGGCTCTGTTACTGAACTTGAGGCTCACTGATTCAGCTAGACTAGTTAGCCAACAAATTCAGGCGCTCTTCCTGTCTCTGCCTCCCCAGCACTGGGATTATAGGTGCATGCTACAATGTCCAACATTTCACATGGGTGCTTGTGATCCAGACTCAGGTTCCTCATGCTTGTGTGACAAGCACTTTATCCACTGAGGTGTTTGTTGGACTCGTGCTGTGTAGCCCTAGGATATGACAGAGAATGAGACCCCCTGAATTGGAGAGACTTTCCCTCTTCCATTCGGGGTGGAGAATGGCCTCATCCCCACCTCCCTCCCAGAGGCTGAGAAGTGACCCTGAGCTCCAGGCTGCTGGATTTGGTCCTGCTGATTGCGTTTCAATGATGGACTTCCCTGTGCCTGGGTTTTTTGGGGCTTGGAGTTCGCTGTGTCTGTGAGGAGGTGTTTGTCCTGCCAGCTAATGAGAGTAAGAGATTCCTCTCAAGACCTGCTGGTTCCAAAGTCTGACTTGTCTGTACTGTCAGCACACACATGACTCTACAGTGGCCGAGTGACTTAACAGTCCCATGTAGCTCTTCATGCAGGTGTGGTTTTGCCCAGGGTCCTTTAGCCAGGGAGTCCCAGGACCTTTTTGAGACCACGGCATGGTGTCTGAGAAGGAAAAATTGCAATTTTTGTTAAATATATATTTTTTAATTTATTTATTTACAAGCAGAAAAGAGAGATTGAGAGACAGAGAGAGAGACAGAGAATGAGCATGCCAGGGCCTCCAGCCACTGCAAACAAACTCTAGATGCATGTGCCACTTTGTGTATCTGGCTTTACGTGGGTACTGGGGAATCAAACCTGGGTTGTTAGGCTGTGCAGGCAAGCGCCTTAACCATTTAGCTATCTCTCCTACCCGAAAATGCAGTTTGGAAGAACATTTTAAGCTTCTGGTGTTTGATTGTACGTTGGCTCCTCCAGTGCTTTGAAAATTCATATTACACCCCCCCTCCACCTCAGCCTCTGTTTCCCGAGATGCTACACATCCCCCTTAGGATGGTTTATTTTATGTCTGTCAGCCTGGTGCACCTTGTGGTGCCCACTTGTGTAGTGCAGCTTTTGACGTGGTGTTGGTGCGAAGGCCTTTCTGACTGGCTGCTTGCACATAAAGCTGGTCTCCCTCCATAGTGAGGGCAGAATTCATCAACTCCTTAAGAGCAGAGGCCTTCAGAGCTCAAACTGAGGCATGAGCATGGAAAGGGCCTTTGGGCTCTAGCCTAGGAACCCTCTCTGACTTTGTTTCCAGGCCGCTGGCCTACCCTACAGACTTCATAAACAAGGCTGCAGCATCAACTCTTAACTGGCCTGTTAAGAATTTCAGGCTTGCTGGCTCTCACAATTGCAAGTCAGTTTCTTAAAATCAATCAGTCAATCAATCAGCCGGTCTCTGTCTCACTCCTGTTGGTTTTGTTTCTCTGGAGAACCCTGACTAATAGCCCCCCATCAGAGCGGTTGCTTGTTTGCTCGTCTTTTTCTCTCTGTTGGACCATAAGCTTATGACAGCAGGGAGAGTGTCTGTCTTATACTCCGCTCTCTCACAAGCGCCTCCAGAGAGCTGTTGCCACAGAAGATGCTCAGTTAGTAGATGAAGAATGGATGAAGGCATCAGCGGTCCCTGACAGGTGCAGTGGGTTTTGCTTCTTTGTGGTCCAGCCAGCCTAACCGGAGTCCTGACTCTACCGTGTGTTAGTTGTTGGATTACAAGTTCCTCATTTGTAACAACAGGAGCCATCTCTGCCTCCCAGCTGGTTTGAAGGTGTAAATGAGATGGTGTGTCTGGCAGGGAGTGAGTGGTGGGGAGTAAACCAATCATGAGGGTACTACAGGTTGAATAGCCCTTATGCAAAATCTTCCTCACAGCACCAGAGATGGAAAACTCGGTTCTTCATCTTGTGTGGTGGCGCACAGGTCCCAGCATCACTAAAAGCACTGCCTTCAGATTACGTATCTAAGGTGTACATGAAACACCAATGAATTTTGTGTTTAGATTTTGGCCCTATCTCAAAGATAGCTCATTATTATGTTTTATATGCAAATAGTTCAAAATTAATCAGAAACCTGAAACATTTCTGGTCTAAACATTTTGGATAAAGGCTGCTACTCAGTCTAACAACTACCACTGCCACCATCAGCATTTTGCAAGGTTTCTTCAATGACACGTGAAATAGTAAACAGAACATTCCTAGGACATAATGGGTTATAAGAAGGACTAGTTCCTTTCCAAGTACGCTGCTTTCTCATAATGCGTGTCTTTAATGCCTCCTTAGGAAACTGATATTTAAAAATATTTTTTTTATTTATTTGAGAGAGAGTGGGAGAAAGATTGGGCATACCAGGGCCTCTAGCCACTGCAAATGAACTCCAGACACATGTGCCATCTTGTGTACCTGGTTTTATGTGTGTACTAGGGAATTGAACCTGAGTCCTTTGGCTTTGCCGGCAAACTACTTAACCACTAAGCAATCTCTTCAGCCCAGATTATTTTTTCTTTTGAGACAAAGTCTTGCTCTGTAGACTAAGCTGGCCTTGAACTTGTGGCAGTCCTCCTTCCCCAGCCTCCTGAGTGCTGGGATTACAGCTGTGTGCCACCATGTGCAGCTCAGTGAGGCAGTTTTAACTGCCTCATGCTAAGGATGAGGAAGGGAAAGCTTGGAGCTCTTCTCTGGCTTACCCAGAATTCACCGAGCATCTTTTCATTGTGTGCCTACTTAGTTCATAGTTGGGATTCAGACCCTTGGCGGCCAACACTGGTCCCCATTCTCTTTGCTCTGCAGCATGTGCTTTGGGAGGCGCGTGTGAGTTCTCCTTGGGGTCCTCCAACTCTGTCATTTCATCACCACCAGCTCTAGCTGCGTGTGGGTTGTGTGTACTTGCCCACAGCACTATAACCTCCTCTGGTTTTTCATTTCGTCACTTGCTTTTACCTGAAGCATGTCACTCACTCGCTGTTGTAGTTACCGTCTCATTCGGGATAAAGCACCTGACCAAAGCAGCTGATGGGAGGAAAGGTTTATATTTTTATTTTACTATTATTTTTTAAAGATTTGCAACTTTTTAAAATTATTCATTTATTTGCAAGCAGAGAGAAATAGAAGAGTCACAGAATGGGCATGCCCAGGGCCTCTAGCCACTGCAAATGAACTCCAGATACATGTGCCACTTTGTGCATCTGGCTAGACCTAGGTACTGGAGGATCGAACCCGGGTAGTTAGGTTTTATAGGCAGGTGCCTTAACTGCTGAACAATCCCTCCAGCCCAAGTTTCATTTTGGCTTACAGTCTTCAGGGGAAGCTTCATGATGGCAGGGGACAACATGGCAGGAGCAGAAGCTGGACAGGACCTCTGCCACAGTAGGTAGAAAACAGGAGAGTGCACCTACTAATACTGGCAACCTAGGGTTACACTTAACCCCCTCCCCGAGAAACACCACCTCCAGCAAGACTCTACTTCCCAGTTTTCTACCAGCTGGCGTTCAAGCATTCAGAACACATGATCCTAACCACCACACCTACTTTAATGAAAATGCAATTGTCAGGAGGTGATTATTACAGCCATGTAACTGATAAAAAACAAGAGCTTCAGTTGTTAGAGCTGATGGAAGAAGGCAGTTCTTTGGAGGGCTGAATCTCCCTAAATCTTCAGGCGGTATGAAGTGGGTGTCATTGGATGTGGGGTGAGTGGCCGGGGAGAGAAGACCAACTCCAAGGATTGACCGGGTGAAGATGGGCTTCCTGGGGGATACTGTGGACTGTGCTGCAGCTGTGCCCTGGGGCTTCTTAGACTTTCTCCTTGTCTGCTTTCTTCTTTTCTAAGGTAGGGTCTCACTGCAGCTGAGGGTAACCTGGAAGTCACTCTGTAGTTCTAGGCTGGCCTTGAACTCATAGCGATCCTCCTATCTCTGCCCCCCAAGTCCTGGGATTAAAGGTGTGCGCCACTGAAGGAGGATTCCTGTCTTTTGTGATAAGGTTACACAACCTACCTCAAGCCCCACTCCTGCCCCTTCTTCCAGCCCTGAGGGGCTTTTCTGAGACTAGCTTCTGAGGAAGGCACAGGCCCCCAGTTCAGCTTGGCCCTTGAGGCTAACCCTTTGTCCTGGTGGGTTTTGGTGTCCTTCATTGAAGGTTCCAGGAAGGGGAGATTGCAGTGATGAGAGGGGCCTAGGGCAGTGTCAGGGAAACTGGCCCCTGGAGTTGAGTTGCTTGCCCAAGGTCATCCACCTGCCTCCTGGCAGGTCTCGTAGGTGAGGCTGCCTACATTGTCCTCGGCTGTGAGCCCACGAGTACCTGCAGGCTGGATGTCGTCTTCCTGCGAATGGCAGCCAGGTTTTCCTTGGACTGAGAAAGCCTTTGAAAAGAAATGTTAATATTCTTTAATAAGTCAGCTACACTGCTGAGACCTCGAAGGTAAGCCATTCTGTAGATCCTCTGTTCTCCTGGGTGGAACCATCACAGGGAGTTTTAGCTTCATGTTTGGGGCCAAGGAACTTTACAGTGCTTCTGTCATACCCGTGGGATGGAAGCTGGCTTCAGATCAGGTTCCTCTTATTCCTTGCATCGTACCCCCTGGTGCCAGTTTCATTCTGAAATTGCTTTGGGCTTTCTGACAGCTCGTATTCCCCCTCTGCTACCAGTCAGCTTCCAGAATGGGTTTGCAGACTAAGTGGCTTTAAACCTCTGTCGGCCTCTTGTTATATATCCCTACTGCGGTGAAAAGTGTCTAATAAAACATGAATATATGTAGGGGGTTTGTACATTTACACCCATTGTGTCTGCGTCTGAGGTTGAAAGAAAAGTACGTGCTATGATTATTAGGAAGTGTCTGCATAACTAAGCTTGTATTCCATCTTTGTGACTTGGTCGTCCTTGAGGGGAACTCCCGATGGTCATGTGGCAGTTCTCTGAGCAGTTGGGGAAGAGGAAGTCGGGGGTCCTGTTTGAGGGTCTCCATGGATGACAGCTGGGATGGAGTACAGAAAAGTCACAACTTGTGGCCGGAGGGTTCTTAAGGTCCCAGTGAAGGGCTGTTAGTAATTAGTGGGTTGAGAAGAGCCTGGGCCTGCAGTGAGGCATGGGCCAGGTCTGGTGCTGTTCACTGGACCTCAGCCTGGTTGATAGTGATGATGGGGGCACAAGGAGCAGGGAGCGGGAAGGCTTTGGGCTTTGCTGAGTGCATGAGCAATTGTGTCTGTTCAGAACTGGTTGGCCTGGATGCTGCAGTCAAGAGGGTGAGCCATACCTTTCCTGGTGCTAGTTCCTTCCTCCTTGGTTCCCTGCTCATCTAGATCCGCCTCCTGCACCTGTGTCCCCAGGTGGGCGTCCTCTGAACTAAGCATCTTGGGACAGCAGCAGACAGGACAATGCAGAGCTCATGGAGAATGAGATCTCTGAATGTGTGTCCTCATGTATTTGAAGCCCATGGAAGAACTTGTCTTTAACTTCTGAGTAAAGAGGTAGGGTCACCCAGGTAATGTGCACCCCTGCTGTTACAGTCAGGTTTGCATTGCTGGCAGAAATCACCCGACTAAAAGCAGCTTGTGGGAAAAAAAGAGGTTTATTTTGGCTTACAGGCTTAAGGGGGAAGCTCCATGATGGCAGGAAAAACGATGGCATGAGCAGAGGGTGGACATCACCCTCTGGTCAACATAAGGTGGACAACAGCAACCAGAGAGTGTGCCAGACACTGGGCAAGGGGAAGCTAGCTATAATACCCATAAGCCCGCCCCCAACAATACTCTGCCTCCAGGAGGTGTTAATTCCCAAATTGCCATCAGCTGGGAACCTAGCATTCAGAATACTTAAACTTATGGGGGACACCTGAATCAAACCATCACCTTCCACCTGTGGCCCCCATAAACTTGATAACCATATATTATGTAAAATGCAGGGCTGGAGAGATGGCTTAGCGGTTAAGGTGTTTGCCTATGAAGCCTAAGGACCCCGGTTCGATTCTCCAGGTCTCACATAAGCCAGATGCACAAGGGGACACGCACATCTGGAGTTTGTTTGTGGTGGCTAGAGGCCCTGGCGTGCCCATTCTCACTCTCTCCCTCTCTCTCTTTCCTTCTCTTTATCTCTAATAAATAAATAAATAAATAAATAAAAATAAAATCTTTAAAAAAATACAATGCATTCATCCAACTTAAAAGTCCCCATATTTTTTATCAATCCTAATGATGTTTAAACAATCCCCATACTCCAAGGTCTTTTAACTGAGCCATAATACCAAAAATAATTCCCCCAAAACCCATAATGGCACAGAATAAACATTCACACTGCAAAGGATGGCATTGGGCAAAGCAAAGAAATATTCAACCAATACAAGATTTAAAACAACCAGGGCAAACGTCAAACTCTAATTCCAATCCAACTACTAGTCAGTGACAAATCCCTAAGTCTGATAATTCTAACCAGCAACAAGTCTCTGGAGTTCCAATTCCACCCCTCCAGCTAGGCTACTCACGGTCTTGGAAACTTCATCCAGGGCCGGCAACTCTCCTTGACAGCCGTCTCATAGTCCTGGCATCTCCACTGGTTCGCCACTGCAACCCACGGTCCATCCTCATGGCCCCATGGGATCTCCATGCAGGCATCCAGCAAACCTGCTTCACACTGCCCATGGCCATTTCCAAAACACAAGACCACATTGCAAACTCAATGACCCTCTCTTTCCTGCATTTGTTATACTCCATAATACCAGGTAGCGTGCCAATTTGATAATCTGGGGGGGGGGGAATAAATCAGACTTTGAAGAACAGGACACTCCTTCAGTATTCAGGCACCTTCAAAAGAGTCTGCATTCTTCCTGTTGCCCCAGTGCAGTTCAGCTGGCCCAATCTCAAAGGTTGTAATCTCTCAATTGCAGCTGAACGGGCAGAGTTCACCCAAAGATTTCATTTTTTCTGTGCCATATCCCTCTGCTCACACCAGTTCATTTCTACGCAAAGCAACCCTGCACAACTTCTCAGGACACAGGCATAACAGCAAACTTGTCACACAAACTGCTAGCCCAGTCCAAGTAAAGCTCTTTCTCACCCTCATAAGCCAAACCTCACAGTCCATGGTTCTTCCTCTTGAAAATCAGCTCCAAAAGGCCAAAGCCACAGTCAGGTGTCTAGCAGCAATCCCACTCCTCGGTACCACTTTACTGTTGCAGTCAGGTTCGCATTGCTGGCAGAAATCACCCGACTAAGAGCAGCTTGTGGGAAACAAGAGGTTTATTTTGGCTTATAGGCTCGAGGGGGAAGCTCCATGATGGCAGGAAAAACGATGGCATGAGCAGAAGGTGGACATCACTCTCTGATTAACATAAGGTGGACAACAGCAACAGGAGAGTGTGCCAAACACTGGCAAGGGGAAGCTGGCTATAATACCCATAAGCCCGCCCCCAACAATACTCTGCCTCCAGGAGGTGTTAATTCCCAAATTGCCATCAGCTGGGAACTTAACATTCAGAACATTTAAGTTTATGGGGGACACCTGAATTAAACCACCACACCTGCCTCTGTCGTTTGGATGCTGTGCAGGTGGAGTCTAGACAGGGAGGTAGCGAGCCTCTGTTAACATGGCACTGCTAAAAGCGAGCCTGGGTCCAGGTGGACTTCAAGTCCTTGTCTGTCTTTGTCTAGCAGGAGGCCCATGGGCACATTGTGTGTTCTCCTTTGGCCTTAGTTTTCTCTCTGGCTTAAAAGGAATACCAAAGTATTTTGACTAGAGTGGGGAATAGCTGCTGTGCAACATTGCTGTGAGGGTACAATGAGCCTGTGTGACACATGCCAAGTTCCCAAAGCATCCAGAACAAGTAGATGTTCAACACTTGGTGTCTTATGTTATGGTCTGCAGGACATGGGTGTGGCAGGCTCGTCCCACTGGTGGCTCGCCCTTGTGGGTTTTGCCATGGAGGCCAGTGATGGGTGTGACCTCTCAGCAGATTATGAAGGGGCACTGAATCTTGCTTGAACAGCTTGGGGACAGACACACTTCTTGGCCAGGAGCAAGTTTTCCCTGGATTTTCCAATCCCCTTTTTTGCAGAGAGTAATTGATGAAAGGAATTCCAGTAGCTCTATATGCGGGGACTGACTCACTGCTGTCTCAGGAGGCTTGGGAGGGAAGCTTCTGGGAGGGGGGACCCCAAGTGGTAAGAGTTGGCTCATAAACCTTTATTAGCCCTAGGGGGAGGTGTGAAGCTGAGGGAGAGAAGAAAGCCATGTGGTGTGTTTTTGTTTTTGCTTTTAGTTTTTCAAAAAAGAGTCTCACTTTAGTCCAGGTTGACCTGGAATTCACTATGTAGTCTCAGGCTGGCCTTGAATTTACAGTGATCCTCCTACCTAGTGCTGGGATTAAAGATGTGCACCACCATGCCCGGCCATTGTGGTGTTTTTGACACCTGTCTTTTCAGACAGCCACAAGCCATTCTTGCACTGATGGCTGCAAGAGCAGGGTTGTGCAACATACCTTCTGTTTCAGCCTTCCACCAGGGATGGGGCAGCCACTGGAGGGCTGCCCTGCTGTCCTGTAGAAGAACTTTATGGTTTATATATAGTTTCTTGGTGCCTGAAGGCAGGTTTGCAGGGAGGAAATTTCCTGAGGTCCCAAGCATGTGCGTGGTGGTGGAACAGACAGTAGTTTTCAAAGCATCCAGTGGAGGAAACCTGGTGTGGTGGCACCTGAGAGGCAACAGGGTGGGTGTGGACCCTTGATTCAAGGCCACGGCTTCCTGGGGAGTTGCCTGCAGAGAGATAAAGCACTGACTGGCAGGAGTTTCAAGGCTGGCTCAGGCGCCTGTAACCTTCAAAAGAGCAGACCGTGCAGTCTTCCTGTGTAAATCGACCCCAGAGGGAAACTGACCCTTTCATATTTCAGATCCTGTGTTTAAAGGAAAAAAGAAAATCTCCGACATTGCCTAAGCTGTTCTTTACTGGCATGGAAGACACCCTAACTTATAACTGGGCTTTCCTCTGTGCTCTTTGACTATGAAGGATTTCAGGATTTCATATCTCCAGGTGTGGATGGACCTCCCTGGGTCCCACCTTCCTCTAAGCATGTGGTCCCAGGGCACTTCTTTGTTCCAAGGAGAGTTAAAAGTTCCTCTTCAGTACTTTCCTTGGGTGAGGCCATTCCTTCTCAGGGTTGCAGTGAAGCTTGTGCACCTTTGGTCTCCTCTTGTGCCTGACACAAGTCCACACTTGTGCCCATCCACATCCAGGACAGGAAAGTAGCAATCCTGGGTCTGCTTTCACTCTCTGCCCAGCATCTTGTTACCACTACAAAAGACTTCCATTTTCTTCCTGATTTTGAATGGAAGACCTTTTGTGTATTTACTGCAAGAGTGATAAATGCTAGTCTGTGGAAAGCAGCTGCCCCAATGGCTGGGGGCAGCGTTTTTAACACCTGGTGGTTTGCATTTCAATATGGTGGATTAAATCAGTCCCCCCCCCACTCACTCACTCACAAATACACACACAAAATAAAAACAAAATCCTGCTCAAAACGGGCTTAGAGGGACACAAGAATAGGGGAGGCAGTAGCAGGCCTTGGAGCAGACAGGCTGCTTGCAGGTGTGAGAAGTTCTTGCCTGCAGGTGGGGACTGTTTGCTGTCACTTCCTGCCCCTGAGCAAGTTGATGGGCACCTTGCATGTATTGGGCAGAGTCTTATAGTGAGTGCAGAGGCAGATGAGCAGGTCAGGGAACCCTGGAGGCCCAAAGAACTAAGGAGACTAAGGACAGGTCAGGGCAACTTCCCAGGGGAGGCAGAGCCTGGCCTGGGTCCCACAACTGGGTATTGGTTTTGTAGATATTGTAGTTACCTTCTCCTTTCCTGACACATCACTTGACCAACAGGTGGGAGGAAAGGTGTTTATTTTGGCTTACAGTCTCAAGGGGAAGCTTCATGATGGCAGGGCATGACATGAGCTGGATATCACCTCTGCCACCGCAGGTGGGAAACAGCAGCAGGAGAGTGAGCCAACACACACTGGCAAGCTAGGGGCTAAGCAACGTCCACCCTTAGCAACACACCTCCTCCAGCAAGGCTCCATCTCCCAAATGTCTACCAGCTGGAGTTCAAGCATCAGAACGTAAGAGTTTATGGGGGAATAGTTGACTTAAACCACCACATTGGACTGTGGAAACAAAGTACCATAGGCTGTGTGATTTCACCATAGTTGGGAAGGCTAGAGAATCCAAGGTTAAGGTTTCAGTAGGTTAGTCCTTCTAAGAGCCAGGAAAGAAGGCTGTGTCTCAGGCCCCTTTCTGTACCTTATGATGAATGTTTTGTCTATTTTCATGGGGTGTTTACTCTGCATGTGCCAATGGGTACATATGGCTGTGACCACACTTCCTCCTCCTCTAAGGGACACCTGTCATTGCAGATCACTCCACTGACTTCATTTTATTCTGTCTGTAAAGATCCGATCTTTAAACATGATCACATTTTGAGGTCCTAGTGGGTTAGGAATTAAACAAAATTCAGCCTATAGTAGATAGTGGGCTGGGCAGGAGGGGGATGGAGAAAGAGGAATTGTACGAGGGGTTTCCTATTCAAGGGACTAGCCACCCACAGCTGTAGAGTAGAGAAATAGCACTGTGTGCATTGGGGGAGCTGCATATGTTGTAAACACTGGGCACTGATGAGATGGAAAAGGAAAAATGGAAGGAAAACAGACCACAGGTTGTCTTAAGCACCAAGATGAGAAGTCTGAGCTTTTAAGTCTGGAATGTGGTCTCTAAGCCTAGACATCCACATGGAACCTGGCGGAGGTGCAGCATCCCAGGCCTCACCCCAGAGCTGCTCAGCCAGCAGCTGCATCTTGAAAGTATCCTTCAAGAAACTCAGGGTCCTTGGAGCTCAGGAAGCAGAGGTCTGGAGCCTTGGCTGTGGGTAGAGGAGTGCTCGTGCGGTGTCCTTAGCTTGCCTGTGGAGTGAGCTTGGGGAGGTGACTGTCCAGTGTGCCCTGGGCTGGGATGGGCTAGCGGGGTGAGAAGTTAAAAGCAGGGGTGTGGAGTTGGGTGGGGCGGAAGGGTTGAAACGGTTTTTGCTGAGATCTGGGCCTCATAGACTTCAGAACCCAAAGCTGGAGCTCCGGTCGTCAGAGCAGGAAGGACAAGCCTCTGGGCGCGGAGGCCCTAACACATCTATGTCATTTAAAGGGGCCCAGGTGATGAGCACTGGGCCCCACTGCTGGCAGCACCATGTGGGTGATGGAGGGTCGGTGCAGGTAACCTTGGAGGGGGGTCGGCTATGGAGAAGCAGGAGAGGTCCCCAGCCGGGTTTTCTGGAAGTGGTATTCTTATTTCCTCCAGCCCCAAAGGCCCACTCCTCAGGAAGGATGCTTTTCATGTCTGTTGCGTGCCCCAGATAAGCTCTCTAAAGCCCACTGGTGAGTAAAGGTGATGGAGAGAAAACAAACATCAGTGAAAAGACAAACAAACGCAAACAACCAAACAGCGTTTATCCCAGTTTAGTGCTGAGACTTGGATCAAGCAGGTCACATGGCCCACAACTTTTCCTTCAATCCTTAGGAGACTTCTTCCGTGGAAATCTTTTTCGGCAGCTTTGCAATTTTGATTTTCAGTTAATTAGATTTGTGCTGTTTGGGAGACTTGGTTAATGCATTTCACCCCACAGAGCTAATTTGCCTCTGTCTAAATTAGGTCTTTGCTATGGCGGAGGGTGTACACGGGATGCGTGAATCTCAACTCAACTCACACGGGGCGCCGAGAGGCTGTTAGACGGTAAACAGGAGAGGCCTTCGAAATCACCACTTGTCGTCATCGTCATTAGTGTGGAAGATCTGGGGTCCCACCGAGAGCACAGAGAAAGGGAATCACATGATTGCAGGGTGGGCTTGTTAAACGCCTTGTGAAATATAGCCCCGTGTCCTGCTGCCTTGTCAACCCAGGGTTATCACATTAACACAAAGGACAAAACCATAGAGAATGTGAAGTAATAAATTTACAGTTCCCTAACCCGTTAGGAGTTATCTTAGCCAGACCTTCCTTTAACAGGCTCAAGAAGCCAAGGCGTCCAGTCATTCTGCCTTGGACTTTGGAAAATCACTTGCATTCCTTTCCTTTCCCATGTGCACTTGGCCTGCCCTGCCTCCCTCACCCCCCAGCTTTGGCTGGATGTGAAGGACGAGGGAGGTTAATCTGATTACGTGGGTTCTTGACAGATGACCATAGATACCAAGTGGAGGCGTGGGGGTTCCAGTTTTATGAATTCATCACAAATTCTGCCTTTGGTCCCCTTCTCCAGTGTCAGGATGGTAGCCTGGGTGTTAGTGATATGACACCAGGACTCATAATTCACTAATTAACATCCTGCTGATCTTCTCAGAAGGCTTTGAGGCAGAAAAAGGAGAGGAGGATGGTGGACCTGAGGCCGTGGGATCAGACTCTTGGTCTGCACTGCTCGTAGGCATGCTCAGGGGCCTTTGGTGGAGGTGGGTGCCCAGCAGACATTGTGCCTGTCAGCTAGCCTCAGGTGGGGAGCAACCTTTTCTTTTTCTTCTTGCCTTCTCTGCCATCTCTGATGTATCTATCGGAAGAGTCGTGCCTACTAGAGTACTGATCTGTAGGCAGGAATGTGCACTTGGTTAGCCATGCCTGTCAAGGCCAGTGGGGGTGGTAGTGTACTTGTTCCATGTTGCCATCTTTGCAGCCTGTAGCACCAACTGAGATGATAACGTGGAGAATCCTATTTTAGGCATTTTGGAAAAAAGTGGCATAACCTCTGTCCTTGGGAAAATTACAGTCCCATCAGCAAGGAGGAGGGTATGCACAAGGACGCTCAGGGCTTGAGGACTCTCAACAGTCTCAATTAACACTGTTAGAGTCATAGAGCAATGCCTGCACTATTCTACTGTATCCCACCTTACAGCCTTGAGTGACGGAGTAGATGACACCGGAAAGAGCATTCAGGGTAGGTCAAGCAGTCAGAACCAAGACAGGGGCTTGTCTCCCGACACCGCTGGTAAACAGAGAGCCTGGGGTGATGTGTGTGTGGGGGGGAGGGGAGCCTTGACGTTTGCCTTGTCTTTCAGGAAGAGTTTAAAGCAAGGTGGAGAAGAGGGTGAGGGTTTGTCTTCCGTGGGGAATGAGGATGTTCCATCCCCTCACCCCACCCCCAGCCACGGAATTCAGACTTTTGCCTGCTTTTGTTTGGCTCATCATCTTGTGACAGTCTTCTGAACGTTGGGTTGGTCTGGGGCTCTTGTCCCACATGTAGAAGGTTACTCCAGGCCCTGGCCTGGGGAGAATGCTCTAGTTATCCTGTTGTCATGGAGAACCTCAGAGTGGGCAGAGACATCCTATGGTGCACTAAGGTTGGTACCCTGCTGCAATTTTCAACATCCTCCACGGGGGGAGGGAGGTGGGGAAATGAGGGTCTGAAAAAGTGTGTGTGGGGGGGGAGGGCATGGGGAGAAACGATAGCCAGACATCACAGCGTGCCCCGGAGCCCCGTCCTTATGTGAATGGCCTCTGAGCAGGAGCTTCCCTTTCCCCGTTTCCTTGTGCTGTTTCGCCTTTTACGTACAGGGTAGCTGCTGTGCCACAGGCGCATCTGTGCACTCAGGATGCTGGGCTGATTTGTTACATGTGAATTTCCTAATGTGGGTTACTGAGCTGGTCTTGGACGAGAGAAGCAGGAGACTGGCTAGGGACACATCCTGCTCTACTCAGGGCTGGGAGTGGCTCCAGGTCTAACCTGTAGGTTGTGTGGGTCCCAAAAGGACACTGTGTCCTCAGCAAAGAGGTCCAGCCTTAGCCTTGTCGTTGTCTGGGCTTGTGTGTCGGGGGATGGGAGTGATTGTGCTGGCTGGGGCCCGCTGTCCCTCGCTGTCCCGCTGACAGTTGCTGAGATGGTGCCGGAGAAGATATTCAGAAAGAGTGGGGAGGGTCAGAGCCTCTGTTGTCACTGGTGACTGAGGACCCTTGTTAGCATTTTCTGGGATTGGATGTTGTCATTGCCATCCATTCACTTCACGCGGGGGAAGGTGACACTCTGAGAAACAAGGCGACCTTCTCAAGAGCATACAAGTGGTTTGGTGGCACCGTCAGGACAGGAACATGAATGCTCAATTCCTACTAGAAACGCCACATTTCCGGAATCCAGCATGCATTTTCTTTCACGTTTGCACTTGAAAATCAGGATGCATCTTAACAAATGGGTGGCACTGGGTCACAGTGGTGAAACTTGCAGCCCATGAAGCCTTAGATTCAATCAAATGGGGTAGAGACTGTTGATGGAGAGCTCGCCTTCTATCAGATGTGTGCAAATTGCTTTGAATACATTTGCTCGGTGTAATCCTAAACAAAATCGAATCCTGTTGGGTGGGAGGCACTTTCATTGCCAGTGTCTGCTGGGAAAGCAAGGACAACTCACTGCCTCGGCCACAGTGCTGGCCATTGCAGTGCTTGTCCCCAGCCCCCACTTCTCGGTGTCCCCATGCCTCTTTTGGCGAGGAAGGGCTTTTTATAGTAGCTCAGAGGCCTCTGGATTGTTCCTCAGTGGCAGGCTCAAGTGCGTTGATGCTGGAAGTCCTCCTGCCCTTTCCCACCAGGCCCTTCCCTCCACATTGTCTCACTCTCAACATCTCCAGGACGACAATGGCTTCTTGCTTTGAGTGGTCACCAAGCTGCCGCCTGCGAGTTTTCTGGACACTTGCTGCTGAACTGTGTTCCGATCGAAAGCAACACAATTACTCTCTGAGGCTTGAGGGCAATTGTGAACACTTGCAGTCTGCCTTCTTGTTCAATACTTGCCTGGAGTGTCTCTCTGAGAGGGTTGGAAAGCATCGCAGATGGAAGACGATCTATATGGTGGCTGCCTGTTAGGTTGGGGTGGGTTTTTGTTTTTTTTTTTTTGCCTCCTTTGGCAAGGGAAGGGTTTTTTATTTAGACATTCACTGGGAACTTGAATGGGATCATAGGTGACACCTGGCCCCTTTCAGGTGTAAGCCAATTTGCAGAAGAGTGATGGAGAGGATGGCTAGGCATGCTGGGCTGGTGGGGGGATCCTCTTGGGAGAAGCCCTGAGGGGAGGTGCCATCAGATGTTCCCTGCCAGTTTGCACAGTGCTGGGAGGCATTATTTTAAGACAGTTGGGGAGGGTCAGAGGTTCCTACCCTTAGAGACTCTTCAAAGAGCTAAGTGGTACCCAAAGGTGATGAATAATTCTTCTCGAATTCTGAGTCCTCCCTTGCCTTCCTTGCTACCTTCTTTGCATTGAAATAGGCAGGCTGTTGTTAAGGGGTGCCTCTAGCCCCTCTGTCACCATGCAGAGATGGAAACTCTTGCTGTCTTTGCTCATCCTACAGGGAAGGAAGGACAGAGACCTGGTGCTCAGGACTTGTTCGGTTGCCCGGCCAGCTGTTCCCTAGAGATGGACATAGATGTGTAATCCACCCTTTTATCTGGCCCCTTGTCCCTTCTTGTTGCCTCTGCTCTACCAGGGTCTAGGGAGAGGTGCATGTGTATGTGTGTGTGTGTGCACATGTGTGTACGTGTGTGTTTGCATGTGTGTGTGTGTTGGGGAGGCACAAGAACATCTCACTTGTTCAGTTACTATGGGCAAGCCATGGATTTGGGCCCAGAGCGCGGGGTGGGGGCTTCTGTAGGAGCTTCCTGTGGACTGTGAGTACTTCTCCACCCTCTGCCTGTGGCTTGGCCAGAGGCCAGGAAAAGCAACCAGAAGTCTCCTCTGGGTTCGTGTGGCCCCTCCTGCCCGGGCTGCTAGGCCCCAGCTCTCAGGCATTGGTCTGTACAACTACCAGATAGGGGTGGCAATTAGGAGCACTTTTGGAGGTGTCATTAGTCCTGATTGGCAAGGTAGCTCAGAGACAGAGAAGAGTGATAGGAAGAGCCTGCCTCAGTGTCCCATGCTGTCCTGGGTGTGCCGGCATTCCATGTAAATATTAGCTCTGGAAACACCCAGGCCTCTCTGCAGACAGTGCTCACTCTGTTCCCCCAGAATTCATGCCAGGCCTTTCCCTGGATGGGGCTCCAGAGATCCCGCTGACGAAAGAGGTGAGCTGTCCCCTCCCTTGCATCTGCTCACCCGAGGGGCCTTCCCAAAGTGCTGCTGAAAAGGCACCCTGGGGGAAGAGCTGGAAAGGCAGATGTGGTCAGCAGGAGAAGGGCCGTCCTGGTGGGTGCTGGTACTTTTCAATCTGGGGAAACAGCTTCCAAAGATCTCCTTGGACACCTTTGTGTAAATGAAAGGATGGGGCAGGGGCTTGCTCATACAGCTCCTATAGCATGGAGGAAGAGTCCCTGAAGTGGGTAGGAGCCCAGCAAGGGATTTTGTTTGTGGCCAGGAAGCAGGGAGCTCATGCCTACTCCTTTGGCCCCGAGGATAGGAGGCAGTTGCTCCTATTTTTACCTGTTTGAGTGTCATCTGCACTTTATGGTTAGGCTTTGGCCCTCAGAGTTCACTTAGAGGGACATGAATGGAAAAATTAATCCTTGTCTCAGGAAAGGGCAAGAAAAATATTTGTTCCCACCATCAAAGTGGAAATTTATGTCAATGACAAAGGGAACTATTTCTGGCCACTTGCAGACCAAAGAAAGAAGGGGCTGGGTTGATTGAAACAAGGCGGAAGAATTTAAGCACTGTAAATTTTAGGGGTGAAATAACAGCATAGAAATAAAAACTCCCCAAGGAAACACAAAGCAACCTTTAATCAAACATAACTGGCCATGTCCCCTTCCCCTGCGGAGCCAGCAGCTTTACTGCTGCATAGGCTGCTGGGTTTGTGGCTTGGCTGCTGGAGTAAGGGGCTCCTCATGAGGATGTTGTCACCCAGGGAAGAGCATTAGGGCCTTCTTCCTTCTCCTCAGAAGGACCTTGTCGGCCCCAGACAACTGCTGGAGCACTCAGCCACCCTACCATGAGTCTTCTTCACGTTTTCCTGTTGGAAATCCCAGTGTGGTATTTGTTCCTGGCTTAGATGACTGTAGAGAGCTTCCAGGTAAAGAAGACAAAAGAATGGCTGGTTGGTGAGCAGAGGCTATTGTTTGGCAAGTTGTGTGTTTTATTGGTTGTTTGGGGAAAAGCAGGTGATTGGAATAATATGGTTGCTGGGAGGGAGGATGTGTGTGTGAAGTAAAGGGGGCTGATGATTGGTAATGAGGGACGCTGGGGGATGGGTTCAAACTCATGACATCATGCTCATTACTTCTGGGAAAGCTGGCACATGTCCATTATGAAAAGTCAGAAAGTCAGAGCAGCAGCCGAGCCTGAGATTTACCTGTGGGGATCAATCGCCCCCTTGAATCACACAAGCTCTCTGCTTCCTCGTCTCTTCTACACGTACTGATAGAGCAGAGTTCCAGTGCCCAAATCCTACAGGAAAGTAGACAAGAAAAACGTAAAACAAACTTTTTGAAAAACTGAAAATTTTTGTCTGATAGCTTTACTTTTCCCATTGGCTTCTGAGATCCATGCCTGAGAAGTGCTTTCAGGGTCAGAGTTCTGCAGCTGTACACTTGATGGACAGTGCTCTCTAAGACCCAAGTTCCCTAGGTCAATAGAGGCCCGAGCTGCTGCTTTGCAGCCTCTTTGCAGGGTTTCTTCCTTCTGAGGGGTGCCTCTGCTTCCTGGGCAGTGCTAGGTGTAGGCCTCCTCAGCAGGGCAGTGGTTCAAGACAGCTCTGTGGTCAGAGTAGGAGAGGTTTCTCCTCAGAACAAGAGGAGTCCACTGAAGCAGACAAAAGTCAACGGGAGGTTGGGGAGGTGGCTCAGTGGTTAAAAGCGCTTGCTTGCCAAGCTTGCTGGACTGGGGTTTAATTCCTCATTACCCATGTAAAGACAGGTACACGAAGTGGCACACGCTTCTGGTGTGGCAAGAGTCCCTGGCGTGTGCCCGCGCACTCTCTCTCAAGTTTTAAAGAAGTCCTTGGGTCCAGAGAAGGCCTTGCGGGCTGACCATGGCGTGGCTGTTTGTAGCAGATGCATTTGCTAGTGGGCAAGGACTCCGGTTTTGAAGTCTCGCATAAATTCATCAGGGGCTCGTCACCCTCGTTTGTTCTGCTCTGTGAGGAGCACTCTTCCCACGGGTTCTCATGAGACGGCTTTCTTCTTTGTGATAGCTCAATTTACCAGGTAATTATTTTGCTGCTGTTCTGTTAGGGGTATTGTTGGGTGGTGGTGACAAGAGGAGGAACAGTTAGTTCCTGTTCTTAAGGATCACCAATGCGGTTTGGGAGCAGGCATCTGAGGCCTGGGAGCAGAGGTGACTGCTGGGGTCATCGAGTCACTAAGTGGTCCTACTGTCCATGTTCCACTTAGTCATTGATGGTCCCCTGTGTCCTTGGCAATGAAGCCATGCTGTCCATCATGCACAGCTCCCACTCAGCCCTTGGCCCTTGCTGGTCCAGCATGCCCCCTTGGGCTGTCCATCCATTACGAGCTGATTTCCTTCCTCACTGCCTTTGTTGCACTTCCCTTAAACCACCTGCCTAGCTTGTGAGGCTCCTGGTTATCCTTCAAGGGTTGCCCCCCGCCCCCCGTGTATGTGTGTGTGTTGCTTGTAGGGGTGTTTGCATATATATGGGCATATGTGTGCGCACAGGTAGGGGCATGTATGTGGAGGCCAGAAGTTGATGTGGGATGTTTCCTTCAATTGTTCTTTATTTTTGACATGTCATCTCACTGGACCTGAAGCTCAATGATTTGGCTGGACTCACTGGCCTCAGAAATCCTCTTGAGTCCACCTCCCCAGAATTCAGGTTTCAGACATGCACCACTGTGCCTGGCATTTTTTACAGGGGTGTTGGTGATCTGAACTCAGGTCCTTGTGCTGCCTACTGAGCCATCTCCGCAGCTCAGTAATGGATTTTTTTTTTTTTTTTTTTGGTTTTTCGAGGTAGGGTCTCACTCTGGTCCAGGCTGACCTAGAATTAACTATGTAGTCTCAGGGTGGCCTCGAACTCTCAGCGATCCTCCTACCTCTGCCTCCCGAGTGCTGGGACTAAAGGCGTGCGCCACCACGCCCGGCTCAGTAATGGATTTTGCTTGATGGCAGGAGGATAGGGGAGGAGACAGGTGCAGTGTAATGTGATCTCTACACCTGATGCTTGTCTGGAGCTGGAAACCTGTAAGTGCAAGCTTGTTTAGCCCACCAGTTTTGGATAAAGGATCACAGGCTCTGTTGGTTCAAGTTGGCCTCTTCCCACAGGACAAGAGCCTTGAACCAGCCTAGGCAATATTTTTGTGTTTCTTTACTGTCTTCAAGAGCAGCTGGCATCGAGAGAACAAATACCCAGTAAGAGTTTGTTGGATGAATGGATAATAATAGCTAGTGCTTATTAACGTTATTAGCCACTCACTGTGGGCCAGACTCTGTTCTGACAATGTGTTACCCATTTGTACTAGCTCACCCTGCAGGACAGTTCTAGGAGGACACTCATTCATCCCTATGGAGGATGGGAGGATGCAGCACCTGCTGTTTCAGTAACTGGCCAGGGTCACACGGCTGGGAAGTGGGAGTGAGATTTGAATTCAAGAAGCTAGCTGCCATCCATAGTGTCTGGAGAAGGAATGTGGGTGTAACACCCAGTAAGCAGTCAAGCACAGTTGTAGGCAGACGTGGAAAGTGTGGGAAAGCCTCTGCCCTGCCCCTTTGTAGTACGTGTGCTTGCTCGCTGTCAGGAGTTGGAACATTTCATCTGAGAAGGTGGAGAAGGTGATAAAATGATTGGATGTGGGGGGGAGGGTCCAAAAGGAAAAGATTTCCAACCAGTGCTTTTCAAAGCATCTGTGGGACTCAGTACTTAGAGAAAGTCTGTCCCACAGAAAAAAACAGCTGCTTTCATGACGAGCTTTGTCCACCATCCAGAATAGGGACAAGCCTGAGGCCCAAGGAGTGAAGTGACTTGCCCAAGGTGACACAGCCAGTGTACATCACAGAACCCAAACCTGGTAGTCCTCTATAGCGCCTTTTTTCTTGCTCTAAGGTGGCATCTGGAACAAGGGATGAGCCCTTACTCCACTGCCCTTAACTGTGGAAGCTCAGTTCTTGGTGGTTTAACGTGCTGGTTGACCCCCTGGTTGTAACTCGGTGTGTCTGACACCAGCAGCATCGACTCAACACGCACCTCCTCTGAATCAATAAAATAGCTATGTACCCTGGCAAAATGGATTGACATCTCCCCTCTCATCCCTCTCCCTCCAAAGACCAAACACATGAACTGTGACCAAGTGATTCCACACAGAAGAATGTCTTCTCAGGCAGTAATCAAACAGGTTTGTTTCTTTAAAAAAAATAATAAAAGGACTATTCAAGGATATTCATTGTCACACTGTTTATACAGACAGAGCTGAGCCATCCAGCTGCCCAACCACAGAGGATTAGCTAAATTAGGTTGTAACCCTGCGAGGGAGCATTCTTCAGCTGTGGAACTTGCCACTGTTGAGGTGTATGAGCTGGGAGGATATGGCACTGGGAACTTGTTAGAAAACCCTGTTTTCTGTATTGGGGCCTCATTTGAGATATTATGTAAATGTGTAATTTATAAGAGAATATATACAAAGTTACATCTTACTTATATTGGAAAGCTTAGAAAGAGAGACCTCAGGGCTGGAGAGATGGCTTAGCAGTTAAGGTGCTTGCCTGCAAAACCTAAGGACGCAGGTTCGATTTCTCAGTGCACACGTAAGCCAGATGCACAAGGTGGCACACACATCTGGAGTTCGTTTGCAGTGGCTGGAGGCCCTGGTGTGCCCATCCTCTCTCTCTCTAACTGTCCCTTTCTCTCTCAAATAAATAAAAATAAAGTATTTTAAAGATATTTTAAAAAAGAGACCGCAGTAGTTTTGTGGTTAAAACAGATGTCCAAATGGTAGGTGCATGGGTAGGTGGATGGAAGGAAGGAAATCTGTCATTATCCTTTGGGAAGATTATGTTATCAAACAGTAGTTACATCACTTCTGGACACAGTGTATTTTAAGAATTTGAACCTTGCTGAGAAAATAGAAAATTAAAGAAAATTTTGAGATTATGATTTTATTGTAAAGGGTGAGAAGGCAGGGAGGAAGAGAGAGAGGGAGAGAAGAGAGGGAAAAGAGAGACAGGGTCTGTACCAGAGAGAGCAGAGAGCCCCAGAGAACTAGAGAGAAAGAAAGAGGGAGTTAGAGAGGGAAAGAGGGGAGATAAAGGAGTATAAAAATTAAGAACACTGGCTGTCATCCTACCCACCTTCCCCACAGAACAGCACCTTGGTGTGGTGAATTCTCAGGTGGAGATGAGGCAGCTGACTGCACCTGGGAAAGGCAGAGGCAGCTGGAGAGGGACAAAGCCCTCCACCCCCCCCCCCCCGGCTGGCCCTGTTCAGAGGCCGGGCTGCACACTCACAGTCAAGGACAGAATGATGCACCCCCAGCTTTCCTCACAAACCCGGGCCTTGACCTCAGGGGTGTCTCGAGTAGTTCAGTTTTTGTGACAAGACTGTCACAGCCTCCGCTCTTAATGAAATAGACACAATTAACTCTATGTTTTGTCTACATGAAGCTTAGAGAGGAGGCGCAAGGGACAGATAGCACTGTACACAGCCGTTCGTGAAGATCGGGGTGACGATAGCTCTCTCGTGGGCTGAGGGGGAAGGGATGCCTCAACCCAGGCAGGGCGCTCCCCTGTGTGGGCTGCCGACTGTACCTGCAGGACCTTGCGGCCATAGCTCACTTCACCTCCAAGAATTCCTTCCAGGCCTTCCTTGAATTTCTCTCTGCAGAACAGCTCCATATTTTGCAGAAAGAGGATTATTAGAAGAGGTTTTCAGCACCTCCAACTGCATTTGGAAAAAGCCCTGTTTCCTTTGGCTTGGTTGTGAAAGACTAGCAAATAATTTCCCCAAAAAAGGTAAATGGTAATATTTTAAGTTCCCAAGAGCATGTGCTGCCCTTTAAACTTGAGTGTCCAACAGTAAATGATTTGATTCCTTTGAACAATACCCCTGTGTGGGAGACATGCAGAAACCTCCACTACGGGCAGACAGCATGTAAACACCAAGCTCAGAACAGTGGGCTTTCTCACCCATCTGGGTGGGCCAGAAGCCCACGGTGGGGTTTGCCTAGTGGGGGAAAAGGGAGTCACTGAGGATATGAAGAGGTTTGCTCAAAGACTTATTTACATGAGTTAATGCAAGAGGGTTTGTCTCACCTCGCTCTGCCCTTCTGTGTTTGCATCCCCTGCCAGGGGCTGACGGCCACCCGGACTTGGTCTGTGGCAGCAAGCAGGCTGTTGAAAGTGTAATCAAATCAGAACCCTCATTTTCTGAGTTACGTAATTTTGCAGAATGGAGGCTCCTGGGAAAAACTGTCCTCTTGTGAATGTTAAGGTCCATTTATAAAATGAGAGGCTGTGTTGAACAGATGAATGTGAAATGGAACTTGCTTATTAAAGTTTTTTTTTTTTTTTTTTCATTCTGGTCTGATAGCCTTATTTCACCTTTCTGCGTCTCAGAGGTTGGGTGGCCTTTCGCCATGGCGCCTTCATGGAAACAGTTCTAAATATAGCTCCTGTTTGTTGTTGAATAATGACTTGGGAGGATGGGAGGTAGGGTTTCCAACTTCTTTCAGTCAGCAAGCTGGACAGAAGGCGTCCTGTCCAGAGGGACATTGTGGGGTCGAGCCTTTGGGGGGTCAGATCATGCCATTGTTCACCGTGGCTCTGGGCTTAGGAGGTGTGGCAGTTTGTCTCAACTGCTTGTGACCTCCCTCCCTCTCCCCTAATGGCCTCCTCTATGGGTTCCTGACTAGTAAGCAGGTGAAGGCTGCCACATGATTGACATCTCATCAGGACTGAGGTCTCTGACCACGCGCCCTGCCTTAGATAAGCGTTTGAGAGGGTGGATAGCTTCCCCCCACCTCACAGGTTTGATTCTGGCTCTTTTCAGGGATCAGCACAGGGTGTCTGAGGAGGGCACACTGGCTGGCTGGGAACCCTGGAGTTCAAGTTTCTAGCACCTGTGACTTTGATTTCTGTTTTTGTTAGGATGAAGGGTCGGGTTATTGTCTTTTCTTTGCACAGAGGTTTTGTCCTGTTGTCTTCCAGAGCAGCTCAAGGTAGATAATGAAACTTTTTTTCTTTTTCACTCGACCCAGGACACACTGCTATCTCTATCTGTGTTTCCTCAGCCATGTGCAGATCTCCTTTGAGGCAGCAGGCTGAGGTGGAGTGACTTGGGTTTCTAAAAGGTTCTTCCAAAGCAGAGTAAACAAGACAACTGAGATGTTAAGAAAGGACCATGTGGGTAGAGTAGGACAGTTGCCTGGTGGGCTGTATGGGGACTAACTATTGGAACGGCTACCCAGCAATCCTGTACTGCTGAGTGAGCCCTGAGAGCTCTTGTGTGCAGGGCATGTGTGCACGGAGGCTTGGGGTTTCCCAAGGCCCCTTTCATGCATGACCCTCCTGAATGTTCACTGCCTCAGTGTCCCAGGCCTCTTGGGGGTGGTCTTGGAGCAATGCAGGTCTGTCAGGCACCAAAAGGAGCTGAGAGGGCTGGAGAAATAGCTTTACCGGCTAAGGCATTTGCCTGCAAAGCCAAAGGATCCAAGTTTGATTCCCTAGGACTTATGTAAGACAGATGCACAAGGGGCACATGCATATGGAGTTCGTTTGCAGTGGCTGGAGGCTCTGGTGTGCCCATTCTCTCTCTTTCTCTCTGCTTGCAAATAAATAAATAAAAATTTTTTTTAAAGGAGCTGAGAACCATTTGTTATTTGTTTCTTTTTGTTCTTTAATTTTCTCTATTTTGTAACTTTTCACCAGGAAAGTAGCACCTTACTAGGAAGACTACACACATGGTTAGAGTCACCCTAGCACTTACAGAATCATGTCCTTTGAGCTGCTTTGAATGTTAGCTTTGATTATTAAAATCATGTTCAAGGGTTGGAGAGATCTGGCTTAGCAGTTAAGTGCTTGCTTGTGAAGCCTAAGGACCCCGGTTCAAGGCTTGATTCCCTAGTACCCATCTAAGCCAGATGCACAAGGTGGCACATGCATCTGGAGTTCATTTGCAGTGGCTGGAGGCTCTGGTGTGCCTATTCTCTCTGTACCTCTTTTTCTTTCTGTCTGTCGCTCTCAAATAAATAAATAAAAATAAACAAAAAAAAATTTTTTTTCAAAAGAAAAAATGTCATGTTTAAGAAATGGATTTGTGTTCTGTTCTTCTCTGGTCATTTAGAAGTGCTTATATATTTCATTCTCTGTGGGGAATGGATAGGCCTTCTTTTTTTCTCTTCATGTCAGGAGTAACATTTTTGTGTCTGTAGTCTTGTGGTGTGTGGGGGTGGGTATGCATGTGTATGTGCAGATGCACGTGCCCGGTGTGCATGCATGCAGAGACCAGAGGAGGATACTGGGTGTTCATCTTCACTCGACTGCCTTACTTCCTTGAGACGGAATCTCTCACTGAACCCGGAACTTAACTGTTCTTAGACTGGCTGGCCAGTGAGCCCCAGCAAGCCTCCTGTCTCTGCCTTCAGCACTAGGGTTACAGGTGTGCACGGTCATCCCAGCTGTTTAGGAGGGTGCTTGTGCTTGCATAGCAAGTGTTTTTACCTATGGAGCCATCTCCCCAGCCCCAGAAATAACCTTGTAAAGTTGATCATGTTGCCCTTTTTATTTGGGCTGCTAGGAAGCGTCGAGTCCAGTGTGGCGGAGCTCTTTTGGTCTTGCTGTAGTAGTTATTTTATCCTCTTTCCATGACAGGACTTTTTACACTTTGGTTTTAATACGTTTGGTCATCTCAAAACCTTTGCCTTGCTGGGTGTGTGGTGGCGCATGCCCTTAATCTCAGTACTCAGGAGACAGAGATAGGAGGATCCCTGTGAGTTCAAGGCCAGCCTGAGACTTCATAGTGAATTCCAGGTCAGTCTGGGTTAGTGTGAGACCCTACCTCAAAAAAAAAAAAAAAAAAATCAAGCAGAAAAACAAAAACCTTTGTCTTTGTGCTAAGGGGAGAATTTAGAACTTTATAACACAAACATGGCAGATCCATGGCACAGTCCAAGAATTTTACACAGATAGGAAAGTTTTAGCATAGAAAAACTTTCTGAGAGAGAAAGACATTTGTTAGCATAATTAGAAGCATGAGTCTAGAAGCCACATTGCCAAGGCTGAAATCCCGGTTCTGTGACTTTATTGGCTGTGTGACCTGGGTAAGTTAATCAACCTCTCTGTTTCTCAGTTTCCACATCTGTGCTATGGGGCTGTTGCCTCTCTCAAAAGGTTGTTGTGAGCACTAGATGAGCTCTGCACAGACCTGTAAGAAATGTGTCCAGCTCATGAAACCATCCTGTACGCTTGACATGCTACCAGGAAGCCTTTCCTTTCTGGCCACATTTATTCTGCCTCTGTGGAGATTTCTCAGCAGGCTTTCAGCTCTTCCCATCTTCCCACTCTTTAAAAAAATACTTTATTTATTTATTTGAGAGAGAGGCAGATAGAGAGAATGGGCACACCGGGGCCCCCACCATTGCAAACGAATTCTAGACACACAAGCCACCTTGTGCATCTGGTTTACATGGGTGCTAAAGAATTGAACCTCGGTTACAGGCAAGCGCCTTAACCACTAAGCAATCTCTCTAGCTCTTTTATTCTTTTTTTAATATATATATATCTTTTTTTTTTTTTTTGAGAGAGAGAATGGGCATGCCGTGGCTTCCAGCTGCTAAATGCACTCTAGGCACATGTACCACTTTGTGCATCTGGCATATGTGGGTACTAGAGAATTGAACCTGGGTCCTTAGGCTTTGCAAGCAAGTGCCTTAACTGCTAAGCCATCTCTCCAGCCCTTTTAAAGTCATAGTTGAGAGCGAGAAAGGCAGATACAGAGAACCATCTTTCCACTCTTGCTTCTTTACAGACTAGATCTTGCTCTGTCAAATCAACCTTTTCCTAGTGTGTTTAGCTTTTAAACATTTATGTATAAGCAGACTTGCCCTCTAGTGCTGGCATATTTTACCAGAAGACCCTGGGGAAAATTGAAGAACTTTCTCTTGCTCCCATGGGCTTGTGCAGCCTAGGTGATGAGTGTGGCTCGGTGAGGGTTCACACTCATTTGTCACCTTGGAAGGAAGAGCACTGTGATCCTCAGTGCCTTAATTTCCTTATAGCACCATGAGGATCTGCTCCACTTCCTGTTCATCTCCAGGGAAGCCTGCTTCTCGCTCTTGCCCCTCAGTAGTGTGATTTAAGCCTTGTGGTAGTTTGAATATATGTCCCCCAATATATTCAGTATTTTATTAGTTATAGTTTGCATCTGTAATCACCTTACTTGGGGGCCGGTCTTAAGCTGTGGTGATGGTTTGAGATTCCATTGTAAAGATATGCAAAGTGTGCCTAATAGGAGTTCCTGAAGTGTGCTGGGTAGCTGGGGCTTTGCTTTCTTGCCTGGCCTTGTGAGAGCAGGCCGCTTCTTCTGCCATTATGGAACTTCCCCTGGATCTGTAAGCTTCAATAAATAACATCCCTTCCTCCATAACTGTGCCTGGTCTGGAAGTTCATCTCAGCGAACCTGAAGCTGTCTGCTACAAGCCTCTACCCGATGCTTGGGTAAGAAAATCAAGGGTCACTTTGTGTGGAAAGGTTTAAGTCCTGTTTCTTCCCTGCTCCTTGACAGTGGGTAAAAGGTGACAAAATGGGACTAACTACAATGAAATGAAACAAGCCACCAGGGTCCCCTGCCCTCCTAGGTAGGTGAGGATTGAAGGAGTAGGTGCCATGCCTCCCCTGGTGTGGCTCTGAAGATGGATGCCGAAGACCTAGGGGCCAGTGAGGATGCCACTCCCCAGGACCTTAGTGAAATGCCTTCTCCCCTGAGCTGCCACCACAGAAGGGAGTAGGAAACAAGCTGAGGCTGGTAGGAGATACAGAACTAGGAATTTAGCCACAATTCTAGCAGGAAGACTTGGGCCAGTGCATTTTTGTAACAGTGCCCTGTCGTTCATGGTGGTTAAAGCCGGCACGGTGTGTGGGTCAGTTTTCATGACTGGTCTTCTGTGCTGGCATATTTTTTTTTGGGCATATTTTAGCTTTGTTCATGGTTTTCTCCCTCCCCTCGGAGAAATCACTAAGTGTTGGATTTTCCTCTAAAGTGGATCCTGAAATGACAGGGTGATAGCATTGTAACAGTGGTAGAACCTGCTAGAATCCTAGTCATATACCTGCTTGGTCATCCTCAAGACTATGGCTGAAGTGATCCAGTTACTACCTTCCTTTATACTGGGCAGCCTGGGCCCCTGTAGGACCCTCAGCATTTCACTGTGGGAGCCCTCAGCTGTGTGAACAATCTGCTCTGTCTTAGGCAGCTTGAAGATGGAAAGTATGTGGTATTTGCTTATATTTATCTTATTGTATTGTATTTGGAAGATAAATATGGTTTCATTAATTCACAAAATATGCAAGGGCCCATGGGCCAGAGCCTTTTTTTTTTTTTTTCAATATTATATTTATTTATGAGAGAGAGAGAGAGAATGAATGGGTGTGCCAGAGCCTCTAGCCACTGCAAACAAATTCCAGATGCATGTGCCACCTTGTGTATCTGGATAATGTGGGTACTGGGGAATCGAACCTGGGTCCTTAGGCTTTTCAGGCAAGCACCTTACCCACTAAGCCATCACTCCAGTCCATGATCCTGTTTTTTTTTTTTAAAAATATATTTTCTTTATTTATTTGAGAGAGAGAGAGAGAGAGGCAGAGAGAGAGAGAAAGAGAGAAAGAAAGGGAGAGAATGGGCACACCAGGGCCTCCAGCCACTGCAAACAAACTCCAGATGCCTGCGCCCCTTGTGCATCTGACTTACGTGGGTCCTGGAGAATTGAACCGGGGTCCTTTGGCTTTGCAGGCAAACGCCTTAACTGCTAAGCCATCTCGCCAGCCCCATGATCCTGTTTTTATGAATAAAATTTTATGAGAGCCCACACACTTCTGTTCTGTGGTTGCCGTTATGTTATTCACCACCATTGTGTGGGTGTTGACACCATGACTGTCAGGGCTGCAAGCCAAGAGTTCTCTCTCTACACAGAGCCAGCTGTGTGCCTGGCATTTCAGGTGCTGGGGTGCTGAGGTCAATTTGACACAGTTCTGTTGGCAAAGCAGGTGCCTAGGAATCAGAACCTGTATTAGTCACCTACTGCTGTGTAACAAATGAATCCAGGATTTGCTAACTTCAAATAGCAAGCGCTTCTTGTCTCACACAGTATCCAGGGACGCCTGTGTGGAGTAGGCTTTGTAGCTGGCTGGTTCTAATTCAGGAGCTCTGATGAGGCGGAGGTCAAGCTCAGGACATGGCTGTGCTTCAGGATCTAGTTCCAGGCTCATGGGCAGAGCTAAGTCTGTGGGCCTCTCAGGAGGCTGCCTGAGGATCCTCACAGCACCCCAGCTGGCTTCCCCAGAGCTTCACAGCTACCTTTCTTTTAGCTCTTACAATTGTCTTCTAGGCTTAGCATTGCAGTCTGGATTTCCTGGTGAGGGGACAGGAGGTTCAGGAAGATTGGTTAATTCACTAAAATTATATAAAGTCAGTGACAAGACTAGGACCCCAACCCTGACACCACTGGCTTATTCTTTTCTCCTAGGGACTACCACTGTGACCTGGGGCTGGCCCTAAGAACCCTGTGGGGTCAGTATATTTCACTCCAGCTGGCAGACAGGATGGGAGTGGTCCATGCTAAGAGTCACAATTTAAGTCATCTTGCCTTGACTTTGACACACATTATTATTATTATTATTATTTTTTGAGGTAGAGAACTCACTCTGTAGTTACAGAACTCACTCTGTCGTCTCAGGCTGGCCTTGAACTCACAGTGGTCCTCTTACTTCTGCCTCCTGAGTGCTGGGATTAAAGGTGTGTGCCACCATGCCCGGCCTCACCCCCTGGTTTTCCTTTCTTTTCTCAGCCTCAGCCCACATGGCTGGGCCCCTCTGGGGTTGGGCTGCTCCTCAGGGAAGGCCCTGGCTTCTGTGTCGCCTGCTCGCTGTAGGGCTTAGGGACAGCGAGGATCCCTGGCGGCTGTCACTGTTGTGTTTACCACCTTGGCAACAAGCGGCTGCTGTTGGCACTGTGGTTAGTCCTTGGCCAGGCAGTGACTTGGGTTGGGGGCCCCTGCTTCACGGCATGAGTTGATCTGTGGCCAAGCCAGAACAGTGGCTTCTTTCTTTAGGGAAGAAAAGATTATTAATATGTTTTTCTAAATTAGAAAAGGAATGCCTGCTCTGTACAAAAGATTCAAAACCTATTTTTAAAAAGTACTAAAAATTAATGTTTTGGTATATTATAATTTATATATATATACACACATACAGGCATGAATATGTTCAGTACCTTCATTGAACAGTACTTTGCAATGACTTACATGTGTCAGTAGATGGTTGTAACAATATGGTTTTTAATTGCTGCACAACATCCCATCATCTTAATGGGAAATATAAATGTATCTTAAACACCCCTTCCTGCCAGGGACAAGGTGGGCTGTGATTGAATTCCACAGCACACAGTGCAGGGTAGCGCAGGGCTGCAGCTTAACTCTGTAGAGCCTGGATCTGATTCTCGGTTTTGTCACTTGGGTACATTGTTCGTGTTCTGAACATCTGCTTCTATACCTGTAACACATGGGTGAGGCTTTGTAGTTGTGACAGTTGATGAAGTCACACCTGTGTGGATCCTTCTTAACTACAAAGGTGATTTTTTTAACAAAAAGTGTGCATGTGGTGTATGCATATGTGTGTAAATGCACACGTGATTGCAGAGGCCAGAGGAGAATGTCACACATCCTCCAGTGCTCTTCTGTCTTATTTTCCAGAGACAGTGTCTCTTACTAAATCTGGAACTGTGGGGGGTTTTGGTCAGACTGGCTGACCAGTGAGCCCCAGTGTCCTTTGTCTCCGCCACCCCTCAGCACTGCAGTTACAGGCATGTGCAGCAACGCCTGGCTTTCTATGTGGGTGCTGAGGATCAACCTCAACCTTGCGTTGTCAAGTGCTCTTACTCACTAAGCCATCTCAGTGCCAGCCCAAGCTGGATTATGTTCTTGTCAGAGGACTCATGCTGTGTTCCCTTTGGGTCTTCTGGATGGACATTCCACAGTTATTCCTTCATTCCTCTGACATCATGGAATTGGTATGTTTGCCCCGGGCACCCTCCTCAGAACACCTTCTGATGGTGGTTATGTTGAAGTGAGGAGGGTGGGAAAGGAGGTGGGCTTGTTAGACAGTGTGGCTATCCCTCTTGGAGGGCTAGCAGTGAGGTGTGCTCGTGGTGGCCCCAGGAGGCTGTGGTGTGTAGGAGGCAGGAGCAGGGAGGGGCTGCCTGGGGTACCTGTGATGGGGCGCAGGAGCATGACGAGGTACTGAGGGTAAATACGGACCGGGGCCTGGGCTCACATGGGAGAAAGGCCTCCCTGGCTGTGGCCGGAAGGAGGATGAGAACCTTGACTTGCAGGGGTGTGGGAGGGGTGTGTTCTGCAAGGAGCAGTGTCCTGCAGCTGTCCACCACCAGGGCTTCTCTAAGAGGACATTCAGGAGAGATGCCCATCTCGAATTACAAGAAATGAGTAGCACCAAGAACCTGCCTCCCCGCCCTGGGGAGGATGTTTAAGGCTGTGCCCACATATGTGAACTTGCATGAGGGGCCACATAAACAGCTGTGTCTTGATCCTCTCATCCCCCCACGTGTCTTCTCATGCTATGTGCTCAGTACCCACAATCCTGTTCAGTCGTCAGTGCTCAATAAATGGTCAGATAAGTGACTGGATTGAGTTTCTCCTTGCCAGTGGTGCCCTCTGGCATTTTGCCTCGCCAACATGTAGGGATACTATACCCACCCTTTTGGGGCTGGGGGACCTGGCACTAGGGGATGGATGTATAACACATTGCTCACAAGACTGGACACAGTGCAGAGCCAAGTGTACAGCCCCGGAAGTACCATGGCTTTGCAAAGGAGTCTGTGGACAAGCCCAGAAGACGGGGCCCTGGAGGTCATTGGCAGTGACAGATGGGGCATGTGGCCATTCTGTGCCCGTATTTCTGTCCAGGTGTCTACGAAATCATCACTAAAGGATAAGCAGCTTGGTGGGCCTCGCTCAGACTTGTTGCATCCCAGTTGCCAAACCCTGGATGCTTCAGAACTTAGAGCTGGGCTGTGCTGCAGGGACATGGCTATCGTGAATCCACACAGCTGTGTAGCTGGTCCTCCCGTAAGCCTTACAGGCTGGGGCCAAGCAGGTCCTTCATTTGTTCTTTAACGCAGTGGCTTCCAACCCGTGTGGTTTGTCAGGGGCACTAGGCTTACATTTTTGGAGCCTTAAGGAAGAAGGGTAAGCCGGGCATGGTGGTGCCCACCTTTAACCCCAGCACTAAGGAGGCAGAGGTAGGAGGTTCACCGTGAGTTTGAGGCCACCCTGAGAATACATAGTGAACTCCAGGTCAGCCTGAGCTAGAGCAAGACTCTACCTCAAAAAACAAAACAGAAAAACAACAGGAAAAAAAAACAAACAAAAACGAAGGGGTGAGAGAGATAGGGGAATGGGATGACAGTTCCTTTCTCTTTGTGGCTTTCAGAAGAAAATCACACATGTTAAAATAAATGCTGCAAATATCTGTATTTGACATATCTAAGAGACAAATGGCATACATAGAGATTATAGGGCATTCCTTAGAACTGTCCATCACATGGGGCTCCTGGGAGAGGCACATGGCAGGCCTAGAGCAGTGGCTTTGCTTTTGGGTAGCCTCCAGGGGAGTGGAATTATGCCTTTGTCTCATGGATTGATCGATGCAGGATCACCTTAAAAGCCAGCTAGTTTTGCATGTGTCTCATCTTACTGTACATTTAAAAAGGGAAAGTCACGTCCATTCCTTCCAGTGCGGTCATCACTGACGAGCCTTGGCTTCTAGCTCCATGTGTGACTCCTTCTGTCAGGTGTGGCGTGCTTTCCTCCCCTTTCCTTGCCTCCTGACCCTGTGGGCTTGGCATGCCATCTGTGGTAGAGTGTGTGGAGAACAGTGTCCCCTACTCATTGTTCTCAGCTTGTCCCTGTGTGTCCTATCCTGTGGCCGTATGTCCATTTTTCTCTCTTGAGGATTTGTGCTCAAAGGACAGATGCTGTATGCTGCTAGGTGAGGAGTGAGCTGTTAGCTTTGTGTGCTCAGAGCCATCATTGCTTCTGGCCCCTTGGGGCTCTCCATCACCTCTGGAGGTCCATAGGTCTTGACTATCTGGGGTTTGTGCTCAGTGTGTGCTTGGGGGGAAAGGGACTGCCTGGTACAGTCTGCTTCCTCAAGGCCTGGCAGGTGTGGTCCTCTCTGGGCCTGCATTGAACAACAACGGAACCCATACCTCTGAAGTCACGGCCTTCACCACCATGCTGAGACTTGCCAGTGCTCCCCGGCATTCCCCCTTAGTGAGGCCTCCGTTGCTGCTCTTGCCACACAGAGGGACAGTGTTCATGCTGCAGGACTTTTCAGAGGCCCAGATGAGATGAAATGTAATGGATCTCCACAAAAGTGTGTTTTTCTATTTTGTTCCCCAGAGACATGGAGTGGGGACAGAAACAGAGGGCCACATTCATGCCCAGCTTGGCATCCTTGATGGAAGGAAGGCAGGCCCAGAGAGGGAAACATGGGGGATCCCCTCGTTGTGGCTGATCATTTCCCAACCTTGCCTGGTGTTCTGGGGTTGGGAGGGGAGGAAGGCACAGAGCTATGTAGCAAAGCGCACTGTCTGCTAGATGCATGAGCAGAGACTCAGTCCTGTCCTGCTTCTCAGGTGTTGTGGGGATCTAGCCTGTGAACCCCTGCTGAGATTTCTGATAGGCCACACATTGTCAGTGCATCTGAAGCCACCAGAAAGGATGTCCCATCTCTGGTTACTGCCCATCTTGGCTGCCCCTCTTCAGCGGGGTCCATGACCCTGGAGGGAGCTTTAGCAAGAGTGTAGGGCCACAAGAATAATCTCTGTGTTGGGTCTGCGTTGATGAGTAAGTATCCGTTGTGTTTTACACCCGTTGTGTGGTGTGCTTCATCAAGGCACTCAGGTGGAGCCTGGAGACGTCAAAGCTCATGTGAGAGCACTGTTGGGCTTGGTCTGGTAGAGATGTGCAGAGGAGTTCCCCATGGGGAATGGGACTGGGGTAGGGGAGGGAAGGAGGTGAAGCCAGGACAGAATCTGGAAGGGCTAAGGGACCAAAGAAAGCGAGGTCAAAGCTGGGAAGGGGGGACACTGGCAGCTCAGGGTGGTCCCCGCCTCTCATGGGGCATGGTTAGAACTACAGAAGCTCAGACCCACAGACAGAGGTCAGGGTCAGAGCTGCCTTTTCCCTGGTCTCCTGGGTGGCAGGTGTGTGGGGAGGCCTGCGAAGTGCTGCTGTCTTTCACTTCATTTGGAGTGGCAGAACTTGGGATGGGTCAATCCCCATGCTCACCTGTGTTTAAAAGAAAAGGGAATGATTTATATAAATAAAAATGAAATGAGTAGAGCTTAACAACAACAACAACAACAACAAATGAGCAAAAAACCAAACCACACCAAAAAGAGTTCTGGGAGTGCCTGGGCAGGCATAGGCTTCCTGGGTTGGTCTGCACACCGGCCAGGGACAGCTGCATACCCTCTATGGCCAGAAGGACTTGTGTTTGGGGGGAGTTTCTGCTTCTGTTGCCTGCCTGCCTGGGGTGAGCCTTCCTCCTTTTTCTAGTCCCTCTTGTGGTGCATCTTGCCAGCCACATTACTTTTTGAAAGAGTGTTTGTAGCAAGTGGGAGCTGTGGGTAAATAGCTTTGTAGGCCAGTTTTGCTTTTCTTGCTTATATTGTACACTTTAATGTACTTTTTTATTTTCTTGCTTTATTTTTTGGATAATGGCAAAATCACCGCTTGTGGGCACCAGCACAAATAATACAAAGTGGCTCTTTGAAAAGAGCTTTATCTGAGCACAAAGTACTTGGAATTGAAGACCCCCAGGGATTTGCCTCTATCGCTCATCTTTCCTCTCTCCTCTCAGTCTTCTTTCTCTCTCTCTCTCTCTCTCTTTTCTTTTCACTAGCTCCCTCTCCCTCCCTGTCCTCTTTCTTTTCTTCATTCAAACTTGCCTTAGAACCCGAGTGAGCTACAGACTGCCCTATTTTCAGCTGATTTGCATGTTCAAGAGAGCAGAGTAATTGGTGTTTAACCAGAACAAAAGGAGATCTGTTTCCTAAGAGAAAAAGAATTTTTGAAGTAGACCCTCTTGCATCCACTGCCTTTGTCTCTCCTCTCATTAGGAATTGAATGCGATGGCCCCCTTAACAAGAATGTGGGAGGTACTGCCTTGCTTGGGATGCTGTTGGAGCTAATTGGTTTAAATATTATATTTGATGTGCATCTGAAGGATGTTGGCAAAACACCTCTTTGGGACATGGACATCCTATCCCTGTTGCCACAGGAGGATGGGCAGGAAGAGGTTCTATTGAAACTGTGGGTTTCTTAGTTGACTATTCTGGGGGACCACCTTGAGAGTTTAGTGTTTCTTCAAATCTTCTAGTCCACTGTAATGAGGGAAGTCTTGGCCAGTTGTCCCCAAGAGCCATGGAGGGCAATGTTCAGTGGAAATGTTGGTGGCTAAACTGGGCGTGGTGGTGCACACCTTTAATCCTAGCACTCAGGAAGCAGAGGTAAGAGGATTGCTGTGAGTTGGAGGCCAGCCTGAGATGACATAGTGAATTGAATTCCCGGTCAGCCTGGACTACAGTGATACCCTACCAAAAAAAAAAGAAAGAAAGAAAGAAAGGGCTGGAGAGATGGCTTAGTGGGTAAGGTGCATGCCTGCGAAGCCTAAGGACCCAGGTTCAATTCTCCAGGTCCCACGTAAACCAGATGTACATGGAGGCGCATGTATCTGGAGTTCGTTAGCAGTGGCTAGAGACCCTGGCACATCCATTCTCTATCTCTCTCTCGCTCTGTCTCTAATAAATAAATAAATAAATAAAATTTAAAAAAAAAAGAAAAAAAAAAAAAAGAAATGTTGGTGGCTAATGATTTAATGATTTGACTTCTAGTGAAGGGATTTGTAATCACTGATGTCAATGAGGATGACCCCTCCACCCCTGCCCTTGGTCAGAGGGAGAAAGCCTAAAGAATCTATAGAAAGCCCAGGATTGGCCTTTCTTCACTGATAGAGATCCCTTCTCTAAGTCACAATACATTTCCATCCCTGCTGCAGTTCGTAGGCATCTGATGGAACGATGAGGTTTTGTGAGAATTCCATAGAAGTCTGCGGAAGTTTAGGAACATTTCAGTGACTATAAAGCTATGTTTACAAATTATAAAGTATAAAACACTGCTACATAAGCTTTGAAAAATAGAAAAGAACAATGAATTTAGTTGTATCACTATAAACAATTACTACTTTAATTCTAGTATATCAACCAGCCTTGAGCATTATAATTCTTGCTTTTGTGCACACGGATTTTGAAATGATCCTAGGACACATTGATTGCACTGGGAATTGTATTGAAGCAAATATTTATTTAATAATACTAGTTAAAGAGTCTGTGACCTTGATTCCCTTCTTTGAGGTCATGTGAATTGGCAGTAGATCGGTATTATCCTGCAGAATCTGATACTTGATAGGGAAGAGCTGCAGCACAGGACGACTTCCCTCCCTCGGAAAACGTGATTGAAATCAATGCTGCTGCGTTCATGTGTTTGTCCCCTTATCTTTTTGTTTGTTTGTTTGTTTGTTTGTTTGTTTTTTTGAGGAGGGTCTCACTGTAGCCCAGGTTGACCTGGAGTTCACTATGTAGTCTCGGGGTGGCCTCAGACTCACGGCGATCCTCCTACCTCTGCCTCCCAAGGGCTGGGATTAAAGGCTGTGAGGTTGGGAAGGTTTAGAGCCATCGTACCCACATTCCAGATGAGGAAACAGAGCCAAACGTCCAGGGACAGAGTGAGCCAAGATGTGTGAAGTTTTACATATCAGAGCACCATCTTGCTCTCTGCCCCTCTTTCTGCTTTGGAAATCATTTAAAAGTTACAAGACTGGCTTTGAGAACAAGTACAAATGACACCCCTATATCTGCCACTCCACATATTCCTAAGAATCAGGATAGCCCCTCATCTAACTTCAGGACAGTTATAAACTGGGGCTGTAGGTCAGTTGATAAAGTGCTTGCCTAGCATGCACAAAGGCCTTGGGGTTCTACCCCCAGCAGCACATGAACCAGGCATGGTCAAGTTAACATTGATGCAATGCTTTTTGAATTACCATTTGAATTCGAGTTTTTTCACTTGACCTGATAAGTCCTTTGTAGAGTTGTTCTTCCCTCTAGCACAGAATGAAGTGGAGGATCAGGTATTACACTAGTTTCTATATCTCCTTAGTTTTAATCTGGGAATATTTCATTGCCTTTCTGTGCTTTTTGACAATGTCATTTATGAAGAATGTACTCCTTCCTCCCTTTTCCATGCACACATTCTTATCTCATGGTTCCTCAGGGGTGGACTCAAGCTGTGCATTCCAGACCATGACAGGCGTGCATCTGAGTGCTTTTCCAGCTACCTCATCTGGAGGCACTTGATGTCCGTCTGCCTGTCTTTGCTCACCTGGCCAAAATGTTTAACTTCCCCACCATATGGTTATAGCAGCCCTCCCCCCCATCCTGTAGCTAACAAGCAGTCTTTGGGGAGACACTGTAAGACCATGCCTCTCGTCAAAATTTCCACTAGACTTAGCCTTTGCTGGTGAGTCTTGCCCTATCTAGCCTTAACTGTGGTGGTTACAGAATGATTTCCCAATGTCTTCCACACCCTCTCTGTTTACTGGTTGGCATTTGGCATCCTGCTAGAAGCCAGCGCCCTTCCTTCCCATTCATTTAACCTCTGCTTATTACAGAAGTGAACTCATGAAATCCTGTTATTTGAGTCGCTTGTGATCAGTACTTAATCATTTTGGTGCTCAGACTGGACCAGTGGAAGGTCCTTCATTCAGATTCCACCCAACTTTTTTTTTTAAACTTTTTATTTTTTATTATTTTTTTGGAGAGAGACAGAGAGAGTTGGGGGGAGGCACAGATGGGCACACCAGCAGTGTCTCAGCTGCTGCGAACGAAATCCAGATGTGTGCACCCCCTTGTGGTCAAGTGTGGCATTGCGCCCTTGTCTCACTTTGCATCTGGCTAAACGTGGGACCTGGAGATTGGAACCAGTGTTCTTAGGCTTAGGAGGCAGGCGCCTTAACCCCTAAGCCATCTCTCCAGTTCTCCACCCAACATTTTTAAGGCACATCTTTACTTTCGGGCCTAACAAGAGCTTCCAAGCTTATCTTGTGTCTGCCCTGCCCTAGACTTGAAGTTAGTCGTGCCTCCGAAGAGCAGGCCTCTTCTGGTGGGGAATGGAGTTAGAAAAGATTCCCTATGTTACTAAGATGTCTTTCCTCGTGGTTACTCATGTGACTGCTTCCACACCATTTCAGTGAGCTCTCTGGGAAACATGAGAGAGCAAGTGTTCCTATGCACATACAGACATGCATATGTGTGACAACCCATCTATTTTAGAAGTCCCAGGTTCCCATCATGCCCCCTACCCTCCGTTCTTCAATGTGTATCCCCATTCCATGCCATGTAACCTTCTTCCATATGAGAACCCCAGCTCTTGGCTCTAGCCCGTTACTAGTTTACACAGTCCTGTAACACACTGAGAATAGAATGACGGTCCCTTGCTCACGCCTCTGTAAAAGACTGACCTATTGAGCAGTGTTGGGAGCTTGTTGGCTTACAGCCCCGCAGGCCATGAGGGCTCAGTCAGTGACTGTGGTCACCAACTGGAATTAACTCCTCCCCCCTGCCCACATTTGGCTGCGATTATGGTTTGAATCCAGTTGCATGGTTCCTCTTCTTCCCTTCCCGTCCTTGTTACGTTCTGAGACCGTTGAGGTACCCACTGAGTGGAGGCACCTCCATCCTTGTTGATTCAATCTAATTTAATATGTGGGACACTCACATATGCTTAGAAGTTTACTGAGAGAAGTGCTCCTCTGGTATCCCTTCCCTCCTGTCTGTCTCCTTAACCCCAAGACACAGGTTTTTCAAATTTTCTGATTTCTCTTGTATTTTATGAAGATAGATGGATCAGGGCTGGGGAGATAACCTAGTTGGTAAAGTGCTTGCCAGGCAAGCGTGAGGACCAGAGCTCAGTCCTCAGAACCACATAACAATCAGCTGTGGAGGCACATGCCTGGAACCCTAGCACGGAGGAAGCAAAGGCAGGAGGGACCCCGGCGCTCCCCAGTCAGCCAGTCTGTTCTAAGTGGTGTACTGCAGGCCAGTGCGAGACCCTATCTCAAAGGCCTCCACATGCATGTGCACACACATGCATTCGCACCTGTATGCATAGCACCCACACACATAAATACACATACCACATGCAAAAAAATTAAAGAGAATGACTACAGTCCCAACTGGCTGAATTATGTTCTCTCTATTTCCCTTTTCATTGCATGTTTAAAAACTGTTTAAAATTTACTTGCAAGCAGAGAGGGAGGGGGAGGGAGGGAGGAAGATGGATGAGTGAGTATGGGCATGCTAGCGCCTCTTGGGGCTGCAAATGAGCTTTAGTATGTGGGTACTGGGAAATCATACTTCAGGTCAACCCAGGCTTGCAGACTTTGCAAGCAAGTGTCTCTAACCACTGAACAATCTCCATAGCTCCATTTTTCATCTTCAGAAACAGTCTTGTTTCATACCTCAGGCTGGCCTGCTATTCAAGATTCTTTTACCTCAGTCTCCAGAATATGGGGATTAAAGGTGTGTGCCACCATGACCAGCTAGCTAAATGCTTTTTGTTTTTTGTTTTGTTTTGTTTTTCAAGGTAGGGTCTCACTCTAGCCCAGGCTGACCTGGAATTCATTATGTCGTCTCAGGGTGGTCTTGAACTCACAGTGATCCTCCTACCTCTGCCTCCCAAGTGCTGGAATTAAAGGTGTGTGCCACCACACCTGGCTAAATGCTTTTTTTTTTTTTTTAAGAGCAAGGCAGAGAGGGAGAGGAAGACAGATAGAGGAATGGGCGTGCCAGCAGCCTCTCAGCTGCTGTGAACAAACTCCAGATGTGTGTGCCCCCTGGTAGGCAAGTGTGGCATTGTGCCCTTACGTCACTTTGCATCTGGCTACACGTGGGACCTGGAGATTGGAACCGGTGTTTTTAGGCTTAGCAGCCAGGCGCCTTAACCGCTAAGCCATCTCTCCAGCCCCTAAATGCTTTTTTTTAAGACCAAGAAATATTCTTTTTGTGTGAGTCACCACACCCAGTGCTTTTCTTTATGTTTTTGAGACAGGGTTTGGCACTGTGTCCCTGGCTGGCCTGGAACTAACTGTGTAGACCAAGCTGTTCTCAAACTTGTGGCAGTCCTCCTGCCTCTGCATCCCAGGTGCAAGCACCACCACCCTTATCCTAAAGACCAAGAAACATTCTGTTGTTTGAATCATCAGTGGGACGTTTTACAAAGGGTTCTATTCCCAGCAAAGGAAAGGAACAGGTCCACCTGTTGTCCTGCCTGTGGGTCACGTTGACTGTCCGCATGCTGTCCAGACCCCTCTTGCAGGCAGTATGGTAGATTAGGCGTGTGCTTGGCCAGCATCTTGGTGTTGCCATGTGTGGCTCTGACATCAAACCTTCTTTCTTCACAACTGTGACTAGGCTCTTCAGTAGTGTCACCTTCCTAGCGTTTCCACCCACAGGCACCCGTGGTAGCAGAAAGGGGGAATTTTCGCCTTGGGGCTCTCTCTCTCGGCAGGGGAGGGTTCTTTCTCCATTTCCATCATCCCTGCTTCTGTGGAATTAGCTGCTGCCAGTTCCTTCCCAAGTTGTCCTGGCTGTTTGGTCTTTCCTCAGATGTTGGGTTTCCACATGCATGGCTGTTCTTCTCCCTGTCATTCACTGCACCATCCCTCATCAAGCAGCCCTCTGCTCCGCCCAGAAGGGTGGCTCTGAGCAGATGTGAGCCGAGCTTGGTTCCCACCTTTCTACTGCGCACACCTCATTGGCACAGGGTGGCCCTTTCTCCCTGACTGGTGGGTACACACTTTGCAGCCGAAGGAAGAAAAGGTGACTGCTGTAGGAAAAAATATCTAGAATCACTCCTGCTCTCTTCCCTTCCCTTCTCTTCTCTTCTCCTTCCCTTCTCTTCTCTCCCTTCCCTTCCCTTCCCTTCCCTTCCCTTCCCTTCCCCCCTCCCCCCCCTCCCCTCCCTTCCTTCCCTTCCCTTCCATTCTTCTCTTCCCTCCTTCCCTCCCTCCCTCCTCCCCTCCCCCTCCCTTCCTTCCTTCCTTCTTTTTTGTGTTTTTGAGGTAGTGTCTCACTCCAGCCCAGGCTGACCTGGAACTCACTATGTAGTCCCAGGCTGGCCTTGAACTCACAGAATCTCTGTGGTGAGATTCACACCTGGCTTTGGTGGTACAGGTTGTTTGCAGAGCATCTCACAATACTTGGCCATTCCTGGGATACCACATATGAGACAGTTAGATCAGTAGCTGAGATGGAAAGTGGCGTCGATGCTTGGGTTGTCCCCTGGGACTAGGGGCCACTGCTCAGACTCAGACACTCAAAGGTTCAGGCCACTTTTGTACCCAGGGAAGCTGTCCCGTGATGAAGCAGTAGCATTCTTAAGTTGGTGGCCTTCCATTCCCCGTGTCTCATCCTCTCTCAGAATATTGGCAACGGTTTGACTTACGACAGTTCTGACCATGCTTGTGCTCAGTTGCCTTCACTCTCTGAGGTGGTCCTACATTGACCTCCATATCTGTAGTTCAAAGGCTTCATGTCCAGATTAACAGGCCAAGGAGAGAGATTTAGGGCCACAGAGAAATGTTCTTGAAGTTTCTGGAGCAGAGCAGGCTCCAGCCGGCTCTGGCCAAGCTCTCCTTTTCATTCCCCAAAATTAGCCACAAGAAGGAACCCTTTCTCCTGCTGCTGGGATCCTGCTCTGTCTGCCTGGTTCTCCTTCTTGCTCAAGGGGACTGTTTCACTTCTGCCTGAGCAGCTTGGGTGGTGAGGGGGATCTGTCTGCAGGGTGTGCATTGGATGCATATGCACGTGTGAACGTGTGTGAGCATGTCCACCCCTGAGCTCCTCGAAGGGAGAGTAGTGCTGGAGAGCACATGTTCATAGGTAGGAAGAATACAGGAAATTGACACATTGACATGGCTGGGGAGTGACATGTACATCGTCTTCATAATTAACACTTAGGAGTGATCCCACCCGTGATTAAAGCTCTGGGCATATTAACCATGGCTCATATGGGGAAGAGGAAAGGAGAGGCAGCAGGAAATGCTGGGGTGATGCTCTTTACCAGGGTCAATTGTGTACCTTTATGTCTTAAGTACTGCAGAGTGAGTAACGGGGCTATAAATGCTTAAATAGATGGATAGATCACCTTTTATTCATTTTATCACATCATCAAGTTGGTTCGCCAGCATTCCTGGGCTCCAGCTCACTTGCTTGCAGCTGGGGACAGTGGGAAGGCATGAACACCAGGCAGGCTGAGCAGGTGATTGTCAGAAATTACTTTCCCTGAAGCCTTTTAAAATCACTTTCAGGAGCATATATACCCAAAAACTCAAAAGAGGGATAGGAAGCCAAGCATTTACTTTTTAAATCCAAGACTGTTCCAGAATCCAGCACTACCTGAACATCCCTGCTTTGCTGCCCTCTGAGAAAAATGAAAGTCCCTAGCTGCTCTGGCAGATGTCCTCGTAGTGGAGTCTCTGTGGCGGATGCCACGTGATTTATGAATGAACCATAAGGAACCATTTTATAGTAAACAACGTAGGTTTTTTGATGATAGTTATTTACATTGTAATCTCAAAATCTGCCGTTAATGGCTAGTGTGTTTTCACCTGAGGTCGTGAACGCTCCGACGCCTGCTGCTGGCAATGCCAGAGGAGGTTGTGTGTGCGTTTGTGTGTGCACATGCATGCGCACTGGAGGACGGTACCATGAACCCTATTTCATGGTCTGATAGCTTTTATTTTTTTTTGACTTAAGATTCCAGACACTGAGCTCTGGGATAGCCATGTTAGGGATCATGTTTATTTGCTCTAAGCAAATGCCAGTTTCCAGTGTGTCCAAGGAAAAGATGTGCCTGGAACGCACGAGCTACTGGACGTGTTCCCCCTGAGACTGGGCCTCAGAGACTGCTGTTGCTTTAGGGTAGTTTTTGCACCACTGAGGTCACACAGTCCCCTCTTGTCCAGCTGTGTCATTTCTCTTTATAAGCCACCATGCTGCCCCGCTGGGTGGAGAAACCTCTGTGCCCTTATAAAGGGGGCTCCCTGTCTTGGGGCACACTGCCCTCCAGCTTGCTTATTTGACTTAGGCATTAGCTGGCCTCCTAACCCTCTGTCCCTGCTCATGTGTCTGGGTTACCCTGCTTGTCCTCTGTGCCCATAGCACTTCAGACACTTTGTTCATCCACTGCCTCCTGCCAGCCAGGGTCCCTCTAGAAAGCACATGGCTCAAGAAAGGGTGTCACTACAAGGCACAACAGGGAGAGACCACTCTCATGATGGACCCTGGGGACACCAAGTGGGCAAGAGGTGACTGCCTTTACTCTCATTACTCTCCCTGGTCTTCCCCAGTACCTCCTACCTTGAAAAGTCAGCATGCCTTCCAAGCAAAGATGGAGCATTATGTAGCTTTAAGACAAATCTCCAACCTCTCACCCTTCCCTTGTGGCCTGCTATCCTGTGTCCCTTCAGATGTAAGTCACGTTGATAGAATGATAGGTTTGCATTGATAGAATGAATTGGGTGAGTGATAGCCAGTGAAGGAGGAGACCCAGGGGAAGGTGTGAAGTGAGCCGTTGTCTGGCTCAGTGAGTGTCTTTCATACCCATAAGGCACCGGAGGCATCATCTGAAGGAGCCCAGGAAGGTTGGGATTTCTTACCTGGTTGTTGGTAGTTGTGTCACTGGCCCTTATCGTCAGGTATGCAATGGGATGTTAAGTTAGCAGCCGGGAATCAGGATGGCTTCTTCTTTAACAAGCTCCTCTTAGTTCTACCAGTGTGTGAGGTTGTAGGCCATCCCTCACCTCTCTTTGGGAGAGCTCGGACGGCTTTGTTACTTTTCCTGAGTAGAGAAATCTGTGGCCACTAGTCCTATTCATAGAAGTCCCCCCTTGTCTTGGATCTGTGGGTGTCTGAGAGCCTTATATAGTATATACTATGTTTCTTCTAATATGTACATACCTGTTTCATTTACAAATTAGCTACAATAAGAGAACATGGAATAGTTTCCAGAAGATACTGTAAGAAAAGTTATTGAAAACATACCAATTGGGGCTGGGGTGATGGCTCAGCAGTTAAAGGCTCTTGCTTGCAAAGCCTACTGGCCCAGGTTTGATTCCCTGGTACCCATGTAAAGCCAGATGTACAAAGTAGCTCATGCATCTGGAGTTTGTTTGCAGTGGCAAGAGGCCCTAATGCCCCCCTTCCTGCTCATAAATAAAATAAACTTATGAATTGAAAAATCCCTTATGAATTGTTTATTTCTAGCATTTTCTGTATATTATTTTTTTGACCAGAGTTTTGGCTGTGGGTAACTGCAACCATGGAAGAGAGAGAGAGAGAAAGAGAGTGCTACTGTGCTCTTTTGATTTCTGTAGTTTCGAAGTTTAGAGGACTCTGTATTTATGCCTGTTTAGAGAGGAAGTTGGAGAGAAACAGGATTTCAGGAATTTGGAGAAGGGAGACAGGTAAAGGAGGCTGCTAGATGGTGCAGGGTGGGCCCTCATTCCTCATGGAACTCTGTGCACATGGCCTTGCCCACCCTTCAGTACTGGGTCTCTTCTTGTGGTGCTGGGCTCCTGCGGGCTGTGATTCTGGGAGATGCTCTGAAGGAGGGACAAAGGGCAGGTCAGGGGAATACAGGTTGGAGAATTCTTGAATGGCAGAGACTTTGCATAGGCTATTCCTGGTCTGTGGTTTAGGCCTTGGAGAAATCATGTCACATGTCCAGGCTCCTCAGCCTCTTCCTGGTCCATGTGGATGAATGCTCTGTCCAGAAGGGCCACTCCTAGGCGTCCTCGAAGGCTATTTCATCCCTCTTGGGCATGCTGCAGTTTCACAGGGTGGTGTGAAGGATCAGGGTGTGGAAAGCAGGAAATTAGTAATGACTGGACTCTGAGAGAAACTCTTGTCATTTTAGAGACATGCCTAAAAATTAATTGGTTCTCTGCTCTGCAGCTTTGTTCTGTTGAAGCCAGAGTGAAAAGTCAAGATGGAGAATTTCCCACTGTGATGCCTTTTATTTCTGGAAAGTTGAGTCACTTAATGATGATTTGAGTATCAATAGCCCACTGGCCCATCTTCCCCAGACAGCTCCTGGAAGTGAGTTCTCTTCCGGAGAAGGGCACGTTTCGTTCCACCAATGTCCTGCCAGCTCGAGTTCAGTCTGGACTCCTGTGGTTCCCAGATCTACTGGACCTGGGCTGGCCAAGATGGGGTGGGCTTTGGCCTCATTGACTGTTGCCGCCGAGTCGGTCACGAGCCAGCTGGGAGAGCTGGAACAGTGCTTGGCTGTGCTTTCCTTGTTGGATGAGGGCTGGACATTGACTTGACCTGGCTCCAAAGTGCCGCGGGGTGTTCCTGGGGATGTCCTAGGACCTCTGTGTCTGGAGGATCCTCACGGATCATGTGGGTGATGGCAGGCTTGGTCCTCTGATGCATGGGTCAGTTAGGGACAGGAAAAGGAGTCCCTAAGAAGTTTCAGGTAAAATCTGAAGTCAGTCCTTGGTTTGATACTTAAAATGTGGTGAGGACAGAGGCCAGTACCGGGCATGGTCTTCTACCTGTAGGGCTGTTTGCTCAACCAGAATTCTTATTTCCTCTGCCATGTCTTACCTGAGCATGCTAGTAGATTTCAGATTTTCATCTGATTACCTTTTTCCTTGGGTCCCAGGACCTAGTTCTGTCATTTCCTTGTTGATAGTTAGACTTCGAAGGTGCTTTGTTTATACTAATCCCCAAGCCTCCTTCCCTTCTTGGATGAATAGTACGTCTGAGGCATAGGTTGATAAAGGGGCCAGATAATAAATATTCGAGTCTTTGCAGGCTGAGAAGCAATACTAAGGATGTTGTATAGGTGCTTATAACCCTATCAGGAGAAAACAAATGTACACAAAATTTTCACTGATGAAATTTGAAATACAGTAACCATAAAGTACAATTTTTTTTTATAGCTCAGGTTTGGTATTGAGAAGAATGGAGATATTATTGTGAGGGAGGTAACATTTTGCTGAATTGGAGTTTGAAGTTATTGCTTTCTGTTATTGGGGGATTGAAGATGATCATCTGTAAAGGGTTTCTGGTTTGCAGGTCGTAAAGCAGCAGCCAGCAACCCAGATGTGACCTGGAGGCTTTGGGGTGGTGTAATAATTACCTTCTCATTGTTGGGACAAAACATCCAACCAGAAGCAGCTTATAGGAGAAAAGGCCTGATTTCAGGCTTCTAGTTTTGAGGAGACATTTCATCATGGTGGAGTCAGCATGGCAGAGCTGACAACCATTTCACATGTTCATCCATCAGTGGCAGGGAGTGAGCAGCAGGAATGAGCCAGCAATGAACACCCAGAGGGCTGAACTCATAAAACTCCAGGCCCACCCTCAGTGACACACCTCTTGCATCAAGGCTTCCCCTCCCAAGAGCTCCACTAACTGGAGATCTAGATGAGGATTTATCACAGACACTTGAGGCTATGGGGGACATGCTGTATTTAAGCCACCATAGGGGGGAAGCCTGTGGCTGTTCAGCGTCCCAGGATTTCATGCTCTACCTTGCTTGAGGGGCTGGGTGGAACTGCTGTGGATGTCATCACCCTGGATTTTGTTTTCTTAATACATTGTCTTAGGGAGACCAGGCACTGGGGACACGAGGTTGATGCCCAAGGGGAGCTTACATTGTAGTTGGAGAGGTGACAGGAAGTTGTGAGTGCTATTGACAAGTAGGATGAGGGGACATCAGTGATGCTCTTGGAGGTCCCTGGAGATTGCTGTGGTTTGAATGTTTCTTCTAAAAGTTCATGTGTTAGCAGCTCAATCTCCAGATTCATCTGTAAACTGCGTTTGGAGGCATGGGCCATTTGGGTGGCAATGAGCATTAGTTAAGATTATGAGGTTGGAACCCCAAGGTGGTATTATTGGATTTATTAAAGAAGGAAGGAGGCCTCAGTAGTGAAAGGCAATTGCTTGCAAGCCTGCCACCCCAAGTTCAAGTCCTTAGCACCCACATAATTGCTGGACACAAAACAGCACCTAACAATGACAGTGTTAAGTGGGGTCAGGAGAATCCAGAGCATACAGGCCAGCTCGATGGCCCACCCAGCTGAAAAAGCAACAACAGAGAGCCTGTCTCAAAAAGGAGAGGACTGGCTGCCTCCACCAGCCGATGTGCATATACATGCACACCAGTGAAACTAAAGATAATAGAGGAGGGAGAGACCAGAGTGCACACATACATGCACACCAATGAAACTAAAGATAATAGAGGAGGGAGAGACCAGAGTGCACACACATACATGCACACCAATGAAACTAAAGATAATAGAGGAGGGAGAGACCAGAGTGCACACACATACATGCACGCCAATGAAACTAAAGATGATAGAGGAGGGGTAGACCAGAGTGTACACACATACATGCACGCCAATGAAACTAAAGATGATAGAGGAGGGAGAGACCAGAGTGCACACACATACATGCACACCAATGAAACTAAAGATGATAGAGGAGGGAGAGACCAGAGTGTACACACATACATGCACGCCAATGAAACTAAAGATAATAGAAGAGGGAGAGACCAGAGTGCACACATACATGCACACCAATGAAACTAAAGATAACAGAGGAGGGGGAGACCAGAGTGTACACACGTGCATGCACACCAATGAAACTAAAGATAATAGAGGAGGCGGTGACCAGAGTGTACACACATACATGCACACCAGTGAAACTAAAGATAATAGAGGAGGGAGAGCCCAATGCACACACATACATGCACACCAATGAAACTAAAGAGAATAGAGGAGGGAGAGCCCAATGCACACACATACATGCACACCAATGAAACTAAAGATAATGGAGGGAGAGACCAGAGTGCACACACATACATGTACGCCAGTGAAACCAAAGATAATAGAGGAGGGGTAGACCAGAGTGTACACACATACATGCACACCAATGAAACTAAAGATAATAGAGGAAGGGAGACCAGAGTGCACACATACATGCACACCAGTGAAACTAAAGATAATTGAGGAGGGAGAGACCAGAGTGCACACACATACATGCACACCAATGAAACTAAAGATAATAGAGGAAGGGAGACCAGAGTGCACACACATACATGCACACCAATGAAACTAAAGATAATAGAGGAGGGAGAGACCAGAGTGCACACACATACATGCACACCAGTGAAACTAAAGATAATAGAGGAGGGAGAGACCAGAGTGCACCCACATACATGCACACCAGTGAAACTAAAGAGAATAGAGGAGGGAGAGACCAGAGTGCACACACATACATGCACACCAGTGAAACTAAAGAGAATAGAGAAGGGGGAGACCAGAGTGTACACACATACATGCACACCAGTGAAACTAAAGATAATAGAGGAGGGGGAGACCAGAGTGTACTCACATACATGCACACCAATGAAACTAAAGATAATAGAGGAGGGGGAGACCAGAGTGTACACACATACATGCACACCAGTGAAACTAAAGATAATAGAGGAGGGGGAGACCAGAGTGTACACACATACATGCACACCAGTGAAACTAAAGAGAATAGAGGAGGGAGAGCCCAGTGCACACACATACATGCACACCAGTGAAACTAAAGATAATGGAGGGAGAGACCAGAGTGCACACATACATGCACACCAATGAAACTAAAGAGAATAGAGGAGGGGGAGACCAGAGTGTGCACACATACAAGCACACCAATGAAACTAAAGATAATAGAGGAGGGAGAGACCCGAGTGCACACATACATGCACACCAATGAAACTAAAGATAATAGAGGAGGGGGAGACCAGAGTGTACTCACGTACATGCACACCAGTGAAACTAAAGAGAATAGAGGAGGGAGAGACCAGAGTGTACACACATACATGCACACCAATGAAACTAAAGATAATAGAGGAGGCGGTGACCAGAGTGTACACACATACATGCACACCAGTGAAACTAAAGAGAATAGAGGAGGGAGAGACCAGAGTGTACACACATACATGCACACCAATGAAACTAAAGATAATAGAGGAAGGGAGACCAGAGTGCACACACATACATGCACACCAATGAAACTAAAGATAATAGAGGAGGGAGAGACCAGAGTGTACACACATACATGCACACCAATGAAACTAAAGACAATAGAGGAGGGAGAGACCAGAGTGCACACACATACATGCACACCAGTGAAACTAAAGAGAATAGAGGAGGGAGAGACCAGAGTGCACACACATACATGCACACCAGTGAAACTAAAGATAATAGAGAAGGGGGAGACCAGAGTGTACACACATACATGCACACCAGTGAAACTAAAGATAATAGAGGAGGGGGAGACCAGAGTGTACACACATACATGCACACAGTGAAACTAATGAAACTAAAGAGAAGAGAGGAGGGCACACCAATGAAACTAAAGATAGTAGAGGAGGGAGACACACATACATGCACTCCAATGAAACTAAAGATAATAGAGGAGGGGGAGACCAGAGTGCACACACATACATGCACACCAATGAAACTAAAGATAATAGAGGAGGGAGAGACCAGAGTGCACACATACATGCACTCCAATGAAACTAAAGATAATAGAGGAGGGAGAGACCAGAGTGCACACATACATGCACTCCAATGAAACTAAAGATAATAGAGGAGGGAGAGACCAGAGTGCACACATACATGCACACCAATGAAACTAAAGATAATAGAGGAGGGGAGACCAGAGTGCACACACATACATGCACACCAATGAAACTAAAGATAATAGAGGAGGGAGAGACCAGAGTGTACACACATACATGCACACCAGTGAAACTAAAGATAATAGAGGAGGGGGAGACCAGAGTGTACACACATACATGCACACCAATGAAACTAAAGATAATAGAGGAGGGAGAGACCAGAGTGTACACACATACATGCACACCAATGAAACTAAAGATAATAGAGGAGGGAGAGACCAGAGTGCACACATACATGCACTCCAATGAAACTAAAGAGAATAGAGGAGGGGGAGACCAGAGTGCACACACATACATGCACACCAATGCAACTAAAGAGAATAGAGGAGGGGGAGACCAGAGTGCACACATACATGCACACCAGTGAAACTAAAGATAATAGAGGAGGGGGAGACCAGAGTGCACACACATACATGCACACCAATGAAACTAAAGATAACAGAGGAGGGGGAGACCAGAGTGTACACACATACATGCACACCAATGAAACTAAAGATAACAGAGGAGGGGGAGACCAGAGTGCACACACATACATGCACACCAATGAAACTAAAGATAATAGAGGAGGGAGAGACCAGAGTGTACACACATACATGCACACCAGTGAAACTAAAGATAACAGAGGAGGGGGAGACCAGAGTGCACACACATACATGCACACCAATGAAACTAAAGATGATAGAGGAGGGGGAGACCAGAGTGCACACACATACATGCACACCAATGAAACTAAAGATGATAGAGGAGGGGGAGACCAGAGTGTACACACATACATGCACACCAATGAAACTAAAGATAATAGAGGAGGGAGAGACCAGAGTGTACACACATGCATGCACACCAATGAAACTAAAGATAATAGAGGAGGGAGATACCAGAGTGTACACATACATGCACACCAGTGAAACTAAAGATAATAGAGGAGGAGACCCCAGTGCGCACACATACATGCACACCAATGAAACTAAAGAGAATAGAGGAGGGGGAGACCAGAGTGCACACACATACATGCACACCAGTGAAACTAAAGATAATAGAGGAGGGGGAGACCAGAGTGCACACATATACATGCACACCAGTGAAACTAAAGATAATAGAGGAGGGGGAGACCAGAGTGCACACACATACATGCACACCAATGAAACTAAAGATAATAGAGGAGGGGGAGACCAGAGTACACACACATACATGCACGCCAATGAAACTAAAGATGATAGAGGAGGGAGAGACCAGAGTGTGCACACATACATGCACGCCAGTGAAACTAAAGATAATAGAGGAGGGGGAGACCAGAATGCACACACATACATGCACACCAATGAAACTAAAGATAATAGAGGAGGGAGAGACCAGAATGCACACACATACATGCACACCAATGAAACTAAAGATAATAGAGGAGGGGGAGACCAGAATGCACACACATACATGCACACCAGTGAAACTAAAGATAATAGAGGAGGGGGAGACCAGAGTGTACACACATGCATGCACACCAATAAAAATAAAAAATTAAAAATTGAGCCAGGCACTTGGGAGGCAGAGGTAGGAGGATTGTTGTGAGTTTAGGCCACTCTGAGACTACATGGTGAATTCCAGGTCAGCCTGGGCTACAGCGAGACCCTACCTTGAAAAAAAAAAACCTGAAAAAGAGGACAGGGAAATCAGAGTAAGCATTGTAGTCATGCAGCTAGAAGCCCTCATCACATGCCAAGTACATGCTGGCCTCAGGCTCTTACATTTCCCAACTTCAGAACCATGAGCCAAATATGCTGTTCTTTATAAATTACTGGATCTCAATTATTTTGTTCTAGAAATAGAAAGCACACTAGGATGACACTGGGATGGAGGCAGCGTGCCCCACCAGAGCCTTGGGTGATGCAAGCACAGGCAGCAAGAGCTTTGTGAGTGAAGTCAGCAGGGAGGTATAGCAACACAATCAGGGGCAATATGATGGGAAAGGTCTGATGGAGAAGTTCTGGAGGATGAAGATGGAGACAGGGGCCAGGTGTAAAGATCCTTGAAGCTCATGCTAGAGCCAATGATGAGACATGGTCATGAATGCTTGGAGCCAGAAAGTGATGTAATGTGATGAACTGTTGAAGATCGCTGGAGCTGCTAGTCAGAGAGAAGGCAAAAGTGGACAAGATTTTATGGGGCCACAAAACTAAGAGTTGAAAATAGAAATAGTCTGAAAAATGTGGAGTCTGTGGTCACATTGTGTTTATGATTGTCTTCTGGGTCATGCATAAGTCAAGATTGGTTTGGTTTCAGATGACCCAACTCTAAGGGGCTCAGGGAGAAAAGGGGATAGCTTGAATAGCTTGGTGGTCTGAGGACCTGTGAAGTCCGCAGGTGTTCCTGGCTGTCTTGCAGCTGGCTCCAGTGGCTCTGGTGATGTCACTGCAGCTCTCTCTACTTCTCATTGCTCCTTGCTCCTCTCTGTGAGCTTGACCTTTTTCCCGTCTTTTATTCATCATCAGTACTTTCCATGAGCCAGAGAGGATGGCCATCAGGGCCCTGGGTTCATACATTGTCTTGGCACCTTCCTTGTGAATGCATCTGCATACTACTTCTAGGGAAGTGTTAAGTTCACTGATTGGTCCTTTCCTGCTGCATCTTCGTCCTGCTACCAGTTAAGTTCAGTGATTGGTCCTGCTTTCTTGCTGCATCTGCATACTTCTTCTAGGGAAGTTTGCTGTTAGGCCCTGCTTGCTTTCTGCCCTGCTGAGGCCATAAACCCAGCTCTTGGACCAGTCTTCATTATCAGCTCCCGGACATCTGAATAATGTGTGCTCAGTTTGTGTCCTCTTTGGTTTCTCTCCTTTCCCCCTTCCTTCTCCAGCTGAGGCCTGTCAAGTGGGGAAGTGTGCCAACACTCCAGTGACTTGTGCCCTGAAGAAGCAGACTCACCTGGCTGATTCCAGGTGATCACCGTGCTGACCATGTAAGCTCCAAGCCTTGCCACCTCCCTTGTTCAGACAAAACTGTTTTGAAAAACAGTGGCGCAGGCCTGCCTTGGATAGGTTCCAGGTTCTGGTCTGCTTTTTAAAGTTTTTTAAATATTTTAATTTTTATTTATTTGAGAGAGAGCAAGTGAGAGAGAATGGGAGGGCCAGGGCATCCAGCCACTGCAAACGAACTTCCAGATGTATGTACCACCTTGTGCACATATGGCTTATGTGGGCCCTGGGGAATCAAACCTGGGTCCTTTGGCTTTGCAGGCAAGTGCCTTAACAGCTAAGCCATCTCTCCAGCCATGATCTACTTTTTAATAACTTGCTTCATGACTCCTGGGTATACCACTTGACCTTTCTGAGACTTCCTCATCTGCACATCACTGAGTTGCATGGACCAAACTAGTCACCACGTGCAGAGCGCAGAGTGCAGAGCGCCACTTAGGCGACAGCTGCTTGTTGGCCACTGACTTATCCTTTGCTGGGGACAAGGGAGCGGGGCGAGGAGCAAGGAAAATGCTCCATCTTAGTTGGAGCGTCCCCTCTGCGTACCATTTCTTCCTTCTGTGCGTAACTTCTCCAGGGTGGGCATGTCTCTTCATTTTTATCTTTTTGACACCTGCATGCGTTGATTGGTTCTTCAGCAGAATTCCTTGGGTGGGGATGCTGGCATGAGAGAACCGCTCCAGAAGAAGACCAAGTTGTGTTTTGTCTGTCAGCCAACAGGCACTCGTAGCAATTTGGCATAGACATTATTTTAGATTTACAGGGAAGAAAGGACAAAGGGTTCAGTATTGATAAGATTTAAGCAAGACTCAAAAAACATAAAAAATAGTAGAAAAAGAAGAAAACACAGAAAACTTCCTGTGTGACTTTGCAGTGCCTTCTTCCTGGTTCCTTAATTAGGCCCGTGGTTGAGTGGAGTGCACCATCTCAATACCCAGATGGTTTTTATGTAAAAAAATTTTTTCAAATGTTAATTTCAGTGACTGATGTTCTCTGCCTAAATCATTTTCCATTGTTCATATTTGATAAGAACTGTATTTGAACTGCTCCTTTATAAGTCGGAGGCTTTTGTAATGGGATTTAACTTAGTGGTTTTACAGGTGTATGAAAATGTTAAGCTGTGTATTGTGCTTGAGAGCTGGAAAATTCTTAGTTGCAGCTAATTTAAGAAAAAAAAATTAAAACAGGTGATTAGCAGCTCCTTTCAGTTTTGAATGCCCTTGCCTTGGGGTTTTGTATATGCTTATTCGTGTGCAAATTGGTGTGGTTATTTTGGACAAGCTGAGACATGCCTGCGTTACACCTCCTTCCAGCTGCTCTGGCCCCTTTCATGGGGTCCCTTCCCCAGTTCTCTGGGCCGAATTGTTCCTGGCTAGCCTGTGCAGCCTCACTCTCTCCCTAAATGATTCAGGCCTAAGTAAGAAAACAAGGCAGGCCTGGCTTGGTCTCTCCTCGAGGGCAGCCTTGTTCTCTACCACAAAGACACCCTTCTCCTATAGCTGAGGACCAGGGAGGCCTCTGCACCACCACGAGCTGCAGAGCTCAATGGCTGTAACTCCTGTCTGCTCTTTGGAGTTCAGAACTTCTGCTCTTTCCAGGGGCAGCAGGTGGAGGACTTAAGCTCAAGAACCTCCACAGCCATCTGCAGAGGAAGCAGCAGTAGGGTGAGAGATTCTGGATCCGAGAGCTGGGTGCAGCTACCCGCATCCCACCTTGGCAGGCAAGCAAGCAGAGGCCTCCAGTGTTCTCCTGTTCTTGGCTCCAGATGCTGGGCTTGAGGCCCCCACTGGGCTGTACTTTCTTAGTTCTGGTCCCTGGGTTTTGCAGGGTGAGGAGCAAGGAGTACCTGGCGCAGGCCGCTGCCTCTTGCTTATGAAGGATGATGTCAGCAGAGTTGCGCCACCGGCTCCCTTTCCAGGCCTTTGTGGCTACATCCTGTTCACTTACAGGTGAAGTCACGACCTGCTGGACTTGATTTTTCAGTTGAGGGGCTTTTGTGTTTCTTTCTACAGTAAGAGGATTGTGTTTGCATTCACAGAGATTTCATCAGTAAATATGAAGGGAAATGCTCAAGGGAGAAGTACTTGCTGTTGAGATTAATAAATTAATTTCTCTTTTTTATTGGATGAGCCAAAGGTGCTTTGCCATTGCTCTTGACTGAGTGTGTGTTTGCCTTACTTTTGACCTTAATGGATTTGATGATGCAGCCAGGACCCCTGTCCATCCCATCTCCCTTCTGGGTCCGTGGGTCACAACCCCGATTTCCTGCCTCTGTCTTGAATGGTCCTCAGTAAACTTACTGAAGCATCTTATAGGGCTGCTGTTGGTGGAGGCAGGGAATGGTGGGAAAAGGGTCACCAGGTTTCCAGTTACGGACCATGGAAACTGGTTGGCCCCCAACAAAAAGCATCAGTGAAAGATTGAAGGCAAAAGGAAGAAAAGACCTTTGTGAATTTTTCTTTGTGTGTTTGTTTTGTGGACAGGATTTTATACCCGGAAAACCAGAAAGGCTCCTTCAGGCATTTTTCTAGGCTGCTTCTGGCGTGGGTTCATGGTCTTTTTGGAGACTGCAGTGGTGTGTAAGGTTCAGGGTCCATTGGGGACCACGCTGTCAGTGGAGCTCAGGCTGTGTCCACTGGAGGGAGGAACGTCTTTCTCAGTTGTACAGAGGTACCATATCGGTGAGTCGTCACTGTAGGAAGACCTCAGTTTTAGAAATCTTTTGGAGAAGTGAGACGGGAGAGGGAAAGGGAATGTGGGGTATGAGATCCTAACCACTCTAGGTTGCACTTAGATCAAAGCTGTCATTATGCAAATAGGTCTCCTGAGAGGTTAAAGGGTGAAAAGTCATATAGGGGTTTTACAAATACAGAATACAGGACAGGCTTCTGAAACGGATTTTTAAAAAATATTTTATTATTTATTTATTTATTTGAGAGAGAGAGATACAGAAATAGGCAGGTAGAGAGAGAGAGAATGGGTGCCAGGGCCTCCAGCCACTGCAAACGAACTCCAGATGCATGCACCCCCTTGTGCATCTGGCTTACGTGGGTCCTGGAGAATTGAGCCTCGAACCGGGGTCCTTAGGCTTCATAGGCAAGCGTTTAACCGCTAAGCCATCTCTCCAGCCCTGAAACGGATTTTAAGACAGATAAAGGAGTGTTGATTTTCATAGTACTTCCGACAGTTGCACGCTAAGCATACCTAATGTGTTGGACACATCCACACGTAAATATGCTCACACAGGTGAGAGGGTAGGTAAAACCAGGGGCATTTTCTGCTGATAATACTTTGGGATTGTTTTTATGGCGAGCACCTGTACTCACCCACAAAGTTCTTCAGACTGTGTAACAGGTAGTTCTGCCATAGCAATGCCCTTCCTTATCCAGGCGTTCCTAGAGCAGAGTTCCATATTGTTCACTGTTTGTAGTTCTCTGTCCCACTGAATCCCATTTAGTGTGAGGGAGTAGAGACCAGACACCATTTGCCGAGGGTCAGCCAGTGCAAAAGGCACACTGTTTTGAACCTGAATGGTTATTTTCATCTTACCGTGAATCCAACAGCCAGGGACATGGAATAGGCTGATAGTTTACGTGCAATGGTTCCAAATCCAGCTTTTAGCTTCTGGGATTCTGGTCAGGGGAGTGCCTGTCCAAGTCTGCATGGCTTCATCTGTGAAATAGATCCCCCCAAGGTTGTGTGAGTAGTCTCCCTAGGATGTGTAGTAGTGGCAGTATTAATAGTGTCAGATGGTAAGGTGTGTTCATCTGCCCTCCTAGTGACCTTAGTCAGCTGGTGACACCCACACTGCAGAGCCCAGACTACCTGGTTCTGGGAAGTCTTTATTTATTTATTTATTTATTTATTTATTTATTTATTAATGAGATAGATAGATAGATAGATAGATAGATAGATAGATAGATAGATAGAGATAGAGAGAAAGAGAGAGAGAATGGGCGCACCAGGTCCTCTAGCCACTGCAAACGAACTCCGGATGCATGCACCACCATGTGCCTCTGGCTTACATGGGACCTGGAGAATCAAACCTGGGTCCTTAGGCTTCCCAGGCAAGTGCCTTAACTGCTAAGCCATCTCTCCAGCCCAAGTCCTCCTCCTTTTGAGGCTCTCATTGAGTGCCTCCCTCCCGGTTCTTTTACATATGGTTTACTCTGCTTTCTTTTGCACTGAAGATAGTTCTTAATTCCTGTGTTGTTCTCCTGTCACACAGACTCAGCTAAGCTCCTTCTCCTATGAGGTGTCAATCAGCACCTTTGTGATCGGGAGGTGTTTGGTGGGGGGTGGTGGGCTCTGAGAACCTCTGCCTCATCATTTAGGATAAATTCCCATATTGTGTCCTTGGGCTTACCATAAGACAAATGACTGCGGGGGCAGCTGGAGGTTGGACTTGCACTTTCTTACACACTGACATCTACAGTTGTCACAGTGTGGGTGTGGGGTCTTACATGGACTGAGGTTTCCGTCCTATGGAGGGAGTCTACCTTGCCACATGTCAGTCACATCTACTTAGTTTGCATCTGGGTGAACTATATACTTGGCTTTGCATCACAAAGGGTTATGAGTGTAAAGGTTAAAGCCATTTCTTCTTACTATCTCTGCCTTTTGTGACCCCCAGGAGCCACTGATCTTGGGGTGAGACTTCTTTTTTATGGTACTAGGGATTGAACCTAGGGCCTCGTGTGGGCCACACAAGCATTCTATCACTGAATTATTTCCCCAGACCTCTTTTTCTCTTTTAATTTTATTTTATTTTTGGTTTTTTGAGGTAGGGTCTCACTCCAGCTCAGGCTGACCTGGAATTCACTATGTTGTCTCAGGGTGGCCTTGAACTCAAGGCGATCCTCCCCCTCTGCTTCCTGAGTGCTGGGATTAAAGGCATGCGCCACCACGCCTGGCTTTCTCTTTTTATTTTGAGACAAACCTAAGTTGCCCAGGTGGGCTTTAAAACTCAGGCCGACCTTGAATTCTAGGTCTTCCTCTCTTAGCCTCCTTAGTAGCCTGGGCCATCAGGTCCAGCTAGGAGAAGCTTCCCAGCAGCCCTGTCTGAAGGTCCCCCCCTGCTGGGACCCAGTAGAAGGTTAGGGGAAGCTGCCTCCACTCTGATGCATCAGAGCTGATACGGCCTCAAATGCTCTTCTGGCTCTATAGAGCCACAGAATCCCAACTGGTTTGATCTGGAACCACTGAAGTGGATGTTGTTTCTGGCTCTTCACAAGAAGCCATGAAGAGAAAATGCTAGAACTGGCATCGAGGCTCCTGGAGTGGTCTTCTCTGCTTTCCTAGTTCCATTAACTTTTTTTTTTTTGTTTTTTGTTTTTTTTTGTTTTTCGAGGTAGGGTCTCACTCTGGCCCAGGCTGACCTGGAATTAACTATGTAGTCTCAGGGTGGCCTTGAACTCATGGCGATCCTCCTAACTCTGCCTCCCCGAGTGCTGGGATTAAAGGCATGCGCCACCACGCCCGGCCCTCCATTAACATTTTTAAAAAATACCCTATTGCTTCCACAGTAGAACTTTAGAAAATAGGACAAGAGACTATAACATTTTGTTTGATATTAAAAAGTTACTTTAAGACAGAAGCCGAGGCCAAGACAAGTGTCTTCCCTTTCCTTCGTTTGGTGACGTAATTGAACTCCTCTCCCTCCATCCAGTTCAGTATTCAGCAGAGGCTAATCACAGGGGTTGGAGCTGCCACACGGGTGCCAAGCTGTGTCATCCTCATGGATCTAGCCCGTCTATAACATTGGCTGCGGATTGTAACAAGTGGAGTATAACTCAGAGTGAGGGAGGTGTGGGATGTCTCCTGTCTGCTGTCCCTTTTTAGTGGATCTCAGCCAAATCTACTGGGGTGTGTGTGTCAGGTACAGCTAAGATACTTTCTGACCCTCCCATGTAGAGTTGTTTACATGTAGTTATTGATTGGTTCACTGGAGTCCTGAGGATTGAACCTGGGGCCTCAAGCATGCTAGGCAAGTGTTCTACCACCTAGTTCTACCCGCAGCTGAGCCTCCCAATTCAAACACCTAGTCACTCTCCTAGGTCAGGTAGTGTTTATACAGAGGTAGATTCATGGAATTTTGATTTCTTATACATTCTGCAGATTATCTCTGCCAAAAGTTAGAAAGTGCATGAGCGGCTGTGCTTCGGGACTAGCTGTAGCTCATCTTCCTGGGGCAGGAAGCAGGTGTACGCCTGGGGCCTGTGGTCTTGACTCTTCTGAGTTAGCATGCCCTTCCCTGCATCTCTGGAACAGTGGGGGTGGCCCCTGGGCCACCAGAACCCAAGTGGAGGTGGGAACCCTGTGAGCAAAGTAAGGCTGACAGAGTCAGGGAAGGGTGGTGGGCACCCTCCCGGCTGTCATTTGTTGCAACAGAGTGGGTTCAGATATTGAAAGGCAATGTAAATTTCCACTTTGTTTAAATTATGTTCTAGATTGGTGTGTCTGAGGGTCTTTAGTGTTGCTTCTGTTTTAGGGGACAGCAGGCTTCATGCCCTAACCAGGATGCTGTGGCATTCTGGAGATGCAAGTCCTCTGGAATGATCTAAAAAGGGAGGGAGCAAACCCACTTGTCTGTAGCCACCTGGCCCACTGTGAAAATTAATATCTGACCTAGTTCTGTTTGCCCAGTGAGTTTATGGCTTCTTAAGTGGCTGTTGTAATGAACCATTGACTGTTGCAACTGCATTTCCTCAGAATTTTATTTTATAGTTCTGAAGTTTTAGTCCATAAATCTTTTGAACTTGAGGTTTTGGTTGGAGGAGACATGCAGTTATAGTGGGGAAAAGCGCCAATTTTAATTTTCATGCATGTTCACCAAGCCTTCCCCACAGTTTTCCTTTACCTGCCACCCCTCTAAGGATTCCTGCTTGACCAAATCTATACTGAAGTGTTTATTTTCATGTAATACCATCCACAGAATATTTGTATTCAAAAAGTCTGAAGAGCAATGTACAACTCGCGCATATCAATTAGAATTGTAGAGTTTCTCTTTTAAAATATGAAAGCTGGGGCTGGTGAGATGGCTTAGTGGTTAAGGCACTTGCCTGTGAAGCCTAAGAACCCAGTTTCAATTCTCCAGTACCCACATAAGCCAGCTGCACAAGGTGACACATGCGTCTGGAGTTCATTTGCAGTAGCTGGAGGTCCTGGTGTGCCCATTCCTTGCTCTTTCTTTTTTTTCTTTGGTTCTTCAAGGCAGGGTCTTGTTCTAGCCCAGGCTGACCTGGAATTCACTGTGTAATCTCCAGGTAGCCTCGAACTCATGGTGATCTTTCTACTTCTGCCTCACAAGTGCTGTCTCTTGCTTCTTTCTCTGTCTCTCAAATAAATAAATGAAATATTTTTAATTAAAATAAATGAAAGTTGGGCTCAGTAGATAGCTCAGTGATTAATGGCACTGGTCTGCAAAGCCCACCAACCTGAGTGTAATCCTCCCCAACATCCACCTAAAACCAGACACACAGCGTGCATGTTAGCTGTGATCCCAACACACCCGAGAAAATGAGAGGTGGAACCAGGAGAATCCGAAGCTCATGGGCTAGCTATACTGGAGTTTGTTTGCAGCAGCAAAAAACCATGTCTCAAAGAAGGTGGAGTGGCTTAAGATCACAGACACCTTGAGGTTGTCCTCTGAGCCTCACACTGTGGCATGGCACGTGCACAGCCATACACATAAATAATTTTTTTAAACTTTGAAAAATGAAAGCTCTCAGGTTGGGGCCATAGTTGAATGGCAGTGCAGCTGCCTGGCATGTGTGAGGCCCTGGGCTTATTCTACACACATGCACGCATGCACCCACACGTGTGCTCGTGCATTATAAACAAAACACCAGGGCTGAGAATGTACTGAGGTGGTAGAGTGCTTGTCTAGTACACACGAAATGCTGCGTTCCATCTCAGCACTGCATGAGCAGGTGTGGTTGGAGAAGGCCTGCAATCCCAGCATGGGAGGTGGAGACATAAATTCAAGGTCATCCTTGGCTGTATAACAAGATTGAAACTGGCCTAGATATATGAAATTTTGTTTCCAAAAATTAAAAAAATAAAGCCCTATAAGGAACATAGAATATAAGCCGTTGAAAGGCTTCTGTATTGCTGGGGAGAATGAAAAATGGTCCAGCCATGGTGATTCCTTAGAAAGTTACACATAGATGAGCTGGAGAGATGGCTTAGTGTGAAGCCTAAGGACCCAGGTTCAATTCCCCAGGACTCATGTAAACCAATGTACAAGGTGGCATATGCGTCTAGAGTTTGTTTGTAGTTGATGTAGGCCCTGGCATGTCCATTCTCTCTTTCAAATAAATTAAATATTTAAAAAGTTACACATAGAAATATTATATGAGGGGCTGGAGAGATGGCTTGGTGAGATACGTGCACTTCTGTGAGGGAGGTCCAAGACCACCAGAGTTTGAGTTTCTAGATCTCATGTAAAATAACTGGGCATGGCTACAATCCCAGTCCCTCGGGATCAGAGACCCTAGAATCATCAGAGCCTTTCAAACTCCAGAATAAGGAAAGATACTACAACTCAAAACAAGACCAAGGGAAGAGTGGTGGAGCAGGATGCCACAGTAGGTGAGCACCCTCAGGCACAGGCAAGCGTATGGGCACCACACCAGCCTGCAACACCACACCAGCACACACACCCTTCACATACACATCTTCCCTCCCTCCCCATCCCCAAAAAGAAACGTGACCCAGCAATTCCACTTCCGGATTTTGTGTGTGTATACACACAAGAGATTTGAAGTCAAGAACTTGCGTAGACACACGAATATCAGTGTTGATTGCAACATTGTTCATAATAGTGAAAAAGTTGAAACCACAGAAATGTCCATCAACAAATGAAAAGGTAAAATCTGATTTAGCTATAAAATAGAAGGGAATTAAGACACACGGCACAACATAGATGAGTCTTTATTTTTAAATATTTTATTTATTTATTTATTTATTTATTTATTTATTTATTTATTTATTTATTGGAGAGGGAGAAGGAGACAATGGGCACACCAGGGCCTCTAGTCACTGCAGACAAACTCCAGTCTGGCTTACATGGGTCCTGGGGAATCGAACCTGGATCTTTAGGCTTTGCAGGCAGGTACCTCAACCATTAAGCTATCTCTCCAGCTCCAAAGCTTTATTTTAAAAAAAAGTTTTTTTAAGTCATAGAATAATCGTGAAGACAGTGCACTAAGTGAAGTAAGCCCGTCACAAAGGAGCACTGTTGTGTGATTTCCCCGACTTCAGGTTTCTAGAGAAGCCAGATCCGGAGAGACAGGAAGTAGAAGGATGGTTTAGCGCTGTAGATTGATGAGAAGTCCTATGGGGTGGGGGGTCCTTGTCTTTCTGAAGCTGCCCTCCAGATGTGCTTGGCCCATGACCATGGCCCAGGGGGTCACCAGGCTCCTGGCCTCCTCCTGGGTGGGGCCTCTTGTCCTCCTTGGTCAGCTTTCAAGGGGCAGAAGCAGCAGCTCCTACCTGAAGCTTTCCTTTCTTGCTTGCTTTATGTGATAATTATTGTGTTCTATTTTAAGCCTCCTCTCTGCATTTGGTAACCGTCTGGGATTGTGTTTTGTTAACTCTCGGTGAGACACAATAAAAGAACAGAGAGATCTCATGTGGGTGGTACAGGCCCAAGGCTGGATAGGCCCCCATGCAGCAGGAGCTTGAGTCCTTTGGGTGAGGGCTGAGAAAAGACAAGACTTAAAATCAACAAAAATACATATATATATGTATTTCTTCTGCTCTGGAAACATGCTTGGCTACAGCCCAGCAGGTGGCCGAGGAACTCAATCTGGGGAGGCATCAGGCTCGCAGTGCAATCAAAGTTAAGTGCAGAAATTTAATTAAACGGCATCCAGGATGGCAGAGACTTTGTAAAGCCGCAGTGCATTGTCAAATTCAACAACTATTTCAAGGAACACAATCTACAGATGGCGTCTAATTGATAAATTAAGGCTCTGCTTCTCTAATGGGCTTACATTTAAGCCCGATTTTCCACCCGGACGATCACCATCATCTCCACGAAGCCCCCTTTCCCCACTCAACTTTCACCCCTGCAAAGAAAGGCCACATCACTCTCACTCCCTTACACGACCCCTGGAAAGGCAGCGGTCCTGCTTGGTGTTGGTGTGCAGACTCCTCCTCGTCCTGAGCCCAGCGCCCCCATCTGCCGCAGTTTTGTCCTTTCTGGTCTGCTAACTGGGATATGTTGCTCAGATCTGCCTAGACTGTTTTTCTTCTTCTTTTAAAGCATTTGCTGGCTTTTATGCACCATGGCACAGGATTTTTTCTTACCCCAAACAAAAGCCTCAGTTTATTTTTTAAAACAAAACTGTCTGTTTTCAGACCTTGCAGCACTTCCTGTCTGTTAGCAGTTGATACCCAACTTACTTTTATTTCGTGAGAAAATATTTGCTGTTTCCAAAAATCCAGCTATGTTCAGAGAAGTGTATCCTGTGTAGAGACTCAGCACACACACACACACACACACACACACACACACACACACACACACACACCCTACCTGAAGGTTTCGAATGTTCATTGGAGGTTCTTTTTTTTTTAAACAAACAAACAAACAAACAAACATTTATTTATTTTATTCATTTGAGAGAGAGAGAGAGAGAGAGAGAGAGAGAGGAAGAAGAAAGAGGCAGATAGAGAGAATGGGTGTGCCAGGGCCTTCAGCCGCTGCAAACAAATGCCAGATGCATGTACCACCATGTCCATCTTGCTTACGTGGGTCCTGGGGAATCAAACCTGGGTCCTCTGACTTTGCAGGCAAGTGCCTTAACCACAAGCCATCTGTCCAGCCCTTTTCTCTTTTTAAAAATGTTTTTAAAAAGTATTTATTTAAGAGAGGAGGCAGTGAGTATGGCTGTACCAGGGCCTCTTGCCACCGCAAACACACTCCAGGTACATGCACCACTTTGTGCTTCTGGCCATATGTGAGTACTGGGGAATTGAATCTGGGCCAGCAGGCTTTTGCAAGTAAGCACCTTTAAGCACTGAGCTATTTCAAGACCCAGCCCAGTGTGGTGGGGGGAGTCCTCTCTATACGCCCTGTTTGAGACAGGACCCCCCTCCTTTTTTTGGCCACTGGAAAAAAGGCCAGTCTAGTGGAGCCTGGGGTTCTGGCTCTGCTTTCCATTGCCTTAGGTGCTTTGGGATGACAGACATATGTACCACTTTGCATCAGTTTTATGTGCGGAGCTCAGGCTGGCAAGGCTGTGGGACTAGCAGCTTTCTTTGCTGAGCCATCTCTTCAGCCCTAGAGGTTCATTTTGTGTATGGGAAAACCAAGGTGTACATTTCTATATCACTCACCTGGAGTGTGTGCTGTGAAATCATGCTCCTAAAGATGGAGGAGTGGAAGGGCCTTGGACACATGCGGGCTGTGATGGCTTCTCCATTCACTCACGCACTCACTTACTCATTCACTCATTCCTTCCATTCTACCCAGTGTGCATGAGCACCAGTACCCTCTTCACAATGTGAAGCCACAGGTAGCCCACAGGGACTGTGGGGACATACAGGACTCCGATGGTGCAGGTACCACTTGGCATAAGTGCTCCAGAAGCAGGGTGGTGTGGCTTGAGGGTCTAGTTTGGGAGCATCAAGGAGGCAGGTCTTGCTTGACATGAAGGGAGGAGGTGGCTCCCTTAGAGGGCATTGTGGCTACAGGAGAGTCAAGAGAAGGGTACGTGGGGAGGAAACCATATGAGAGAAGCTGGCGATGGGCAGATTAACTCCCATGTATTGAGCACTTCCTATATTCCTGGGGGTGTTGAACTTTATGTGGCCCATCTTATGTAACTCCTAACTTTATTCCTACATGAATGTCAGCATATCCCTTTGCCCTGGTACTGGGATGGAGCCCAGACTTTGGATGTGCTATGCCAGCATTCTAACACTGACCTACACCCCAGCCGTATCTCACTCAGCATCTTCTCCGGCGCCCATCACAGAGTTGAGTCTCAATGTTTGTTGGATGAATAAATAACCCTCACCCTCACCCTCCCAACAATGTATGATGTCATCCTAATCTTGCATTTGGGCAAACTAAGGTTTACAGAATCCATTTGTTTGGGTCTGTGGCTTCTGATGGCTTCCATTTCTTTTTTCTTTAAAAAAATATTTTTATTTATTTATATGCTAAGAGAGAGAGTGAATGAATGTGTGGGGGTATGTATGGGCACCCCAGAGCCTCTAGCCAGTGCAGACAAACTCCAGATGCATGTGCCTCTTTGCATCTGGCTTTACTGAAACCTGGGTCTGCAGAATTTGTGAGCAAGTGCCTTTAACCACTGAGCCATCTTCCCCGCTCTGGCTTCTATTTCTGTGCTAGAGCTTGATCCCACAGCCTGGACCCTTCTCCACATCTCTCCATCCCTTAAAGGGAAAATGCATGTGCGTCACTTGGTGTTGAGGGCTGCAAGTAATAACCTTAACCATCTTCTGAACTAAGTTGGTGTTTGCATCTCTTAGAAGAATACAAAGCACCCCAACTTGTGCTTCTGCACCTGGAGTAGTCAGTAGTGGAGACTGCCAGCTTAACTAATTGGCTTTTTTGGAGACAGGGTCTTGATATGTACCTCAGGGTTCCAGTTCAGCAGTCTTCCTGCCTTATACTCCCAAGGACTGGGATTACAGATGAGCACCACCATATCTGGGAAGGGGCAAATTTAAAACAGGGCCTTTGTACAGACAGCCTCTCCAGGGTCCAAGGCTTAACCCAGTAGCTGTGGCCTTGTCTTTGCTCAGTATTGGGGTTGTCTTGAACCACACAGGGATGCAGGGGTGCCGGGGATCAAAGGTCTTACTTGTTTATTGCTGAAGAGTAACAATAGTGAGGATGCCGTGGCAGAGAGGGGTGTTTTTTGTATGGTGTGGGTGGCCTTGGAGATTCCCCATAATTTATGGCTGCTAGTGATGGAGCTGAATGGCTGTCGGCTGTTTATTTGTTGGTTCCCAATGGTGTTCTTGAGTTCTGAGGCCCAACACTGTTTGATTCCCCCTCCTCCGCCTCTAAATATATCCTGCCAGTCAATCAGTGCTGGCAGTTATCAGAGCTGGACCCGTCAGATGGAGTTTGCCTTGGATCCTCTGAGCTGTTGGCCTGTTTTCACAGCTTGCATGTGTATTCAGATCAGGAGATTAGAATTAGCCCTGCAAAGGCCAGGGGCAGGTGGGGCCTGGCAGGTCAAGAGAGAGAGAGAGAGAGCAATGGTGTAACATGGCAGTGCCTTCTCCTTGCTCTCAGTAGTAGGGTGGAGACAGTGTGCCAGGAGAATGGCTTCGTGCTTGGTGAGCAAGATGCGTGGGTGTATTTTCCTGAATTGTGATTTTTTTCTTTTTCTTTTTTAGTTTTAAGTCATAGCAAGAGAGAAGATGAGAAACTGGAGGGTGATGGGGAATACTTGAAGGCTAACATAGATGGAGACGGAGTATAGACATAGTTGTAGCATTTCCCCAGTGACCTCTGTGATGTGCCCATCCTGGCCAGGGACTCAGGAGAGCCTTGGACCTCAGAGAGGACATGGCTTCATGGCCCTTACCATCCTGTCCTCGCCCTGCCTCGGGCTTCTCTTGTAGCCTGGGAACAGCAGTACCTGGTTGTTCCCCAGTGGCTTGTTAAGGGGATGTGTGGGAAGCAACCTAGGAAATATTAAATCCCCACCCGAGAGGCACCCTGGGGTCTCCTGGGAGAAGCCATCATGTGTACACATCGTCAGTGCACATGTCCCCAGCTTCACGCTGAAGTTGGGAGCAGGAATGGGGGTTGCCGTCACCCTAGGCAAAGCCTGGGCACACAGGTTCCCTCATGCCTCTGCTGGACCATACCCCTTCTGGTTATATCACTTCCTCCAGGGCCAGGTCGCTTGGGTGACATTGGCGCCAGTGGCCAACTGTGGGCAGCCACGGTGAGTTCTGTAGTTTCCCTGGCCTTAGGTGTGTTCAGTGAGGGGAAAGTGAGAACAGTTCACCAGCTTGAGACCCAGGAGAATGACCTGCAGTATACACACCCTGCCCTCCCTCAAGCAGCTCTCAGAATACAGTGAATACCCCCAAATAGTGATTTTCAAAATGTCATTCAGGACCCCTCACTATCCCCGACACCTTTGCATGGGGTCTGTAAAGAGTTTTTCTTTTCACAAATTTCCAATTTGTTTCTCACCCTTTCATGGTTAATGGTAGAATTTTCCAGAGGCTGCATGACCTATGCTGACAGTGTTGTATTCCTGTGTTAAAAAAAAAAAAATCTCAATTTTAATTCCAGTGCAGTAAATGTTGATAGCTATAACATATGCAAAAATTCTTGGTGGTTTTTGCTTTTTAGGAGTATAATAGTTTCCTGAAGGCTGGAGAGATGGCTTAGTGGTTAAGGTGCTTCCCTGTGAAGCTTAAGGACCCAGGTTTGATTCCCCATGACCCACATAAGCCAGATGTACAAGATGGTGCCTACATCTGGAGTTCATTTGCAGTGGCTAGAGGCCCTGGTGCACCCATTCTCTCCCTATCTGCCTCTTTCTCTCTCTCAAATACATAAAAGATTTTTAAAAATTTTTCCTGACATCAGAAAGTTTGAGAATCCCAGAGTTGGAATGTAGGCAGCAGATGAGCAGTGTACTAGAAGCTGAGTGTAGCACAGGTCTAGGGATGATCACGTGCTGATGGGTAAGCTGTTGTGAGGAGTGGGCAGATTGTCAAGGAAGTCTCTCAAGAGGAGGATTTTCCTAGCTGGGCTTTGCAGTCTGAGTAAGGGCTTGCTTTTCAGAAGGAACAGTCTCTAGTCTCTGGGGCAGAAGCACTTTGCTCCTGGCCTCACCGGGGGATTTTCTCATTAGTGATTTCCAGATTGGCCTGCCTCCTGGTCAGTCACTCAGTGAGGTTTTAGGCATGCCAAGGTAGTCTGCTTCGATCCGCACTGGGTGGATCAGTATATCTTGTGGTCGGACGGTTGGGTGCCCTTTGTACTGTCTGTAGTGACTTTGTTGAGGATGATGTCATGGTTGTCTCAACAGCACAGCAGGTTATACTGGGTTGGCCATGTCAGGGCTGTAGCAGTTGTCTCTGAGCCTATGCTAGTGTCCCTTTCCCGGCTGTGGAGCGTGGGTTCTAAGCAGACCATTGCTGCAGAGCACTGTGACTTTAAGAAAGGCCATGACCTCTGAGCCTTCAAGTATACTCAGAATAGAGGAGGCCCAACAAACCTTAGGGAAGAGAGAGAGAGAGAGTGTATGTGTGTGTGTGTGTAGGTACACACACACCTGGCTTTGCAGAGGATGAGAGCACAGTGTTCAGATTAGCTGGGAGGGATGGGAAGAGAAGGTCCCCAGCCCCCATTGTGTCAGGCGCTGCTCCGGGGTTTCATGAGTCACCGCGTGCACGTCACAGATGAAGAAGGAGGCACAGAGAGAGAGACCTTAACTTTCTCTAGGTCACACAGAATCCAAGTGTCAAGCTTTACCCTGCATCCCTGGGGGAGGCTGGGACTCCAGGAGGGGTTCTGAGGAGAAAAGAACTCGAGCAACCCCCTGTTCTCCCTCTCTTAACAAGAAGAGAAGGAAACTAAAAGCCCTGAATAAAGAATTGTTAACCAGACTGGTAAATCAATAGACTAATTAAAAATCAAACACCTTAGAACACCATGGCTGGGTTAATTGTAAACCAACATTGAAACGTTAAAACTTGCCCAGCCCGTGGGTTTGAATTATTAACCAAGTGAGTTAATTTCAAGCCTTCAGTTTGAGTAGCTGTGAAGGCTGAGGTTAGCAGAGGGCCACTTGTCTGTCCTTTCCTGCCAAGGCCTGCCTTGGCGCCAAGGTTTTGTTATCGGTATTGTGCGCATTTTCAGTCAAAGTACCTTAAACACGATGCAGAACCTCACAAACTCAGATAGACTGTGGAAAAAGACTGTGAGTCACTCGGGTTGGGTTACATAGTTCTTTCCTAATGGAAGCAGCCCCGCTCTTCTGTGCTGTATCACAGTGTCCTGGGGGAGTAAGGCCCCTTTGAAAATCCTCTGGGCTTCCAGGGTTGGCCCCACGCTGTCCCACCAGCTGTCTACATCACTCTTTGAAGCGCCTTTGTCCGAAGGGCCAAAGTCCTGGAGTTGGTTCCTGGGAGTCGGCCCTGAACACCAGCTCTGGCATGAGACTTCTAGAATATTCATTGATGGCCAAGTGCCCCCACCATGTTTCTATAGGGTTTTAAGTAGAGACCCTGCTATACCTGCTTGGATGACTAGATAAAACCTGGCACTGTTGGCATGGATTTAAGTTCTTTGAGCTGCAGTCCTTACCAGGCTGTGCTTGTGGATCAGCAGAGGGTTATGGGACCCTTTGGCTGGAGAGACACGACCGTCCATGCTGTGGCCACAGAGTTATGCATGGAGGCTCAGGATACACAGGTCCCTTGGAGTTAGCCTGAGTGACCTCACCAAGGTAAAGAAACCCCATGATGAAGTCACGAGCCAGCCAGGCTTTTGATGACAATAGTATGACACTATGGCTTGGATAGCATTTTTATTGTCCACGGTTCTTTACAAAGTGGTCTTATTTGATCCCCCAGAGAACCCTGTGGCAGAGCTGCTGTTTTCTACATGACAGGCGGGTAGGCTCAGTAACTTCTCTGAGTGTCGCTATTTTCTTGTTAATTTGCTAAATGGGCTTTAAAACAGGAGCTAAATGTAAATTTCAGCTCCATAAACTAGTCACATTTCAAATGCTCATGACTCAAATTAATTAATTAAAAAACAGCTTAAAATACTACTCTCGTCTGTGAGCGTGGCAAGCGCCAGCATTGGCTCTGTCAGTCAGCTGATGGGGTAGCGTTACGAGATGGGCCTGCGATAGATGGACAGCGCTTGACTCCAGCCTGGCATTAGCAGAAAGAAGAGGCTCTAGCGTTCTATTTACAATATTGATTACTGGCCTCCTTTTCCAGTTACAGAAACTTGGGAAGAAACTTTGGAAAGCCACAGGAATTAAGTCAAATTTCCCTTCATTTCACATTTCACCATTTAGACACAGTCATTGTTAATGTTTCGGTACATTATCTTCCTTATTTATCAGGGCAAAAAAAAAAGTTGCACACACCGATATGAGCATGTGCGTGTGTACGTGTACCTGTGTCTGTAGGACCTGCTTCCTTGCTTTTGTGAATCTTGATGTGTATCATTTACTTTTCTTTTGTGGGGTGGTTCTCATTGTCTGCCTGCTATGGTCATTTAATACTTCATGTGCCCAAAGCCCATTCTTGAACGGCAGCTTGTTAGTGACATATTATAAATAACACTGGAAGCCAGGTGTGGTGGCTCACGCCTTTAATCCCAGCACTTGGGAGGCAGAGGTAGGAGGATCGCCGTGAGTTCGAGGCCACCCTGAGACTACATAGTTAATTCCAGGTCAGCCTGGGCCAGAGTGAGACCCTACCTCGAAGAAAAAAAATAAAAATAAAATATAAATAACACTGGAGTCTCTGTGTGCGTAACCACATAGCAGAATCTCTGACCCCCCCCCCCAATAACATGTACCTAGAAGTGGAATTTGGGAGTGGTTAAAGGCTTTGGATATTTATTTTTGAGACAGAGCCTTGCTATGTAGCTGACCAGACTTGCCAATGATCTTCCTGCTTCTGCTCTTCAGTGCTGGGATTATAAATGTGCTCCACCATGCCTGACCATTATGGACATCTTAAAGAACATTAAGGAAACAAATAAAGGAGATTATACACATATATATGTATAAAAATGCATATAATGTATACATATGGGTGTGTGTAATAAAACTAAAGCAATATATCTTTATAATCATTTAAATATTCAAATGTCTATAAAATATCATAAATGTATACTTATATATAAGCTTTTTTTTTTTTTTTTTTTTTTTTTTTTTTGAGGTAGGGTCTCACTCTGGTCCAGGCTGACCTGGAATTAACTATGTAGTCTCAGGGTGGCCTCGAACTCTTGGCGATCCTCCTACCTCTGCCTCCCGAGTGCTGGGATTAAAGGCGTGCGCCACCACGCCCGGCTTATATAAGCTTTTATAAATATTTTAGCTTCTGGGCTAGAGAGATGGCTTAGAGGTTAAGGCGCCTGCTCCTAAGCCTCAGAATGCTGGTTCCAATCACCAGGTCCCACGTTTAGCCAGATGCAAAGTGACGCAAGGGCGCAATGCTGCACTTGACCACAAAGGGGTGCACGCATCTGGATTTTGTTCACAGCAGCTGAGAGGCTGCTGGTGCGCCCATCTCTGTCTCCCTTTCCCTGTCTCTCTCTGTGTGTCTCTCTCCACACACACAAAAAATATTTTAGTTTCTATTGCCCCCTTAAGGAAAATGGTACCTGAAAGTACTACTATATACTCTCACCAGAAATTTGGGGAACTTAATTTTTAAAAATTAACATAAGCTTATAAAAACAATTTGTAGGGTTAATAGTAGAATATTGTGTGGCATGCAATAAGCCTTAGGTTTGATCCCCAGCACTAAAAGAGCAAAAACAAAACAAAAACAACAAACCAGAGGGGCTGGACCAAATGGCTTAGTGATTAAAGTGCTTGCTTATAAGCCTGACAGTCCAGGTTCGAATCCCCAGTACCCATATAATGCCAGATACATCAAAGTGGCGCATGCATCTGGAGTTTATTAGCAGTGGCTGAAGGCCCTGGCACATCCATCCCCCCTCTCTTTCTCTCTCCCTTCCCTCTGCTTGCAAATAATAATGAATTTTTTTTTTAAAAGAAAAAGTCAAAACCCAGAAAGCGCTGTGTCCATGGTAAACATTGTTGCGTGTGCCAAGGGTGAGGCTTGATTTTTGTGTGGACTTTCTTGGTGCCCATGGTGTCCGCTTCCTGCTGTCAATGGCCTCCTCTCAGTGTGGTTTGGCAAAGCTTCTCTCTAGGGCTTGTTGACCTGCCCACTTCTCTTCTGTACACTGACCTGCCTGCCTTACTTGGTTAACATTTACCCAAGTTTGCAGCTGGAAATAATTTTCCTCTGAGTCAGATCTTGGATTGTACCTGTCACATGGACACAGGTATAGGATGAGGACAGAGTGAGGAGCTTGCACCCCCTGGGATCTTTACCCACCTGGTTGATAAGCATGGCACGCTTGGGAAATGCCCCAGAGTACAAGGAATGAACTAAAATCTGCAGTCTTACCACACACAGTTATCACCATCAGCAGGTCAGCGTATCAATGTGTGTCAATGATCTGGAAGCCCCTCCCTAAAGTACATGTGGGTAAATCTTAAAACTCGCTGCGCCTGTTTTCCATTTGTTATACAAAGAAGCAACAGGTTCTTTCTGTTATAAAAATATAATTGACACGGAAAACCAGTCTTCCCATCTCTTTTTGTAGAAGAAAGTATAAAGAAATATTGTTCACTGCCTCTGTCCACCCATCCCTAGCACTGTGTGCTGCCAGGTTGATGCTAGCTCCAGGCAAATGTGTTTCAGAGCATGATTTGAAACTGAACAGCCAGGAATGGACATAGTGTTTCTCTTATTGAGACACGTCAATTGTGTTAATTGTAAAAATAAATCCAGGGGCTTGGAGGGATGGTTTAGTGGTTAAGGTGTTTGCCTGCAAAGCCCAAAGGACCCAGGTTCAATTCCCCAGGACCCACGTATGCCAGATGGCACAAGGTAGCACATGTATCTGGAGTTCATTGGCAGTGGTTGGAGGCCCTGGCATGCCCATTCTCTCTGTCTCTTTCTCTCTCTCGGACTCTTTCTCTATCAAATAAATAAAATAAAGAAAAAAAATTTTTTAAATCTAGAATTGTGAAAGGTGTAAAGGGTCTAAGAACTTAAAGTCACTGAATGTTAGGCTTATTAGGACCTTTGGGGGAACATTGTTTCTCCTTTTCATTTTACAGATAGAAAACTGAGCCCCAGGGAACAATTAGTAAGTGCCTGCCCCAGGGCAAGTAGACATTGAGACCCGAACTGAAATGTTAGGTTCTGATTGTGTTTTCTGTTTTTTTTTTTTTTTTTTTTTGAGACAGGGTCTCACTCTAGCCCAGGATGACCTGGGACTCACTGTATGGTTCCAGGCTGGCCTTGAATTCCCAGTGATCCTCCTACCTCTGCCTCCCAAGTGCTGGGATTAAAGGTGTGTGCTGGCTGATTTGTGTCTTTTTGAGTGAAGTTATTTATTTGCATGTGTGTGTGGGGGGGTATATACCAGGATCACTTGCCGTGGCAAACAAATACCAGATGTTTATGCCACTTTGTGCATCTGGCTTTTACATGGGTACTGAGAAATTGAACCTGGGCTAGCAGGCATTGCAAGCAGGTGCCTTTAACCACTGACCCATCTCCCCAGCCCCTGATCTATCTTTTTTATTTTTTAAATTTAGTTTTATATATTTATTGGGGAGAGACAAAGAGAGAGAGAGGCAGATAGAGAGAATGGGCGCATCAAGCCTCTAGCCATTGCAAAAGAACTCCAGATGCATGCACCATCTTATGTGATTGGCTTACGTGGGTACTGAGGAATTGAACCTGGGTCCTTAGGCTTTGCAGGCAAGCACCTTTACTGCTAAGCTATCTCTCCAACCCATATCTGTCTTTTTAAAACCAAGAGCAGAGAGCACATTTTGGTCTGGATAGGTTGCAGAGGCTGAATCCACCCATATCTAACTTAAACAGCAAGGAATCTGTGGAGGGTGTTCAGATCCCTGCAGAAATCATTAGGAAACCTCTAGGCTGTGATTCAGAATCGAGCTTAGAGCCCTGTGGCCAATCTGGCTCTTTAAGCAGCTGCTGCTGCCTCTCCAGACTCTTGCGAGTCCCTCTGAATTCTCTGGCTGCTGGGTTTAGAATGGTGACTACCACCCTGTCCCAGTCAGAAAGCCTCCACCACCCTCACAACCCTGCCATGATCCACTCTAGCAAGATAGATTCTGTCTGAGGTGAGGAGAGCCCAGGGATATAGGCCTGCTGCAGACACCCCCACCCCCACTCCACCACCAGAGGAAACAATTAAAGTACAGAATACACCACTTCCCCTTTCGAACCCAGCTGCATAGCTATCTGAAATAGTAATTCCTAGTTTTCAGATCTTGCATAATAGAAAGGCCAGTGGGGAGTAGGTTGGAATGGATAAGGGCACCCATCTACCATGTCTACTCAGCAACTGAGTAAAAACCAAATGATAAGAGAGATGCTTGTAGAGGGCAAGGTGGCACACGCCTTTAATCTCAGCCCTCGGGAGGCAGTGGTAGGAGGATCACCATGAGTTCGAGGCCACCTTGAGAATCCAAAGTGAATTCCAGGTCAGCCTGAGTTAGAATGAGACCTTGTGCCCTGCACTACAGCCATGTAAGATAGACACATAAAGAAGCAAACAAACCAGAAAGCACTGAGAACTGTACAAAAGATGAAAGACAAAGCACTAAGTGGAGAATGTGTCATAGGGTGGTAGCCCTGTCTTGTGTTATTTCGGGATAGGTGATTTGCAGTTACATTGCAACCATAGGCTTCAGTGACGTATGGCAATACAGCATTGTAGCCTGGGTAAAGAGTTAAATTCAGGCCTGAGGATTGACAGTTTCCTATCTAGTATCCTATGATATATCCTTTTGTGGTTGTTTCGGTTTTTCAAGGTAGGGTCTTGCTGTAACCCGGGCTGACCTGGAATTAGTCTCAGGCTAGCTTCAAACTCTCAGCCACACTGCTACCTCAGCCTCCTGAGTGCTAGGATTAAAGGCATGCGCCACCATACCTGGCTTATATTTCTTTTAAAAATATTTTTATTTATTTGTTTGCAAAGAGAGATAGAAGAGAGACAGACAGAATGGGTACGTGCCAGGGCCACCAGCTGCCACAAATGAACTCCAGATGCATGTGCCGCTTTGTGCTTCTGGCTTTACATGAGTCCTGGGGAATGGAACGTGGGTCATTAGGCTTTGCAGGCAAGCGCCTTAACTGCTAAGCCATCTCTCCAGCCCTCCTGTGATATTTCTCACTAGACCTTTTAACTTAGTATTTTTTTCTACCCCTTTTCTGAGTCTATTTTCTTCACACTATGGAAGAATACCACTTTGCTTCTCAAAAGTCAGAGTTTCTGAAGATGCTTATCTCCGACCTCCCAGGAATACCACTTAGCATTTAGTCTGTGAACAGCTGGCATTTAGGATGTGCTTTAGGTCAGAGGGCTGCTGGGACACAAGTCCTGCACGCTGCTGTAATGATTGCCTTGTTTCTAGATCCTCCTGACCTTTATTGGAACTTGCAGGTGCTCCTGAAAATGGCCAGTGTGGGTCAGACATGAGCTGTTGCTAGCTTCCTGCTTTGGCTACCCAGTGCACAGGGTTACATTTGCACGTCTGCTGAAGTTTGGGGTTTTTTCTTTTTTTTTTTTTTTCATTTTTTGAGGTGGGGTCTCACTCTAGCCCAGGCTGACCTGGAATTCACTACATAGTCTCAGGGTGGACTCAAACTCACGGCGATCCTCCTACCTCTGCCTTCCCAAGTGCTGGGATTAAAGGCGTGCACCACCATGCCTGGCTGGGGTTTTTTTTTTTTTTTTTTTTTTTGTTTTTTTGTTTTTTTCAAAGTAGGGTCTCACTCTAGCTCAGGCTGACCTGGAATTCACTATGTAGTCTCAGGGTGGCCTTGAACTCATGGTGATCCTCCTACCTCTGCCTCCCGAGTGCTGGGATTAAAGGCGTACGCCACTACGCCCGGCGGTTTTTCCTTTTTAATGACTACCCAGCCTGATTAAATTAAAAATAGGGCTTATGGGAGAAGAAGGAAGAGAAAAGTAAGCAGAGGGTCAGACATTTGGAGACAGATGGTATGAGCACATGAAGTCCCTGGCCATAGGTGATTAGCACACTTTCTGGGCATGAGCTGTCCCAGTGGGTCAGTGATGGGCTGTGTCAGGCATGTTCTGTGGGATGGTATAGAGCAAGGAGGGAGAGGTAGCCTTGGAAAGTAGAGGGGCACTTCATCTCCCTCGTGGCTTGCTCTTTTATCTCCATGGATAAAGTTCTGCTGCTAAATAGACCCTGAGCATGTTGAAATAGTGACAATACAGAACTAGGTGCCAGATGACATAAACTTTTCAGTGACCGTGGATAGCGCCAGGCATGATGAGAACATGACAATGGAATGTTCACACATACTTAGGGATTCAGAACTGACTTAGGTGGTTCACTGAAAGAATGCCCAGCAAGAAGACGGGCACAGAGGCTGCTCAGACATACAGCAGCATGGTGGGAATGGGGAATGGTGTGAGGTGCAAACAGGACATAAAGCTAGAGACAGGAGATAGGACTGGGCTGTGTTCCTTTTCCCCCTCTGCTTATACATGTGGCTCTGCACCTGGAAGACAGTGGTCCCACAGCAAAGACCCACAAGCCCCCTTTGCTGATTCTGGCTCTGGCCATCTAAGAGCAGCTGGCTGAATCAGTCCATCCTGTCTTTGAACTTGAGTTCACCTACTTGCTTTAATTAGATGATACATGGGTTCTCTCTCCTTCCCCAGAGAAGATTTCTCTCTTTCGGTAATCAGTTCTTGACAACAGCATGGGATTACAGTGGCTTCTGTCTGTCTCCTCCTCGGCCCCCATTACAAGGTGCCTGAGTCAGAAGAATCACATTGAAGCCGGTGCTGCACCTGTGAGCCGCTCAGCAGGTCCATGAGACCAGTGATGCCTTTTCAGCTTTGCAAAGCACATTCAGGTGAAATCTGACTTGATACCTCAGAGCGAAACTACAGCACCCCTCAGGAATGCGATCTCATTTCAGAGACGAGGGAACTAGCCAAGGCTCCAAGAGATGAGGTCTCTTGCTCAGGACCAAACGAACAACAAACAGGCCAAGCTGGGAGCCCAGTCCAGGTTCTGATCCAGTTTCCTGGTCTCCCCTCTGGGTCAAACCTGTGCACTTAGACTTACTTTTAAGTAGTATTTATTGATTCATTCAACTCAGTAAATCAATTATGTTCCCAAACCGTATGTTAGCTTCTTACACAGCATCACGTCATATAACACAATACCCTGTCATACAAAATACCATACTCCATGACACCACAAAAAACACACAGCACACTTACCAAGAAACCATACAAACACCACACCATACATCACAATATATCACACTACACCATACAAACATAGTCCCACATCATACCCCATACCATCACAAAACATGGTACAAGGTAACACCACACAAACCACCCCACATCATAAACACCACACAACATGACACCACCCCATACCACACGATAGCGCCCCATACCACACCACCCCATGCAACACCACCCCATCTATACACCACCACACAACATGATACCACCCCACATAACACAACACCACACCATGCCACCCAACACCACACTACACAATATAATACCACACCACACTACACAGCATGACACCACACCATACAATACCGTGCCATGTCACACAACACCACCCCATATCACACAGTATCACCCCACACACCACACAATACAATACCATATCATGCCACACTATATAGCACCACCCCATAACCATGCAACACCACCCCATACTATACAACACCACCCCCATACTACTCTTTCCAGTTGCCAGCACTGAGATCTCTTCTGTCCCTGAAGGGTACCACAGGCACATGGATTCAGCATGTGCAACCATGACCTCTTGTGACCTACTTCAGGCACTGGAGAACTCTAGGTAGATTCACTGGTGGCTTATGCTTAGAGGTTTTATTCTGAAGCACATCACTATCTTCCCAAACCCCTGGAAGAGCTTTCTGTATCCAAACAGGCAGCTGATTGGCTAACCATTAACTTTTGGAAACAGTGTATTAATCTTTTGGAAAGAGGGGGACACTTCAACTGCTTTTCACACTCAAGAATTTCCACCCTGCTTCTTGGGACAGGGTGGTTTCTGAGACCTACACCTCACACCCTAGATTCAGGCCATGGGGCGAGAGGGCACATGATCATTGTGGCTGCCACCTTGACCCATACGTGACTTTCTTAAAGTCCTTGGCATAGAATGGGAGAAGGGAGAAGTGAACCAAACCTGACGTGTGTATTAAGAAGATCATTTTAAATATGACTTGGATCAGGATATCTGCCCACTGTATTTCCTTTGAGATGCTTCTGCCCTGTTTTTCCTAACCCATTGCATTGTGTCACAGTAGCTGACTCCTCAGCTGCGTTGGGAATGGGCAGGGGCTCTGGGGCCATGGCCATGCCAAGGGGCTCCAGTATAGTTAGGTCCTGTGGGTACTTGTGTAGGCAGTAGCCACAAGTACTTCACATATATTTGCCCATAAATATATTCCCATGGGTTCTGCAATTTAGGAAGACATGCTGCACTTCTTTTTCCCTGATGTATACCACTTAGATGAGCTGGGATGGAAGAGAACAGAACTGTACAAAATCTGATCACTCTTTTTTCCTGTCTCAGAGAGATTGAGGCATTGTAGAAAGTTCTTACTGTCTTCAGTTCTTAACTTACCAGGTTTAGCTTAGGGATGCTGGCATGTCAGGTTTTGAGTGTGGGTCATTAGGTGAGAAGGTTTTGGGGGAAAGAAGTTTTCCATGAGGGTGCCTGCATTCTTCTCATACCCATATGGGCTCAGATTATTATTTGTGGCAAGTGGCTGGGCTTAGTTCCCCATGATGGACTACTGGTCTGCCTGCTTCTGTGCTCTGAAAGTCCTCCCAGGGGGTCAACCATGGACATGTTGCCCCATTTCACATTTGTCTGTTCATACATGCTCTGCAAACCCCTAGGAAATGGTTATTGCACTGTGGGTTCCTTTGTCAGCACACCCCCAGATCCTTCAGGAACACACCCCCTTCTTCACCTGTATGCTCTGCTCTTGTTTTGCCCCTCTGGTCCTGGCTTCTGGGTCCTTGGGTTTTACTAGTCATGTAGCGAACCTATTGCTGGCCAGCGACTGAGCCGGCTTCTTCCACCCCCTTCTCTGCATCACAGTTCATCTTCCGTCCCATGTGCCCTGGGCTGGGGGTGGGAATGTGGTCTCCCTTGGAACTTTAGAGAAGGCTGTCTTTATCCAATTTGACTGTTGCTATTATGTGGTGAAACATTCAATAAAAGTTGTGATTTATGAGGCGTGTGGCTACGTTTTTTTTTTTTTCATTTTCTTTTTTCCTTTTTTTTTTTTTTTTTTTTTTTTTTTTTTTGCTTTGTCATCTATCAGAGAGAGAAAAGCCAGGCCTGATCATTTCTTGGCACATCCTGTGTTCAGTTAAGAATGTCAGCTGTCAGCTTGTCAGGAAGTTATTTCTTGGATTGTTTTTTTTTTTTTTTTTTTGCCTCTTGCCACAGCTCCTTCCATAAACAGTCAGAGACCCAGCTTAGTCCTGTAGGCCAGTGATAAGGAGCTGTGGGGCGCTCTGGGGAGAGGAGTGTGGCCCCTTACCCTCCAACACCTCTCAGTGGCCACATGTGCAGCTTGGTCAGCTTGGGGTTGCTGAGTAGGGAAAGGCAAGGGCCTTTCCTGGCTTCCAGGGTGTTCTTTGTGAATTCAGTGTCTCCCTAATCCTCTTCCCTCCCCTTCCCTCCCCTCCCTTCCTCTTTCTTTCTTTCTTTCTTTCTTTCTTTCTTTCTTTCTTTCTTTTCTTCTTTCTTTCTTTCTTTTAGAAATCTTTCTTTCTTTCTTTCTTTCTTCTTTGTCTTCTTTGAAATCCTTTCTTTGGTGCCATTGGAGAAAAGGCTGTTGGAATAGAGGGCTCAGTAGAGTGGGTATTGGCTGTGGAAAATAGGTTAATTAATGGAGCCAGGTTGTCACAAAGATTCCTGTCCTGGGAGGTGGGGAGGATGAATCCCAGAAGGTGTCAAACTGATTCTTTGCCCCTCTCCCCTCATCCTGGTCTTATTTAACTGTTCACCGCAATGTATCCAAGGCTTTGCAGAACCACCCACAATAGCATTTACCTAGTTGTACCCTTGCGTCTTAAGCGCCTGGTTAAGACCGCACGCCGAAGCGTCTGGAATTGGTCCACACTGGGCCCCCAACATGCATAAAGAAGTCTTTAATCCACAGTGGGTGTCCGGGAAGGACCAGGAAGACGACTGGAGAACATGAGCAATGTGTCCTTCTCGCTTCCAAGCCCTCCACGCTTTGAGTTGTCTGGGAACTGTTAACCCCACAGCAGGGTCAAAACTGGAAGACCCTCATCTTTCTGGTCTCCTAATAGTGAGGGTGAGTTGGGGGCATGCTAAGTGACCTAGAGGTGCTCATTAGCCCCGCTGAGGTGAGTCTGTTCAGTCGGGGTTTAAGCTTCTGCTGAAGAAACTACTGGAAGGACAAAGTAGTTCTTGAGCCCTCTGCACCGCCACCAAAAAGTGAATATGTGGATTTTGCTTCTGGTTACTTCCATCCAGGACAGGGGGTTCTGCTTTGGTGAGGGCCATGGTGAATGTGCACATGTCCTAGCCCCAGGGCAAGGGGTTGCCTTGTCATATCCCTGCTGCCTGCTGCCACCATGTGTGTCTGTCCTCCACTTCTGATTCTGTTGAGCGTTGCCATTCCTTAAGACCTCATCAAGCGATGGGAGCGAGGCTCTCACACTGGCGGTCCTGTCTGCTCCCCATTCCACCCAGGAGTCTGTAGCAGTCCTGTGCCTGAGATTCTGGCTGTGCCAAGCCTTCCACCATTCTCTTGACTTCTAAAATGACATTCCTTTCCTTTACTACCCCATTTCTTCCAGGATCTCACTCTGTAGTCAAGGTTGGCTGTGAACTTGAGATCCTAAGAGTTAGGAGTGAAGGAATATGCTGTGTCCAGCTCTTGTATCTTTTTATTTATTTGCAAGTAGAGGTAGGGTATATTTATTTATTTGCAAGCGGAGGTAGGATGTATTTATTTATTTATTCGCAAGCAGAGGTGGAGTTTGTTTATTTATTTGCAAGCAGAGGTAGGGTGGCAGTGGTGGGGGGAGCTTGCTCACGCATGCCAGGGCCTCATGCTCACAGTGAATTTCACTCTGTCCTCACCCAGCTCTCTTAGGAGCCGCCAGATAACATGTTTCTCCAGGTCTGTACTTCTATTTGTCCCACTGGCAAGTTACCTGCTGGGGGGCAAGGACTCTCCATGTGACCGCGTTTGCAGCAGTGTAGCTCTTGCAACTGAGGAATGGAATTGTCAGTGGCATTTAATTTTAATAATTTATATTTGAATTTCAGTAGCCATGTGTGGCTGGTGACTTAGTCACCTATGCATTTTCAGAGGCCCTGGTATGGGTCTCTGCCCACCAGAGAAGCCTGGCAAAATGCACTATCCTACTGAAGGAAGCAGAAAGCACTTAGGCAGAGGATTATAGTGATGTTAGCTTGTGTATTCTTTGCCTGTTTTCCATGCAATTTGATTCTTAAGTTAATAGATGATCTACTTGAGCACCACTGGCGCTTCAGGGAAACAGACACGAGTAAGACATGGTGTCTGCCTTCAAGGAATGGTAACCACATCGTGCCTGGAGGAAGCAGGGTGACAGGAGCCCCACTGTCAGGACTCATTTGCATCCTGGGCAGGTGCAGAGAAAGGAGCACTTAGTGGTGACTGAGAGGACGCTTTAGAATATCTCTTTGTTCACTTAGTAGGTATTAATTGCATGTCACTTACTTCGCAGATTCTGGGGGGGGGATGCTTCTTTTTTTTGGCATGTGTGTGTGGTATGTATGTGTTTATGCATGTTCATGTATGTGTATGCACACCTTTGTGCATGAGTGCTCATCTCATCCTATGAGTGTTTGTGTGTAGTATGGTGTGTATGTGCGTATGCACTGGTGATACATGCACGTGTATTTGCAGATGTGTGTACTTCGTGTGGAGGTCAGAAGACACTAGATGTCCTGTGGCTCTTTTGCCTTACTTCCCTGAGACTGCATCTCTTGCTGGACCTGGAGCTCCCTGTTTTGTTGGTTATACTGGCTGACCAGGGAGTCCCAGTGGTCCTCCTGTCTGTCCCCCGTCCAGACATGTATGGTCCTGCCCAGCTTCTTACATGGGTTCTGAGGATGGAACTCAGGTCCGCATGCTTGTGCAGCAAGTGCCGTTACCTGCTGAGCCATGGCTCCAGCCCCACCTTATTGTTCTGAGGCTGGGTTTCACCCTGAACCTAGAACTCACTGGTTCAGCTAGACTAGGTGGGGAACGCACTGCCTTCTTAGTGCTAGGATTACAGATGTGCACTACCACCCCTGGCATTTATGTGGGTGCTGGGGAGCTGAACTCGGGTCCTCGTGCTGGCCCACCAAGCACCGTGTCCACTGAGCCACCTCCCCAGCCCCTGGAGGTACATCTTTGAGCAAAACCAAGTTCCGGTTTGACAAAACTTATTTTTTGGTGAGAGGAAGATGGATGCTAGATAAAATAAAATCTTCAAAGGAATTGGAAATGAAAGGCTGGGGAATGTGTAGGGCAGTCAGGGAAGCCTCTGGTGAGATGACATTTGAGTGAAATTATTTGGAAGGCAGCTATGCTCACCACTATACCACCAACGCAGCCTGAGTGAAATTATTTGGACTGGGGCTTTGGGCTTGGAGAATCACTTTGTCGCCAGGGGGTGGCGGGTGGGGGTGGGGTAATGCCAGTGAAGGCCTGAGGGTAGAAATGCAGGCTGCTGGAGCCTGGGGCAGGAAGAGAGATGGTGATTGGGAGCCCTGGAAGGAGAGGCCTTGAGAACTGTGCCCTACAGATGTTCCGTCTCCCTAACCCTCCAGGAAAGCAGGCCCAGTTATGTCTTCTCTTCTTTCCATAAAGCTTCATTACAAGGAGCTGCTGTTAAGATCATGACTACTGGGCCTGGGGAAATGACCGAGTTGGTAAAGTATTTGCCAGGCAATTACAAGGACCGAGCTCATATTCCCGGCACCCATGTCAAGGCTGGGTGTGGTGGCATAGGCATGCTATCTCAGTGCTGATGAGGTGGGGCAAAGCATCTTTGGGGCTTGCTCTCTAGCTTTTCAAGGCAAATTGGTGCTTTCTGAATTCAGTCACACACCTTGTCTCAAAAAATTAGGCGAAGAGAGACTGAGGAAGATACTCAGTGTCGGCCTCTGGTCTCCACACACATATGCCCATACTTGCATGGACACGCATACACCATACGTATAAGTAAATTTTAAAGCCATCTGATTAGATGAGGTCTCTCTCTAGTCTCTGGTTTCTCTGGGTGTACAGGCCCGGGTTCTGTGCTCTCACACATTCCTTTGACCTCGATCTACTTTAGAGAAAGTTCTAGAAAGCCCTTCTGGGGAGCAGCAAGCATGAATAGGGGTTAGAACGTGAGACCTTTGGAAGGATGGGATTGTGGTGAAGGGGAGGAACAGCCATGTTGCTCAGCAAGTGTGAAGGTCTGGAGTCTGGTGGCGGGACAGGAAATGACTGTTCTGAGTTGCAGATGCTACTCGGAGGACAGCTGCGTGTGATGGTCATAGTTTCAGATGTGCCCTGAGTGTCAAGAATCTCCATTCTGCCACGGAAGACAAGGAGGGCCTCTGTGAAGTGTGAGAAAGGAATCTTAAAATAGATTGCTGGTCTGCTTGTTGAGGCAGCTGCTTGCAACTTGCTGATCGATGACCCCCGTGCCCACAGGATGGAGCCCAGCGTTCTCCATGAGAGCATGTAGTGCGCTCTGTATGAGATCACCCATGCTCATGTTTCCACCCTCACCTCCCAGCAGATGGGCCTTCCTGCTCGATGCCTATCACTGCCGGGTTTGGACATCCGTAACAAGCCATGACAGTTCATGCTGACGTGACTCTGCCTGCCGTTCTCTCTGGTGTCCTTCCAAGCCTTAATCAAGCATCTCTCCGGCGCTGTCCATGACTCATCTGACAGAACACACCACCACCTTTCCCTCTGTCTCTCTTTTGCATACTTACACTACTTACTGGGTGTCTGGGTGTGCTTCTTGAGCCCTTGGGGGATCTTCTAGGGCAGAGGACCAAATCTTGGGTCTGGTAGGGACTTGGTACTCATTAATAGTATGGAGGAATTGATCAGGAGCAGATGACACAGGCAATGGGGATCATCACTAAATTTGTGAATGCCAGTGGCTTCAGGCTCCTCCCCTGTTTTGAAATTTTTCCTATCTTAGCATTAACTTTTAAAATATTTTTATTTATGAGACTGTTGGGAAGGGATAGGCATGCATGTGGCGGGCATGCCAAGGCCTCCTGTCACTAACAAATGTACTCCAGACACTTGTGCCACTTTGTGCAGCTGGCTTTATGTGGGTACTGAAGAATCAAATCAAACGTGGGCTGGCAAGTTTTGCAAGCAAGTACCTTTAACCACTGAGGTATCTCCCCAGATATTAAAAAAAAATTTTTTTTTGAGATAGGATCATTAGCCCAGGCTGGCCTCAGCTCCTTATGTAGCCAAAATGACCTTTAACTTTAAAAAAATTTTTTTTTTCTCAAGGTAGGGTCTCACTCTAGCTCAGGCTGACCTGGAATTCACTCTGTAGTCTCAAGGTGGCCTTGAATTTATGGCGATCATCCTCCTACCTCTGCCTCCCGAGTGCTGGGATTAAAAGTGTTTGCCACCACGCCTGGCTCTTTTTTTTTTTTTTTTTTTTATTTATTTATTTATTTATTTGAGAAAGAGAAAAGAGGCAGAGAGAGGAAGAGGGAGAGAATGGGCATGCCAGGGCCTCCAGTTGCTGCAAATGAACTCCAGACACGTGTGCCCTTGTGCATCTGGCTTACGTGGGTCCTGGGGAATTGAACCTTTGTCCTTTGGCTTTGCAGGCAAGTGCCTGAACCACTAAGCCATCTCTCTAGTCCACCTTTAACTTTTTTAAAAAACATATTTATTTATTTATGAGAAAGAGGTGGGGGGGTCAGATAGAAAAGAATGGATGCACCAGGACCTCTAGCCATTGTAAATGAACTCTAGGCACATGTACCACCTTGTGTATCTGGCTTTACATGGGTATTGGGGGATCAAACCTGGGTCCTTTGGCTTTGTAGGCAAGTGCCTTAACTGCTAAGCCCGCTCTCCAGCCTGACCTTAAACTTTGGTTGATCTTTCTGGTTCCACCTCCTGAGTGTTGTCATTACAGACATGTACCACTGTTCCCCATTGAAGCCAGGACCTCGCCTGCTAGGCAAGCAAGTGCTCTACCAACTGAGCCCTTAGCGCATCTCTTACTGAGTCACCAGTGGTCTTTCCACATGTAAAGATGCCCTGTCAGCTGCGTGCACACTCGGTGGGGAAAGGTTTGTCTGACTGAATGTGGCAGGACCTGTCGGTCACAGCATTTTGTTTTGTGTGTCTGTTGTCTGTTACACAGAACTCTGGCCAGCTGTTTTCCTCAGGAACAAAGCCTTTTTTTATATCTCCCGACAGCTTGTGCCAGGCTTTTCAATGAGGACCGCGTGGATTACCCAGGAGTAACACCAGTAGGTGTTCAGGAACTTGGAATCATCCACAAAGTGATTCTGAGCAGGCCACATTCGTTCACTTACTCATTCACCCAGGAGTTTCGAGTGTCTGTTAGGTACCAGGCTTTCTTTCATGTGTGGACAGTCCAGGGTGAACAAGACAGACACAGTTCCCTAGCTCTATTCTGGGGGTAAGTTGACCCCTGTCCTTTCTTTACAGGCTTCCATTCTAGGTGGAGAATTAACTGCATCCCTGTCCTAGCACCTGGTGCTTAGCAGTGTGTGTGGAGGGAATGAAGGAATGAATGAGTGGTGTTTGATGAATGGGGTTTAACTGGGCAGATATTTGTTCCCTTAAGGAAGGAGACTCAATTTTCTGAAGTGCTTGCCAGGTACAAGGTGATTTGCCCTCAGAAAACTCCAGTCTATCAGAAGTGCCCCTTGGGGAGAGCTGGAGGCCATGTGCTGGGCTGTGTGGTTGCTTTGATAGCCTCGTGGAGTGACTGTGCATTGAGGTCCCCCCATCTCATGTTGGCTGACAGTTAATGGCTCCCCCATGGCCTCTTCACCTCACTGAACAGCCAGCCAGACTAGATAGCTGGTGTGCGGGGGACTTCTGGGCTTGGCTGTCTGGTTGGCCTGGTACAAGTGTTTTCAATAGAGCAGACATCATGGCTCTAAAACATCTGTCCCGGTGCACGTTTAGTGAAGTTCCTGGCCGGCTGAGGTCTGACTGGTGATATTTTTTGCTGTGACAGTTGCTTCCTTTTTCTCCCCCTGTTTATCCCGCTGGAAAATAAAGTTTTCTTTTATGCGAGGATTTATAGAAATATGTTCCTGGCACGAGCAGAGCACGGATGTATTCGGATTTGGTGTAGTGGGGAAATATTACCTCTGAGGCCCAGATCACTTTCTCTGTCACACAGTGACCTTCCCAATGGAGAACAGTCTGTTCCTCTGCAAGAGGGTCACGAGCTGCGGAGGTGAAGGCAGACAAAGCCACTGCCTTGCGTGGCCCATGATGGCGTGCTTTGCCTGGGCACCTTCAACTCTTGGAAAGTTGATCTGACCCGGGGGCTGGCTGATGCAGGGAAGCAGAAGTGGAAACAGACAGTGCTTAGTCTTCTGTTTGGTGCAGGTAGAAGGCAGGGACGGTTTGGTTCTCACTCCCAAGCAAGCAGGCAGAGAAAAGGTTGTGGCAGAAGTATGAACATACATGCCTGTTTTTCCAGCCCCAGCCCCATGGTGAGCATGCTTCATGGGCAGCTCCTCTAACCCCTCACTACCTGCTGTTTTGTTGTTATTTGTTGAGACAGTGAGTTGGGGGTCAGTGTCTTGTTATGTAACCTAGACTGGCCTAGAACTATCTTAATATGTCAGCCCTCAAGTGTTGGTATTACTGGCACACGCCACCATACTTCAATCTTTTTTTACAAAATAGTTTTTTGGGGGCTGGAGAAATGGCTTAGTGGTTAAGGTTCATGCCTGTGAAGCCTAAGGACCCTGGTTAGATTCTCCAGGTCCCATGTAAGCCAGATGCATATGGTGGTGCATGCATATGGAGTTTGTTTGCAGTGGCTAGGGCTCTGGTGCGCCCATTCACACTCACTCTCTCTCCCTGTCCCTATGAACCTAATAAATAAAATAAAATAAAATCTTTAAAAATATATTTTATTTTTATTTATTTACTTATTTGACAGAGAGAGAATGGGCGCGCCAGGGCCTCCAGCCACTGCAAACAAACTTCAGATGCATGCGCCATCTTGTGCATCTGGCTAATGTGGGTCCTGGAGAATCGAACCTGGGTCCTTTGACTTTGCAGGCAAGTGCCTTAACTGCTAAACCATCTCTCCAGCCCCATACTTCAGTCTTAATCCCATGTTGGAGAGGAAGAAATGGAAGGTCAGAGGAGCTCAGTCACTTGCTCTAGACATTGCTCCCGTTTCCAAACTCTGCTCCCACTCAGCCTGCTCAGGATGCTGGGATTGGCACATGGTTCTTTCATTGCCAGAACCTCCAGATCTGGTCATCTTGTTGGCCTCTGTGGCCCTCTTGGCCTCAGGAAAATCCCCTTGTATCTTTTTGTAGGGCAAAGCAGTCAATAAAAGGTTGAGTGACTTGCTATGACTGTTTCTAGCACCTCTAACTGCAAACACTTTTTTTGGTTTCCTCTCCCCACCCTCCCCACCCCCCACCCCGCCTACCCCTCCCCACTTGTAAAGGGTGGGGACCAGGGGTTGGCCTTTGTTCCCCCTCTTGACAGGTGAGATTTATGATCTAGCAGATGGCTGAGTGTTTCAAAGACCACAAGGGTGCCTTGTGCTTATCTCTCTTTAGGCAACTCTTCCCTCACCTTCCCTCACCTTCCCTCCCCACTCCTAGGGTGCTTCTGGAACAGTTGAATGGCAGCGTAGGAAGGGACCTGCAGATGGGGAAGTTGACCCAAGGATGGCAGTAGGACTAATGTTGGGTATCTTCTTCCTGCACATGCCCTTTCTCTTGCCAGCGTGTAAGTCTTAAAAGAAGGCAGGCCTCCACTTCTGCACCGCAGCGGCCCTTCTTTTCTCCTTAAGAGCTGCACTGAGACATCTGTCAGTCCCTTTTGAAGCGCTGTGGAGGTTCTGTCCCCTGGCCTGTCCTGGGAAGCCTTCTCTGTTCTGCTCGCTGGCTGTGGCTCTTTGTCTTCCACTGCTCTAGCGGCCTGGATCCCGTATGCCAGACACCGAAGCTGCTCCTGCCCTTGCCTGCAAGCCCTGTTCCTCGGCCTCTCCTAGCCTTGTTGACCCTCAAACTACAGGTCACCCCCCCACCTCTGTGTCTCCAAGCCCAGCCTCTTACTTGGCTGTGAGCATCCTTAAAGCAGAGACAAGCTCTTGTCCACTTTGCTTCCCCCTATCTTAGCCCAGTGCTTGGTGACTCCTAGTTCCCTGGAACACGAAGGACGAGAGAACGAGTGTCGCTTTCCCCCAGAGACAGGCCAGGGATGGGTTGCTGGCCTGCCTCCCCTCCCTGCCTCACTTCCTTCTTCCTTCCTTCCACTCTTTCTATTTATTTATGTGTCTATGTGTAGGATGTGTGTGGGCATATGTGTGTGCCACAGTGTGTTTGTGGAGGTCAGAGGGTTGGTTGGCTTGCAAGCAAGTGCCTTTAACAGCTGGGACATCTCCCCAGCTCCTTTTTTTTTTTTTTTTTAAAATTTGTGTGTGTGGGCTGGAGAGATTGCTTAGTGGTTAAGGCGTCTGCCTGCTAAGCCTAAGAACCCAGTTCAAATCTCCAGGTCCCACGTTTAGCCAGATGCAAAGTTGGCGCAAGGGCGCAATGCTGCACTTGCTCATAAGGGGGTGCATGCATCTGGATTTCATTCACAGCAGCTGAGAGACTGCTGGCGCGCCCATCTCTGTCTCCCTCTCCCTCCGTCTCTCTGTGTCTCTCTCCAAAAACATAAATAAATAAATAAATAAATAAATAAATAAATAAATAAATAAATAAATAAAATTGTGTGTGTATGTGTATGTATGTGTGTGTGTGTGTGTGTGTGTGTGTGTGTGTGTGTGTGTATGGGAGTGCATATGTGGAGGTCAGAGGACAATTTTGGGGTGCTGGTCCTCTCACTTTTAGGCACTATGTATTTCGTGGTTTTAACTCTGGGAAGGCCGGTAGACTGCAGGATCCTTCTGATTCAGCTTCCTCATTGCCATAGATACCTTGAGATTACAGACATGTAATCCACTGCGTGTCTGGCTTCATGTGGGTGGTGGAGATCCAAACTCCAGTTGACAGGCTTGGGGAGCAAGTGACTTTAACCACTGAGCCATCTTCCCCAGCTATGGGCTAGGGTTTTTAACATAATTATCTCTTATGGTGCTTGAAGCAGTTCCCCAGGGTATTACCCTTGGTCTACGTATGTCCACCTTACATTGCAAGGGGAGTGGGCAAGCTGGTACTCTGGCCCAGCACTTCCTAGTCACCCTGCCTCTGTGCCTCTTCTGTTATGCTGAGTAAAAATAATGGTGAGGGCAATCTTGCTCTCCATCCAGCCTCCATCTTTTTTTCCTCCAGTGATGGTTTGAAGCAGTGTCCTGCAGAGACCCATGGCATCATGTGAAAATCTTCTGGGGAATGCAAAGAACTACCAATGCTGGGCCTGCCCGTGGTGGACCCCTGAAGTCAGAATTGCTGAGGGGGATCCAGGTTAAGGAGTCCCAAGGCCATGCTAACCCACTGCTAGGGCTAAGCAGCCTTGCTATAGAAGCGCCAGAGTGAGTGAGTGCGCAGCCTGCTCAGAGCTGCGGCTTAGGTAAATCTTGCTCATCAGGAACTGATTGCCACGTACATCTAAAATATGGTAATGATGGTAATCAGGGCTAAGGGTTAAGGCTTCCATTTGTTCTTTTCGTGAAATCAACTGGAGGGCTTGGGGGATGGGGTGCTGTGGCTTTAGAACCTGCCAGCCAGCAAAGTTGTTATCCTCTCTGAAGAGGAGTAGGTTAGATTCTTTGATGATGAGGCAGGCATAGTTCTCACAGGTGGCTCCCAGTTTATTGGAGGGATGGTTCTAGAAGTCCATGGTTGGGCAGTCTGCCTAGAGTCCATTGGGCATCCCCTGGTTTTTTTAACCTATCACATGTCTGTTGTCCTTTTCATCTGACTAACGTGGCTTCTATCCACCACGGTTCCTTTTGGAGGGACAGGGTCATTGTAGAGGATGGCAAGGTCCTCACATATGATAAGCAAAGGAGTAGACTTTCACTTCTGATTCCAGGAAAGCTGGGAAGTATTCTTTTCTACGTGGACAACACATGCTGTCCTGTCCTGGTGGTGGCTACCCAGATAACCTGCAGCATTTGGAAAGAAGAATAATCCTGGAGGTCAAAAGAGATCTCTGAGCTCACTAAACATGGCAGTGTTTGAGAGAGAGAGAGAGAGAGAGGAGGGAGAGAAAGAGGCAGGTAGAGAGAATGGGCACTCCAGGGTCCCTAGTCACTGCAAACAAACTCCAGATGCATCTGGCTTTATGTGGGTACTGGGGAATCGAACCTGGGTCCTTTGGCTTTGCTGGCAAATGCCTTAACAACTAAGCCATCTCTCCAGCCTCTATGGCAGTGTGTTCACATCACACATCCTGACACCTGAGTATGGCTGGGATGCTAGTGGAAAGAGCCTCATGTATCACTCAGCCTGGAAATGGGCACTGGGGTCTCTAGAACCAAGTGGGGTAGGGAACAAGCCTTGAGGAAGGCTGTGTCTGTGGACACAAGTCAGAGGGGTGGGGTTTTCCTTAGTGTATTCATTGGAGGGTGTAGAAAAACTGCTATCAATAGTGTGTGGGGGTGGGAGGGGCAGGGTTCTTAGTTGTAATGTCACATGAGGTGGGTCTTAGTTTGTGCTATTTAGTCTGGGATCATAGATCCATTTGATAAAAGGGGGAAAGTGAGGCTCAGAGATGTTAGGACATTCCAAACCTATGTGACAAACCAGGCAGTTAATAAGGGTGTCGCTGTATACAATGATATGCTTGGAAGTGCAGGCGTGGGGACATTTTAAACTTGCTGACTTGTTGGGCCCTTTCTCCATGTGGAATCCCCCTTCAGTCCATCTTCTCTATCGGATCCTGAGAACATCTGAGTCACCATTTTTTGCATGTTTAGAAGCATTCTTGCCGTGGTGCCTTGAATGACAGGCACAAGTCAGAGTTCACAGCAGCTCTGCCATCCTCTCTGGCTCACCTTCTCCCACCTCTTTCTGAGGCTTGGGAAGCCTGGAGGTGCCACTTGTATATGCAGAAAGCAAGGGTCTGTGCAGGTTCAGGGTCAGTAAAGGATGCTTATTTAATTTACCCGGGGCCAGTGCTCTAAAGATGACAGTTTTAAGTGCATCAATGTATTGGTAATCATTGGAACACTGGGGAAGGTTTTAGGGAACCCCCCCTAGTGATTTCAGCTCATGTAATACTAAGGTATGTGTGTGGCGGTGTGTGTGGGGGGGTGCTCCAAGGATGGAGTGGTGGGGAAACTGCCTGTGGGTGCCTAACAGCTTGGGTGTGTGTGGGGGTGGGGGGGGACAACGGCCAGCCAGCCAGCCACCATCTCACTCAGCATCAGTTGACGTGTGGATCACACATCCTTAATTTCCTGTGCTTTTCCAAAGCAACATATATCCATGCCATTTCTGCTACCTCCCCCAGCCCTGTATGATTCAGTGCTACTGTCTAGGATATTACTCTCCGATATGATCTGTGGACAGGTCACCCCTGTGGCTGCAGCTTTTCCCTAAGGGTAAGAGGAAGTAGTATTTTTAAATGAGTCTGGGAGGGAGCCAAGCAGAGGACTCTGGGATATGAGGGTGGGGAGCCTGAGTGCCCTGTTGAAGCTTCTTGATCATTTCATTACTAGAGCATGCACTCCTGTTGCTGACTTACTGTTGTTTTAATCAGAGGTAATGCTGTAACCTGACTATGTCTTATAATTGTGTGTAAATTATATTCCAGCCCCATATAGATGAAGGCTATTTTTTTTCTTCCAATTTTAAAGCTATTTAAAGGGAATGCCAAATTGTAGCTTGAACCCTGGTGCTCTGTGGTAGATAGCTAGAGACAGGGAGAGAGAGAGCACACTGAAACATTAGTGGTTGTATTTGCAATTAGTTTCCCCTGAAGTTAAATTAATTTCTGTAATTGGCAACATAAAATACTGTTACTTTTTTTTCTCCTCTATTGGCAACTGTGTATGAAGTGGGGCATATGGAACTAGACAGGACAAAGCAGAAAGAGGTACATGGGATATACCTTCTTGGGTATTTGGGTTGACTTCTCGTGGGGCATATGGAACTAGACAGGACAAAGCAGAAAGAGGTACATGGGATATACCTTCTTGGGTATTTGGGTTGACTTCAAGTCCCTTTTGCATGCAGATCCTCAACTTAGAGATCTTTGGCCTTTTTTTTTTTTTTTTTTTTTTTTTTTTTGAGGTAGGGTCTCACTCTGGCTCAGGCTGACCTGGAATTAGCTATGTAGTCTCAGGGTGGCCTTGAACTCACGGCAATCCTCCTATCTCTGCCTCCTGAGGGCTGGGATTAAAGGTGTGCGCCACCATGCCTGGCATCTTTGGCCTTTTTAAAAACAGTTTAGGGCTGGAGAGAGATCGCAGTGGTTAAGGCTCTGGCCTGCAAATCATAAGGACCTGGGTTCAATACCCACATAAAGCCAGATTACAAGGTGGTGCATGTGCTCGAGTATGTTTGCAGTGGCTAGAGACCCTGGCATGCCCAGCCCATTCCCACCCCCCCCACGTCTCTAAATAAATAAATAAATAAATAAATATTTTTTGAAATGGTCAAATAGTGAAAAATATTTAATTTTTATTTATTTGCATGTATGCATGTGTTTGAATCTGCTAGAGTCTCTTGCCACTGCAAATGAATGCCAGATGCATGTGCTGCTTTTTGTAGCTGGCTTTACATGGGAGCTAGAGAATTTAACCCCGGCTAGCAGGCTTTGCAAGCAGTGACTTTTAAATCCTGAGCCATCTCCATAGCCCATATCTGGCCTTATTTTGAATGGCTTAAATAAGATAGAATTCAAATGCTATATAACTGTATAATTCATTAGTTTTAAATTTAGTAGTCTCAGACATATGTACCCAATTCTGTAGTCAGGTTTAGATCATTTTTGTCATTTCCTGCCCCTGTTTTCCCAGACCCTAGCAGCCACTAATCTTAAGGTGTTCATTGATGCCCAAAAGCAGAAAAACCAAATGTCCCCCAGTGGATAATTAAAGGAACAAAATGTGGTATGCCCATATGACAGAGTAACGTTCACCCAGGTCAAAGCGCTGGCAGATGTAGCCATACAAAAATCCTATGCTCAGTGACAGACTGGTGACCACCACAGACCACGTGCAGGATTCTGTTCTTATGAGTGTCCACGCAAGGGGAAATTGGTAGGCCTCTTCCAGGCATCCAGTAGCTGCTGGCAGTCCTTGGTCTTGTCAGTTTGTAAAGCAGTACTCTGTTCTTCGTCCATCTTCACACGGCCACCTTCTTCCTGTGCCTGCGTATCATCTCTTCATAGAAGGATACTAGTCACTGGATTGAGGGCCCACTCCATAGCCAAGATGATGTCGCCCCAAATCCTTAGCTAATTATATCTGGAAAGACCTTTTTCCCAGTAAGGTCCCATTCTGAGGCTTGGTAGTCAGTGCGCGTGCATGCACGTGTGCCACAGTGTATGTGTGAAGGACAGCTTCAGGGTTGGTCCTCATGTTTCACTTTGAGGCAGGGTTTATTGTTCACTACTGAGTTTGTTTAGTGCATGACCTTCCAGTGGATCCTGCTGTCTCCACCTCCCATTTTCTATAAATGCATTGGGATTTCAGACGCTTGTGCTACTGTGTTCGATTTTATGTGGGTTTTGGAGATCTGATCTCGGGTACTCATGCTTATACAGCAGGTGCTTTATTCACTGAGCCATCTCCCCAGCCCTGAACATGAATTTTTTATTTTTATTTTATTTTTTTGGTTTTTCGAGGTAGAGTTTCACTCTAGCCCAGGCTAACCTGGAATTTGCTATGTAGTCTCAGGCTGGCCTTGAACTCACTGCGATCCTCCTACCTCTGTCTCCTGAGTGCTGGGATTAAAGGTGTGTGCCACCACGCCCAGCGAACATGAATTTTTTTAAAGGGACCCTGTTTATATACATAATCCTAGAAATGTTTGGAGAAGATTCCCATGCCTTTCCCACAGGCTAGTTTGACACTAAGTAAACTTAGCCTTGCCTTCAGATGGGATGGTGGTAGAAATAATGGGGTTGCACTCTTAAGGATAGTGGTCGGGACGGTGATGGTGGTGGTAAGAGTGGTGGTTTAGATGTGAGGGTTACATCGAGAAAAATGGGGAAACTCTCAACAGATTAGGGCTTATAGAGGACACACCCTGAGCTTGGACCTGCAGCTAGGGAGCTCTTTGGCCCCCGTCAGCATCTTCACTGTGCACAGCCTGGGCCACATTCTCACAGGGAGAGGAGGAAGAGTGGCCTGGTGGCGGACAGCATGTGATATTAGGCCCTGACTTTGGACTCACGGGGCACTCTCATTCTTCATGGTCACTTGGCTTGATGGGTGGCAGGTTGTCCTCCTTACTACCCATCTTGCTTCAAGTGGCACATGAGTCTCTTGCTAGGACTTGGTTTTTCTATCTGTATCATGGGAAAGGTCGACTGGACGTTTGTCAGCACCCCATCCCACACTAGCACCCTAACCCCTTGTCCCACCTTGAGTTCCCGCAGGTGGAGAATATGGGAAAAGACAGCTGCACTTTTGGAGGTGAATACAGTTCCTGTTTTCCACCCAGGGGACTTGGACTTCTTTTCAAGGATATGATAATCTCAGGAGCTGATTTGATTTCTCAGGGAAATGCCATGACCATTTGAAGCTTTCCAGGGTCTTTCCATGAGCTCATCACGGTTAAGAAATATTTGGGAGGGGCTGGAGAGATGGCCCAGCGGTTAAAGACATTTGCTTGCAAAGCCTGATGGCCTGGGTTCAATTCCCCATCAGGAGTTCATTTGTAGCAGCAGGATGCCCTGGTGTACCTATTCTCTCTCTGTGTCTCTCAACTGAATAAATAAAGATATTAAAAAAGAGAAATATTGGGGGTCATTTTTTGTTTTCCTTTTCCTTTTTGATCCCTGCCATCATTGGGCCAATGCTGATGGAGCAAAGTTTACCCCTTCCATTTCTAAAGACTACCTTTAATATATATGTATATATAATTTATGAGTGAGAGAGGGTGTATGTGAATGGGCACACCAGGTCCTTCAGCCACTAGAAATGAATTCCAGACGCATGTGCCACCTTGTGCATCTGGCTTATGTTGGTCTTGGGGAATCAAACTATGGTCCTTAGGCTTCAACAGTCAAGAAGACTGCTTTTATTCTAACCACCTCTTCCTTCACTCTGCTTTCAGCATGTGCATACACACACACACACAAATACGTGCTTCTTTGTTTTATCTCATTTTGAAACAAACACAAGCAGTAGTTGGACGGCTGGTTTATGCCTGGAATCCCAGTACTCGGGAGGTTCAGGCAGGAGGATTGTGGTGAGTTTGAGGCCAGCATGAACTAGTGAGGATCTTAAAAAAATAATAATAAAAAAATAAAATAAACAGAAGAAGAAAAATACAAGCAGTGGCCCCATTCTGAGTAACTGTTTCAGATGCAAGCACATTTTTAGAGAGCATTTTTAATACTTAAAACTACCCTGACACGCTAGCTCTCTGGCTAGAAGCAGGAAGGTGGGGTGTCTTTGCAGCTGTACTTAGCAGCTGGCTTCGGCCAGTTCTTACGTGTAAACAGCAATTTTCTGAACTGGCATGAGTGCTGGGGCTTTCTTCCTAGAGCCAACGGGTGTGTGGAGAGCCACGCTGTTTGGTTAAATTATATGGGTCTAGATACACAACTTTGCAACAGAGATTCCCAAGAGCTGGACCCCAGCCCGCTAGCCTGCATGCACACTGGCTAGAGTTAACACGTGTACACACGCCACCTCCCACAGAACCAACCCGAATCCACAAAGGGAAGGGCACCATTCGGGAGGCCTTGTAGTCACCAAGGGTGTAGGGCTCTTGCTAGATATGGGGGGCTCCAGGTAGTGTAATGCACCCGCATCTTAGGGTTTCATGCAAGTTAGCACCCACACCCCCGAGTTTATTCCCTAGAGGATTCTGGATGGAGTTCTCTCTAGAGCACCTGGTATCTCTCTCCATCTTGACATGCAGTGGGAGTCAGGTGGGGCCCCCTCTCAGCATTTTGGTGTGTAGTGACCATGTTCCTGTGCCTCATAGGGGAGGACAGCGCTGGTGTCAAGGTTGCTGGTTAGGACTGGTTAGGACCAGACTTGTCAGCCTGGTGCAGGAAGAAGACACAGGTGGCTCCTTCACAGGGTGGTGGACAGCGGGGGGCAGGGGGTGCGGTGGGGCTTAATACAGAGAGGCATCAAGCCATGAGGTGAACCTCTGCTTGTTCCTGTTTACCATGTCCAAGGTCAGAAGGTTAAAGTTTGGAAGAATACTGCATAGTTCCTGAGAACTAGAAGCCAAGACTTAAAGATGAAAGACTAGAGTCACCTTGAATATACATAGACATGTTCACATGTACACCTGCGCACTCACATGTACACACAACAGTGACCTGGTGTTTAGCGGAGTGTGAAGACCTCTGTTTAGCTCAGATGGGAGCCTAGGCATGACATCTCAGCCCTGTCTCCCTTCCTGCCTTTGACAGGAGCCGTAGAGATGGGAGGGAGAGAAGAATGTGGGCGCAACTCCAGGGTCTCTCCCACCAGTAGCCCTCACCAGAATATCCCAAGAACATGCCCCCACCTACCCCTGGGTGGCCCTGGTGGGAGAGGTCACCCCCCAGCCTGCTGTTCCCCAGTTGTATTCCCCTTTCTGAAGCCGAGACATTAGTGGGCAGTTGAGTGTTGTCCGTCTTCCCACTGGCCTTTCACGTCTGGAAGGTTGTGATGAAGCCAGTTTTATTTGCCAGTGAGTGAGACCTTTCACTATATCTGAGCTGAGTCCCAGAAAGTATGTGTCAATAACTCTGACACTTGGCTACATTGTCTGGGGACTGGAATTGCTCAACCTTCTAAAAAGGAGGTGGTGGGGGGACTTACAATTTTTTTTTTTGGAAAAATTTTAAATTAATTTTTTATTGACACCTTCTATATTTACATACAAAAAACATATATTTCCCTCCCCTCCCCTCCCCCATTCCACTTTAGAACACCAATCTCCATCATATCCCCTCCCTCTCTCCATTACTCTTTCTTTTAATTTGATGTCATCATCTTTTTCTTCTGTTTTGAGGGACTTACAAATTTTTGAGGGGAGAGGGAACTATATAAATTTCTCTCTGGTTGTCTGCCTCCATGTTTAGAGCTCTGTCTTGGCATGTTTATAGCTGCCAGGCAATAGTGGACAGCAGATGAAGAGACAGTTTCATTTAGCCAGTTAGCTAGGGAGTGAACAAGCTGTTGGCTTCTGTAGTTTGGATGAAGACATGGTGGTCGTTTCCTCCTCAATCCCCATAAACGTTTGGCATCTAGACAGGGCCTCTGCTATGCATCACTTGCCTCTAAGCAGCCAGCAGGACATGGGGTTCTGTTTATGGAAGATTTCCACAGATGTGCTTTAAATGGAGGACTCCACCAACGCCTGCTTGAGATCATGTTAGAGATTCTTTACAGATATTTAATTACTTGGCTGAGCTTAAAAAAAAAATAAATGAAAAATTAAAAAAAAAATAAAACTATTAGGAATTCCCCTGCAAGTATGAGGTTACAGTACAAGAAAATGGGCCAATTTTTTTTTTTTTTTTTTGAGGGAGAATCTTACTCTAGCCCAGGCTGACCTGGCATTCACTCTGTAGTCTCAGGCTGGCATGAAACTCACAGTGATCCTCCTACCTCTGCCTCCCAAGTGCCAGGATTAAAGGCGTGCCCCACCACGCCTGGCTCTGGAGCTGATTTTTTAATCTATTCATGTAACTTGTCTTTCTGCTGTTTGCTTATGCTAAGCATAAAGGATGAATTTAGTAACTGAGTTTGGATTCAGTTACAGGCACCATTTAGTTGGTCATCTTCCCTGTGCCCTGCAGATGATATTTAACTTGGCCCTCATGGGAGGTTGGGTGGTGGGCTAATTATTATAGCTCTCTTTTATAGTGGATGGAATTCCATGTTCTATTAGCATGTAAGCTCCAGTGCCTTGCACTTAATGGATCTTGGATCTGTTGAGTGAATACATTAGGGAAGTTAGTTGAGTAAATTTTGATAATTCAGGCAGACATGCTGACACACCCTTTAAACCCAGCTCTCAGGAGGTTGAAATAGAAGGATTGCTGTGAGTTCAAGGCCAGCCTGAGACTAATTCCTGGTCAACCTGGGGTAGAGCAAGACCCTACTTTGAAAAACCAAAAGGAAGCTGGGCGTGGTGGTGCACGCCTTTAATCCCAGCACTCGGGAGGCAGAGGTAGGAGGATCGCCACAAGTTCGAGGCAACCCTGAGACTACATAGTTAATTCCAGGTCAGCCTGGACCAGAGTGAGACCCTACCTTGAAAAAAAAAAAAAAAAAAAAAAAAAAACAAACAAACAAAAAAAAAAAAAACAAAAGGAAAAAAAATTGATGATTGTTACATATAGGGGGAGATTTAAATCTGGGGAGGGGCTATGCTAGTTAACTTTTCTGGTCACTATGTCAGAATGACTGACATAAACAATTTATGGGAATAAGGATTTACTTTAGCCCAAGGCTTCAGAGATTTTAATCTGTCATAGTGGGGAGAGCAGTGCCCATCATGTTGTTGGCCAGGATGCACATGAGAGGAAAAAGAATCCCCGTGTTTGCTGCCTTTCTCCTACTCTACTTTCATTTCCCTGGGCCCCTGGCCATGGGCACGGTGCTGCCCACATTCAGGGCGGCTCAGTAACCTCTGGGTCTGCCCTCAGACACGCCCAGAAGTGTGCTTCCCTAATGCCTTAAACTTTTCTCAATCCAATCAAGTTTTGATCATCAAGATTAACCACTGCAGGGCTTAGTGGAGTTTCACCATCAAGGTGACCTTGAGCTACTAGGAGGCTCTTAGGAATGGATGAGAAGGGACATGGGCAACAGGCACAAGAGGAGGCTGCCCACCACTTGTTCATGAGAGTCTGGGGTTTTGGTGGTGTGAACAGTGGCGGGATCTTTATTACATGTCCTCACAGATATTTGCATTTAATCCCCAATGGTCTGAAAAAGAGATTAAAGACAGGTAAACCACTGCTTTAGACACGTGGGTAAATCACTGTGTGTGGCACTCAGAGGGAGGCAACTGGCACCCTTGACCTCTTAAGACAGTGCAAAAAGTCCAGGACCAGGGTATTCTGCTCTGACCTCAGCCAGTGGCCATGGTGGCATATGTGCAGCCGTGAGCTACTGACTAAAGCTGAGCTCTCCCAAGTCTAGGAGCCTCTCTGTCATGGTCCTCACACTCTTGATGGTGGGGCTTTAGGGCTCTGGGATGGCACGTGCCTGAGCAGAGAGTGTGGATCCAAGAGGGTGAGTCCCAGCCACAGTCACACGTGGAGTTGATTCTAGAGCTGAATTTCCAGCTGGTGCTATTTATTTATTTATTTATTATTGGTTTTTTGAGGTAGGGTCTCACTCTAGCCCAGGCTGACCTGGAATTTAATATGTAGTTTCAGGGTAGCTTTGAACTCACGGTGATCCTCTTACCTTTGCCTCCCTACCTCTGCCTCCTGAGTGCTGGGATTAAAGGTGTGCGCCACCACTCCTGGCTCCTTTTATTTTCTACTTTTTTGTTGTGTGTGCATGTGTTTGTGTTTTGTGTATGCGTGCATATGTGTAAACCAGAGGTCAGTGTCAAGTGTTTTCCTCAGTAGCTCTCCATCTTAATTTTTATTTTATTTTTTGCTGTTTTCGAGGTAGGGTCTTCCTCTAGCCCAGGCTGACCTGGAATTCACTATGTAGTCTCAAGGGTGGCCTTGAACTCATGGTGATCCTCCTACCTCTGCCTCCAGAGTGCTGATTAAAGGCATGCACCACCACGCCCGGATTTTTTTTTTTAAGAACCATTCTCCTTTATTTATTTATTTATTTCCTGAGGTAGGGTCTCACTCTAGCCCAGGCTGATCAGGAATTTGCTATGTAGTCTCAGGGTGGCCTCGAACTCATGGCGATCCTCCTACCTCTGCCTCCTGAGTGCTGGGATTAAAGGCGTGCTGCCACCACACCCAGCTTCCATCTTACTTTTTGAGACAAGGTCTCTCACTAAATCCCAGAGCTCATTGAGTTGCATAGATTAACTAGACAGCAAGCTGTACTCTACTGTCTCTGCCTCCTTGCACCAGGGTGACGGGTGCACACTGCCATACCTGGTGTTTCTACGCAGGGGATGGTGATCTGTACTTGGATTCTCGTGTTTGAGTGGCAGCCACTTCACTGAGCCATCTCCCCAGCTGCTCCAGGGCCGTTCATGGCCCTGCACCTGACCGGTGTGCTCTGGTATCAGCTGACTTGCCACCGGTTCTTTCCTTCACTTGGCAAATGTGCTAAGAGTCCTGGTGATGATAACAACCCAGGCAGGCGTGACTCCTGTACCTGTGCATCTAGGAGCAACCTGGATCCAGTTGTCATAGCGGAGTTGGCATTTGTTTTTATTATATAAATCAAACTGGTAAGACCTGGCAGAGACATTGAATTCTTAAGCTTTTCAGTTTGCTTATGTATTTTTCAAAATCGTTTTTTTTGTGTGTGTGTGTGTGTGTGTGTAATTCATTCTGGCCCCCAAACTCTCTGTCTTCCTTCTCCAATCTCTTGAGTGCTGGGGTCACAGGCGTGCACCCCCATGCACACCTAGGATCCAGGGTGTGGGGGATGGAAACAAACATGTAATCTGAACTCACTCTTCAGAGTGGTTCTTTCGTGTGTGACTTCAGGCCCCTGTTCCAAGTGGTTTCAGTAGAAACCTTCCTTTGCCTTAGAACTGGTAGGATTCCGAAATGTGACCATATTTACTTGTTTTTGCATACCACTGACGTCAGTGTGGGCCTCTACGTGCCTGACCCTGTGCGCTTGGCATCTCAGAGGATTATGTGGAGCGTCAGCATCTGGACGGTGTGGGGGAGGGAGCAGTTCAGCATGGGGTGGGGAGAAGTGAGTGCTGCGAGCTGGGTGTGGGTGCAGTGTTCAGTGATTTCAGGAAAAAAGAGACTAGGGTCAGGCTGGCTGGAATAGCAAATGGATATTTTGAAGTTTGCAGAAGGTTGTGGGACCATGCAGGAGTGTTACGGCTTGCAATGGGAAGGCATAGGTGGAGAGGTATTCTAAGGAGAGGACTCGTGAGAACAGAGGTGTGGAGACCTGGGCATTAGCGGAGCTTACATAGGGCACAGGGTAAATCAAGGTGAGATATGGGTGGTCCCTGGTGCCAGCACTCGAATCACTGGACACAGTCTACACCTAGTTTGAATTTTATGTGTGATTTGTTAACACCCGCCTCCCACTCCAGTACTGGCGATTGAACCCCAGGGCCTTGCACATATGAAGCAAGCCCTCTCCCCCTAGGTCTGAATGTCCTTACATGTAGAGTTTTTGGTGACAAGATTCTGTGGGTGCTTTCTGAGCAGCATCTTTATGAATTTAGCTCTGTTTTGTTTGCATCTCTTAAGATTTAAAATAGCCTGATGTGGGCTTGTTCTCAACATACTAATTAATACATCAGATTGAAGTCCTGTCCTGTGGCCACGGATGTCCTGAAGTCTGCTCTGTGTGCAGGAGGCCCCCATCCCCTCTGGCAGGCAGAACGAACGCCTGAGATGTGCAGAGTGGCTGACTCTAGCATCCCTTGCTGTCGAACAGCCTAGTCCATGCAGCTTGCACAGATTCCAAATTGCCTTTCTGGGAAATGTGGAATGTAGCGTGTTTCTGCATCTTACCCAGCACTACTTCAGATAACCTGTTTAACCTGTGCCCTCCTGTTGTCATTTCTTGCAGATGGTCACAAGAACAAAGAAAATATTTGTAGGTGGGCTATCTGCGAACACAGTAGTGGAAGATGTAAAACAATATTTCGAACAGTTTGGCAAGGTAAGTGCTGCGTGTGGTCGGATGGACCAGCACCCACCAGAGGTAGCTGGTCGATCCTCAGGCATAGCCGCTCTGGCCTCTGCCGCAGCCATGTCTTCAACTTGCTTGTCCTGATTTAAGTCAAATTCCACAGGAGCGGCACTGGAAGAGTCCAGCTTGGTGTTGGCGTGGTGCCCCATGTGCCTGCAGGAGCAGACAGAGTGGCCTTTCAGTACAGTTTTGCTGTCATTTGCCAGCCACATGGGGCCTGGGCTGGGAAGGCATGTGACTCACAGCACAGGCGCTCATGGAAGCTGCTAGAGGTAGAGGCCTGGGAGCCAGTGCTGGGATTCCTTGTTCTGTGCCCTGCTGGAAAATGCATGGAGAGATGAGGCTCCCTGGGGCCTTTGGCAGCTGAACATTCCTGTGTAAAGTGCCCAAGGAGATGAGAGAAAGAAACTGGCAGCATTCTCTGACTGGGAGTGTCTGGGAGACAGTAGCAAATGAGTGCCCTGGGCTGTACTGCCAGGGATCCACTCAGGCCAAGAGTGCCTGGTCAGTCAGAGGGCGAGAAGGTATGCGTAGGTCAGACAGGCAGATGAGTAGCATGGACATCCGTGGGTGATGTGCTTGTCAGCCTCTTTCTAATTGGTAGGGAATGGCAGTGACTTGGCAAGTGTGTTCCTCCAGAGGGTGACACATTCGTGAGATGGCCATGAGGTCCCAGGGGGCTATCCTTGCACACCTTCGTGTGGGTCGCCCTCCTCTAGCTTTCCCTGAAGCCGTAGTTCTGAGGAAGCTGGCAGCAGAGAGGCCCAGCTGGCCACCTACTTTCCGTATCTGAGTTCTTGTGGACACTGTCCTGGGAACCCAGGCGTGGGGACCTGCCCCTTCCTCACAGGACTGTGTGAAGAAGCCGTGCCAAAGGGCTGAGGTGGCAGAGCGCTAGGCATCCTGGGAATACACAGTATTCTATCCTAAGTTCCCCGTCACTCCTTACTCCTACGATGGCTGTCAGGCTTGTCAGGAAGGACAAGGGCACTGCCACCCGCTGGTCGGCCTGAAGGCTGTGTACTTTCTGTTCCTTTGCCCAGGGTGATGGGCAGCTGTGGCTTGGTCCCCAGGTGTGTGTCTGTGAGCCACTGTCTGTGATGAGGGTCATGACCTTTATTTCAAAATGGAGGTTTTTGGTGTTTTATTATTTTTTTTCCCCGTCTCTGGTATTAATTTCTGCATGGATGGGAAACCATGCAACAAAGTGAAACCAGCCTCCTCCAGCCCGGCCATGCATGAAATGGTACTGAATTGCCCACCCAGGTGGGTTTTGAAAACCGCCTTCCCCACAGCCCTCCCTGGCCTCGCCAGTTGGGGGCCTGACTCATTCTGGCTGGCTCTCAGGAACAGCTAAGCACGGTGGCGACCACGCCACACTACAGTGCTGCTGTCTTCAAGAGCGATTTGTGGCAGGGTGGATTTATCCGTCACCCAGCCCCACCCGGCCTAGGGAGAAGGATTGGAAATAATTAAATGAGACAAGTCCATCTTGCATAATGGAAAGCTCTGGAGGGCGAGCCGTCTTTGCTGTCGTTCTGCCTTTAAAACAAGTCCAGGGGTAGTGTTTGCAAACATGAGGTGGGATTTCTTTTTCGAGCCATAACCTGCCTTGGAATCTCATGGGCCTATTTGCAGGTGTCAGGGATGTTGAAGCTGCCTAGACGGGCTGTTAGAGTATTCCAAGCAGGCTGGTACTTGCCGCAGACAGCACATCTCTGCACATTTCCACCCTTTGTCTTGCTCTCTCTCTCTCTCTCTCTCTCTCTCTCTCTCTCTCTCTCTCTCTCTCTCCCTCCCTCCCTCCCTCCCTCCCTCCCTCTCTTTCTCTGCCCCCACATCCCTTCTCCCTGCCCCCTTTGGTTGTTTCACATTAACACAATCGTGACCCAGAATGTCAGCAGTGGGATGCTGTGCAAGCTTTGGCCATGTCTTCAGCAGCTTCCATCACTGCCTTGAGAACAGTTGTCCCTTTGTCTGGGAAGCCGTCACAGACCATCTTCCCTGGCATGGCACTCGCTGGGTCTGATGCTGCCCAGTTCATTGTGCAGTGATGTTTGTGGATCCCGGCAGGGTGTGTAAACTTATTGAGTGTTTTATCAAAGGACGAAGGACGCTTTTGGAAGTATCAGGACCGTCCCTCTCTCTCTGCTCATGCACTCTAGCTCTCATCATACATCTGTTCTGTTTATTTTCTGGGCCTGCCATACAGCTTCTTTCTCGTTTGCTGGTGGCTAGTGTTCCATGAGGCCTCTTGGGCAGGGTTCACCACCTCTCAGGATTCTGGTGTCATTCATTTGAATCCAGAATGATCAAAGTTGGGAGAGGCTTTGGGGTAAATCCAGCAGCTGCAAAAGGAGGTAACATCAATTGAAAAACTGACTTCACCCTTGGGTAGATTGTATTTTGGTGAACAGAGTTAGGATGCTCACGTATGTGTGCACACACAAACAAATACTTGCATGAAGTATACTCAACATGAACACACACATATTCCTGACTATATAAAGTTGTCTGGGGCTGTCTTCAATTGCAAATTAGTGAGGTGTAATTTTATTACTTACTTTATTACTTTATTACGGAAAAGTATTTACTGGGTGTTAAATGCTGCATTGGGCCATTTACCTACATTGTCTCAGTTTTTCTCGAGGAGGCTGGTGGGGGCATTTGCAAGTTGCAGAGTGTTCAGTGAGGTCTTGGGTGGAGTATGTCTTAGACTCAAGGTCATAGCCTCCTGTAAGAGGTTGAGCTAGAGGTAGGCCTCCATCCCCACCCACTAAGTTTGTCAGGTAATGGAACTTGGACTCTGTTCCAACTCCTGATGGATTCCCAGGAGAGACACAAAGGAGAAGCAGAGATGGTATTTCTCCAGCATGCATGAGGCAACACCAAAGACCTCCACCCCATTACCTCCTTCCACCCACACAGGAAAGATCGGTAGCATCCAGTCCACTTGAGGGGGGGACAGGAAGGCTCATGAAAATGACATCTCAGCCAAGGTCACCCAAGTAAACATTGTAAGAGCCAGAATTCACATCCTGTGTCTTCTCCTGCTAAGTCTAGAATTTTCCGTCTCTCCACAGCCTTTGCAAAGGGTATGCCACTCTTACAGTTCCCCTGTTTTTCACTATGCCCTCTTCCCATCTTGCCCAAAGTGGCAGCTCTCAACTGTTCACTTCAGATGGTGGTCAGGATGGGTGAAATTGCTTATCAAGGGGCTAAGCCGAGGGATTCTAAACATGTCACTACCGTAAGTGGAGTGTGGGTACAGGCTGACATACTGAGCACTTCAAATAACTCAGTTTGGAGACTTACAAGCTCTTTCATGCTTTCTTTCTCCCACCTTCCTTCCAAAAGACTTTCCTTTCAGGTTAGAGGTCTTGTTCCTAGTTTGCATTAAGATGTGCTCATGAAGTGAGACCACTGACACAGGACTCACTTAGCTTAGATGGCTGCCCTTCTCCCTGGGTAGTAGCTTTGGAGCCTTCCTTGGAGGAAGGTAAGTTGGGAGGTACTTCAGGCCTTCGTGTTAAGTGTTAGGATGACCCTATGTAACCCCTTGAAACAGGCTTGTTTTCCTTGCTAGCCTCAGTTTCTCTTCTGAGGGAACCTGTTGAGATACTTGTAAAAATTGAGTAACTCTTTTTACTTTACAAATCATATGGTCTCTATTATAGCTTCTATTATACACTTCTGCTGTTGTTAAACAACTTTCGCTAACATGTAAATATGGCTGTGGTTGTGTTCCAGTAAAACTTTATTTATAAAAACAAATGGCGGGCCAGTTTGGGCCATATTTTATTGACTCCTGAACTGAAGTGTTCCTAAGGCTTTTTTTTTTTTTTTTTTTTTTTTTCGAGGTAGGGTCTCACCTCTGGTCCAGGGTGACCTGGAATTCACTATGTAGTCTCAGGGTGGCCTCGAACTCTCACGATCCTCCTACCTCTGCCTCCCGAGGGCTGGGATTAAAGGCATGTGCCACCACGCCCGGCTAAGGCTAGTTTTTAAGCTGAGAAAGTAAGTACTGTAAAAACTGTTTAAATATAAATAGATTGCAATCCAAGGTATTTATAGACTACCCAAAACAGTACATTGTCAGTAGTAGTGACTGTGGTATGTAATAGGCAAACCAGACTTCACTATGTAAGAGTTTCTTTCTGGACTTACTACAGGGGCAGTGTATCTCGATTTGAGACTGCATTCTGTATTTAGAAAAAGGCACTATTTATAAACTGAAGTCTTTATAGTATGAGCAAGACCCAGAGAAACTGTGTAGTATTTCCATCTTCCTGTTCCATGGGCTAGGTCTAAATTTACACAACTCAGGATTGTGAAGTTCAGATTTTACCATGGAGATAGTTTTACTATGTGCTGATGTTGTGGAATTAGTTACGTCTACTTAAAGCTGAGCTTTTAAACACATTTTAAGATGTACTTTCAAGGATGACAAGTGAGATGGCTGGCCTGTCTGGCATTTGTGGTAGAGCCTGAGTGGACACTTCTTCCTGCATAAGCTATCCCTCACCCCTGTGCACTGTTTATAAAACCCTGGGCTCCCTCTTTGGTACTGAGCAGCAGCCTCTTTGCAGAGAGCAAGTTTGGTTCATTTGTCACAAACGCTGATCTCTAGTAATTTATTTAACATCCTCTGTTTCTTGGTGGACATTATCTCTGTTCCTGATTTCATACATATGGGAATGATGTATATAGGCCATTCCAAAACCTAGCAGGTGAATGATTCCCTGTTCAAAGCCACTGAGAAGTGCCCAGCTCAATAATGGAAATGCACTGAGTGAAAGAAACCCCACATATGCAGGTTCTTCCGCCCTGCCATCGCCATTGGGCCCCTCTGTCAAGAAAAGCCTCTTACATTCTCACTTGTTGTGTTTTGGGAGATCAAAAAGAGTCCTCAAAACAGAATGGAGCCCTCTGCCTTCTCCCAGATGGAGCAGGAAGTTCTGCACCTCTCTGCTGCTCCCATGATGCCGGGGCTGCTCGGATGGATACCCAGCTCTGCCCAGCTCCGCTCACTAGGTGCTGCTGACTTCATAGGACTCCTGTGAGAGCGATGGAGACTTCCAATTAAACTTCACATGGCGAGCTGTGTAATTAGTTTGGAAGACTTATGCTTAGTCATTGGTTTATCCTAATCGGCTTTGGCTTTCCCCAACAACAAAGTGAGCTTATTTTGCTAAGCTGAAACGACTCTGTACCCTTTGTCCTGCCTTTTATTGTCTCATTCCTTTCATTCTGTTTTACTGCCAAAGTTCTGTTTCATTAGGCCTACAAGTCATTTCCAATTCAGTGGGCTGCTACAATCCGGCCTTTATCACCCGGCTGCCCTGGTCCCCTGGTCCCTTCTGGGCCAGTTGCCTGAGTCTGTGATTTGACATGAGGGCTTTAACCCTTTCCTGGGCAAGCCCCTCCTGGTGGTGATGGGAAGGAGAGATGGCAAAGACAGTTTGCAGGGCGTTACAACTCCTCAGGGGACAGGAGCTCTTTGGGAAGGAGCTGAGAGTCATGGGGGGGGGGGGCGTGTGTGTGTGTGTGTGTGTGTGTGTGTGTAAGTTAGCTAAAGTTCCAGACAGTGCTTGAAAATTGTATGGAAAAAAAAAAAAAGAAAAGCTGAAAACCAGAATGAACTGGCTTTTTCACATAATGAGATCTCCTCATTTATTCCACTGATGGTGGGACACGTTGGAGTGTTCATTTTGAAAGTGTAGATTGGGTGCCTGTTATTTTCTAGCCCTGGGTTGTGGGTGGGGGTGTGACGGCATGTCTGTGGCCACTGTTCAGCTTCCTTTTGATCCGGATGTGTGAGGAGAGTCTTACCTCGAAGAAAAATAGTATAAAGCCTTTGAAATCTGAAAGGCAAGAGATTTGTGAGAAAACAAATAGGCAAGTTACCATCTTCCTGAAAGTGGACTGTGATCCTGAGGTAGATTTTTATCACTTCCAAATGTGTGGTGCAGATAAACAGCTCTGCATGCTCCTCTCAGGAACCTGGAAGACAAAAAGTCTGTGTGTGTTCTTTATGGCCATCAGTGCTCCCATGAAGCGGCTGTCTTCTGAAGTGGTTTATGAGGTGGGTTGCCCAGAAGGTGGTCAGTCAGCTTGCTGGGGCCGCTCTGTCACCCGCTTGACCTATCCCTGGAACATCTGGAATGTTCTTCAAGCCTTCTTCACTTATAGTTACAGTGCACCAGGAACATTTCTCCCTCCCTGGTTGGCCATGTGCAAGGCTACTTTCAAGGTTTAAGTTTCTTCTTATCAAAGTGCAAAATGGGCTGCTGTCGACGTGTTCATTGTGTGTCCGGTTTGTGTTAACCCTCTTTGGAAGCATGTCCTATGGGAAGGGGATGTTACCCCTGGATAGGAGCAGAGCTCCCCTCAGAAGACAGGAGAGTGCTGCCTCATCAGTTCCTCCACCTTCTGGGCCAACAGACCAACACCACCTAAATGATGGGAACCTTGCACTGGGCTTTATAGACTACCCAAAACAGTACATTGTCAGTAGTAGTGACTGTGGTATGTAATAGGCAAACCAGACTTCACTATGTAAGAGTTTCTTTCTGGACTTACTACAGGGGCAGTGTATCTCGATTTGAGACTGCATTCTGTATTTAGAAAAAGGCACTATTTATAAACTGAAGTCTTTATAGTATGAGCAAGACCCAGAGAAACTGTGTAGTATTTCCATCTTCCTGTTCCATGGGCTAGGGTCTAAATTTACACAACTCAGGATTGTGAAGTTCAGATTTTACCATGGAGATAGTTTTACTATGTGCTGATGTTGTGGAATTAGTTACGTCTACTTAAAGCTGAGCTTTTAAACACATTTTAAGATGTACTTTCAAGGATGACAAGTGAGATGGCTGGCCTGTCTGGCATTTGTGGTAGAGCCTGAGTGGACACTTCTTCCTGCATAAGCTATCCTCACCCCTGTGCACTGTTTATAAAACCCTGGGCTCCTCTTTGGTACTGAGCAGCAGCCTCTTTGCAGAGAGCAAGTTTGGTTCATTTGTCACAAACGCTGATCTCTAGTAATTTATTTAACATCCTCTGTTTCTTGGTGGACATTATCTCTGTTCCTGATTTCATACATATGGGAATGATGTATATAGGCCATTCCAAAACCTAGCAGGTGAATGATTCCCTGTTCAAAGCCACTGAGAAGTGCCCAGCTCAGTAATGGAAATGCACTGAGTGAAAGAAACCCCACATATGCAGGTTCTTCCGCCCTGCCATCGCCATTGGGCCCCTCCATCAAGAAAAGCCTCTTACATTCTCACTTGTTGTGTTTTGGGAGATCAAAAAGAGTCCTCAAAACAGAATGGAGCCCTCTGCCTTCTCCCAGATGGAGCAGGAAGTTCTGCACCTCTCTGCTGCTCCCATGATGCCAGGGCTGCTCGGATGGATACCCAGCTCTGCCCAGCTCCGCTCACTAGGTGCTGCTGACTTCATAGGACTCCTGTGAGAGCGATGGAGACTTCCAATTAAACTTCACATGGCGAGCTGTGTAATTAGTTTGGAAGACTTATGCTTAGTCATTGGTTTATCCTAATCGGCTTTGGCTTTCCCCAACAACAAAGTGAGCTTATTTTGCTAAGCTGAAACGACTCTGTACCCTTTGTCCTGCCTTTTATTGTCTCATTCCTTTCATTCTGTTTTACTGCCAAAGTTCTGTTTCATTAGGCCTACAAGTCATTTCCAATTCAGTGGGCTGCTACAATCCGGCCTTTATCACCCGGCTGCCCTGGTCCCCTGGTCCCTTCTGGGCCAGTTGCCTGAGTCTGTGATTTGACATGAGGGCTTTAACCCTTTCCTGGGCAAGCCCCTCCTGGTGGTGATGGGAAGGAGAGATGGCAAAGACAGTTTGCAGGGCGTTACAACTCCTCAGGGGACAGGAGCTCTTTGGGAAGGAGCTGAGAGTCATGGGGGGGGGGGGCGTGTGTGTGTGTGTGTGTGTGTGTGTGTGTGTAAGTTAGCTAAAGTTCCAGACAGTGCTTGAAAATTGTATGGAAAAAAAAAAAGAAAAGCTGAAAACCAGAATGAACTGGCTTTTTCACATAATGAGATCTCCTCATTTATTCCACTGATGGTGGGACACGTTGGAGTGTTCATTTTGAAAGTGTAGATTGGGTGCCTGTTATTTTCTAGCCCTGGGTTGTGGGTGGGGGTGTGACGGCATGTCTGTGGCCACTGTTCAGCTTCCTTTTGATCCGGATGTGTGAGGAGAGTCTTACCTCGAAGAAAAATAGTATAAAGCCTTTGAAATCTGAAAGGCAAGAGATTTGTGAGAAAACAAATAGGCAAGTTACCATCTTCCTGAAAGTGGACTGTGATCCTGAGGTAGATTTTTATCACTTCCAAATGTGTGGTGCAGATAAACAGCTCTGCATGCTCCTCTCAGGAACCTGGAAGACAAAAGTCTGTGTGTGTTCTTTATGGCCATCAGTGCTCCCATGAAGCGGCTGTCTTCTGAAGTGGTTTGCGTAGGTGGGTTGCCCAGAAGGTGGTCAGTTAGCTTGCTGGGGCCGCTCTGTCACCCGCTTGACCTATCCCTGGAGCATCTGGAATGTTCTTCAAGCCTTCTTCACTTATAGTTACAGTGCACCAGGAACATTTCTCCCTCCCTGGTTGGCCATGTGCAAGGCTACTTTCAAGGTTTAAGTTTCTTCTTATCAAAGTGCAAAATGGGCTGCTGTCGACGTGTTCATTGTGTGTCCGGTTTGTGTTAACCCTCTTTGGAAGCATGTCCTATGGGAAGGGGATGTTACCCCTGGATAGGAGCAGAGCTCCCCTCAGAAGACAGGAGAGTGCTGCCTCATCAGTTCCTCCACCTTCTGGGCCAACAGACCAACACCACCTAAATGATGGGAACCTTGCACTGGGCTTGCAACCCTCCTGCTCAACAGCTTGTGTCCTCCTGGTAACCATAACCTCCCTACACCTGTTTCTGCTGTGGCCAGTAGAGGTTGCTAGTTTAGAAATAAATTGAGTCCTCTAACCTTGATTTCCCTAAATCTTCCTCTTTCCTTTCCTCCTCCTCCTCTTCTTCTTCTTCTTTTTTGAGGTAGGGTCTCACTCTAGACCAGGCTGACCTCAAATTCACTATGTAGTCTCTGGCTGGCCTCAAACTCACAGGGGTCCTTTTATCTTTGCCTCCTGAGTGCTGGGATTGAAGGCGTGTATGACCAGACTGAAGAGATTGCTTAGTGGTTAAGGCTCTTGCCTAGGAAGTCTAAGGATCCATGATTGACTCTCCAGATCCCACATAAGCCAGATGCACAAGGTGATGCAAGCACACAAGGTTGCACATGTGCACAAGGTGTCACACTCATCTGGAGTTAGAGTTCAGTGGCTGGAGGCCCTGGCATGCATGCCATATCTCTCACTCTCTCCCTTGCTCACTCACTCTTGCTCATTAAAAAAAAAAAAAAAAAAGGCATGAGCCACGCATGGTGGTGCACGCCTTTAATCCCAGCGCTCTGGAGGCAGAGGTAGGAGGATTGCCATGAGTTTGAGGCCATCCTGAGACTACATACTGAATTCCAGGTCGGCCTGAGCTAATGTGAAACCCTAACTGGAACTCCCCCCGCACCCCTCTAAAAAGGCATGCACCACCGTGCCTGGGGGCGGGAAGAAAGATACTATGAACAAATGGGTACACCAGGGCCTCCTCCAGACACATGTGCCACTTTGCACATCTGGCTTTATGTGGGTACCTGGGAATACAACTTGGGTGTTAGGCTTTGCAGGCAAGCACCTTAGCCGCTGAACCATCGCTTCAGCCCCTTATCTTTGCTTCAAACAAGAATTCTTAAAAGACACAGTGTGTTTGCAGGAACTCTTCCCCATTTTCCTCTTAATGTATAAGATATGGTCAGCTGTTATTAGGCAAAAGGCATCAGGCATTATTATTGTTCTGTTAACAGTGTTTTAAAATAGTACAAATGGAAAAATAGGATGCCTTCTGGGTAGCAAGCTGGGAGAACTTTGAGATTATAATAATCAAATGCCATGTTCATTTGCACACCAGGTAAAGGAATATGGCCTAAGCTGGGGTGCCTTGCTGTTTAAGTTTCCCAGCACAATTCAGCCTTACTTTAGTGCAGGGAGGGAGGCCAAAGACCTGGGAGCTCTTGGGCGCCAAGGAGTTAATGAGGCCAGCTGTGGGGAGAAGAGGGGAAGGAGCCTGAAGTACTTCTACCAGCTCACCTTCCCAGAGTCCTCCTGGCGGCTTCTGAAGAGGTCACTTACAATGCATTTGTTAGCATGAGAAAAGAAAGCTTTCTCTCCAAGGAGATGGAGTTCAGTGGGAACTGAAAGTGTACTAGAGATCACAGTCAGGGCTTGTGCCAGTGGGTGCAAGGGGTGGTTCTTGGGGAAGAGAAAAGACAGTTCATTTAGACTTGGCATAGACATCCAACTCCATTGTTTGCTGGAGTGAACATTGATATGGAGATTCCAGCCCCCCCCCCAGTCCCGTCAATAGGACACCCCATTACATGGGTCATGTATACTTTTCTCTTTTTCTTCTCTTTTTTTCCTTCCTTTGTCCTCATGGAAATAGTCTCTGCATAGAACAGGCCAGATTTGTCAAGTTACTGCCCTGTAAGTTTTTATAGCTCTGTATTTTCAGAGTCCTGTATTTGTGAATTAGCTCAGAGTGGGCTGCCAATCTGTGCTTTATTTACATTTGAAGCCACAATAGTGGAAGCTCCAGGAAAAAAAAAAAAAAAAAGCTAATATGCAGGAAGAGGCAGGAGGGTTGAGTTTCTGACTGTTGCTAACCTCACCACTGCCTTTCAAACCAATCGTGAGGCACATGGCTGATATTTAATAGCTTTTAGCTGATTATTTTTCTTCTCCTCCTCTTTCTTTTCTATCCAAGTTGACCTGGGTGTACTTGAGCGGAAATGAAGTCATCCAAATGCTGAATTAGAATAATCACAGGCCTCTAAGAATGAAATGGAAGCAGAGATTAAATGGCGGAGGGAAAGCGGACATTAATAAGCGCCAGGAAAACTTTGCATAAAATAAATAGGCGATTGCACAGATCGAATTTGTCTCTGCCACTTTCATTTCTCCTGTACTTTGTGTTGTCCTCTTGGAGGCGAGTTACTGGCCAAGCAGGGTTTGACCTGCCTGACGGTCTGGCATACGTTTTGCCGTCCAGTTGACGGTCCTTTCATCCTCATGAGATGTTGAGACCATGATGTTTGCACAGTGAGAGAATGTGGATGGAGGCTGTTTGCTGTGAAGGGTGGAGGCTGACCTGCTGCAGCTAGAGGGCGGAGACCAGTGGAAGAAGAGAAAGGGTGGGAAATAGCACGCAGCAGGCAACTGGAATATTACTGATGGCGTTCTGGTTGTAGGGACTCCTTACAATCTAGGCAGTGTGCACGTAGGGTTAGTAATGGTCTCTGTTTCCCTAGGATTGAGGGGGTTTCTGGGACTGCAGGGGTAGCAAACCAGAATAAAGGAGAAGTGTGGGAGAAGTCCAGACACTTAGCCTGGCTCTTTTTTTTTTTTTTTTTTTTTTTAAATACTATTTATTTATTGAGAGAGGGAGGGAGAGAGGTGCACGTGCCAGGGCCTTTCTCTAGCCACTAAATGAACTCCAGACACATGTGCCACCATGTGCACCTGGTATACGTGGGTTCCGCAGGCAAGCGCCTTAACCGCTGAACCATCTCTCCAGTCCTCACCTGACTCTTCACACTTTGAAATGGTCAGTCATGGCCCCCATGACCACCTCCAGGCAGTTTAAATATCTGTTACTTTTTGTTCTGGACTTCTCACTTCACACCTATTTACACTGTTTCTTCCTGATTTAACTCAGCAACTGAGGTGGGAGCCAGCACTGGACCTGCATGAACACAGGCCTGCAAGTGTTAAATGAGAAAGGGGGCGGGGTGTCCGGAAGAACAGACCTTCCCTGATACAATGGCGGCTGGTCATTGATTTGGACTGTAACACCCCTCAGGGCTCCTGTTGGGCTTACTACTTGGGGATTATTTCTGTGACCCTTGAAAATAAAAGAAAATAAGACAATTCTGCCTCAGCTTGGTAAAACAGTGAGCTTCTTGTAGTTAAAGAGCAAAGCAAGGATTTAATTAGAAAAAAAAAAAACAGCAGAGTAGTTTGTTTACAGGAAGTGGTTTTTTTAGGTGGTCTGCTGTAGAAGATGCAATTTGTGCAAGTGGATTACTTTTAAATGAGAGATTTTTGGTTGTTGAGGTCGCTAACAGTCTTTTATAATTGGAGGCAGAGGTAAATATTTTCTGACTTGCCATGTGTTAGCATTTGAAAAAACAGTCCAAGGTACATTTCACTTAAGGAAAAATACAGGAGAGCGAGAGATGATCAGAGACAGATAATGTCAGAGGGGCACGAAGGCTTCAGGAAGGAGGACTTGCTAAGTCCCTTGCAAGGCAGCTTCAGGTTTCTTTGAGACAAGTATTTTTGTTTACCTTTGAAAAGACCAGCCCACTCTATTTTTATTATTACTGATAGGCCTGTTTCAGTAACGAAAAGTAAGATTTACTGATGCTATGATCTGTTCCAGCTAATTCAGGGGTTTCTGTATACCCTTAGCCTTTCACAAATTTTTATCTTTTAATTGTCCCATCCGTTCCATGAGATAGTAAAGTTAGGAAAGGAAGGCAGGGAGAGGGCAAATGACTTGTTCAGGCCTGCCCAGCCAGGTAGAATTGGGCCTAGGAATCATATTCCAACCTTATGGTGAGAATTAATTCCTGGGTTTGTACACCACAGTGAGCTGCTTATACTGGGGCTTCTCTTTTGAGGAACGGGATACCTGGCCGGCCTTTAGAATGCTACAGAATTACTATGGCATATCTTTCTGGAAGGTTACCATTACTCCAGAGCTACTTGTTTTAAAACATGCTATGTAGAATAAGTATTATAGCACAGAATGCCAAATGTGTGGGATTCTTCTTGAAAAGTGGTGAGTCCTCAATTCATTTCAGGATAACTGCTGGCCATGCCAGCCTCTGTTGCTGGCCACCCTGGGCTGTCCCCACATTTACCTGACCTTGAGAAGGAATCACTACAGCCTCCTGAAGCAGAAGAGCTGCCAAACTTTTTTTTTTTTTTTTGTAAAGGACCAGATAATTATCTTTGGTTTGGTGGTACAGATGGCCTCTTATGACCACACAACTCTGTCACTGTATCATGACAAGAGCCAAAGACATTATGGAAATGAATGGTTGTGGCCGGGTCTCTATAATACTTTATTTACAGAAACCAGGAGACTGCTGGATTAGACCACAGGCCAGTGTTTTGCCAACCCCAGGTTTAGCATGTTGCCTCGGGGGATAAAAGGTTGGGTTTTTACATATAAACTTTTCCTAGTGTCAAACCAGCTCATCTAATTCAATAAGTTATTTTGACCTTTTTCTGCCTCAGTTTCTCTATCTGCAAAATGGAACTAATGGTGGATCACCATGAGGGTTAAGTGTGCATCTGTCGTTTGTACAGTTCTGTCAGAATCAGAAACGAAATCAGTGCTTATTTACACTGAGGATATATGTTGCTTTCATTTCCCACCCCTGAGACCCAAGTCCTTTGAAGCTCTGGAACTGCCTCTCCAGACCTCTGCAGCACTAGGTCTGCCAGTGCAGCAGCCTCTCCACACACACGTGCATGCATACTCACACACCATTCCACCTTTCCCATCTGTCCTCCGAGTGAGCTTTCTTCTCCACCTACCCTGGAGATGCTGCAAGTTGAAAAGTTTTCCTTGGATCCTTCAGCATAAAGATGAAGATATGCAATTTCTCTTTTTTCCCCCTCCCTCCCTCCCTCCCTCCCTCCCTCCCTCCCTCCCTTCCTTTCTTTTGAGGTAGGGCCTTGCTCTAGCTCAGACGGACCTGGAATTCACTATGTAGTCTCAAGCTGGCCTCGAACTCACAGTGATCTTCCTTACCTTGGCTTTCTGAGTGGATTAAAGGCATGTGCTGCCATGCTTGGTGTGTTGTGTAATTTCTGATGAAATGTATTTTCAGTTCAGTCCAACTACAGTCCAACTAGCCTGATAGGACCAGGATGCTCTGGCTTGGATGGAAAACATTGACCTCACGTAGGTCACAGAATTCTTCTGTTTGGACTGTATGTATGCGCTCTTTTAACATTTTTGAATAATTAAGCCATTTGAAATAGAGGAAATATTATCTGGAAATTGTCCTAATATCACTTGGCTGATATTTTTTAAAACATTTCAATGTATTGATCCACTTATGTGTTTATTGCATTTATTTGGCCTCGTGGGAGAGCTTTCACATCCTTAAGTAAGTATTCTTGCCTTTTCCTGTACATATGATTCTCATAAGGTTGGTTTTCTAGCTTCCTTTAAATTTATAGCAAATATTAAGGGGTGGGAAGATGTTAATAAACTCAGCTTAAAGCAAGAGGGAGAAAAACCTATAAAAACAAAGAGCCTTCGATCTTAAACAGCTGTACACTGGTGGAATGTTTAGTGCAAGAATGCAGCCATTCTTCATTCATTTGTTCATTCATTCATTCAGCCAATCCTGAATATGTTCTGAATGCCAGGCACTGAGCTTGGAGCTGACAGCCAACCCATCCATAAACAAAACAGGCAAGCTTGTAGCCATCATTCATTTGTTCATTCATTCATCATAAAGAAAACAATCCTGAATATGTTCTGAATCCCAAAAAAGTCCAGGCACTCTTGAGCAGTTTGGGGAGGGGCTGACAGCCAACCCATCCATAAACAAAACAGGCAAGATCCCGAAGAAGGACTTTTAAATGGTGAAATTAGGATTTTTCTTTTGGAACTGGGTCCTAAGAGAATATATTCTGTTAACTGGGACACTTTCTGTATGACAGAGACAGAGAGGAAGAGGTAGAGAGAGAGAATGGGCTCACCAACAGCCTCTCAGCTGCTGTGAACGAACTCCAGACGTGTGCGCCCCCTTGTGGGCATTGCACCCTTGCATCATTTTTTTGCATCTGGCTAAATGTGAGACCTGGAGATCTAACCGGCATTCTCAGGCTTGGCAGGCAGGCACCGTGACCACTAAGTCATCTTTCCAGCCCAGTGCCTGTGTTTTCTATGACTGTTTATGCATGTGTATGTGGGTGTGCAAGGAAGTCTGAGGACAACTTTGGTTATCATCCTCAGGAAGGCCATCTTCCTTTTTTCTTTTCTTTCCTTTTCTTTTCCTTTCCCTTTCCTTTTTGAGACAAGGTCCTAGAGCTTACCAATAAGGCTAGACTGGCTGGCCAGTGAGTTTAGGAGCCTGTCTGTCTTTGCCTCGGGGTGCTGGGATTACAGGTGTGTGCCATCATACCTGGCGTTTTGATAGGGGCTCTGGAAATTGAACTCTGGTCCTTCTGTTTACAAGGCAAGTGCTTTACCAACTAAGCTATCTCCCCAGCCCCTCAGGTTGGTGCTGTCTTCTCTGTTCTTCTTGCTGTCTCTGATCTAAGGAAAGGCCTGGAAGTAGTGAATGGCGGGTGGGGGGCGGGCGGCTCAGGTAGGCTCCGTGGTTTTCAGAAGACCCTAGAATCCTTGACTTGTCCAAGCTCGTATCTGTCAGGGTGAGGAGTGGATGAGTTAAGGTGGACATTCAAGCCTTCTACCCCAGACTGGCTGATGAGTGATCCTCCAGGTAGGGAACGGGAATAGATCTGACAATAATAAGGCAATGCACAAATATGTCTGCCTTGGGGAAATTTGGATGGGGATGGGGGAGGGTGCCTTGGTGGAGCATTTTACCTCTTGAAAGATCAAAGGGACACCATTGTCACTGGCTCTGGCATTGTCTCAGTGATGTAGAATAACATTAAGTGGTTTTGCCTTTGGACCTGAGGGTGAACACAGATGTCCCCAGATGTGGGCTATTGATTTAACGTCGTCCTAAGCCTTGTTTGTTGTCTGTTGAGAAGGACTACAATTTCATTTTACAGGGGCTTGTCAAAGTGAAAGCAAACAAGTTTACCCAGTGTCTGGCACATAGGTGTTCAGGCATGGCCTTCCCATTCCTTCCCTCTCTGCTTTTCTGTCTGTCTCACAAACGCCCCTCCATGTTTCCGGACCTTCAAATTATTGTCTCCACCAGAGCTACCTCCTCTGATAATCCCACTAGCTCCGTGAACCTACACAGATATCTTCCTTGGGCCCAGTGGATAGGTTTTGAGTCTTTCAAGGGGCTAGTTTCTTTGTGGGCTCTGAGCACCCCACCCCACACCACCACACCCCACCCCGGCCTTCAGCCCTCTGACAAATTCCACATCTAAGATCCTGCTAGATTTAACCCAGCTGGAGCTCCTGTGGGGAGAGGCCCAGGGAGGGTTTGGCTTTTTCTCCTCATATGCTAATGAAGTGAATATGGCAAGGAGTCACAATATTTTCTTTCCAGGCAAAGAAATGTTGTAGTAGGAGAAATAGCATGCAGGGGAAGCAAATGTGATCACGCTGGATTCTCTCAAGGGAGGAAAGGGACAAATTGTCAGCTTCTGTTGAGAAGATAATGCTCGCGCTATGATAAATGCCAAGTTTCAGTGGAAAGCCACCATCTTCATGGTGGCGTCCCCGAGTCCTCATGCAGCCTGGCAGCAGAGGGAGAGCGGGTGTTTGGGGGTTGGTTTATGTGCAGTGAGGAATCAGTTCAAGGCAAGTGAAGCGGTGCATTGAAAATGTTCTTTTAAAACAACTTTGTAAAGCTGACTGCAGTGCTCCAGCATGGCCTGCTCTTCAAACACACCTACAGGGAGGCATCCACACGCCCCCCTTCCCCTCCCCTAACCTCCCCCCAAATACAGAGTTTCACATGGTTGAGGCTGCACATGGGACTGGGAAGCTGCTTCAGACAATTTCCCTTGCCCTAGGACGCAGCCTCTGAAATTCCCTCACAAGTGACTTGGGAAGGGCTGTTCTGAGAGACGATGCCCTTCAGGACTGGGCTTTTCCCAGGACCCACAGTTCTTAGCATCCTTTCTTGATTAGGGTGTGTCTGGATGGATTTCACTGAACTCACTCCCAGAGAAAGCTTCCCGTTTGAGTTGCTTGGGTGTGTGGTCTTTTCTGTGGATTCTCCTTGGCCAGTTTTGCTGAGCTGGGCTACTCTTGAGGCATGTGCTCAGGGCGACCTTTGGCTTAGAGGGGGTATTTCTGGGGTCTCCAGAGCTCTGAGGATGCTGGGGGGCGGGGAGTAACAGAGGTTTCTATCAGCTCTTATCGCAAGGCCCTGGTGTGGTTGTGGTGGTCATCTTGATAACCCAGTTCCAGGTACTGGGCACCATACTGGGTTCTTGGAGCCCAGAAGGCAGGCTCCTTGCCTGAGAAGGCCGGGCACTCCAAGGAGTGGAATCCAGTGAGTAGAATTCCAGTGCAGTAAGGGCGAGAGAGGAAGAACCTGCCATTAGCCTCTCCCCTGAGCCTTCTGTCCCTTACAACTGCTACCTCATTTATTTCTCAGTGCCGCCTGGGCGGGCAGGGCATGTCTTCATTGGCCTTGATGGCATCCCAAGCATTGACCAGGAAAAGACATTTGTTCTGGCTTCATAAAAACCAGTGTTGCTGTGGAGGGCAGGAAGAAGCTTGCACGTGACTTGCTCCACATAACTCTGGGCACAACAGTCTGGCTTGGGCCCACTTCAGAAACACCCCAGTGGAAATCACCTATTCAGGGGGCTGGAGACAGTGTCTGACTTTGTCACCAACTGGAAGGCAGGGAGGCATCTCAGATGCGAGCCCCGGCCTCTACCTTGCCCATGTTTGTTAAGCAGCCCTGGGTTTTGAAGACTTCCCTTATTGTCATGTTGAGTTTCTTCAGAGGTCTTGGGCCTCACCCCCATCAGAGGCTGTTTGCCAGGCTTGCTTGCTTGGTTTGACTCGTGAGTAGGGCAGTAGGTATTGTCTCTTTAATGTCAGAAAACCTCAGGGAACCTTGCCATTCCATCCTGTGGCTTCTTACATACACTTCTCTTCAAATCTTCTGGTGAAAAGTGTTGAGCTGTGCCTGGACATCTGAATGCTGGTTCGAGTCAGTGACTGTAAATATCAACTGTCCCAAATCAAGTATATTCATTCTACATACCTCTTTTAAAAAATATTTATTTTCAAGCAGAGAGTGGGAGAGGGCACTTGGCCTCCAGCCACTGCAAACAAACCCCAGACTCATGCACCACTGTGCATCTGGTTTACACGGGTACTGGGGAGTCAAACCAGAGTCGTTAGGCCTTGCAGACAAGCACCTTAACCACTGAGCCATCTCTCCAGCCCCTTTTTTTTTTTTTAAAGCAACAACAGCAGCAAAGACATTGTTTCCTTATTTGTTTCATGTGCCCTATCTCAGGTTATAGAGTTGGATTTTATTCCTGTTTTCCTCCTGAGCTTCCTCTTCATATGGTCTAGGCTGTCAGACTTTGTCTGTAAAGGGCCAGATAGCACATGTTTTAGACTCTGCAGACCATATACAGTCTCCAGCCCAGCCATTCAGTTCTGCTGCTGCAGCACAAAACAGCCACAGACTGTTTGTAAATGAGTGAGCATGGCCATGTTCCAGTTTTTCATGTGCAAAAACAGGCGGCTAGTTGAATCTGGCCTGTGGCTGTAGGATACTGCTTAGAGACATCCCCAAGCCCCCAACTTGAGTCTTAAAATAATGATGGACTGTAGAGATGGCTTAGTGGTTAAGGTGCTTGCCTGTGGAGCCTAATGACCCAGGTTTGATTCACCAGATCCCACGTTAGCCAGATGCATAAAGTGATACATTTGCAGTACCTGGAGGCCCTGGCGTGCCCTTTCTCTCTCTCTTGATAAAAGGATATGATTAGGGTTAATCATAAGCTTATTTGGGGAGGCATAGTTACACTCATTTGGGATAATAGGACTTTGTGTCATTATACATCAGAAAGATACCACCTCTCACCTCTCCAGACCCTTTGGACTTTTTTGTTTGTTTGTTTTTCGAGGTAGGGTTTCACTCTAGTTCATGCTGACCTGGAAATCACTATGTATTCTCAGGGTGGCTTCGAACTCACAGCAATCCTTCTACCTCTGCCCTCTGCCTCCAAGTGCTGGGATTAAAGGTGTGTGCCACTATACCTGGCTGGAAGAATCTTTTTTTTTTTTTTTTGGTTTTTCGAGGTAGGGTCTCACTCTGGCCCAGGCTGACCTGGAATTCACTATGTAGTCTCAGGGTGGCCTTGAACTCACGGCGATCTTCCTACCTCTGCCTCCCGAGTGCTGGGATTAAAGGCATGCGCCACCACCCCCCGGCTTGGAAGAATCTTTTAAAGTGGCTGAAAAATATCAGGATCCAGGAGGGTAGATCAGACACAAGCCCTTGCCAGGTGCACTCGCCTTGCCAGGTGTTAGAGGGCGCAGGCCTCTTCTGGGCGTGGTCCAAGGTGTGCTCTTCAGGGACGGGTGCTGTGGGTGGCTGCCAGCGGGAGGCCTGTGCTCGTGTGGGAGCACTGCTGCGAAGTCTTGCTTAGCACACGCCGTTTCTCTTGGCGCATTCCTGAATGTGGAAGGCCCAAACAGAAGCTTTGGCATCCTGCAATGGTCCCTTGACTCTGCTAACTCGCACCCTTGAGTTGAGAAGTTCGTTATAACCATTTACCTAAAAGAAAAAGAAACAAAACAGATCTACACAGAATAATTTGAGCTCCTTAGGTCTGTAAAAACCCAATGACATTGATGTGTTGATGAAAATGTGGAAATTAACACTTGGAAATTTTTATATAAAACCTGTATTGAAAATTCAGCTAAACATTCACACACTAAAAAGAGCTATATGTTTATACCTGAAGAAAAAAAAAACTCAATTTGATGAAAGCTGCTTATTTCTCTATTGTTGTCACGTGAGCTTGAAGTTCTTGGTATGAAATGTAATTTACACAAATTAGTCCAAGGCAGGTAGAGTGTGAAATTAAATTGATGCCTTGATTTCTGTATTCTCCAGTAAATGTTCCTCTGAAAATTTGTCATTTCTATGCTAGGAACTTTGAAGTTTTTTTTTTTTTTTTTTTTTTTTTTTTTTTTTTAAACAGAGCAGGGAAGTTCTTACTGGTTAGGAACATGAAACAACCTTAATTACAGGCTAAAGAAGCCTGTTTCCCTTTTTTTTTTTTTGTTGTTGTTTGTTGTTTGTTTGTTTGTTTTGAGGTAGGGTCTCACTCTATAGCCTAGGCTGACCTGGAACTGAGTCTCAGGGTGGCCTTGAACTCATGGTGATCCTTTTACCTCTGCCTCCCGAGTGCTGTGATTAAAGGCGTGTACCATCACGCCTGGCTCATTTTGCTTTGTGGCTAAATATGAGAGTAAGCCCCAACTGGGCCTTTTGTGGAAGTAGCTAAGTTAGGATTCAACATGTCTGTGAAAGCTACAACTGTTTGGAGCAAGACATGTAATTTCTTCAGCTTGTAATTTAGGATTATTTATTAATTAATTTTTTTTTTGTTGGGGCATTCGAAACCCTTTCAGAAGACAGGGAAGATAGAGGCTTTAGAATAACAACTGTGACTTTGGCCAAGTTTGGGTACCCTGGCTTGCCTACTCCCTCTGCTGCCTCATCCCAGCTGCTGCCTCTCTCTGAGCACAGTTGTCAGCATCTGGTGTCCTTGTGTTGACTGTGAGGTATCCTGCTTCAATTCTGATCAAGAGGAAGAAGCAGCTATTCCATGCTCACAAATAACCCCATGGCCAGCAGGTGGAGAGGCCGCATTATCATGGGTTTTTGGCAAAGGAAAAGGCGATCTGGTTTGACCTTGGCAGCAGAGTGCCAGTCTTCTCGGCCAGGGGTCCTTGCAACTCTGTGGGCTGCCCTCCGTGGCAAAGGAGGCAGGCTGCCCCGCCAGGGTCCAAGACCTCTGCGCTTGCATCTTTATTGGTGCCTTTCTCTCAGGCCACCCTGAGCTCGGTGGGCCCGGGTCAGCCTCGCTGACTCGGGAGTGAATCATATCTGTCAAGTAACTAGCGGCTGATGTTCGGGGGACGCTCTGAAGAATGAATTATGGGCTCTCATGATTTTTATTTGTCCGTAGTGGCATGGGTGTATTTATCTCCCTTGTCTTCACTCTCCCCCATCTCCGAGCCTTTGTCTCCATCGGAGTCAGCATGACATGCTTTGAAAATTGCCTGTTTGGCTTTTAATGATGATTAATGTCCACAGCCATGTTTCAAATTTAGGATCTCTTCAAGGCTGGGAGACCGTTACCAGGAGCAACCTGCCCGGGGAGTCGATCATGCGCAGCACTTGTTGTCTCCAGCCGGAATGGGATTCATCCTGAACTTCTGCACCTCCCTCCCAGCACCTCACGGACCCTTCCTTCTTGGGTCTTTGCAGAAGAAGCTGAGTGGGGGCAGAGGGAAGCGCCCCTGTCCAGCAAGCCAAGGCCACCTTTTGGTCTGTTGTCATTAGTGCCCACCATGGGGCACGTGCAAAGGGTCACTCCTTCTGGCACTCCCTCCCTCTGTCCGAAACAGGGAGGCCAACAAGGAGCTTAATTTCCCCAACAGCAGGTGCCTGTCATCTATCTGAAGATAGTTGCCAACATCTGGTGCAATTGCCTCGCAAGCGCAGTAACAAGGCGGCCTGCAGTTCAGTCGCAGAGCGAGCATCGCCGCTTTAATGATAACAAGCTGTTGGCCTCCTCTCTGAGATGAATCCATCTCACAGATGTTTGTCTAGTTTTGGCAATCGTATCGCACTATAGCTTTGGTGATTATGCTCAACTGGAGACTATTACAATAAAAGAAGTTTGAACTTGTTCCATTTTTACATCCCACCCCCTTCTCCCCTGTTCTGAGGTATAATTTATATCAATGGCTGTAATATCAGTTCCATTACTGAGGCCTCGACTTTTTATGATGTCGGTGGAGTTCCACCTTATAGCCTGGTTTCTTCCTACAGGTTAATGTGCCTTAGCTACATCAGCGCTACTAATGTCCTCATTTAATGGCCCCGTGGCAGTCCTGTGCCCTCCATTGAAGCTCATGTTGACATTGAGAGGTCAGCTGTAGCTGGTTATGGTACATGGTGTGTGTGGGGAGTGGGCATGGGTCCTGGAGGAGGCTTGATGTGCATCCAGGACTTTGAGGAGATAGGAAGGAGAGGTTTCCCCTGACAGTAACAAGTAACAGACTCAGAAACACAGAACCTAGAGTGTTGATGGCCTTTCACCCTTTCCTCCATCCTTTCCTTTCCTGCTCCTCCTCTTTCTAAAAAGATATTTATTGCATGTTTTCATTGAAAATAAAAATCACCTTGGTGAGATGGCTTGTGGAGAACCATTGGTAGTTGACTGTACAGAGTGGTTTAATGTTTAATATTACAGAGCTTCTGCCAGTATGTAGCTCCATATACAAAAACTGAAAGGAACCATCAATCCATTCAAGTAACCTTTAGTAATACTAGATGCCAGGCATTTTTGGAAACAACTGTCTGGTTTTCTTTTTCCTTTCATGGTGCTGGGGATTGAACCCAGAGTCTCTAATATGCTGGGCATGCAGTCCCTTGGTGAGGGACTCCTCCAGCCCAATCACCCCTTTCATTAATTGCATCTCTGCTGTGCCCTGGCCACTCCCTGATTTCTTGCATTGACATGTAAATATATAATGTTGACAGGAACCCTGCAAGGTAGGTGTTCTTTCATCCACAGTCACAGATGATGTAAGCGAGGCTCCAGGCAGGAAGGTGCATGCTTAGTGCTGAACAGCTGCGCAGAGGCATGCGATGATCCCCACTCAGGGCTCATGAGCTCCAAGCTCCGGTCGTCACTGTCATCCTGCTTGGGGCCCCAATTGATGTCATGGAAAAAATCTGCCTATCCGAGTTGTGGCTCATCGGGAGGAGATAAATCACCATTATTGGTTAACATTTAAGCCTCCCCCCCCCATCATTTTAATTTGAATATTACTTTTCAAAGATTAGGAAAGGTAATTTTGGCGAGGTGTTATTTTTGGCACTGTACTTAGGAATGGGTGAGTCAGCCTGGCTGTGGACATTCATTGGTGGTAGGGTACCACATGTTCCTTTTCTTGTCCAGAAATAGATCCCAGTCTCTGTGCTGGTGACACATCAGGAGGCCCTGGACAAATGTGCTGGTCACTTGTGTAGGAACCTCCCAAGGAGCCACCTCATCTGGTTTTCTAGACAGAACACTGTGGCTTATGTCCCATAGAGAGAAGGAAGCTAAAATACAGTGATCTTTTGTGATGATAGCAAAACAAAAGGCATGAGGTGGCTAATAAAAAAAAAGTTAAACTTTGGTTGAAGAAATTGCTTAGCAGTTAAGGTACTTGCCTGCAAAGCCTAAGACTCAAGTTCAACTCTCCAGAGGCCACAAAAATCAGATGTACAAAGTGATGCAAGGGCACAAGGTCGCACATACACACAAGGGGGTACATGCATCTGGAGTTTGATTGCAGTGGTTGGAGGCTCTGGTGTGCCAATTCTCTCATTAAAAAAAAAAAAAAAAAAAAAAAAAAAAAAAAAGGCCAGTCTGTTGGGCTTGCCTCGAAAAAAAAAATAAAAAGAAGTCACTAAACAAGTGAAATTTGAAATTCAGCAGGTCATACTGAAGACTTGAGGACATTATCTTTGTCATCAGAATAAATTTTTTTTTCTCTTTATGTGTGTGAGTGTGGGCATGTGCCACCTTGGGCATCTGGCTGATGTGGGTCCTGGGGAATTGAACCTAAGTCCTTTGGATTTGTAGACAAGCACCTTAAAAGCTAAGCCATCTCTCCAGCCCCAGCTTACAGTTTTTAAAAGATACATATTTGTGTGAGAGAGAGGAGGGAGAGTAATAATACGAATGAGAATGGGCACACCAGGGCCTCCTGCTGCTGTAAATGAGCTCCACAAGCATGGTCCACTTTGCATCTGACTTTGTGTGGGTTCTGGGAAATGGAACCCAGGTGGTCAGACTTTGCAAGCAAGCACTTTTAAACACTGAGCTGTCTCTCCAGCCCCCAAACCCCCCCCCACACAAACCAGGTTTTTAACATTGGCCATACTTGGTCATTGAAAAAAAAACATAGTTTTTTTTTAATTTTCCTTTTTGAGACATGGTCTCACCAAGAAGCCCAGTCTTTCTCCTGAGTTCTTTATGTAAACCAGGCAGGCCTGACGATCAGCCTGCCTCAGCCTCCCTAGTGTTGGGATTATTTTCTAGACAGAACCACCATGCTAGCTCTTCCCATAGAAACTTAAAGAGCGCCTGAATTCCCTTGTGACTTTGAGCAGCATTTACCATCTCTGGCTGTCCCTTCTAGACATTTCAGATCTGTTCTAGCCCTGGAGTGGCATTCTGTTGGTTGAGTCCTGCAAGTAATTTTCCACGATTGAAGTGTCTGTCTTGGAAGCATCCATTGCTAACTTCGTTCAGTGTCATTATCTGGGTTCAGAGTTGCCCAAGGTCATGCTATGTCAGGCTAGATCTGACATATGGGTGTGTCTTGTCAGTCCTTGACTTTTTCCTACCTCAGCACAGTTTTCTTCCAGGCCAGAAGCCAACCGTGAAGTTTTCACACCCATCTCATGGGTTTCATCAGAGTTCCTTCCTTCTCTTCTGCTCGCCCCTCCTCACCAGATCAGCTCTTCCTCTGTGGTACTGAAGCCAAACCACCGGCATGCAGCAAAGACATGTGGCATAGTCCTTACCAGCTTTTCTCTTGCAGTAGTTACAATATTATTAAAAATCCATTAAATTTTAATGTACCCTATAAAATATGTGCTCTTGTGAAAGCAAGCACAGATAATTATTTCTGATGAATAAACCAAGAGGACAAGTATGTATGAAGTTCATGCTGCAGCATTCAATTTTTATTATATACATCTCCTGCAGGGGCAATTGCTGTGATGTTCCAGCTGGTTGTAGAAGGCAAGTTCTTGGAAATCCTTCAGGGGCAGTGTGAACCCTGAACTATCTGGCGTGTTCTCAGAGCTCGTTATTTCGGGGAAGTAAAAAGCCTGTGTAGCAGCTGTCTTCGGCTGAGGTCTTTAAACCAAAGGATGAAGGCGAAAGTGATTCAAGGGGAGAAAAGCAGCCCCCGATTCCAAGGTAGATGTGTGGGATGAAGAAGAAAGCGAGGTACAGGTTTGAAGTTCTTCCGCCTCGTGGCCCTGTGCCCTTGAGCTACTTTCCTGACCTCTGTGAGTGTTTGGTTCCTAAGTGGGGGGTTACTGTTACTGCTTTCTGGTTCAAGGGGATTCTGTGTCTGGCTCAGAGTGCGGATTCTGCCTTGTAGGTGCATCCCTTTCATTCCCTCACTTTTGAGGATCCTCTGAAACTATTCTTGTAGCTCCAAAAGTTGGAAGACGGAGCTGCCTCCTGGCCTCTTGGACAGCAGGTATGAAGTTTGGGAACTAGGAACTGACAGCTGCTCTGCTGTGCAGTGTGTGCCTGTGCATGTGTGTTTGTGTGTGCGCATGTACTTATGCATACATGTGGAGGCCAGCAGACAACCTTGGGTATGGTTCCTCCCTTTTTAAAAAATTTAATTAATTTATTTGAGAGCAACAGACAGATAGAGAAAGAGAATGGGCACACCAGGGCCTCCAGATAGATGCGCCACCTTGTGCATTTGGCTTACATGGGTACTGGGGAATTGAGCCTTGAACTGGGGTCCTTAGGCTTCACAAGCAAGCACTTAACTGCTAAGCCATCTCTTCAGTCCCCCATTTTGTTTTTTGAAAGCAATTCTTTCTGGCTTTGAACTCTTTTCAGTAGGCTAGACTGATTGGCTGGTCAGCAAATAGACTCCAGTTGCATGTGTCACCTTGTACATCTGGCTTATGTGGGTCCTGGGGAATTGAACCTGGGTCCTTTAGCTTTGCAGGCAAGAGCTTTAACTGCTAAGCCATCTCTCCAACCCTGTTTTGTCATTTTTGAGATCCAACTCCTACTCTCAAGCCAGGCACCATTTTCCTGTCAAGGCCAGTGTTAGTTGTCCATCAGGATCTGGACCTGCAGGGGCAAGATTCAGGAAGCACTTGTAATGATTTGCAAGCCATGAGCTCATGCAAGCCTGCTTTCCAGAGTGTCATTGCTGTCACAGCCTGCAGCACTGAGCAACCTAAAGAGGGGAGGGCAAAGGTTGTAAGTGGGTTGCATGGAAGTATTCTGGAATATTTCAAAACTATAGTTGCTAGTTTAGGGCCCAGTGGTAAAGAAAGTGGTGCAAGAATGTATAGAATTGTAGGACTGAATGAAATTTATTTTTAAAAAAATAACTTACTTAACAGAGGAAGGAAGGGAAAGAGGGGGAGGGAGAGAGAGAGAAAGAGTCTAGAGTGTGAGGGAGAGAATATGGGCGTGCCAGGGTCTCCTGCCAGTGCAAATGAGCTCTAGATACATGCACCAGTTTGTGTGTGTCTGGCTTTACAGGGATACTGGGGATACTGTACTCAGGCCATCAGACTTTGCAAACAAGTGTCTTTAACCACCGAGACACTTCTTCAGTCTGGAAGTTTTGTGTTTTTTTTTTTTTTTTAACTGCATTGTGTTTAGAAACACAAATGAAATACGTAAGTAAACAACCAGCTGACTTTCATCACCAGGCGATAATCCATGGTCATGTTTGCTGCAGGCTTCCAGTCTGTTCATAGAGAAACGTGAAAATCTTACGCTTTTATACAAACAGGATCAGATAAATCAGATAAATGTGATCTTACACTTTTACACGAATGGGATCATATGCTCTTTGCCAGATAGCTCGACAGTATTCTGGAGACATCTGTATACAGCCTCTCTTGTTTCTGTGGCATTGTCGTGCCATGATTGACTTTTTCAAACCCTCAGTTAGGAGCGTTTAGGTAGTTTCCAGCATCATTAGGATCATTATTTGGAATTATAACCAGTACTGTTGGGACCGCCCTGGTGAATGCATTTCTTTCCTGCGCCTGCTATACTTTGACCCGGCAATTCATTTACAATAAGGAGATAATAACACATTGTACAATTTGCTACTTATTGCCAAACTGCCCCACAGGGAGGTTTTGCTGATTTACATTTCTCCCTGCGAAGGCATCATCCGTGCAAGCCTGGGTTTCGGGTTTTTGGGTTTTCACAACCAGGTTTTTCAAAAATTTACATTCCTCTGAAATTTGTCCTATGAGCCATTTCACAAAGACGATACTGAAGAGCGAAGAATCAGTTTTGCGTTGACTTCTAAATGCTTTTCCACTGCCTTTCTGTTCCTTGATGATCCATGACGCTTTGGATTGTTCGAGGACAGGCTCCGAGCAGAGTTTGTGATCCAGATTGTCATCTTGAAACAAAAGTGGCACCAGATAAAATGTTTTCAAGTGGGCACGTTTATGACTTTTAGCAGGTTTTTGATCATTGTTCCTAGCTGTCCACCAGTCTTGTCCTCCACAGGATATAGTTGAAGACAAACAATGACTTTTTTTTTTCCTCTGCATATAATGCAGTTCCCAATTACATGCTCCTCTTGGCAGCGTTGGCATTGTTATTTAAATTTTGTATTGCTCTTTTAAGATAAAGGTTGGACTTGCTACCTGTTTATCTTTTCCCTGCAGCTTAATAGGGACTGCAGACTGCTGCTTGTGTGAGCATCCCTCCGGGCATGGGGCACAGTGCCTTGTACCCACCAGACAGACACCCAGTGCTCATTTTATGACTCTTCTCCAATTACAGAGTTTTAGCACTGGGAGTTCTCTGCATCAGCTTTTCCCCCATTATAGACATGTTTTTGATCTTTTGCCCAGTTTCATTTATTGACTGAAAGAAAGAAGCACTGAGGGCTTTTGATAGGCAGGTGTGAGGTGACCCTGCAGTGACAACATCCTCACCCTTGTGGACACTCCAGACAGAGTGGAGGGAGAGAATGATGAATGGCTTTCCGCGTAGTGTCAAAGTACCTGAGCGGGCTGGGGGTACATGCTTGGGGACATGTGGCCTTCTCACCTGTTACTTTTTACATTTGCATTTGGAAAAAAAAAAAAAAAAACTTTCCCCAGAGAAGGATTAGAGTTCACAAAACCTTGCTTTTAATAACCATCTGCATCCTTCAGCCATAGAGGGATGGTTTTAGTTAAGCTTGGCTTGCTGGAGAAGTGTTTGGGGACAGGATTCAGAGGAAGCCAACTCTTTCCAACAGAAGGCAGACCAGCAGTGCCAGATGCCCACAGGAAGACTGGGCTTCTGAACACTGACAGCACTGCAGCCCCCACTTAGCAGGGCAGCCGGTCCCACAGAAGGGACTTCTAGTTGGGAAAAACTGTTCCTCTGTTGGGTGGCCTTCACATGAGCAGAGGCAAGAGTGTGCTTGGGGTTCTTGGTGGATGGGGAAAACCAGTCTGCTTGCCATCGAGTGTGTGAGCAGGGAGCCAGGCGCTGTCATGAGGAAAGGGTACAAAGGCAGCTTCCTCACCATGTGTCTTTGGGATGAAGAGGGGCAACCTGTGTACAGTGCCAGGCACAAGTGGAGCTTCATTAGACCATGGTGCCACTAATAATTAATATATTGGATAAAAAGTTATTTAGTTGAGCCTTTCCGTAGGACAGTCCGATCTGAAGGAAGTTCATAGTCTCTTTCTACCTACAAAGACCTCAACTTCCTTTTTTCTTTTTTTTTTTTTTTTTCAAGGTAGGATCTCACTCTAGTCCAAGCTGATCTGGAATTCACTATGTAATCTCAGGCTCGCCTTGAACTCAACAGTGATCCTCTTACCTCTGCCTCCCGAGTGCTGGGATTAAAGGCGTGTGCCACTATGCCTGGCTTTTTAAAATATTTTATTTACAAGGAGAGAGAATGAATGAATATGGGTGTTCCAGGGCCTCCAACCACTGCATATGAACCCCAGATGTATGTGCCACTTTGTGCATCTGGCTTTACATGGGCACTGGGAAATTGAACTCTGGTTGTTAGGCATTGCAGGCAAGCACCTTAACCACGGAGCTATCTCTTCAGCCCTCAACTTACATTTTTATTTATTTTTATTTGAGACAGAGAGAGAGGGAGGGAGGGAGAGAGAGAGAGAGGGAATGAATGGGTATGTCAGGGCCTCTAGCCGCTGCAAATGTACTCCAGACACATGCACCACCTTGTGCATCTGGTTTAGGTGGGACCTGGAGAATCAAACCTGGGTCCTTAGGCTTCACAGGCAGGTGTCTTAACCATTAAGCCATCTCTCCAGCCCTCAACTTCCATTTTTAGTAGAAGGCTTTTAATGGTGTAAAGAAGAAAATTTGCTTCCCTGCTTGAAGTACAGAGTTCTTGATTTTGGTCTTTTGAACTTTCACAGAGAAACAACTCACCCCTTGCCCACACATTTTGAACAGTTCTTTAATATATAGACATTTAATATGTTATATGCTGTATAGATAAACATATTTATGGTTAGGAGTCCCAATACACAGCTAAACCATTCCTTACCTGTCTTTAGCTTTAGAATGCCACTTTCCTAGGGACACACTAAATTGATTGGGTAGCAGAAAGTTGAGGCTGAAACCAAGGTCTTCTGATTTTAAGTCATGAAGCTTAATCATATAAACATAGTTAGGAGGTTTTTCTTGCCTTCACGGCCACCATAATGTCTGTTTTCCAAGGTAACTGTGCCCATTTACTTCATTTGTTTCCTTCTCATCGTCAGTGTCCTCTTCTCTGCCACTCAGCATGTATTTGTGAGTTAGTGTGCATTTCCAGTGCACTCTGTGGGCTAGGCCTGGAGCTAGGTGTTAATGACTCCAGAGTGTGGGAATCCAGAAGAGAAGACTCCACGTAGTGACCCAGTGCTTTTGATATGGCTTTTATCCTTAATGCCCCTCAGATCTTTCCCCACATAGCTGACTCTTCCAAAAGTGGAAGCAGTCCTTCCTGGATCTAAGAGTGTCTTTAGTCTAACCAAGGCAGACTGCAGTAGGCCTGGTTCGTGTGAGTAGGACCTTGTAGACATATGCAGGCTGTTTTGAGCTAACCCTATATCTTACCCTAATTCACATGGCCACCAAATGCATAACATCACTGTGCCATCCCTGGGAGTGGGGAAAACCAGGCTCTGTTTCAGAAACTTTTTTTTTTTTTTTTTTTTTAATGTCTACAAGATAACGTCATTCACTTTGATTTCCAAGTGAGAGGAGGGGGGAAAGCTGATAGCATGCTGTCAGATGTTGGGAAAAGTGTTCTCATTGGGCAGTACTTGTACTGATCATCCAGTGACAATCTAGTGACTCTTGCTGACCGTCCTTCCGAGCTAGATGTTTGTGGAGCATTATCCGTGCACTCCCTCGGCATCCAGGGAGGCTGTGAAGTGAGGGCCATCTGTGAGAGGCCAGATAGCAAGGACATCCGCTGCACGAGGAAGGTTGGCCCAGAGGACCAACGAGGGTTTTCATGCCTTGCATGCCTGGACTTTCACTTCCCTTCCCTTGATTTGTCTTCCACTTAAGGGGAGTCATCACTAGTGGAGATGCTGTTTTTGAAAAAAAAAACACACACACACACACAAAACCATAACCCCTCCCCCAAGGACATTTACATTCATTATGGAATGTTTATAAAAATATTTACTAAAAAACAGCTGAGCGAAAGGAGGTACTTAGACTTGTGGAGAGCCAGCCACGATTAGCATTTTGCTGTGTGCCCTTCCAGACTTGTTTGCTGTGTGCATTGGCCCCCGAGATGTGAAATTTTTGGTGATGAGCACAGAACCTGGGGGCAGGTGGGGCCTCGTGGCCAGTTCTTGGTTCCCGTCACTTCCCAACTGTGGGACCTTGGATAAATCTGTCTGTAAAGTGGTGGTGCGGTGAAATGTATTCTGTAGGACCGGGAGACTTACAGGAGATAGATGCGTGCAAGTCCTTAGCTGAGGACCTCACACACAGAGAATGGAACCGCCTCCAGAGCCTTGAGGTAGCAACAGATGACCACGAATCAAAGTATCTGCACATTGCCCATTCGTTGGAAATCCTGTTACCACTTGATATTAGCAAGAGACACTTTTCATGGTAAACACCATCATTTTGCTGCGTGGTAATTAGGCAGGAATGGCAAGCAGTTCACACCAGTGATTATAAGCAATTCATACTGCTTTTAAATATTTTTTTTCTGTGAAGTCTCAGCTTGCCCCTTTCTTACTCAACTCTCCAGTATCTGTAATGAGTGTCCGTACTGTCCCTGTGTGCATGCTCCTTGTGGTGTGTACCCAGCTATCTAGGACATTGAGGCCCAAGATGTATTCAGTGATCCAGGACATGTGTTCAGTAGTCACCTACTCAGAAGTCGTCCCCTGACTCACACACTCCTAAAGGAAATGCCTCTGCTTTTACTGGGTTTCTTTTCCTAGTTCGTGCTCCCCCACCCCAGTCTTCTAAGAGACTTTAGGGCCACACCCAGTGAATCCCATTCATGCTGTCTTCTTGAGAGTAGAGAGCTCAGGGCACCCACTCGTCACTTTTCCTTGACATGTGTGCTTGTGGGTACCAGCTTATCCGCTTACCCAAGGGGCTTTGGTTGCATTATGCTGGGCGCATGGGGCCAGGCCATAGACAGGTGAATCAGCTCTCGCTGACTAGTGGATCGGGCTTGGCTGTCCTGCCGCTCTTCTTCCTGAATTGGACCCAGGAGCATACGAAGGTGTCTCCAGGAACCAAAAGCAGAAACCCATCTGCCTTTGTCCTGGACTCAGTGTTCTTTATTGGACATTTCCATAGATGCCCTCAGTGGCTAAAACCCAGTCACTACCAGTTGACAACTAATGGTGACTCCTTCCCTCCCCTGTGTCACCTAGAGGACGTAGAAGGTCCCAGTGGAGGCAGCTACCACCAAGCGCTTGGGATTGGACAAATTCCAGCAGGCCATACTAAGCTGTTCTGGGTCTGAATAGTAAATGTTAAATGCATCATTAGAATAGCCCCTTGAGTCCCTGCCCTGTGGCTGTCTCTACCATCCTTGGAATGACCAGGCAGCGACAGCCACAGGGGTGGGAGGCCAGGTGCTTGGTTGCAGGCACATATTTCAAATGTTCTGCCCATTTGGGTTGATGGAGGCTAGAGGCACATGAGGGATGAGAATGTGAGTGTATAAGGTGGGGTGGGGTCTTCTTGATGTGGGAAGAGTGATACATCAGTAGCCCCCTGTTTCTCTTAGACTGGCTGTCAGTCCTATCTTCCTATCTGTCACATCACATTCTTTTTTTTTGGTTTTTCGAGGTAGGGTCTCACTCTGGTCCAGGCTGACCTGGAATTCACTATGTAGTCTCAGGGTGGCCTCGAACTCATGGTGATCCTCCTACCTCTGCCTCCCAAGTGCTGGGATTAAAGGCGTGTGCCACCACGCCCGGCCACATCACATTCTTTCTCTGAGCATCCTTCCTTTGGAAGACTTGATTGGGATGGCAAGAGTATGAGGCAACTAGTGAGCCCCAGGTCTATAGCAAGCTAGGTGTGGTTTATTATGGAGATAAGGAGGGGCCCACTCCCACTTGTACTCAGCAGATCTGCCAGATAATTCTCTTGCTTCCCTTGGAGCATCTAGGCCAGGCATGGAGGAGAGAAAAATCACCCTCTAGCCTGCAGGTATGACTCACGGTGTCCCTGCACGGGGCCTGGGTTCCCATCACGCCGCGCCTTTCTCCCCTCAATGCGCTCAGCCTTTAATTGTAATGATTAATCACAGTGAGCTGTGTCGCACTTCATAACCCTTCCATTAAATATTAAGCTTTAAAAAAATTGAGCTTTCTTAATTGAATTATTGAACTACCAGGCACTTAATGTGGCTCTGGTGGATGAGAATCAGAAACTTTCAACCTTGAAAGGGGTCTTCGTTTCTTTACCGGGGACCTGGAGGGTTTGTGAGCCTCGGAGCCGCGAGGTTAGTGACCCTAAGGGGACAGGAGTGTTTCTTCTCCATGCTTGCCCTGTGAACTCCCCATGCAGGAGGCTGGCTTTCTTCTTGATACATCTGGTCTCAGGTGTGTGCTCAGTATATTTCCGCTTCCAGCATCAGGATGGCATTTGCTCTGTCCAAAATCAGCTGGGCTGGCCATGAGCCTGCCTTTCCCCTCCCCCGGGCCCCTTTCCCTGTGACATTCGCCCTAGAGCCCGCTTGCTCTTGTGTCCTCACCTGTCACCCTGCTCCCTCTGGTTGCTACCTGCAGCTAGTCCCCGCTCTGCCCTGTCTGAGCCCCTCACACTGCCACTACTGGACATCTTTAATGGCGCAGCCCAGGCTCGTCACCCTTTCACCTTCTGCGCATGGCCCCCACTGACTTCAGTCTGGCCTTCCACTCCACATTCCAGTCCGGGAGAACAGTGCCTTTCCTGACCCACTCGTTCCTGGAGCCCGATTTTATCTGCCATGTGTTTCCGGTGTTCACCATTTCACATTCCTGCCTGCTGCCCCCCATCCTAAGCCAGACTGAATGGCCTCTTCCTACTGATCAGACCCTGTCCCCTAACCATGCTGTCCCCGGCTACAGCACAGCTTCTTCCAGCTCTGTCTGTACTGGGCAGGCCTCTGTTCCCCACATCTGTAATTCCTTTGACCCAGTACAGGTAGATGGGCTCTTTCTATAGGACCGGCCTATCAGATACTCCCTGGAGGGCAAGGCTTTGAGACCTGTGGTGTAATGGGGCAGAAAGGTATGGTGGACACCTGAAGTGGCCACTGAGGCTACACACTGACTAGATGTGTGTTCTGTGGGATGAATCGTGCCCTCTCCCAAGTTCATATCCACCTGGAACTTCTGAATGTGACCTTATTTGCAAACGGGGTCTTTTCAGATACGATCACATCAGTGAGATGGTGTGATATCGGAGCCTGGACATGAGGAATGTCCTTTGAAGATGGGTACAAAGAGGGCTGTGGTGTGCTCAGGGGCCATGGAGGGATGGGCAGCCACTAGAAGGTAGTGGGGAGGCACACGGCAGGAACCCCCAACCCCAATGTCCAATGTCTAGCCTCTGGAGAAGCATGACAACATGTTTCTAGTGTTTAAAGCCACCCGAGTGCTGTATGTCGTGATGGTGGCCTGAGAAAACCAGTGCAGTGGGAAGACTGGGTTTGGAAACCCAGGTCCTCTAATTCTAAGGCCAGAAATCTTTCCACTATGTACAGCCACTCACCCCTGCCTATCCTCAGGGACTTTGCCAGCATGTGACCTCCCTGAGAAGCATCAGCTGGGAGGGTCCCCAGCAGAGAGCCCTTTCCTCGTGCGGTCTGTTCCTTTGGGCCTCTGGCCCTTAGCTTGTCCTCCGGTATCACTGTGGTGGTCCCTCCTTCTCTCCCAGAATATTAGTTTTAATTATGTGTTTTGTTTTGCTTTTAAAAAATATTTTATTGATTTATTTTGAGGGGGGGGAGAAAGATGTAGATAGAGAGAATGGGTATGCCAGGGCCCCTAGCCACTACATGTGCCACCTTGTGCATCTGACTTATGTGGGTACTGGGGAATCAAGCCTGGGCCCTTAGGCTTTGCAGGCAAGTGCCTTAACCACTAAACCATCTCTCCAGCTCTTGGTTTGCTTTTTTTTTAATATGAGAGAGAGAGAGAGAGAGAATCAGCATACCAGGGCCTCCAGCCACTGTAATCGAACTCCAGATGCATGCTCCACCTTTGTGTTCATGTGCAACCCTGTGCACTTGCATCACCTTGTATGTCTGGCTTATGTGGGATCTGAAGAGTTGAACATGGGTCCTTAGCCTTCACAGGCAGGCACCTTAATCACTAAGCCATCTCTCCAGCCCCCACCTTTTGTTTGTTTTGCTTTTTTGAGGCAGGGGTTGTCCCTAGTCTACGCTGACCTGGAACTCACTCTGTAGCCAGACCTCAAGCTCAGTGGTTCTCATACCTGAGTCTCCTGAGTGAGGAGGGGATTATAAGCATGAAACGCCATACCCAACTTAGTGGTTTAAATTCCTTTTTTTAAAAAATTTTATTTATTTGTGTGTGTGAGAGAGAAAGAGGCAGAGAGAGAGACAGAGAGAGAGAGAGGGAGAATGGGCACACCAGGGCCTCTAGCCACTGCATATGAACTCCAGACATATGTGCCCCCTTGAGCATCTGGCTTACATGGTTCCTGGGGAATCGAACCTGGGTCCTTAGGCTTCACAGGCAAATGCCTTAAGTGCTAAGCCATCTCTAGCCCTAGTGGTATAAATTCTTTAAATATAAATTTTATTCTAGGGTGGGCATAGTAACATTAGAAATAGTTAACATGAGGTGTACTGGGTTGGAGTGGGCCCTGATTATATGAAATTTATTTGTAGTTGACAGTTGTTTATTTTTGTGACATGCCACATGATGTCATGCTATATGTGCATGTTGTGGAGTGATTTGATCAGGCTAACTAACATGTCTGTTCACTTACATACATATAATTTCTTTGTGGTGGGAAGTTTTAAAATCCACTTTTGTGTTGGGTTGAAATGGGGGATGCATTCTGATGAACTTTAGTGTTGCAGCTTCTTCCTTATGTCTCGCTGAAGCTCTGTACCCTTTGTCTAGCATCTCTCCCTCTCCCAGCCCCCACCCCCAGCTCCCAGCTCTCTGGAGACCACTGTTCTACTCTCACTTTCTTCACCTATTTTCCATTCCACATGTAAATGGAAATCAGGCTGTATTTATCTTTCTGTGTCTGACGTATTTCACCAAGCATATGTGTCCCCTAGCTTCACCCACATGTCCTAAATGATCATATTTCCCTGTATCAGACAGGCTGAGTAATATTCGTGCATGTGCGCACGTGTGTGCATGTGTGAATTTTCTTTATCTGTTTTCCATTTGAAAGGTACTTTAGCTTGTGGCTGTGTCTTGTGAATAGTGGCACATGAACCTACTCCCCACAGATTTTTTTTTTTTCCTGGGTGCTAGCCATATGCCAGGTACTGTATCAGGCACCAAGGGATACCAAATGGACACAGTTTTGCTTTCATAGAACATACATGTCAGTGGAAGGATGAAGGGAAGGCATGCAGAGAGCAAGCAAGTAACAGAAATACCGTGCCATGCCCTTTGTTGCCAAGGAAGGCATCCCATCTGTCTAGCTAAGAGACGGTGCTTGGGGCTTTGAGTGGTGGGACAGTGGGTAAGTGAACAGGAGGCTCCCTCAGCAGCTGTGTACAGAGCTGAGGCACTGTTGTTCCCAGCTGAGGGAGTAGCCCTGCAAGGCTCTGTGACAGGTGGAATTTGATGGAGCTGGTATTGGGGGGAAATTGCAGGTGGGTCACTTTAAAGCCCTGTGAGCCAGGGGAGGAGGCTTGGATTTTGTTCTCAGTGCCCTGAAAAGCCTTTGGAAGGTTTTAAGCAGACAAAGGACAAGATCTGTGTTTTTAAAGGTCACTCAGTTTGTTCCCTTGAGACAAGGTGTGGGGAGGCAGACCATCAGAGGCGATCTTGGCCTTGATGCCCAAGCTTAGTCCTGTGCCTTACATCTCTAATCCACTGTCTTCCTCCCCTGAGCTCCTTTTGCACTTAAAGTCAATATAGCACGCTCACTACTTAATTAGAAAATCGTTTCTGCGCGTCCCTGAGCCTCCCCTGCCAGTGAGGCCTGGGGATGAATGCTTCAAAGGAGGCTCCTTGGGAATGTTCCCAGGTCCTCGGTGATGGATCCATTGCTCTTGCGAGGAGGCTCAGTGGTGGGTGTGTTCCACACAGTATTATCTGAGCAGGTAGGAGTAAGTTCATCCCTCCTAGAGAAATCTTATCTGTACCAGTCATACCACATTCATGTGGTAACCCAATAATGCTTGAGGAAAACCCTGAAGGGGTAAATAGCTTGCAGACACACAGCGGATTTGAATGGAGCCCAAGACTGCATGACCACAAAACATGCATGTCCTCACCTGCACCATGATGCTACAGGCTTAGCTCATGGAATGAATATGTGTCTGAAAAGAACCTGCACCCCATAGAGCAGTTCAGAGCTGGAAAGTCTTGTGATGGGCTGTGGAAGCAGGCAGGCATCGCTGTGCACTGTGGTGGTGAAGAGCTTCAGAAGGAGATGAACCTGGGGTTGACTGTGGGTGGTTTTGGACGAGGGACTCACCCTCACCAAGTCTCAGTATTTTGACCCATGAGATGGGAAGGACAACAGAGTCACTCCTCTTCTGGGATGTGATGAGTAAACAAGCAAATCGATGAGCAGCCTAGTGGAGTGCGTGGCATAGGATCTGGACTCGGGGAACGTTTGCCATTATGATGAGGATCAGGAGCAGATGATACGAGAAGAAAGCATGCATGCACACAAGCTTCTGGGAAAAACTGTTAGGCTTATGTTCTGAGTACTGGGTGCTCTGCAAAGTATGGAGAAAACAAGCAAACAACAACAACCCTGATACCTAGCTGGGGCAGATGAAAGGAGAAAGGTCCTTTGTGGGCTGAGCTCTGCTGAGATGGGGCTTGATAGGCATGGGGAATTGAAGCTAGGAGATCTTTCTGGGAAAAAGTCCCAAGTGACAGGAATCCCGGGCTAATTAGGGTAGGGCAAGGAACCTTTGAGAATATATAGAATCAGAAAGTTGCAGCCACACTGAAAAGTGAGACTGCTCATGGGCATGGGTAACTCAGTAAAGCCACTCCTGTGATGATACCTGCGAATCACAAGTCATGACGGTTTTAGATCTGAAGGAACAAAGGAGGGCCTCTGGCCCTGCCAAGGTCGGAGCAGGTTATTATTGTGCAGCTGAAATGTGTTCTCTTTTAGAAGGAAATTTTCCCTACACCTGCCTGTCCCTTCTGGGTGAACTCCAGCTGCCTGCCTCTCCCCAGCTGAGAGGTATTTGACATAACGGATTCAAGGGCACCCAACACACAGCCTGGAGTCTGGTGTGTGCAGTGTTGACTCTCCAAGGTTGAGCTAAAACTCACTCGTATGGCAGAAGTGTCCGGTTGGATATAAGCAGAATATTTTCCATTCTCCTGACAAGGGTGGAGTTTGGGATTTCTTGGGAATGCCAGTTGGTGATGTAAACTTTGTGACAGTAACCCAACTTGTGAATTTATGATATTCCCCATCCTAATCCATTGCCATCTGTTTTTATCATATTGTAGTTATTTTTATAAAATGCCTCCAGTCCATTTGGGAACAACATAAGACAAAAATAAATTCATGACGTCACTTGGCAGTTGCTCACAGGTCATCACAAAGGTGACTCCATGAGCCAAACCTCTTTGGTGCCAGTAATGGAACTTGGGTCAGACTGCAGCTCAAATTCCAGCTCAGGGAGTGGCTGCACAGGAGCCTGGGGATTGTGACTTAGTGGCAGAGTGGGCTGGGGACTGAATTGGAAGGCCTGCATGAGGGCCGGGGACAGGAGGACGCACTTGGCCATCAGGTATCAGAGTCCGTTGTTCAGTGCAGGGACGCTCTTCCTGAAGCATGGGTTCTCGGATCTGTCATTTCTTCTGTATGATGCAGGGATGCATTTTCCTGACTTTGTTATCCAGGCAGAAATAAGGCGAAGTATGAAGAAAATAAAAAAGGGAGACGGGTCTGTGCATTCCCAACATAATTATAGTTAGACCAAATGATTCCCAGTGAAGCCCAATCAAAAAGAAGTTCAGTAGCACTCGGGAGGCAGAAGTAGGAGGATCTCCATGAGTTTAAGACCACCCTGAGACTACATAGTGAATTCCAGGTCAGCCTGAGCTAGAGTGAGACCCTACCTCAAAAAACCAAAAGAAAAAAAAAAGGTCAGGGCTGGAGAGATGGCTCAGTAGTTAAGGTATTTGCCTGCAAAGCCAAAGGACCCAGGTTCGATTCCCCAGTACTCACATAAAGCCAGATGCACAAAGTAGTGCACACATCTGGAGTTCGTTCACAGTGGCTAATGGTTCTGGCATGCCCTTCTCTCTCTCTCTTCCTATCTGCCCCTCTCTCTCAAATAAATAAAAAAAAATTTTCAAAAATATGTTTGTTTATCCTGTTTCTAGTAGCCTGACGTAAAGCATTTCTTTCTTTTTACTTATTCAGTAAATAATGTTATTTCTTGCTTGTTTATTTCTACACTACTGGGGATTGAACCTAGGGCTTTGTATACGATAGACCTGCATTCTACCACTGAGCTATGTCTGCAGCCCTTTTTCCTTTGCCTGTGCGTGTGTGTATGTGCGTGTGTGGGTTCACATGTGTGCCGGTGCCCATGGAGGCCAGGGTTTGAAGTCAGCTGTATTCCTCGTTTGCTCTCTACTTTATTTATCACCTCTTTCTGAACCCAGAGCTCACCGCTTTGGTTAGTCTGGCTAGCCAACTTGCCTCGGAGATGAACCTATTTCTTCCTCCTGAGTAATGACAGGCACGTGCTGCCATGCCCAGCACTGATGGTTTCTGGGACTCTGGACTCAGGCTCTAATGCTTGCCATAGCAAGCTGTTTATAACCAACCCACAGTCTCGGTCAGGGTCTCCCTAAGGTGCCTGGGTTGTCTTTGGACTCACACTAAAGCCTAGGAAATCCTCGAACTCCAGTCAGCCTCCTCAGCAGCTAGAATTACAGGCCTGTACCAGACCCAGCTCAGGACTTGATAGTGTGCTCTCCTGTGGGAAAGAAGATGCTCTCAATTCGGCCTTCACAAGGCCCAGTCTTTTGGGGGAGGCTGACTCTGGACAGACCAGCACCCCCCCCCCGCCCCCAACACAACTTCTAGACTGTCCTGTGTGCTTTGGAAAGCAAGCACAGTGTGTTTTATGTGCAATGGCCTCCCTGTGGAGCCTTAGGTTTCTTCCTGTAGCCTCTAACTCCTGTGCACTTTCCCCGTGAGCTGATGGAAGGAAAGTAGTGCCCTGAGCAGGGTACCTGCATTGTGGCATGCCAAGCGAAGATGGTAAGCGTTAGGGTGACTGTCCACATCAGTTTTTCTGCCCTCCTCCCCTCTCCTCTGGGCCACCTGTCCCAAACGGCTGGGTCCCAGCAGGCAGCCCTCTGGGATTCAGTAACGGGTGCTGAATTTCTCAGAAGGATCTGGCCACAGAGATAAGACCACAATGACAAGGGGGCTATAAATTGTTACCTGTGCCCTTGGGGTACCCCTTCTTCCTCTATACCCCTCCTTCCTGAGCTGTGGGGTTGGATTTAGCAACAGGGCTTCCGTTCATGGGGTGGAGAGAAAGCTGACTTTCTGGTGGCTGGGCATAATCACTGAGATGCAGAGCGCTGATAGCAGGAATCAATTTAATTTCTGTTGCTCGGTGACAAGGGGGGGAGGGGCGGGAAGGTCAGGGCTATTTTGAAAGCTGCTGTTCAGTTAAGGAAACAAACACTCCCTCTTAGGAATTTTTGAAAGGATGATCATTGTCAGGGTGCAGGGTGGGGGGCGATAGAGATAGGTTAAGGTGAGGGGTTTCATCAGAGGAGCAGGGAACACCAAGGTAACCACAGTGTGATCTGGAACCCTTAGCTTACCTGCCAGAGGGAACTGTGTTGTGTGTCTCTGCATCCCGGACACTTGGCATTGAGAAGGGGCCCTTGCTTAGGTATCAAGTTCCCGTGACATGTGGAGGCCCAATCCTGTGTCTGGGAAGTCCGAGCTGCTGGTCCTTGTGATGAATGGTGGTGTTTTTTTTGTTTTTTTTTTTTTAAATTTATTTATTTATTTATTTATTTTCGAGAGAGACGCAGATAGAAAGAATGAGTACATCACAGCCTCTAGCCACTGCAAAGGAACTCCAGGAGCATGCACCACTTTGTGTATTTGACTTTACATGGGTACTGGGGAATTGAACCTGGGTCCTTATGCTTTGCTGGCAAGCACTTTAACTGCTAAATCATCTCTGTAGCTTGATAAATGGGGTTTTGCAGGTAGGAGGTAAAGTGGAAACTGGTGGATTTGGACAAGGATTGTATTCCCCCAGGGTGGTGGCACTTCTTTATAAAACTGTGGGCTCACCTGGCTTGCAGGACCCTGCTAAAGAAGGCACCTGTGGTTGATGGTCGAGACTGGTGTTACTGGTAGAGAGAAGTGGGGCTTAAGAGGCAAGCCAGCCCAAGCCTTCCTCACCAGAACCACACAGTCCCACCTGGAGGTGACCTTTGTTTATCAGGTGTTGCTGGTCCCATGCCCGCTCTGGGAGAGAGGGACTTTGACTTGAAGGAGCTCACAGCCTAACAGAAGCCCAGACTTGGGGCAATTTCCCAAGCATCTTTCATTCCTCAGCAGTAAGTGAATAAATTTCAAATTTTCCTGGAACAGACCCAGTCTTAGGTCAATGTGAGCACTAGAGAGGGGAAATTGAAATGATGAAGAACAATTCAAGGCTGGAGGATGGCTTCGCAATTAGGTGCTTGTCTGCAAAGCCTAAAGACCCATGTTCAAATCTCCAGGTTCCACGTAAGCCAGACGCTCAAGGTGGCACATGCATCTGGAGTTCAGGTGCAGTGGCTGGAGGTTCTGGTGTGCCAATTCATTCTTTCTCTCTTAAAAAAATTATTTAAGCCGGGCATGGTGGCACACGCCTTTAATCCCAGCACTCGGGAGGCAGAGGTAGGAGGATTGCCGAGAGTTCGAGGCCACCCTGAGACTACATAGTGAATTCCAGGTCAGCCTGAGCCAGAGTGAGACCCTACCTCGAAAAACCAAAAAAATAAAAATAAAAATAAATAAATAAAAAAGTTGAGGTTCATAACTCAGTGGATAAGGGACTTCAGGCATGTGAATGATGCTTACCAGTTACTAATACTGTAGATGTGGCAGGAGGAATGAAGGAGGGCATGCCTCTCTCAGCAGTTGGGCATACCTTGCCATCTTGTGCCTTTGGTGCTTGGGTAAGTGGATGAGGGTCTCTTCTGGTGAGATTCAAGACCAGCAGGTATCCTTCGTGATGCCTCGTGAATAGAGTGAGTGGTCCACACCGTTGAGTCTCCCAGAGTTAGGGGTTTATCTTGGACCATCCTTGCATGTCCTTGACCTAGAAGCCACACAGGGCAGTTTGAGCTGTGGTTGACAGTTTCTGAAATGAGCTGGATGGGTGGTGACAGATGTCCATGTGCAAACAGGACTAAGTAGTGAGGGAGTCAGTCTTCTGGCTCCAGATACTGAGTGTCTGAATGACCTTGGCCTTGATCCTCCTGCCTCCACCTCCCAGGTGCTTGGATTATAAGTGTGTACCATCCCACCTGGTCCTCAGTCCTTCTTAAACATCTTGGCATTTGGAAACATGTGACTTGGAAACCTCTTTGGCCTTTGTATCTGTGAGCTCAACATCAGCCAGATCCTGATTATCAGATAGGCATACCCTGGGTTTGATGGACACATGTGTGTGTTGTGCCCAGCTAGCCTGGTCTGTCCAGAGCTGGGCTCTCTGTTTAGCATGTACCTAAAAGAATTCAAGACCAGACAGTACCCGCACCACTGTTAAAGGCCAAGGTTTTGTCTAGGAGTTGGTCATCTTAAAAGTGAGCAGAGTGGGGCTGGAGAGATGGCTTAGCAGTTAAGGCACCTGCCTGTGAAGCCTAAGGACTCATGTTCGAATTTCCAGGTCCCACATAAGGCAGATGCACAGTGACATGAGAGAGCAACATTACACATGTGCACGTCTGGAGTTCATTTGCAGCCGAAGTCCCTGGCATGCCCATTCTCTCTCTCACTCAAACAAACAAATAAATAAATAAAAGTGAGCAGGGTGCTGGATAGATGGTGCAGAGATTCAATGCACTTGCTTGCAAATCCTAATGATCCAGGTTTGAGTCCCCAGAACCCATATAAAGCCAGGTGCACAGAGTGGCTCATGTGTCTGGAGTTTGTTTGCAGTGGTAGGAGGCCCTGATGTGCCCATTCTCTCTGTCTTAAATAAAATACCTTTTAAAAGCCAGGCATGGTTGGTGCACACCTTTAATCCAAGCACTCAGAAGACAGAAATAGGAGGATCATTGTAAGTTCAAGGCCACCCTGAGACTACATGGTAAATTACAGGTTAGCCTGGGCTTGAGTGAAACCCTACCTCAAAACACCCCCCCCAAAAAAAAAAGTGAGCAGGTTTAGATATAATTTGGCAGGCATTCCCAGACCTTAAGTGAAAGGCAGCCTGTATGGGTACCACACGCTGGGTACTGAGGCTGTGGGTGGGTGGGTGGGTGGGTGTGCTGACTTCTGTGCCCTGTGCTATTAGTTTGTCCCAACCACCCTGGGTCAGGAGTGATGAGATCAGATACAGTCTTATTTCCCAGGAGGCCACAGCTACCTTGTCTGCACCTGGAGATTTGCACCTAAAATTTTAAATTACAGAGATAATCCCAAGGAGCCAACCTAGACCATTTCTTCTTACCTCCCCAGAAACAGAAGGCCAGAGGTACGGGCTCGGAGCTGGCCTAAGCTCCGCTCCAGCAGCTCTCTCCTGTCAACACCGCCCCCTACTGCTCCCCGGGGGCAGTGGGTACCTGTCCATGCCAGAGAAAATGTTTTCAGGCAGCGCAGCTCTTTGTAGGAGGCAATGACGTCAGCTGGTAACCCAGCGATGTGAGGATGGAAGCTTTCTATTTTGTTTTCATTGACGGGGATGGGTTTGCAGAACCACCCACACCCTGGCCTGGGCTGGTGACTCATAGGGACAAGATGGCTGAGTAGGGAGGAGGAGGGACAGTGCTTCCTCAAGGCCCTGGGCTGACTGTCCATTAGCTGCTAACTCTTGGCCCCGAGGCTCCCAAGTAGCTAGAGCTTGAAGTCTAGCCACCTCCTTATCTCTCCTACAATCAGACCTTCAGATGTGTCTTCATGCCCTGGACGCTGCCACTCTGTCCCCTTAATGTCCTGCAGCCTGTGCTAGGCTGGCTGGTGTGGGCTGCAGAGAGGTCAGGCTTGTAGAAAAGTACGGAAGTGTCGTGAGCATGGAGAGAGACTCGTGTAGTCACGTGGAACAGCATTTGCATTTTAGCTTCAGGACTGCTTTCTTCTGGAAGCTGTGGACTTCCTGGAGCCTGCACCAAGTCCTTCCATGATGGCTACTGCAGAAGACCCTGCCCCTGACTGTTCTCATTTCCCTTTCCCTTGTCTCCAGGCTGTTTGGTGGTTAATTGGGACATGAGAAGAACCTTGTTTGTGACCTGGTGCACAGTGGGTTCACAGAGCACAGTAGGAGTCTCTTAGTAAAGGGTTTCTCTCACTATTGTTTCGTTATGGTGGCTTCAGGAGGAGGATGCAGGGTGGAAGGACCCGGGCGAGGCATCCCTTCCTTTCTTCCAACACACTTTCTCCAGATCTTTGGACAGTGAAGCTAGGCTCAGTGTCAGCTCGTGGTCTGGTACATCAACATAGACAATTTTGATAATAGTCCTTTGGGGGCCATTTACCACCTTAGTTTTCAAACATAAATAACTTCACTCCTGCAGGGCGTGGTGGTGCATGCCTTTAATCCCAGCACTCGGGAGGCAGAGGTAGGAGAATTGTCGTGAGTTCGAGGCCACCCTGAGAATACAGAGTGAACTCCAGGTCAGCCTGAACTAGAGTGAGACCCTACCTCGAAAAAACCAAAAAAAAAAAAAAATTAATAATAATGATAACTTCACTCCTCTAAGGGGCAGTTCCCCTGAGATTCAGTGTTTGGAGATGTTTCACTGGGAGTGGTATTTTCCTTCAGTGGCATAGGGGTCATTGATTTCAATTTTTTTTAACTGCTCAGACTCCTCCTTGTTCTCCCCAGAAGAAATGGGTGTTTTGTTCAGTATAACTAAGGAAACAGCTACAACCTCAAGGTTCTGCTGTCCAGGGGTGAGATGAGTGAAAATTGAGAGGGGACGGTGTGAAAAAAGCCCCTGGAAAGGCTCCCCTCCCCCCAGGCCTGATGGAATGAGTGCAAGGAAGGTGCTGGCCTAGGGCCATGTATCCCATCCTTTCTGCCTGACAGGTGTGTAGAATGGCATATCCTGCTGGCATTCATGGTGTCTGAGAGATCTCTGGCAGACAGTGCTGGAAATTTGATGCTCTAAGACCTAAGAATGGGCCTAAGAATGCTCAGAGAAACTTCTTTCTCATTCAAACCCCAGGAGTGAGGGCAGGTGTAATGGGTTCCACACATGCTTTCAAACCAACCTCAGAGGGCTTTCCTAAGAGCAGCAGCTTCCTAGCCCCGGGGAAACATGGTGACTCACGACACACCTTGGTCCCTCCTAGTCTGCCTGCCTAGCTGAGGGTGCTGTGGGCCTGTGTGCCACTGAGAACCTGTTCCTAACTAGAGAGCTCATTAAGTCTCATGCCCGGGGCTTGGGGGACTGTGGCTTCAGGTGACCTGTTTCTGGCCTTGGCCAGGAGTGAGGAGAGGGTGTACATTGAGCCCCTTATAGGTTCTAGAGCCCCGTGTCTTCCTGGCACCTCTTATTCTGCACCCGCCCCCGGTTCCACAGAGGCTTGGTGCATCTCCGTTGGGGCCACGTGTTCTGGGGAGCAGCTGTCGGTGCTGACTAATGACACTTCCTGGCAGCTGCGGTGGCACACGTGGCTCCAGCCGGAACTGCCATTCCTCATCTGCCACCCTGAGCCCCGACCACTTGAGAGAGGCCTGGGAAGGTGCCACCTCTGTGCTGGGGCCAGAGGCTGCTGTGCAGGGAAGCCCTGGGTCCACAGAACATCTGCACTATGCAGAGGGGAGATTCTGGTGCCTAGGAGGAACACCCAAAATCAAAGGGCAAGGTAGAGCTGTCTGAGCTAGTGTGCTCTGTCGTGGTGAGCCAGGCCTGCCAGGAGCTGAGGTTTCATGGGACCCTAAGCTGGACTTGGTCACTCGCTAGCTCTGTGTCCTTGTGTAGACCCTATCAGCTCTGTGAGCCCCATTGCTCTCTGAAGCAAACGGGCTCAGGATTGTTCTTACTGTCTAGGCGTGCAGTGAAGCAGGTAGAGAGCCCATAGTGTCATGTGTGGCCCAAAGGCAAAAGCTACTTTGCTTCTTTCCTTGTGAAAAACCACATGATGGTTTTTTCCCCTCCTCTATCCACAGATGTTTGTATCGGATCCCCGATTAGTTCTTCAGGAGTGGTAGCTGGTGCTCCTAGTCCTGAGGAATAAACAGGACAGGGCCAGGAGACAGAAGAGAACCTGAGAGCTTGCTGATCCCTGCCCTCTCTCCCCTGTGCAAACTTCAGCTTCCAAGTCTTAGATCCAAAGGGCCCTTTAGGGACAAGTATTACCAAGGCCCCAGAAACCCCACGGAACTCCTGACACAAGCTGGCCTCCTCTGCCTGGAGGCTCAGCTAATGTTCCTGGAGCATCTGTGAGTGCCATTGGCAGCCTGAGTTGGTAGATCTTGTCACCCCCCTCCTGGCTGCAGAGAAGGCTGCAGTGCCTGATGTTGAGGGGTACACCTTGCCTACTAGCACTTGCCCCAGAGAGGTGAGATGGCCCCAATCTTCTGCTAAGCCACCCTTGTGTTTACGGGGAAACTTTGTCTCAGGAAGAGCAGACATGATGACTCTGGCTGTCTGCAGGCCTGGCTTGCCTCTGATGCCACTGAAGCCTGATGTTGATTGAATATGCCCAGGTGGGAATGAGGGATTTCAAGACACCCAGAACACAATAAAAGGTCCAGCAGGGGTGGGTCTCCTGTGTAACTGTAATTAAGCCTCTCTGCTAGGCCTCCCTTTTACCTTTTCAACTTTTGAGGGGTTCAGATGGTGGGACTGTGCACAGGGATCCTGTTAATACCCGAAACAGGAAGCCCTGTCTCAGCTTGCTGTATCCACAGGGCATGGAGCCCTTTTCCCTGGCTGCAGTGCTAAACAAAGGGAGGTGTGGGTCTTAGTCCAGAAGCTGATGTCTGAGTCTTTTCATGGTGAGCCCATGATGGCTGTTTCCCCCAGGATGCAGTGTCCCTGGGAGGTTTATCAGCTAAACCTGCCTGGCTCCAGAGGAGCTGCCACAGACTTCCTGGTAAATACCCGCAGGCCGGGCCAGGCCAGGAATGTGTTTGTGCAATGTTTCTGAGATGATCCCAGAAAAACCTCCTTCGGGTCACACCAAACGGTATGTTTGTGTCTAGAGATGAACCGTGTGAGGGAGATGTTTGCTCCTGAAATGAGACATTTTGTTCGATACATATGAAGGAGCCTTTTATGTGACATTGAAGTCAGGTGCTGAGCTGTCAGATGCTGAGTTTGAAGTTGAAAGTTGACTTTGCCTCCTGTAGTGACAAAGCTCTGTGCCAGCCTGAATTTCAATTTCCTAGGATTTTTGTCTGTTTACAACTCAACCTCGCACGCTCAGCACCTTTGGGTGTTTCTTATTGTTGTTGTGTTGATTGTGGTTTTTTTCTGTTTTGGTGGTTGGGGGAGGGATGGGTTAGTGACAGGGCAAGGGGGCACTTAACCATTTATTCTTTTTAGTAGGTTTAATTGTATGAAGATTATAATGCATACAAACGCCTGTAATTAGGGGAGTTGGTTCTGTAAGACAGTGTTTTAGTGAAGAAAATTACAGTGTTCATAAAGCGTTTAAGGAGGAGGCAGCATATATTAACATGTGACTAGTTTTTGTTAATTTGTGCTGTTTACCAGTCCTTCCCAGAGGTGTGTGCTCTAGTTCTGAGCTGTTCCTCAGCCCCTGTGCTTGCTGTCAGCTGAACTGGCTACTTATGAAGCTTTGTTCTAGGCCTCAGGAGATCAAATTTTATTCTATCAAAAAAAAAAAAATGAGGGCTGCATAGATGGCTTAGTGGTTAAGGCACTTGCCTGCAAAGCCAAAGGACCCAGGTTTGATTCTCCAGTACCCCCATAAGCACAAGGTGGCACATGTATCTAGAGTTCATTTGCACTGGCTAGAGGCCCTGGCATGCCCATTCTCTCTCTCACTCTATCAGCCCCCCCCTTCTCAAATAAATAAATAAAAATAAAATACAAAAAAAATGCACTACATTCTTACATCATGATTCATCATGAATTAGTAGTCTCTACTGTGTACCAGACATGGTTCTGGGGTTAGAGATAAGAATGCCTGCCTGCAAGCTCTTTGCTCTCATGAAGTTTATAATCTAACTGAGAGTCAGACTGCAAACGAGAAACTAAGACACTGCTTACCCACTAGGAGCAAGAAGAAATAGAACAACATGTTACCTTGGGGAGGGACTGTGAGGGTGGTCTTGGGGTGAGGGCAGTAATTTGAGCAAAGCAGGCAGAGAAGTCTATCTGAGGTACAGGACTGTCCAAGGGCAGCAGGTGACCTGTGTGGTTCCTAAGGCAAGAATAAACTGTGAGTTTAGAAGGTGGTGGAGTCAGAGGACCCCAGGGAGTCAAGGGGTAAGGTTGGAAAGGTAGGCTCATTGGTAGCTAATGAGGAGTTTGGATGTATTCTCACAACACTGGGAAGCTGGAAGTGGAGAGTCTGCTGTAAGGCAAGAGTAGGATGCTCTGTCCCTGCTCCCTGGTCTGCTACCTGGTCTCACTGTCCGGGGTACCAATCACATAGCATAGAGCTTATTCCTAGTGGTGAGCTTTTTAGGCCCCTGTAGAAGTGCTTGGGTGTGGATACTCTGAACGTACCAGCTGGAGGAATGTTTGACCATTCCTCTGGGGAAAGAGTCTTTCAGTGTCCACTGGGCTGGGGGGGGTACACTCTGTGACATAGGGACATTATGGCTGGCCAACTTCATCGAGGACAGAATGAATGACTCTAAAGGAGAAGTGAGACTTTGAAAGAACAGATGGAAATAGGAAGGCCTTTATGGCAGAAGGACCTTCATGGGCAGAAGGCTCAGTGTGTGAGGCGCAACCTGGTGTGGCAAGAAGGTCATGGTGAGATGGGCCTTAGCCTGTGGATTTTATCACGAGGCTACTCTCACATTAGCTGATGCTAGGATTGCTTCATCAAGGTGGACTAAAACCATTGACTGTCCTTCTTCACAGATCTTCCAAACAGCTTCTGACCATTAATTTCTGAAGTGTTGGCCCTGTTCTGAAGGGTTGACTTCCAGATAAAGTGAGTTAGTTGTGGGAGATGAGGCCCATGTGTGTCCAAGTCCTGCTTTCTCCTGTCCCATAGGGCACAGTTACCCAGGCAAGCTATTGATCAGAGGATAAGTTTGTAGCACGCCATTAGAAGTCTCAGGTTTTATAGCCAAGCTTCCAACATCCCCTTCTGGGTTTCTGTCTAGTGTCTGAGAAGCCAGGCAGCCAGTCCCCTGTGGATTGCAGGATCTAAGATCTGCCACCGCTGTTCTGGGGCCTTAGGCTCAGCTTCCGTCTTCATCCCTTACTTCAGCCCTGAGAGCTTACATCTGGTTGAAAGCCTCAAGTATCAAAACGCTTGTCAGCTGAAATATCACTGACATGTGTCTTCTGGTTGGTTTGGGGCAAGCTGTGAGTGCCGGGGCGCCTCAGTTTAGATTTCAGAGGAGGGAGGGTGGGGGTAAAGTTACAAGTTACTCAACAGGAGGCAGGCATGTGTGGGCTGCTTCCTCAGCGGGCTTTCTGGTGCTCTCTGGTGGGCACACTCCTCTGGCCTTGCTGAAAGACGATTAGTTGGGATGAAATAAAGACATCCCTAATTGTCTGTGGTGGGAAAGCAATCCCATAAGCATTAATTTACCCAAGCCCAGAGAGTAAAAGAAAGAGCCCGCCTGATGTGTTTTTCTTTTCCATTAACACTTCTGTGATAAACAGCTTAGATGCATTGAGAAAAATTAATGAAACTATTGTAACCATTGTGCATGTGTAGGTAATTTATTAAGGACAATTAAAACACTTTAAAATCATCCATGAGGTAAAATGATCAGGAAGCTGGTGTGCAGTGTGTTTTGGCAGAGAGCCTGCCTGAAGGTATGTCGAACACTTCTCTTGCATTGCCCTCACTCCATTAGAGTGACACTACCGCAGGAAGCACAGGTTCCTGCTGCCTAAGCTGTTAATGGCAAACATCCTGGGCTGGTTCCCTATCCCTTGAAGCCAGGGAGACCAGTGGACCTGTGAAGAAGGAGTCTGAGGCCCAGGACCCCAACAGAGAGTGAGTCAGCTTCACTTGTCATGGGACATAGGCACATTTGTTCCTGACCCGAGCCTCCAGGAGCTTGCTGGCCATACCTGGTAGTTAGACCTTGATTCACATTAACTTTGAAAGCCTCAGGACCAGGTGAGAGGCAGAAGAGGAAGTGAAGAAGGGCTTGGTGGCACTGTTGTGATGTCAGTTGTTGCTTACTAGCCCAGACTTTTGGGCCATGCTCTTTGTGATGGCCCTGAGCCTCAGCTTCCCTGTCTGCAGAATGAGGATAACAGTGACGGGTGAGTAGAAGGCTGCCGTGAGAATCATATATGATTGAGTGTGAAAATCCCTTAGCACCATACGTGGTGTGTATGTAGTAAGTACTCAGTAAATGTTTACTTTTCTTTTTCTTTATGGTTTTTTGGAGGTAGGGTCTCACTCTAGCCCAGGCTGACCTGGAATTCACTTTGTAGTCTCAGGGTGGCCTTGAACTCACAGCAATCCTCCTACCTCTGCCTCCCAAGGGCTGGGATCAAAGGCATTCGCCACCATGACCAGCTAAATGTTTACTATTCTTTATCATCCATTGTTAAGGGTGTTAGTGCACTGCTGGCAAAAGGCCAAACTGGGACTGAAATCCAAGTTATAACTCCAAGGCCAGTGTCCTTTCCATGGTGCAGTGGTACCTACTTACCTGCCCTGAGCATCCTTCCTGAATAGTCTTTGTTTTGTAGGAACCCTGACACAATGCCCTGTGTGCATACAGAAAAATCCCACTGTGCTATTGCAGGCCAGGGGTGGTGGTGTGGGGGAGCTCCTTGTGAGGACTAGAGCTGCCAATCTGGCTCATGGCCTGGTTGAACCCTATCTCCTCTTCACTGGGTCAGTAGATGGTAGTTAGGTTGCTTGCCATGATGACAGAATACCTGAGAGAAACAACTTAAAGGAGGATTTCTTTTGGCTCACAGTTTCAGAGATCTAAGTCCATCATGGTGGAGAGGGAGTGGCAGAGCAGAGCAGTTCACGTCATGGTGGACCAAGCAGCAAAAGGGGAGTATTTAGCTAGCCTTCTCCTTTTTCCCATTTTATTCCATTGAGGTCCCCAGTCACTGCCCAAATTCAGGGCAGGCCTTCCACCCTTAGTTAATCATCTTTAGAAATGCCCTCACAGGAACACCCAATGACTTGCCCCACCAATCTCTTAAGGTGGCTCTAAATATAGCTGGGTTGACAATAGACATTATTGACCCTCACAGCCAGTGTGACAGGTCTGCCCAACCATGGGATTTTCTGCACATAGTCAGAGGACTTGTATTGCTTTTTATTGGTTGGTGGCTCAAGAAATCTTTGACCTGGTCGACTAGGAGTTACTCAGACATAAATAAAATCAATACAGCGTTACTCTGATCAGTAATGGTGTTGACTATGTTTTGGCTGGCTGGCTTCATTTTCTGCTGTTTCCCCCAGGCGTGATCATAGACACATATGTTATGTGTCCATAATAGACATATGCATCTACTTGCAAGGAGTCATTTTTAGTTCACGTCCTGACTAGAAAGGAAAGGGAAGTGTGTTAGCTCAGAAACGTCAGACACAACAAAAGTTTTCCCCTTCGCATGCTGCAGATGAGCAGAGAAAAATTACTTGCTTTTGCGATTAAAAGCTATTGAGTCTGTTTTTTTTTTTTAAAGCAGTACATTTTAAGAGACATTATCAAAGTTTATAGGCACTAGAATTTGACCTTCAGCAAATTTAGCATTGGAGGGGAACAAAGTTTCTTCCTTGAAAAATGAAAAGACAGGGAGGAGAGAGATTTATTTCCTTCCCTGGCTAAGCAGCAACTAGAAATGGCATTCCCCAGTTATTGAGAAAGCGGGGGGGGGGGGGGAGGAAAGAAGGGAGGAAGAGGAGAGAAGATGTGCTAAGTGCATACTTCATCAGTCTCCCTTGAACAAATTAGAACTTCACAGAGAAGGCCAAGGTCCCTTTGGGCAGCCTGCCTCTTCTCCTACCCCCATTGATGGATATGAATATGGAGCTTTGCTCTGCATGTGTGTGCTTATTTGTATATGTGGAGAATGTCATTGTAGCCCTGCAGGCTTCTGTAAAACTCTCCCCATTTCCTCTGCCCATTCCTGACACCAGGAAACTTGATGGCCTGTGTAGTTTTCTTTAACCTGGGGTTGGCTGGGTAGCACTTTGGGCAGTAGTGATGTGTCTGTAGTTTCTCCTTCCCCTTGGGCTCCTGGAAGCTTGTTGATGAGGCAGGTTAAGTCCAAGGAGACGACCAATTGGAGCATGCAGGTCAGTGTCCAGAAGGGGTGAAGCATTGGGGGCTGAGGGGGTGCCAGATATTCAGACTCCAGCTGCCTTTGAAAACCTTTAGCTACTTGGCAGCCCACCTCCAAACCTAGACCATTTGGAACTGTCCTCCAGGCAGCCCTGTCCTTGGCGGGGCTTGGAGCCTGTGAGTGTGCACACCTGTCAGTGCACATCTAAGGTAGGGACTTCATGGGCCAGTTGCCACCTCACTGGCAGATCACCTTGTCCTGTAGCATGCCGGTGAGTTCTTTAGTGAAATGAGTCCGTGAGTGTGAGGGATGGTGTTTGAGGAAGCCACCTTCCAAGGACTTGTTGCTATTTATGCAACAGCAGGCTGGATGTCCGACTGTGTCTTCTCCTGGGGTCTTCCCATCTGTCCTGTGCAGCAGGGGGTGGCATCTCTGGACAGGAACCTACTAACTTTTCCCCAAGAGCAGAGGTGTTGAGTGGCTATTGCTGGGTTTCACTCTCCCCTGCTCTCGCCCTGCTGGGAGGCTTTGGGGCATAGGTGTGTGGTGCTTTGAGAACGTACATGGTAACTGAGGCATTGCCGAACAGCGGTCTGCTTGTTCTAGCCTGTGGTCACTCTTAAAGCCTTGTTGAACTGTAGCCTTTGAAATAGTTGTTGTAGTTACCCTTTCCTCATTGGGACAAACATGTCAAGATCCGTCCCCCAGTGACGTACCTCCTCCATCAGGGCACTGCCTGCTAGAGACTAAATAGGAAGCTTAATCCAAAATTCCCAAGGCTATTTTAAATAAATAAATAAATAAATAAATAAATAAATAAATAAATAAATAAAGGGCTGGAGGGATGGCTTAGTGGTTAAGGCACTTCCTGCAAAGCCAAAGGACCCAGGTTCGATTCCCCAGGACCAATGTTAGCCAGATGCACAAGGGGGTGCAAGTGTCTGGAGTTCATTAGCAGTGGCTGGAGGCCCTGGCATCCTCATTCTCCCCACCCCGTCTCTTTCTATATATCAAATAAATAAATGAAAATAAAATTATAAAAAAATTTTTTTCAAGGCTATGGGACCATTTACATTTGAACCGCCACAACAGTCCAGCCCTTCAGAAGAGCAGAAAGGGGCAGGAACAACCTGTTGCTTCTGTCAGCTGGCCCTCTGGTCTCTGAAATGAGGCCTGAGGGAAGAACACTGGGGGCTGGGATTCTGGGTGGAGGAGGAGCTCTGTCCTGAGGCTGCGTCCCTGCAGCTATGCCCTACTTCTCAGGTTTTAATGAAAAGGTACGAGACAGGCCTTTGTCTCAGAATCTTGTTGGCTGAGTTAGCAGCTGGGTTCTGGGACAGGGGCTTGAGGCCTTCTTTACTATGACTGTCTGGGTCACATACCTACAACTCTCTTCTTCTTTGCCAGCCTGAGTAGGACCCTCCCTGTGCCAACCTACAGAAACTCTAGGACCCCTGGTCTTTCCTTAAAGTGTCTTGCCCAGAACTCCCTGTCCCACAGCCTGTCAGTGGCCAACCTGCCCTTCTGGTGTGCCCCGGTCTAGGTTAAAGACCTCAGGCTATAAGTTTTGGTCATCAAGGGGCAGCCAGGTGACTACAATGGTCTTTCCAGCCTGTCTGCTTGATGACTGTTTATGGACATGAGGGTTATTCCATGTGGAATATCCTTTTCTGGTTTCAGGATAAATAGACCTTGTTCCTGGGAAAGGCTGGTATTTACGCAGGCTCTGGTCTAGGAGAAGGCTTTCAACTCTCCATTTCACAGTTAGTTCACTACTGACAACAGACCAGCACTGGCAAAGGATTTCTGTGCTTCATCCTGTGGGTCTCTTCTAAGCATCCGTGAGGTGGAGCCAGTGCAGGCTCGGGCCTTAGATAGGAGCAGGCTTCTGCCAAACAGGGTGTACAACAGAGCTGCCCACCAGTCCTGGCTGACAGGCTATATCCACCAAAACTTTGTTTGGAATCCTGATAATTGGGGATCAAGCAGTATCCCTAAAACTTACAATGGCCACAGCAAACGGGAGCCTGTACCCTGTGCCTGACACGTATCTGTATTAGCTCCTTTAATCCCCACCATAATCCTCAGCCAGGTCCTATCACTAGCCTCCTGTTATGGTGAACAAATGAGGTTCATAGAGGCTAAGTGACTTGACCAGGGCCACACAGATAGGAATTGGCAGAGTCAGGATCCCAATTTATGACCCTAAGGCTCTTGTTTCATTATTTATTTATTTATTTATTTATTTATTTATTTATTTATTTATTTATTTATTTATTTATTGCCTTTCTCTACCTCATCAGGAAGGGACTCAAGCTAGATGAATTCTGGCCCCTAACGGAAAGAGCTGTCTAGCCTTGTGTTGTATTCTGTTTTCTGGCTCTTGGCCACATAGGCCAACAGCCAGAGGGGCTCTCATTCAGAGAGCAGACCTTCAGTGGATAGCAGCTCCCCAAGGGCTGAGTGGAGAGGGCTCTCCCCTAGAAACCCTAGGGATCTTGAGCACATTTCTTGAGTGCATTACTTGGCAGTGATTAATACATGTCTTTGGTGGCCCTGCAGATAACCTGGAACTGTGGGTCATTTGTCTCCCTCTTCCTGTTTCTCCATGATGGTACCTGGTGTACAGAGGCCATGTGCTTCCTTGTGTTCAAGCCCAGCCATGGTTTCAGTCCACCCTTCCCTCCCCAGAGGTGTTGAAGCCATAATGTCTTGCAGTCTGCAACCACCTGGGCCTGTGGCTCTGCACCTTGGCCATGAAGTAGAGTAGTTCTTCCTAGCAAGTAGCACAGGAGGCCTGGGCTCTTAACCAGCCTGAAAGTAATCCAGAGCCCTCCAGCCTGGCCTGGCTTCATGTGGGGTTACTGTCCATCTCTGGAACTCCACTCCTACCCTAACCCTGAAGCTGCTAGCTGACCTGTTTCCCCACCTAACTTAGGAAGTTTGTGCACTGCTCCCAAGGATTTCTGACACTTGTTCCCTGCCACCTTCTCCATGGTGCCCATGATAGGACTCCCTTTGCTTTTAAGAGCACAAGCAGCTATCATTGCAAATCACATCTGAAACGCTGTCTGTGATATCCTGCACAGAAGGTGGTCGGTCCTGCGGTCAACCCCTGAATAATGCAGAGAAGCCTTTGCCCTCTCCAGCTCTCCCATAGGGAGCTGTGGTCATAATTAATTGATTCCCCTTGGTCACCACCCTGAGATTTGAAATGGGGGCTTAAAGTCATGGCTCCTGCATTAGCATCTTGTCCTCTTACTTTTGTGAAAACCAACTTGCTTTTCAGCCGCTTAGGTTTTAATACCCTGGAAGTGGGGTGGGGTGGCCCCCAGCCCTCATCCACAGCTTGCCTTGTTCCTGGGACCCTTCTCCATTAAAAATGACAGCTGCTGCCGAGAGCATCTGTAAACAAGCCTGGCTCCCTCCATGTGCCCCCTGAGTGTTTAAGTTTCTGTGTATAGCAAGCCCAAAGCAAACAGACATGTTCTTGGTGAGCTGGGACCTGAGACAGCGGGGAAGGAGGGCAGCAGAGGCCACAGTAGGGGAGAGCTCTCGGCTGCAGTTTTGAATCATCAGCCTCTCATGTGTGCTTTGAGAAGTAGGGTGGTGTGGTGAGCTCAGCAGAGCCTGCCTCATGCTGTGATCTACTGCATAACCTTGGGGGGGAAAGCTTGGGGTTTGTCCTTTCCCCAACAGATTCACACAAGTGAACTCACATGCACACACATGCACATACCCATCCCAGTTGAGACCCACGTGTGGACTTTATGCACAAAATCTGAACAAAGCTGAGAATTAATCGGGGAAGAAGTGTGGTGAATCCTCAAAAAACTTTTCATTATGTGCCCTTCTCATTGTATGTGAAAAGGTCCATGTGCCCCAGAAGATCCATGGGGACCCTTCCTTTAAAGCAGACACTAAAAGGCAAAGGAGTCTCCAGGCAGCAGAATAGGAACTTGGAAGGACCACTGTTCAGTGGTGTGGCATCTCTGAACTTATCATTCCTGGGAGCACAATGGTGTCAAGGAGCAATTCCTGGCCTTGGCAGGGAGCTCATGATGCAGAGAGAAGACAGACACGCAGGGATGAGTCCTGAGCATACTTAGCCCCATGCCTCCGCACAACATCTCGAAGAGGAAGTGAGAAACCCCCTTGTTTCCCCACCACCATTTAGTCTTGGTCAAGGACTTGTCAAAGGCCACGCTCAGGAGCACAGTTGTATCCAAATCTCAGGCCTGCTGCTCTTGGTCAGCAAATTGTCCCTGCAAAATGTTGAGGCAGCTCCCAGGGCTGCATCATCTCAGAGTTTATTTTAGGCAGATGACTGCCTTCGAGGTCATTCTCAACCATTTAAGTATCCTTGGCAGGAGGAGTTGTCTGAGTTGGCCAAGGCTCTGGGAGCTGGGAACAAGGCATCACGTTTTCCCATGCAGTCTCGGTGCACACAAAGCTCCATGGCTTGTTTCACTGGCACCCCTCTGTCAGCATGGAGAGGAAGAAGAACTGTGATGGTGTTCTGCTCCAAGACCCAGAACTGCCACACTTGACACAGTGGCTGCCACTGCCAAGCACACTGGGCGGAATCAGACTGTGCAAGGAGGACTGGACATTTCTTCCAAAGGCCACAGTTCCCCCAAGCTTTGAGAGATGTTAGCAAATACACGAGTTCTGTAGTCAAATTTATGTAGCAAGCACTGAATTAAGTCTTCTTTATTAAATACAGGACTTTTCAGAGTCCTTACTCTGCTAAGTAAGATGCTGATATTGTAAGTTATAATTCTTGAACTCATTTTCCCCATGACCATGTTTCAGGGAGAATTTTCAGGAGTAATGTCTCTTGAAGTATTCCCCGAGAACCTTCTAAAGTCTCTTATTGCGCCAAGGCATCAGGTTCCCCAGATGTGAAACAATTGGTATTATTTAGTGCTCTTAACATCTTTACCACTTCTTTTTAAAGTTATTTTTCTCCTAGAGGCCTTAGGTCCTCAAAGAATGTTATTTTCCTCTTGAAAACCAATTACTCAGTAAATATTGGGGAGTCAGATGAATTCTGACTTTTGAGATTGAAGTCAGATAGATACATTTATGTTGCTTTGATATATAAATGTATCAGACATCATATTGCATGTATTTAAATATATTTGCATAAGATAGATCAATTTGGATATATACATATGTATTTGTGTGCCTATAGGTACACACCTTGAATATGTACTGTATAATACACACTCTTGGTTGCTATCAGAGCTGCAGGCCAGCCAGTGCTACTAATGCTTTTGTCAAAAGTAGAGAACAGAACTAGGTGTGGTGGTGCATACCTAATCCCAGAACTTGGGAGGTAGAGGCAGGAAGATCAGGAATTCACTACATAGCCAGTTCAAGGCCAGCCTGGGCTTCCTGAGACCCTGTCTCAAAGAAGCAAGGTGGGGGGATGTGAGGATGAGAACATCAGGTGGTCAGTGTGCAGTTTCTGAATGGATTTTGGAAGCTGGTTGATGTCTTCTAACCAGTACGGTTGGATTTCTTGAATCTAGGAATACAAGGTCTTTGGGAACCACTGGGTGTATGGATGGAGAGCCCTGTCGGGCTGTGATGTTATCTTTGTTACTGTATCTGAATGAGCCACCAAAAACCTACTGACTTTGCCCATAACTGGCCCTGTAGACTCCAGGTCATAATTGGGCTCTTAATTTGCTACTGATGCCATGTCTTGAGCCAGGTTTGGTGTCCAGGAGGCACTCCATATGTGGCCATGGGAGGATAATTTGAGAATTCCCTTGCCTGTTACTGCTCCATGGTTGCCAGGCACCTGGCAAGTCTGTTGGGCTGTTTGCTTTGGGTAACTATGGCAGCCCCTTTAATTGCCACCAGAGAATTTGGGCTTAGTCTCAGCATTGGTTGTTTGGCTACATCGCCCAGAAGAATCCCTGCCTCTGTGTCGGACTTGGAGAGAATCTTTGCAGAGGCTGGCCTATGCTGTTTGATGTTTTTTTCCTACTTAACGAGTGCTGAGTAAAACTTGAGTTTGGGGCATTTCTTGGGCACAAAAATTCAAAGTGGCATGTTTGGGGACTTGAGCTCAGTGTTGCTCACAAACATCTTTGTGACATTTTCACACCTTTATGCTAACCTTGGGTCCCCATGAAGTTTTGAAACATCTGTTGACAGGAAGGAATGGGAAAGAGTGAGGTGGGAGAAGGCCAGGGTGCAGTATACTGCCATTGTCCTTGGCCCAAGACTTTCTAGGAAAAAGCATCACATGGCGTGGAGATAGAAGCGAGTTGTGAATCATCTGGTAGGGCTTTTGCTCCTCCTTCATCAGAATAACATGAGGCCCTGAACCTTTGACCCTTGGCTTCAGGTCCATGAAGCTCAGGGTACCGAGGGAACTGTGGGGTTAGAATGCAACCCTAAGGATTGATTAGAGTGCCTTTTGGTAAGCGCTGTCATGTGTTCATTTATTTATGCATCTAGAGCCCAGCACAGTGCCAGGGCCTGGAGATAGGACATGCACACCTCACCCTTGGCCCTCATGAATCACATAGAATCAGGAATTGAGGGCACAACCTGAGGTGAGAGAGAGCACACACAAGGCAGAGAAGTCCTGCTTCATTGCAGGGACGATCTGGGGAAGAGTGTGAGGGGCCCTAGAGCAGGGGCTGAAGGGACAAGACAGCAGGACCAGGGTGACAGAGTTCCAGAGGGAAAGGACAGCAATGCCGAGTCTTCAGGGTGACACAGACTGTGAATTTGGAGAACTATAAGCGATTTGCCATACTGGCTTCTGGGGACCCCACGGGAAGGATGGTGGAGGTAGTGGGTGGAGCCACACATCAGTGGTATAAGGGAACTGTGCTTTCTGAGGGCTTCACAGGGGGGACCGTGGTGCTGGAGTGGGGTCTGTGCCCAGAAGACAGGGTTGACTAAGAGGGCAGCATGTTCTTGGGAAGGTGACAGGCTCTAGGTGGGATGCCCAGCTGCTGTCAGGGACATGCTGAGGTGAGTGGCCAGAGGTGAGAAGGAAAGCTGTGTGACTTCCCACTGAGCTCCCACCATGCTTCCCACCGCATCTGACACCACATTCCTCTCTGTGCAGCTGCTTCTTGTGGGAGCTTCGCTGGAAAGAAGATTGGATTGTGCCGCAGGCCTGTAGCAAGGGCCAAGGTCTCCCATCATCTCAGTGTTCTGTTCCCCTTGGGACACATGAACATGTCCACAGGGTGGCTGACTGCTCCCTGCCCTTGACCCTGCTGCAGAGTGACTATGCAGATCACACGAAGGAGCGTTGTCACCCAGTCTTCTCTTGGCTCTGCACAGGGACAGCCTTACGTCCGCTCCCCAAGGGCTGCCCGGTCACCCCCAGGCAGCTGTTCAGTGGTAATTAGTCAAACCAAGCCTTACAGGTTTAATGACTCACCTTAAATTTTAATAAGTACAGAAAAACAGAGTGTCGATTTATTAAAATTTAATTCTTCTAAGAGGTAGCTTTAGGAGGAAGGGAGGGAAGCAGGCCAGGGGAACATGCAGGGGAGCTGCCTGTGCCCTTCTCGCCTGCTGCTTGGAATCCAGGCCCTTCCACCTGGCCTAGGAGGTAGCCGCTCTATACAGATCTTCTCTGAGTCTCCCTTTCTCTTGGTCCCTCTTTCCCTCCCTCTTCTGTATTCCTCTGCTAGAAGCACCATAAGAAAATTCTAGAAACCAGGCAGTTTCAACTGCAGAAATGCATCATGTCACATCGCTGGAGGCTGAGTGTCCACGACAGAGTACGGCAGGCTGAGTGAGGGTGAATCTGTCCCAGGCTGTGGTATTGGCTGTAGGTGGGTGCTAGCCATTACTGGTGTTCTTTAGCTTATAGACACATCACCCTGCTCCTTGCCATCACTGTCACATGGCCTTCTCCCTATGTGTTCAACTGTGTCCACAGTCCCCCCTTTTTGTCAGGACCCCAGGCTCATTAGACAGAGTTCCTCCCTCCTCCACTCTGACCTCATTTTAACATAACTAATTATATCTGCAACAGCTCTGTTTCCAAATAAGATCACGTCCCGAAGGACTGGGGATTGGGATGACAGTAGCTCTGTTTTAGAGGAACATCATGCAACTCCTACCAGCTTTCTCCCTCTACCCTTCTTTTGCCCGCCTGCCTTCCCTGGCCCCATCTTATTCCTCACCCTCTGCATCCTCTCTCCTCTGTCTCCATTTGCTGTCATCTCCCCTCCCTCCCTCTCATGGCTCGCCATACTGTTCAGGTCAATGCCATCCAGCAGACATGGGCAGGTACCTTCCTGTGTGCCAGCCATGTTCTTGTCTGCCATCTGTGGTAATGGACACTATGCCCAAAGGAGTCCCAAACATCTATATCTCAAGAGCAGCAGACTTCCCTGCCAGTCTCAGACACACTTGTCTTCTGAGAGGTTGAAGAAGTCGCCTGTCTCTAGGATTCATTTCCAAGTAGGGCTGTGCAGGTAGGGACAGGGTAAAAGGAATCCATGTGAGTGTGCATACTTGAGAGAGAATTTCCTCCTATTGATCAAAAATATTCCAGCGCAGGGCAGGGACATCCCCTGCATGAGCCTTATCGTATAAAGCATTTCCGCCTCAGAAGCAATCTATTTAGGCTCAGCGTAGAGCTAGCCAAGTTGAAATTCCAACAAGGGGGAAATGTTGGCCCCCATAGCATCATGGGCCATTAAGTCTGTAATGTGGCATAGGCCTCTGGGTAGCCGGAGATGCTGCCTTCCCTGTTAATTGCTGAGATGCTAGGGTTCCCTCCCACTGGCCTCAGTGGGTGTCACGCCTGTAAACACACATTCTTCTGGGGTCACTCCATGGTGGACACCTACACCTGTGTGATACCAGAGTTGGTGAGCAGCTGGGTGGCTCCCCCAGGCCTCCATGGAATCCATGGGTTCCTCGGGCTGCACACTCCAGGAGAAAGAGCTGCCATTTTCCTTGCAGCAAGCTTCTCTCTCCCTGCTTGCAGATTGGTGGACCCAGACAGCTTGGGGACCTGGCTGCATTACTCATTCTACTAGGGTCCCTTCCTGCTCATTTTCCATTCTTCCATTCAGTGGGGCATGCTAGGGCCTCCAACATTGTAGATATGGCAGGGGGAACAGGGTTGGGAGCACCTTTGACTAGGACCAATAGTTCTGCAATGACTTTAGCTCTTGGGGACTTTCCAGCATGAGTAAGAGCTCGAGGCTCATCAGGGTTCTGAGAAAGCCAGCCTCTGTGAAGCCTCTCACAGTTCCTGTCTCAGAGAGTGCCTTCCCCTTGGCCTAGGCCTCTGTTTCTTTCCACTGAGGCTGCCTCTAGCCCAGACTCTGGTCACATATCACCCCAGGGGATCTGGCCACACTGTCTTGGCTGCCTTGGTCTCCTCCCTAGTAGAGATCCATGTTCTCCATGAGGGACCTCACCTGGTTATGCTGTAATCAGAATTTCTAGAGTGTTCTACCTGGCCTTTCAGCTTTCTGTGTCTAATACTGTCTAGCCACTTTTTTTCTCTCATAATCTTCCATCTCACAGTGTGGCCCACTTATCCTAACCCCCATTTCTATCCCAGAGCCCAGATAGCATGTCTGAAATGCCAAGTGAAGACTGGATCTCTCCACTCCCTAGTTTGTCAACCTCAATTGGTTCCTTCTTTCAATATGAATTCTGCTCCATCTTCCACATGATTTAAACAGGATGCCCCTCCCCCCATGTCCTTTCTTTTTGACACTTTCCAGATTTTTAGACTGGATACCCCATACATATCTTCTGTTTCTGGCACCTAATAGTACATAGCTGAAATCTCGTTGCATGTTTAGTTTAGCTAATATACTAATGTTTTCTAGCTTTGGATTGGTTCTGTCTCCTTGGTTGATATTTGAGAACAAGGGCTGGGGGTGGTGTTGAATAAGACAGAAGAACCAGCAGAATTGGTTGGAAGTAGAAGCAGAGGAGGACAGGCCTCTTTTTGGTTTTGTAAGGTAGGGTCTCACTCTGGTCCAGGCTGACCTGGAATTAACTATGTAGTCTCAGGGTGGCCTCGAACTCTTGGCGATCCTCCTACCTCTGCCTCCCGAGTGCTGGGATTAAAGGCGTGTGCCACCACGCCTGGCTACAGGCCTCTTTTTAGAAATGTTTAAATAGCAACCAGAAGGTCAGATGAGAGTGAACATGGTTAAATCCATTCTGTGAGGATGGATGCAAGAGAAGCAGCTGATTGGTCCCCTCATTGGGCAGAGATGGAGGCAGGCAAGCTACCTTCTTAGCTGGTGTCTTTTTGATAGTCTTGGTGTACTCTTGATATACTTTGGTGTACTCTGGTATACTATTGGTATACTCTGTGTTCTGTCCCTTCTTGGGTGACTGATCCATTGTGCTGTCTGCAGGGCCTCCTGCTCCAGAATGTCAGGAAGAAAGTTCTGAGTGGAAAACAATCCCTCTATGGCTGGGGGCATGGTTCAGTGATAGGGTGGATCTTTTTTCTAGTGTGGTGAGGTCCCGGGCTTCATCCTCAGCATTGGTGGGGAGAAGGAAGAAAACTGTCTTCACTGTCACCTAAGACAGAACCTGTGTACACCTGGCATGAGGAAGTGTATTGTACTCTCCCTGTCAAGTGGCATGGCTTTTTCACTCCCTCCTGGCAATTTCCATCTTATCCTTACACTGGGTGATGACCTCCTATGTACATTTATCTTGGACTGGCTAGACAGGAAGAACATTCTTTTGATGGAGCCACTAGAACAAGTTTTAAACATGAAAATACTCTTACCTTTTCTGTTAATGTCATATTGCTGTTTAGCCCAACAAAGTGATGATTTCTAAAAACCTAAAGGCACAGTGGAAACATTTTAATTGGATGTGAACCATCCTGAGACACATTTCAGATGCCCATTTTAAAGGCAGTGATCCAGGGCTGGGGTGCAATTTAGTGGTAAAGAGCGTGTCTGTGTAAGGCCCTAAGTTTGAGCCCCAGTTCTACAAAACCACCACCAGCACCAAAATAAATAAATAATTGTTGTTAAAGCAGAAATCTGGGCTGGAGAGATGGCTCAGCAGTTAAGGCGCTTGCCTGCAAAACCAATGACCAGAGTTCATTTCCCCAGTACCCACATAAAGCCAGATGCACAAAGTGGCGCATGCATCTGGAGTTTTTTTGCAGCAGCTAGAGACCTTGGAGCATCCATTCTCTCTCTGTCTCTCTCTGTCTCTCTCTTACTCTCTCTCTCTCTCTCTCTCTCTCTCTCTCTCTCTCTCTCTCTCTCTCTCTCTTTGCTTGCAAATAAAAACCAGAAATCCTCCAGGTCCTTTTGCTTAATGGGAAAATAAAGTAGACCATGTAGGTCGTTGTCTGGTTTCCATTGAAAGCCACTTTGTTTTTTACAACACCAACCTAGTTGCTGTTGGTCCCAAAGAGTTTTGTTGGACTTGGGTCTCCTGGAGTACAGTACAGGACAGGCTGGCAGGAGACTGCTGCAGGCAGGCAGGTGTTTTGTGACTAGTCTGTTTAGGCCATACTCAGAGGGGGTGTGGGGAGGAGTAGGAGTGAGCCTGGGTGCTCTTCCTTTCCTGCCTCCCAGCCTTCTCTGGCCCCGCCCTGTCGCGGAAACCTGGGCAGTCCCTGGCGGCACATGGGCTTCTTTGAGGGCCGGGAGAGCTCTGTTGCTGCTAGGCTTTTAGTGACCGTTCCCTGGGCTCTGAGTCCCGTAGAAGGTTTCCTGAGTCTATTAGGCAGCAAGTGCTTCGATGGCTTTGGAATCATAAGGTTGATTTGAAAAATTGCCACCTAATGGCTTACAACTGGAATAAATTTCCTGAAATTGGACCTCGGAGGGTGCACACACGGGGGCTTCTCCCCCACGTGGCTCACATCACCGTGGGCGAAGGCGCAGCCATCTGGACCTGGAGGCCCCCCTAATGAGGCAAAAGGCCTTGTCACTCTTCATTTCTCAATTTGGACCCAACCTTCAGTGGCAGCAACTGTGGGGAGGCTTCAAGCTGGAATTTCTCCCCACTGGCCTTTAAAAGGCCAGGGCCTGAGAATTTCTGAAAAATTAATGGGGTCTCTGTGGGTTCTTTACGCTTGCTGGTAACCTGGCCTCTCCCAGGCCCGCTGTGGCTGTGCGGCATAATAGGCGCTCAGCAGCGGGTCTTTTGTATGCAAATATGACCTAAAGAAGTCCGGGAGGCAGCCGTCCATTGTTGCCAGAGCCTGTGATTTCAAACAGCCAAGCCGCTTTAAAATATTCCAGGCAGATATTGAAAATGTCAACGGCCGGTCTCTCCCACTTACTTCTTACCCTGCTCTCTTTCTCCTCCCTTCCTCTCCCTGCCACCCACCTACCCCACCGTAAAACATAATCAAAAAGCTAGTAAATAATTTAAAGAATTGCCTCAAAGGATTTGCAGACTAGAAAGAGACTCCCTTCTCTAGTTTAAGTCAGGACAGGCTGTTTTCTTTGCTTTTTTTCTCCCCCAAGATATTTAAAATATTCAGGAGTGTCCCGCAGGGTCTTGAACTCATAAGTGCCAGCATTTTTCTCACCATGCTCTCGTCCCCTCTTTTCCTTATTGATTTTTTTTAAGGTTGCTGTCGGCAACATTTAGGTCCAACTTTCAAATGAAAGTCATATTTCAGATACTGGTCTTCAGTCAGACCGACCTGAGGTCTATTGCCTTCATCCGAGTCCTGTGTCCTTGTGCTCTAGTTGAACGACAGGGTGGAATGAATCTTGGCCACCATGATTTTTCATCCTATTAACTCTTCCCCTTACCTTGTGAGCAGAAGGCAAGGATGTCAGCTGTGGAGCCACTGCACCTCTCCTTCCAGAAACTAGCTCAGCCAGAACTAGACCCCCCTTCCCATCTCCTACAAAGGGTGGGTGGACTGATGGCCCCAAGGAAGAGATGTGGAGTCCTGGCGTGATGTCTGCTTGCAGAGGTGCTTTGGGCTGTCACTGGGGCTCATGCAGCATTCTGGCTGCTCTGACAAAGGCCTTCCAGACCTCATCTGAGTTCTCTGCATGCCTTCAGGCTGGTTGGTTGGTTCTGTCCAGCATAGGCTGGGGGGGTGCTACACTCTAGCCAGATATTAGAAGGTGACCTGGCAGGAATCCTCAGCTATGTATGTCTCCTTGAGACCCAGGTCTTTCCCCCTTTCCTTTTTTTTAATTGTTTTGAGGCAGGGTTTCACTCTAGCTCAGGCTAACCTGGAGCCTATTGTATGGCCCAGACTGCCTAGAACTCACAGTGTTCCTCCCACCTCAACCTCCTGAATGCTGGGATCATCTGGAATTACAGGCATGAGCCACTGTGCTCAGCCTTCTCTCCTTTTGTTTTAGTAAATGACCTTCTTGGCAGTTGCTCCCTCCTTGAAAGCAGAGGCTATAGGACACTCCTCAGTATGTGCTTTTGGGTTTAGACTACAGCATGCCTGCCTGGGACCAGCCCGCATCTTTCTTTGTGTCTTGGAGGCTGAAGCAGAGCTGCATCCAAGATGTTTACGGCCCCAGAAGGCCACGGTGGATGATGCCAAGAGCTTTCTTGAGCTCTGACATCCAGAACAGCCCTGATCTTACCTCTCTGAGAGGACACTTCTAGAAAGATAGACAGTCTGGTCTCGGCTTCATCTCTCTGCTCCAGTTCCTGTTCATTGTTAAGCCCCTAAGAAGGGAGGTGTGAAGTCCATGATCTGTAAGCATAAAGGATTTTTAAACTAAACAAGAAAACCAATTATTTTTTTAACTGCTTTACTCCTTCAAATCTTTCACTGTAATGGAGATTTAGAACCCATCACAGTTGGGCTATTATTTCTGTGTAAACAGTGTCATGCCCTATTGCACCAAGCACACAGTCAATTTTTTCCATTACACTTAGACACAGATGACGAGGGTGCCAGGTTCATGGTCTGCTGAGCAGGTTTCGGTTGATGGGGAGCATGTGACCGTGGTAGGCAGTGGAGAAAGGGTTAAGGGTTTTAGTTCTTACCCAGGGTCACCCGTTCACTCCAAAGCTGCATTACTTTTAAGGGCTTTGCTTTGAAGCTCCTATTTGCAGGGCAGGGAGCTCAGGGGCCCAGGAAGAGTTGTTGGAATGCTAAGGCTAAAAGGAAAAGGGCAAGTCAAAGGTTTTTTCCAAACTGGTGGGATCCGGTGCCTCTCTGGTCCCTGTCTCCATTCTGTCTCTCCTGGTGGTTCTGCTTGTGCACCTTCTGATTGACAGGCGACTTCTGGCCGCACTAGAATAAAACTCAGACTGCCCTGTGGTCCAGGGGCTCCTACATCTCTTTGCTCCCCACGAACACTTGCAGTTCCCCGACTTCACCATGCTGTCTCCTCTCCTCTGCCCTTCTGTCGGGCCTAACGCCTGTCCTTCCTCCAGCTCTTCATCAGTTGCTTCCTCTCCCCAGGTCTGGGCTCCATCTGAAAGTTGTCACATTCTGCCTTGGGACTCCTCTCTTCCACACTCTTCAGCTCAGTCTTGTAAGCCTTGGTCTGTCTTCCTGAGGGCAGCCCTGGGTCCTCGTAACATTTGTATCCCCCCGACCTAGCTCAGTCTTCTTTCTCAGTGAGTAGCTGTGGAATGGCATGAGACTAGCTGGCCCATGAGCATCACATTCATTGTTGTAGGAACATTGGGATATTGGGATCACAGATACACATGGCGCTTTACATCCAGCTTCATATGACTGCTAGGCAATCGAACCAGGGTCTTGAGGCCTTGCAAACAAGCACCTTTAACCATTGAGCCATCTCCCAACTCTATGTGATGATCTTTAGCTCAGGCTAGAGCTGCTTATTTTTGAGAGAGAGAAAAAGCGAAAGTATGGGTGCACCAGGGCCTCCTGCCCTTGCAAATGAAGTCCAGATGCACATGCCACTTTGTGCATCTGGCCCTACGTGGGTACTGTGGAATCGAACCTGGACTGTCAGGCTTTGTAAGCAAGCTCATTTAACCCCGAGCCATCTCTTCAGCTGTCAGGCCAGAGCTTCTTGCTGTGGGTCAGTAACAGATTAAGCTAGTCTGTTTGAGGCATTTATGAAGCACCTTCTGAATACAAGTACTGTACTTAACATTGGCTTGTTTGTCTCAAATGCCTGAAAGCATGCTATTGGGATCATCTGTCCCCAAGAAAGTTGAGCCAGGAAATATCGTAAGAAATCCGCCATTCCCAAAACCTCCTTTGAGCTGGGCATGGTGGCTCACGCCTTTAATCCCACAACTAGGGAGGCAGAGGTAGGAGGCTCACCTTGAGTTTAAGGCCACCCTGAGATTACATAGTGAGTTCCAGGTAAGCCTACCACCAAGCCCACCTTCTCTGGAGCATTCTTTCTTATCTACTCAAAAGGGGAGAAAATAAATAAAAGACTCTTAGCCCTAGTCCTTGACTCTGCCATGGACAGCTAGGACCCCTCGTGCCCAAAGTCCAGACTTCCTAGGAAGCCATAGGCCATCTAGTGGAAGGGAAGATGTCTTCAGTTGCCAAACACCTGGCCCCTTTTTCTCTGGGAATCTCAGTGGCTTCTCTCCTTTGGGGTGGGTATGAGCTCACCCTCTAAGAGCCCAGTGGGGTGGGCTGGGAAGGATAGGGTAGACTGCCATCTGCTCCCACCTGCTAGTGGACTCTGCTTCAAGCAAGGCTGAATACTGATGTGACAGATATCCACAAAAGGTGACCTGGGAGGAAATTTGCACCTCCTAGAAGACACAAGTGAGTGTTGGTTCTCACAGAGCCTGGCATGCACACTGAGCCTTGCTCCAGACTGCCTTTGGGGTGGGACCTGCTTGCTACCCCTAATGCCACTCTAGGGAGCAGCCCTGCAGATCCCCTGAGTGTGGACCGATCAATTCAGAACTTGAAAGACAACCCAGCCGCCAGTAGGTGGATGAGGGGAGCTATTGTCTGACTCCTAAGTGGAGGTTAGGAGAGGACCTTGTGTCTTAGAGGTCAGGAACTGCCTTTGGAGCCAGCCATATCTGCTTTTGAATCCTGACTCTGCTACCTACCATATGACTTTGGGCAAGTCCCTTTTAATAAGCCTTATTTGGTCCATCTCTGAAATGGAGTTGATGACAATAATAATTATGTCTGTAGGGAAATTGAAATGAGGCAGTGCGTATGAATGCTTAATAACATCCTGTGGCCAAGGCCATTGTCGTTGTCTACGCTACCGCATGGTACTATCTTGGACCTTGTAGCCAGCTCTGCTTTCACAGACCGTTTTTTTCCTCCTCACAAGGTGCTCTCCACCACTGGGTTTTGCCACCAAGCCACATTTCTTCAAATGTCCTTTGAAGCTCACCGGCGGATCACCTTCCCTTCCCAGAAGCGCAGGGCTGCCTGCCTGGGGATTTGCTCATGTGTTTTGTCTGTGATGCATAATATATATGTGTGTGTGCGCACACAGCTTTCCTCCTTCTCCGGATGTATATATAACCATTCCCTAAAGAGAGATTTATTTCAAGGAACAAATGCTTCTGGTTAGCTTCTGTGTGGATCTGATCCAGCCCCAAGCTGTTGCCATGAGTAGAATTCATTGATGGCAAAAGGAAATGAAAACAAACGTTCCCTGACACGGGGCATTTCCGTTGGGGGCCCCTGGGAATTCTCCTCCTCTATTAAAATATCTACCAAATTGGACAGAGGAACTTGGCAGCCACGGGCCTAAGTGCTCTAATTGTTGTGAGGCAAGGGTATGGGCAGAAGCTGTGTTCTGGTCTTTCTTCCAGAATCTTCTCCTAACCATTGAAGTTGAGGAGGACAGGGCTATTTGAAAATGGAGGGTGATTGGGTACCCTGGAGTCCAGCTAATGCTCCCCATGACTAGGCCAGTGCCCAGTCATGAAAAGAGGAGGGCACATCTTCCCTGGTCCCCTGGTAAGTTTAGGGGGAGACATAGTCCCGGGAGCTCGCATTCCTGAATTGGTCTGCAGCCTCTGTTTCAGCCCCAGCAGACAGAATATGAATGTGGTTTTGATCATAACCAGCTGATGGGAACTGACCCAGACTTATGATTTCTTGGTTTGGTTCCCCCGCCCTCTCTCTTCCTCATGGGGAAGATGTTTCTTTTATGAATGAATTTCCTTCAGGGGACAGAGTTCAGCTTGGAGGCAGATGATGAAAGACAGAGGCCCTCATGCAAGGGTGGGGTGTTTGCCAACCTGTAGCAGGCAGGCTGGCTCCTTCCCTCCCTCTCATGAAGTGGGCCAGGACTGGAGTTTTCAGAGGCATGTAGCCATGAACTACTGATCATGACAGTACTGATCGGAACTGCTGATTTATTTAGTCACTTCTCCCTCCTACCATCTGCAGAGTGGTTATGACTGTCCCCAAAATTCGCACCTGGAAACCAGCTCTCTGTGAAGTCGTCCCAAAGTGAGCATGCTTGCAGCTCAGGCAAGCCAGACCTAAAGCAGGGTTTCTCTACTCCAGCCCTCCTAGCCCTGTGGACCGCAGGATGCTCTGGTATAGACCTCATAGTATATTGCATTTGAAGGGCGTCGCTCAGAATTCCTGGCCTCTACTCACTAGATAGACAGCAGTGGCATACCAAGCCCTGGTCACAACAATCAAAACTGTCTCCACATACACCACAGTTCCCCAGGAAGCAAAACCCCGGGAAGACCCATCTCTTGACACCCCATGCCCTGTTGCTCTATGTGGGAGTATAAGCTGCATGTATTTTGAGTGCTAAGGTGACAGTGGACATCTGAGGTGTTACATGCACTTAGAAAACATATTAACAACAGCACATTGAGGGACCTTGGTGTGTGTGCACCCTGGAACGTGCTGGGATTCAGACTGAAACTACAGCCAGGAGCTGATTCCTGTGCCCAGGAGCTGATGGAGTTAGCAGGCCAGGCCAGGCTCCACCCCTCACAGAAGGCTGTGCTCCATTTTCAGAGGGTCACAGATGTACTTTTCAGTTCCTGATGGGTGGATGGTAAGGGAGGGCCATGGGTGCATATTGAAGGTGCCGTAAGGACTCACATATGTGCACTGGAGTGGCAGCAATGAGAACTTGGGTGATGTCGGTGGGGTTCTGACTATTTGTCATAAGCACTTGGTAGGGCAGGCAGTACAGTCCCCTAACTTAAGCTGCCCCGTTTGTGTCATCAGGCCCAAGTGCATTTCTTATTTCTGAAAACTCACAAGTGGTTTTTCTTAAAATTTCTCACTGTTTTTGGAAATTTGCCTTTAAAACAAACACATGAGGCAAAGCTCCTGAGCCTTTGCCCTTGTAGTTTCAATTAATTGGTGCCAAAACTATCTGCTGGTGTTACCCATAACCTCACATCTCAGGGTGTGTCAACCCCCAGAAAGACCAAGATTCCTTGGGAGTCTTTTCTGGGGACCTCTGTAGAGGAGTTAGTGAGAAAGTGTGCCTGTGTGTGTGTGTGTGCATATGAATGAGTGTGCGCCCGCAGGCTCGTGCATGCACACACATGAAAAGAACATCAAGTTGTTCATTTTTCTCCTTTAAAAACTCAAAGAAGGCTTTTTATATTCCTCCTGTCTGCCAGTCTTCCCTCCTCCCCACCAGAAATCCTTGGTTAAGTCTTAGGACTGAACAACAACAACAAAGAACAAAGCAGACAGACACCCCCCCCCCCAGTGTCAGCTGTGCACTGAAGATCCGAATAGCCCTTAAAATTGTTTTATTGTTGTCAGCGCTGCAGAATGGTGTGTAATCTTTGTGTTCTGGAGAATCTTTAATTGGCACAAAAGGGCAGTTTAGCAGGCATCTTGCAGGAGGTTTGTCATGCAAACGGTTAGTGCCTGCCACTCACAACATATAGGGCTATCCAGGCTGATTTGCATCAGCAGCTCCCTCTGGTTAATAGCCTTGTATGTTTCCTGGAGGTCCCTGAGCAGAAGTCCAGGGAAGCTGGGGTTCCTCTCCAGCCTCTGCACTCACCCCGCCTTGTAGCCATTTGGAACTTCCTGTCACCTTCCTCCCAGAGGGGTGGGGTGGAGTGAGGCACGTGCTGGCTGGGTTCATGACATAGTGTGCCTTCAGCTTTTCAGCTGATTTGGAGAAATGAAGAGTAGAGGATCGGGAGTGGGCTATCTGGGTTCACAGCATAAGCAAGAAACCGCCTTTGGGGACTGTGTTAATCAGGGTGATGCTGGCTGCTGAAATAACTACCCCAAAATCTCAGTGCTTACCACAATAAAAGTTTATTTTTTGCTCATTTAGCTATTCATTATGGAAGCTACTGGCTGGCTTTTCTTCTACACAGTCAATTAGGGACCCAGCTTCCTCCAGTCTCATGGCCTCCTCATTCTTTAGGGCCTCAGGGTGGCAAGGGACTGGGTGTTGGACTAAACCCTTCAGAGTTGTTATCTATTTCATGCATCTCTTAGAATGAAGATAGCATTCTCAATTTGCAGGTGGGAACATTGGGACTCAGAGAGGTCAACATCATTTGTCAGGAACACGGTAGGTGCTCCTGAGAGTCCTGTAAGGAGAGACTTGGTGCCCTACCCACCACTTGCAAGCCACATTAGTAGCCCCATCTGTCCTCTTTCTTCCTCATTTAAGATGTGTAAAATGTGTTTCTTTATTTATAGCCTCACCCCACATGGGCTTCTGTTCCTAGTTTAGTGAGTCTTGGGTTTGTGGGCTTTTCTCAAACTGTGGATAGGGACAGAGGTATTCTACCAACCAACCAAGGCTTGCCTTTAACTTTGGGAAGACAGGGGAGCACCGCGGGAAGCGTCCTCGTCCTAGTCCATCTCCTTGTTTGGTTCAGAGGTCTGCCGCAGAGAGAGAGAAAGCGAGAGAGAGAATGTGTGTGTGCACGCGTGTGCACACGTGGTAAAGTGGGGAGCTGTTTATCTGTACTCTGGAGAGCTGAACGCAGCAGGTGGGCCCACACAGAAGGAGTCTCTTGACAAGCTAGGCTCTCTCCTGACACTACTGTCTGTTAATGGATTCCAAGTCTGGCAGTTCCCCCGAAAGCTGACTGCCAATGAGCCCGCCTGCTTCCAGGCTCCACACTACTGATCAGAAATGAGTTTCCTTTTGACACTTTGTGCTGCTCCAGATACGTCCTTGATCAAACAACAGAGACTAGTTAACCAAACCCATCACCTACCATTCTTAGTGCCCTCAGCCCCGCCTGCAAGCAAAATGACATTGGCCACTATGGGGAGCATGGTTCAGGACCCTCACCACCAGCCTTCTGAAGTATGAACACACGCCTGCCAAGCCTTCCAAGTGCTGTGAGTGGGTTTCGACCTGGTACAGGGTGCAGATTCCATTGAGAAGGCCCCCAGAGGGACTCTGCCTTCTATGTTGGAGATAGGGTACCAGACCCTAAAGACCCAGGTTCCAGGAGATTGTTCTCCTTTGTTTTGTTTTTTTGTTTGTTTGTTTGTTTGTTTGTTTGGTTTTGCAAGGTAGGGTCTCACTCTGGTCCAGGCTGACCTGGAATTAACTATGTATTCTCAGGGTGGCCTTGAACTCTCGGCGATCCTCCTACCTCTGCCTCCCGTGTGCTGGGATTAAAGGCGTGCGCCACCATGCCCAGCTTCCTTTGTTTTTAAAAAAATATTTGTAAATTTTCATTTATTTGAAAGAGAGAAAGAGGCAAATAGGGAGAGAATGGGCACGCCAGGGCCTCTAGCCACTGCAAACAAACTCCAAAGGCATGCATCTGGCTTACGTGGGACTTGGGGAATAGAATCTGAGTCTTTTGGCTTTGCAGGCAACTGCCTTAACCACTAAGCCATCCCTCCAGCCCTGTTCTCTCTTCTCAGATGTGGGTTGCCCCTTCCTAGGAGATTCCTGGTAGAAAACCAGATCATGAGTCATTTGAAGGCTGGAAGCAAGAGGCTGATCTAGTCTGCTTGAGATGTCCCTCCTACAGCCACCTGGTGTATAAGGGGACCACAGTTGTTCTTTCTCCTCTCCCTGCAAGGATTCTGGCTAAAGTGTGGGGGTATATTTAGGGAGCAAGGCCCTGGAGCTTCTGACCAGCCTGGTCCTGCAAGGACTTGCCCACTCAGAGAAGCTCTCGGGCATCTCCTCACTGTACAGCCTCTCAGCAGGGGCTGTGCTGTGCTAGCTTTGTGGGGGATGGGTGAGCCCATGGGCTGGGACCCAGAGCCAACACACAGTCCATCCAAGCGGCTCTTCTTTGGCTCTGGGGAGGTTGGCAAAGGACTCAGATGAGTCACTTGCCAAAAGCATCACATTGAATGGATGGCGCCTAGAGGGACCCAGATTCTAGAATCCTCGGTGTCTAGTTGGCTTCTGTGTATATCCTTCAAGATATTTTTCCAGTACAAAGCACAGGTTCAATGTCTGATGGGCAAACCCTTTATTTGTTATTTAATTCTTCTATTTTGTTTCAAATTACAGGACTTGGAGCCTTCTGAATGCACTACCAAATATTTTAGCTTTTTCTTCTTCTTCTTAAGAAATAAAAGGCCATAGGCCTCCAAAGCCTTCACTCTAATACTATCTGCCCCCAAACCAAGTGAGATAGACAGATTGCTGCTGACGTCTCTCTGTTATATTCAAGGCCAGCACTTAGGTCACTGGGGTTCCGAATTCTTATATTGAGCCAGCAGTGTGACAAAGGCCACTGTGAGGTCCCAGACTGCCCGGGGAGAAGCACGGAGTGGTTCTCAGAGTGAGAAGGAATTTGGGCTCCGATTGTAGGTTTTAGTGTACAGCAGTCTGATTTTTTGGCCTTGGGCAAGAGGCCAAACCATTTGTTTCATTACTCTCTCTTCTCATGGATAAAATACAGATTTCTCCTCTTTAGAAAACAAGCCAGAACCAACTGTTTAATCCTTCCGAGAGATGACTGCTTAGCCTCTTTGGTATTCATTCATTCGTTCATTTGTTCAAATAGTGTCCACTAAGTGCTAACGTCCTTCTGGGCACTGGGAATGTGTCACTAAGCAAACGAGACAGAACCTAGCCTAACGGGCAAACAGTGTGTGCCCAAAGGAATAAAGGAGGTGGAGGGGTAGTGCCAGAGGAGGCACAAGAGATAGAACCTTGTGCAGTGGGTCTGGTGTCCTAAGCCCCGGAGGCTGGGGGCTGGGGGCAGCAGGGGAAGAACGTGCAGAGACAATGACCTGTGGGTCAGACTGGCTGGGGAGGGATGAAGCTTTGGTGTTGGGGTGGGAAGAGAAGGTGTTTCACCTGGATAACAGGTTCCCCCAAGTCCCGACCCTTGGTCTTAACTGTCCTTGGGTTGGAAGGTCCTGACAACATTGTCCTTCCCACCGTAGGTTTGCTTTTCCCTTCCCTGCCTTAGAGAGACTATCTGTGCTACTTTAGCTCTGCATGTAATGACAGGTGATTCATTATTTCTTTTTTCTTTAAGGCCTTTTTAAAAATTATTTTTTCATTTGTGTGTGTGTGTGTTCACATAGGCACACCAGGGCCTCTTGCCACTGCAAATGAATGCCAGACACTTGTGCCACCTTTTACATCTGGCTTATCTGGGCAGCTTGAGAATTGAATCCAGGCCATGAGGCCTTTAACCGCTGAGCCATCTTCTCAGCCTCTCATTGTTTTGTTTGAAGAAGAAAGAACATGTCTAAAGCATCAAGATTAGGCGTTCGGGCTTTCAAGTGAAGCAAAGCCAGGGTGAAAGCCAGTGCACTAATTAGTGTGCGCCACCTACAGCCATGGAACTGGGGACTGTTGCTTGTTCTTTGTGGTGGGGAGTCACCTGACCAGCAAGGTCCTCATGCCCATATCCAGGCTGCTATTTACCAAGCCCTACTGTGTGCCAGGGAGCCACCTTCCTGAGCCTTTTGTATACATAATTCATTTTATCCTCATTGATAGAATCTTGGGAGCTGAATTTATTTTTTTACTTGTTTTGGTTTTTCGAGGTAAGGTCTCGCTGTAGCCCAGGTAGACCTGAAATTCACTATGTAGTCTCAGGCTGGCCTTGAACTCACAGCAATCCTCCTATCTTGGCCTCTCAGGTGCTGGGATTAAAGGCGTGAGCCACCATGCCCGACGGAGAAAGAGAGAATTGGTATACTGGGGCTTCTAACCACTGCAAATAAACTCTAGATGCATGTGCTACTATGTGCATCTGGCTTTATGTGGGTATTGGGAAATCAAACTTGGGTCATTAGGCTTTGCAAGCAAATGCCTTAACCATGGAGCCATGTCTCCAGCCCTCAAGTTTGTTTGTTTGTTTATTTATTTGTTTTATTTATTTATTTATTTATTTATTTATTTTTGGTTTTTCGAGGTAGGTCTCACTCTAGCTCAGGCTGACCTGGAATTCACTATGTAGTCTCAGGGTGGCCTCGAACTCACGGCAATCCTCCTACCTCTGCCTCCCAAGTGCTGGGATTAAAGGCGTGTGCCACCACACCCAGCTATTTATTTATTTTTAACTTTTATTTTTCTACGGACATTTTTCTTTTCAAATTTTATTTTATTTTGTTTATTTGAGAGAGAAAGAGACAGAGAGAGAGAGAGAGAGAGATAATAGGCACACTAGGGCCTTCAGCCATTGTAAATGAATTCCAGGTGCATGCACCACCTTGTGCATCTGGCTTACGTGGGTACTGGGGAATGGAACCTATGTCTTTTGGCTTTGTAGCAAGCACCTTAACCTCTAAGCCATTTCTCTGGCCCCCAAGTTTATTTTTTTAAACACACGGATAGACTGAGGATTACAAAGGTCAAGTAACATTTCCAAGCCCTGCCAACCTCCAAACCCAGCTCAGAATGACTGAGCTGTCAGACAGCTTCTACGTCATAGTGCCAGTCCATCAAAGACCCAATCACCAGGGCCTGGTCAACCTGGCAAAGTTAAGACTAAGAGTTCATGTTAGCATCTGTCAACATAGCTATTAAAAACTAGCACAGGCCTGGGGAGGTAGCCCAGTGGGTAAGGTGCTTGCCTTGCAGTCATGAGGACCTCAGGTCAATCCCTGGTGCCCATGTGAAAATGCATGGTGTGGTAGCATGTGCCTATAATCCCAGTGCTGGGGAGGCAGGCACAGGAGGATCCTTGGGCTTGCTGACCTAATGGTGAGCCCCGGGCCACTGAGAAAAACACTAGCTCAAAAAAGAAGTAAATAGTATTTCTGAGGAGTGACACCTGAGGTTGTCCTCTGCACATGTACCCATACACATGTGTGTACCCCCATGTAGACCGTGTATACCACACACATGTGCACATGTCCCCAAAAAAGCGTAAATAGCCATGAACAACCCCTCACCACAAGCTTGTTTATCTCAGTCTTTCTTAAGCCAGTACATAAGACCTATGTTCATATTAGCACAGCCTGGGCACTTTGAAGCTGGAAAACAGCTATCTTAACATTTTCACCTGGGTTTCTGCCTTACTCTGAGCCCTTGAGTAATGTAGTCAGGATCTTGAGATTGGATCATGTGAGCAGGACTCACTAGGCCAGCTCCTGCCTCTGCCTGGGCTTGGCTGGCTTTCAGACCTCAGCTGCAGAGAAGATGTGCTATAAATAGACCAGAGGAAGAGGCTTAGCACAAAAATCCCGTGTTCTCGGAACTGCCACATTCTACCTTTTGAGCCAAGATGTCCTAGTCTGAGGACCGTGAATTTTCCACTAGTAACTTGAGTGAGTTGCTTCAGGCTTAAGATACCTGGTTACAGAAGCCCGATTCCTTCACACTAGGTGACCTTCAGCAAGGAGGTGACTTTAGCTTCAGACCTAATATGGGTGCTAGGGAATCAAACTCAGGGAGTGTCCAAGACATGTAGAACTGTGACACTGTAGATAATAACAGTGATTGGGAAACTCAGGAATTCAGACTCTTCTCAGTGGTGACTGGCTGCACAGCATTGGAGGAGAGACACATTTCTTGGGGATCTGTGATAGGATGAACACCATGGGGCTCTTCTGAAGGCTGCTTGACCATTCTGCATTCCAGGAAATGTGGGCTTCGGTGACCAAGTATTTAGGCTACATTTCCCGCTGATAGTAGGTGCTTCTCTTGATTTCCTGCAGGAGACTGTGAAATAGCAGGTGATGCTCTTCAAAAGGATGTGTCTGTTCTGCTGAAAAGCACAAAGCCAAAATAACCTGGAAGCTATTCCACCCAAATGAATAAGTCAGCAATAAGTCTGCCTTCATTGTATTGTCTTCTTCATAAATATCCTTTAAATTGAAGCTGAGTGGCAGGATGCACGTTGGCCACTATGGTGGCATCACTGATGACATTAAATGAAAAAGCCTTTAAAATCCTGCAGTTGTCATTGAAAGTATACCTTGCTTTCTGTCCCCTTAAGTAACTAGGTCTCTTTTGTAACTTGTGTGTGGGAGGGGTATGTGTGGTATATGCACATGTGTGTACAGATGCATAGAGGCCAAAGGGGAGCACGAGGTATCTTCCTCCATCACTCACGCACATATTTCCTTGAGACGTTGACCCTCCTGAACCCCGAGATGGTGTTTCCGGTCTCCACTCCCACAGGACTGGGGTTACAAGCTTGCATGGTCATGCACAGCTGTTTACATGGTGCTGGGGAGTCAAAGTCAGGGTGAATCAGGCCCCAAGCTTGCCTGGTGACTGTCTCCCCATCCCTGTGTGGGAATCTTCAAATGATAGTCGGTAGACTGTGGATGAGGGTATTTCTTCCATATAGTGCTTCTCTCTGCCTCTTGACTCTAAGATTGGGTCCAAATATCCCAAGGAAGAGAGATATTGCATTTGCAAGTGCAAAGCTGATTGGCGGTCATTTGTTCCCTGCCTTTGGCTCCTTTGCAGAAGAGTCAAAGACATCCCAGCAGCTGTGGTGGGACTTGGCCTCAAAGGGACTTAACTGCTGTCAGAATCAATCTATATCTCTCCGCTTGAGCACAGGGTTCTATATGCTTATTAGACCCTCAAATGTTACTCGGCTTGATTGCAGCTTTTATACAGAGGAGTTAAGGCATGGGTAGGAAAGATAATAGAACTATAAATTGCAAGGCAGGTTCTTACAAAATCAGTAAATTATTCATTTAACAGTTTGCTCCTTGTTGATTTCATGTTGCTATGGCACCTCAAGATGGAAGCTGATCAGTCCACCGGCCCAACAGGGGCCTAACACCAATGCACAAATCCTGGAGGAAGGCAGATAATGCATTACGTACCACCTTTGGCTGGCCACATAATAAACTGCCTCTTTATCTGGCAAATTCCAAGTAGATCTACTGGAGAGAAGGGAAAGAGATATCTCACAGTGGCTAACATTTCTTGGAAGAGACCCAGCTGTCTGAGGGTTTGCGTCAGGAGCTGTTTAAGAACACATTATGAATGCATTGTCTGTGAATGGCACACCCGGCTCCTGATAGGTTGGAAACACCATGGGCTCATAGTTGCTTTGGTGTCCACAGGACAGTAAATGCCTGACTTCATTAGTTATTTTGATGGGCAAAGAAAGCTGCCCGCCCACAGGTCTTGCTCTTCCTTAGACTTATTTTTGTATCCTCCTCCACCCATTTCTAGTTTGATTGTTTGCTGCTGGTTAAATTATTGTACTTAAATTCTAATAAATTGTCAGTTATGTCTAATGGCATTGGAGGGAGTTGGGAGGCTTTGCACTAGAGTTGGTTGACATTGGTAACTGTTAGACCTTGAGGAAGTCACTGCATCTCTGCGTTCTGACTGTCCTCATCGGACAGCTCGGGGCATCCGGGAAGGATGACATGGGTCGTCCCTTCCTTCCCTGATAGCCAAGGCTTTGCACCTGTAACTTCTGTTGATCCCCAGTTCATAGACAGCAGGGTCATTATGAAGACCCAAAGGCCATCTGAATGTGCCTACATTTGGAAAGTCAGGGCCAGACCCCCTCCTCCCCAAGATGCACTGGGCTGTGTGGACATTTTGTGTGAGTGAGACTATTAAGAATTGAGCAGCTCTTTCTGACAGTCTGATTGATGGAGTGGTTTCGCATGACACCCATGGATGAATTGACTAAAAAGGAGAGTCCAGCTCTGGGTATATGCTTGGGCCTCTTTCAGCCCCAGTCAGATGCTGAAAGTGAGCTCTTCAAGGACGTCACCAGTATCCAGTATCCCTGCGATTCTGTTGACCATAACCTACCTCCCTGGATTTCTGCCTTTGGCTTCTGTGCAATTACAAATGCTAGTGTGGGCACTGTATGGTAGATACTGTTGTCACTGTTCTGTGACTTAGAGTCTAGCCAGAGGATAGAAACCACGTCAGCTATTTACACCGAGACAGTTGTGCTACAGAGCGCAGAAGTCAGAGAAAGGCCAGCAGATAGGCTGCTGAGCCAGCGTAAGGGAAAACATACAACATGCTCCTAGTCTGAAATAAGCGGGAGAGAGAGTGTCAGAGGCTGGCATTGGAGAACTATTTAAGGTATCTGAAGGATAGCTCAATGTCTACTACCCCCCCACCCAAAAAAAAAAAAAACAGATGAAGGGACAGGATGTGGAACCAGTCACATAAAGGTGATGATGGTGGAGGTGGAGGGGAAAGAGGTGGGGTTGAAGAATTTGGGTACAGGAGGGAAGGAGCCTCCCCAGTGGAGACCTAAGCCATTACAGACAGGAAGGACACAGGAAGTGGTGAAAAACCAGATGAGGGTTTAGAGTCAACGACTTGGGTTCAAATTCCAGCCCTGCCACCTACTGGCTGGGAGACTTTGTGGCAGTAGTGTGCCTGTGAATCCCTTGCAAGGCTTCTTTAAAAGTAGATCACAGGGCCCCACTCTAGACTTGTCTGCCTGTCTCCTTCCTACCCCCACCCCCACTCATACACATTTCAAACAAGCTTACAAGCCATGTAGTGGGAGCTGCTGGTTTGACAGTCACACTTTGAGGCTCAGTGCTGTCAGGTGTGCCAGGACATAGCATAGAAAGCAGCCACTACCCCTGCTCTTCCAAGAGCTGATGAAGTTGCAATGATTAAAAGTTAGATGATTGACAGAGGAAGGGGTCCCCACGCTCTGAGGAAGGGTCCTGGCCACTGATGTTGACGTCTGTGAAGGGTGGGCACTCTGTCCCTGGTTCTCCAAACATATGGAGCAACTGCTGTCTAGTCTTAGCAGCTTCTAAGGGAAGGCGCTACCAGGATCACTCCAGCAGACAAGAAGTCCCCAGGAAGGCAATAAGAGGCAAGGTTCTCCATGTGTCCACCTTGAAGGTGTGCTCTAGCGCCCTCTATTGGTGGAGCATAATAGGGAGCCACCAGCAAAACAGAAATGTGCGTGATTTAGTGGTTTGCAGGGCTCCACTGCTAGGCAGAAAGCCAAGTATAAATAAGAAAAAGTGAATTTGGGCTGGAGAGATGGCTTCACAATTAAGGCATTTGCCTGTGGAGCCTAAGGACCCAGGTTCAACTCCCTGGAACCCACATAAGACAGATTGCACATGGTGGTGCATGTGTCTGGAGTTCCTTTGCAGTGGCTACAGGCCCTGGTGCACCCATATATTCTCTCTCTGTCTCTCTCATGATTAGATAAAAATAAAAAGGTGCATTTGGTCAGTAGAGCACTTGCCTAGCCTGCACAAAGCCCTGGGATTTGATCCACAGCACCCCATACACCAGGTGTGGTGGTGCACCCCTGTAATCCCAGCACTTGTGAGATAGAGCAGAGGAGTAAGAAGCTCACGGCCATCCACAGGCTAATAGTGAGTTTAAGGCCAGCCTGGGCTACCCCGTGTTCTATGCTGCCGGTACGTCTGACTTGTTCCTTTCTGACCCACATCTCTAGTGGTTCTGGCACTACTGTGCTGGAAATGCACTGTATCCATCCCATCAGCTTGTCTTCTGCTTGAAGACCAACTCTAATGCCCTCTGCTCCATGAAGCCTTCCCTAGTGCTCTCCTACGTAGACACAATGTCTCCTCTGTTTGTACATCTCGGACAGAGGTGTGCTCTGAGTCTTTTGTTTCCAGAGCAGACCTACCTGGCCTTGATCACATAGGCCTGGAGTATTCTAGCCTCAGGAAATGTGGCCTAGGTATGAAGCCACAGGCCACACCCAGTTGAGCTCAGCATATATGCCACAGTGACTGGTGGACACCTTGGCCTGGGTTGTCCATATCTACCAATATGAACGTTTTAACACCTTTGCTCTTCTGAAGATTGCTTGGCTAATGCATGAAGCCTCTTCTTTAATTTCTCCCACTTACGTATGTAGAAAAACCAGATTCATCAGCACAGCAGAAGCAAAAGAGTATTTACTGATGGGAGCTACACATCGAGGGGAGAAATGCTGTGTATGCCCCTTGTGAAGCAGGTGGCTGAATTGGAAAGTGCCTGTGGGTCTATCTGGGAAGTAAGCATCAAACAGGCTCCCTTCTCACAGGCTTTTGCAAAGCGTTTGACACAAGTTGAGTTTCATGGATCTTTAGGTGCATGATGAGTCCCCCAAATAAAGGCAGCTTGACCACAGGAATGTGGTTTTATGAGACTACTAGTTCTTGGAACATGCTTTGTGACAAGTTGTCCATAATAACTGTACGCACCAAAGGGATCAAGGAGCTGGGAGCCAGAGTGAGGATCAGCCGGCAGCTCTCTTCCTCGTGGTGCCTCCTCTGGTATTGTGAAGTGGGGAGGGTACCAGAGGAGAGGACATGCAAGCCTGTACCCATGCTCCAAGCCCATTCCACACTTGCAGGCTGGGACTGCCAGTACTGTACCCACATGCCTATGTGCAGGGCTGTCCCAGTGCCCCAGGGTCATGCCAGCTCTACCCCAGTGCAGCAGATCCACACCAGTGTCGGAGTTCTACATCAGTGCACCGGATACCCCACCTGCACAAATGCCCCAGGCCCGTACCAGGGCCCCATGCCTGCATCCCTCCATCGGAGCCCGTGGGTAGGAGTGTTGGTTATTCTAGCCAGACTCACTCCCTCCATCCCCTCCTAAAGACACAATGTCAGAACAGCAGCATTTCCATTTGTGCAAAATGCTCTGTGGCGTTGGACACCCATGACAGTGAGAGCAGTGTTTCAGCTGCCCAGCTGGGGGAGATGGGACATTGTAGGGATATTTTCTCTCCTAGCAAATGCAGACACTCCCTTTCCTCTGATCAACAGGTTCAAAAGCATTGTCTGAGAACCAGAAATGAATGCCTTGCTGACTTTTCACTTGAGTTAATCCAAATGAGCTGAGTCTCCTTTCTATAGGGAGAGGCAACACAAAACAAATACGCAGCCCAGCAAAAGCAAGGCTTTCTTACGTGAAAATTGCACTCCAAAAATAGTTTGCGTCATTGGAGTCATGAAAGAAATCGTATTTTTATCATTTCCCTCTTACAGAGAACTTGAAAGTGATTTCTGTACATTATATGCAAATAATACGTGGGTTTATTTCACCTACTGTTGGGCTCCTCTTCCATGGGTGTGTTTTTTTCCTTCCCTTTTTGCTCTGGGTGTGTTGTCTGAGTGCCATTATTTATTCTGAGCAGGGTGGGTGTAAGTGGTGACCCATTAGGAGTGTGGAAAGAAGAATCAATTTGAAACAGTGCCTTTACCTCCCCCACCTAGACTGCTTCATTATTATCCTTTCTGGTGTTGCAGTATGTTGCCAGACCTATGGAGAACTCTGCTTGTCCAAAGCTCCACAAGGCTGTAGAGGAACCCTAAGCCGTCCATGTTCTTGGCTGTATATATTAGGCACCATAATGCAAGGCAAGAACCCTGTGTCTGCAGAATGCATTTAAGCTAGACTAGAAGTCTAGGTGCCCTAGGATGTGGTCCTGAGGTACAGATAGCGAACTTGGGACCGCAGGGTACCCAGTCAGTTCAGGACACTCTAGTGTCATGATGGGCTGGAATGAATGCCAAGCCAAGCAGAGTTGTGTTCCTGTTGTTGGGAGACATCCATGTGGTCTTCGCAGATGAGAGATCTGTACTAGGAACCCGAAGTCATCTCCATGTGTGCCCTTTCCACGTCCCCCACCTCTCCAGTTCAGTTTTTATATCACGCCCTGCAAATATGGTAGTCCCTGCTCTGATTACACCACTGTGGTTTGTTCTCTCAGCGCTTGGGCTTCCTCGGGCTCAACCTTTATTGCTGCCAGAGAAACAGTTCCAGAAGGCTGGGCTGGCCATACCATTTTCCTGCTCAACATCCTTCCATGGTGTTTGCCGCCCTGGAGGAAAGCTGAAGGTCCTTGGTGCAGCCAGAGGCCCATCAAACATGGGTACTCCATGTCTCTGTCTCCCCATGTGCCCAGCTTTAGCCACCCCAAGCAGGCATCATTCCATTCATATTCTCCTAGGTCTCTTTAAGTGGGTTGTGTCCTCTGCTTGGAACTCTCTTCTTTTTTAGCACTCCACACCCATTCCTGTGCCAGAAGACATCTTCAGGCCTGTGACTCCGTCCTCCCCCACCTGGTACACTGAGCTGTGTCTTCCTCCCTCTGTTGTACATGGACAGTGCCTTGTTGGAATTGCTTTGTCTGTTTATCATGCCATTAGATGGAGCGCCTCCCAGTGGCTACCACTGTGCCAGACCCATGATGGGCCCCAGCAAATGGATGTGGGCAAGATTAGATGAAGAGAGCTAGGAGGGGGCGGTCTAGGGCAGCAGCCAAGCCACCTTCATTTGTCCCACTGATTGTGCTACTCTCAGGGGTACCTCCCTTCTCCCTGGGGTGGTACTAAGATGACTGGAGGAAATAACTAGGGGAAAATGCATTTGTATACAACCATGTCTCCCCCTCGTCCCAGGAGGAAATGATATTTCCATACATCCTAAACATCTGCCTCCTTTAGCATCTGTGGAAGCTCAGTTGAATAATGAAAGATAATCAGCAATGGGTTGAAATTTCCTCTCCTCTGGCAGATCTTTTCTTCCTACTCCCACATCATATCTTCTGCACTGTCAGTGAGGCTTATATATGGACCGGGGCCTTGCTGATTTCCCCCCCCCATGGTTTGGTGGGAGTAGGGTGGGGGGAGGGGTTGTGCAATGGCATACCTTGCAGAGAGAGAAACAGAGCTAAAGATGTATTCAGATTAGAGCTGGGGAGATGGCTGTTAGCTCTTAGTACCCAAGTTTAGAATTCCAACCATGCCTACAGGTGAGAAAGGAGGAGAAAGTGCTGAAATTGAGGGGCTAGCTGGCCTGGCGAAAGCAGCAGTGAACAGCCTGCCTTCAAAGAGGTGGAAAGAAGGCAAGGACCAATGTCCACAGTTGTTCTCTGACCTCCATACACATGTGCCAGCACACACACACACACACACACACACACACACACACACACCACACCTCACACACACAACACACACACACAACACACAACACACACATACACACACAAACAACACATACCAAAAACCTGTTCAGACCCTGCGAAATGATGGCAATGAGCAGCATTACAAGAGGGTAACTCAGTGTGCCGGCCCAGAGCTCGCTGCCCCTTTTCTGCAGGTAGAAACCCTGCCAGGAGCTGGCCAGCCCTGAGACTGTCACTCTCAGCTCCATGGTCATTTATGTGTCATCAGAGCCATTAAGGGTCATTAAGAGCCTTGGGTTCTGTTCTCAGCTCTGCTGCCAACTGGCTGAGTGGCCTTGGGCAAGCTGTATGGCTTCTGGGGCCCAGTAGCCATCATCTGTCAAAGGAGGGGTATGGACACCATTTCTAAAGAGCATCTTTCCACCTTCTCAGCTCTACCATCCTATGAAAGGGTGTGAGACCAGCCGTGGGGTCTGATGGAGCTTCTCTACAGAGAATGAATGTGCCATGGGGAGAAGTGATGGGCAGCGGGAGTCAGGAAAGGGGAGTGTCGCGGGCAGAGCCGCAGGGGTTGGTGCTGTGGGATACTTTGGAGGGGAGGAAGGACGGTGATGTGGAAAAGAGCAGGTCCGCCCAGTGGGGAAGAAGCTGCTCCTGAACTTGAGCCAAATGGCTGTAGGGTTCCAAGTATGCACTTTGGAATTTCAAATTGGCCAGAGAAGCTCCTAGCATAGCCCCAGTGCGGCCAGCTGGTACCACCCAGCGGTTCTCCCAGGACCACTGTGGTTTGTGAACCTCCAGCATTGGCTCCATCTCCTAAACCTTTTTCTCTTTACCTCAGCCCTAACAAGTGAAGCTTAAGAGCCCACCGTGCGCCAGGCACCTTACCAGATACTGGTCCTGTCTGTCCTTGTTACCCAGTCTTGTGTTCACCGTGTGCACTTGGGGAGGGGGTGCCATGGACTCAGTGGAGTGGGGACTTGGGGTCCTCTTGCCCTCTGCCCAATGACAGCTGCAGTCTGCAGATGGTGAAGCCTTCTATAAGAAACAGAGCTTGGAGAAGAGAGGCAACAAGGGGGTTAGTAAGGCCACGTATCTCTTAGGGTAATAGCCCAAGTGGGCACTGCAGACCGTAGTGTTGGCTTTATGTGGAAGAGGAACTTGATGAGTGAGAGGGTGATTGGAACATCCAAGGAACGGAAGGTCACTTTGCATTTAATTTTTTAAAAATATTTTTTATTTATTTGCAAGCAGAGAGAGAGAGAGGTTACTAGGGCCAAAATGCAGTCAAGCACCTTAACTGCTGAGCCATCTCTCCAGCGCCACTTTGCATTTTAATAGCATCACTCTTAGCATCAACTCTGGGAGACTAGAATGTGCCAAATGGGAGCAAGCTGCGGCAGAAAGGTTGTGGAACTTGGAGCTCTTTCTCTCTTTCTAATCAACAGTAGAGCACTTACTTAGCATGTACAAGTCCCTGGATTCAATGTCCAACACCAGAAAAAAACCCAAACGGGGGGATCTTCAGGTTGATCTGGAAAGGTTATGGTAGAAATGTAAATGAAATGACGTATCTGAAACGCCTGGCACTCAGCAAACTTCTGCTGCTGCTGCTGCTGCCGCCGCCGCCGCCGCCGCCGCCTTCTCCTCCTCCTCCTCTTCCTCCCCCTCCCCCTCCTCCTTCTTCTTCTTCTTTTTGTCTGTTTAGAATATTTAGCAACAGGCTTTCCTTTCTGGCACCAGAGACCTCCCTTTTAAATTAAGCTTTATATGTTTAGACCACTTTTTGAGGAAGCTTTCCTTGAGTCTTGGGGAGGCTACCAGGCCAAAAGGGTTTGTGGTAGGTACTGTATCTTCAGCGTCTCAGGCCTCCAGTGGCAAGAACTTTCTCATTTGAACCTAGAATGTTTGAGGGCTGTTTGTGATCAGCCCCTTCTTTTGAAGATCACCCTCCCTCATCCAGAAGAGCTTGGGGTGGTCTTTGTAAGTATCCACAGAGCACGGAGCAACAATGTTGGATGGGGTTGGAGTCACTCGTGTCCTGTTCTCAAGGCAAAGCAATCATCCTGCTCCAAGGGGATGGATTTGGAATAAAATGTCACGGCTCATGTTTCAAGGCGTCTTAGGATGGCAATGAGCAGCATTACAAGAGGGTAACTCAGTGTGCCGGCCCAGAGCTCGCTGCCCCTTTTCTGCAGGTAGAAACCCTGCCAGGAGCTGGCCAGCCCTGAGACTGTCACTCTCAGCTCCATGGTCATTTATGTGTCATCAGAGCCATTAAGGGTCATTAAGAGCCTTGGGTTCTGTTCTCAGCTCTGCTGCCAACTGGCTGAGTGGCCTTGGGCAAGCTGTATGGCTTCTGGGGCCCAGTAGCCATCATCTGTCAAAGGAGGGGTATGGACACCATTTCTAAAGAGCATCTTTCCACCTTCTCAGCTCTACCATCCTATGAAAGGGTGTGAGACCAGCCGTGGGGTCTGATGGAGCTTCTCTACAGAGAATGAATGTGCCATGGGGAGAAGTGATGGGCAGCGGGAGTCAGGAAGGGGAGTGTCGCGGGCAGAGCCGCAGGGGTTGGTGCTGTGGGATACTTTGGAGGGGAGGAAGGACGGTGATGTGGAAAAGAGCAGGTCCGCCCAGTGGGGAAGAAGCTGCTCCTGAACTTGAGCCAAATGGCTGTAGGGTTCCAAGTATGTATGCACTTTGGAATTTCAAATTGGCCAGAGAAGCTCCTAGCATAGCCCCAGTGCGGCCAGCTGGTACCACCCAGCGGTTCTCCCAGGACCACTGTGGTTTGTGAACCTCCAGCATTGGCTCCATCTCCTAAACCTTTTTCTCTTTACCTCAGCCCTAACAAGTGAAGCTTAAGAGCCCACGCGCGCCAGGCACCTTACCAGATACTGGTCCTGTCTGTCCTTGTTACCCAGTCTTGTGTTCCCGTGTGCACTGGGGGAGGGTGCCATGGACTCAGTGGAGTGGGGACTTGGGGTCCTCTTGCCCTCTGCCCAATGACAGCTGCAGTCTGCAGATGGTGAAGCCTTCTATAAGAAACAGAGCTTGGAGAAGAGAGGCAACAAGGGGGTTAGTAAGGCCACGTATCTCTTAGGGTAATAGCCCAAGTGGGCACTGCAGACCGTAGTGTTGGCTTTATGTGGAAGAGGAACTTGATGAGTGAGAGGGTGATTGGAACGTCCAAGGAACGGAAGGTCACTTTGCATTTAATTTTTTAAAAATATTTTTTATTTATTTGCAAGCAGAGAGAGAGAGAGGTTACTAGGGCCAAAATGCAGTCAAGCACCTTAACTGCTGAGCCATCTCTCCAGCGCCACTTTGCATTTTAATAGCATCACTCTTAGCATCAACTCTGGGAGACTAGAATGTGCCAAATGGGAGCAAGCTGCGGCAGAAAGGTTGTGGAACTTGGAGCTCTTTCTCTCTTTCTAATCAACAGTAGAGCACTTACTTAGCACGTACAAGTCCCTGGATTCAATGTCCAACACCAGAAAAAAAAACCCAAACGGGGGGATCTTCAGGTTGATCTGGAAAGGTTATGGTAGAAATGTAAATGAAATGACGGTTATCTGAAACGCCTGGCACTCAGCAAACTTCTGCTGCTGCTGCTGCTGCTGCTGCTGCCGCCGCCGCCGCCGCCGCCGCCTCCTCCTCCTCCTCTTCCTCCCCCTCCTCCTCCTCCTCCTCCTCCTCCTCCTCCTCCTCCTCCTCCTTCTTCTTCTTCTTCTTCTTTTTGTCTGTTTAGAATATTTAGCAATAGGCTTTCCTTTCTGGCACCAGAGACCTCCCTTTTAAATTAAGCTTTATATGTTTAGACCACTTTTTGAGGAAGCTTTCCTTGAGTCTTGGGGAGGCTACCAGGCCAAAAGGGTTTGTGGTAGGTACCGTATCTTCAGCGTCTCAGGCCTCCAGTGGCAAGAACTTTCTCATTTGAACCTAGAATGTTTGAGGGCTGTTTGTGATCAGCCCCTTCTTTTGAAGATCACCCTCCCTCATCCAGAAGAGCTTGGGGTGGTCTTTGTAAGTATCCACAGAGCACAGAGCAACAATGTTGGATGGGGTTGGAGTCACTCGTGTCCTGTTCTCAAGGCAAAGCAATCATCCTGCTCCAAGGGGATGGATTTGGAATAAAATGTCACGGCTCATGTTTCAAGGCGTCTTAGGCCTAGAGTGGCTATAATCTTGGAGAAGTGCCTGGTGTTTTGTTTCTGTGGGACAAAAGCAGGGCACATCCTCAAAGAACTTTGGTTAAATCTTTGATCTGCCTCTGTTTTCTAACTCTAATCTTCCAGATTGTTCTGACTTACCTTGGAGAGGGGTTTCCGTTCTCCTTTGCCTCCACCCACCTAAACCCCATTCCCGTTTTCTTTTCCCCTCCCCTTAGCCAGCCAAGGCAGCTTAGCACTTGGAGCCGGTCACTTAGAAGGGCTCAGACTCCTTGGAGCCAAGGTGTGCGTTGGCAGTATCTGCCAAGCACCTGGCCAGGGTTTCTGGGGTGGGAGGTGGGTTGATGGGAGGTACCATACTGCCCCTTGTGGGTCATCATACTCACAGCTTGTGACTGCCTGGCACCAGGATGAAAGGCTCCTGGAGACCTTGGCGCATTCTTGGAGTTCATTGTGATGCTCCCATGGACGGTGCTGACCTTTTGTTTTGTTTTGTTTTTTCTATCCTGAGACCTGGCCAAGGCCTCTCTGAGGCATGGGCACAGAGCCCAAGAGCAGAGTTAGAGAAAGCAGGTGTGGAGTGGAGGGAACAGGAACAGCGGTTCTAGGATGTAAACTCTTAGACCACCCAGGCCCTTTGTAACCACAGTGTAGTAGGACCAATGACCTTGGCATCTCAGGTAACTTTCAGTGCAGCTGAGGTGCCAGAAAGTGGTCAAGAGAACACTCAGGGCCGAGCAGCAGCCAGCCTGTGGAAGCTAGGGGTGATACGAGAGCCATGATACATTGAACGTGGTAGAGCATTCCTCTTATTGCCCAGCTCAGGCAGCTCTAGAGGGTTTGGGGCTTGGGAGGGCTCTGCGAGGAATGAGAGTCAGATGAGCTAGGACCTAAGCCTGTGCCCATAGAGAAGCTATCATTTCTCCCTTCCAACATGGACGTCACCAAACACTGCCACAAACACCATGGTGATGGTAGTGGTGGCTGTCACAGATGCCACTGTGTTCCGCCTTGCTGCCGTGGCATCAGCCTCTCTGGCCTCGTGGCTTTGCCACCATGCTCCTCCCTCAGTGACAAGTTCACAGTGCTAGCCAGGAGAGTAAACAGGACTCTCAGAGTCACCATTTTACTCATTTTAACACTTAGTTTTTTTTTTCTCTGAGCATTGAATTAATGTTATAATTCGCTCTACACACCTCCTAAATCAGTTGTGATCAAAGGTTTTTCTTTCTTCTCTCTCTCTCTAAACCAGGTTTGCTGCCTGGAGTTCACATATTAGCACAGATGAAAAAGATTGTGTCTGATTTATCATGTTCAGAATTGCTTAAGTCCTTCATTTGTAATTCACAGTATTTCGCTAGTCGAGCGAGGCTCTGTCCCATTGTCAGGGTTTCAGTAATCCCCAGGGAAAGCTGAGGAAGGGCGTATGAGACCTTCCACATGAGCAGTGGAGGTGACGGACAAGTAGAAATCACAGAGGCATAAATTCCCGGCCATCTCCCCTCCCCAGAGTTCTCTTCAGGATGGCGTTGCAGCTTGGGGTGAGTACTCCCAAGAAATCAGGAAATGAAAACCTCATAGTATTTGATCCAATCAATATTCAGGGTCTCACATAGATACCCAAGTGTTTGACAGCCAGTGCTGGCTAGACAAGGAGAAAAATAGTTCTGATAGATACTGAAGAGCTTGCAGCAGCTGAGTGATGTCCCTTTCCCCAGTGTGTGCAGTGCCCGAGCCAGTTTATGGATGCAAGGCCCAGTCCACTGGATTCCCAGCCTCTTTTTGGAATTATCTTCATTCTTCCTCCTCTTCCCATCACTCTTCCAGTGTGAGGCACTGAAAATCAGTTACAGTTAGACAAGCCAGGGTAAATGAGGTAGAGAAATGAAGCCCACTATAGACCCTTTTGGCACTGACAGAACTCAGATCCTATTTAAATTTTTTTTTTTTTTTTTTTTTGAGACAGAGAAACAGAAAGAAAATGGCAGACAGAAAGAGAGAGAGAGAGAGAGTATGGGTACACCAGGGCCTCCTGGCACTCTACATGAATTCCAGATGCATGTGCCACTTTAGGCATCTGGCTTTATGTAGGTGCTGGGGAATTGAACTCAAGCTACCAGGCATTGCAAACAAGCACCTGTAACTGCTGAGCCAGCCCAGATTCCATTTAATTAGTAGAAAATCTACAGTGTATCTACAAAGGGAAAAGGGAAGATAGCTGTTGCTTGGGGGATTGCTGATGTGTCTCCTGATCTAACCTGTTTGAATAGTTGATAAAATCTGGTTGCATAGTTAGTTGATCTGTAGCAAAAGGATGAAAAGAAAGAAGAGGTAAATGAAACCCTTGCCCTCGCCTGCCACTCCTTTAGTAGTTAAGTACAGAGAAAATCTCAATAAAGAGGCTGGCCATGGATATCTCAGTGACAGGACTTGGCCTGCAGAGACTGGACTGATAGTCACCATTGCATAGCCTGCATTTGGACCATAATGTGTCCCTTACTGTCAGGGTCCTAGCCAGCAGAAGACACTCAGGATCTAGGTCATGGTTTGGAACTGACTGAGGGTCCTGTCTCCATGGCAGAAGGATTTTGATCTTCTGCCTCTTGTCATCATCACTAAACCCTCTTCAGCTGCCCAAGCCTCTGATATGAGGTAGACATGGCTGTTCTGCACCTGGGGGCATTTTCGCACCTTCTACAGGTATGGGCTCGAGTGATTGGTACACTGTGGATGACCTACTGAAGTGCTGTTAGGCCAGTGGAACTGGGAAAGTCGATCCCCATTAAAAATGGTCCTTTGTATGAGTCTAGCTGCTGGCACTCCAGGACAAGTGTCCATGTCCCAACCTGAGTGCATCTGACCCCAAGATTCCACCAGTGCTCACTGCCTCAGATGAGCAGAAGCCTTCCTCAGCACTGTGGTTGTGGTCGTTTGAATAGATGGCCCCCAATATATGCAGTGTTTTGTTAGTTTGTAGCTTGGGTCAGCAGCCACCTGGCTGGAGGAGAAGTCACTGGATGGATCTTGAGGTGTGGTGGTGGGTTTGAAATTCCAATCTAAAGATGTGCAGTGCCTAGTTCTGCCTAGAGTTCTTAAAGTGTGCTGTTTGGTTTTGCTTTTTGGCTTGTGAAAAGTTTTTTTCTCTCTCTGCTTGGACCTTTGAAAGCAGGGCCGGCTTCTTCTGCCATTATGGAACTTCCCCTGGATCTGTAAGCTTCAATAAATCCTTTCCTTCCATAAGTGTGCCTGGTCTGGAAGTTCATCTTAGTGGACCTGAAGCTGTCTGCTACAGTGGGCTTCATGCCTACCCTGGTGGTAAACAGCGAGGGTTATTAGAAGATCCATCTGCAGACAAGGAAACCTGGGTTCACAGTGCCCAAATAACAGAGAGTAATAATAATTCTTGTCAGAGGACTTTCATTTTGCCATAGTTCTCACCTGTTGTGTCCTGATTTTATAAAGAAAGGCAACTGTAAGACAAGGAAGGTTGTGATGTGCTCAAGGTAATTTGGGGCTTTTGGACTCCCGTGCAGAAGTGTGCACAGTGGAGGAGTGTCTCACGAGCCTAATGGCTTGGTCCTTTGCTGCTTCCAGGAGACAGTCTGTGGGCCTAGAATGAGTCTGCCTGTGGGTGAAGTAGATGGAGTGAAGGAGGGCAAGATCCTGCAAGTCTGAGGAGTGAAAACGGCATCTTCAGCCTTCTGGGCAACTGTGTTCTCCACAGTATAAAACTTGCTTTGAGATCCTGTCTGGTGCCAGCCCCACATCGTTGTCTTTGGCATCCTCTCTTTCATTTTCCCCTCACCAGTGCTGCAAAATAGGTATATGGCTCTTTAACCCTCAGAGTGAGGAAGCTAAGGATCACTGAATTAAAGAAACTTGTCCTAGGCCACACAGCTGAACCATGACCATGGCACTTGGACATTCAGCAAACTCTGTGTGCCAGGTTCCACGCAGGGAGCCAGGGAGCCAGCAGTGAACAGAACCAAGCGGATCCTGGTCATTAGCAGAGCTAAGTTCCAGTGGAGGGAGATGAGCAATAAACAGTGTGTGGAATAAAAAACAACCAAGCCGGGCATCGTGGTACACGCCTTCAGTCTCAGCACTCAGGAGGCTAAGGTAGGAGGATGGCCATGAGTGTGAGGCCAGCCAGAGATAGAATGAGACCCTTTCTTGAAAACAAGCAAAAAAGCAACTGACAGCCCATTGGAAAATGATGAGAACCATTTAAAGGGGACAACAGTGAGCAGAGTACAGGAGACAGGGAGCCCCGCAGTGGGAGGAAATCCTACATCATTTGGTCAAGGATAGCAGTTTTATGTCAGTTGATCAGGATTGCAATCTTAAGTCACTAGGTCACACTGAATCTCAGGGATACAATTGTATGTCATTTAGTCAGGGGGAGCTTTAAGAAGGCACGGAGGAATGAACCTTACCGGATGCACAATGAGGGTTTGGTCTGATATCTGTTTTCAGAATACATGTGGAGATGGTGGACTAAGTTAGTGGCCCAGCCTGGTCTTACAGCTGCCTCCACTTGCCTCTTTCTCCTGCAGGCTCTGGTCTCCTCTGGCCACCTCCTCGGTCCTCCAGAGTTGGGCCTTCAGCTGTGGCCTTGGCCTTAGTCTTTGGGGGGCCCATGCTAATGCCAGAGTCTATTCTATCCTCAGAAACCACGCCTCTTTCATTTCCTTGTATAAGCTTTCTTTCCTTCACCCTCACATCCCAGCACCCAGAGTGGGGAATTAATGCTTTTTTATTATTATTATTATTTGAAGAGATCTGTGGCTGTCATTTTTGATATCTTCTGTTTTTGTATGCGAGAACGCAGAGCACAATTAGAATACAGTTATATATCCTCATAGTTATTAAAGCTTGGATTAACATGACATAAAGTTTTGTCTGGGGAGTCTTTTGCTATGGCTCAGGGAGCATTTTTTGTGACAGTAATAGGCTACAGTTAATATACTTGAATGATACTAGAATCTGTGTTATAAGGCAGAACAAAAGGGGTTTATCTGAAGCTGAATTACAAAGGTGGAATTATCACGGCGAACGATCCACAGAGATCTAGGCTTAATTATTGTCGCTTGTGTCATTTCGGCATAATACGGGTAGTTACTAGAGCAGGTAGAGGAGCGGGAGGGCCAGCTTGTCAGTCACCCACTGGGTGCCCAGACTAGCATCTCTCTCTCTCCTGACCACCTTGCTGGCCACCTGTCCTACAGAGCCCCAGAAATTGAGACCTTGCTGTCCACGGCTGTGTGGTGCTTCCAGGGTCACAGTGCTTCTGCCATATGTTTTAGTGACTCATGTCCCACCAGCAGCCCACTCCCTGTCTTCATTTAGGCTCCCTGTCCTCCTGGCCTCTTACACCGTCCATGAGGCTGACAGGTCGACTGCATTTTCTCGGCCTAGTGCCGTGGCCACCACTTCCCAGAGCTTAATTGTTTTGACAAGAGCAGGAGGCGAGCTAATATGCTCTGTCAGCCATTTGGTCGCACGCAGAACCCAACTGTGGCTAGCCCAGGTGTCTGGCTGCAAATGGGAGCATTCAGGTAAGCTGATTCCCCAGCTGCTCCCCTAAGACAGAGCATGACAGCCTGGGAGCTCTGGGCAGCTGCTCCTCTGTCCTGACTTGATCACTTTCATCATCAGTCAGGGCACCTACATATATATGAGAATAAGGGTGCAAACAGAGCAGCACCAACTAAGACTGGAGCATTATCAGCATGGTGTCATCCACCTGCTGGGTGCACAACTCCAGTGTGTCTTGGTGGCTATGTTCAACTCTCACCCCAGCTATTAACTCTGAGAGATGTAACTATTTTAAAAGGTCAAGGTTTCCTTTCTTCTTTTTCTTTAAATATTTTTCAAATTGTTTTTAATAGTTATGTATATAGTATACATACAGACATGATGGTACCATTGTTAGCCTTCTCCCTGTCCTCCCCAAATATTTTTTTAAATATATTTATTTGACAGAGAAAGGGAGAGAGAGAGAGAGAGATGGGTGTGCCAGGGCCTCTAGTCACTGCAAACAAACTACACATGTGTTTGCCCCCTTGTGGATCTGCTAATGTAGGTCCTGGGGAATCGAACCTGCGTCCTTTGCCTTTGCAGGCAAACTCCTTAACCGCTAAGCCATCCCTCCAGCCCACAAATATTTTTTTTATTATTTATGTGTGTGAGAGGGAGACAGGGAGACAGAGAGACAGGTCTCTTACCACTGAACTCCAGACACATGCTTCACTTTGTGCATCTGGCTTTACATGGGAGCTGGGGAGTCAAACCTGAGCCATCAGGCTTTGCAGGTGAGCATTTAACCACTGAGCCATCTCTCCAGCCCTGGGCTCTTTCTTAATGTAGCGTTTTCTACATTTTCTTTAATGTTCTAAGATGGGATCCTGTTGAAGCTTTTTGAAAAGCCCCTCCAAATTATCTCACCTTAAAATCAGGGAAAGGCCAGGTTTGGTGGGTCATGTCTATAATCCCAATAATATAGAGAAAATAAGGTTGAGGTGTAGCTCAGCCGGTAGATGCTTGCCTCAGTCGGTATCATACTCATAGCCTTGGGTGTGTGTGTAGCGGTGCTTAACCTGTAATCTCAGCATTTGGGAGATGGAAGCAGGAGGATCCAAGAGTTCATCCTCAACCACATAGCAAGTTCAAGGCCAGCCTATGCTACATGAGACCCTATTTCCAATTAAAAAGTAAACAGAAATGAAAAGGACAAGTACTTTAAAAAAAAAAAACAAAACTCTTCTGAACATTAAAAAAGAAAGATCATGGAAAGAAGCCAGGGAAGGAAAGGTCCTTTCCCTGGCAGCTCTGAGTGACAGGAACCAGGCAGGAACTTTTTGTGCTTTCTCGGGTAATCATGCAGCTGTGAGAGGAGGCGGTACATGGTACCTGTTTGGGAACAGCGAGGTCGGGGGTTAAAAAGGCCGAGCATCTTGCTTGAGGTGTGTGCCTGTGAAGTCAAGAGGACAGTATTTGAGTGAAGTTGTTCTGTGTCCCAAGGCTTTTCAGGTAGTCCTGTGATTTTCAAACCCTGGCCTAATGAATTTCTGAAAGTGAACATGAAAATTCCTGGGACTCCTGCTGGAACTACTGAGTTTGTTTATTTAACAAGGTCACCAGATATGGTTCAGGGACATGCAAGTAGTGGCTACTGTGCCAACTGCTGTTGTTAGTGCCATCCCTGATGTCCCCATGGAAGCCATTGATGACTTCAGACATCCTGAAGGTATCCTGAAATGTTCTATACACCAGGGGAGTTGGTCCTTGGCGAGGAACCCCCATGGGCTGGAGTGACAGGCCAGGGAGCAGTGACCTCCAATCACATTAGAGCCAAAGTGAACATGTGGAATTCTCTTCACGTTTTCCATTTTGTAAATGAAAGAACGGATATTTGAGGTAAGAGAGTTATGCCCAGGGACATGTTCACAGCAGAGCTGGCCCCAATAGCTGTTACTCCCACTGCCCGCTACAAAGTAAATGTCACCGTGTGCCTTTCCATTGCTAAGATGATTTAAAAGAAGGGTTGGTTTTAATTAGAATAAACACAGTATTTTTCTTGCTGCAACAAGGCCTTCAAAGGGGAAAAAAAAATCTCAGTACCCCAATTATGCCAAAGCATTCCCAGTCCTATCCAGGAGTAATTAAAAAATACAGCTGACGCTTGTTCTCTCGCTTGTTTTTAAATGAATAGCTAAGTATCTGTCAAGATGATGAGCGCCCAGGCCGCTGACGGCCTCGCCATCTCAATTTGCTCCCAGGAACTGTGGGGATGAGACGTGAGTGCAGTGCCTGCTGGGCCGTCACCGTCTGTAGCTGGTGGAGGGCAGCCCCTTGTTCTGGTAGCGGAATGTGGAGTGGAAGGCCAGACCTGGCGGTTTGGTTCTCATGCCTCCTTACAGTCCCTCCTCTTTCCCACAGGCGGAGGAGGTGGCATCGTGTGGTCCCGGGAGGGAACCTGCTTTGCTGCAGCCTGTGGCACCGCACGGTTTGGCAGATCTTTGCACAGAGCTATCTTGGCTTTGTTGAGGGAAATCCTCTCAATGCAAGTCTTTTTTTTTTTTTTTGGCGTGGGGTTTGTGTGTCTATGTACACATGTTCATATGTGTATGGGCACATACATGCATATGTGTGCGTATTGGAGGCCTCTCCATTTTGTTTTTTCTCTTATTTCTTTGTGTGGACGTGATGTATGTACATGTATGTATGTGTGTGCATGTAGAGACCGATGTTGAGTGTCCTCTTCCGTCACTCACCTGCGTGTTTCCTTGAGATGGGCTTGCTCACTAAACCTGCTGTTTGCAGTCAGACTGGCTGACCAACAAGCTCCAGCAATTCTCCCATCCTTGCTCCCCACCACAGGACCAGGGTTACAGGTATGTGTGGCCATGCCCAGAACTGGGGAATTGAACTCATGGCAAATCAGGCCCTCTTAGGTCCTCATGCTTGAATGACAAGCACTCTAATGCACTGAGCCATGGCCCCAGCCTTCTACCTTTTGTTTTGTTTTGTTTTGTTTTGTTTTGTTTTGTTTTGTTTTGTTTTGTTTTTTTCGAGGTAGGGTCTCACACTAGCCCCAGGCTGACCTGGATGGAATTCTATATAGTCTCAGGGTGGCCTTGAACTCACAACAATACTCCTACCTCTACCTTATTTTTTTGAGATGAGGTCTCTCACTGAACCTAGAGCCTTCCAATTTGACTATTCTAGCTAGCTGGTAAGCCCTAGGGATCGACCTGTCTTCACTTCCCCAGTGCTGGGGTTGTGGGTACACATCACCACATCTGGCATTTGAAAAAATATTTTATTTTTATTTATTTATTTGAGAGAGAATGGGTGCACCAAGGCCTCCAGCCACTGCAGACTCCAGATGTGTGCACCACTTGGTACATCTGGCTTTATGTGGGTCCTGGGGAATTGAACCTTGGTCCTTTGGCTTTGAAGGCAAGCACCTTAGCTGCTAAGCCATTTCTCCAGCCCCATATCTGGCATTTTTGAGGGTGTCCTTGGGATCTGAATTCAAGTCTTCATTCTTGCATGTTAAGCACTTTTACCCACGGAGCCATCTTCCCAGCCAGTCACTTTTAATTAATTCATGGAACTTTAGCATCTAAAGATGTCCCCAGGGCTGTGGTTAGAGCTCAGTGGTAGAGTACTTGCCTGGCATGTCTAAGGAAGGCTCTGGGCTTGACCTCCAACACTAAATGAATTAAAGTAAAAATGTTATTCAATCAAGATGTTATTTTGCATATGAACAGCTTTCATTTGATCATTGCAATTCCCCGCCCCGCCCCCCCCAAAGGTAAAGGTAAATATATATATATATTAACTTGTCCCATCCTCAGCCTGCCTGCCCATCCCTAGCATCCATGTTAGTCTAGGGACAAAAATCAAGGGCAGACTTAAGAGAAAATAATCAAAGTGTATAGTATCCGTAGCTCCTGTTAGTTACCCATCAGTTTACAGCCTGTTCTTTTTCAAACACAGTCTTTTGGTTATCTGAAAACTTGTTAGCTTGAAGTAGTGCAGTCACCATGTCATTGCTGGTGGTTTCCATGGGGCAGGAATCCAGGAGGGTTTTGGCTGGTGGTTCTGGCTAGGAATATCTCATGAGCTTGGAGTCAAAGCGCAGCAGATGTAGTCTCTGAACATCTCCATGTAGGGCTTTCTCTGACCTCACCTCAGAAGCTGTACAATGCAATACAAATGAATCCCAGGTTTAATTGGGTGGACTATAGAAGGGGGTCTAGCCCAAGCCTCTGGATTGACAGCACCTAGAAGTCATGTTGTACATAGCATATGAGATACTGCGGAGGGAGCATCTGTGGGAAAGACATGCCGCCTCGTGTGGTCACCTTCAAACACACCCAGGGAGGGCTGGGGGTACTGTCACCATCCTAGACTAGAGGAGCGGAGCAGGAAACACGTAGCACTTTGTCGGAGGTCCCTCAGTCACTGAGGGATGACCTGAAGCTGGCCCTTTGGCTGACAATGCCTCCAGGCTACCTGAAGGGTGAGGGAAGGAGGAACTACAGTAGGTAATATTTGCATGCAAGTGGGGCTTCCTGGTTCTGAGTTCTCCTTTGGGTGCCATGTGACAGCATGTGACAGGAGTTGGGGCTTTTTTTTTTGTCTTCCACAGGCTTTAGGGTTTGGGCGGGGGGAGGATGGCTGGGCAGAGTAGACTTGGAAGAGGGGCACATCTGGAGGCAGAGAATAGGAAGATGGCCTCTTGGGAGAGTAACCAGCATTTGGCAACGTCTTTGTGGTAAAGAAGGGCCATCTGGGTACATAGGGTTGTGTGGTGACCAGGCTGTACCTGGCACTCTGTCCTGTCGGTTCTGAAAGCACTCAGTGGAGGACCAGTTCCACGGTGGCCTTTAGATAAAAAGATAAACAACTGGGCTAGAGAGATGGCTTAGCGGTAAAGGCACTTGCCTGCAAAGCCAAAGGACCCTGGTTCAACTCCCCAGTACCCATGTAAGCCAAATGCACAAGGTGGCACATGTGTCTGGAGTTCATTTGCAGTGGCTGGACGCCCCGGTGTGCCCATTCCCTATCTGTCTCTCTCCCTCTCTCTGCTTCTGTTTCTCAAATAAATAAAAATATTTAAAAATAAAAGATGAACAACTGTTACTAGTGCTAATATTAACAGTGTCAGACACTACTCCCTGGCATGTTTCCGTGTGTACCTGCTCCCCAGGCATCATCTCATTTCATTATTGTCTAAAGATCACTCTTCTGGTAGGCTCAGAGAGTTAAGTACCTTGTTCCAGCTCGTGCCCAAGGTCACTGTGGGATTCTGGCATATTTCATGTGCAGTCCAGTCTCTGTGACCCCAGAAAATAAGGCCTTGTCCACTGAGCTGGTGTCCAAAGTGACTGCTGGAGACCTCCGACTAGAGGCGTGGCCTGCTCAGGGATACCCACACCACTATCTCCCGTGGAGAGGTGAGTGCCTCGGCCAGACTTGTCAAAAGCCAACAGGCCCCACACACTCACCCAGGGCTCTGTGTTTTATCGTGGAGTTTGGATGGAGGGAGGAAGCCTCCTTGCTGGGAACCAGCATCATTTCACCCTCCTCTCTATACATGGCCCTAGGCCAGGCCCCTCAGCTCTCATCCCTCAAGGGACCTCCCCACAGTCACTGCGAAAAGTGGTGTTAGACTAATCTTTCTCAGGTTCTCTGTCTCTTAATGTGTAGAACAGAGCAAGCACATACATTTGGTTGATTGCACGCCCCTTGCTGCTTTATGTACCCACCCCCAGTTTGGCCTTTGGCAGAGAGGGGGGCACACAACAGTCACTACTGTGGAGATTTTATATACATGCTCTTGTAGAACACGTGCAACATCCCATAGTCACGGCATGACTGGGTTTCTCAGGGAGATTTAGCAGATCTGTGTCAGGTGACATGATTAAGGTGACAACTACAGGCACTGCATGAGCTCAGGCCCCTAACAGTGAATAGCCAGGTTGCTGGGCCACTTTCTAGGAGAGTCCTGTTCACTAGGGCTGTGGGCGGATGCAGAATTCAAGGCACAAAGAGGTCACTGTGGCTTTGACATACCCTCTAGGAGGAAGAAAGTCTGGAGGAAAAGTTTGCAGGGAGGTCTTAGGGAGGTCTGAATGTAGGCATTTTACTCTTGGCACTTCTTTCTTCACAGTGTTTTGTTGGATGGGTATTACTTTATCTTTTTTATTTTATTTTTAATTATTTATGTATGTTTGGTTTTTCAAGGTAGGGACTTGCTCTAGCTCAGGCTGACCTAGAATTCACTACATAGTCTCAGGCTAGCCTCAAACTCAGAGCAATCCTCCCACCTCAGTGTCCTAGTGCTGGGATTAAAGGTGTAAACCACCACATGCTATTTTATTTTTACTTTTGAGGCAAGGTCTCATTCTGCCAGGGCTGACCTCAGACTCTCAGGGATCCTACCTCAGCCTTCTGAGGGCTAGGATTATAGGTGTGAGCCACCACACCCAGCTAATTTTGCTATTTTGTAAGGAACATAGCACAGAGTTGAAGAGCTCAGGAGTCCAGGGTTGGTTTTAAATCCAGGCTTTGCCCCTCGTAAGAGGGTGAGTGTATTCACGTTGTTCAACCTTCTGGACATCAGTATCTTCATTTTTAAATACAGATGGTAACCAATAACAGGGCCCTCAAAGGCATGGTGTATCATTTGAATCAGACAACATGAGGTGCCTCGCCAAGTGTCAGGTATAATCATTATGTATAAAAATTAGCTACTTTAGTTAACAGTTAATGGTACCAGTAACAACTGAGGGGTTTGTAACAGAGGCTGCAGGAGGTGGCTCTCTTATTGTTAAATCAATAACTGCTCTATCACCCGAGAAGGTCGGATCTTGTACATCTAACACTGTGGCTCTGCTGTGGTCAGAAGGTTCCAATGAGGCTGTGTGTACATGCACATTGTGCAGATGTGTGTGCAGCAGGAGACGTCGTCGCAGGGTTACATGCTCAGGATCCACCCACCCTCCATGGCCCTGATGTGGCCCTGAGAGCAGATGCACAGCTGAGCTTGGGTCTGGGTTCCAGCCTGCTCACCCAACCCAGAGCTTCTGTTTATTACTAATTGCTTTGTTTGTTCTGTATGAGACACTTAATTTTTTTCCCAGTGATTTACCTCTCTTTGTAATTAGGTATAGTGATTAGAATCTTGTTCCTGTTACAATGGCGTTTTCCTCTTCATTCATGCAGTTCACCAGCCCTGTCTCCATCTGTTTATTGATTGTTCCCCATTGGCTTTCCCCAAGCTGTCATATAAACTATGGTAGAGGAGGCTTAAAGACTGACATGTGTCCAAGGGATCAAGGGGTGCTGACCAGCAGTTGTGTTGCACTCAGCTGTGCAGGCGTGACACATCAGGGTACAAGGACTTACGGATTAATCACCTTCCTTCACCATATTTTCCCTATGTAACACCTTTTTTTTTAAAAAAAAAGTGTTAGTACACACAAAAATACATTCTGCTCAGAAAAGGTGTGGAAAGTAAAGATCAGAATGTATAAAAATATTTACTTCTTTCTTCTTACTAATTGATAGTTTCTGCTGTTTACCTGTAAGGCATGTATAAAAAGCAAAATGTCATGGGCTGATATGATTCGGCAGCTGAGAGCACTTCCTGTGCAAGCATGAGGGCCTGAGGTGGCCAGAGAGACTGCTCACATTTGATCCCTAGGACCCGTATAAACAGCTGGGGGTGGCCCTGTGCATCTGTAACCCCAGTCTCATAGGTGAGCAGAGACCCCAGAACCACTGAAACTTGCAGATAAAACAAAAAAAAAAAAGGCAAATTCTAGAATCAGTAAGAGACTCCAGCTCAAGTATGGGCAGAAGAGCGGTGGAATGGGGCACTTGACGTTCTGCTCCTGCCTCTGCAGGTGAGCACGTTGGCATGTGACATGTGCATGCACTACATAACACACACACACACACAGGCAAAAATAAATAAAATGTCAGGGCTGGAGAGATGGCTCAGTGGTTAAAAACAAAAAATGTGCTCAGTGCTTAGTACGTAAGCCTGACTACCTGAGTTTGAATCCCCAGAACCCACATAAAGCTGTAGGCCATAGGGAGCATCCGTCATCCCAGCCCCTTCTCAGTGATGCAGGAGAGGCTCGGAAGCCTGTGGACCAGCCAGCCTGGCGCGTGTGATGGTGAACAAAAGACCCTGCCTCTAGGTGGAAGGTGAGGATCAGCACCTGACGCTGGCCTCTGACCTCCACATGTGTGCCATGGTTTGCATGCACCTACACACACATGCACACATACACAGAGTTGATTTTTAAAAAATAAAGTGTTTTGTAAGCCCCCTTACTGTAAATTAGCACAGTTAACTGTTGTTAACTGCTCCTAAAGCAACTGCTCACTCCTTTGAGCATCTGTCAGTCAAAAAAATGGCCATTGAGGGCTGGAAAGATGGCTTAGTGCTTAAGGCGCTTGCCTGCAAAGCCTAGGGGGACCCATGTTCAATCTCTGTCCAGATCCCATGTAAGCCGGAGATGCATGAAGGTGAGGCCAGCGCAAGGTTGCACATGCACACTAGGTGGCTCAAGCATCTGGGATTTGATTGCAGTGGCTGAGGCCCTGGCGTGCCAATTCTCTCTCACGTGTATCTGCACGCACTCTCTTTCACTTAAAAAAGAAAATGTCCATTGAGAGCCTTTGCTCTGGGGTCAGGGCCAAAGGGGCAGTTTTTGTGCTGAGGATTTAGAAAAGAGGTTTTTATTTATTTATTTTCTTTCACTGATCTTTGACCTCCTGGATTCCCTAGACTTTGGTTTCTCCTCCTCAGATCTTCTCTTTCAAGACATAAACAAGTACCTGATGCCAAGGTGTTGCCCTCGCAGCATACCTTCTTTGCCGTGGTCTCACTTGCAGCATCTTTGATGGCCACTCCCCAGGCTGGGTACTCAGCCATTGTGGCCGGGCCCTGGGAATCTCCACGTGGGCTTCCCTGTGGTCTCTCTTCTCTTTCCCTCACAGAAATGCAACATAGGCTCCTCAATAGAGGGAACTGATTAGAAGGCCATTGGCCAGTGGACTGGATGACCACGGGGTGTACACATATAGGGGACAGAGAGACCCACGCTGGAAAACGGGATTGGTCTAACTTGCCCAAGGCCATGTGTACCTGGACAGGTCCCCGCACTCAGTGGAAACACGAAGGTTTGTAGTGGTCCTTTACAAAAAGTAACCAGCTACACTGAAGGGGTGAACAGCAACCCATGACCCCAGAAAAGAGGATGTGACGATGACTTGAAACTAAGAGAAGTATAGAGAAAGTAAGTAAGGTGTGGGACAGGGGTTACATCAAAGAAAGAAACCTCCCTAATACTTGGGGACTACACGCCAACTCCCCATGCATAACTGAAACGACAGACCTGCATCCCACATGCACTATACCCATCTCCGTGCATGCATCGCAATCTCAGTGCCATTACTGTCTTCACAAAGTACTTATCATGCCTTAACGTTGGCAATTTGAGGTGTGAAGCAAAAGTAACATGGATGTCTTTGTCCTTTTTTCATAATTCCGTGGCTAGAAGATATTTCTTACCATAGTTCTCAGCAGTCTAAGCATACGATTTTTTTCCTTACTAAATCAAAGACTTTTGCCTTTTCAGTTAAAACAGGCACATATGGCATCTCTTTGGGACCTTTTCATTGGCAACCTCCATACATACAGACAATATACCATGATCATAATCCCCTCCCACCACTCTTTCCCCCTTCCCAAATCCTGCCTCCACTGTATCCTTTCTTTCCAGCTAGTCTCTCTTCTATTTTGATGTCACCATCTTTCCTCCTGTTATATAGGTCTTGTGTAGGTAGCGTCAGCACCGTGAGGTCATGAATATCTAGGCCACTTTGTGTTTGGAAAACAGGGTTGCAAAACACTCTTCTCCTTCCTTTGGCTCTTACATCATTTCTGCCACCTCTTCCACAGTGGTCCCTGAGTGTGATCGAGCCATCTCAGCACTAAACACTGCACCATCACGTCACTGCACTTTCGTGAGCTTTGAGTCTCCCTGATGGTCTCCACCATCTGAAAAGAGAAGCTTCTCTAACCAAAAGTGAGAGAAACATTAGTATACGGGCATAGACATAAGTCGTTAGAGGGCAGTTTGGTGGGTATAATATGTCCATTTAGCCAGACAACAGTTGTAGTTAGAGCTTCTGACCTCCCCCACCATAGGCTTTTGACTAGGTTTTCAGTACCAGGCAGGAAGTCCCTCCCATGAAGTGGGCCTTGTGCTACACAATGTCAGTACTCTTGTGCTTTGGGGCTAACATTAAGAAAAATAAGGGTTCCTCAAAAAAAGAGAGAGAGAAGAGAAGAAAGACAAGTTAAGAGATCTTGAGTGTAAACCCTGTGGCAGAGAGACAGACGGATGAGGACACACAGCCTTCGTCCCCATCCTGACCAGGCAGGTGGCATATGTAGCCTGGAGACACTGAACAAATGGACAGTTTCTATCCCAGGCAGGCAGGCGGGACAGTGAGAGATGACACCCTACTGCTCAGCATGGTGCTCAGGTTAAAACTAGTGTATTGTTTACTGCTACCATTTTCTATTTGAATTTTTTGGATGGACATAACTGTGGGTAACTAAATCCATGGAAAGTGAGATTACAGATAAGAAGAAGCCACAAGAACATTACGCTCTTGGCCCATGGGAGGTGGGGAGATGAAGCTGGGAAGGTATATGCAGGACAGCGTTACGATGTGCTGAGGTTTGACGTCCAGACTGTCCCACATTAGGAAACCAACAACAGAGAAATGAGACTGGTGCTCTGAGGGTAGGAAGGAGAGAAGGCCGCAGCAAGGTGGGTGGCTGTGGAAGCTGAGTTCATAATATGGACTCTAGCTCAGGTGGAGAGAGGGGGGATTGCCTATAAGGAAGAATGGATAACAACCTGGAGATGTATGGAGTTAGGAGAAGAAAAGAGAGCTAAGGAAAGTTCCAGAGAGGAGCCAAGTGTCGGTGGCGCACGCCTTTAGTCCCAGCACTCAGGAGGCAGAGGTAGAAGGATAGCTGTGAGTTTGAGGCCACCCTGAGACTACATAGTGAATTCCAGGTCAGCCTGGAAAAAAAGTAAGACCCTACCTTGAAAAACAAACCACAAAAAGTTACAGAGAGAGCAGACTGCCTAGTGCCAAGAACCCCTGGGAACAGGAGTCAGCATAAAAGTTTGGGGTTTGGAATAAACTCTTGAGATTTAGGGGCCTAGAGGCTTACCTGAGCAAATTAGCAGTATAAAGTGTATATTCATGCCTTCCCTAAACAGTACTTACCCAAATCTTTGGTTTGCATAGTGAAGGAATTCAGAGAAAATGAGATACAAGGTCAAGGCTGTGCCAGTCATTACTTGGTCTGGTTGGGTGGCATCTTGTTTAGGGGTTGTGTCATGTATTTTTTTTTTTTTTTTTTTTTTTTTGGTTTTTCAAAGTAGGGTCTCACTCTAGTCCAGGCTGACCTGGAATTCACTATGTAGTCTCAGGGTGGCCTCGAACTCATGGTGATCCTCCTACCTCTGCCTCCTGAGTGCTGGGATTAAAGGCATGCGCCACCACGCCTGGCTTGTGTCATGTATTCTTGTTCAAGAATTAGCATGTAAGTTGGGGTGGTGGAGGGACAAGGTGACAAGCCAGGAGAAGATAAAAGCAGTTCCTCCAACCTTCCGTGGCTCTGGATTTCTTCCCCTGGAACTGAATAGGAGCTTTGATGGGTTTCCTCTGTAGACAAAGCATGGTTGTCTATGGCTGAAACTTTTTTAATTTCAGCAACCCCCTGTCTCCCTCCATTGGCTGCATACCCCTTTCCTGTAGCCCCCTCCTCTAGACTCTTAAAAATAAATAGACTGTCCTGCATGAGGAGCATCATAATGCAGTGCCGGTTTACCTACACACTTACCCAGCAGGCATTCACAAATGACCGGGGATGAACCGTGCACATCTTCCACATCCCCAGGGTGCACCAGAGTTGCACATTTTCTTTGACGATCTCCTCTCCTGGGTCCATCCAGACAGGACCCTGACAGGGCAGTGAGTCCTGAGCCAGGACCCAGGGATCCCTGTGCGGTTATTATGGCTCGTTTGGTAGATGAGAGGGACCTGCAATTTTCCATTGTGTATTTGTATGCCCAGTGGATAAACAGCATGTCTTCCTTGGGCTGCGGGCACATCTTTTTGGCTTGGTATTGGCACTATCTATGTTCCCTGGGTGTGTAGCTCTTTTCCTTTCCTTTGCAAGCAGCCATTTTGTGTTCAGAGGTCCTTCCCAGCCCTTTCAGGGAGTGGGACGAAGGCTGCCCTTGGGAGAAGGCCATGTGGTCCAAGGAGGTCTGCCTTGTTTTCCAGATCTGTTTGGACATCAGCATGTGCTTAACCTGTTTGATTAGCATTAAGCAAAACTGGAGCTTCTATTTTTGATGTCAGATGAAGAGGAATCGTTCCTTCCTGCACACTCCTGCACCTACAGGTTGCAGGAACAGCCAGGCTTTCAGCCATGTGTCTTAGGAAAGCATATTTCTGACAGCTAAGAAATGTATGGAAAGCTGGCGTAATGGCACACACCTTTAATCCCAGCACTCAGGAGGCAAAGGTAGGAGGATCACCATGAGTTCAAGACCACCCTGAAACAACATAGTGAATTCCAGGTCAGCCTGAGCTAGAATGAGACCCTACCTTGAAAAATGGGGGAAAAAATATGGAGATGGTGCATGTGTGAGGGGTGTTGGAGCCAAGGGGTACCTTTAGGGTGACTTTATAGCCATCACAGTTTTAGCCCAGATTCACAAAGTTCCCTGCTACTCCATAAATACATCTCGGGGATGCTAATTCTGTTGATCACTGAAATGAACATTTCCTTCTAGTTCCTTGGTATTTCTTCCTTTTATTCCACCTTTATGGTCCTTTTATAATGAATTGATCTCTCTTGGTCTCTGTAGTTCTCCTAGATGTCTCTGTGGGTATGAGTACGCCTACCTCAACCTCCACCATGTCTAGAAGCCTTAAGACCAGGGCTGCTTACTACAGAGAGCCTGCCTTTGCTCTGAGCATTTTCAGAGCACTCACTGTGGACTCGTATTCCGATTCTGGCATTTTCTTCTGAATCTCCTCACTGGTGATAAATCTTTGGCCTTTGAAAGTGGATGTGAGTTTTGGAAGCCATCACTAGCCCTAGCTCCAGATGACTTGCAGCCAAGGCTGAGCATGCTGGGTTTGGACCTACGTGTAGTGGGACTCGAAAATAATAAGACTGGTTGTCCTGAATGACTCAGGAACAGACTGAAGGGAATCCCCCACACCCAGTCTGACTGACTAAAGCCAGGGCCTTCCACAGTGAGCACTTGGCGTCCATGGCAGTGTGACCTTTCCTGTGCATTGCACGTGACCAAGTCAGCGAAGTCAGGTCAGCATCAGTATGATTTAGTGGAGGCCCATGGTGGAGAACTGGTACTGTCAACACTGCGGCTGCTCTGTAGCAGGGAATGCATTTGGGAACACCAAGGACCAGGAAGCGCTTCATCACCAGTGCCCTCCCCTGTGGGCAGGTACCTCCAGTGGATCAGGCAGCTGTCCACACCGCCACACACCAAACCATACCACCCCTTTATCTGCTGCTCACGTGAGGGGCAGACAACCCGGACTTCAGGCTTTGCACGACACAGAATTTGATGGCCTACTCCAGGAAAGATCAACTCATGCCACAGGAATGACTAATAGAGCAGATTCCGGTGATATGAGCCTGCCTTCTCATGTTTTAGGTGGAAAATGCAAAATCCATTCGAGGTCCATTATTTAGGGGTCCTTGACAGGACTAGAAAGGTTTGGTGCTGGTTACAAAGATAAGACATCTGGAGCTATTTCTTTTTTGTTTCTCAATATTTTACTTATTTATTTATTTATTTATTTATTTATTTATTTATTTATGAACAGAGAGGGAGAGAGAATGGATGTGCCAGGGCTTCTTGCCATTGTAAATGAATTCCAGATGTAGGTACCACATCTGGCTTTACATAGGTTCTGGGGAATCCAAGCTGGGCCAACAAACTTTGCAAGTAAGGGTCTTTAACTGCTGAGCCATCTCCCCAGCCCCTGTACCTATTTCTTTTACCTTTTTTAATGGGGGAAGGATTTCGAAGTAGGGTCTCACTCTAGCCCAGGCTGACCTGCAATTCACTCTGTAGTCTCTGGGTGGCCTCCTACCTCTGCCTCCTGAGTGCTGCGATTAAAGGTGTGCGCCACCATGCCCAGTTAGACCTATTTCTTTTAGGGAGAGAAGAACAGCTATATCAGAGGGCAGAACTCCCTCATGTTAATGTTGTTTGTTGTGTATACATGCACACATGCATGCCACACGTGCCAGGTGGCTTTATGTGGGTGCTAGAGAATCAGCCCTGTGGCAACAGGCTTTGTGAGCAAACACCTTTAACCACTGAGCCATCTCCCCAAGCTCTTCTCTTTTACATTTTTTAATTAATTTATTTATTTACAGAGATAGAGAGAGGGTGGTGGGAGGGGGAGAGAAAGAATATAGGTGTACCAGGGCCTACAGCCACTGCAAACAAACTCCAAAAGCATTGCTCTGGGCATCTGGCTTTACATAGGTACTGGGCAGTTGAACTTAGGTCCAAAGCTTTAACTGCTGAGCCATCTCTTCCACCCCCTCTTTTATATTTTTAACATTTATTTATCTTGACTTGTGAGATGGGATCTCACTGTATAAGCCAAACTGGCTTCAAACTCATAATCCTCCTGTCTCTGCCTCCCCAGTCCTGGGGTCACATGCTAATGACCCAGCAGGACTAGTGAGAAGGGAGGCAGAGCCCTAGAGCTTCCAAGCACCCATGGAAGGTAGCCAGTGTTCCCTGACAGCAGGGTGGGTGCTGCCTGCTAGGGTGCTCAGCAGGGAGAGGTGCCAAGGAAACTGTGTCTTCAGGTTTCTCACAGAGGCAGCAGTGACAAGAGGCCCACTGGGCTGTTACCAGGACCCATTAATCAGAACATAGCCCCCAAGTCCTAAGTTCAGTGTCATCTTCAATGAGAATGGCTCCCAGGACCAGGTGAGCGCAGCCCTGAATCAGATGGGAGGAAGCGATGGGGTCCTAGGTAGCCCTGCCTGGGTCTTCGCAATCCGAGCCATGGGCAGAGCGCAGCTTCTTGATGGGGTTGGGGATTCATGAGCTGACATTTGGAAACTGCCTCAGAGAGGAATGGGAAGTGCTAAGTATTACTATTTCATGTGGAAGTCTGAAAACCTCCCCGAAGCAGCCTAATAAATAACTAAATGGGGAATGCGAGGGGGAAATCTCAGCCATCTAGAGAGCATTTCTCTTAAATACTTTTCTCTCGAGCGGAAAGGAGGCGCCGGGAGAGTTCTAAAGGGCGTTCATCAGCTGACATTGGTCACGGATGCACAGTGCCACGCTGGGAATACCCTGTTTTTTTATTGTGTTGGTCTTTCCTTAGCTCCAAAACCAAGCCATTGAGGCCTGATGGACTCTCACCAGCAGCATTATCTGTGTGGTCCCTATGTGTGAGCCCCTTCCCAAGGTCTTTCTCTCTTTTTCAGCACTCACCTACCCTTAAGACCCAGTTCATTCTTGGAAGTTTTTGGCCAAATGGTGACTTCTCCATTCCTTTGGTCGTAGCTCTTTCTTCTGCCACCACCAGCCACCTCCTTTGGTTAGACTGTTTCACTTTGCCTTCCCAAAGGGGTAAGGGAGGCCAAAATGGCACATTTGTGAAGGTGCTGTGTCTGCCACATACCTGTCAGTTGTTGATGCATTCTTAAATCATACCAGTGCTTTGTCCCATGAGGCCTCCCTGTCTTCTTTAGTGGCAGTCCCCTGGGTCTCTGGCCCCTTATGTGATTGGGTTTCCTACAGAGCTTTTTGGGGCTGCTGTGGGTGGCCTGGGGAAGGAAGGAAGGGGGGCCTGGGCTCTTGGAGTCTTCTTTATTTTATTTATTTTATTTTATTTTAATTGAGAACTTCTATACTTACAGACAAAAAAAAGCATGATATTTCCCTCCCCTCCCCCCATTCCCCTTTAGAACTCCAATCTCCATTGTATTCCTTCCCTCTCACCATTAGTCTCTCTTTTAATTTGATGTCATCATCTTTTTCTTCTGTTATGAGGGTCTTGCGAAGGTATTGCTAGGCACTGCAAGGTCATGGATATCGAGGCCAATTTCTGTCTGGACAGTTGCATTGTAAGGAGTCGTACCCTTCCTTTGGCTTTTCCATTCTATCCGCCCTCTCTTCCGCAATGGTCCTTGAGCCTTGGAGGGTGACAGAGGTGTTTCAGTTCTGGGCACTCCTCTATCCCTTCTTCTCAACACTATGTTGCCTTTTGGCTCAGTCTATGGCAGGGGAGGTCATGAGCCTCAGGGGTATAAAGCCTGCTCTTGTCTGGTTAAATGTGTATATTATTCCCACCAAGCTGCCCTGAAAGCACTACACTTAATGTTCATATTCATATATTAATGCTACTCTCACTTCTGGTTAGAGAAGCTTCTCTTTTTGGAGTCTTCTTGATTCGGCCTTGGTGTTGGGAATAGCAGCCCTCCCTCCCATTTCTTCCTGCCCTGATAATTTAAAGCAAGATGCTCTTGGCTCTCCTGGTGTGAGTCACAGTGCTGCATCCCTGTATCCCGTTCCCCTTCTTCTTAAGTGTTCAAAGCTGGTAGAGCTGACTGGGACAGGTAACATCTGGTGACAGTTTTAAATCAGGTCTGTGGCACATTATGTTTTCCTGGGGCCACAACCCTCAGCCCATTGCTTGGGATTTAGAGCAGGCATTCTAGCCCCGAGTTTCAGCTCTCCTCCTGTCTCAACTGTTCTTCTCCCCACCCCCTCCCAAGGAGGGTGGGTGCCAGCAGATGGATGTGTTTGCCCCAGGATCCCATGCTTGTCACATCTGTTTTGGTGTTCAGAGACTCTGGAACCCTGGCCAACCTTGAGCCTTCGGAGGATACTGCCACTGTGCTCACGGAGGGACAGAGACCTTTACGCTCTCCCGTGAAGTCCATCCCAGCACCAGAAATGGATTGGCCAGCCAGGCACACAGATGGCATTCTGCCAAAGTCAGCTCCACAAGCTCACTGTCACATTTGTCACTTGATTTTAAATTGATGGTGACGTGGGCGGTAGGAAACTCCCAGACTCCAGCAGCTCAAAGGAACCTGATTCCCAAGGCACTCACACCCCTGGCCGGTTCCCTGCAGCCTCCCTATGTGATGATCAAGAGCAGTCCCTGAGGCAAGACCCCTGTAATAGTTCCTATTATTCACTTAGAAAATCTCCAACCCAACTGGGGAGCAATTTTAAATCCAAAAGAAATGCTGATAAATTAGCCAAAAGTTTTCACTCACAAGGCACCCAGCATTCACAGAGGAGACTAAGGTTAGCTTTTGTTGATTTGTAAGATCCCTTGAGACACTGGCCTGGCTTGCCTGGAGCATTTATCTTTGTTAATTTCTATGGGAAAGAGTAGTACATACAGGAACAGGCTGGGGGCCCCTAAGCTCTTTTACAGGGGTATTTAAAGTGACAGCACCTGACAGTTTACCAGCAGCTACAAGATTTTTTTTGCTTCAGAAAAAAAAAATCCTACAAGTTGTACAACATACATGATGTGAAGAATTAGGGCCAAGAGAGTCCAATTTGTAGCAGTAGACCAAGGCCTTTAGCAAGTTCCAAAGTTAGCTCATGAAGGGCAGGCAGCGTGGGCAGGCAGGCACCACAGAAGTAGGCTGTGTGACCTGTCATTCTTGTTTAATTTCCTTTTTCCCTGATCCCAATTTGCATTGCCAAAATGTTGGATGGCACCACATTATTTCATTTGCCTGCTTTGTAATTCCTCCTTCTCTCAAACAGATGAAAAACACGGCACTAAAGCAAATTGACAGTTCTTGAAATGAGAACGATCTTTATCCTTCAGAGTGTTGATGCAGAAATAAATGGAAGGAGAACATGCGTGTTGGGTCTTGAAGTGGCTCCAGTTGGTACTTTTTGTTGCTGTTTGTTAAGGGTTAGATGGGGGCCTTTCCTGTCCCTGCTTTCCCCTTTAGAGGACCATGTGGCCTGGGAATTAGGAAAGAGGATTTTACTCTGTCAATACTCATTTGCTAAGACCCGAGTCACGGTTAGGACTGAGGAAGGAGGCTACAAGTTTTTATTGTAGGGGTCCACAGGAGAGATGGAGGCTCTTAAGTTGACTTCATCACTTCAAAAGACATCTAGCAGGCACCATAGATACCCTCCCCACTGTACCCCCCAAGAAACTGTAAGAACCAAATACAAGGCCACAGATGCTTTAGACCAAGTAACCCAACCCCACAGCACCAATGCCACCATTGCAATTGTGACGACTACTGATAATTTTCCATGAAAGTTCAGTTGTTTAGTACATGAGATATCCCAAAACATGTGAAAGCTGGGTGTGGTAGTGGTTCGTGCCTTTAATCCCAGTAAGCAAGAGGCTGAGATGGGAGGATTGCCATGAGTTTGAAGCCAGCCAGGGCCACAATGTTAGTTCCAGGTTGGTCTGAGCTAGAGACCAAGCCTTAAAACACCAAAACAATAACAACAAAATCCGTGGTTCAAGATGAAATGAAAGCCTTGATGGCTAAAAGAAAAAACAAAAAAAATCTTGAAAACCACTGGAGTTTGATGTTCTTTTCCATTTGATGTTTTTCTTTAGCCTGGAAACTCTTTTCTGAAATTCAGCCAGCAAGCACTTACTGGGCACTTAAACTTTTGTGCTCCTCAAGGAGGTGGCAGGTGGCATGTAGAGCTGTGTGGGAAATGTCGTGACGACCAGGGTGATGAGGCTGCCAGCACAGGTATTCACATGACACAGTTAGGTTTCAGAGTCATGAATGCCGGTGTTGAAAATGCGAGACAGGCAGGGGAGGATCTTTTTACTAGACATGTACCGTGTGAACACTGCTTTATCCAATTCAAGAGAAGTTGTGGCAGAATTGTATTAAAAATGGATCTGCCATAGAGTTTCTTGAAACAATGAGCCACCTTGAAGTTTTTTTAATTATTATTCAATATTTTTATTTATAATAGTCTAAGACTCGCCAGAGTTTTTTTTTTTTTTTTTTTTTAAAGCAAAAGCGCTCCAGTGTGCCCTTCACCCAGCTTCCCACAATGGTTGCTGTCTTCTATACTATACTACATTGTTAAAACCCACAAAATAATGGTGAAATACTATCGCGTTGTCAGTTCCCACGTGTGCTCCTGTGTGTGTGTGCTCATATATGTGGTTCTTTGAAACCTTTTCATATGTGGATTCTAGTGACGATCACTATACTTAGGGAACAAAACTGTCCCATCACTACAAAGAAACTCCTCGTCACACTTTGTCCACTCCTGTCCCCTGGCAGCCATTGACCTGTCCTCCATTCCAGAAACTTTGCCACTTCAAGAGTGTTATAGAAAGGCTCCTACAGTAAGCCTTTGAGATCAGCTTTTTTCTTTCCTTCTCAGTGTAATCTCCTCCAAGAAGTCCATCCCAGTTGTGAACCTTGGTTTGTGTGTCTTTATTTCAATGAGTTTTCCATTGTAGGTACACCACCACTTTTCTAGTCCCTGTGAATTTCTAAGAGTCTTTTTGCATAGAGCACAGTTCGTAAAGCCAAACCTCTGCATGAGGTTGAACCTCCCTCATCCACACTGGTCTCACCAGCTTGGAATGTGTGCTGATCAATACAAAGTCTCTTAGTCCTGGATGCATCTGTATGTGCTGGTGCTGGGATGTATATTGGCAGAAAAAGACTACCGGCCGAAGCTTTCCTGGGTATTAATACTTCCTACTTCTCAAGGCTGAGGGACAGGTATAAAGGATACCTAGCCACCTTGGAGAAACCTTGTCAAGATCATGCCCAGGTGGGTAAGATTTGAACCCAGGACTTGTGAGGCCACAGCAAGATCCTTTCACTCTACCCCCAGCTTGTAGCCACAGGATTGCCAAGAGCCAGTTTGCTCCTCCGGAAAATGAAAATCAGTGGGCTACACTACTTCCTAGCTCTTTTCTACCTCAGAGATTTTATATCCTCTCTGAACAAGAAGTGGTTTTGCTAAGCAACTGAATCCTTTGCCTGTAGTTGCATTTGAACTTTGTTCTTAGCAGTCTTGGGTCAGTCATCATTTGAACATGTTTCAGGAATGTTAAAGTAACAAAGTAGAATGCTTTTCAAAACTAATTCAGAGCTTCCTTAAGTTGGCTAATTTTTGACCAAGTTTTGGGGTCAGCAAAACTGAATGACCCACAGGTCTTTGAGTCAGGACTCTGGTGTTACTATGGAGCCAGGTGCCAGAGGGATTGGCTGTCAGATGGTCCAAAGAAGAAAGAGCTAGAGCTAACTTAGAGGCCATTAAGGCCCAGGAGAAACTTTGGGGGTGGGTGGTACTCAAGGCCCTCACTCATGTAGCTGGTGCTATACAGTTCACAGAATTCTGCCTCCTGACAGAACTGGGCTGGGGAGCAGACAAAGCTGCTATTTCAGGCATCTAAGTGTTAGCGCAGCTGAATTGCAACTTAAGTAGCTCATGGAGGGGTGGGGAAGGCAGCCAAGGGTCTCTTACTCTTTGACACTTGAGAAAGGACTCAGCCATGCGTGGAAGGGTTGGCTGTGACCTCTGGGTCACTTCTAATGTGAATCCTGTCTGTGGTCCTGAGACCATACAGCTCCCCCTCTTCTCTGGTTACCCAAGCCTCCCTGGGAGGCACAGTATGCCAGTAGTGCTCTCTGCACCACCATCACCCACACATCTCTGATCCATCCAAAATAGATCTTTTGCAGGGAATGGCAGGCTGGTGAGGTACAGTGACCAGGACTCAGGATGTCTGCAGATCCCCCGCACCTGTGGTACTTCTTGCCTCCCTCACTGAGTACAATCAAGGCAAACCTTGGGCCCTGGAACCCACTGAGCCAGAGAGTCTTTCTCCTGGGCGTGGGGGTGTGTACAGAAAAAAAGGCTTCTCTTTTTAGATACCATAGTTCAGGGGTATCTGAAAGCCCCCAGCTCATTCTGAGACAACATTGTGTACATTTCTGCTCTGTAGCCAGTTCTGTGTTGGGCAGAGGAGTCTCAATAATCACTGGCTTAATGAATAATGGTGGCACCTTGGCTGAGATCTCCTCTCCCTCATTTTTCATTTTCCCACTCCCCTCATCCATCTGTAAAGGAGCAAGCAGGGTAGAGGGAATCTGAAGGCTTATACTTTCAGAAGTCCCCTGCCCTTGGAGATGCAGAGAAACCCTAGTCCCCCCATCACACCATGTCACTTACCTCCGTATCCTACAGGCAGAAAGAAGAGGCACTTGGCCCCTAGGGATTGCAACTGGGATAAGGACCTGGGCTACTCAAGCCTACAAAACTCCTCTCCTCCCCTTCATCCCTCCCCGAGTGGCTGCAGCCACGCTTGTCACCGTCCGAGATTGCATTGGCCACAGGAGATGTGGACGATTTTTCCATTTGGTCCTGATGTTTATTTCATGCCCATCAATATCAGCCTGTATTAGGACAGATGAGGTAGTTATTTACAGGCTTGTGCATTTTCACACTTGGTAATTATAAACCCTTCCCCTGTTCGGTCAGAGTCGTACAGATCCATTTTGGCAATTAGCAGTTTAGTATTTGTTTAATGGGAAAGCGAGAGAGTGTTACAGCACATCAGCACTCCCCTGATGAGGGCCTCTCCTCTCCTCTCCTCTCCTCGGGAGCTGGCAGGTTTGGGCCTTTTTCACGGTAGGTGAGGCCTGATGGGAGAGGTTGGAGAGGGGGAGAAAGGAGCATTCAGCAGCCTGCCTGCCACTCCCCTCCCCCAGAGCCCACTTGCATGCATGCATGCATGCACGCACACACTCACAGCCAGCACTGAAAATGGGCCCTGGTTTTCCAGAGCACAGCAGCCGCCACTCAGAGGAGACTCGCACAAGAGGCCTTTAGGCCAGATGCCATTTCCATGTGACAGCTGTCAGCCTGCTGGATCCAACTGTTTCTCCTCCAACAGCTCCGTGCCAGCCTCTCTCTCCATGTCCCTCTCCTGCTCTCCCTTCCTTCACCTATCTCCAAGTCCCAGCTTGGATAACCCCAGGAGAGCTCACCCCACCCCACCCCACCCCACCCCACCCCCCGCTACCGCCCAGTATGGTATTAGGGTTCCTGGGCTTTGTCTGCACAGCTTCTGCAGAGCCATACCCCAGCCATACCTCAGACAGGCAGACTCTTGATGGCCCTGCTGTTTTGAGACAGAGCCTTCTAGGACTGCTCACTAGGAAACCTGTGAGTCTGTTAGTGGCTATTTCTTGGTGTCATCCATTTGAATGTGTTTGTGTGTGTGCGCGCGCATGTGTGCATGTGCATGTGTGCATTAAGGGGATTGCCAAGGTGAGGCAGTGAGTTAGGCCAGCATCACTGGCCTAAGTAGGAGGCGCTCACAGCTGCCACCCAAGCCTTCCCACTGGCCCTAGGAAGGGAGACTCAGCATGCATTCTTAACACACTTTGCGCCATGTAGACTCCCATGGACTGATCCCTGGACTGAGTTCTGGGTCCCCCATCCAGTTCCAGCTCTGCTGCCATCTTGTACTGTGACCTCAAGGAGCCCAATGACCTCAGCTTTTAGAATTTGTCTCAAAGACACTCCTGTACCCCCCTACACCTTCACTTCAGCACTCATTTTACTCTCTTCTGAGCCTATGTTGTGGCAGTATACACCTGTCTCCTTAAGAGTTACCTAATCACCTCCAACTGGTTGCTAGTGTTTAAAGACTATTTGTTGATTCATTTAGCATTCAGTGGTACTATGCTAAGCCCTAGGGACTTAAAAAAAGAGAGAGAGAACACAATGAAGAGAGGCAAGGAAGTAAAGGACTACATCCCGTTTTCAATCCCGGCTCCGTTTATTATGTGTGTGATCCCAGGCAAGTCATTTAATCTCTACATCCACAATCTCCTCACCTACAAAATGGGTATGATAGCACTGCAGAGCGACTGTGAGAATTAAATAGGCTTTGCAAATTGCCGAATTAAGCTCTAGTAAGTGGGCACTGTTGTGAAGATCATTCTTCAGCCTGGGATGGGGGGAGTTTCATAACCAGAGTCTGATCCATACTTCTGCGTTCAGACCTGCTGAGCAGGAGACCTCATCTGTACATAGGAAAATGCCCCACTCTCCAGAATAGCAGGATCTGGACACCCCACATGCTTCAGTCCCCACAGACAAGTGTCCTTCAGCTGCTGTAACTCCTCTGATAAGTGCTGAGGTTTGGTCTTATTTTATGGAAACTGGAATGGTTCCACAATAGTTAAAAATGTAAAAGTAAGGAAAAAATAAGGGCTGGAGAAATTGCTCAGTGGTTAATTATAAAGCCTCTAGCCCAGGTTCAATTCCCCAGTACGCATGTGAAGCCAGACACAAAAAGGAATACATTCATCTGGAGTTTATTTGCAGCAGCAAGGCTCTGGTACATCCATAACTTTTACTTTCTCTCTCTTCTCTCTCTTTCTCTGAAATAAATAAATAATTTAAAAGTTTTATTTATTAAAAAAGAAAAATAGGGCTGATATAGAATGATCCTGCTCATGTGGGTAGAATGTTCTAATCAAAAGACTTGAGGGGCTTCTATGAAGAGTTTAGGAAATATCTGAACTGAATGCTAAAGAAGTGGTTAAACAGAACATTTTATGTTACATATATTTTGCCACAATTTATAAAAAAGAGATGCAACTAAGTAGACTCTCGCTATTTGGTGAAGGAATAAGTGTGAATTTAAATAAACAAGCTCTGAGGGTGTCGTAAAGCAAGAATTGTTTCTGCGATGAACTGGGTAACACCTGGCACCAGTGGCTGAGACGAGAAGCCCTAGGGCACCTTCATTGCTGGAATCTTCCAGGGGTGAGTGCACAGGATGGCTAAAAAGATGGCTTAACTTCAGCCAAAGAGAGAGGACCCTGAGATGGGGGCAGGAAAGCAGACGTTTTCGTTCCTGAAACCAGATCTGAGTCCTGGACCCAACCCCTGGCAGCTCAGAGATGAACAGTAAGGAAACTGAGGCTCATAAAATTGGTGATAATCCCTTTCTCACGGGGCTTTTACGAGGATCAAAGCTGTAGTAGTCTCTGTGGAAGTATTGGGAAGGGAGGGAGACAGTGGTTTCCCTAAGTGTCTTCAAAGTTCTGGGTTCAGTGTTGGTGCTTCTGAGCTACTCTCAAGACAGAATCCTGACTTTCTTGTACTAAGACCAGGACAAAGTCAGCAGAGGCCCAAGAGGCAGTATGTAGCAGGAAGCCTGCCTACACCTGACATCCCACCTCCAGGCAGCCCAGGGCCCACGAATACCATCTAACTTATTTCTAGCCCATTTCCACACATGCTGTGGCTAACTAAGGTCCCACCTGCTGTATTTGGCCGTTTAGAACAGTGGTTCTCTACCTTGGTGGCACCTGGATCAGTGGGGAACTTATAAAAGTCTTCAAAGGAGTCCCCTCCAGGTGACAGTTTAACGGGCCAAGGGGCAGCTCAGTCAAAAGGTGTTTCAACGGCCCTTTGGGTGCTGCTGGGAGCAGTCAAGGCTGAAAACCACAGATCTAGACTCCAGTAACAAGCTAATGGGATTTTCCAGCCGACTCCCTCTTCATCCCATTTTTCCTTTTGAACATTGGTAGATCGATCAGCTTCTCCTTTTGCAAAGCCAGAATGCACTGAAAAGTTCCAGTGACGGTACACTAGACACCACTAACTTAGCTTTGTGGCAGAACCCATTTTTTGCTGTTACAGGCCGGTGGGGCACCACATAGGCTCTGGCACCTGTGTCCTGGGTGGTCTCACCACATCAAACTAGGCTGTGCGCTGGGAGTTTATAGAGCATAATAAGGCCTATAAACTCTACCCACCATCATATCGCAGCCCCACAGTTGAGGGTGTTTATTTAAACTAACACTCAAAGCGTTTGAGTGGGAGCAGGAAGATAAATTCCCCAGCATTTGTTCTGGAGGCAGTGGAAGAAGGGTTTCCTCTTCCCATTCCCACCCTCCTTATATCTGGCTGGATGATTTAAGGGCCATTTGAAGTGCCATTTCCTGCCTCGCTCTTGATGGTATGGTGTGTGGGTGTGCATGTTAGTGTCCCAGGAGGAGTAGGAAGTTTCTTAGGCATGTGTTGACCACAGCAAAGTTCTGGAACAGTTTTCAAAAGACCAGCGGGGAATTGGATGCTCCCAGATGTTGTCCCCGAGCATCCTCTGTAGCCCACTGTCTGCATCCTTAGCACTGTTCTTACACATGGATCTTGGGGCCTATCTTCTGCAACTCTGTCCTTTTTTCAGACAGCACCAAGGGACAGAGAGGTAGGTTACTGGTCCCTCCCTGAGATCTGGGGACTGGGATGGGAACCTGCCTCAATGAGCTGCTCCAGGCCCATGCTCAGTCATTACTAGCAGCTCTTCTCTCTTTAGCCAGCTCATGGGAACAACTTTTCTGTGTCCTCCATTCAGCTTACTTCACTCACCTGCTCTGTACTTCGGGAGGCAAATCTGCAACACCCTGCACAGTGGCAGTGGTCCAGGGGACACGTCCTAGGATCACATCCTTGAGGCCAGCCAACTGGACCAATAGAATTCTTGACTTCTCTTTACACAAGCATCTTTACATTGAGTCTTTAAAGGTTTTCTGTTCAGCCAGCACATGAGCTAGGCTGGCTGAAGTTAACCTCTGCATACAGTCAACATTATCTGGCTACTTCCAGAATCTCCTAGTAAGAGTGTCTGGCTTTCATTAAACCTTAGAGGCATTTGAAAGAGAGTTGGCATATTCATTAAATGAATTAGGATTAGAGAGGCTTCGCCCTCTGACTTTGAGTGGTAATTATTGCTGATTTTCATGGTGCTCATTTAGTGAGGAACATGTTTGCCAGTTTCTCTTGGCATTTCTAGGATCCCAGTCTCCACTCTTGCTTATGTGGTGAGACTTAGAAGAGGTCCTTCCACACCGTAACACTTGTGTCTCACAAGGCAGTTTCCATTTGGGGTGTGGAACTGAAGGGTTAATATTTGGTGCTCACTCAGCACTCCCCCTTGGGTCCCTTTTCTTGCTGTTTACTCTCTAGTATTATTTAGGACTCTGTATCTTCTACATATAAGCATTTGATTATTTTTTATAAATAGGGATAGGGACTGGGGAGATGTTTCAGTGCTTAAGTGTGCTTTCTCGCAAAGCCTGCCATACCAGGCTCAATTCTCCGCTACCCGTGTAAAGCCAGATGCACAAAGCGGCGCATGGGTCTAAACTTGTAGAGGGCTCAGCTGCAAGAAACCTGTACCCACTCACTTTCTCTCTGTCTGTTTCCGTCTGTCTGTCTTGTTCTGAATGAATAAATAAATAAGTAAATATAGGGGTCATATATGTGTTCCCTATGGCCACAGGAATGAATGCTGTGTTAACAAACTACAAGCCTCAGTGGCAGACTGTAGGTGTTTCTGTCCCATGTCTGGGAACACATGGTTCTACTGATCTTTCATGTGTGGGGTACTAGTTGCCAGCTGATCTAGGCCAGCCTTAACTGGGGCAAATGGGGGGCCTTGGGCCTATCCTGCCCCACACGTGTCTCATCCTCCCTTCTCACTGTGATGGCTTAGGTCCAAGAGAGAGCAAGTGAAATTACACAGCTTCTCTCTAGGATAGGCCTCAGGCAGGCAGGCACACCCTTCTCTCCACCTCATTTTATTGGTCACCAGAAACCAAGTCTCCATTCAAGAGATAAGGAGATAGGTTCCTGCTCTCTGGGGAGAGAAACTATGCAGTCACAGGGTGGAGGGTGTGGCGTGATTAATGACTGGTCTACTTTAAAGCTAAGGGACCTGCTCTTGTTTGTACTTAGGCTAATACTTGGCAGGTTGGGACTGTGCAATACATCTGCGTTGTTGAGAAGTCAGTTAGGTGGGCTGTGGAGAACGTTCAGTCACTAAAGTACATCAGGGCCTGAGAGCGAGCCTCAGTAGCTCTGCAAGAATGCTTAATGACAACAGCAAACACATGCCTATGATCTGGGAAGAGTGGGAAGGAGACGGGCACATCCCTGGAGTTTGTTGGCCAGCCACTTTAGCCTGATTTGAGCTCCAGGCCGATGGAAGACTTTATCTCAAATAAATAAATAAGTAAATAAATAAATAAATAAATAAGAAAAGAAAAGAAATGAAGTTGCCACTATCTATATTTTCCAGTCAAGATGGGTTGAGTGCCTGATGTAGACATTAGTGAGAGTTAATCTGTTACAGGAGGGTTTGCATCATCTAAACATTCAGATAGACTCTGGATTTTTTTTTTTTTCCTGCATTGGGTATAAGAGCAGCTTGATGGCCACTAAGAAATCTCTCTTTGAGGGGCTGGTGAGTTGGTTCAGCAAGTAAGAGCACTTGCTGTGTAAGCATGAGGGCCTGAGAGAGCCAGATGCGTGCTGGGTGAGACCATGTACGCCTCTGTCCTGGGGGCCAGAGACTAGAACGTCGCTGGTGCTCACTGGCAAGCTAGACTGACCGAAAACAGCAGTCCAGGTTCAGTGAGAAACTCTGTTCAAGGAAACTTGTAGAAGAAGCAAAGGAAGCAGATACTCAGCATTCTCTGAAACACACGTCTGTACACACACGTGGACACCACACTGCACATGCACATTATCAAAAAAAAGAGGAAGGAAGGAATATAAAAAAAGGAATCTGGCTTTTGGAGTACAGCTGCGACATCTAGGGACACCGACCCAGGAACGATTAGTGACACGTTCCCTCCTTTCTCCTTTTACTATTGCAACAAATAAAGGTTGTTTGCACCTTTAAAAAAAAAATAAAAATGAAAAAAGAAATCTGTAGAGCGTGGTGGCGCACGCCTTTAATCCCAGCACTTGGGGAGGCAGAGGTAGGAGGTTCGCCTTGAGTTCGAGGCCACCCTGAGAATACATAGTGAATTCCAGGTCAACCAGGGCTAGAGCGAGACCCTACCTCATCTTTTCTGACTCGGGTCCTACTGCCATACCATTCTTTTCCAGGAGAAGTGGAGCTGGGCTGCTGTCACACTGCAGTGGGTCCTCTAGGAGAGTTCTTTTCCATGTGTTGACTCCTGAGCGTGTAGTAAAGAAGAAGTAGTCTCTGGCCAAGCAGGACAGGGAAAGAGGGAGCCTTGGGCCAGCGGCTTCAGGACCTGGGCACTCGATAAGAACCAAATGTTACTGAATGGGCCCTGGGAGATTTGTGGGCTGCCTCTGGGTGACTGTGATATGGGTGGTGGCCCCCGAGAGTAGCAACAAGCTCCCTTTCTGTTGACACTCATGTACTGCTGAGGGACGCTATGCTGTAGCCCAGCCTTATCACAGCCTGCAACACTTGGTCAAGTCCTTCCAGAGTCAAAACAAAGACTGAGCTGTCCGCTCCCCACCTGCTTCACCTTAAAGTTACATGGCCTTGCGTATTCTTGCGTCTTTCCCTGGGGCCCTCTTCAGTGGGGTTATGGGATTCACTGTGGGGTCAGGAAGGCTTCAGTCAGTCCCAATGAGATACTGGGGGGACCATGCCTCAGGGTACCCCCCCCCCACTCTGTGGCTCTTACAGTCTTTCTGCCCGCTCTGACCTTGTGTATCTTTTCACAAAGATGCGCCACCAAGAATAGCGGGGCTCCTTGTATACTTACCTTGGGTCACGAAGGGGCCAGACATCTCACGATAATAAACACATCTCAAGGTCAGAATACGCTTCCACCCCAAAAGATCAGCTCATTCCAAGACATGGGACAAAATTTCTGTCCTCAGGGTTTATAAGACCACAAGACCTGCCACTAGGTTCCCATGACTGGTACAAAGAAATTTATAAGGTGGTACCCAAAGACATTGTCAATCCAATGTAAAATACAAAAATAAAAGACAGTGTCCATCCTAAGATTGAGGGCATACCCCTCACAGCGTTAATAGTGTCCACTTCCCGAAGTGTGAAAACCAAGCTATGTGCAGCCCTCCCAACCCTTTTGTGGTGCTCAGGGCTCATGCATGTGTGTCTGTTTGCACAGGCTCTGGGAGGCAGAAATCGAGAGAGGCTCAGATTGCTACCAGTTAGCTGGCTCCAGTGCTGATAACAGTTACCTCAGCTGTGCCCCTTGTTTCTCCTTGAGGGAAGCTCACACAAGCCACTACTGTTTGATTCTCCTAGAACCGTGAGAAACGGGCCCGTATGTGAAGCTGTGTTTTTCATTCTATTCAGTCTTTGTATATTAAAATTCTTCTAGTTTCAGCTCTTGCTGTTCTGCCAGATTTCCATCGCATTGATGGCTTCTCTGAATTAATAAGTGTTTTGTAACCACTGAAAAGTTTTCTCCACCCCCATCCCCAGCACTGGGACTTATCCATATTGATTTTTCCCCCTTTTTCTTTTCTCTCTAGCTACTTCTTAGATGTTGTATTTTGTAAAGTGCTAATAGAATTTTTCTTGTGCCCTGACACTTTATCTATTCAGAAGGTCTTTGCGAGTCCCATTATACAGCTGGACTACAGAGGAAAGAGCTCCATTCTTTACCACAATGCCTGTCCCCAAAACACAGTCGTGCGAATTCTGCCCCTAGCTCACAGAGTGGAGCGAGTGTGGAGGCTACAAAAAGCCACCAAACTTAGCAGGAAGAGCTGGGAGCCAATTACTCACTGCTGGAAGGGGGGTTTGAAACAAACAAAAAAAGATTATTTTTTAAAATTCAAAATATTTATTTCCCATGGGGGATCTGAGTTTCAGTACCAAAACATGGCCAACACAGAAGGGAGCTTGTTTTCCTACCATTAGGCATTTCCAGCACAAAATTCAGGATTTGGCAAACATCTCAGGAAGTGTGGAGATGGGTGCAAAGAAACAGATGCTGCATTTACCTGCACCCCCAGTAGGCTTCACTTACCCTGCCCGCCCTCCCTCCCCGGCCCACCCCTAAGGCATCTAAATCCTGATTACGTCCCGGGGTCTAGGATGCCATATGTCTCGGTGAGACTGCTCGGTGTGCAAACACACCAGTTGCTCTGATGATGGTTTTGTTTGAGTGGCACATGGGAGGCATGCATGGCCTCAGCAGGTGCCCAGGGGACCTTGAAACCTGCCAGGCATGAGCAACGGCACTGGGAGGGGCCCAGGGAAAAAGTTCCCCCATGCCCACTAGCCTCCTCCAAGTGATCTCCAAACTAGCATCGCTGCTCCATGCTGGAGTAGTCACCAGTCAAGGCTACTCTTCCCCCAGCAGTGCACTGCAGGATTAAGGACCAGAAGGGAAGGCCCCAGGAGCCTGTTTGCTAGGCTCGGTTACTTAGCAACACAAGGGGGCCTTGCCTCCAAGAAAGGGTTTTTAAGCTAGGTCAGTGCCTTCCAGACTGGATGGCCTGCCTCTCTCCCATTCTGGCCCAGGCTTTGCTTTTCCCTCTATTGTATCTGATAACATCTAGAAGAATAGATGTGATTTGTCCATAGGTACCGTTTTAAGCCTCATTTCCCAGTGCCCTTGCCTCAGTTGGGGCTTTCTGTCTGGAAGGAGTGAGGAAAGAATTGCCTATGATTCTTCCTCACAGCTCACTTAGTTCAGGCCCCCACATAACACACCCCCAAACCGCTCCAAGGATAAAGCCCTCTGCTAACTGTATAGCCACATGGGTTGGGTTGCATTTCTGCTGCCAATGTTGAGTACAAAGTAAAGGGAAAGAGTAAGTAGGTGGCTCGCTTGGGCAGACCGAGTCTTCTCCCCATTGAGTAGCTAGCTGATCAGTTAGAACACCCCCCCCCCCGCCCCCCGCAAAGATGTGCTTTGTGGACTAAAGGATTAGATTTAAATAAAAGAAGTGAATGCTAAAGGCAAATCTGCTTCATCAAATATGACTTTCTTGAGATCTATGTGGGATTGGAGTGTGGATCCTGAAATCTTTTTTGAAAATATTTATTTGAGAGAGAGAGAGAAAATGAGAGTGTGTGTGTGTGTGTGTGTGTGTGTGTGTGAGAGAGAGCGTGTTGGCATATCAGGGCCTCTTGCTGCAAACAGTGCCAGACACTTGCACTACTTTTTGCATCTGGCTCTATGTGGATGGCTGGGGAATTGAACCAAGCTGGCAGGCTTTGCAAGCAAGCACCTTTAACCACCTAGCCATTTCCCCAGCTCCTGCCCAGGTTTTAAAAAATATTTTATTTTTATTTATTATTTACTTGAGAGAGAGAGAGAGAGAAGGAGAATGGGCATGCCCAGGCCTCCAGCCACTGCAAATGAACTCCAGACGCATGCGCCCCCTTATACATCTGGCTTATGTGGGTCCTGGCAAATCAAACCAAGGTCCTTTGGCTTTGCAGGTAAGAACCTTAACTGCTAAGCCATCTCTCCTGCCCCCAGATTTTTTTAAATTAATTTATTTACTTATTAGCAACAGACAGAGAGAGGAAGAGGGAGGGAAAAAGAGAGAGAGAAAGAGAGAGAATGGGTACACGAAGGCCTCCAGCCACTGCAAACGAATTCCAGATGCATGTTCCCCCCTGTGCATCTGGCTTATGTGGGTCCTGGGGAATCGAGCCTTGAACCAGGGTCCTTAGGCTTCATAGGCAAGTGCTTAACCACTAAGCCATCTCTCCAGCCCCAGATTTTTTTTTTAAAAGCAGATACTACAGGAAAATACACTGTATGTTAATGAAGTATACACGGTAGAGTTTTCTTTTTTTCTTGTTACTTTTTTTTTTTTTTTGGTACTTTCAAGTATTCGTTAATGAGTATTACTCCTGTAGTAGGAACCACCTTCCCAAGCTCCACACAGTCTCTATTAGTAATGCTTTGTGTATTTTTGTGAAAATTCCTAAAGCAGCTTCTATTCTGTTTGTCTTGCAGGTGGAGGATGCAATGCTGATGTTTGATAAGACCACCAACAGGCACAGAGGTAAGGTGCCCCCCAGACTAACAAAATTGGCCCTGTATCCTCTCCTGGCCGCCATCCCTTCCCACCTACCATTCCATCAACTAAAGATGTAGGGACGCTGCAGAATCTGGAACGTCTGTATTTGAATGGAGACCTACCACAGCACACAGAGTTATGAGATCCAGCAATGAAAACTGCTTTTCTTGGTTTGGGAACTCGCAGAATAATGCAGCCACGCCCAACAGCCCAACACACTCCTTCAGTTATACCTTTCTTGTCTTGACTGTCTTAGTCCCTTGCTAAATTTGGCACTCAGTGATCCTAGTGCAAATCACTGGTAGTAATGACTCCACTGAGTTCTCAATTTGCATCGAAGGAGGAGGTTTAGAAGCACACCGGGCAGTCCAGAGAGTGAGCGAGAGAAAGGAGGATCCTTGTCTTGGGTCTGTTCACTGAGTACAGCCATCGCGGACTTGGAAACGCCCCGTGGCACCTCAGAATGCTTAGGAGACGTCTGTACCCATTTGTATTCTGTCTGTGCTCCTCCTGTCCTATCCCTGTTACAGAAAATGGGTCTCAACCTGGGGTCTGCGAACCTTTGAAATGACTTGCAAAATGTTGTTTGTTCGAGCTTTGCTTAGGAGCGGACGCCTAGTGTTGAACAGATTGTCAGAGGGGTCTCGACTACCACCTGCTAACAGAGCAAGTTGAAATTATTGCTTTGAACAGAAAAATGGAAGGAATCTAGAAAATCCTCCCTGGAGGTAAAAGTCAAAGGAGGTTAGGACTTAGCATTCCATTCTCCTGTTCTCCGGAAGCACCAGGTTTCTGGGGTTCTTATTAACAGGGAGTTAATGAGGTTCTGTGCTTCCGAAAGGGGGGAGGGCAGGAAAGGGTGTGGGGCGTTCTCCAGGGAGGGAGCATAAAGTGAGCCCAGCGAGCCACATTTCCTTGCTACTTGGATTGCATTTAGATGTTTTCTCCTGTTGTTTACATTCCTGCTGTCACCTGTGATTAGAAGCAGTTGCCCAGCCTGACTGCTGATGGTACCTCTTTCCTGTTTGGAGAAGGGGCTGACTGAAAGGGAGAAAGGAATGAATGGGGGGAGGTGCTGCTGGCAGGGTGGGAGGAGGACAGGCAGATCCTGCCTGAGTGTGCCTGGCCACCCAGCTTCTCATGGGGCCTTCTACAGCATCCGAAGAATGGGAATATTAAGAACTGGTGGGCAAGGGTGCTGTCCAGTGGTTTGGGAGGGAAGACATGGTGGGGTTGAAGGGCGAGTAAGGGAGGAGGCGAGGAGAGATCACAAAAGCACGCAGGTGTTAGTGATGGTCTGTCTTCCCCTTCGCCTAGAAAGAGAGTGCAGAGTGAGGGGAGGTCCACGCAATAAGCACTTTGTGACTTTCTGTCATCATCCTCCACACCGTGTCTGTATACTATTACAGTTCCCAAAGTACCAAGTCAGGCACAGTGGCCCCTGGGCCTGTGGTCAGGGCACTAAGGTGGGACAGTAATCACTTGAGCCTTCAGCTGGATGTTAGCCTGAGCAACCTAGAGACCCTTTAGGAAAACAAAGAGCCAAAAAATGACTTCCTTGTGCCCCTTCTCATTTGCCCTTCAGAGCCAACCCTGAGAAGGCTGTTGTGACTTTGGGAGAAATCATTGCACTTTACTGTGCCTCTGTTTATTCATTTGTAAAGTGAAAGTAATGACAGTTCCTCCTTATGGGATGGCTTGGCATATGTAAAGCCAGGCACAAGTGGATCTGAGTGTAGCTCTCCGATCCTTATCATTACCATCTTGTGGGTGAGATAACTAAGGCTCAGGGGAGGTAACAGACCCCATCACCCCATCCCCACAGGGCCTCCAACCCAGGGCTGCTGATTCTAGATTCTCATCTTCCTCTGTGTGAGTTTAAGAGTATTTTTATCAGTTAGTGTTTAGAGTGAACAATGTTACCTGGATGTGGCATTCCATGTTCAGTGTTAGAATCCATAAACTTGGGAATTTGCTGAGCAATATCCAGGCAATGTTCCTTGTTGTTATTGCTGTTGTGAGAAGTAGGGTGCTAGGAATTGAACCCAGGGCCTCCAATACTCCCCCTGCCCTATGACCTCCTTCTTTTTATTTTTGTTATTTTGAGTCAGGGTCTCACTCTAGCTCAGGCTGACCAGAACTTACTGTGTAGCCTACGCTGGCCTCAAACTCATGGCAGTTCTCCTACCTCAGCCTCCTGAGTGCTGGGACTTAAGATGTACACCACCATGCCTGGATCGACTTCCTTTTAAAAAAAATAAAATTTTTAGCTTCTTTTAAAAAAATTATTTGTTTACAAGCAGAGAAAAAAGGAGGGAGGGAGAGAGAGAATGGGCACGCCAGGGTCTCTTACTACTGCAAATGAACTTCAGATACATGTGTCACTTTGTGCATCTGGCTTTACATGGGTACTGGAGAATCAAACCTGGGCCATCAGACTTTGTAAACAAACACCTTTAACTGCTAAACCATCTCTCCAACCCATTGATTTTCTTTTTTTGGGGGGGGAGAGACACAGAGAGAGAGGAAGAGGAAGACAGATAGAGAGATGGGCGCGCCAGCAGCCTCTCAGCTGCTGCGAACGAAATCTAGATGTGTGCGCCCCCTTGTGGTCAAGTGCGGCATTGCACCCTTGTGTCACTTTGCATCTGGCTAAACGTGGGACCTGGAGATTGGAACCAGCGTTCTTAGGCTTAGGAGGCAGGCCTCTTAACCACTAAGCCATCTCTCCAGCCCCATTGACTTTGTTTTTTTGAAGGTCAGTGGGAGAAAATGTGTGGATCTGCTCTGTGTTAGGTCCTGTGTTAGGGGCCTTCCACAGCACCTCACAGCAAACAAGGCTAGAGGTGTGTCATTCCAGTACCTTGAGGGGGCCAGTGACAGAGATCACACAGCTCCAGGCACTGGCAGATAGGTAAGATTCAGCCCCAAAAGAAAGTTCTTTACTTCTAACCACAGCCCTCTGTGGGCATGAAGCCACTCCCTGTTTCCCAAGGAAAGACAAGACAAGACAGCCCAGAGGACAGACATGGGATGTGGTCCATCTGTGCCAGGCGAGGGCTCGCCCATTAGGAGGTAAAGGAAATTCAGTCCAAGCAGCCGGTGCTCAGAGGAGCTTCAGGACGTCCGCACTGGCTCTTCTGAGTCCAGGCTTCTGGTGAACATTGGGGTCAGTAAAGTAAGAAGAGTCGGCTACACGCAGCATGCACTGCTCAGCCAGGGGTTAAGAGCCTTGCAGTGGCTGCAGGACCAACGCTGATATGTAGAACATCCTGCTCAAAAGAGAAGTAATAATCTCAAGACAGCTGCAGAGCATTCAGCCAAGGGTGGAGCCTTCTAAGCATGCACAAAGTGCACATCCATGAAGGTGGCCTTGAGGCTGTAGCCTTTCAGCTCTGTCTTTTGGTAGGCCAGAAAGAGCAGGCCAGGAGAAGACATGTTAGAAGAGACCTGGCACTTGCCTCTCCTCCCTTCCTGCTCCTCAGGGTACTCCCTGCCCAGGTGAGAGCTTTTGTCTACACATTTTCCAGCCCCTCACAGCAGCCCAGGAGGGATTTGTTTGGGGCTGGGTGCTAAAGCTGGGGTAACTGCATTCATTCAAAGCCTTTAGAGAAGTGAAAGCTTTTTCAGTCACATCGCAGCAGAAGCACAAGTCATATCTGAGGAGCGCTGGCTCCACATCTGAACGCTGGTGAAGCATGGGTTTTGGAATCGGGTGATAAGAACAAGAAAACAAAGCCCCATTTCTGCCCAGCCTCGCCTCCACCCCCTCCACTTCCTGCCGTTCTCTCTTACCCAGAGGAAAGGACCACAGAAGCAGAGAAGTCCTCTCTCCCCACACTGCCTCCAGCTCTCATCCTGAAGAGACCTGGCCTGGTGTGAGCTCCAGGTGTCATGGCATAGCAAGGTGCTTTCTCAAGCCCCATACCCAGGCTTGCTGAGCAGCCTGGGATGTGATTAATCCTTGGGCCCAGGGGTGTGGACCTCAGCCACAGCAGCTGCTGTCATAGGAAAGCAGGGGACAGACATGGCCTTCTGAGGCCCGTGGGCCAGGCTCAGAGCCTCCCTGAGGCCATGCTTGCCATTAAGAGGCAGAGGTCAAGATAAGTTCCACTGTCACCTCTGGTAGCCACTACCTGTCCCTGCTTTGGGACAGAGATGGTCTTCAGTTGTGTCCACGTGGCGGTTGACTACTGTTGTCTAGAAGCACCAGCCAGGGTCTCACTATCACCATGGGAGAGTGTCTCCGCGATGGGAGTTCAGGCTTCACCTCCCAGTGGGTCATGCTATGTAGTATAGGGTCTTCCCACCTTTTCCCTTGATATATCTGACCTGTAGCCATAGGCCGCATGAGTCCAAGGATAGCTGTGAATGTTTGTAGGGGACATTTATATGTTGCAGTGTCAAAATGTTTAGCCATCCAAATGCTAGAGAAAGCGTGCCCTTCCTCCAGCTTCAGCTGCTCCCTGCCCACTGGTTGGGGCTCCCTACCTCTCTGAATGTCTCAGGGCTGTCCTCTAACAATGTGGGGACTGGAGTGAGGATCTACAGGACCTGAATATGTCTGACCTTTAGTTATGTGTGTGCGTGTCGAGGCCAGAGGACAATCATCCAAAACTTTTTGAGACAGGGACTTTCATTGGCCTGGAACCCACCAATGAGACTAGAATGGCTAGCCAGCAAGCTTCAGGAGTCTTCCTGTCTCTGCCTCTCAGCACTGGGATTATCAGCATGGCCACCACATTCAGTAGTTTATGTGGCTCTGGGGATCAAATTTAGGCCCGCATGCTTGTGAGGCAAGTGCTTTACCCACTGAGCCATCTCCCTCCTCCTTGACCATTAACCATAGGGTGCCCCAAGATTAATCCCTTATGTTTTTTAATTTTATAACTAGGAGGGAGGAATGAGCTATTACTACAGGCAGAGTCCCTGGGAGACAGCTCTTGGGAGGGGCAGCCTGCAGGAGGCTTGCTAGGAAAAGTTCTTATTGGTGTGTGCAGGGGGACAAGCCAGCTCGTGAAGCCACCAGAAGTGGGGTGGTCCTTCCCTGTCCACAAGTCCCATTAGTAGATGCAATCTATCCAGGAGGCTGGAGTGACCTGGGCTTCCTTCTGCTGAGGGAATCAGAGGGGCTTACCCCTGGGACATCCTTGGGTACTCCCAGTGGCTGGGAAGGATGGCTTTCATTCCTGAACGAGGTTTGGGCATCCTGTCTTGGTACCCACCCTGGCTTCTGCTGTCATGTTCGACATCTGGGTACAAACAACGCGTCTAAGAACCAGACATGCCCAGCGCTGAGCCAGCTCAGGGTCTGCACGTGGCAAAAAGCTGTAGGTGAATTGAGATGCCCAGAGACGCACACAATTGGGACATCCATCTAGCCTGAGTGACACGCAGCCCAAGTTGGTGGCCCCTCTGTAGGCTTAACCTCGGCAGTGGTCCAGGCAGGGGAACCAGTGCCGGTCTGAAACGCTTTCTCACGTGTTGCTCTGTCCATACCACCCCTTGTTGCTGGATTGTGGTACTCCTTCATTGCCAGATGGAGAAGCGAAGGCATGGGAAGTTTTGGGGTGACACATAGCAGGTTCCTGCAGCCACACAAGGAGCAGAGCTACTGGTAGAAGCTGGGGCCATCCCTGGCCCTACCCATCATTTTATCACATAGCCCTCCCTTGAGACGACTTGTGCCCTGGGAGAGAGAGAAAATCATGGCTTTCCAATTTGCTCTCTAAAACTCATTTCATTTGCTCTCTAAAACTTGTTAGAGGTGGTCTGAAAAATATTGGGCAGATCATCAAATGATTCAATCATAGGGGGTGAGTGTTGCTTTATCCTTGCAAATCGCAGATAAGATCTTGAATTCAGCATTAGATATTGATTCTGGGGTAGGGCTGGAGGGGGGATTTGAGGGAGAAGAAGCAAGACAAGGCACTGTCCTTCCAATTCACTCTTGTTGGCAGCAAGCTGAGGGGCAGGAGAGAGGAGGGACTGGCGGAGCTCTTTCTTAGCTGTCTCCACGGGCTCAGCCAGCCTGTTGAGAATGTGGAATGTGGGCATGCTGGTTGCTGAAGTATATTCTATACTCACTTCCTTCTAGGAATGGAGCCCCTAGGGTGAGGGTCACTCCAGGATAACCTCACCTGACCCTCCCTATGACCCCCATGCCCTGGGCTCCTGAACCCCTGCACTGTCCAGTCTCTCCAGTGAAGAGCTGAATGGTTGGGGGCCAAGTGGAAATGAGCAAAGAGTCTCGGAAGCTCTGCCCCAGCTGGGGAAGAGATAAGGGAAGGGTCTGCTGGAGAGAGAATAGTTCCTGGCCCTGGAGATCTTTGTGGCTGCCATTACCCAGCAGGCCTGTTTGCTGTGGAACATTGCCAGAGGCTAAGGAACAGACTACATGGAGAGCAAAATAAAGATTAGTGTGATGGATGACTTCTCCCAACAGCTAGCGGTCACTTATTAAGTGCAATGCTAATGGCTCTGCAGAGAAAGAACAGCTCCACATGGCCATCCCGCCCCCAGGGCCCTTCTCCAACATTAGGTCCTTGGACAGAGGGGTCCTTTCCCAGCATGGCCATGCCATCACAGTTGGAGAGGCATAGCATGGGCAGATCCAGCCAGAGAGAGGGACCTTCTACAGGCTCACCTCAAGGCCAGTGCACCCAGACCTTGGCTTCTCTCTCAAAGCTTGCTCAGTCTCTATCCCGAAAGCAGTTGGCCCAGGTTTGAAGGTCTCTGTAATTTGCGTAAGCAGTTTATTTATTAAAATGATGCCAGTAAGATGTAACTGAAGCTGTGATAGAAGATAATGCTTTTCTAAGGAGAAAAAACAGCCCTTAATGTCTTGACGACCTGCCAGACACTCTATTGAAATTGACCTCCGAAGCCCAGATTGACTGTTGTCTGTGCGCCTCATAGAGATGATGTAGAATGGCACTGCAAGTATTTGTTTATTGGTGCCAATTTGTCAACAAACAGGAGCCACATAAGAAGAGGCTCACAGAGGCATAAATTAAATTAAAAAGTTTAGCCTGTCATGGTGTATAAACTGTAGTCTCAGCACCTAGGAGGCTGAGAATAGGATGGAGAGTTCAAAGCCAACCTAGACCAGAGAGAAATCCTTTCTAAATAAACCTGTTGCTTCCTTAGTGTAGTATGGGATGCTAAAGATAATAACAATATAAGGTATTTTGGGTTTTTTTTTTTTTTTTTTTTTAGTCAAGCACAACAGACTGGCTTTTTTTTTTTTTTTTTTTTTTTTTTTTTTTTTTTTTTTAATGCATGAGAGTGAGAGCAAGAGAGGGAATTGGCATGCCAGGGCCTCAGCCACTGTAATCAAACTCCAGGCACACGCACCACCTTATGCACATGTGCAACTTTGTGCACTTGCGTCACCTTTTGTATCTGGCTTACTGAGATCTGAAGAGTTGAACATGGGTCCTTAGGCTTTGCAGGCAAGCGACTTAATGGCTAAGCCATCTCTCCAGCCCTGTTTGTTTTTTGAGGTAGGGCCTCACTCTAGCCCAAGCTGACCCAGAATTCAATATGTAGTCTCAGGCTGACCCTGAACTCACGGCGATTCTCCTACCTCTGCCTCCTGAGTGCTGGGGTTAAAGGTGTGCGACACCATGCCCAGCTCCTTTATTTTATGCTGATGTTCTAGAATTTGTTTTGTTTGCCCAAGGGAAAGGCTGGAGTACACACTGTGTGACTTTATGGGTTGGAAGAAAGGTGTTTGACAAGAAGGTGTCATCCAAGGAAATTGGATGTGATTGGAAGGGGCTGTAAGCATAATAAGAAGGGTGTGTGGTGTCTCAGCTGGCTGTGACATTTGTTCTGACATGACATGCCATCACACCAGTGCCCACATGCCCATGAATCCAGAACAAGATCTGCTGCCTGTCTGCTCTGCTGAAATTATGCCAGCGGTATCTTCCCACCACTTAAATTCTACCCTAAGTTTGAAACGTGTTAACAGGTTTATTGAAAACCTGTAATGACTGGTTGTTATTGGTATTGATGGTCAGTCTATACGGGAGTCAGAATCCAGTTGACAGAAAAAAGCAGCCGTCAGTCACAGACCACCTGCAGCTGTCATTCTGGTCTGGAGTGTGATATAGACCCCAAGTTTGCTGGTTGGCCTCTCTTAGGCACTACAAGGTGCTGATGGGGTTAAAAAAATACTGTTTTCTTTCCAGAGTGGACCATTGTCATTGTAGGACAGCTGTAGAAGGATGGCATCACCAAAACAGCAACCTAGGAAAGATCGGTCAGAATCACAGAGGAACTCAGTGCCACTGATTCCCCCGTGGGCCAACTTGGGACAGGAAATGCCTTGGGTGTCAGAGAAGGGCTCATGTGAACCTTAGTTGCTGCCTTTAGGTACTTGAAGATACTCTTTTAGGAGTGCTCTAAGCAGACATGAAGCTAGGCATGTCCAACAGAGACAATAAATGGACGCCACGTCCCACTGTGCTAGAGTCCGAGAATCCGAGGTTCTGTTCCCAGCTGAGTGTGTCTTGACCCTAAGGCTGTATGACGGGGTGGTGTGCTGTGCTCCCCCACTGTGAGGAGCCCATAGGCCTAAGGACCCTGAGCAGGTTTTACCCACCCCATCCCCCAGCTTACAGCCTTGCACAGTGAGGGTAAAAGAAGGATGGAGCCAAAAGCTCTAGCTCCCACTCAGGAAACCTCGTTTGAGACCAGCCCCAGAGCTGTCTGCACATTTTATTTTCTCATTAAATAAACACCATTAGCCTTCCCAAGAAATTGGTGCAAACATGACTTCGCAAATAACCAATTAAAAGGGCAGGGTTGAAGGGGACTGCGAATTTGAAAACATGTAGAGGAGGCCATTAGAGATTCCAGTAGATGTCCCAGCCCTGGCAACATCGATCTGAGACCTTAATTTTATTTCTGACAGGAAAGCAAGGAGCGCGCTGGAATTTTTTTTTCCCCTTGAGCTAACTCAATTCCGGAAGCGCCCATTCCGGTGCTGTCTCTTGAGATATTAATCAACATAGTCGCTTGGTTTCTGTTCACCTGCTTTGCTTTGTAGACACGGAGTGGGACAGAGCCGTCCACTCCCTAGCAATGGGGCAGCGTGGCCCTGCCGAGCCAAGGCCAGTCAGCTTCCTGCTGGGGGCAGGGGCTGGGTTTTGTTTCACCTAAGTAGAAACCGTCAACTTCTGACTTTGGCATGAAAGCCCTGGCACCAAAAGGGTGGTGAGCTAATGGTCCTTCCTGCCTGCTCTGGCTGGGGCCTGCGGAAGCAGAAAGGGAGTGGGAGAGGGTTAGAACTGCACTGACCCAGAAATGGGTTTTTGTGGAGCATCACAATGAGTCTTTTGTTGGGTCCTGTTCCCACAGAGGCCAAGACACAACGTGTGCAAAGAGCTTGGTGAGGGCAGAGTGCAGAGGCCCCAAGGGAAAGGAGCCCTTGGGTTGGTGACTTGATTTAAAGTGGTCCCTTTCTTACTGCTGCTGGGGGCTGTGGAGGGTTGGACCAGGGGTCAGGGAAAGCTGGGGGCAGCTGCTTGCCCATGGACTCAGGGTTCTGAAAGGACCCCAGGAGATTGTACAGAACTATATTTTTTTGCCAGAAGCTCACAGGCCAGGGGGCAGGTGGCAGCCCACCCAGACCTCTGGCAGTGACATTGCAAGTGACTTCATTCTTAGGGCCGAGCATACGGAGATTCCAACCTCAGCCTTCCCACCTGAGGTGATGTTGGGGAAGTGACTGATCAGCTCTGAGCCCCACCTGGCTTGCTTGCGGAGATGGTACCTTGCTCTAGAAGAGTGGCCTGGCTCGACATGCAGAGTGCCCACAGCAAGTGGGAGTTCACGATGGTCTGTGCTTTCCTCCTCTTCCATTATGACCACTGGCCTCATATTTTTAAGGCAAACATAAGTCTATACTTGAATTAGGGGAACCCTAGTCTTCAAAAATGAATTTTATGGATATTTATCCTTCACCGTGGCACACAACGTACATGCTTACCTGTGGATAGAATATTTCTGGAAGGCAAACCACAAAAGGTAGAAAGCACTGGAATGGCATAGTGGTCAAGAGCACCTGCCTTTACAGCCAGACAACTGGAATCTAAGCTCTGTGCTTCTTTGGGTACGTGACTTTATCTATCAGAGAGGAAGGTGACATTGGGTTACCTAAGGTTTATATCACTTGATCAGTATAAAGGGCTCAGAACTGGCTCTGGTCATAATCAACACCCACATATGTTTTATGCATATATACACAGGCTCTCACATATGCAAATCTATGTACATCAAAAAGAATGCTTCCAGGAAAGGGGATTCGGTGATCGGAAATACAGAGGTAGAGGAAAACTTTTTATTCTAGTCTCATTTTCCTATTGACTTTTTGTACCGTGTGCATTCATTACCTATTCAGACATCTATTTTCAAAATCCATTCCAGTCTGAATTGTCCATGTAGTGATCTAAACCAACATAAAAAAGAATTTTCAAAGAAAGAAAAGTTCACCCCATACCAGCACTCTAACCCAATAAATGTTTTCAGTCCGACCTTGTTCCTGACATCCACATACACGTTTTGAAAGTTCATTGTAATTACGTGGTTCATATATAGTGTGGGCTCAGTCTCCACTAGTGAGAAATGGAGCCCGTCTCGCCTGGTCTGAGAAGCTTCAACACCAGCGAGGCTTATTAGATGCAGCTGAGCCATCCTTGCTGTGAGTCGCCTCTGTCCTGGCCCCTCTGTAAACAGAGTGGGGGAGATGGATGAGGATTCTCTTAGTAGTTTCTGCTTCCCAGACAACGGGCTATTATTAGAATGCCCAGCCTGCCCCCGTCTGAAAAGAGGCCTGTTTGCTCCATTTCATTCAAGTCTCAAGGGGAGAGAGGTCAGAAAAGGGAGGTCCTGTACCCCAGCGTTTGGACTGCTTTGATATTAAAGAAAAAACAAAACAAAACATTGAAGCATTTTCTTACCCCAAGTATGGTAAGCATGAGGACCTTGTACAGTGTGGCACACACAGGCCATTCAAGTATGTCCCCATTGTCCATAGCTTCAGACACCCAGTTAATGAAACTGGGGAAATGTCTGGGCCATTGTGACAAAGGGGTGAGTGCTTTGGGTAGAGTCACACTACTAGATTCCAAATCAGCTGTGTAACCATAGGTAAGTTATTAATTTCTGTTAGCCTCAGTTTTCTCATCTTTTAATGGGATGATTATTAGTATCACTATTATTAGCAACTCACGTTGCTCATGGACCAGTGAGATTGAAGTGGCCCTCATCTATACGAAGACTCTGACCATTAGGAGGCTTTAAATGTTAGCTTCATGGTCTTTTCACCGCTACTGTTCTTCCTGACATAATTTCCCTAGTTAACTGTCACTGCTTGGGAACTTCAAGCTAAAGCTTGCCGTCCGACCCTGTCACATGCTGTGGAACTTTCTATAGTGAAGGTTGCTATAGGGTGAGTGGGGGTTCTCCAGAGAGGTACGGTAAGGTCCTAACCCCTCTTACTTCACATGATCATATTTGGAACTAGATCTCGTTCTTTGGAGAGCTAATCAAGATGGGGTGTTTTTTTAAATACTTACTTGAGAGATAGAGAAGGAGGGAGAGTTTAGGCATGCTGGAGCCTCTTGTTGCTAAAGACTAACTCCAGATGCATGTGCCACTTTATGCATCTGACTTTACATGGGTTCTAGGGAATCAAACCCAGGCCATCGGGCTTTGTACGCAAGTGTCCTTCACCATTGAGTCATCTCTCCAGCTGAGGTGTTACTGGAGTGATTGAATCCGGCATGACTGCTGTCCGTGTAAAAAGGGAGACATGAGGAAAAGAAATGTGACTTCTGAGGTAGTGACTAGGGTGATGTAGCTGAAAGCCAAGGAGTGCTGAGACCCCTGGAAACACACCTTCCTCCAAAGCCCAGCAACCACCACCTTGATAGCCAACCTCAAGCTCGCAAAATCGAAACAGCAGACTTCTGTTGCTTTCAGTGCTGTGGCTCTGTCAGAGAGAATATCTAGGGAAATAACAAGGGCTAGGCAGTGCTTTCTGTCTGACATGTCCCTTTGCTGGCCAATGGTCTGCTGTCCTGGTGGTCACGAACAGCCTTCTCTCTCTGGTCATTGGATCTGCATCTTTCCCCAGCTAATTATGTGCCAGAGAAAGTAAAGACCTTTTTGCATCACTGAGAGAGAACACAACCCCCAATCCTGAAGTGGTTATTCCTCACCCGAATCAAATTAGCCAAGCCCCCAGAGTTGACCTTGGGATGTTAAAGATGAGGGTTTTGTTGTTGTTGTTGTTTGTGTAGAGAAAAACTTGAAAAAGTCTTTAACTTCGTGGCCTCTAACTTTTTTTTTTTTTGGCTGCCAAGGCATGCAGGAGTGGTCAGGATCCCCATCTCGGACCTTGAAGCCAGCCTCATCGCGGTGTTGTTTCCAGGTGGTTTCCATGCTACTTGGCTGCTTGGGAAATGGAGGGAGGAAGAGAAGGGAGGGAGGGAAGGAAGGAGAAAGAGAGGAGAAGGAGGGAAGGGAGGAGGGAAACCAGGAGAGCTGGTGTGTACAACAACACACCTTGGAACCCCAGTATACCTGCTTCCACTTCCACCGTGGGAAAAAAAAAAAATCAAACCCAGCAAGATCACAGCAAACTTCAAAAGCTGCCAGACAGACGTCTTGATTTCCTTATGTTGCCCCAGAAACCCTCTCAGGCAGGAACGTCTGCCAAATTCAATCCTGGAGTGAGTTTTTAAGCTACATTAATGCAATGAAGGGTCAGACTGGCAACACCTACAGGTCTGGAGTTGTAAAGACTGCAGTGGGCACAGCGGCGACAAGGTAATGACAGCCCTCACGTGAGTGCGCTCCTGTGACTCCTCAGGTGCAATTGGCAAGCCCAGTATATAAAAGTAACTGCCGGGGTTTTAAAGCGATCAGACTTGTATGCCTTTGAGCACTCCTTACACGTTCGAGATTTCTCCCTCCGCTCGCCACCCATCTGGGTATCAGGAAATAATTGAGAGCCTCTCTTTCCCCAGAATGTGTCGCTGGCACCCTCAGGCGAAGCTGGTCCTCCCCACCAGCTCTGCAGCGGACGTGCGCAATGCTGACATGGGGTTTATTATCTCGGAGGGCCGGGCCAGTTCTCAGATGATTCATGGCCCTGCTTTCCTTCCATTGCTGCTGGAGGTGACATCATCCATTCTGGGCCCAGAATAGACACAGAAGCAACAGTGGCCCCTGTTCTGTGTCTCTTACCAGCCCTGGGCTCCTTCCCACCTCCAGCCTCCCACCCAACTGCTGTGATCACAGTAGGACCGGTGGTGGACCCAGGGTGCCTTTCAGAAATACCTGCTTAGTCAAAGGACGTACATGCATCTGTGCTGCTATACAGTAAAGCAGAGAAGGGACCTTCCCCAAAGTCTGTCTTTTCTCTTAGGTTCCTCGACTTGCAATTCAGACTCCACTTACAACCCAAGCACTACTTAACCCCATTGGCATGCTTTGATTTCTGCATGTAGAGACGGGGTTAGTTAGGAAGGGCCACCTGAGTCCAGCCCAGCATTACACATTCCTCATGACGAATGGTGGTTGCTATGGCAGAGATTTCAACTAGAGCAAGGGTTTTCAGCACTAGAGTCACCTGGGGAGTTTTTAAACCACACAGATGCCTGGGTCTGCCCCAGGTCAGTTCCATGAGTCTCAGGGCTGGGAGTTTCACCCGGCTCGTCTGATCATTGCTAACTAGCAAACTCTGGGCTGAGGACCTCTGCCTGGTTCATTGAATCACTGAGGGTCCTTCCAGCTTGCCCACCCAGGCAGAGATGCTGTGTGTTCCACAGGCCAGGTACCTGGCCCAGGATTCGGGTCAGGAACCCTCCCTCCCCCTTGACCCTGCTCAGGTACGTAGGGAAACCAGCAAGCAAGTAAGCCACAGTTCTTGCTTGCTAAAGAGGAAAAGAGCATGCCCTGGGTGTCACATGGCTGCTCCTTACAGGGCTTTGGAAGAAAGTACCAGTTGGTTTCTAAAACTCTGTCCTGAGCCTCTATCTGGTGTGACCCAGGGAAGCCAGAGGCCTGTGCCAAGTTTACAATGTTTACAAACTTCCTCTTAGGCCAGGTAGGAGGAAGGTGTGCCCTTACAGTTTCTTCCCCACTTCCAAAAACTGTAGTTTTGGCATCTGAAGTCTTCTTTTAATGAAGTTGATTCATTTGCCCTGGAAAGAGATTTCCTGATCACCTAGTATAGTTATGTATAAAAGATTCTGGAAACACCTGGCAGTTTTTCTGACTGACAATAAGAAGTGTAGTACAAAAATTACAGCTTCATTTGCTCTCTTCCTCCATTCTATCTTACCTTTCAAAACAGGGCGGGGCAGGATTTATTTGCAAAGGAAGCTTTGTATTTTGCCCACAGTGCTAATCTTGTTTTACAACAGAGATGTTTGTACCCACAATTCCTGATAATTTCCTTCATGTTATTTTTAGAGCTCTAGCTTTTAATGGACAATTGAATCATTTGTTAGCAAATAGGATATCATCTAATTGCATGTTTTTATTTACTGTGAGTTTGCAGGTAGGTCCCAAGGAGATTGACAAGCATATAGAAAGAGCTAGAATGAGCACCATTGTTGTGAGTTTTATTTTTCAGGACCTCAGTCCTTTGTGTTGCCACTTTGGGGTTGCAGCTCAGCACTGTGTGAATACTCTATGTACATGTATAAGTGATGCTTGCAGAGTATATATGCACCTCTGGGCTTCTTTGTGGGTAAGTAGGAAGGTGACGACCACATTTGATTGCTAGAGCCCATGGCTGGTTATAATCAAAGATCTTGTAAAGGATCAAAATAAGAAAGTAGGTGCCCGTGCCTGTTTTCAGTTTTTGAGACATGGTCTGTGTAGCATACTCCTGATCCTCCTGCCTCAACCTCCCAAGTGCTGGAATTATAGGCATGCACCATCATGCCTGGCTCAGTGCCTGTCGTATTGTAGATTTGTGAGACTAACTAAAACCTCCTAATAATATAAGGAGCAGTGGCCATTAGTAGTGAGCTAGTTTTTCCTAAGTAGTATAAGTGGTTCCCACAAAGTGGTTGGTTCATTTATGGCACCTCCTGGGTTTATTCCCTCTGCTGCTGTTCCTCCAAGGTTTTTTAGCAAAGAGAGGGTGGTAAGGCACTGCAGGTAGCTGGTGAATCTTGCTGCCGCCAGGGCAGTAGCAGCTGGGGAGGGAAGAGGAGAGCAGCTGTGGTTGTGTTATTAGTCATTCCATGAAGAAATTGATTTGATAAATAATACAGCAGTGATATTAGCAACACATGCTTGCAGGTCAGATGACTTCGATGAACACCCCCACCTTCCCAGTTAAGTGTGTGTAATGGTTTGACAATATATATGCCTTCTAAAACCATCCTATTTTAAAATGGAAATTGGACTGTTCATGCAATTCTTAGCAAATATGCCAAGGCCATTACCAAAGGGAGCTTGGAAATCTGAAGGATGATCTTTCTATTTAACTTGGCCTCTACCCTTCCCCTTTCAGCCCCTGCTTAAACTCACTTTGTTTCCCTGTCTTTGCCTTTTCATTTTGTTAACTGTTTTGATTTGTAAAATACTATGCCTTGCACTACACTCCTTTATGAAGATTTACTGTGCTGTTCTTATCTTTCACCTTAAAGCCTTGATAAGAGCATTTTAAAAATGAAATTGCTACCTGACACTATTATAAAATCTTGGCTGGCAGCCAGGGGAGAAACAAGAGCTAGGGAGGAGAAAAAGGAGAATGAGTTTAGAGAAAAGAAAGATTTTTACAGGAAGGCAGAGCACTTCTTATTTTCTCCTTTTTCCTAAATTCTGGAAGCCTTTAATTTTTTTTTTTTAATGAAGCATTAATATAGCCTTGTCAGGCCCTTTACTAGCACATAGTGAGCCAGAGGCTGGGTGGTGGGTGCATAGAACAGGGAGAGGTTCCTTAGGCCAAGGTCATCTATACTGAAGATACAGCTCGTGCATATAGTTTGCTGTAGATGGAAGTAGTGGGTGGGTAGGTGAATGGATGGATGGGTGGACGGACAGATTAGATGTATGAATGGATGGATGGGTGGGTGGGAAGGGAGATGTATACATGGATGGGTAGATGTATGAATGGGTGGGTGGGTGGAAAGGTAGATGTATAAATGGGTGGATAGGTAGGTAGATTAACAGGTAGATGGTGAATGGGCAGAGGAGCATAATGTTTAGCCTTCTACCACATTTACGGTTTGAGGTTCATGTTATTCCAGACTCCAGACCTCTTGTGCCCTACCTTGTTCAAAGTGGAGTCTCTTGAGTCAGACAGCTCTGGTGGCCAGGCTGCTAGAGGAAAATTAAGACATTTTAGGATTGGTTGGGCTATATCATAAACTCCATTCATCCTCGGAGGCATTGCTGGTGGGGGTGTCAGTAAGTAGGGTTGGTGTTTAAATTCTGAGAGTGATTAAATGAACTCTTGTTAATTCCTGGAAAAGGAATTTCCTGGACCCGGAAAAGACAAACCATTTCTCCCCATAACGGAGCTCGTTAACCCATCTCTGTGCTGAATGGCACTTTTATGATGATGATGGGACCAGAGGATTTGAGTCTGAATGTTGGAATAACAGGTTTCCCCAGTGCCTGAAGGAAAGGGGCTGTGTAATGAAGATGACCATCTTCCATGGGATTGCTAACAGTGGCCACTGGTGGCTCGGGCACAGGCATTATTATATCTTAGTCTCCTGAAGGGCCAATTTGTGATGGCCTGGTATTTACGGTCCTAGATGATGGGCTGGGGGAGAGCAAGGCAGCAGAGGGACCCTCATCATCCCGTCAGGGAGAGACAGCTGGGGTGCAGCTCCTGGGAGCTGAGGCCGCAGCCAGTGGGAGGCCCCAGCGTGTAGCTGGTGATTCTAGAGCGATTAGGCCCAATTTATCACACACCTCATGAAAATAAAATCCACAACCAAATGACTGCTTTTGGAAACTGTCTTGTCTCTTTTGAGTGGAGACTGGAGACAACCAGACAAGGTTCGGTGGTGACGAATAAAGAAACATTACTTTCTGAGCACAATCTTCTGTTACCAGTCACTTTCCAACAGACATTCAATCAAAATGCTAATAGCAGCAGCAACAAGGGACCGTGGTTATTGTAATACTAATTGATTGGTTGGAGGGTGGGTTTTGATAAGTGCAGCTGAAGATTCTGAAATATGATTCTATTTAATTACTGGGATGCTAATAAAAGTGAACAAATGATTTAATGATGATTTCCCGGGTAATGGCTTAAAGATTTTGTTTGAGTTTAAAATGAGATATGGTGGGAACATGCCTTGAAATGAAGGCCCTGGTGGGTGGCCTTGGCCTTTATCAAAGCCAGGTGTGTGATTCACACTCAGAATGCCCTTGGAAGGCTGTATGGGGCAGAGATCAAGGCTTCTCCCAGGTTGTCAGGGATCATCAGACAAGGATAGCTTCTGGCTTCAAGTCATTGGTTTTTCTGGAATTGGGGGCTGGGCTTAAGTGCTTAGCTTTCCCAGGCTGGCAGAATACAGCCTCTTGCTCTGGAACAAAGTGGTTCCCTGTCCCCATCTGTGGAGATACATCCTGTGTTCAAGGCCCTTGAGTTCATGCTACTATGGACAGCCACTCTGTTTGCACGTTCCCAACACTATGCTAGGTTTTCGCAATACTGCAGGGAACATGGCAAACCAAAGCCAACCCTCTGGGAGCCCTTTCTTGTTCTTTGGAGAGAAGGCATATATGCACCCTATAATTTCAGGGCTGGGGTTGTAGCTCAGTGGTAAAGGACTTGCCTAGCCTGCACAAGACTCTGGGTTCAATTCCCAGTACTGCTGGGGGCGGACGTTTCAGGTACTGCTGCTATTTATTGAAGGAGAAGATATAATAGGCCCTACTTTGTTTGGTAAGTGCTTGGAAGTGGACTGTCTGAGGTGGAGCTTGAATTGGGAGTTAAGAACCATGGGAAAGGCTGTCCATGGACATGCTATGGACGGCGGGTGTGCACTGGGAGCCAGTGGAAGAAGACCAGGGTTGAGGGGAAGTGGTGGACATGAATGGGAAAGGAAATGGGCTGCATCGTGAAGTGTTGGGACTAGGCTGAGAGAGGCTCGTTAGCCCTGGAAGTGAGGAAGGTGGTCAGGGGTGTGAGTGGGGATGCAGGAAGGCCAGGTGGCATCCATTGCAGGGCTGTGCCAGGGGCCTTTGGCTGCAGAGATTTGGGGAGACTTGGTATGTGTCTGAAGACAGAAGAGGACATTCTGGTAAGGCTTGATGGAGGATCATGGGATTGAGGAGTAACTGGATCTTGGATCTGACTTAACCCTAGGTCTCATTTGAGCAGCTGAGTGAGCGGTGGTGTTCAGTAACATGGGCTCTACTTTGGTGGACAGCACTGATTTTAAGAAGAAATCCATTGTTCTGTTTGAAATTCCCATTGGAATCCATTTGGTGATGTTTAGTATGCATCAACAATCATGTGTCTGGGTCTAGAGAGGTGGCTTAGCAGTTAAGACACTTGCCTGCAAAGCCCAAGGACCCAGGTTCTATTCCCCAGTACCCATGTAAGCCAGATGCACAAGGTGATGCATGCATCTGGAGCTCATTTGCAGTGGCTAGAGGCCCTGGCATGCCCATTCTCTCAAATGAATTTTTTTTTAATTATGTCTGCCTGGGAGTGGTGGCACATGCCTTTAATCCTAGCACTGGGGAGGCAGAGGTAGGAGGATCTCTGAGTTTGAGACCAGCTTGGGACTACATAGTGAGTGCCAGGTCAGCCTGGGCTAGAATGAGACCCTACTTTGAAAACCTGGGGCGGGGAGGAGTGTCTAGAGTATAAAAATATTTCACCCAAAAGTTTTTGCCTAAGGAAGGAACAGCTCCAAGGGAACTTGGAGGAGAATTCCTCGCAGGTATGGACGACAATGAGAAGGGATAGTGTGACTGCTTGGTTCCCTAAATACTTCAATTTGTCCAGCACCCAGTATCCCTTTGGGTTTCATGGAAGGTGTAGCAATCAAAGTGTCACTGCACATGTGGATCAAGGAGGAGAGGCTCAGGTCCCATGACTGCAAAGCCATCACAGCTCACTAGCGCCCTCCCCCAAGTGTGCACAGAGGAATCTGTACTTCCAAGTAAGGTCCTGGGGAAACAGAAGTCCTGGTCATTTCTTGCTTCTTCTAGAACCTTGGGGATCTTGAATGGATCATAAAGGGGTGACCCAGGGTGGGTGTGGCTATGAAAAATTAGTTGGTTTAAATTTTACAGGAGAGAGCAGACATCAGATTTGTGTTGCTGGGATGGGAGTGGGGTCTTAATTGGGGCGGAGAGGCAGCGCTGGCCTTCCTTGCAATTTGTCAGGCTTTCTTTCAAAAGATCTGCCAAAGAAGAAAGGGTAATTAATAGGCTTGAAGTCATTTCCGATGTGTCAGGATTTCTGCCTCGCTTCCAAGTGATAATGCTGGCCGGCTCCAGGCCTCTAGGGAGCCTTCCGTCTTATTAACTTGTCTGGGAGAAACAGGGAGTGGGGACAGCCTGGGCCAGTGGGTGACGGGAAATAAAGATTTGTGGTGTACTGAGCTGTAAACACTAGGGCCAAATAAGTTTGTGTGGGGTGGTGCTGGGAGGAGTGAAGGAGGGGCAGCAGAAAGGGATTCTCAGACTCCACCACTTCAGCAGGAAGCAAGGGGCCTGGGGTTCCTGAGGCCTGGAGGCTTCATCAGATGAACTCCCAAGGAAGAAGGGTGCCTTAATGAGCAGCGCGTGGGCGCTCAATAATGCTTGTACGTTTGCTTCTTCAGTTCTTTTGCTTCCTACTATTGCTTTGGAGGAAAAAAAAAAAAAAAAAAACTCCCACTAGAATGTTGTTTGGACTTCACAGTAGTTAATTCTCTCCAGCCCTGGAAGTGGCCTGCCCACATACAGACACCCCTGGCCACCTTACATTTCCTCAAAGACAGAGCTGTTATAGGGCATATATTTTCAGTGACTAATTGTGCATGGCTCCATCTAATGCTTGCCCGGTTATCTGTGCCTGCTCCCTACCCTGGAGGTGTTGATGGTCTGAGCACACAAGCTCACCTGTGCTTTTGCAACCAGTTGGCTGCCTTGCACACAGTGCCCAACATGGGCTGCTGTCTGGAGATTAAAGTCCCAGTTGCGTGTGTGGAGAAAGAATCATGCTTCTGTTTGTGGTAGTTCTGCACCACTGTGGACCTATGGAGGCAAGACCTTGTCCTCAGCTATAAAACCACCCACCTTTGGAAATTCGGGACTGGGCGAATCATTGTTCAACACTGCTGAGGCTGTTTTGTGCATTCTCCAAATTAACGTAACAGTCTGACCATTCCATTTACCTGATGGGTGGCTGATACTCAGAAAGACTAAGTCACTTAGCCAAGGTCACAAAGGTCACACGGCCATTGTAAGGAGGAGACGAGATATGAGCGCAGCATTCTGGTGGATGGCAGCTCCTTGACTCCCAGATGGAGTCTTTCCTGCATTTGTTCTTAGGAGGGGTGGGAGAAGGTCTCTTGCAGTTGCCCTAGAGGTTAGCTGGTATCTGAAGTCCTGTGGAGTGGAGAAAGGAGATGTAGCGAGGTCTGGGAATGGGCACTTTGCCGGGGAGGGAGGGTGTCTGGCTCCAGGGAGGGCCTTGCAGTGCTTTCTAGCATTTGGAGGCTAGCTTATTCGGCTGAAATCATCACCCTCATCCCACTCCACCCCGGGCCTCAGCTGGAGAGCTCTGCTCTCCTGAGCCAGTTAAGGAAAATCTCACAGAGCAGACACCACAGGCAAATGCTCCTGTGAGGGGTAAGGACAGGGCTTCAGGACTGAGCTTGGAGCAGGAGTGGGTGCCTAGCTGGCCACAGGAGGCAGAGGCTGGCCAGTGACTAGCAGCCTGGGTATAGGGTACAGTCCAATGACCTTCAGGATGCTGCAGGCACGGCTGTCCGGACGCATGTTCTCTGGGCCTTTCCCTCTCCCTGTGGCAAACGTGCTTAAGCAGTGGGAGCTGAGCTGAGCTGGGGTGGAGATAGGAGTCCACACTGGGCCTCAGCAGCCATCCCCCCCCACACACACAGTGTTCAGTGGTCTCAAACAGCCATGTTTGGAGTTCCGTGGGTCACAAAAGAAGAACATGATGTCTCGTTTTTCAGCCTGGGTAGGACAGTTTTTCTGTTGTGAGGTAGCTCAGAATGAGACCATAGTTTGCGAGGATAATGTGCATGCCTGCACCAGTGCAGCCACTGGGTGACTTAGACAGGCACCTCCAGAGCTGGGGTTGGCATGAGGCCATGGTGCCAGCAGCTTCCATTTGGCTTTTCTTCTCGCCCCAAAGAATTTGTCACTTTTTTTGAGGGCTCAACCTCTAGGGCCTTTTGTAGCCTAGGCAAGTGTTCTGCCACTGACAGGGTCACCAAATTACCTAGGCTGACTCTAAACTTTGTAGCCCAGGCTGACCTTGACCTGTGATCCTCCTTCCCCCACCTCTCAAAGCTTTAGAATTACAGTCCGATGCCACCAAGCCCAGCCTTAATGCTCCTTCCCCTCCCCTCCCACAGGTTCTCACTGCACAGCCCAGGCTGACCTTGAACTCATGGCAATCCTCCTGCCTCTGCCTTCTGATTGTTAGAACTTCAGGTATGTGCCACGTGCCTAGTTCAGGAGCCATTTCTCTATTAAACTAAAAAACGTAGGAGGTGGGGAAGAGGCTCTTAGATGGTGTCATGAAAATTGCTTATTGTGTTGATTAAAGAGAGTGGTGACTATTCACGGACATGATTTTAAAAGGGTTTTATTGAGTGCTTTGGAATTCACATAATGGCTTTCATGTGTGGAGCCTCCTGGATGAAGCTGCAGCCTGGGAAGGAATGGCGCTCTCCTAACTTCAGAGCCTGGAGGGGGGCGAGGGAACGCTGTTCTGTGTGAGTACCTTGGAGGCTGAGGGAGTCAGCAAGGAGTCACGTTCCTGGCCTGGCTGCTTGGCCACTGCCGCAGGAGGGGAAGAGGGAATGTGGCATGGAGAGTAGTAGCTCAGGTGGGTATAGAAGCTTGTTGGCTGCAACCAAGGACAAGGTCATGATTGAGTTGGAAACTGACTTTCAACCAAGGGTACAATCAGGTTGAGTTGGTCCCCAGGTACCCACAGGGCACACGTATAGTCACGTAGGCATTCTCCTCATCCTCCTCTCTTCCCCACTGGCACCCACAGGGCACTCATATGGTCCCATAGGCGTCCTCCTTGTCCACCTCTCTTCTCCCACTGGTTCTGTGACCCTAGCTCCCAAGATCAGGTTAATAACATCTGGACACCCATGTGCTTGAAAGGCCTCAAAGGTGGAAAGGTTTATGAGCCTGAAGCTGTCAAGGCTGGAAACACTAGGGTCCCCAGCTTTAGGCCAGGACCCACTGAAGGTGACATGACTGCTGACTGTTCTTGTAGAAAGAGCAGATCACACTGGGGCCATGCTCTGCAGTTCCTACCCTGTGTCACCATGACCAGGCCAACCCTCCACCTTTCCTTGGGTCCCTCACCTTCCAGAAAGGCTGTCTGCACCACTTGTTGCCCAGACACATAGCATGTTCTCATGTTACAGCAGAGCAGAAAGAGGACCCAGAGTCCCATGTTCTTGGCTCCAAAGGACCCAGGAACGTGACCTTCAGCTGGTCATTCCATGTACTGCCCCAGCTCTGGCCACTCTGGAATTCTGTCCCCTGCTGCCTCACTGGATCCTGAGACTACCTGGTCCATGAAATTTTTACTGTCCTTCATACAGAATAACCCACATACTCATGGGGGAGTTAGTGCTATTTAATTAAGTTCAGTCATGTTCACTGGTTGTAATTCTTAAGTCTTTTTTTTTTTTAGGTAAGCCCAACAGATTAGCCTTTTTTCTTTTTCTTTTAGTTTTTCGAGGTAGGGTCTCACTATAGTCCAGGCTGACTTGGAATTCACTCTGTAGTCTCAGGGTGGCCTCAAACTCACGGTGATCCACCTACTTCTGCCTCCCAAATGCTGGGATTAATGACATGTGCCACCACACCCAGTTTGAGATTAGCCTTTTTTTAATGTGAGGGGGATGCGGAGAGAATTGGTGCGCCAGGGCCTCCAGCCACTACAATCAAACTCCACACATGTGTGCCACCTTATGCGCATGTGGGACCTTGCACACTTGCATTACCTTGTGCATCTGGCTTATGTGGGACCTGGAGAGTTGAACATGAGTCCTTAGGCTTCACAGACAAGCACTTAACTGCTAAGCCATCTCTCCAGCCCCTTAAATCCTTTCTGAGAGGTCCTGGGAAGTGTACTTGTATTTCTACCTCCCCCTTGTCTCTGCTGCTTGCATAGAGGTTAGCCAGCACCCCAACCCAGCCTCCACCTTACTGTCCCGATGCATTTATACCCCCTCTCCCAGGCTGGAATTGTCAGGACAGATTCTGAATGTTACCATTGTGGATTGTGCCTCCATCTGAAAGGTCTTGATTTCAAGTTCTTTTCCCCCACAACAATGCCATATGTTAGAGGCAGTCTGGCAAATTTACAGAGGTTCATAGAGAAACTTGATGTTTTAAGTTTTTCCACAAATAGAAAAGTACTTGGCCGTCAGATTTTCTGGTCTCTGGACCTCTCCCCCACCGCCCCGACCACAGTGATACCCATGATGGTCTTCTGTGACAGCTCATCGTTCCCAGCTTTGGTTCATGGTTTTGTTTTATTTGTTTGTTTGCATGAGGGAAGATGGTGCCAGGGCCTCTTGCTACTGCAAACAAATGTTAGACATTTGTGCCACTTTTTGCATCTGGCGTATGTGGTTGGCTTGGGAATTGATCCCGTGCCATCAAGCTTTGCAAGCAAGTGCCTTTAACCACTGAGCCATCTTCCCAGCCCCTGGCTCATGTTTTATTGTTGGGTTTTGCTCATGCTTCAGCACTGTAAGGTACCTCAAGTATTTTAGAAAACAGATGGGCATGTAAGTGTATGGCTTCTAGGCCGCCTAGATTATGTGGAGTTTGGAAGAGCCTCGCTGTCCCATATTTGAGGCTGGAGTCTTGCCTCTGGACAGGCTGACAGTGGTCTTTGAATGAACCCTTTACCTCACCAAGAGAAGCAAAAGGATTTCAATGATGTAAGAATTTTTTGTTGTTGTTGTTCTTGTTTTAAGAATGTTGAGCACCACTGGAAATAAATGGGAGATGCCTGGTATATTAAAAAGTGGAGTTGAAATCACCTGGTTTAGAATGAGGCCTTTTGTCATGAGACAATTCACTTGTCTCCTCCAGCCACACACACACACACATACACTCACACACACAAGGCCACACACACAAGGCCAAGCTCTTAATGGCTCTGTTCTTCAGTTAAGCATCTCTGATTGAACTGGACTGATAGTCAAGAGAGTGCCAAGCTGGGGACCGCGGAGGATGCCAAGGCTCGGCCAGCTCAAAATTGCCCATTGAAAGCTGTTTGGGAGGCTGAAATGAATGTTAGTATATCAGCTTTCACTTGTGCCATTTTTCAAACTTCAGCCACAGGTCTTCCTGGACCCCTGGCTAGGGTTTGATTTTTTTTTCCCCCTATGCTGCAATGAAAGATGAATGAGATGTTTATTTAGTGGAAAGGGGAATAGGACATTAAACTGCTGCCAAATGATGCAAAGAAACCCTTTCTTTTCCCCATTTCCACTGCTGCCCTGGTGCTGACTTTGAAAAACCCTCTAAGATAGGCTGAGTGAAGGAGATGGGGAGCTGTCTTGAGGTGCTCTGTGAGGTTAGAGATACTCTCTTCTCCCCACCCCCTCTTGAAATACACTAGCATCTATCTCAGTTCTGAATCATCTGTCAGCTCTCATCATGGAGGGACAAGGGAGGAGGCTGCAAGGGCGGCCCAGCCAGCAGGCCTTTGTGGCCGTCCTCCCGCCTGGCCAAGAGATAAGAGTTTTTGAAAGTCTTGCATTTATCAGGAGAGAGCAGTGTGGTCAGAGAGGCGGTGAGGAAAAGAGCCCACGGCCCTTCTGTGATAGACGGATTGCAAACTTTCCCTGTGAAGACGCAAAGGCAGCCCATAAGTCTGTCTTCCAAGAGAAGAAGAAATGGAAAGTGAAGTTGCAAAGAGATAAGTTCTTCATGTCTGGTGCTTCATGTAGGCTTAACAGTTCTAGGAGGGCCCTGCAAATGGCAGAGACCTCAATTTCCCCCCCTTCTGGGCTCCCTAACTAGAGAGGTTTGCAAAGCTTAAGGGGATTAATGCTCTTTAAACCTCTGCACTGCTTCCTGCTCCTCATGGGACCGGGTGCTAATAAAGATGTACCAGCTTGGAAGGGCTGGTAAACACTGCTATGTTGCTAAGGCAACAGGCGAAACAAGACCGACACCAAGTATTGCTAACAAGGGTCCTTATGATCAAGAGTTTAAGGAGGGAAAAAAAATGGTTCTTAAAAATGCAGAGTGTCTTGGTGAAGTAATTAGACTTGGTGCTCTCAAAGTAAATTTATAGTTTCATGGAACATCGCTAGACAGCCTTGGTGCTTGCAAAGTCACCCTCCATCAAGTACCATGAATGGCACCCTTGCTAAGAAGAGCCTCCGGCATCTGCCGTTGGCTGCTCTGATGAGGCTGGGGCTTTGCAGCCTGAGACACTGTCCCCCTCACCCCCGAAAGTCATCACCATGTATGCGCTTGCTTGGGAAGTGGGAGAAGGCTCTATTCCCTGCTTGTGAAAGGCACTAGAAAGTGATCCGCCTTTGTCAGAGGTGAAACACATGTCTGTTCACCCCAGCTAGGACTCAGATGACATACCAAAGCACAAGTGCGCCAGTACTAGTTCTATGACCAGTGAGTTTATGGGTGTTACTTACAAAGCAGGGTGAGGGGTTGCTTACAGGAGCAATAGATGACTGACTCAGAGGTAGTTGCATCACTAGAAAAGCCCACCCAGCATAGGTGACGGCTCACAAAAGCTGCATCTCTGGCCAGCACTGCAGGACTTGCAGGCAGCTCAGCTGGTCAGAGAGTGTCTCCCCAAACAGTTGGTTACCCTTTTTATAACCTTACGGGGGAGGGGTCTTGCAACCTTTACCCCACACTTGTTAATCTGATTCCTTTCTCCCTTCAGAGGGAATGTTTCTATTCAGAGAAAATCCCCACAGAACCTGGGCCAGAGTCTGCCCCTCAGCCCTTGTTCACTGCTCCTGTAACCTTGGGGAGAGGTCATGTGATCTTTTAAGTTTCAGCTGTCCCAGACTTGTGAGCTCTTAACTCCCTCCTCCCTTCTGCAGGGACTATCTCAGTTGGGAGTAATTTGCCAGACAACAACTATCTCACATCTCGGATGCTTCTGTTACGGACAGTGCTGCTCTGCATACAGAACTGATCAGAAACACTCCCGGTGCGTGGCACTGGGCCAGATGGGTCCTTTGCATTAGCTCACAGGCTGATCTTGAGAAGTTAGTTGTTCCCCCCCCCCCGCCCTCCATTTTTAGAGAAACAAGTTAGGAGTTTGTCAATAAGGACTCAATAAGAATTTAAACTCGGGTATGACCTGGTGACTGAGCTTTGGTTCCTGGACCATACCTGTATAGACTGACCCCCGGGGGTCCTGTCCCCCATGCAGCTGTTATTCTCAGAAGCAGTTCCCACAGACCCAGCTGGGATCTCTTGCCCCAGAATGCCAGCAAGCCCAGGACTGTGTCCTCATGCTCTTCCCATCAGGTGTGTATTGGAAGCAAGCTGGGAAGGCTTATGCTCCATGCATGTTTTCAAGTCCTGGGAACTGGGGCTGAGTTGGAGGGCCCGGAAGGGAAGTAGAGTCACTAGCCTGAGGTCCCCTGGCTGGCTGTGGCCAGGATAAAAGTACCCGGTTGCTCGGGCACTAACCCTGAGGCCTCGCCCTGGGCCATCTCGCTCATGTCTGGCCCATGGCAGTATCATACGGCTCGGGGTTACTGTGTCCTCTGCAGTGGCACTCATCGTGCTTCTCCCTAGCACCTGCAGCTCACCAGGGACTCCCGCCCCAGGCCTCCTCTCTCTGATGCATTCAGTGGGGTCTTTCAGAGCTACGACTCCGGTCATGTCTTGTGCAGGCACCTTAGCATAGGCTTCAGGACGCCACTTGATTGGGACTTGCCTGTCTCCCCATTTCCTGTCAGCCCGGGCTGTCTGCTCAGTGTTTCCTTTGCTCCAGTAGCTCCTTGACCACCAGGCACTCGCACACTCACAGTCACATACTCTCTCAGCTCTGAATCCCCTCACCTGTCCTTTTACCAACGTGTGTCCCTCCTCCACCAGAACGTTCTGAACACACCCCTGTCATCTTTCATTCCCCCACCCCAGTTACTGTGAGGACCTAAATGGCAAGAAACCAGTTCTGTCCTCTTGCCATCCCTGGTACCTAGTCGTAGTAACGAGAAGAGTCGTCCTGAGAGTGTGTAGTCCCACCGGCTTGCTATGATAACAGATGCTTCAGTCCTCAGAAGACTCAGGGTCACCCAGCTACCTTCCTGAGTTATGCCCAGGTTGCCCGGCCTCAGACCTGCTTACTTTGGTCACTACTAAACCCCACACTTGGAGACCATGCGTCATACTTCAACCTCTAGGACATTATCTGCATGTCTAGATTTTGATACTTAAAAAAATTTTTTTATGTGGATAAACTTGCAACTGAATGGAGTGTGTCCTCCATTATCTATCAAGAATGTAATGGCCGCTTCTGGGTTGCCTGTGTGGACAGGGTATGGGCAGGTGTGCCAGACGAGAATGGGAGCTGGACCTGAAGTGATAACCCAGTGCACTCCACCCAACCCCAGCTGAAACCACAGAGGAATTGGGGAAAGGAACAAGAGAGCTGCTTTCTCAGTGAATCTGACAGCAGCACAAGGGTGAAGGTGATGGACACTGAGAACACTCAATACCCACCAAAGCAGAGATCCAGAGGTTCCTAAGAGCCCATCACTGAAACAGACTTAAAATGCACCCAATATGGCTCAGGGAATTTTGTGGAAGAGAGGGTGGAAAGATTGTTAGAGCCACAAGTTGGGACATTATGCACAGAGACATTGCCAACGCCACCCCCATAATGCATGACTCACAATCCACATGGGGTTGACCTACATCCCTAACAAGGAAGGCCTCTTCAGAAAAGGGCCAAGGACATTGAAAGGATGATACCAACATGTGTTGTTTACATACTAAAGATGTCCATATCAAATAAAAAATGGGGAAAAAAAAGAATATAATGGTCAAGGGGCTGGAGAGATGGCTTAGCTGTTAAGGCTCTTGCCTGCGAAGCCTAAGGACCCAGGTTTGATTCCCCAGAACCCACATAAGCCAGATGCACAAGGTGGCACATGGCTCTGCAACTTGCAGTGGCTAGAGACCATGGTGCGTCCATTCTTTCCCTCTCTCTCTCTCTCTCTCTCTCTCTCTCTAATAAATAAAATCTTTTTAAAAAAAGAATGTAATGGTCAAGTTGGAGAGATGGCTTAGCAGTTAAGGCACTTGCCCACAAAGCCAAAGGACCCAGGTTCAATTTCCCAGTACCTACGTTAGCACAAGGTGGCACATGCATCTGGAGTTCGTTTGCAATGGTTGGAGGCCCTGGTGCACCCATTCCCTGTCTCTGTATGCCTCTCTCTCTCTCTCTCTCTCTCTCTCTCTCTCTCTCCCTCCCTCTCCCTCTCAAATTAAAATTTAAAAAATTAAAAGAATATAATGGTAAACATTTACTTTTTCATTGTTTTTTTTTCTTCTTCCCCACAGTATCAGTTTTCTGATTGAATTGGGAAGCAATACCAATTGATTAAGTCACAGTGGAGCTTGCCCTAAAAGGAAATGATTGATAATCTGTTAGGTCTGGCTGGCTGGCTTCTCCCCTCCTGATTTCCTTGGCCACTTTTTCAATTATGAACTGTATTTAGCTTGGTTTGCACGCCGTAACTCATTTCCCCTTCCTCTAGGATCTGCAGGGAAGTTGTAATGCAATGTTGGAGTAGTGACATGTAATTATTTCCTGAGACATCAGTTTGAAATGCAAGAATACATCTTCCTTGAGGTGGACAGTTGAGGGACATGGGGCTGTGAGGCAGAACACATCTGTGCCACCATCAGTTTTGCCATTGAGAGAGTTGAAGGCATCATTGACATATAGAACCCATGTGGACCTCATAGGGAAAAGGCCATCTGATTGATTTCCCAAGTGGACCACTTGGCTACTTGGACATCGGCCATTAAGTTGTGCTTCCTTGGCCTCCCTACTAGGAAGAAAACTGTCCATTGGGACACTTGGGAAGAGGTTTGCACCATTTCCTTCAGAGCTATGTGTTATTTGGGGGGTTGTTTTTTTTTTTTTTTTCTGGTACTTGGGATGAAACTCAGGACTTTTCACATGATAGGTAAGTACTCTACCATTGAGCTACATCACTAGCTTTCCTAAATTTTTGTGGGGGCAGGATTGCACTAAGTTGCCGAGGCTGACCTGAAACTCATAATTCTTTCTCAGCCTCCCAGGTAGCTGGTCTTACAGGTGTGCATCACCAGTTCTTTTGCTCCTGTCTTGAAGATCCCTCATGATCCCCAAAGTTCTTTCACCTGTCCATTTTCCGTAGCTTGCAGTCCTACCAAGCGGAGAATGAAATCTCTGATGCATTGACACTCCCGCTCACCCTGATTCATGTGTGTACTGTGCCGACCGTTCTTGGTTTTTAGGAATGTATGTTGTCATGGTCACCTTTGTGAGTGTGTGATGTCCCTATCTCATAGATGGTCAAAAGACTAGAAATGGTGGAGGGTCTTGTCCAAACTGGAGGGCACTGTTGGGACCGTGAAGGTGCCCAATAGCATCACCCTTGTCTCAGCCTGAGTGAAGAAACTGAGACATAGGCAGACAGCCCACTCAAGCGTCGTGCTACCAGGATGGTAAAGATGAGGTCATGGAGGGTAGGGGTCAGGGAAAACTGGGACTTTCTGCAGAGGTTCCCTCCAGGAAGGGAACTAGTGTTGCTAATCTGTATATTCTGTACTAAGTTATGAGACCAGGAATAGTCTAGAAAAAAAAGAAATACAGGAAGCAGACAAGAACTGGAACTTTTTCCAAGACAACCTGACGGAGTCTTCTGGCTGAGTCCTAGGGCCCGGGCCTCCTATCTCCCGAAGATGAGCAGATTTGGAATGGATTCAGTAATGCCAGAACTCCCAGGCTCACTTCTAAGTTACTTTATGCTCTCCATCGACTTTGTGTGGCGTGGCTCACTGTCCCCACAGCCTGGGCTGGTCTGCTCTTCTGTCTTCACAAGGTGTCTCTAGGATTGCCATAACCCTGACTACCAACTGCCATGAATGATGCAGAAGCCACCCCAGTTTTGGTCAGAGTTAACAGCGTGAAACAGTGACGTGTATTTTTCCTGAAGTGTCCGCTAAGTCAGCAGGTTGTTCGCAGCCCAGGGCAGGCTCTCCAGGTCCCTGGTCCCTCTGCACTGAGGCTCCTGTCAGTGCACACAGCCCCTTCTCTCTTTGTGATGCATTTTTGTCAGGAAGGATGAGGGGATAGCTGTGGCATCTTTCCTCAGAGCTCCCTCCCATGCTCTGAGACTACTAGGGATGGAGCTTGCCATCTGCGGGTGCGGGAAGCCTGGCAAAATATTTAAATAAAGACTCTGGGGAAAGGGCATGCTTAGATGATGGAGAAGGATCCCCTCTCAGTTACAGTCAGCATATTTGCCGCCTCTGAAATTACACGGAGTCAGCACTGCCATTTCTGGTCACTGCACAGCCCTCTGGGGGAAGACGGGTACTCTAAAAATGGCCCAAGAATGGTTAACAATGAGGTGCTATAAATAAAGATCCATTGTTCCCCTTTTGGGTCTTGCTGTCGGGTCCCAGAGTGAGTGGGTGGAGGCAGGAGTGTTTGCACCTTCTCCAAAGTTTGTGACTTCTTGGAGACCCAGGTGCCCAGGTGAGTGCACCAGGAGAGGACAACACCCCTGCCAGCTTGCGCTGCCTATTGCTGTCTTTCTGTAGACATCTGTCCTCGGAGCTTCACAGGCATCCCTTCCAAGTCACTTGCTCATCCCTTTGACCTTTCCTGCATCCAGACCTGCCTTTCTGCCCATTCCACAGTGCCCTCACTGTCAAGGGCAAACAGGCCCACTGGATTCTGCCATTTCTTGATGGAAGTCCCAAGTTCCAGAACTTCCCAGTGTCTGTCAGTTTTCCTACCCATATGACAATCTTGGAAGGTCTTTGGTATTATTTTAATTCATACCCTCTTGAATGCAGAGCCATAAAGAGGGCATTACTAGCCACGCCAAACTGATGTGGACCAAAATGAGATGGTGTCTGTTGTGCCCACGTGCATGCGAAAGTTGGGGCTGGCACTCACATGTGTGAGGACAGGGTTTACATATTAACACTGAGGAAATGAGAGTGGACTTTCATCATGTCCTCTTTCATCCCATCCCTTCCTGTCTTGAGTAAAAAGGTGTATTTCCTGGCTTCGTCCATCCAGACCAATTGCAGTTCAATTGTTAGCTGGACAGGGTAGGTCGTGGTGGAGACCATGACACTTGGGGAGCAGGGTAGTCTGCCTGTTGCAGACTAAAGCTTAGTTCTGTCCACAGCTACACATGGCTCTTAGTAGTGACCATGTTGACCCTTGAGAGCCACTGACTAGGCGGGTACAGGGGCAGGGGAAGCTGGGGAGGAATCAGTGACTGCAGGGATCTGTCCCATAAGCCTGGCCCTGCCCTGATCCTGCACCTGGGCAATTAAGTCCAGTGCCTCTCTCCAGCCTCTCTTCAGAGCCAGCCATATCAGTGTCAACCATGGGGCCACAGGAGCCAGGCGTCTGGAGGGTGACCCAAGAGTCTGCAGTCCCCACAAGCTTCTCGTGTCCCTGCAGAGGTGGGGCTTCATGAGAAAGAGCAGGAATGCAGACCTGGGCTAGGGCCACCTGGCCAGCAGGATTCCTTAGCTGGGATTGGTTGGTGATGTGATAAAATCACTCCTTTGGCCAAATGCTTTGGGTTCTCTGAGAGCCCCTGGACATCTGGATTTGTGTTCTGAGCAGTGTGTTCAGAGTAGAAACACATGTAATTACGGCTGACTAGAGATGGGGCAATAAGGGGAGAGTTGAAAATTGCTCTTTGGTATCTTTTATGTGGTAGCAAATATGAGAACCTCTTCCACAGCATGGAGGCAGCTCGTTGTGCAATGACATCTTCATCATGGGCCCCGCCAGCTGGCATCCCTCCTAGCCTTTGGGGAGAAAAGTGCTCCTTTTTGGTTTGCTTGCCTGCTTTATTTACTTGTTTATTTGTCTGTTGTTAATAGACAGGATCTTACTATGTATCCCAGGCTATCCTTAAACTCCGGATGCTCCTGCCTCAGCTTCCCAAATGCTTGGCAGTGCAGACATGCACCACCATGCCTAGCTGGAAACTGGTCTTTTAAAACATCCTGAGGGTGATGGAAGAGCAAGTCCCTTCACAGAACCTTCAGGAGTGGGGGTTTGGTGTGTCCTTTGCCCTGCCCCCATGGAACCCTGGGGTAGACAGGAGTTGAGAGAATGTAATGAGACTCCCAGGGATTTACAAGATCTGCTCCATGGACCCCATCTAGTACGTCTCTCTGTACTGCTCCTTCAAATACCTCCAGAACCCCCACGTGCTGGGAGAAGACCGGCCGGAAGCAAGGATTCTAATAGACACCTGACTTCAGAAGTCTCGGGGTTTTTACCCTACACCAGCTCAGAGACGTTAAGTGTACATAACCACTCTGGGCTTTAGACTCCTCATCTTCAAAATTCAGTAAGAGAGACACCTGCCTCTTAAGGATTGTTGGGAGATGTCACTGGTGCCTGTAATTCTGCTAACAGACCTAGTAAAGGCTCCATAGAGGTGGTAGGACTGGCTTGCTTGATTTGGGTACCTAATCCTCTGCCAAGTAGTGCATCATGGGAATCCATTCTGTGAGCTTCAAGGAAGGAGTCATGCCAGTCTTGCCCAGTGAGGCAGAAGGCCCACCACTCTGCCTGACCGGGTAGGAATGTGACTTTTGGGGCACCTAGCTGATAAAGAAATAGTAGTGGGATTGGTGCCTAGTTTTCCATGAGTCTAACGCCCAGGCTGATCTGCGTGTATAGGAAGGAAGTCACATGTAAAAACCCCTTGTTCTTTCATTGTCTGTTACTGGATGATGAGGAAAGAGACTCCATAATCCAGAAGAAACCAAGTCAAGCAGCGGAGCCCAGCATGGGGGGCTGGGGCACTGCTGAGGGGTGGGTGGAGGTCTTGAGGTTGTTGCTCACCTGTCCAGAATGCAGTGTGTCCCACCCTAGCTGCTTTGCCTCAGCAGCACACACAAGCTGCAGGTATGACAGAGCTCCTGTGCCTAAAACCTGGTCTCACCACCCTCCCTCCCCAGCATGTCTGCTTCTGCTGAGAAATCTCACATGAACTGTGCCGGCAGCTGTGGGCCAGAGACTCCCTCACCTCCACTTGTCCTGCTCTTTCAAGCAAATTTCAAACAAGTCCCAATAAGACTTGTTTGTCCAGGTGCTTCTTTTCTTTCCCCAGAATCCTCTTGGAGCTGGAGGCCACGCCCATGAGGATGCACAGGCTGGAGGTCCAGATCAGTAAAGCTGAGGGGAGGACAAGCAAAGCCTGGCACTCTTGAGAAGTGGCACGTGTCACTTGGCTGTCCCTCCTGAGGCAGTGCCCCTTTGTCCAAAGAGGAGTCTATATTTGTAATAAGCATTGTAAAGCCAGGAAGGTCTAAGTCATGGCCAATGCCAAGTGAGCTCTGTTTAAAGTTGAGGAACTACTTCCTAACCAGAGAGGGCTGGTTCAGTTGTCACTTGAATTTGAAGCTTTGCGCCCAACACTTCTGGGTTTGGATTCTAGTTCTTTCTTTTAAAAACTGCTTTTATTTGGGCTGGAGAGATGGCTTAGCTGTTAAGGTGCTTGCCTGTGAAGCCTAAGGACTCAGGTTCGATTCTCCAGGTCTCATGAAAGCCAGATGCACAAGGTGGCACATGCGTCTGAAGTTCGTTTGCAGTGGCTAGAAGCCCTGGCATGCCCATTTTCTCTTTCTCTCGCTCTGTCTCAATAAAAAATAAATTTTAAAAATATTTTTATTTATTTATTTGCAAAGAGAAAGAGAGGGGGGAGAGAGAATAGGCACACCAGGGACTCCTGACACTGCAAATGGACTCCAGACATGTGCCCCACTTTGTGCATCTGGCTTTATGTGGGTACTGGGAAACTGAACCCAGGCAGTCAGACTTTGCAAGCAAACAACTTAACCCACTGAGCCATCTCTCTAAATCTTGGTGTTCTTATCAGTAAAATGGGGACAGAAGCACTTCAGGTGGTAATATATAAAGAGCCTAATGGGAAGGTGTGCCCAGTGGCAGAAGCTGTTGGCCCCCTTCCCCCCTTCCTCCCTCCCTCCCTCCCTCCCTTCCTTCCTTCTTTTCTTTTCTTTTCTTAAGGTTATTTATTATTTATTTAAGAGAGAGAAAGAGGCAAATATATATCTAGAGAGAGAGAAAATGGGCACATCAGGACCTCTAGCCACAGCAAATGAACACCAGACACATGCGCCACTTTGTGCATCTAGCTTTATGTGGGTCCTGGGGAACTGAACCTGGTCCTTTGGCTTTGCGGACAAACACCTTAACTGCTGAGCCATGTCTCTAGCCCCTCTTCCTTTTTTATTTGCTGTGTGTGTCATATGCATGTGTATGTGCCCTTGTGGTACCAAATACACTCACCTACCCGTCCATATACCTGTCCATCCATTTTTCCACCAGTCCATCCAATAAACAGATACTGAGCCCCTGCTCTGTGCCAAGTTCTGGGGATCCCAGAAGTTCAGAAATGGTTTCTGGTCTAGAAGCTTAGAGGTCTCTTAAGATCATCGGGCCCAGGCCTGTAGATTTCCCCTGTGGGTCATTTGTACCCAGAGGGAGCATTTTTCTCCTTTCAGAAGCATCTCTTGCCAGCCCCTGTCCTTGGCACTGGCCTTGGTGATGCCTTTATCTTTGCTCATGACCTAGAACCAGAGCTGTGGTTCTTTGGGAAATGGAGTACACAAAGCTGCATGGCAAGGCCCTTCTTGGAACAGTGACTTCATGGTAGATGACAGTAACTCTGGCTTTTCAGGAGAATACCCCCACTACCACACCGTTAGCAAGCTCTCTGGAGGGTGGAAGAGAAAACAATTATATTGGAGGGAAATATTTCTGTTATTATTTCACCACCATCAAAACATGCAGCCTGGGGCTGGAGAGATAGCTTAGTGGTTAAGACGCTTGCCAGCAAAGCCAAAGGACCCAGGTTCAATTCTCCAGTACCCACATAAGCCAAATGCACAAGGTGGCACATGCGTCTGGAGTTCATTTGCAGTGGCTGGGGGCCCTGGCACATCCATTCTTTCTCTGTCTCATAAATAAATAAATAATAAAATATTTTTAAAAAATAACTTGCAGGCTGGAGAGATGGCTTAGTGGTTAAGGCATTTGCCTGCAAAGCCAAAGGATCCTGGTTCAACTTTCCAAGCCCCACTTAAGCCAGATGCACAAGGTGGCATATGCATCTGGAGTTTGCACGCCCATTCTCTCCCTCTCTCTTTCTCTCTGCCTCTTTCTCTCTCAAATAAATAAATTTTTGTTTAAAAAGCTATAAAAAAATTAACATGCAGCCACTACAAACATGGACAGCTGAGTGGCAGCTCACAGGTCTGCTCCTGTGTAATGGATAGAGAAACCTTGCATACCTCGAACTGCATGCCAACCATTTTTACACCAGTAGCTGCAGACCTTAGAGACTTGTTCTTTGTAGTGACTTAATTGTTCTACCTGCTGGTTCCATGGAAGGTTCTGTTCCTCTTCAGCCCTACACATAGGAAACATTCACTCAGTTAAGATTCTCTTGGGCAAGAGAGGAAAAGGCACTTGCCCAAGGTCCCCAGCAAGCTAGCATGGAGCTAGCAAGTGAACCCAGGGTTTGGTGTGGAACCTCAATGCCTGTTTCCCTCCCATTTGTACCTGCTGCTTTCACACATAGTGTGCCATGGATGTAACTCAGCCACTGTCAGGTAAGCTTCCCCATGTGGCAGAGTACCTTCCAGAATTTGACATATCAGTGATAGCCACATGCAGAAACTAGCATATGTTCATATACTAAAGGTCCCAATAAAAATAAGAGATATGGGCCACGCATGGTGGCTCACACCTTTAATCCCAGCACTCAGGAGGCTGGGGTAGGAGAATCACCATGAGTTCAAGGCCGCTCTGAGAATACACAGTGAATTCCAGGTCAGCCTGAGCTAGAGTGAGACCCTACCTTGAAAAAACAAAATTACTTATTACTACTACTACTATATAAATAAAAGATAATGGCTACATGTTTCTCTAACCCTCCCCCTCTTGCATGTTCTCTCTCCACAAATACATACACATACCCTCTGTCTCTTTGTCTCTCTCTCACACACACAGCCCTCTGTGTACAAGTGAACTCTGTCCCCAGATGCAGGCTCTACGTTTTCCTTCCTCCCATCCTCCCTTGTCCCCAGGCCTGACTCACTCCCTGAGGATGCTGTCCTTAAGGAGTTCTCAAAGATCTCATTGTCTAGCCTGTTACACGCTCCGCTGAGCAGCCCACCTGAGCCAGAAGGGGCCTAGTGTCTCCTCTGACGCGTGTCACATTTCCTGAGCACAGCTGATGAACAGGACATTCTTTCTGACCAGTCCCTGCACTAGCCTCTTGCCATACACCTCTACCGCTTCATCTCAGGACACCGTAGCCCCCGTGGCCCCGACTGCCTGTCCTCCACTTGTACAAGGGGCGTGTTGCATATTTGTGAATCTCTTGCTGGAGCAGCAGGGCACAGATGGCTGGGTTCAAGTGTAACAGTAATTAAGAACTGCCCAGGAGCTAACATATTTATGGGCAGTGGCCCAGGACAGCTCAGAAGGTCGCTTTATGACCAAGCATCACATGACTCTTACAACCAATTGTTAGTGGTGACAGCTTTGGCTCGAGTCCTTTGCCTCCGTGCCCTCAGATAGCTCTCCTTCAGTGGAGCAAAGTCTGGATGTGTGGGTGTTCCCACTGTGTGAAGGAAGCTCTAGGGTTACTGGACCTCCATGGGTCCAAGCAAGGGGGCCTAAAAACCACCAGTAAGCATGGAAGGTTGGATCAGTGTTGTAGTTACCTTCTCATTGCCAAGACAAAACCCCTGGCGAGAAGCAGCTCACAGGAGGAAAGGGCTTATGCTCACAGTTTCGAAGGGAAGTTTCATCATGGTGGAGAAAGCACAGCAGAACAGCTCACATCTCCTTATATCCGCAGCAGGCTGGGAGAGGCAAGGGTAAGCTAGCTGGTGGACGCTGAGTAGGACTGGTTTAATAAACTTCAAGGTCTGGCCCCAGTGACACACCTCCTCCAACAAGGCTCCACCTCCCAGGAGCTCCTCCAGCTGAGGACCACTTGAGCCTGTTTGATTCAAACCACCACAAGTGGTGAGGGCAGAAGCCCCAGGTGAGAACCCCTTCAGTCACGTCAACTCACCTTCAAGGTGCTTGGAATCTATCACAGTCCTGGGGAGTCCTAATCCTGGGGACTCTGGAAGGTGGTGCCGCTGCTAGGATGTGTGGCCCTAATGCATGACCACTCAGCAGCTTATGGAGCTGTGGTTCTTCCCTTGAGATGGGCAGTCTCAGTGAGTGCATGGTTAATGCTGAATCTGCCTGCTCACCCAGTATGTGATGCAGGCACACCATACGTGTGTGAACCCCATGGGACTCTCTTGCCTACACTCAGCAGCACTTAAATCGAGCTGTAGATTCCATGAGCAGAGACCTCCTGGTGCCAGCCAGGATGCTATGGATTGTTAGTTGCCATTCCTTGTGTGTGTGTTGTTTCACCAATTTCATTAACAAATGCAGTGGAGAACCCCACAGTGCCAGATGCAGTCCTAAAGCACCTTACTCTGTTTGATGTGTGCCTTACTCAATGCTCACAGTTTCTCTTTGATAAGCAAGGGTCCTGAGACTTGCAACATGTATGTGGGTGCCAAAGATCATATGGTGTGTGTGTGTCAGTGGCCTGACTCTGAGACACAGCACCTGGCATTGGTCTGGGCCACCCTGCTGTGTGTCCTAGAAATGTGTGTATGGTCCGTAGCCCCTATCCCTGCACCAGTTAGCATCTGAAGGAAGGTCTCATGATGGGCTTCCTACTTCCCATAGGACAAACATGTCATCAAGGCTCCTTATAGTTCTGGCTGGTCTTCCCAGAAATCTCTGCTCCACCCTGGGTTTTTGAGCCATGTCATACAGCCAATTCTTAGGGCACCATGCTCCCAAAGCCCACCCAGACCACACTGCTGACCCTTTAGTGCCAGAAAGCCGCTTTCTTTCCCATACAGAACTCCACTTAGATCTATGAATGGCCCGGTGGCACCTGCCTGAAGCCCTCCTTCATCCTTCCAGACTGTCACCCTTCCTTGGTCCCACCCATCACAGCCTTGTTGAATTTGTATTAGGACTACTTGTCCCTCTCCTGCTGAGGACATGATCTCTCTAAAGACACAGACACGGGCTGGCGAGATGGCTTAGTGGTTAAGGCACTTGCCTGCAAAGCCCAAGGACCTAGGTTCAATTCCCCAAGACCCACGTAAGCCAGATGCACAAGATGGCACATGCGTCTGGAGTTTGCAGCATCTGGAGGCCCTGGCGTGCCCATCTCTCTCTCTCTCTCTCTCTCTCTGCTCCTCTCTCTCTTTCAATAAATAAGTAAATAATTTTTTAAAAGGAAAAAAAAAAAGATAGGGACACATTTGATTTTATATCCCCAAACTAATCAGCATCAGGCCTGGCCCAGTAGCCAGGGTCAGCAGACGGTTCGTGAGAAAGTGGGTTCATTTGAGCAGCTTTGTGGAGCTGTGAATACTGTGCCTGCCCAGGCCTCCAAAGCAGGGGAGGGGATGGCATTTCAAGACAGATGTCCCCTTCTTGCTATTCTCCTCTTTCCCAGACTCCCTGGGTCTGGTGAAAATTGGCTGTAGTCATGAGACACCCCTGTTGCCTCCAAAATAACATCTGTTTACTTTTCCAGAGAGGGTAGCAGTTTATGATGAGGAATAGAAGCAAAACCTCCCTTCCTCCTCTCCCGGCTGTCTGTGTGGCACTTGGGCATGTCCCCAAAGATATCTTCACAGACTAGAGAACTTGGGGACAGTGTGAAGATGTCACATCACAGATCGGGTTCAAGGTAGAACAAACAGTCTTCTGGGTTTTCTGTGATTTGGAGAAGTCGAGAAGTGACATGGAGGACCTTGAGACCCAAGCTGGGTACAGCTTAGTCCTTGAGCTCCTTTCTTGGGGAGCAAGACCCATCTCAGACATGGAAACAAATACAGCAGAGCATTACATACTTGAGGCTTTGCGCAAGTTAATTCCTCTTGGCACGGCCCCAGATATCTTGATTAAATGGCCTGTGAAGTGCTGAGATATCTTGATAATGTACGTTTTACATTTGATTATATAATCAATTATGTTTCTCCTAATAAAATTTAAAATGAGCTACAAAAAAAAGCCATGAAAAGGCTCAATCACATATCAAAAAAACAACAACAAAAAATATGTCTCCAGATGGGCACAAGGCAGCCCCTTCAAAACACTGAGTTGGATATCTGTATCAACAGGTACCACAGGCAGGTGCCTGCTGTGCCTACCTGTGCCCAAGCCACCCTAGCTTCCCACGCCTGTTTTAGAATAGGTGAAGACTGAAGTGTCATTTCGAGAACACGGTATATAGCACAGTATAGCTTCCAGAGAAGAAAATGGTTGGATTTGCTTCATCCTTGCCTGAGAGGATGAGGATTTGGCTTAGCTCACAAAGTGCGAGAACCCAGCAGAGCCAGGCTTGCCGGTGAGGCTGCCACCGATCTGCTTGCGGCCACCAGTCGGTTTATGAAGTGCTGAAAGCAAAAGTGTTCAAACGTACTCCGAGGGCCTCACAGAGCCAATTAGGAGAGTCGCTGCGTGGCTTTCTCTGCCTCTCTCCGCAGCCTCCACGCCTGCTGGGGCAGTGGCAGCGTTTAATAGAAGGGACATGCTCAGACCCATTCTTCCAGGGCGCACGGAGAGGGACCAAGGACTGGTCTGATCGATCGATACTCCAAGGGTGGTGTCTCTCCAAGGACATGCTCACGGAACAGGGAGTGTGGGAGGCTTCGGGGACAAATACTCGTATTAGCGGATGGCAGGTCTGTTCCACATAGTCCATTCTGTCCTGCAGACAAGCTGCTTTGGCATTTTCGTTTCCATTTAAAACATTGCTATCAACCAGTTGGAATATAAGCCCGGAGTATCGCAGGGAGTAATCTAATTAGTATGAAGTCAATTCAGTCGCTCCTTTTGTATCTCGTGATTAAATAAGTGGGGAAAATGGCTTGAAAATTAGGTGCTAGAACGACCCAATTACATTTCTGTAGCTTTTTGTATTCAATTTCATAAACAATTTTGCTCTTCGCTGGTTAATCAGTGAATGCCTTTTTTCCAGTTTGAAAAGCACTTTTGAAATTATAATGCAATTAAATTGTGTGTGGATGTTCTGGCATAGCGAGTGTGAAAGCCGGGGGCTTGGCAGGCCGCCATGTTGTACCTTGACTGTAATGAGTCCCCAGGCTGGCAGCTTGCGAGTGTCATTCATAAGATTGTCCATGCTGGGTTACTGTAAAGTGCAGCTGCCTTAACCGGCAGTTAACCAGCACCCGCCAATCCCCTCTCTTAAGCAAGGCATGCCTCGTGTGACAGCACTGTGCCCCAGAGGTAACATAGCAGAGCTTCCTCTTGAGGCTTGCTGCGGGCTGTGGATGGGTGGGGCACTGCCCCAGAGGTGATCTCTTCCTTGTTCCTGAGAAAGGGTGGAATGAATTTGTCCTGCTATTTGGCCTTTAGTGTCTGACTAGTTTTTGTTTTAACAGTTTGGGGAAGGGGAAGAAGGGAGATAGAAGTAGTCTTGGTACGTGTCCAGCATTACAGTAAATACCTTTGCCTGATCAGAAATACTGCTGGCCCTGTTTCATGACTGAAGACATTGGGTACAACCGAAGTTGATAGCATTCTGTAAGTGGTGCCTTTGAGATTGGAGTTTGGCTCAAGAACTTATGTTCTTTCAGCATTTCTGCACATTAGACAAGTTGAAATGAAGATGAGGGCCAAGTGTGGCAGTAGACCACTGGTCTAGAAGGGAAATAATAGCACGGGCCTCCTAATTGTGGTGGAGTCTTGTGAGACCAGAGGGAAAGGAGCGTGCTGTAGATGATGTGTTTCACCAACCCTATTTCCATGCATTTAGGTACTTCCGTGTGGTTGTACAAGAGGCAAAGTGCTAACTTAAGGTTCAGACCCAGAGAAGACTCCAAGTGAAATGTTGGCCAAGGCACACTCTTTCCCAGCCCCCAAACGCCTTCTGAGTTCAATAGCAAACACTCCCTTATCTTTAGTGACTCAAGATATGAGGGAGACAGAGCCCAAAGGACCTCACAGAAGGAGGTGAGTGAGTCATTGTGACTTTCTTAGTGACTCGGAACAGCTCACCTCCAAACAGTTAACCTCTAACATCAGCCTCCCTTCTTTCTTCTCAACTCTTTGTCCTGATAGCAGTCTTCAGACTTTGTCCTGTTTACTGAAAACAATTATTATTAAACTCCTAGAGGGTCTTTTTCAGCACATTCTTTCATGTTAGACTTCACATAGAATTCCAACCAGAGCGGAGTTATTTTAACACCTGCTGAGTGGGAAGGACAAGCTTTGTAGAGTAACCCCAACACTAAGGCAGACCTTTGGGAGGCTGGAGAGCTGTGATGGTGTTTATGGGTGAGAGAAGAAGTCTAGAGGTAGAAATGAGCACACCTGGGCAGGGAAGAAGGGTGACAGACCGAGAGTAAATCTACAGAGCCTATCTTGGACTTGGAAGACTGTCCCATATCACAGCCTCTCTTTAATCATTTCTTTTGGCTAGGCGCCTGGGGGATCTTGGGTCAGGTGCAACATCTGTTTGGCAATAAAGCTCCACCGAGCTAGGATGGGGAGGTGAGAGGGATAGGGCAGTGGATTAGAGAAAGAAGGGGAAGATAGGGCTCCCGGGACTAAACTTGGGTTGAGCTGGGGACCTTGTCAGTAACCTAGCATGTGCTTCTGGCCGTCGACTCGCCAGATGTTCCCAAGTGGGAAATGGAAGGGCTGTGCGTGATGGCTCCCTGATGGGGAGCAAGTAGCTTGGAGTTGGAAATGGGGTGCAATTTGCTCACCAGGTGCTTGCTCCTTGCTAGAACATCTGGTTGGAGGATGTGGAGAAGACTTCTCTAACCCAGCAGGAGTCTTGGGCAGCTGTGTTGCCGGTGGCTCCTCTGAAAGCTGGACAAAGAAAGGAGCCAGGAGAGTCCCTGCGGTGACCCTCTCTCTGCAGGGCCTGACCCATGTCACAGTTTGAACTTTCGAGACTGGACATGAGGCTCTGGAACGAGGCTTGTTGCATGCTCAGTCAGTCAAGAAGACATGTATTCCTACGGCTGCTCAGCCAGAGGAGGAAATTGCACAGGAAGATGAGGAAGCGCCTTGTAGCAGACAGCTTCAGGTTCGCTGAGATGCACTTCCAGACCACACACAGTTATGGAGGAAGGGATTTATTGAAGCTTATAGATCCAGGGGAAGTTCCATAAAGGCAGAAGAGGCTGGCCTGCTCTTACAGGACCAGCCAGAAAGAAGCCAAAAGCCATACAGCACAGCACACTTCAGGAACCCCAGCTAGGCACACTTTGCATATCTTTAGATTGCAATCTCAGACCCACCACCACACCTTAAGATCTGCCCAGTGACACTGCCTCCAGCCAGGTGGATGCAGATGCAAACTACAAACTAATAAAACACTGAATATATCAGGGGCATCTATACAAACTACCACACACCTCCTGGCCTAAATTTTGATCCCAGCTAAGAAGACTCAGAGCTGCCTGTTAAATTAATGACTGTCCAAAACTAGCAAGCTTTCTGGAAATCCTGTGAGAATCCCGAAGGCAAACGTGGAGCCCGAGGGAATTAATGCAGCGCTCGCTCATCTTGCACCACACTCCTTCATTCTGGGTGAATGGAACCAAGGTGGCCCTCCTGGCAGAAGTGGCTGTTTCCTCAGTTGATAAAGGATTCCTGGTCCCTGACTGTGTGCACCATGAGCCAGGCTGACTGGCCAACCTCAGGCAAGAGCTTAGGACACCATCTGCTTAGATAGCTAGAGAGAAGACTTGAGTGTGCATATGAGCCACGTGAGAGCACGCTCAGAAGATCACTTGTAAAAAGTAAAGGGAAAGAAAATTACAGGCCGTTCGTACGATGGATTATTACACATCCATTAAAATGATGTTTACGGAGGGTTTCTAAATGACATGTGAAATGGTGATGACATAATATTGCATGAAGAGAGCTATAAACTTTATACACATCGTGAATCACATTAGAACCTGAAGCACCTGGCGAGCTCTGAGAATACTAATTCCTGGGCCCTGTCTCACATGAGTCAGTCCGTCTCTGAGGGGATCTCGAGCTTCCTTTTGTAGCTCTTCTCCCCCAGTGACTCAGCAACAACTCTGATCTGCACAGAGCAGTGTGCATTTCAGAAAAAGAGAAGTGCTTCAAGCTGCAGCCAGTGGCTTCTCTGGTGGAAGAGTCCTAGGGCTGATTCGAGTCTGCACCATAATCATTTAATTTTCTAAGGCTGTGCTAGGAGCCATGACAACTGGATAGCCCTGAAGACCAAGCACGGCCCTGTTATGCAAGCCTCTTCCCCTTCTTGTCTCCCAGTCTATGGGATTCTCTCAGTGAGGGGATGTATTATAGTTCACTCTGTGAGAAGGCCAAATGCATATTTAAAGTGTTTTTTTTACATGTGTGCACGTGCAGGTGCGTGAGTGTGACTTGGTGCACGTGTGTTTGCATGCATGTGTGGAAGTAAAAGAACAAGCTTGAGTGTCATCCTCAGGAATGTGACCACCTCCTTTGAGACAGCTCACCAATTAGGCCACCATGGCTGACTAGCAAGCCCCAGGGATCTGCCTTTCTCCACCTCCCCAGGCTGGGATCACAGATGTGCACCACCATCCTGGCATTTTTCTGTGTGTCCTGGGGTCAGAACTCGGGTCCTCTTCATACTTGCAAGACAGGTGCTTTGCTGACTGGTCTATCTCCCTAGTCCCCTATTTAAAATACTTACCAGGAAGACAACCAATCAACTCCAAGGAGGACATCCAGGATTGTCCCCACTGCCTTTGCTCCTATGTGTGAATGTGAGTTGAATTCAGGGGTCAGCAGAGGGACGTGAGCCATGCCTCAGAGCAGCCCCTGTTGGATGGGGCTCTCTGATCAGCTGGTCATGGCAGGGCTTCTGAGGGAAGGTTGGGGTCAGGGGCAACAGGGACAGCCTCGGGAGGTAAAGCCCAAATCACAGGGTGGGGTTTAGGGCCTTTCAGCTGCTACAGTGAGTGACCCTGCTACCTCATCATTGAAGCCCAGGGAAGCAGGGTGCCCTGGACCATCCCTGGCTGCCTTGTGGATGCATTGGGTCCAGCACAGAGCACTGTTTCACTGATGGAGTCCTAGCAGCAAGGGAAGAACCCTTCCACTAACAGCTTGTAAAATCTCCCATGGGCAGAGTGTTGTGACCTGAGGTCTGTGAGGGGAGAGCTGGGGTTCCTGCACCTCTGCCCAAGACTGAGACCCTGGGGCCAGCCCTCCCTGGATGCTGGAGATCTGGCAGTCAAAGACTCCTCCTTTTGTCCTTGTCATTTGATTTACAATATGGCCAAGGTCAAAGGGCTCCCCCCACTCCGTGCCTCTTTCTCCTCTTGATTTGACATGGGGCTGATCATCCCTTCTGAAATCCTTCATTGGTTGATTGTCAGGAGACAGTGCAGTAACCTATGGGAATGGTTTTGAAAGGACGGTGGTAGAGTAATAACAGTAATTGTAATAATAACACATCAAAAACAAACCCAGACTCGTGTCAGTTCTTTTTCTCTGTACTTCCAGCTGGGCAGGTCAGTAGCTTGGACCAGATGAGAAAATCGATACTATCTATAGTTGTGTGGCTCTAAGCCCCTCCCTGGAATCAGAGGAGTCCCAAGCTCTCTCCTTCCAAACGTCTGTTTTCCTTCCTGTCATCTCACCCTGCCACATCTCCCCTTGTTCTCTAGCCCCCAAAGGAGGGTGCCACATCAGGAGGACAGGTGATCATTTCTGTCTGCTTTGGTAGATGCTATGAAGAGTGGAGAGTAAATTGGCAGTTCCAAAGAGTAGGCCCATGGATAGACAGATAAAGACAAGTGACCTTAGCAGGTGTTTACCCATAACACCAGATCCTCAGGTCAGAGCTTGCTGGGAATGGGTGAAAGATTTGGCACCCACTCCCCAGAAGGAATGTCACAGGTTCAGGTAAGGATTCAGAGACCTAACCAGCAAAGCTGTATAGTCCCAGTAAATCTAACTGTGAAAATTACTTTGAGCTTCACCCTGCTCCGGTAATGGTGAGTTTGCTAAGCATGATACTATTTGGCACCAGCGGTCTACCATAGAAGCCTCCAGGATAAGAGGAATTTTCAGAGCCTCAATCCAGGGTTGGTGCCCACTAGTTCTTCTGGGGCACAATCTCAGAACTATAGCTCCGAGGAGTTTACCCTTTTCCTCCGTGTCCTGGGACCTGCTGCCCCCTCCTCCCTCTGTACCAGCTTGGGGCTGAGCTCTGCACGTCACCACAGCAGCACATTTGAGCAGCACCTGCTCCCTTGACACCCTGATGTAGAGGAGTCTGGATTTAAGTTTCGGTTGTAAACTTTATTTTTAACTAAGCTGCTCAGGGACCTGGCTTAACCTGTGGCACAGTGGTAACTGGCATTCTCGTTGGAGTGGGCATACAAATGTGAAAATGCCCAGCAGTTCTGTCTGCAAATCCCAGATGGACACAGTGACCCTGGCCAGAGCAAGGACAGGAGCCCTGCATACTTACAGTGAAAAGGCTAGAACAGCTCGCAGGACACCTTTATGCTGGCCCCACCATGGTCATGGTAATCCACCATCAGTGTCTGCATTGGCTGTCAGTGTATCAACACTGGTTTACTTGTATACCTCAACAACTGTGTTGTTCCTTCTAATGACCTTGGGAAGCAGTAATGCTATTAGTATCGTATGTAATAATGATATTGATAACCAGCAACTTCTTATTGATTCCTTAGGATGCATCATGCTGTGGGCAAAATGATTTATTACATTATGTCATTAGTGAGACACATAGGGAGGATACTAGGAGGATTCCCATTTTTCAGATTCGCTCATGCATTTGACAAATTTTTATTGAGTGCAAGTTCTAGGTACAGAGAATTCAGCTGTGAGCCGTGTAGACGGAAATCTCCATTCCCCGATGGAAACACTGAATTGCTCGTGGTGGTACTGTCCAGCAGAAGGGGGTCCTCCCTCCTTTCCTTCCCTCTCCCTGTCCCCAGCTTCCTGGCCCAGTGCTTATCCACAGGGATAACCCATCAGTCACTTGGCTTCCACTGTGTGGCAGCTTAGCCAGGACTGTGTTAACACTAAGCTTTCTGCTTATGCTGGTAGTCCTTCCAAGGGCTAATGGAGAGGAAAGTCTGGGCTTTCTGGACAGGCAGACCTGGGCTTGCATCCCAGCTTAGCCTCTCAGTGATGGAGAGAAGTCCCCCACAAGTGACTTCACTCTGCTGAGTATCCTAGTCTTGTTTGTCAAAATGAGATAACATTGCCTGCCTTGAGGGCCGAGCTGGAAGGATTAGTGGTCATGCATATGCAGAGACTCAGTGTGACCGACTGCTGAATAAAATGGTGGTGGTGTGAGGCTAATGGTGATGGCCAATAGAAAGAAGGCTGGTGGGAAAGGAAAGTGGCTCATCTTGGAGGAGACTCAGACAAAAGGTAGCTCTGCCCAGATCTCCAGTCACCCCCGCCCCAGTCCCAGCACTCATCCTTCTATCTCCTCCCAGCCATGCTGCTGGTCCTTTGGGGAGCACAGATGGCCAAAACATTACTTAACTCCTGGCATTTGCCCAGCCTTTGCTGAAGCCTCTACCACTGCCAGTTTCTTTTCCCCATCATGGTTTGGTTATGTCCCTTTACAAGCCAATGAAATAAAATAAGCACGTCCATTAGACCTCTGACTGGCAGAAAACCAGGAGCTAAGAACCGCGGTGTGGGGCCTTCATGAGTCCGCTTCACAGCATCCTTCAGAGGGTGGCCCATGGGCATTGGGCAGAGGCAAACCATGCACTTGGTACACAGATGCCAGGTTAAGAGTGTTGTTCTTGTCTCCCCTACCCTAGAGACCACTCCCAGCCTCATAAAATGTTGGCATCCCTGGAAGAAAGGTTGGCTGCATTATATAGGGTGTGTTTTCAGGGCACAGTGGTAGCAGTTGACTCTGGGTAGGGCGAGGGTCTCTCTGAGTGAAGACCCTTCCTCTTGACTTCTGTCTTCTGCCAAGTGCAACAGAGCTTCTGATTTGTCAGCCTTAGGAAAGGAATAGAGAAGCTAGTTCCCTCAGGCTTCTGAGACCCAAATGCTATTTTAAAACAAACAAAAAAAGTCCCTGCTATAGTAAATTCCCTGTCCTGGCTGCCTGCTGGCCAGTCATGTCCTCTTCACGGACCTTATAACTCATTTGTGGAGAGATTGTGATTGGGAGACCCACTGCTTTGTCTGACTTGTGGCTTTGGAGGCATGATCTGCCCTAAAGACTTAAACATCCTGCCTTGTTGGCAGACAAGAGAAAACAAAATGTGGCTTGCCTTGGTGTGGCCATTGAGTGGGAGCAGCCAGCGTGCCTTGTCTGTTCTTTCTCCCCAGTCTCTTCTTTCAGTCACTGCTTGGGGAGACGTGAGTGCCTATAAAACCTTTGCCGTGGACTTTCCACAGAGGGAAGATGGCTCTGTTTGGCCAGGGCTAGGGTCCAGGGCTGGCTTCTTGTTCTTTCTTCCCCACTGTACCTCACACTTTAGCCAAGTAGATTCTGCCCTCAAGACCAGGCTCAGGGTGGGAATTGAGAAAGGAGGCGCCGTGAGAATGATGAAGGAACCCCAGGATCCTTCTCTAACTTCCCACATAACCAACTTTGTTTTTGAAGAAAACCCATTTGGAGCTGAGTAGAGTGGTACCTTGCCTATAATCCCAGCACCTGGGGTGCTCCTAGGAGGATCAGGAGTTCAAGGTCATCTTCAGCAGATTCTAAAGCCAGCCTGGACTACGTCTCAAAATTAAAAAATAAAAATAAAAAAAAATAAAGACAAGAAAGAAAAATCTCTTCATAGGTAAGAGAGGGACACGATGGAGACCGTCCTCCAAAGTCATTAATTTCTGTGATGAGTATTTGCTGAGCATGCTGGGGGCTGGGCACTGCTCAGGGGCTGCATGTGGTGGTCACCCAGGCCGGCAAGTCCTGGAGCTCACAGGAACTTTGCTGTTTACGTACTGAAAGTAGAGTTGTGGGTTGTGTATTTCAGGCCTGGAAGCAGAGGCTGGGGGAAGGGGATGTCTGTGTCCTAGTAGTTCAGCCAAGTTTCCTCCCTATTACAGGTATCCAGTTAATGTTTTTATAAGAATCAGTGTTTCCATAAATTCTAAGGCCAAAGTGAACATTATTTTTATAATCAGGTACAGCTACAGGTTAGACTAGGGGAGGTTGTGCAAGGTAAAATTTCAATAATGAGTTACAGGAAGCCTGGCTTAGAGTTGGTCCTCCATTTTCTTTGAGCCCTGGGGTGATGGACAGCTGAAGAAGCCCCTAGAGACTGTGTACGAAATGGAGACAGTGCATGGCTCAGACAGACCATGGAGACGTGGCATGCCATGCTCCATCATAGACATCCCGGGTTAGGAGGGACATTGATGTGGTGGACCACTGCAGATGGGGACCAGGCCAGAACTACAGAAGCTAGCCAGAAGAGACTAGAATAATAAGACAACGACATGGCAACATCAGATCTTGAAGGGGGACCAGGGCTGCTTTCCTGGCTCCAGATGGCCAGGAGTGAAGTTACCAAGACAAGCCCGAAGATGAAGAATTTACTAACTCCTCAAGGTGGGCGGTTTCTTCAACAAGCCTTCTTTGAGAGTGGTAAGCAGTATTGCCCTTTTCCCCAGAAGTATGCAAACAAGGAGAGAATAGAGCTGACGAGGAGGGTCATGGGTCCAAGGACAACTTGACCAACCCATCCTAGGTCTTGTCTTAGCAAAACCCAGCCTGGCCCCCACCATCTCGTTTCTGAACTCACAGAGAGCAACCAGTACTAGTTCAGGAGGAGTCTTTATGAAATAGCCTCTTTAAGCTCTGGTCTCTCTAGTAATGATTGGTTTCATTGCCAGTTATTTGCTGCCATACTTGATATGTGCTAGCGAGCAGAAGAAAAGTGTGCAGATACTCCCAAATGCTTTCCAATAGGAGGAGGAGCCCTGCCTGCAGGAGGTGCTTAAGAAAGAGAGCACTCGTCTAGGAGTCATGGCATGATCCAGAAGGAAAGTCAAGAGTCACAACTTGAGTCGCTCAGGAGCGCAGCACTTGCAGGGGTGAGCTGCCGCCCTCCAGGTGACTGAGTCACTGTTTTTTCATCCTCCACCACCAGCCGCCTCTTGGTCCTGTGCTGTGTCCCCAGCAGGTCGCCAGGTCTTCTAGAGGCTGTTGATGCCTCCCCCCCAACACCCCCACCCAGCTAAGATTTGGAAAAATAGCTAAGGGTTGGGGCAAAGCGAAGTCCTGGTTTTCCTTGCACCGCCCCCACCCCTTGTTGAGAAATCCCATTATCCAGGAGAATGATTGTGAAACTCCAATCTGTCTGCCGCTGAGCTGTGGGCTGTTCTTCTCACCGCCTCCACCCCTACCCGGGTCCCCTCGTCCATCTGCAGTGGGAAGAGACGAATATCTATATATTAAAGCTTTGAGAATCTATAAATCTGAGTTGATTCTCTGCTGGTGACAGCCCGAGTTCTTTCTCACCACGTTTGACACGACCTAATGGGTTTACAGTTGTTTGAGTGCTCCTCTGAAGCAAATGAAAGCGCTTAGTTAGGGGACGCGTGAAATGGCATTGTTTGTTCCGGGCACTAGCACAAAGCTGAAGGATCATCTTTACATTATCCACCTTGCTCTCCAGCCGACCGACTGCAGAACCAACCGGGGCTCCGCTGATGGATACCACGATGGTTCTGGCAGCCTGGCCTTTCTGCCACAGAGGCACTGGGCTGGTGAGAATAAGGCACCATCCTTGGCTGTGTTCATTTTGCTAGGAAGCTTGGGGCTAATTGGGAACAGAAGGGAAGCCCAAGGGGATGAGGAGATGGGAACAAGAGAGGGAGAGTCTCAGCAAGGTGGAGGAGTGACAAATATTTGCTTGTAGCAAGACAAGAGTCAAAATAAGAAAGACTCCTAATGGGAGCTTTGGGCATTTTGTGCCTTGCATTCTCAGGGGCCGGCAGCGTGGGCTGCTGCCATAAGTTGCCTTGCTGCTTGGCACAAGACCAAGTCCTCTTTTCAATATCAAGTTTCATAATTGTGGAACAATAACAAATCATAATAAACCTTCTGGGAATGGTGGGTGGGTGGTGGCAGAGAGTTGGATTTGTTTTTCCTTTCTATCCCTCCTCTTCCATAAGCCCATCTTTTCAGCCCAGGCACCTTTGTTGTTGTTGATGTTGCTTTGCTTTTTTCCTGCTGTAAATAGAGAACGGCAAGGGAGGGGATTGTGCCTCAGAAACTCGTGTGTTGTTAATCTGTTATTAGGCAAAAGTCTTAACATCAGGCTGGGTGCTCAGATGCCTCATTGTGAGCGCAGGATGGAATTATGCATCATGAATAAAAACCGCTGTCAACATGCATCGGTTTCAAAACATTAGAGCATATGGTATGTGATTATCTGTATTGTCAAGTGCAATAAAGTGAATTTGGATATAATAAAGAATGTAATATTTTAGAAATTTGGTAATAAACTAAGGAAAGGATGACAGCTGAGGTTCCTTAAGGCTCCAGACACAAATAAATTGAAGTTACTGGTCTCTGTGTCCAAGTGGGTGGAATGACCATACCATGGCTGGCGGTGTGAATGATTTTCTGGTTGGGGGAAGCACCGCTATCTGCTGATTGACTTCTCTGGGGGCCACAGGTGTAAACTGACTACCCATAGTAAGACGGAGGAAGTGGTGCTTTGTCTTCCCACCTGGCTCCACTGGCCCTCAGGTGTGCCCCGTAGCTCACCCCTGGGGAAGTGGCAGCGGCAGCTCAGCTTCCATCTGCAGGCAGGAACAGCATTGTACCAGGAGTCAGAACACCCTTAGGGCCCTCTGCCCTTTTGTCTCCAGCCTTCTTGGTTCCCATTCAGTCAGTGGAGGAAGTATTTGCTCCAAATGTGAGAACCCTGGGTCATTCCCTGAAGTAGGTAGCCATATTCTGGAGCCCACACAGTCAAATTATGAAGTTGTTTTTTCAAGGTAGTTGACCAGGGAGACAGATCTCCAGAGAGGGATGAAAGTGTTACATGCTGAGGAGGGCTAGGAGCTGTGCCAAGCTTCATGTACGCCCTCTCATTTCAGCTTTTTACAACTGTATATTATTAGCTCCATTTTATGGATAAGGAAGCAGAGGGGGGAGGAGTTGTGACACTGAGATTGTGACCCCCTTGTATTAGCTTTTCTCATCATTCTGAGTCAATATCTGGCAGAAGCAACTGAAGGGAGGAGAGATTTCTTTTTCGCTCACAGGTTCGGAGGGATTTCAGTTCTTCATGGTGGGAAAGGCATGGACAGGATAGCTCAGCTTATGGTGGTGAAAGCATGTGGCCCAGGCTTGGTTGCATGGCAGAGGATAAAGTTCAGAGAACATAAAGTGAGCTGGACCTCCAGCCTTCAAAATATCACTAAAAGTTGGGGACCAAGTCTCACAACATGAACCTGTTGTGGACATGTCCGATGCAAATCCTAACGTCTTGTCTGAATACAAAATCCAGCCTTTTTCCATTTACATTTTGTACAGATAAGGTGGCTCACAGCTGTAGTCAAGGGGCTGGGAAGGTTACTCAACAGCTTAGCCTCTCATGCTTGCTCGGCAAATGTTCTTAAGTGGCCTGTGACTGCCAGGGTTTGATTCCCCAGCACCCATGTAAACAGCTGGGTGTGGCTATGCACATCTGCAACCCCAGCTCTGCAGGAGACGGAGACCAGACAGTCTCTTGGGTTTGCTTATCCAAAACAATAACAAAAACAGCAGCTCCAGGTTGAGTGAGAGACTACTTCTCAAGTAAATAGGACAATGAGCAAAAAGAAGAGGATGTCGGAAGGTCTCTGGTCTCTGTATGTGTGTGCACAGGGCATATGCATCTGCACACATACATGCCTGCTCTACACACAAACTATAATCACGTACCATACATATATACTACACACAGACACACACACACAAAAACCTACATGTAGAAGGCCTTTCCCCAGGCAGGAAAACTTTAAATTACTAAATAGTGGGGGCCTCAAGAGACGGCTTAGCAGTTAAGCGCTTGCCTGTGAAACCTAAGGACCCTGGTTCAAGGCTCACTTCCCCAGGACCCACATAAGCCAGATGCACAAGGTGGCACATGCATCTGGAGTTCATTTGCAGTGGCTGGAGGCCCTGGTGTGACCATTCTCTATCTATCTGCCTCTTTCTCTCTTTCTCTCTGTCACTTTCAAATAGCGAGGCTAGGAAGATGGCTCAGGGTTAAATGCACTTACTTGCAAAATCTGCCTGCCCAGGTTCAATTCCCCACAGTACCCATGTAAAGTTAGATGCACAAAGTGGCACATGTATCTGGTGTTCATTTGTAGTGGCAAAAGGTCCTGGTGGGCCCCTATTCACACATATACACACACACTCTCTCTCTCTCTCTCCCTCTTCCCCCACCCCTTCCTCTATCTTCTTACAAATAAAACATTTTTTTAAATTACTGAATAGTTTAATCCCTCAAAGAATGTTCCACAGAAACGAATGCAGCCACATGACTCTCTTCTGGTCTTCGCACTTGGACCTGGGCCCAGCAGAGGCTGATTGGCGTTTACTGCTTTCTGGGTTTCCTCATACCTTTGATTTTTGCTTCCTGGCTTCATCAAGGGGAAACCCTTTGTAGTCACCCTGACGATCTGTCACAGACAGCTCTGCCCTCGGAAGGACTCTTTCTTGCCTAACCAAGTTTACTGATGAAGCCAAGGCATCAACTGTTTGCATTTCCTGGCCAACTGCTTTCAGTTTTTGCACATTGGGCTTCCTTCCCCTCAGCCCCCAATCCAGATTCCAGCTTCTGGGAAACCCTGGGTGGGTTCTCACCGGACCCTTTCCACCTCAGCTTGCTGTAGCTTTTCTAGTCCTGGCTTCCAATACTGGTCTTGCTTGCTGTCCAGCCAGGCAAACTGGACTTTTTCATTATTAAGTGTGAAGAATCAGAAATACCACTATCGGGCCAGGCTGAAGCAATTTGGACAGCTGGGAACAGAGATGGCATTTAGTCCATTTCATGCCTGGATACCTCTGTAATTCTCAGGACAAGGTGGGCAGAGGTTTGAGTCAACCCCTCTGGCCTAGGGATCTTGTAACCAGGTTTCCGCTGCAGATGACAGCAAGTTGGGTTCAAATCTACAACCACAGCACCTGGCTTTGGCACCTGGCATCGACTGCGTTAGAACCCGTACCACTGAAGCCAACATTTATTGACAGCAAAGGCATTTTCAAGCCTCAGCTAGCAGCTTCTTCTTTTAAGCAATATTGGGTGCAGCACCTTATAGAAGAATGACAGTCTTGCGCAAGCACGATAACAGGAGCTCAAGCTATCTCATTTAATCCTTGTGCCAGCCCTGCGAGGTCAGCATCTTGATTCCTATTTTACACGTGGGGAAACAGGGTCAGGGAGGTTAATGGCTTGTCCCAAATCACGCAGCCAGTGCGCAGTGCTGCTAGTATTTCTAACACATTCTCAGATGCAAGATTTGGGCTTTCCCAGTGCTACATAGAGACTCTGCTTTTCCTTAAGAAAACATGTTGCTTTCTCTTCCCACCATACCTTCCTCCTACACAGGCCCTTCTGAATCAATGGCACTGGGTGGCGTCAGGTCATAGGTTAAGTTTAGGGAACATAGACCTGAGTCCACTGTCTTCCTGGCTCTCCTCGACACACTCAGAATCTTCAGAATGTCCGAGGGTGAGCCCAGACAACACTTCAGACCTTGCTCCCAAGTTTCAGGGCTGCTCACTGACAACCATCCCCAGCCTGCCGAAGAGCCAGCGAAAATGAACCGAATGCTTCTAATGATCTGTGAATGTATTAATCCTACTTTCTGTTAATTAACAATATGATAAAGCCGGCATTTCGTAAGTCGGCGCTTAACACATGTTTTAGCAATTATGTACTTAGTGGTTTGGATTCAGAATGCTAATAGAATAAAATTTTAATGAAGATATGATGCTATGAAAAATTTACTGCAAATCAAGTTCAGGTATGGCTGCAGTTGACATGCAGGAGACGGACCGGGAGGGGGCTCATCGCAAAGGTGACACCCTCTCTTCCCAAACGCACCTGAGTACTTGTCACAGCCTAGCCAAGAGGAAGTCCAGAAGATTCTGGGATGCATTGCTTCTTGGCTCCCTTGAGTTTCTCATCCATAGGTCTTGGTCTCAGGGAGGGGTCTGTACCAGCTGGTCATCACTCAGGAAACCTATTCTCACCCCACCCCCTGATGTTTAGCAGTTTCTGTAACTTTGGGATGACTCCAGAACCCAAGTCTATGACGTATGGCAGGGGTTCCCAGAGTCTTTTTTTTGTTTGGGTTTTGGTTTTTCAAGATAGGGTCTCACTCTAGCCCAGGCTGACCTGGAATTCAGTATGTAGTCTCAGGGTGGCCTCACAGCGATCCTCCTACCTCTGCCTCCTGAGTGCTGGGATTAAAGGAGTGCACCACTACACCGAAATCCTAAGTTTTTTAATTGTGCATTAAAAAAAAAAGAAAAGAAAAGAGCTTGCATCTCCAACATACCTTGCTTAATTTCCCATTTATATACAGGCACTATTATGTCAGTATATCATACACATTATAAAACCTACCAAAAATAGGAATTTAATAGGACATATTTGTAGTGAGCCATATTTAGAATTTATTATTAATTAGAGTAATATTTTAGTAAGAGCAATGATGGAATATACTGGTCTTTGAAATGTCTTGATTTAACACTTTGTGATGCAGCTGTAAACGGTGCATTGTAAGTTTCGTTTCTTTTGCTGGTTGGTTTTCAAGGCCAACATAACTGAAAAAACACATCGCCCAAGACCCACAGATCCCAGTGCAAGGAGCACGTTGTTCACTGTGCTAACTAAATCATGGTACTAATTTTTCAATCCCATCCTCCAATTATGCAAAGGATTTTGTTGAAATTCAGCTTGTAAATTTCCATCTTCCCTGATGTCAATCAGTTCTTCGTGCAAACTAATCAAGTGTTGCATTTTTATATTTTTAACAAATGGGTTCAAAATCCACTGAATGCTTCAGTGTTGTTGGTGTTTTTTTCCTAAAAAAAAAAAAAAAAAAAAAGTCTTTACAGTTCTGTTTCCGGGTTTTGAAAGTATGCAGACAGAAGAGCTTCTGTGGATGACCCAGTTCCATCATTTTCAAGCAACAAAATCACATAACAATGGAAATATTTTCCAAACACTGGTGGATTCAGAGAGCGCTTTCTCTCCATCACCAGCTTCTGTTGTAAAGCAGACCCTTCTCGCTCTTTTGGCTGCTGGGTGGCCCATCTAATCAGAGCACAGTTTGGGGATGTGAGGCAACGGATGAGGTGTCTTGCCAAGGGTGAGTGACAAAAGGTCAACTGCCGTGTTCCTGCTGGCAGTGTGTGCTCCTGTTACTTCCCATCCACATTTCCTTTGCAGTTATCCATGGCGCTTGGGGGTAGGGGCTAAAGTCTTATAATCTACACGCCCCTTGACTGTCACATGTCAACAGGACAAGGTACCTGCGGCAGTGAGTGGATGAACTGGCCTGTCTGGCCTCCGTCCCATAGTAGCGTCTCTTCTTCCTGCCATACACACCCCCAATCAATTCATAAACCACTGTTTTAGGGTCTCTGCCCTGCAGACATGTGAGGGCACCAGGACCATTCAGTCCATATGTGAATCGTAAGTGAAGCTGGGTGTGGTGGTGTGCAGCTGTGCTCCCAGCTGATTGGGAGGTGAAGCAGGAGGATGACTTGAATCCGGGAGCTCTCAGTAAGCCCGGGCAATGTGAGACCTTTATCTCAGCGTAATAAACATCAGTGAAGTTTAAATTGTTTTTAGAAGAAAAATAGTTCAACATTATACATTTTGTTTCTTCTTCTGAGGTTTCTTAACCCTATCTGTACATCCCAGTCACATGGGGAGATTTTGACATACTCAGATGGGGTGTTACCCTGGACCTACCTCAATTTTGAGGGTGGGACCTAGACCTTAGCCTCATTAAAAAAATTTTTTTCCGCCAGGCGTGGTGGCGCACGCCTTTAATCCCAGCACTCGGGAGGCAGAGGTAGGAGGATCACCACCCTGAGACTACATAGTTAATTCCAGGTAAGCCTGGACCAGAGTAAAACCCTACCTCAAAAAAAAAAATTTTTTTTTCCCCTAGTAGTTCTGATGTGAGAATCACTGTTCCAGACCAGTATGATTTTGATTTGCATTAAAAAATTACCTGGGGAGCTTGCTGCAATGCACATTTGGGTTTAGTGGGCCCAGGAGACTCTGTATTTACAACCTATTTCCAGGGGCACTGCTAGTAGGGTGTGGGGGAGGCACCTGAGTAGCAGCAAGCAGCTAGACTACTATCCTGCCAGTGGTTCTTTGCGTCACAACTCCCTCAGTCCCACCCAGGGCCTTGTCTCTGTTCCCTCCCACAGAACCGGCCTCAGTCTCTCAGATCTGGCTTCCAGATGTCAAGAACAGCTCCTTGACAGCCAGAAACATAAAATAAACCCAGCCAGATCCATCCCATGGTGCATACGCTGGCCATCTCCTACAGACCTCCTCACAGAGGCACCCAGTGGGTGGCCATCTGCCTGCTCAGACTCCAGGCACCAGGGTCAGAGTGATGCTGGCAGAAGTGAGCCCTGGACAGGGGCACTGAGGGCACGGAGGGCATCCAGCCAGGGATCTGTCAGTTGGCACTATTGTGAAACCACACTTCATAATAAAAGTCATGAGATTTGTGGCAGCACTGAAAAACTCCTTCCAAGTAGATGGAGTCGGAACCTTATCTACAGTTAGTAACTAACTGTTCCTGGGAAGGGAGTGTGTGAGAGGGAGGAATGGGTGTGTGGAGGTGCTGCTAAAGAAACTGAGAGTCAGGGCAGCTGGCCAGCATGGCTCCCCTCAGCATTGCCGCCAGTGCACGGTGTGATGTGCAAAGAGTAGTGGGTGTTTTTTTTTTTTTTTTTTTTTCTTTTCTTTACCTAAATGCATGCACAGTAGGGTCTTTTAAACTCCTAAGGTAGCATAGGAAACTTACCCATGACTTATTTTACCTCTCCCTGCCCTGAATCTTGTTCTTGCCCCAGCAGCTGGTAAAGCCCCCATGAACTTTCTTTCCCCCTAATGAACATGTTAAGTGAATTTTAATAAGTGGGGTTTGGGACTGAAGTAAGGGTGGGTGTATGTGAGATAAAGATTGATGTAGCAGAGAGGCCATAGCTACTGGAACTTTATTTGATTGGTGGACATTGTGGGCTAGCCCCTCACACAAAGAAAGTGTTTCTAAGCATTCCTCTTGGGTAATAAGGTGAAATTTTGTCATTTCTATCCCCCAGAGGAGGGTACTAAGGGTCGGAGTGGTGGAATAACTTGTTGGGAGTCACGCAGGCAGCCATTGCTAGAGCTTCTCTCTGCCAGCCTCTAAAGTCGAAGCCTTGTCCACCTCACCTCGGCGAGGACCTAGCAAACGGAAACTCTCCCTTGCCTTCCATGTTGCTTACTGCCTGGGTGAGGCTGGAGGATGACGATAAGGAAAAGTGGCAGGTGTGAAACCCACTCTGGAGGCATGGCTGGGTACCTACCCAGACATCTCTGGTGTATACAAGAAGGGCTTCCTGCCTGAGCCCAAGCTCCTCCTGCTCCCTGAAAGCCTCTGGGGTTGAGAAGCCTGGGAAGCCCCGCCCAGGCCACCCCAGGCTTTCCAAGCAGACACTCGTCCTGCCCTTGCTGCAGCTGCGCCCGCGACCTCAGCCTCCTCCACCCTGCCGGGCGCACGCCGCAGCCCTGGCACCTTCTGCCGGGGTCCTGATCCGAGCCAGTTGTCTAGCGATTTAATTTGGTGAATTTACCACTGCGTCCCAGAGTTTATATTGGCACTTAACAGCAGTAATATGTGTCTCTCTCGCCAAGAACTGACTATTTTCCCGACCAAGATGGAACACCATGCACAAAAAAATAGGTTTGTGAACTAATCTGCGGCCCTGACAAGTGTCATTCACAGAATCGCTGCTGTGGAGCGCACTCGGAATTAAATGAGGTTGGGGTTGTCTGGCCTGGACCACAGGTGTCTTTTCCCTCTCAGTTAACGAGAGTCTGGGATGAGGTACCCTTTTCCCCCGCAGCCACAGGCACTTTCAAATCACACCATCAGTATTCAGGGCCGAGCCTTCGCTTAGAAAAACCATTCAGGCTGGTTGGAGGTCTCGCTCCTGCGCTCCTTCTGCCCTTTCTGAATCTCTCTCTTCTGTCTTTCTCTCCCCCTTTCTAACCTCTCCTTCCTCCTTCCCAAGTGACTTTAGAGGATCCCTCCATTCTTAACTGTTATATTGTACATTTCTCTGCCCTATTGTGTAATTTCACAGACCCAAGGAGGTAGCCCCACCAGTTAAACAAAAGCCCTGTCTCCCCATGCTTGGATGCCCACTTGAAATTCTGAAGTAGAACTTGATTGCTTCTGCATCAGGGGGTTTGATTAGAGTAAACCCCAAGTTTCCCTGGTGGTGGGAACAAAATCTGCCCACTACACTTTAGTGGGAATGGTTTCTTTTTTGTTTGCTTTGTGGTGCTGGGGATTGAACCCAGGGCCTCACACATGCTAGGCAAACCCTGAGCCATCGTCACAGCTTTAAAAAAAAATTTTTTTTTTGAGTCGGGGTCTTTCCAGGTTGATCAGGCCCAATTAACTTAAACTCTTTTTAAAAATATTTATTTATTTATTAGAGAGAGAGAGAAAGAGACTAGGCATGCCAGGGCCTCTAGCCACTGTAAATGAACTCCAAATGCATGTGCATCTAGCTTACGTGGGACCTGGAGAATCGAACCTGGGTCCTTAGGCTTCGCAGGCATGCGCCTTAACTGCTAAGCCATCTCTCCAGCCCAACTTAAGCTCTTTCTTAAGAAACCTGTGCTGTGTCCCCTTTCTGGAACAGATCCAGAAGGCCAGGGGCAACAGCAAAGGTACCCCCCCACACACACACACACCTACAAACTTCTGGTTGCCCAGATCTAGAATCTCAGCTCCTCAGAAGGCTGAGACAGGAAGTTCTCCAGTCCAGGTCAGCCTGGTTAACTTAATGAGACCTTGTCTCAAAATATTTTTTTCATATATATATATGAAAAGTTAGAGATACAGCTGAGAGGTAGACAGAGCTCTTTACCAGCTCTGCCTCCATCAGAAGATCCTAGAGCAGAACCATCCCCAGAAAACTGGTTTAGGAGAACAGTGTGCCAGCCCCCCATCCCACCTACTTCATCACCTGGGACTGTCCATACATAGTCCTGAGGTTATAGCAGCTATAAAGCCAAAAAAAAAAAAAAAATCCTTATAACTAAATCCTCACGATATCATTGGTGGTTCACAGTTAGCATCTGGCTTTTATAAGGTTTATCCTTACATTTCAAGGTCAGATATTGGCCATAGCATCCTCCAGCTGAACGCGGGGCATGGGGGAGGGTGGAGGACCATTCCATTTGAGAAGCTGGCTTTCTTCTGGCACATACCACCCACAAAGCTTAATATTAATTTAGGGAATGCTTGTGCATTTCTATGGAACTAGATTGGAAATCTGATAGTGCCCATTTCTGTTATGTGTCTCCTGCACACCTGAGATCACTCTCCTCCCATCCTCAGCCCTCCTCCCCCAACTCCCTTTCCCAAATGTGGCTAGAGAGGCGCAGGTGTGAGCTGGCTGGCTAAGTCCCTCTCCCCTCCTGATTAAGTGGTGTGAGGGAATAAAGGAGGCCCACGTAGACTCACACCGTCCTCCGCCTCGCCTGTGAGCCAGCCACTTGTAATTCCCCACAGCCCCAGCTGGTTCTGCAAGGCAGAAAGAAATATGACCAGGCAAGTTGAGAAAATAAATTAAACTAAGTGTCAACTTTTCTTGTTTCTCTCCTCATTATTAAGAGATGGAATGGGGCTCGTTTATCAAGCAGGGGGAGAAATTAATTGACACGGCTTTAATATCATGATGTCTGGCGTGTCTGGTCACATTCCTTCATTTTTTTTTTTTTTTTTTGGAAAGGCATTTTATTATAGTTTACAGGCACCAGCTGCCAGCTACTGGTGTAAATGAGGAAGCAGGTGCATGAAGGATGCCACGGTGAAGGGACTGCGACACCACCCTGAAAGGGACATGCCAGGGGAGGAGAAGGGCATGAGAAGGAGAATTGCTGTCTCCCAGTCCATCACAGGCCTGCTCGGAACCACAGGAGAGAACGGGTAGCCAGCCCCTGCCTCTACTGGACTCCCGACCCAGAAGTCTTGTTCTAAGCAGCATTGTGAAAGCTAAGCCCTGTTTGGTGCAGGTCAGGGTGGCCTTCCCTGTTCTTGATTCTTCATAGCACCAAGAAGTGAGCACGTCTCTGTTTGTCTCACTGGGCATATCTTTCGGTAACCCAGCCTCAGCCCACGTAGCGGTGGTTGGGATCTGAAAGCGGTAGAGGCGTCCCTTACCCTGCGCCCATCCTAGTTTAGACCAGTTTAGGAGATGCTTCTCTGTAAAAGTCCCCTTGGGTGCTTGCCTCTGAAAATCCTTCCTGCACCTCGCCTACCTTTCTGCTGGAGAAATCAGAATCAGCAAGCAAGCCTGCCACTGCCCTGCCTTCCCTGTCCTCCGGCCTTGCTGTCGCTCTGCTGGGTTTCTAGGGTGAAGGGCCCTCGCCAGGGCGTAGAACAAGTTCATAGTGGTCATCCTCCACGATAGGAAGAAAGGACAGTGCAGTGGCTGTAGGGTCCCACCCAGGCCTGGGCTCTCCGCCTAGTGTGGAAACGATCCTTCCCACTCCACCAGACGTGTGTGCTGAAGACCGAGTAGAAGAAGGGCTGCTCAAGTACAGATAAGCCTCTCCCTCGTCCCCCCTCCCCCGCCCTTTTTGTTTGTTTGTTTGTTTGTTTGTTTGTTTGTTTGTTTGTTTTAGGTAGGGTCTCACTCTAGCTCAGGCTGACGTGGAATTCAGTATGTAATCTCAGGGTGGCTCCAATCTCACAGTGATCCACCTACTCTGACTCCTCTTCCCCCCCTCCCCCAATGCAACAAAGTCTCATGTAGTCCAGGCTGGCCTGGAATTTGCTGTGTAGCCAAGTATAACTTTGAACTTCTGTTCTTCCTGTCTCCACTTACTGAATGCTAGGATTACAGGCATGCACCACTAGCCCCAGTTTTCTGTGGTGTTGGAGATTGAACCCAGGGCTTCCTGTATGCTAGGCAAGCATGCTACAATTGAGCTACATCCCCAGCCCACTTACGCTTGGTTTCCCTGTGTTGTTGTTTGGTTGCTTGGTTGGTTTTGTTTTGCAGTGCTGGGAATTGAATCTGAGACCATGCACATTCTCGGAGGCAGGCACTCATCACTGAGCCACATCCCTAGCCCCAACTTTATGCTTTGCAACTATGGTGGTTTGGATCCCATAAAACTTGTGTGTTTTTAATGCTTGGTCTCAGCTGGTGGCAGTTTGGGAGGTGGAGCCCTGCTTGAGGACGTGTGTTATTGGGGTGGGCTTTGGGGCTATAACAATAGCCCAGCTTCCCCTTGCCAGAGGTCAGCTCACTCTCTTGCCGCCATCTTCTGTCTGCTGTGACCAAAAAAAAAAAAAAAAAGATGCCCAGCCTGTGTCCTAGGACCATCCTTACCCTGCCATCACGAAGCTTCCCCTCCAGACTGTAAGCCAAAATAAGCTCTTTCCTCCCATCAGCTGCTTTTGGCCAGGTAGTTCTGTCCCAGCAAGCAAAGGTAACAACCAACAGTAAGGTTATTATGCAGAATGGGAGTTGACCTGAAGTGACCAGTTTGAATGCCAGGCGTGAGTCCTGTCCCTAGCTGGTCGGAAATGGCTTTTCCTGCCCTAGTGAAATGCACATTAGCATCGGGATGAGAAAGCTGGCCCAGCCTCTGTCACCCCATCGCTTGCCCAATGCCTAACATCCAAAACTGCCCCCGACACACTGATGTTCTCCGAGTAGATTTCCTTATGGGTGCTGCTGTGCCGTGAGTATCCTCACTTGGCAATCTATAATCAGAAACATTGATTCTTTTGGAAGGGCAGCTTGGTTTATTTCTTTGGAGTTGATCTATCTTTTGAACTATGTCCTTTTTCTCAGGGTGAACCCGGGGCCTACAGAACCCCTCCTGGCCTGCTAAGCTACTGTGCTCACTGTTTCTCCCCTCTTCTGGCCCCATGCCCCACTCCACAGGGCCTCAGACTTTCTCCTTTTAGGATCACAAGACAGCTTCTTTACAAAACCCACTACAGTCAGGTGCACTGGGCTAGAAATAGTCCAAGTGGAGAGTGGGGGAGGGGAGCATAGCATCCCTAAGTGACATGAGGCCAGTTGGAGGTATGCAGTCTATGATAAGCATGCCTACCACCAGGTCTCTGGCTCAGCCCACTCCCCTCTCTGAGCCAGATGCCCACTAAATCCATCTTTGAAACACTGATCCAAGGACAGCCAACCTGCCCCAGAAGCATAGGGTGGATTGAGAAAGCCATCTGGCTCCTGGGCTCAGCTCCTGGTTTTGTTGAATGGCCATACTTGAGTGGTTGAGTCCCTTAACTTTGCAGAGCAGTTGAACAGTGTCATTGCCCTGCCTCCCACCAGCTTGTCTTTGGGATCAGGTAGGATGACGTATGAACATTTTCAAGCTGAGAAGTTTTCCCCACGTCCATGCCCAAGGGATTCATGTTTAGGCTGAAAACAGCCTGTGGATATCGGTGCTTACCCCAGCACTGGGTTATTAGCACAGAGTTTGGAGTTCTAGATTTCCTTACGTATGCAAACCCTAAATTCCTCATGGGATACTCAGAATAAATTTGACAATCTAGGAGCTTTTCTCCCTTACTTTTTTCCTCCATTAACCAAGAGTGTTAAGTCATGCCTAGCATTGATTTCTGTGGGCTGGGCATTAGGCCCTCTGTGATTGCCTGTTAGTGTTCAGTGACCTATATGATAAGAGAAGAAAATTATTTTTGAGACTAGGTAGAGGCTATTCTTGTCTTTCCCTCCCTGGCCCTCCCTCTCCACACCCCAAAAAAGAAATCCCTGTAAGCTAACTGTTGGATATTCCTGTGTATTGCTTTGGGAGCAGGGCATTTTAATTTTGAGGTATCTTGTTTTTATATTTCCATTCTCTCTCTCTCTCTCTCTCTCTCTGTGTGTGTGTGTGTGTGTTTTATAACCTTATATTGTTCCGATGAATATTCAGTTTTGTTCATTTGAATAAAAGAGGGAGAAAAGGTTTGACTGTTAAATGCTTATCTTTTAAATAGAGCTTACTTGTTAGTTTCCAATAATAGCTTCATTCAAGAGAATGCTGGTGTCTCCGTTTTTAAATGCACCCTGTCAACTGCCACCTTACTTAAGCCCATTTTGAAATCCCTTTGTGTCTGGGGATGAACCCTCTCCCCGTCGTCTTTGTCCCAGTTCTGTTGGCTACTGAAGCCCTTTAGAAGTGTAGGGTATAGCTGAGGATGAGAGGTTTGGAGAAGGTGGGCCCACGGCATGCTGCTGGTGGCAGGAGCAGGTGGGTGAACTCATCTGCTGTCCTCCAAGCCTCATCCCTCTTGACTCTGCGCCCCTCTGAGCTGTTAGTTCCTGGGTTCATGTCTGTTCTTAGCAATGGCTGGGGTGAGCTTGAGCACCTAGGGAAGGGACTCCCTTGCCTTTGTACTAAGGGAGATGAATGGCTTGTGGTTGCGGGCTAGCCCTTATGGACTCACCACAGGTCAGAGGCTGTCCCCGGCAGGACCCAGATCAGAGACTCCCATTTTGCCTGGTTGAGAAGACCAATAACGCTGAGCCACTCTCCCAGGAGCATGTACTTAACAATAGGGTTTCTTTTAGGCTTCAGCTTGATGGCCATTTCTTTGCACCTTTGGGAAAAGGTGGGGTAGTTGTCATGACTTCTTGCCTCCCTGGCCTTCTTCTGGCTCCTGTGTTGTCTGTGCCTCCAGCAGGTTGTTCAGATGCCTTGAAGACATGATGCTGCCTGAACTAAGGCAGACACAGAAGGACAGATGCTGTAACGTAGTGCTTGTGAGAGATGCCTAGAATAAGTAAAAGCATAAAAACAGTAAAATGCAGGTTCCCAGGGGCAAAGGGGGAGAGGAGTGGAACTGTTTAATGGGTGCAGAGTTTCACTTTGGGATGACAGATCCTGGACATGGGTAGTGGTGATGGCTTCATATTTTCATGCCCTTCTTGTCACTTGAAAATGATGAGAATGGTTAGTTTTATGTTGTGTGTATTTTGCCACCTTAGACATTTTTATTTCAAAAGAAAAACAGCTTAATGCCAAAAGGGGGTTTTCCTCCTCAACCACCCATCCCTCCCCAAATTTCTTAATCTTATTTTTGTCTTTACTCCTCCCGTTGAAATTGGTTGGGGAGGGGCGGTTGCAAACCACTGAGTTGTGAACTCATTGGAAATGATAATGCACCTGTGAGGTGAAAGTGATTATATGTTGAGGAATAACACTTATTGATAATTAAGTGTTTCATTGCTTCTTTGCTTCCCCAAATGGAATAAATAAATATTTTAGATGTAATCAAGTTTGTTTTCTCTAGTCGGGCCAAACAGGCAGGGATGGTGAAGTGATATAGATCCTTAATGTACAGCAAGTGCGTCTTGACACCGCTGAATTGTCCTGCGCCAGGCTGCGTGGGCGTGGATCCCAGGCTCTCTCCTTGAATCAGGAAAATCATGTTTGCGATACTTGCTCTTTGTGAGGTTTAGGGAAAGGGACCTCAGGGAGACTGTCAGTCAGAATCTGAAGTGATGCTAAGAGGCCTGTCTCTGCCTCCCCTACAGCCACCTGAGTTTTAATTCCTGCCTCTTAGCTCAGCTGCCCTCCTTCCTGCCTTGATTTGGTGGCACCAAGTGGGGATTTGGGGCAGCAGAAGGCCCTGAATGGTAGGGAGCCTAGACTTCAAGCAGTGATCTGCATGGGAGACCAGGGAAGAGTCAGGCTCCACCCTTGCTTCTGGTGTGCATGCTCAGCCACAAGTGGTGCCTTCGTTAGCGCTGCCTGAGCCTTCTTTCCTGACAGCCAGCATGGGTTTTGCTAATTCACTCACACACTCCTGTCTTGTGTCCAGAGCATCATGATGGTGAATCAGGAGGCCTGACAGCAGGAGGTATATATGGCCCACCTCTTTGGGGACAGCAGCAACCTGTCACCTCACCTTGGGAGTATCCTGTGGCTGCCACCATAAATGACCACAAATTTGGGGACTTAAAGCAACAGAGTTGATTCTCTCCAGTTTTAGAGGGCTGCACTCCCTCTAGAGCAGTAGGGGACCATTTTCCTGTCTCTTTTGGCATCCGGTGACTTGAGCTGGTCCTTAGTTGTGGCTGTACCACTCCACTTGGTGTCTTTGCATGCCTTCTCTGCGTGTCTCTCTCCATCTCCTTCTTTAATGAAGATGTCCCGTGTGGGACCCGGAGCCCTCTCTAATGCCAAGATCCTTGACCACATAGGTACATATTTGGAGGGTTTCTGTTGAACCCACTAGACACACCCTAATTAGAAGTGAGGTTACCACCCCAAAACCCTGGTTCACTTGCTTTATTTGTAAGGTACCAAAGTTCAGGACTGGACCTAAGGGTGGCCTTCAAAGTTAGGATTAGATCCGCAGGCTGAAAGGGAGGGGTGTGAGGGAGGTGAAGGTTTGACCAGGGAGGAGGCTGTCCCTCAGGGGTCCTCACTTCAAGCCTAGAGAGTGCGTTGTGTAAGAGGAGTCTTGTTCTCCACATTTGCCACTGTGCCAGGCACAAGTAAGAGCAGTCCATGCAGAAGGAAAGGCCAGGCAGCAACTCCAGTGGACTAGTAAGATGCTCATGCCCAGAGGCACAGAAGTGGTTTAGTCCGTCCTTCACTCTGCACACAGTGCTATGTGACAAGGGCCCATCGAGAATGAAGCTGCTAGCCCTGCCTTGGTCCAGGATGCTCCCTCCACCTCCAAGTCAGGGCCGGCTTCTTCCTTCCTGTGTCCTCTGTGACATAGCCCCTCCCTCCCTAGGGCCATAGTGCTGGGTCTTCATCCTTCCTGTAGAGCCAGGCAGGCTCTGGACAGATGCAGGTCCCTGCTGTGCTGTGGATGTGACTACATGGAAAGTTTAACCTGATGGTTTTGAAGGTTTCCTGGAACATACCCCAGGAGGCTGAGCCCAGCATCCTTGAGAAATAAATCATAGATGCTTGAAAGAAGGTGAGGGTGAAACACTCAAAAGCCTGAAGAGAAAGGCTTTGGGCACTGCCTCTGGAAGTGGCCCTTATCTAACTCCGCCATGACAGATGGGACCAAGGGCCAAACAGAAAGTGACACCCAGAAGGAAGGAGCCAGAAAACGCAAACACTTTCTCCCCAAGGACATGGCTTAGGAAGGCGGCAGTGGGTTTCAGTGTGGTGAGAGTCTTTCTGTCAGGCCTTACCTCAGGCATCAGTTCTCATGCCTGGTCCTTGGCCTCAGGTAACTGAGCACCCACCTTGAACCAGGTGACACTGGGAAAACATGGCAACTGTGAGCTTCTGCATGAAGCACTCATATCCTCCTTAGAGTATGTCTGTCACTTGCCTCATATGTCTATATGTCATATGTCCCTGGCCCAATATTTGTACATGGTGACAAACGGCATTTACAGAAGATCATGATTGCATTCATATGGTGGTCCCTTCCCCTGTTTTACTGAAAGTTGTTACAGAGCCTTCTTTGCTAGTGGAATCTTCTAGAACTATGGTGTGTGACTTCTGTGTATCACCTCCCATGTATTCCCTAATAGAATATGGAGGTAGAGATGGATACATGAGCCAGAAGGGACTTGAAAGATTCTCTCTGCACCTCTGATGGCCGGGACCCAAAGCAGAGACGGAAGCTTGGAAAGACAACATCTGTATCGCACTCGTTGACAGGAGGCTCTGCTAGTCACACTTCAGACGCGGCCACTCTGCTCTTTCTGTGTGCTGCCCAGCTCTGTACTCAGTCAGGCTGATATCTTGGAAGAAAAACGGAGCTTAGCTGGGACTAAGACAATGTTCCATAGTTTACATAGGTGCTAGAGGTCAGGTGGTGGCAGGGTTGGCTCTGGTGAGGGCTCACTTTCTGGCTTTTTGGTGTAGCCTGACTGGGCAGGAGAGAGAAAAAGCAAGTTATCATGAGCTTTAAAAGAAAATTGTTAAATTTTTATTTATTTGCATGTATTGCACCAGGGTCTCTTGTTACTGCAAAATGAAGGTCTGCCCAGCTTTGTGTGAGTGGCCGGGGAATTGAACCTGGGCTAGCAGGCTTTGCAGGCAAGCACCTTTAACCATGCAGTTCCTGTCATAAACACTAATCTCATTCACCCAGGGTTCCCGCCTCATAACCAATTACCTCCTGAAGAGCCCACTTCCTTTTTTCTTTTTAACTGTGTATCAACAACTTCCATAACTATAGACAATAAACCATGATAATTCCCTTCTACCACCCTCATGGTCCCCTCCCAAATCCACCCTCCATTGGATCCTCCTTCTTTTCAGTTAGTCCCTCTTCTGTTTTGATGTCATCATCTTTCCTCTTCTATTATGCAGGCCTTGTGTAGGTAGGGTCAGCAACTGTGAGGTTATGAGTATCAAGGCCATTTTGTGTCTTAAAAACAGCATTGTAAGTAGTCCTCCCCTTCCTTTCCCTCTTACATTCTTTCCGCGACCTCTTCTGCAGTGGACCCTGAGTCTTGGAGGGTGTGCCAGGGATGGGGTCCACTTTCTAATACCATGGCACTGGGAGGTAGGATTTCAGTGTTATAACTATGGTAGGCAAAGGTTGGAGGAATGATACGAATATTCATTTAATCTGAAACAGAGAGCCTTGGGAGTCCTGATCTGGGACCTGGTGTCCAGTTGCAGCACTTTTTGTAAGTGCAAAATATGAGGCCCAGAGAGGGGAAACAGGCCCCCACCTCATCAGTGCATTTCCATTTCTGCCCGCATCCTCCCCCGCGTTAGGACCAACACTGCAGCTGTGTTCCATGCGAGGCAGGGGACACCCTGTGCATGGGTCCATGTGATACAGCCGTGCTTACTAAGTGGGGTCACAGATGGGGACACATGCTGGAAACACCGTTGGGGGTGGGAAGAGAAGAAAGGAAGGGGCAGAGGGTAGAGAAAGGCACGCAGTGTGCTGAGCTGTGGTTGTCTGCCAAAATTCTTTAGTGCAGCTTGTCTAGCAAAGCCGGTCTCCAGCCGAGTAAATACAGTGGATAGCTGACGGGCTGACAGCAGGCATCAGACAGTCTTAAACTGCCCCAAATCCACAGTGCTTTTGAAGCAGCAGTAGAAAAAGGATGCCCGCGCAGAACAGAGGCCTGCAACTTTTAATAGTTTCTTCCAGGCCTCAGGATGTCCTGATGAGGTATTAGAGGAAGTAATTCAGGAAGAAAAGGACGCATAACAGCCTCTGTGTGGAGGCTGACCCAAGGGCTTGGCCATCGTAGCTCGCAGAAAGGGCCAGCGTGGCCCCACAGTGATCCACAAGGCTCTCTGTAGCCAGCAGGCCAGCCTCCACACACAGCTGCTGGATTCCGACCCTTGTAAATAACAGACAAGTAAATTTCGTGTTTGCTTCAGGGCAAATGTAAACCACACAGTGCTGGCTGCATGTGAGTGAAATCATGAATGTTTCCTCGCTGTTGGAAGGGTGCTGGGTACAAATTGGAATCGCTGCCTGGACCTCAAGCCCCATCCATCTGCCCCTCCCCCGGCTCCATCTGGAGCCTGCTCTGACTACAGGCCTTCAAAGGACCCCCCAACCCCACATCCACCAGCCTTGCCAGCCTGCCAGAACCGCTCTCACCCCTCTTCTGTTTCTCTTTCTTTTAGGGTTTGGCTTTGTCACTTTTGAGAATGAAGATGTTGTGGAGAAAGTCTGTGAGATTCATTTCCATGAAATCAATAATAAAATGGTAAGTGTGGGGAGATTGCACTGGAATGGGACGCCCCCTTCCTGTGCACACAGTCCTACCTTGTGGATGGCTGCAGCCCAGCATCATGTCTGTTTGTAGGCAGGATGGGGTGGAGGCGGGCGTGTGAGAATTAAGCCGTCAGGGTTCATCCTTACAAAGAGTACCAATTGTTGAAGCCAAACTGTTTCTCTCTGGGCCCTGCTGGGTGGAAGAACTCCTGTTACAAAGGGCCAGCCAGGTGTAGCAATACATACCTGTAATCCCAGCACTTGGGATGCAGAGGCAGGAGGATTGCTACAAGATCAAGTCCAACCTGGCTTACATAGCAAGTTCCAGGCCAGCCAAAAGTAGATAAATACCTAAATACAGCTAAATGGTAGGTATTCTCAGCTTTGCAAGCCATACAGCTGACTGTTACAGCCACTCTGTGTTGTGGCCCAGAAGTATCCATAGGTCATACATATGCCAATTTCATTTAAGTTTCACAGGGTTTTTTTTTGTTGTTGTTGTTGTTTGCCCCTAATGCTGAGGATGGAGTCCAGCATACTAGGCAAACACTCTTATCACTGTGCCCATAAAATAGTATTTTTTAACTATTTAAAAATGTAGGTTACCATGGTTTATTGTCTATAATTATGGAAGTTATCAATAAAAAATTTTAATCTCCAGAAGTATTTTACAAATCACATAAAAGCAATAATAATAATGATGATGATGATATAGGTGCTGGGAAGATGGTTCAGTGGTAAAGTACTTGCCACAGGATCATGAGGACCTGAGCTTGGATGCCCAGCCCCCCACACATAGATGCTGAGCATGCTGTCCTCTGCCTGCAGTCCCAGCGCTGGGGAGGCAGAGACAAAGAACACCTGGGGCTCACTGGCTAGTTAGCCTAGCAAAGTAGATGAGATACAGAGAAGAGACCCTGCCTCGAATAATAATGTGGAGCATAACTGAGGAAGTCCCCTGACATAGACCTGGCTTCCACACACACATGCATAAACATGTACCCATATACATACATGCACAGTATACACACACACACGCACATGTAAAAAAATATTGTAAAATCTTGGACCTGGGCTGGAGAGATGGCTTAATGATTAAGGCACTTGCCTGCAAAGCGAAAGGATCCAGGTTCAACTCCCCAGTACCCACATAAAGCCAGATGCACAAGGTGGAACATGCGTCTGGAGTTCTTTTGCAGTGGCTAGAGGCCCTGGCACACTCATATTCTCTTTCAAATAAATAAAATATTTTTTTAAAAAAAATAAAATAATAAATAATAAAATAATAAATCTTGGACGTTATAGAACATTCAGGGTCATGCTGGGGCAGAAGCTTATGACCCCCTGGTCTCAGATGTGCATTTCATGTGTGACCTTTGAGGATCAGAGCCTAGGTGAGCAGTTGAGTCATTAGCCTTGTTCCTCCTTTATCATCAGTTATGGTCAGCCACCTCTCTTCGGCTTTTTGAAGTTCCTTTTCGTTCTCAGGGCAGCCATAGGAGTTATTGAAATTCTGGGGAGCCAGGGAGGCCAGTGCAGAACTGGCCACCAGAGGGCGCCACACCATGTGCTGCATGTGCCAGCTCTGGTGACATGTGCGTTCCTCTCTGGTTGAGTGGGGGGTAGCAAACCCCATCTTTGGTTCCAGAATAATGAGAGTTCAGCAGGTGTTCTGGAACCATCCACAGGATCCCCCTGAGCACAAACATTTTGGTTGGCCAGCAAGGCCTCCAGCCCCCAGAGAAGAGGGCAAGCCAGTTTGTGTTTGAATCGCAGCTGCGACTTTGATATTCTTTCTCCCTTTTGTCAAAACATTCCTACCTTCTGAAACATGCATTCAGATATGCAGTGTATATTGGTCTGATATGTGTTCACCAACTTTAAATTCAATAATAGAGCTTTTAGTGTGGATATGATCAAAGCAATCTGCTTAGCATGTGGTGCTACAGGCCTGATTCAATATTTGACTTGCTAATTTTTTCCCAGGGCACTAAAATAATATTGTTCATATTGTTCCTAGCCATCATATGCATCTGCAATGAAAATACTCTTTCTTGGCAGATTGTATGTTGAAGGCATCCACCGAGGCATTACAGTGGCACAGAGGAGATGAGCGTGGAGGAATAGCACAGGTTCCTTTGTAGACCTTGTCTGTCCTCCAAATGCCATCGCTGCCTGGTTGTTCCCCCTCTCTTTCTGTAGTCACTGCTTGCTATATTTAAAACCAGAGAGGTGGAGAACTTGTACCTGTGTGTAGTGTCCAGATTCTGTGCTTCCCGTGGACAGAGCATACTGTTGACAAGCTCTAAGGAAAATTGCTGGCAGGCAGGAGTTGAAGAGGCAGCTGAGGATACAGGTGGACAACCTTCTTGGCCCTAAGATACCTCAGTGGATCACTACTGGCAGGCTTCAATGCAAACCTAAGAGGGGCTTTATCCTTGTTACTGACCCACTGAGGAAACTGAGGCCCAGGGCTATCCCAGACAGTCAAAGAACATAAATCTTGAGCTTCTTGGCCACCTCATGAGCTGTATAGACTCTTGTCCAGGCTTGGGATGACAGAGTGAACCCCAAAATGATTGCAAAGGGCATTTAGGAAGTAGAGTGGAATCCCCAGAAAGAGATCCCATGGGCTGGTAGCTGTTTCCTAAGACTTCCCAATGTATCGGTGCTCCTCTTCCCCCAGGTGGAGCCCAGCTATGGCAAAGGACAGATAAACTGATGACTTTAGTATGCAAGTTCTGTTTTCCCCTGAACCTGGGGCTGGTACTGATTCTTTAGCAGAGAAGCGCCAGGTGGAAATGAATGAGAAAGGAAAGAGAGGAAAAGGCAGTGGTTTGGACCTCAGGCTTTAGAGGTGTTAGCCCAGCTCCATGGTCTGGGGGTGGGGGGGGGCGGATTCAGAGGTCCTGGAAGGGGACTTGAGGTAGGTCACTGAATGTCACTGAGCTCTAGTAGACAAAACCAACAGTCCCACTTTCTCTGAGTTGTTGGGGGCTCTGTGTGATGCACAGTGCCTACCACCAGGACAGGGACTTCCCTCTTGCTGTCATCCACTGTCTTAAAGCTCTTCCTCTAGCCAAATCCCTCTGCTCTGAGAAGGGTGGAATTACAGGGGTTGGTAGAGCAGCCTGTATCCTGAGTTGTTTTGCATTCTCTTTTGAGATCCAAAGAAAGAAAATGCACTTAAACTCTGATAGGGGCAGAATTTAAATGAGAGATCCAGATGGATGGAGAACTCTTAAGACCTTCAAGCATAGCCCAGGCAGCCTCTAGAATGGATGTAGGAGGGTTTGACACACTGACCATGATATGAAACCAGAAAGGCTGATTCCCGCCCCCCCCCCCATCCCCGATCCTGACCGCTACCTCTTGGTGTGCCTGTAGCACCTGCTTTCTCACATTCGCAGATCAGTCAGGTCTTGGCACTGAGGAATCACTGGAGTAGGACTTGAATCTAGGAATGCCGTCTCATTGGTGTATGTCTGACACTCAGTAGACTTGTATAATTGTGGAGTAAGTAAAGGAGTCAGTGAGGGACCATGTGAATGCGAGGCACGTCAGAACTCCCAAAACCATTTCTTGTCTAATTTGGTTGGCGAATCTCCCTCTTCTGTGTTCTAAAAGATTAAGGGCCCCTCTGTACCAGGGGAGTATGAGAAAGCAGAGTGCTCCTGTCTACAGAGGTCCAGGAAGCTGTAGTCACAGAATACCTCTCTTCGCTCTCCATGCAGCCCTCCCTTAAGATGTCCTCTAAAGGAGGACAAAAGGATGGCCAGAAAGACCCCACATGTCCCTCTTGGTCACAGAAATCACAAAAATAGCACACAGTTTGGTTGCTCAACACCTGCATCGTCGAACAAATCCTCTCTAGTGTGAATAAAATCATTATCCCCATTGTACAGATAGGCAAGGCAGTGAAGCACGCTGCCCAAGGTCACACAGTAGTAAGTGGCAGCCCTGGAATTCAAATCCAGAGTTCATGGTTCTACCCACAAGGTTTCATCTCTCGGCCCAAAGGGGACGTTGAAGATCATCTGCCCGGGCTGTAGCATTCTTTTTCCCTCATCCATGTTGTCCTGTCTGGTTCTTGATCTCCTAGACAGGGCAGACAAGCTCACTTGCGGGCAGTTTTCTAGCTAAGGAGGAAGTCAAGTTCAGGCTTAAGGATCTTGGTCAGCCTTGCATCCAAGCCTCTTCCTCCACTGCCCCAGAGACAGTTGAACTTTGGACCCAACCCAGGAGAATTAAGACTCAGCCCCAGCCCCAGGGAAAGCAGATGTGCCTGTCAGTAAACACAAATGCAGGCACGGAACTGCCTCCTGACCCTCCTCCCTGGCTACTCTGCAAGCCCCAGCACGGTGCAGCTAATAACGCCTCCCACAGTGTGTCCCTGATTGAAGCAGCCCCCAAGCAGCAGGGACACTTGCCTGATTAGTCGCCAGAGCCCAGCCTGCCAGCGGCCTCCTGAAGAGCCAGGCAGCTGCAGAGAGGGAGGTGAGAATTAACAGAACCAGCTCTGGGGTCCCTCACAGGCCTGGCAGAGCCCTCGCCTCAAAATGATGGTGGGGAGATGGTGACACCCTCTCTGGGGTAGAGTACAGTGTATTGTGTGAAAGTACTCAGTGGAGCCTTCTGCTACCTTGTTCAACACAGAGAAGTGACATTCACAGGTCCCCTATCGATGCTTTATAGACACACTCGCTACCTCCCTCCTCACAGCATCCCCACCAGGGGTCCTGTTCCCACCCCACCAAGAAGACCACTAGAGCTCAAAACAAGTGTGCTTCTCACCGTATCCTCCTTTGGCTTAGGCAAAAATAATCTTTGAAAAGTCTACATTTACTGGGCCTCATAGTAATCCTATAATCTCAGCTACTGGGGCAGGACAGTCTAAGCAACTTGAAATCTTGCCTCACTATAAGAAAAATGGATGCTGGGGCCAGGTATGATGGTGCACCCCTTTAATCCCAGCACTCAGGAGGCAGAGGTAGGAGGTTCACCATGAGTTCAAAGTCACCCTGAGAGTATATAGTGAATTTCATGTCAGTTTGGGTTAGAGCAAGACCCTGCCTCGAAAATCTGAAAATAAATAAATAAATAGATGTTGTTGAGAGGGGTGGTACATGCCTTTAATCCCAGCCCTTGGCAGACAGACAGAGGAGGATCACTGTGAGTTCAAGGCCATCCCAGGATTACAGAGTAAATTCCAGGTCAGCCTGGGCTAGAGTAAGACCTTACCTCGAAAAAACAAAAATAAACAAACAAACAAAAAAGATGTTGGAAGGCTGGAGAGATGGCTTAGCAGTTAAGGCGCATGCTTACAAAGCCCAAGGACTTAGGTTCAGTTCTCCAGGTCCCAGATGCACATGGTGGTGCATGCATCTGGAGTTTGTTTGCAGTGGCTAGATGCTCTGGAGCACCCATTCTCACTCTCTGTCTCCTCCTCTCTCTGACTGTAATAAATTTTTAAAAAAAGAAAAAAAAAAAAAAAAAAGATGTTGGAGATATAGATCAGAGCATTTTCTTAGCATGTAGTAGGCCCTAGGCTTCATCCCTAGTACCACAAAAAAAGGGCGGGGGGAGAATGAAAGGTAAGAAGGAAGGAAGGGAGAAAGATCTAGATTTATATTCCTAGTGATCAGAGTTTTAAGTCCTCTTTCTTTTTTTTTTTTTTTTTTTTTATTTTGTTTTGTTTTTGTTTTTGGAGGTAGGGTCTCACTCTAGCTCAGACTGACCTGGAACTATGTAGTCTCTGGGTGGCCTCAAACTCACAGTGATCCTCCTACCTCTGCCTCCCGAGTGCTGGGATTAAAGGTGTGCACCACCATGCCCAGCAAGTCCTCTTTCTTTTAAGGCAGTGTAACACTTACTTTCTCATTGCTAGAATAAAACACCCAACCAGAAACAGCCAATGGGAAGAAATGGTTTATCATGGCTTACAGTTTCAAGGGGCAGTTTCATCATGGCAGGAAAGTGTGACAGACAGCTGGGTGTCACATCTCCATATACCCAAGAAGGAGGTCATCTAAGTGAGCTCACAAACCTCCAGTGGGGCTCAACCAATCAGTCCTAAGACCTGCTCCCTCCAGTGACACACCTCTCGCAGCAAGGCTCCACTTCCCAAAGGCCACACAGCTTTCCAAATTGCCACCAGCTGAAGACCAAGTAGGAAAGCATATGACCCTATGGGGGACATTTCATTTAAAGTACCACAGGCAGTCATACAGAAATCTGCTAAGCAAGGCATAGCTACAGCCCATGTTTTGAAAAGATCCCAGGTAGAACTGTGCCCTCAGCCAGGGAACAGCCAGGAATGCTGAGCCCACCCAGCCCTGCCCTCCGAGTCAGGCCCTGATTGGAGGCCTAGCAGCACAAGCTGAGAACCGCTGCTAATGATGGATATGGCAGGCAGTCTGGGTCATAAATCGTCCACGCAGCAGCAGAAGGAAAGCCCTTGGGAGGGAGGAGAGAGTGGACCTGGGATGAGCCGGTTCTGCCTGGGCTTGGCACCTAGATCCCCCTGCCAGGCTGGAGCCCTCAGCACCACTCCTCACTCTTTCTGGTCAGAGAGAGCCAGCTCCCCAAGGAAGCTCTCAGAGCCCAGGACTCGCCTCCACTGCTGCCACCTGCCCTTCTGCTGGGAGTATCTGTGTGTGGCACATCTCTGAGGGGAGGGGCTGGGTCTTCCTAAGATTCTTGGCCCACGCTGGGACCTGTTGGGTCATGTAGAAACACTGAGAGCTTTGGAACCCAAGCCCAGGTCCACCATTGGCTACTGTGACCTCCCCCTCTCCCCAGTGAGTCTCCCACCCACCTGCACCTGCTTCCTTCCTCTGCAAGTGGGAAGCATGAGATCCACCGCCCTTTGTCTTTCCCAGAGGCCTTGACTGCTCTGTGATGCGGGACTCTTGAAAACTCCCCTCCTGACAGCAAGTGGCCAGTGACAGCATGTGATCTCTATTTGGCCTAAGCCAGGGTCAAGCTTTCTGTTAAGGGCCAGATAGTAAATATTTGAGGCTTGGAAGACCATATGGTCTCTGTCACAGCTATTCAAAGCTGCCATTGTAGCCAAACACAGCCACAGATGATATGTAAATGAGTGGGCGTGGCTGTGTTCAAATAAAACCTAATTTACAAAAACAGGATGCAGCCAGCTGGATTTGGCCTACCCACTATGGTTTGCAACTGAGTCCTGAACTAGCTTGGAGCAGGCCCAGCGTGGGTGCTATCTTGTCTGCGGTACCTAAGGAAAGAGTTCAGCTGAATGATGATCAGCCAGGTGCACTGTAGAACAGTGCATGATGAAGCTGAGACAGAAGAGAGTATCCCAAACTGACACTGGGGCTCCGGGTAGGAGTCGATAGTCGTGCCTTCATTCTTGGGGGAGCATCCAATGCTTGGAGGGTGGGTGTTGTAGCAAAGATCAGAGGGCAGTGCTATCCACCCGAAAAACCTTCCTGCAGAATGACCCGCAGCACAGTGCACTAACACTTCCTAGTTTCATGGCCTCAGGCCCGTTAACTTCTGTGATTGCCCCCCTCCCTTCTTGTAAAAAGATGCCTGCCCCAGAGAGGAGTGAGAGAGATCTAAGCCATGGCCAGCCATTCAGTCAGCGCAGTAGGTCTCTTTAATACCGCCATCATCATCCTCAGAGTCATTTTGAATGAGGCAAATATGGGAGCCTCAGGGAAGAAGAAGGGCTTTTTGTCTGGTCATAAGAAGGGAGTGACATGCAGGGTACAAGACCAGCCAGGACTGGGCTCCAAGTCCCCATAGGAAGTGGGCACTCTTGGTGCCTGTGGTTGGAGGTGGTCCCAGGAGAGGAAGAGGCACATGGTCCCCGAACAGAACAGCTGAGTCTGAAGTAGGATTTTTCTGGGTCCTGGGAAAGCAGTCAGACCCTTCAGCTGAGTCATGCTTGGGGTGGGGAGGGTTCCTAGTGAATCCACTTCCAAGGGCAAAATCTGATGTGATCTCAGGCCTTCAAGTGCAGTGAACATTCAGGGCTAAGGGGCAAGGGACCGCAGAAAAAAGTCCTGAGTTGTTGGCCTCTCAGACTTAAGACCACAGTGCTGGGCCAACCCGTCCTCCCCCCTGAGCCTCCTCCAGTCTGGGGTGAGCAGCTCGCCCCTGATAGAATGCCTGGTGACAAGACCTGCACCCCTCCCTCCAGCTTTCCTCCTCATCCCTGAAAACAGAACGCTGTGCTGGGATCCAGCCCAAAAAGTAGAGGTGGCGGGTGGGTGGAATTAACTGGGCTTCTGTGCTCACGATCCTATTTGTAGCATCATTCTCAGTCGTAAGCTAATTTTAGCCATCCATTCTGCTTCTGTTGCCATTTATAAAATGAGAATGTCAAATGCAATGTTAAACAAGCAGGATGAAGGCAAAAGAGGAAATGGCAGAGAGGCATTTCGTAAATGAGTCCCATGTTTACGTGGCAGAGGGAGAGATCCTGCGCCCCACGCATCACACACGCACGTGTGCACACGTCTGTTTGTGTACGGGCTAGGCTAATGAGAGCAGAGTGATTTGTGTGTTGGGGGAGGCCTGGGGAGGAGAGGTGGAGCTCTGTGCACAATGGGTGCTGCTCTTTAGGCTGAAGTAATCTGGCCTGCAGCGAGGTGGCTCTCCCAGGCATTTGTCCTTCATCTGTCCTCTTGTTGGGTCAGTGGGGAGGGGGGGGGGGGGAGGAGGGCAGGACGTCTGATCCTCTGGGGTTTTCTGCATAGGCTGTGCTGGCATGGCACCCGCCCGCCCATGAGGGTGTGGATTCTGCAGAGGGGAGTTTGGAGGCCACCAGAAGAGGAGGTCCTTCTTCCTCTTCTACCCTTTCCCCAAGCCCCAGGTTTTCCTCTGACCTCTTCTTACAACTGCTCCGCCCAGCCTCCAGGGAGCTTCAAGCCTATGCTATAACCCGCCTTTCCAGTTCCGTTTCTGCCGCATGGCGCCGTGATGCCTGCCCTGGGCTGGGGTAGGCACCCACTCTGGCTTGGGCAGGATTTAGACACCCGCCAGGGGCTGAGTTTCCCTTTCACTTTGAAATGCCCTTGCAGGTGCCCGCAAAGAAAGAACAGCTGGTGCTGCCACCATCAGCTTTTTCTTCAAATAGTGCAGCCTGCCAGCTCCCTTAGCATACCTTGCTGGAATGCAGGGAGCCGGGGACTACCTTCCTGGCTGGCATGAGGAGATGGGTAGGAACAGGGCTGGGCAACGCAAGAGAAGGGTGGCTACTTTCCCTCAGTCTCTTTGAGATAGAAGTGTGCGCCCGTGTGAACTGACTTCATCCTCTTAAAAAGGAACTCATCCAGGCCCCAGATGGAGCATGGCAAGGTGGGACTCGACAATCCGCTCCAGGGCACGCGCTGGGTAGGTAGGACTGGTTTACTAGCCTGGAGTAGGTGCTTTCGGACTCTGCATGGCATAGATTAGCCTGAGTGCAAAGAAGCTGGTCTCATGCTCTCTGCCCCCAGAGCCAGCAGATAGAGCAGAGTTAGAGCACGGAGCCCTGGCCACAAGCTGAGACTGCTGTGTGACCCGGGCTGCCCAGCCCATCCTGGGACCAGCCTCCGGAACAGTGTGCAGTTATTGGGGTGCATGCCTCAGGCAGCACTAGGATCCAGCTCCATCTCTCCACCCACTGCCCAGACTTAGCAGATTCCTGAGGGAAAAGCCTCATCCCTCTGTATCCACCCACGCCGGGCCCTGCCTGGTAAATCCTCAGTGCTTAATATTATTGGTTTATGGCCTACTTCACTTCGCCATCACTGGTTTTAATAAAACACCGAGCGGAAGAAACAGTGGATGAAATTAATTCTTTAAGTGGTGAGGAAATTAATTCTGGAAGCTAGAGTCAGGGAATGACTTTATGGGAGAAATAGCATCCTGTCGGGCCCCAGAGAGTTGAAGAGGGGTTGGGAAGGCAGAACCCGGAGGAGGGAGTCTGAAGGGGAGACCCGCACAATTGGATCCCACCTGTGTTCTGTGACCATAGGCAGCTTTCTCCTCAGAGCCTCAGTTTCCCTGCCATGGAGGGGTCAGTTTGGCTGTCGCACGGCAGAAATGAGACCTCACTGCAGCAAAGTGATTGAAAGCAGGAGATGCCACTCGATGCTCTGCTTGATGTGCATCCTGTGATAGTGTAGTTACATGATGTATGGAAGTACACGTTACATCTGCATGCACGTGCACATGCTCGCACACACGCAGGATCGTTGACATTGGAAATGATCTATGCACACTTCTTCCTCCTCCCCAGAGTAACCAGCTGAGTCTGCTCTTGTCAGTCTCATAGGATCTTGGTGCTTTCCACTCATATAGGTCTGGGCCATCAATGGCCAGCATGGGTTCTGAGGGTAGATGGTCCTGCTGGCCACTTTCACCACCTCTGATGGCCTGTCCCTTGCAGTTTGTACATTAGTTCTTCCCCTTTCTGTCACCCTATTGGCTCCCTTGCCCGTGAGGACCTCTTTGCAGCCAAACCAGATAAGACACCGTGAACAGACTGCTGGTCCAGCCCCTAGATCTCCTCTGAGTCTTGGTTATGAACTACAAGAGCCCTCCTCCCCCAAGGATCTTGCTTTCCACGGGGTTCCCAGAAAGGCTTATGATGGTCAGAGAGGGTGCAAAGGCAGTGGCCAGGAGGAAGGAAGGTCTTTGTGTTGGGTGACGAGGGCTGGGTCAGGAGGGGCAGGGGTGTGTTGGAGGCAGACTCCTTTCTACCTTCTAGAGACATCTGTGTGACTGTTGGGCTCTGGGGAAACCTTTACACTGTTGCCTCCTTTTTCCCCTTCCCTTCTCTCTCCCTGGCCTGGCTTGGCCTGATGTCAGAGGGAGTGGTGGCTTGGGCATCAGATGATCAGAGTTTACCAGGAATTCTCTAGACCTAGAATTCCCAAGCAGGAGCTTCTGCTTGATCAAGAGACCAAGCTGATCCTGGGGTGGGGCCCAGTCAAGCCTCTTGGGTCTGTCAGGAACTACAGTGGACACTGCAGGACAGTGTCCCTACCTACCCCCACCCCCAGCCCTCTCTTACCTTCCCCTCCTACCAGCCAGACTGTCAAGGTTATGTCTACACACTGGGGAATTTTATCCTTTGCAATGGGCCCCTTGCTTCCTAGAGAAGCATACCATTTCTTACATGACCTGTTTGCACACACTGGTCTTTTCAGGCCAGACAGAGACCCCTTGTTCCAGGTGGCACATCAAGGTACAGGTACTGCACTTGGGTTTCCCTCTGGCTTTAGGGCTGCATGCTGACTGGGGTGGTTTTGAGGGCGCAAAAGAAACAAAAGCCTTTTCACTCCTCAGAGCTTGGCTTCCTCAAACTGCCCCTCTCCCTGCAGTGAGCTTACCTCAGCAGGGGCTTCAAGTTACTTGGGCAGGAGTATCCACTGACCATAGGGAAGCCTTCCCCCTGGAAGCTTCCTTCCCCCTAAGCGTGCTCCGTAGCATGGACTGTGACTACAGGCAGACCTGAGTTGTTTAACCCCAGGCCTTTAACACTTGTCTGCATTACAGCCAAATGACATTAGATCTCAGATTTCTGTTCTAGAACAGAAATGTAGCAGAGCACAGTGACACATGCCTGTAGGATCCTGAGGCCAGAAAATCGTGAGCTCTAGGGCAATCTGGACTATATAGGCAATATAGCAAGACACACACACACACACACACACACACACACACACACACGCCAAGGGGATATATTGCTATAGAAAGGCATCATTGGACCTGTTGACAGAAGAAAAATATGGATGATAAAGTGTCATTCATATTGAGATTGATAACTGCTATGGTTACATAAGAAATTGTCCTGTATTTAGAAACTCTCAGGCAAGGAGTTTTGGGGTTTTTTCTTTTGTAATGCTAGGGATCAAACCCAGAGCCGTGGGTGTTCAAGTGTTCGCTGAGCTATAGCCCAGCAGCACCCCTCCTTTGTTTTGTTTTGTTTGTTTTGTTTTGTTTTGTTTTGTTTTGTTTGTTTTTCGAGGTAGGGTCTCACTCTAGCTCAGGCTGACCTGGAATTCACTCTGTAGTCTCAGGGTGGCCTTGAACTCATGGCGATCCTCCTACCTCTGCCTCCCCAGTGCTGGAATTAAAGGTGTGTGCCACCACGCGGGGCCCCAGCAGCCCTTTGTATACAGCTTAGTCTCAAATGGCAAAACACACACACACACCTACAACTAGGGAAATGGGGTAAGAATCAGGCAAAACTGACAAGTGGCAAAATGCTAGCAATGGGCCAGTCTGGGTAAGGAGCACATTGGTGTTCTTTAAGCCGTCTTTGTAACTTTCCAGTGAGTTTGTAATTATTGCTAAACAACAAGCCTTGAGTACCAATGAGGCAGGGTCCCCTTCCCTGACAAGCTCCATGCACAGGACATGGCAACCCTACAGGCTCACATCCAGCTTTTAACATGTCCTCCACAGGAGCATCCTGCAGCCTTGATTGTCCCAAGCAGGTTTCTAAAGGGGCTCCCATTAGATTCCCGTTCTAAAGTCATAACCATGGGGGCTACAGGAAGCCACGTCCTTTCTCCCAAGGCCAGCTTGTCAACGCAGCACACTTAGAGAATGAAATTTCTAAACAACTCCATCTCCACAGCGTTGGTGTGGGGCTGTTGTGCGGTGTTGCTGGCTGCGGGGCTTAGAAGTAGAGGCTTAGTTGTTCTGGTGTGAGCACTTAGTCACAAGTGGCTTCTAAGGTCTCCATCAAGCACAGAGCCACGAGGCGTATCCTGCTCCTTTCCATCCCTCCAAGGTGACAAGCAGTTGATGGGGGAGACGTGGAGCTAAACTAGGAGACACTCATCCTTTTGCATGTAGCCTCCAAGTCCATCTTGGAAGGGTGCTTTCCTCCACAAGGGATGGTGGGCACTCTCACCATACATGAGACTCTTGCAGGGTAATGGGGAAACAACTAAAGGGGCCTGGTCACCAGGGGACCCATCTCCATTTTGTTTCTATGGCCTTGGGGAGCCACACAGACCTATGGGGCTATAGTGGGAAGGAGCTTGTGCACTCTGTCCTCTGCCCCATGGTGACAGCAGTCCTCAGTGCCCGCTGCCCAATTTGGGAGCCAGCCAGACACCCAGGATGCTGGGAACGACTCCACTCGCTATTTGCTCCCCACCCTTCAGTGATCTCATGTGTTGGCTATCTCCAAAAATGACCGCTGGATCTCTGCCACCTGATACTGGTATGCATACTGTTGTGTGTCCTGTCGTCCCACATGGGATCTGGAGTGCCCAGGGAGCCAGAAGAATGTGGTGGAAATAGCATGGAGTGAGTGATAGCTTTGGCCTGGATTATTTGGAATATTCATGTTGGGACACAGCACAATGCTGTGAGAAGGCCAGATGTCCTGTAGGTGCCGTGTGGGCGCTCGCGGACTCCCAACCTAGTCAGAGCATTCCCTGGCCCCAGCCGCTGTCTCACTGCAGTTCCACGAGAGATGGAGCTGGTCATAAGGAAGAATGGTTGCACAAAGCATTGCACCTATGTTTAGGTGTCATGATGGCACTATAGGGTTATGTTGATGTCTGGCACATGGAACATGGGCTGGGGCCAGAAAGGTACACTGGGTTTGGTTCTGGTTCTTATGTCAGACTCTCTAGCTTGCACAAGGCCCAAAGGAGGCTAGCCAGGGAGGGTGAGCCAGATGGGGTACTGGCTCTAGAGACTGAAAAGTGACACGCTTAGAAGTGGCAAGGGGCTGTTTGTTTTGTGAGCACTTGCATACATCTTTGGCAAACGAGAGTGGGCGCTATTTCTCTCTCAAATGGGCTGAGAGCTCTCAGGGCCAGCGGCTCACCTTGTTCATTGTCGGGTCCCACAGCCTGGCTCTGGCGTGGAGTTCCTCCGCATCGCTGAATCAGACAGTCTGAATCTCTGGGAGGCTGTGCAAGCAGCCGTCTGGTTTTGTGAAACCTTTACTACACACCAGGCTAGGCTCCCTGCTGTGTCCACTGCCTCTTCCTGTCACTCACATACCCAGGACAGGTTGGGGTTCCCCAGAGAGTGTGTAGGCCATGGCTCCTGACCTCGGGGAGCACTCACAGTGACCTGGCAGGCAGTTGACAGAACTCCTATGGTTGGTACTGCCAAAATGCCACTAGCACAGACAGAGCTGAATTAAACAGAGCTGCCAGCCCTGCTCAGGGTGAGGAAGAGTAGGTGGGTTTGTTTAAAACACTCCCATTACAGTCAGTTAACCTTTATGTTCCCTAAATGAAAATTGTATAAACCTGAAATTTTCGTTGATCAGGTTGCCTAGGAACAGGCAGCAGGTTTTCATAAGACAATGCAATAGATTGCCACCGATAGGGCTATTAGGAAGTGAGCTGGTTAGCGGTATTATTCCCCGTCCTGGTGTAGCGTTAGGTAATTATCTGTCTGCCAGCCTGGGGCACGCCTATCTTCCCAGGGTGGGAGCAGGTTCATCCACATGAGACTTCTCTGCCTTCTGCTCCCAGAATAGGGCATGAGGAGGGGGCTGGGGTCAGTTGCCATACCTGGGCAGAGAAATCTAAAAGACCCAGTAATTTGAGTAAGCATCTTTTGAATACCTTCTCCTCACACATACTTGTAACAATAGCCTGCACTGGGGGCAAAACTGTTCGATTGTGTTTATGAAAACATGCTCATAGTGCCTAGCAGGAAACTTGGAAAAATAAACAACCGTAACAAAATATACAATGGAATTTTTTAAAGCTAGTCAAAGTCAACATTGGGAGGTCTTTTTAGGATTTTTTTTTTTTTTTTTTTAGCACAACATGCACCTTTGTTTGTTTTCAGCAAGGTCATTGTCATTTCTTTTTGCACTGTCCTGGTTTGCCTAGGACTAAGGAGGTTCCCAGTACCCACGCCTGCCCATGGTCAGGTGTTTGTCACGTATAGTCTTCAATGGGGCAGGACCAAACTCAACTTCTTCAGATCCTTATCCTTAGACTGGAGAGAGAGTGTGGGTTTCTGGTGAATCGCCTTATCCATTTGTCCTTTAGTAGAAATATCTACAAGCAGGATTATTAGTTAAATATGTGGTATTTTTCTGCCCATTGTGGACTGGATGTCTAGTGTCCCCGCAAGCTCTTATGTTTGAACACTTGCTCTCTAGTTGGTGGCACTGTTCTGGAAGGGTGTGGAACCTTTAGGTGATAGAGCTGCCACACTGGAGGAAGTGGGTCACTACAGGTGGGATCTGAGGTTTTATAATTCAGCCCGTCTTCCCATCTGCTCTCTCATTCCTGACTGCAGACCCCCCATGCCTTCCCTGCCAGACTGTAAGCCAGATATGCCTTTCTTCCCTTAATTTTGCTTCCTGTCAGTTTTTGGTCACAACAATGAAAAAAGTGACCAATGCACCATCCTTCCTCCCCATACTCTCGTGAACCTTTGTACCAAACAAGGCTCTCCTCCACTGCCCATATGATAGACAAAAACATATCCTAAGGGGCTGGAGAGATGGCTTAGCAATTAAGGTGCTTGCCGGCAAAGCCAAAGGACCCAGGTTCTATTCTCCAGGACCCACATAAAGCCAGATGCACAAGGTAGTGCGTGTGTCTGGAGATCGTTTGCAGTGGCTAGAGGCCCTGGCATGCCCATTCTCTCTATCTGCCTCTTTCTCTCTCTCTAATAAATAAATAAAATATTAAAAATACATCTTAGTTTAGGGACATGTATCTGTTTATTAGCCATTTGTGGTTTGCCTGTGTATGTTTTTTACCCGTTTCTCTTTCACCTTGCTCATTGCTTTTAATCCAGAAAGATTTAACAGGCATATAATCATAAGTATTGAACCGTCTCATATATCTAGGCACTGGTGCTTGCCATACTTGGAGGAACAAGAGTCAAACCTGTTTCTTGGTTTCTTTGATGGGAGCTACTATTTTAGGTAAAGTAGTCTCTTCATCAGTCATAGTTCTTAAAACTTATTTTGTAGGTTTAAATTTTTTTTTCTTATTTTTATTTATTTGAAAGAAAGAGAAAGGCAGATAGAGAAAGAGAATGGGTGCACCTAGCCCCTGCAAACAAACTCCAGACACATGTGCCACCTTGTGTATCTGTCTTACGTGGGTCCTGGGGAGTTGAACCTGGGTTCTTTGGCTTTGTAGGCAAGCACCTTAAGCACTAAGCCATCTCTCCAGCCCATTTTTTTTTTTTATTTTTTAGACAGCATCTTGCTGTGTAGCCCAGGCTGGCCTCAAACTTCTAATCCTCCTGCTTCAGCCTCCCAAGTGCTTAGATTAAAGGCATGCTCCACCATGCCTGGCCTTAGTTACCACAGTATTTTTAAATTAAAGCCTTTGGGATGAGAGGGTCTCCAAAATGGGTCATGCATATAGGTTCCCTTTCAAATACTGTGTCCGGCATATAGTTTGGCTTGTTCTGCCTATCTGTGGCCTGCTGTGAGCGACAGTCATCTTCTGTGATACAGCAATTTCCTTGGCATCACTGTTGAGCTGAGGGAAGCTTTGTGCTATATGTGCCCAGCCTGTTCCTTAAACAAGACACCTCATTCTCCCTCCCCATCACCATCAGGCCACCATGCTGTTACTGCTGGCTGTGTGCAAGGAGCTCTGCCTTACTCTGCAACAGCCCATCTTCGTCAGCAACAGCCTTGATGACTGGCCAACAACGCTTGTTAAGTGTATCTGTGAACTTGAAGCCAAATAGGTGTTGAGCAAGCTAATACGCTCCAGTGAGACAGCATAGACACTCAGCAACCCACAGCACTCTCTCCCTGGCTTTGTATTTTGTGTAGGTAAGGAAGTGCAATAAGTGCCAGAGGATGTTAGGACATTGTAGAAGCAGAAGGTCAATGGAAAGGAAAGATGAACACCACTTGAAGATGTGAGTGCTAAGTGAGAGACCAGGAATCTAAGACCAGAGTGACCCCCTTCACAGTGTGGTGATGTTGGGTCTCGTGGACATGGTGACATTGCACCTAACTAGGGGTGGAGTTCAGGAGTTACAGCCTCTGAACCTCCAATGCTCCGTTTTCTTATGTGGGAAACGGGGCTGGGTTGGAGCGGCCTATCTGTTTCATGAGAGATAGAATCCGATGGCTTGATGTGAGGAGCCCCTGGCCTGCAGGACTATCTAAAGAATCTCTATGGGAGCCAAATAATCACGAGGTGATTATAATTGCCGCTGCCACTGTTATCCACGGGCACATCCATCAGCTGTTGCCGCCCCGCCCCTAAGCCATCAAGCTTTCTGAACAAGTTTCCGTCTGAGCTCCGGCCCCGAGTGTGTTTTACGTCCTTGCTGTCCTTCCAGAACCTAATTTCATCCATGTAGGTTTTTTCCAAAGCAGGATTTGCACAAGTGGTGTGCTTTCTTAAATATTTATTTTGCAGGCCATTTACTCGGCACGGCTATTTTTACAGTGAGTAAGGAGCAAGGCTAAAAATAACAGCGCATAACCAGCTCGGTTCTGCGTCTGACATTTACGTGGAATTCATTTGCATCTCATTTGTTCACCTTTCTGTTTAACAGGTAGAGTGTAAGAAAGCTCAGCCGAAAGAAGTCATGTTCCCACCTGGGACAAGAGGCCGGGCCCGGGGTCTGCCATACACCATGGATGCTTTCATGCTCGGCATGGGAATGCTGGGTGAGTCTGGACAAGTGTTGAGGGTCACAGGGGCTTGGGAGGGCTGGGGTGGCCTTTTACCTTACTGGGCCACTTACCAGTTGGGGAAACTGAGCTTCAGTTTCCTTATCTGAGCCTCAGTCTACCTACGCCTCAGGTTTCCTCGTCTTTTGAGAGTGATCATTTCCTCTTCTGAGTATGTCAGTGGTTGAACGTATCATGTGTGTGTCTTGTCCCTTGCCTGGCGAGTAGGGGGCTTGACACTATTTTCTTTCCAGTCCTTCCGCCAAGGGAAAGTAAAGTAAATCACTCTCTCTGCCTCAGCCTCCTTGGCCCAGTGGGAGGAAGGCCTCAGGACTCCTGGCTAGTTCAGCTTGTGTGGGCTCAAGTTACATTTCTCTAAAACTTGGAAGAGGAGCCCAAGTGGCAAGGGTGGGCGCTAATCCTGTCTATTTAAATGATTAACATTTTTCTCTTGGGATATCAGAATTTGCATTTAAATGGATGTTTTAAATAGCCTGTTTTACTCTTTATTTGGGAAAAAAATGATGAAAGACAAAGTGTGTTTGTTCTGACTAAAAATGATCTCTCCTGGCTTTTAGAGAAATTGAGTTGCATATTATGCCCCTTTCCTTAAAGGTATCTCTGTCCGCCCTGCGTAGATAATTGAAAATCTCACTGCTTAAATGGCATGAAAGATGGAGAAAGCAGAGGAGATCCGTAATGGTGTGGGTCGCAACAATAATTAGAAATTTCAAGGCGAGAGAACCGTATTTTAGTGCAAGTTATTGTGTGTCGGGAAAATACTAATTAAATGGGATAAATGGTCGTTAATGGTAAAATTCCATTCAGGCACATGAGCTGTCTAGTTTTAATGGGTTTTCATTTGGCCTGGCTGAGAGTCCCTCTTCTATATTGTTTGAGAAGCTCTTTATGTGTTTTCAGATTTGCTGCTGTTGAAATCATTCCTGGCTTAGTTTTAAATGTATAAAAGTTTTCATAGCCTTACAAAGAATTGTATCTACTTGTCTGAGATAATAACAAGGGCAGGTAAAGCTATTTTGAAGAACTTTAAAAGTGGAGAGAAATGCCATTGAGACTATTTTTTAAAATAGCCAATATGTTAATTCTTCTCAAATTAATTTTTTAGGCTTAACAGAGTTTCCAAGAAAATCCTATTATAGTTCTTGAACACCTAGTCATATGATTCTAAAATTTATCTGGGAGAAGAAGTATAAGAATAAATAAGAAAAGTCTTCAAAAGAGAAATGAAAATAGGCATGGTGGCTTACACCTTTAATCCCAGCACTTAGGAGGCTGAGGTAGGAAGATCACTGTGAGTTCGAGACCAGCCTGGGCTAGAGTGAGACCCTGCCTCAAAAAATAGGCAGAGAAGCCGGGTGTGGTGGCACATGCCTTTAATCCTAGCACTTGGGAAGCAGAGGTAGGAGGATCACTGTGAGTTCGCGGCCACCCTGAGACTACATAGTGAATTCCAGGTCAGCCTGGACTAGAGTGAGACCCTACCTCGAAAAACCAAAAAATAAATTAAAAATAAATTTTAAAAAAACAGGCAGAGAGAAAAAGAAGGGGAAGAGAGAAAAGAAAACATTAGTTTGACTTAATCTGAGAACCCAATATAAAGCTACAGTAATTAAAACAGTATGATAGACAAGATGGCCCCCAGCATTTGATGGCCTCACTTCCTTTTCACTTTACGGTGATGAGAAAGTACTATGGAGTCAGTAGAAGCTGTGCTTCTGAGTTTTGAAATTTGGTCTTTTCCTAGCCTAATAATTTGTGATCAGATTCAGTAAGAATTGTATTATAGTTACTCTATGTTTGTAACTTAGCTCTTGCTTTATTTATTTATGCAGATACATATACACATATACATATATGTGTGTGCATGCATATGTTTGTTTATATTTATATATTTTTTTGGAGAGAGACACAGAGAGAGACAGAGACAGAGGGAGAGGGAGACTACATAGAGATGGGCATGCCAGCAGTCTCTCAGCTGCTGCGTACGAAATCCAGATGTGTGTGCCCCCTTGTGGTCAAGTGCAGCATTGCGCCCTTGCGTCACTGCATCTGGCTAAATGTGGGACCTGGAGATTGGAACTGCTGGAGATTGGAACCAATGTTCTTAGGCTTAGGAGGCAGGCGCCTTAACCCCTAAGCCATCTCTCCAGCCCAGTTTGTGTGTCTTTGAAGTTGTGTGTCAGAAAGAGCTCCAAATGGATTGATCATTTGAAATGTCGACACCAAATTTTAAAGAAAACAAATTTAAGTCACCCGTTGGCTTCTGGCATCTTGGGTTTTAGATGAATACAAAGGCTCTAGGGCCTAAACGGGAGGCAGAGCTGCAGGATACCCTTCCCCATTCTTGTGCCTGATTTGGGGAGTCTTCAAAAGCAGGGAACCTGCACTGGTTTTTGCATCTGGAAGAAACAGAGGTTGGAATGAAACGGCCTAAGTGACAAAGAGCAAAGGCACCGCCATGTTCAGGGGCCTCTACTCCAAGCACCAAGGCCCGTGTCCCTAAACTGAAGGTTTCCCAGTACTTTCATTGTCGGAGCCATAGCAGGGAGAAAGGCAGGAGGCTGTCACAAGCAAAGGGTCCTTGAATCCCTGCTGTGTGCCTAACCCTGCACTGGCATTGCAATACATTGCTTAGCAAGACAGCATGTTCCTGTCCTCACAGAACAGTTCTAATGGGAGAGACCCACAGGACCGCTTACTGTCAGGTTGTCTAATGCTGCCTAACAGAGTCATAGGGTGTTCCGAGAGCACAGCAGGAGTGGAGGCCAGTCTGAGGAGTCAGGCACACCTCCACGTAGAAGTTGTATGTTCTCTGGGACGGGAAGGAGGGGAAGCCAAGAGCCTTCCATTCAGGGGGAACAGCCTTGGGATTCAAAGACCCTGTGATGGAACCTTGAGCCAAGGATAGGACTAATGTGTGTGAAGAGGGAGGAGCAGCAACCAGGAACCTCCAGAGCTGGCTGTGCCCAAAGTGTGTGGTCAACCCAAATGGCCCTAGTCTGAAAACCCCTGCTCAGGGAAGGTGGACAGATTCCATGGCTTCTAGACCGGGCGTGGTGGCACATGCCTTTAATCCCAGCACTCGGGAGGCAGAAGTAGGAGGATCGCCACGAGTTCAAGGCCACCCTGAGACTACAAAGTGAATTCCAGGTCAGCCTGAGCTAGTGTGAAACCCTACCTCAAAAAAAAAAAAAAAAAAATCCATGGCTTCTGCAAACTCCATCTCCTGACAAATACTAGATGTGTATTCTTCTGCCATAACTCGATCCAAAGATGTTATGACACCTTTGAATTGTAATGAAGAAGGAGTTGTGGGGCTAGAGAAATGGTTTGGCGGTTAGAGATGCTCGCTTGCAAAGCTTGTCAGCCCCGGTTCTATTGCCCAACATCCAGGTAAAGCCAAATGCAAAGTGCTTCATTCATCTGGAGTTCATTTGCCCTGGCAAGAGCATTAAAAAAAAAAAAAAAAAAAAAAAAGGTAGTTGTTAGATGAAAATATCCTTGCAGTTGGGAGCCCTGTTCTAAGTTAGGACCACCTCGGCCCATACACCTCCTCCCTGCTGCTTAAGGCTTTTACCTCTGGCCTCCCTTAGTTCTGGTTATGGCTGCAACCTGCAGAACCACCACAGGCCACATAACCTACTCCTGGATCACAGAGCTGCTTCTCCCTCAAACCAAAAAGAGGGCCATTTAGGTCAAATTGAGGTGTCATCTTGGGCCAGAGCAGAACCTCCAGCAAGAGAGGCTGTGTGGTCCAAGGGAAAGAGCACAGGACTTTGGGGCCAGATCTGGGCTCCACACCCCATTAGCTGTATGACTTATGGCGAATAGCCTGGCTGCTCTGTCTGTTTTCTTCCATCCATGAGATGATCATCCCACTCCATGGGGTTGTTGGGGGAGAAATGAAACCACATCTTGTGTGGCAAATGCTGTATTTCATCAAACCCTAGCCACCATAGCTAGTGAGATACATAACCACATACCATTCAGAAAGAAAAAAATATGCTAATAATTAAACTTGCATGATGCTTTCTTATCACATTGACTGCAAGTTAGATTCCACTTGCAGAGATGACAAAGAGTGCAGGGAGGAGAGCGTATTTTCCAATCACCCAGATCCAGTTAGTGTGTATTCCAACTAAGAACTGTTAATTAAAAAATTTTTTTGCTTGTATATGTGTATAATGTGGTGCGTATTTGCAGTGTGGTGTGTGTATATGTGTATGATGTGGTGTGTGTATATGTGTATGATGTGGAGTGTGTTTGCTGTGTGTATATGTGTACGATGTGGTGTGTGTTTGTGGTGTGGTGTGTGTATATGTGTATGATGTGGATTGTGTTTGCGGTGTGCTGTGTGTATATGTGTATGATGTGGAGTGTGTATATGTGTATAATGTGGAATGTGTTTGCGGTGTGGTATGTGTATATGTGTATGATGTGGAGTATGTTTGCGGTGTGTGTGTATGTGTACGATGTGGAGCGTGTTTGCGGTGTGCTGTGTGTGTATATGTGTATGATGTGGAGTGTGTTTGCGGTGTGCTGTGTGTATGTGTACGATGTGGAGTGTGTTTGCGGTGTGCTGTGTGTATATGTGTACGATGTGGAGTGTGTTTGCGGTGTGCTGTGTGTATATGTGTACGATGTGGAGTGTGTTTGTGGTGTGCTGTGTGGTCAGCATGTGAATGTGCCCTTGCACCCGCCTGTGGTCTGGTGTCCTTGCCTGCAGCAGCTGGAGCAGAAAGTCTGGTGTCCTACCACCCATCACCCTTCTGCCCATTCTTGTTTGAGCCAGAGTCACTTACTGATCCCACTTACTGTTTTTTTCTCAAGCTCTGGTGATCCCTAGAGTCTTGGCTCTCCCACAGAACTGGGGTTCTAGGCACCCATAGCCATGCCCAGCTGTTTAAGATGGGTTCTGGAGATTGGAACTCATGAGTCTCAGGCCTCATATTTACACAGGAAGTGCACTTAATCACTGAGCTATCTCTTCAGCCATTTATTTGAGACAGATCTCATGTAGCCCAGGCTAGCCTTGAACTCACTCCCTAGTCAAGAATGACCTTGCATCTCTGATCTTCCTTCCTCCACAAGCATGTGCCATCACATCCAGTTGATGCATGTTAGGGATGGAACCCAGGGCTCCATGCATGCTGGGCAGGCACTCTTGCCAACTGCTTGTTTATTTATTTACTTAGTTTTTGTGGGGAAGATTGAATGCAGGACCTTGTACCTGTTACAACAGCACTCTACCACTGAGCTATACCCCCAGCCTTGGGAACTGTCATTAATGAGGTGCTAGAGAGCAGAAGGCAAATGATTACCCAAATGGGTGTCCAACACACTACCCCTTGGAGTCCCTTGCTGCCCGAGGCTGAGAGCCTGTAGCTATTACACATGCCCGAGGGGTTGGGTAACCTTGAGTCACTTCCCCACCCAAGCCAGCATCTCCTCTGATGTTCTCACTGCAGATGCTCTGGACTGCCTTCTTGGCTTTCACTGGGGAGGCCAGGCCCTGGGCCTCAGGCTCTTCAGGAAAAGTTGTGGCCGTCCACGGTGCCATCACTGAAGACCTTGACTCCATCCTCACAGACTACTTCTCTCTCTCTTTGTGCTTTTTTCCCTCTAATACAGTGCTATGACACAGGGCAGTCTGTTGCTTGGGTAGAATGGCCTAAATGTCCCTGTCAGTTGTGTGCCTTACCATTTCTGTGGTACACTGTTTATATGCCAGTCCTAGAACCCATGTTGTCACCACCCACAACAGTTTATCCAATGAACTTGGCTCCTAAATAAAAGTTTTTTTTTTTAATTCACTAACAAACCAGGTGTCATGGCATATGCCTGTCTCTCTCTCCCTCCCTCTCTCCCTCCCTCTCTCTCTCTCTCTCAAATAAATAAAAACAAAAAATATTTGAAAAAATGAATTCAAGACCCAGGCTAAAAAGATGGCTCAGCAGTTAAAGGCACTTGCTTGCAAAGCCTAATGGTCTAGGCTTAAATCATCAGTATCCACATAAAGCCAAATGCACAAAGTGGCTCACAATTCTCTCTCCTTCTTTTTCTCCCTCTCTCTCAATAAATAAAGCTATTTAAAAATAGTATCAAGATCAGCATCTGTTACATTGGCAGGTTTGAACCACCATGCTAGTGTTGGCTAACCTCTAATCCTAGAACAAGTTTATGACCAGCCTGAGCTACATAGTGAGACACTGTCAGAATGAGCAAATAAAAATTCATTAATGACTGGAATGAGGTAAGGTTTCCATTGTGAAAGAACAGAAAAATAGTGCAGGACTTCAAATAATGTTTTAAAAATGAGAGTATGAAACCTAGGGAGATGGTTCAGCAGTTTAAAGCTGCTTGCCTACAAAGCCTGCTGGCCCATGTTCAATTTCCCAGTATCCACATAAAGCTGTATGCTACCTGGTAAGAGACCCTGTCTCAAAGAAGGTGGGACACAGGTCCTTCAAAGTTGTCCACTGACCCACTTGCACACTGTGGCGCGTGCACACACACACATACACACTAATTTTTTTTAAGTGAGAGTACGAGTCATTGAAACATTAAAATTCACTCATCTAATCCTCTGATCCCAGGAAGCTGACCTTCTGGTGAGGACCTAAGAGAACCAATATGTCAGTCCCATGACTGGGATCCCATGGAACTAAGTTTTAAATATCCTTCAAGATTTTCTCCATCCTTTGGGAGATCTTGTGAAAAGAAAACTAATGAGCATAGGGTAGCCCCAAAATTCTTTCTCTCGTGATGGCTACAGCATCCTTTGGGAAAACTTCCACCTGTTTTGTCTTTAGCATTCACAGCCTTTGATAGGATGGAATGATCAGAAACAGGAATTCCTTAAAAGGACATAGGGGGGCTGGAAAGATGGCTCAGCGGTTAAGGTGCTTGCCCAAGTTTGATGCCCCAGTACCCATGTAAAGTCAGAGTGGCACATGCATCTGGAGTTTACAGCAGCTAGAGACCCATTCTCTCTTCTCTTTCTACGGGGCATAGTGATGCACTCCTTTAATCCCAGCACTTGGAAGGAAGAGGTAAGAGGATCACTGTGAGTTCAAGGCCAGCCTGAGACTACATAGTGAATTCCAGGTCAGTCTGAGCTACAGTGAGACCCTTAGGACAAAGAGGAGGCATTGTCCCAAGGCTCTATCTCCTGCCTCATAGCCGGGAAGAAACCCATAAACCACTGCACACCGTAGAAGGTGCTTTTGCAGCCCCCAAAGCCCTGTCCTGCTGCTCAAAGTCTACAAGAACACCCACAGCCATCCAGCCCCATGCAGGAGAATCGCCCTGGTTTTTCTTAACAAAAATGGACTTAGTAAAAAGCAAACACGTGACTGTTGATCTATTTGTTTCCTCTTGGCCTTTGCTGCCCTCAGCCACATAATCCCACTGCCTTTAATGCTCATGGCCTTGTTGGGTGCATGCTGTTTACTTAACATGTGGGTAGTTAGAGAGCACAGTGCCGAGGCCTTGCAAAAAAGCTTCCCCCTGGCAGGCCAGAGAGTGGAGAGTATGCCAGTCAGCTAACCACTTTGGCTAAAAGCATTCTCACCTACACTTACATGAAGAAGTCCCTGCAACGCCTTGACCTGGTGTTTCCCAACATTAAGACCCTCTGATTTGGAGGGAGGGAGGGAGTCATTGTTGAAAAGGGCTGAGGATCACAGACCAGAAGGAGGTGGCTGGAACATACAGCACCCTCTAGACTTGCCTGCAGTTTGCACTGGGATTTCTTTCCCTGAAATACCTGTTTGAGTTCCTCCCAGGAGGACTCAATTCAGCTGTTCATTGTCTCTCCAGAGCAACACAGTCCCATAGACCCTTCTGAGACAGTGGGATGGCCCCATGTTTTCTGGCCAGTATGGTGGTCACCAGTCTCATGTAGTATCAGCTGTGATGGTTACTCACAATTGTCATCTTGATCAGGCGTATAATCACCATGGAAACAACTCCTCGGGTATGCCTTCGAGGGAGAGTCTAGGTTAGGTTAACTGAAGTGGGAAGACCCACCCTAACTGTAGGTAACATCATTCCATGCATAAAAGAAAGCAGGCTGCCCAATGGCATTCGCCACACTCTGCTTCCTGACGGCCCAGAGCCATGTGACCAGCTGCCTCGGGCTCATGCACCACGCTTTCCCCGCCACGGTGGACTGGGACCCAGGATAAACCCTTCCTTCCTGAAGTTGCTTTTGTCTGGCATGTGTTAACACAGTGAGGAAAGCACAACTGTTGAGCACTTGTGATGTGGCTTGGCCACTAGAGCTGAGTTTTCCTTTCAGATCATTTCAGTTAAGGCGGAATTAGACGGTGGCCTAGGTGTGGAGGAGCTCCTTCAACTTGGGATGGATCTGAAGACCGACCACCTTTTTGTAGACTTTGGCCATGGGGGGGCTCCTGGCACTTGTTTTGTCTACTGGCAGACCTTGTAGAGCTGTCATGGTGCCCCAGGCAGTGTGCTGAGTGTCTCACAGCACATATGTCATACTCATTGTCCCCTCAACAAATGGCCCTTCTCTCATCTCTTAAGTCAGGAGCCTGGGGGTGGGGGTCAGTTTTCCAAGATATTAAGTGGCTGAGTGACAGACTCCAGAAAAGGATGAGTCATAGATTCGAGTCATAGACCCACTGGCAACGCCAACATCTCTAGGTCTGGAGCAAAGATATGAAGCCACAGTTCTGTGAAGCCCACCAGCGTCCCCAAGAATGGACCCCTAGAAGCTCTCCAGCACATCCAGATTCTGCCATCAATTTCTGACTTCTGCCGCCACAATGGAAAGCTGGCGTGCAAGAAAGGTGGTCATCCAGGCAGAAGACTTGATTTTTTTTTTCCTTTAGTGACAAGAGATAATTACTGTGGGATTGATCAGGCGTCCAGAGTACTGGAGCAAATAAATTGTGCAGTGGCCAGAGCGGGAGGGGCCCAACTGCTAATGGAAGTGGTGGCTGGGTCACCCCTCCATAATGTGGCTTGATGGAGCGTTCGTTCGCATGGGTCTGCTGTAATGTGCTATTGATATGCAACCAGCCAGGTTCCCCCATGCGGCCAGGGCTGTGAGCCACTGGAGCAGAGCTGGGCTGCCCAGCAGTAAATGAAGAGGAAAATTGAAGTAATGTTGTATTATAAATTTATAATTTCATCTGCCTGGCCAAGAGGCTCCTCAGCAGTAGGGGTGTGGAGATGAGACCCTGCTTCCCCCACACACTGGCAGGTGCATAATTCTCTTCCTTCAGGCAGTGGTGGTAGTCACCTGTCCAGAAGAGTGGGGGGGAGGTCCAAAGTTAAGGTGGGATTGACCTTGCTTTTCTTCTTTGTTGAAGATGTTAGGATATGCCAGAAAGAAAGCACATATCATTGAGTCAAGCGGGTGGCCTGACCACAGACAAGGACTGGCCAGTCCACTGTCCCTCATCCATACCTGGGAAGGGTAACACATGAGCTTTTGCTGTTGCTGTCGGATTAACACTAAAATATGTAAGACCCCAGCTCTGAAGTTAGAAGCAGAGGAGCCATTTTTCGTCAGGAAGCCCCAAGGCACTAGTGATCTGACTGTTTGCATATAATCTGTTTATCAATATTGTTGAAATAGTGGTATAAGAAATCAAGCGCTGAAAGATCTAATTTGATAGCGGGTGATTAAGTTGGAAGAGAACTGAGCTGCCCAGCAGTGAACTAAACACCAAGGAAAAAGCCACTGGCCCATGCATTCATTCAAAGTATCCAAAGTCTGCTCCCCTCCTCCTCCCCCTTTCCCACCCAGCACCTGAGCTCAACACCCTCCTGGGCACCAGTCCCTCATCTCATCTTGCCTGGGCAGCCTTCTGCCAGTGAGACAAATGCAGCAGATGGCAGGGCCCTAGTGAAGTGGAGATGGCCCAGCTGACCAGCGATTTCAGTGTGGCTGCATGTTCAGGAAGGCTCCAGCTGCAGCAAGAGGGAGGGCCCACAACTGGTCGCAGCTGAGAATTTGGTCATATTAGTGCCAAAGGTGACCTTGGCTGCAGGTAGCAAGACTCAAGCTCCAAGAGAAAAGGGAAGACTTCCCTGTGTCAGGTTGGGCTGTTGTAACAAAACTCCACAGATCCTGTTCAGATGGTGAACAACAAACATTTCTTGTACCACTTTTCATGGGTGGCTTGGGAATTGAACCCCCAGGCTGGCAGGCTTTGCAAGCATGCAAGTGAGCACCTTTACTGGTGAGTCATTGTCTCAGTCCCTAGGTGTTAATTTCTCACAATCCCACAGGCTGGGACTTCCAAGTTCAAGGTGATGGCAGATAGATTCCAGGTCTGGAGAGGCCGTTGTCCATGGACAACATTATGTCCTCACATGATGAAAGGGTTGAGAGTTTCTCCAGGACCTTCTTTAAAGGGCCACTAACCCTGTTTATGAAGATTCCCTACGTTCTGTTACCATCATGGCATTAATATTTAAAAATATGAATTTAGGGGCTGGAGAGATGGCTTAGCGGTTATGGCGTTTGCCTACAAAGCCCAAGGACCCAGGTTCAATTCCCCAGGACCCATGTAAGCCAGATGCACAAAAGGGTACACACATCTGGAGTTCGTTTGCAGTGGCTGGAGGTCCTGACACGCCCATTCTCTATGTCCTCTATCTCTCTCTCTCTCTCTGCTTGCAAATGAATAAATAAATAAAATTTAAAAATATGAATTTAGGGGAATACATTTAATCCATAGACACCCCCAAGGGTGTGGTCTTGGGCCAGAAAAGAAAACTGGAGCCCAAGTTTCCTGACTTCTAGACCTGTGACTGCCCTGGGTCCATTGATGGATGCACTGGTCATAAGCAAAAGCCATGCCAGCAGAATCCACAAGGAAGGAAGGACACTGAGGCCTACTTCTGGGCCTCTGAGGCCCAGAACCTGCACTGATAGAAGGAAGACCAGCAAACCCTTCCTCATGGCAGCAGAAAGAAGCAAGGCAAAACTTGAGTGAATGTCAGAAGGTAGAACTAAGCGAATAATATTTTTCCCTCAGCTCCAGCTTATAAGGCCAGAGTATGTTTGTGATTCATGAGAGTCCACAGGGAAGTGGGCAATGGAACCTGTGCTTCGGGATGTTTGGGAGCTCAGAAGCAGATGGAGAGTGGCCACTGCCGCCCTCTATGAGGGAGAGCCGAGAGTCTGTCCTCGATCCGCCGGCATTTTGACGGAAGCCACAGAAATAACTCTGGATGCTGGAAGCAGCAGAGAGCACTGTAGGAAGTGTGGACAGTCCTCAGAACTGATCAGAGGGGGAAAACAGACAGGAGCTGGGCTTAGACACTCCACCCCCCAGCGCTGGTGATGGGGACAGCCCTGGAATGGCTGGTCAGAGGACCACTTGGCACCTCTGGATGCCGCATCTTGTTGCCGATGCCAAAGCAAAGTCTGAAGCCACTGCTCAGCCTCTGCCCGTTGGCTCCAGAGGCAGGTCCAGGGGAAGGCTAACACTGGCCAAACCTAGGTTCACTGGCCGACCTCGCAGGCAGGGAGGGAGTTCATGCCACTGCTGGGCAGCCCAAAACCCACCATGCAGCCACCTCAGAAGCCAAAGCAGAGGTCTAGCCAGTGCACTGGTAGGGGACCATGATGACATTTCAGGAGCTGACCATGCTCTGAAGGAAAGGAGCAGACTGGGCCTCAGAGAGGCTTAGACCAGAGGCAACCATGGGGCTGCTGTGACCTGAGAAGTCCCTGGCCAAGGTTACTCCCTGCCTTCTCCTCAGCTAGAGGTGTGAAGAGTGAAGTGTTTAGAGCTCAAGTGACATTTCACTGGGAAATGTTTACAGGTCTGAGCAGGTCCACCTGCACCAGGACTGGCCAAAAGGTCTGAGCCCCCTCAGTTAATGATCACAATTAGGATGCCCACTGAGAGGGATCTGGGAAAAACTACCCACCATGAAGAGTCCAGGAAAATTTGGCATCTGGGCTTCAGAGCTTGGACTGGGCTTCATGGCACATTTTCATGCATCCAGCCTCCAAGGCTCTTTCAAAGATATTCGCACGGCTGTGGAGTATCCCTGTGAGGCACAGCCCCTTCCCCTCCTCTGGCCCTACCGTGGCTCACTAAGCCCAGTGTGGTCCCCAAGCCCAGGGTCAGCCCTCCATATGGCCACTAAACTGCAAATTCCAAGAACCCCTGCCCTGTCTGGCACTGGCCCTTGTCCACTACTTGGGCAAGAGACAGTACGATGTCTTTAATCTCCTACTGTCAACAGCTTTAAGGTAAAGTATATTTAGGGAAAGCTTTCTAAATGTCAGAGCCAGGCATAGGCCCTGTGTTTGGTGCTCCTCGTGGCATTTACTCTGCAGGGTCAGGAAAGTGTGTGGGCTTTTGGAGGTCTCACTGCCCAAATATGGATTAGCTAGTAATAAGATGACAGCAGCACCCCCGCCATGGGAGACGGGGGACCCAGGTAAAGACCCTCCCCAGAAACAATGTCATTCCATGAAGGAAAATTAACTGAGGCTGCTGGTCACTTACTAACCACTTACCAGATCCAAGGCCGCTGGGTGACGTGCTCTTCTGTTTCTGTCTGTGTTCCAGGCTACCCTAACTTTGTGGCAACCTATGGCCGAGGCTACCCCGGATTTGCTCCTAGCTACGGTTACCAGTTCCCAGGTGAGTGCTCTGGACCCTGGGGCTGGGGAGAACCAACTCCCATACCTGTGAGTACCACCTTCCAAGTCCCTCTTGGGGCCAGGGTCCGGGTTCAGCTCGGGGGTTCTCACTGACTAGAGGCGGGTGTGGGAGAGGAAACCCTCCTGACTCACCTCCTTTCCCCAAAGCCCCTTGGTGGTTCTTCCCACAGGGGACTGAACTCTGGGCCGGAGCTTTCCCCCTCCATCACCCCACTGCCTGCCTCTCCTGCCCTCATGTCCGTGTCTGTCCTATCTCTGTTCCCCGCCCCGCCTTCCCTCCTCCTCTTTTCCAGCTTGCCCCCAGTGGTTCTGGCTTTGGGCCCTACTGGCATGTGTGTTGGTGTCCTGCCCCTGGGGTAGGGCGTCCTGTGCTCCCTGGATGGACTCATATCCTTCTTCCCGCTCCATTTGGGCATCCGGGCTTGAAGCAGAGTACAGAACCTGCACATTCCCTGGTGCGCCGGCTCAGCGGGCATTAGTAGGGTGAGGGGGGTGGGAAAGGATGCTGCAGGAAGTGATGCTTCCAGGAGCTTTGCTTTTTCCTATGGAGGTAAGCCCCTTTTCCCACATGTGGAGTAGAGATGAGCTTATAGTGAGGTGCTCAGTATGGTGAAGTAAGCTGAAGTACCCAGAGTCAGTGTCAGGAAGTCCATCCTCAGCAACTTCCTGTTGGAGAGGTGGGTAGTGCTGTGCTTCAGGTTCCTCCTGGCCACCATCAGGCCTCCACTTGGGATCCTAGGAGCCCCAGGGCTTGAGAGGAGTGAGGAATAGAGAGGTGGCCTTGGGGCAGGGGGAGGGGGGAGACCCTATGGCTGAGGAGAGAGAAGGCCTTGGGCTAGCTTTGGCCTCAGCTCAAGCTTTGAGATGGGCACTCAGGGCCATGTCCCGTGACTCCAGCCAGTAGTGGAAACCTAGACATGTGTCCTGGTTCTGGTACCAGTTGGACAAGTGGCTGTGGCAGGTCACCCACTTGTCCAAGCCTCACTTCTCTTGCCTGTATTAACAGGGGCTGCACAGGGCCTTTGATAAAGGTCTGTGTCTCTGGTTGTGTGGGCCAGTGAATGCTAGGGGTCCTCCTTGACTCTTCCTTGCAGCTGATGGCAGCTTTCAGTGGCCAGGGCCCTGGACCAAATGGACAGAGGTGGCCAGCACTGGTCTTAAGTTGTTTGCAGTACAGATGAGACCCCAAGGCACAGCAAAGCATAGGACAGAGCCGGGAATTGGCCCCGGCAGTGTAGGTCTTAACTTCCACACTTCCCATTCTTTCACTAGAAAACACCAGCCATTACATTTTAGTTCTGCAGTAATCACAATACAGTCAGGGCACTGGCTTCTTCAGTCCCACCAGCCAAATTTCAGTGGCCACCTGGTGTTGGTGGCTGCCCTGGGAGCAGAATGGGGAGAGGCTCCATTCTGAAGGTTGTTGTTCAGTGCTATTCCAGAGGTTGTAAAGGAAAAGGTGTGCTGTGGTGCAGGTGTGCACTACCAGTCAACACCCCTGTGTTTACAGACCTTGCCTACAGGAGGCTCATCCTACAGGAGTGCCCATCCGTGCACGGGGTGTCACCTGCCTCTAGTCACATGCTTGGCTGATTCCCTGAAAGCAGAATTGGGGGACACAGTAGAAAATAATTGTGGGGACAATTACGCGGACCCCATGCTAAGACCCATGTCTCATGTCATCTGAGAACCTGGTCTCAGAGACCCTCTGAGTTATCCTAGAAAACATCTGATAGAGCTCTGTCCTGTGGCCCGCATCCCTGGGGCAGGCAGCCATGCCTAGCTGAGGCTAGGCAAACTGAGGCAGAGTTCCTGGGTACTGATCCTCCCTGGAGCCTCCTGGAGATGCTCTTATTCATGGCTCCAGCTTCTTAGCTTAGCAAGTTGCTAGCTCTAAATGGGCAGAAATAAACCATGGAAGTGGGCAGACTGCGCTCCCTGACTCACTGGGGGTAAGCTGCCCATTCTCAGCCCCTAGACCCTCCTGGAAGCCTGGTGGCCGAGCTGGCAGCCCTCCAGGAGGGTTAAGGTGTCAGTGACTCAGCCTCCATCCTACTGTGTCAGGAGCTAGGCTTGGGTTAGAATTACTCCTACCCTCCTGACCACAGCCCCTGGGAATTGTCCCCCAGGGAACACTGGCCCTGTCTCTCGTCTGTCCCAACACCTGGTCAGGTACCTGGTGATTTTAGGCACAAAGCACAGGCCAGCCCCTAGGCCCCTCTGTTTGCAAGCTCTGGAATGTGGTCAGTTCCCTTGGAATTAAAGTTGACCCCTTCTGGAACCTCAGCCATTGTGGGCTAGTGAGACAGGGAAGCTCTGGAATGTTCTAGCTTCTGTCTCTGCCTTGTACCCTATAGTGTTTGCAGTAGATGTGGCCATCACAGGGGATGCAGGGTGGGAACCCCAGAGGTGGAGCAGCCCAGCCCCCTCTGCCTCTCCTCCTCCTGTCTGGGTGATGCCGCGGCCTGGAGAACCTGGGACCCTGTGACATTGGCATAGTGGCCATCACCACCAAATGGCCCTGATTTTTTTTCTTTGTGGGCATCTCAGTGTCTTCAGTGTGTGCCCATTTCTCCTTTCCAGCCCTCCTTATGCTGTTTGTGGATCCTATGTCCCTCTTAGCCCTTCTCAGCGCATCCTAGTGAAACCATCGGAGGCCGCTAGCTTGAGAGAAACGACAGCCCATCAGGTCCTTGAGAGCCGCCCAGACTCTCCGTCCCTTGGGTCCCACACACTAATCAGAAGCCAGGGTCCGCCTTGGGATGATGCAGTCTGGTCCCTTGTAGGGGTGCTCCTTACGCCTGAATTTACATTGCCATCCATCCCATCTGCTCAGGGTCCAGCTGTCACCCACCTGTGTGACATGGTTAGAGCAGATCTCCTCAAGCCACATAGCCACGTTAACATTAACAAAGACAAGCTTCTGCTTACCTGCTAGATTCTGGAGAACAAATTAGTTGTTCCAAGAGAGGCGTGTAGACACCTTTGGACAGTATCAGGGTGAGAGCTTTCTTTTTTCTATTTTGCTGGGAATCCTGGGTGGTGACCAGCCACTTTGCAAATGGCTCCTGCCTCCCATGTCCAGGGGCATTCTGATCACTGTTCAGTCTGAAAATTGTGATCATTGTCATGAGTGGTCTGCCACTTCTCATTGTCCTCCCTCTGCCAGGCTTCTCCTTGCTATATAATGTCTTAATTTCTATTCTTATTCCACTTGGCAGACTGTTTGCTGATTTCCTGAGGTGTAATTTTTATCAAGAGCTCTTAGGAGCAGCATAACAAATTGAGATTGGCTACCATTTCTAGATTCCTCTCTGGGTCAACCACCTGTTGTCAGGAAATTCTGTCCTAGCTTCCCAAGTAAATGAGTGAATATTCCTTTTCTCCGTCAGAAAAGAATTCCCTCAAGCTTGTCTAATAAGCTTTATGCTCTGTTCCTTTCCCACTTGTCCTTCTGTATGCTTTGCAGTCAGGTCCAACCTCAAGTCTCTAGAATGTAGGGAACTTCTCACATACTTTGTAGCAGCTCCTCTGGGAAATTCAGGAACTTGTTGCATTTTTAGCTTAATGATCAAACCAGCTTGTTGGGCATTTCACAGGGTGAGCTTTTAAGCGCTGGTGGGCCAGAAAGCTTGCAGCTGTGTGATTTGGAGCACTTATGTCCTATGGTGCACAGTGGCAAAAGTGAATGCACACAGAGCCTTCTATAAAAACTTGTGAAAAACGGAGTCTGAAAGAGCAGCTGTGAAAACACTGTTTGATTGCTGTTGTCCTTTGGGGTCAGTCTCTCGGTGGCTGTTACCATAATAAGCTCATCATCTGTCATTGAGAAGGGACAGTGGAGTCACCCTGGCATTGCCACATAATAGGGCACGTGGGCATCGATCCCCACTGGGCCCTCCTTCCCAGCCTCACCTTCCTGCCTGTGCTAGCTTTGTCTCCCCTGATTGCACCACTAGGGTGGGAAGAAATGAGCTACCCCACTGAGGGCACAACTCTAGGCTGGCACCCCACTGGTCACCCCCAAAGGATCTTTTCATACTGACTGCATCCACTTCCTCTTCAAATGCCCCACTCTCTTGGATAAATAGCTCCAACTCCATTGCACCCATAAGAGACACCTCTCTGTGTTCAGCTTGTGAGAAATGACCTGTGTGCCTCCACTTGACTCGTCTGATGCGAGGCGATCCATACATCTGAAGGTCACTGTCCTTGAGAACCAGCAGGCGCCATTTGGCTCATTCCATTAAAGATGCTTGATGCAGTATAATTGGTTAGTTTCCTTTCATTTTCGTGAGTTGTTTTGTTTCTTCAAAACAAATTTCATATGGCTTTTCCCCTTCTTATCACTGGTTGCTGTGAACTGCTGTGCTGTGGCGAGCCTGTCCTAGAGCGGCTCGCCTCTTGAGCTGTTCAGCTCTTGTGAATTTCCCCACCGATGCCAATAGTTCGTCTGTGCTTAACTCCCTAATGACATTTATTTTTCCCCCCAGTAAGCAACTGAGGAAGAAAAATAAATTGTTTACCACAGACATGCTGTGTGCTGCTGTCTCTTAGCCGGAGAGTGTCCTGTTCTCGCTCCGGGGAAGGTGACCAGCACCGGTGACAGCTGGGTGCAGTTTTCAGAAGCATGCCAACTCCCCCCAACTCCTGGCCCCAACCCTCCCTGTTTCCTCAGTGGAAAGCCTTAGCTTGAGGTAATCTGTCCTTGAGCAGTGACAGTGCATCTTGTGCACCAGCTGCATGGTACCACCCTGCCCCACCCTCTGCCACTGAACACACCACTGTCAGTCACATCTGTGCACCAAGTGTAGGTGTGTGCTCGCTGATACACACAGCTCACATTTGCTTTCTTAACCCTGTAACTGTACAGGATGAAAGACACTGGATGTGTTACTGGATGGGAAGTTGAGAGCCTTATGTAACCAAGTGATCTTGCTCTGTGTATAATGGAAAGTGCCATTTTATCTTATCATGAGAGAGAGAGAGAAAATTGGTGCACCAGGGCCTCTAGCCCTTGCAATCGAACTCCAGATGCAAAAACCATCTTGTGCACATGACCTTGTGCATCTGGCTTATGTGGGTTCTGGGGACCTGGGTCCATAGGCTTTGCAGTCAAGCACCTTAACCGCTAAGCCATCTCTCCAGCCCCCAGAATGCCTTTTTGATTGGGTTAGAATTGAGAAGTGATGTGTGTATGCAAATTGTTAAATGTTATAAAATGAGAAATTTTAGAAATAGCATGGCTGGGTGTGGTGGTGCATGCCTTTAATCCTAGCAGAGTTAAGAGGATCACTGTGAGTTTGAGGCCAGCCTGAGACAACATAGTGAGTTCCAGGTCAGCCTGGGCTAGAGCAAGACCGTACTTCAAACAAACAAACAAAAACAAACAAAGTCAAGTAGAATTAGCTAGGTAAAGGGAAAGAAGTATATTCCAGGTAGAGAAATAGCATGTATAAACACCAAGTCAGGAACTTTCAAGGAAGGAAAAAAAAAAAGATTAAAAATAGTAAAACAAAAATTAATAAAAGCCTAAACAATATGAAATTTTATCTCTCCCATGTAAGGGAAAGTATGGCTGCAATCCATAATATTAAGGGTCATTTTCTTTTCTCATTCTATCCTCTTCAGCATGTGGCTCCGCCCTTCTTAGTCTAAGGCAGTTGCTTAAGGCCCAGCTTCCCATAAGAAGACTCTTCCTTTAATGACGCTCCTTAAACGCATGCCAGACACATTCAGCTTAGACGCCTTTGGTCAGAACCTAACCACATGGCAATTTCCAACTGCAAGGAAACCATGTGCCTAAGTAAAAATGGCATTCTGGTTCTAAGGAAGAAGCGTGGCACAGATACTGGGGACATTTCACAACAGGTCCCAGGGTTTATGAGTGCTTTATGGGGAGCTGCAGGGGTGTCTGGGAGCAGGCGAGATATGGAGCCCTTGAGTCAGGGTCCTGAGTCGGACTGTGCCCCCAAAGCGTGGCAAGGGTCTGTAGTGGACAAGATGACTCCACAGTGAGCCAGGAGTAGTCCAGATAGAGTCAAGGGAATGTCTCCTCTCTGTGCCCTGCCTCTCTCCTCTTTCACCCTCATCCTCTCACCCACCTTCTTCCTTACCACAGTCTGGCCAGTGGTCCTTTGGAGACCGAAGGGTTAGTGTGGCTCCAACCCCCAAAAGTCTTAGCCAGAGGAGTCACGTGGTGAGCACTTATGCCTCCCTCCCAGGACACTGCAGTGCGTGGAGGCTGTGCCGCTCCTAGGTAGGGAGACTTTTCCCTGGCCAGCTGGGCTTGAACTCTGTTCTGGAAGGTCCCAATTTGGGCTCCAGCCTCTTTAGTGATAGAAAATAGGTCTCTGGTGCCTTGTAGCTAATGGGGACTAGTTATCTGTCGAGCCCCAGCTCAGCACAACAGAGCAAAGCTGGCCTTAGCCACCTTGGGCAACCGCTACACCAGGTCTGACAGCCACTTTCCTTCCATGAGCTCTGAGTCTCTTGGTACAGACTAGTGACTTTTGGAGGTGCTGGCTGAATTTCAGTCACCCTAAGAGACAGTGCTTAGACAGGGGTGGCCTGAGGAGAGGCTCCTAGCTCAACGATGGCCTGTTCCTCTGCAAGGACGCCACTATAGCCACCAGCAGCAGGGCCTGCCACGTGGTCCAGGTTGTCAGGTGTTTGGTCACATCCTGCTGGGGTGGCTGGACTAGAAAACAGTCAGAGTAGCTAGGGCAGCGACCCTGGCTGAGGGCATGTCGCTGTGTTCTATAGCAGCTGCAAGTCCTGCACAATGGACAGTAATTTGCAGAGTGTTAGAAAAGCACACCGAATGCCAGGGAGTGGTCCTAGGGGAGCACTCTGGGGCCTGTTGGCCTTTCCTCTAGCCAACCAAAGCGCCAGAGATCCCTGAGCCAGTCCATTCCAAAAAGGAGAGACCTGGGCATGAGTGCAGGGGTCTGCATCCCACCCTGGTCTCCTGGGGCCAGCAGAGGTGGTTCCCTGATGGAATCTCAGAACCTCAAATTAGTGCATCCCCCCACCCCTACCTTTAGGTGTCAGTTTAGTCTCCATGTCACCTTCCTCCTGCTTCAGATTGGAGTTCTTTCTTCATCTCACCCTGCCCCAGAAATGCCCACATTGAAAACCGTAGTGATCCCCCATGTGATGGCCCCTGGAGCTTTGCCTGGCTCTCTGCAGATCTTGAGGTAACAAGATAGGATGGTTAGTTCCTGGGTTTGTTTGTCAGAACCCAAGATTCATGCATCTGGCTGAGTCTGCAGCTATAAAGAGCATGTCTTGTACAGGAGAGCCTCACCCATATGTCCCTCCCCAACCCTCTAATCTCTTCATCCCTTCCTCCTCCCAGCCTCCTCTCTAAAGATTACCTCTTCACAAAGGCTATCTGCAGCCAGGTTCAAAATAGCCAGCCAGCTTCCCTTGGGCCAGCCTGCGCCTGCAAGCTACCTGGCCTTGTGTGTAGTTGGGGTTTATCCTCTCATTTGAATATTAAAGGGAAAGTTACTCAGAAAACTGCTTTAAAAAGAAGATGGAGAAGTAAAATTCAATAGCACACCCCAAATCCAGCGGGCCAGGAGGAAGGCTTGAGGATGGGCTGTGGGTGTGCAATGTCGCCACCATCCTCCTAGCATAGAAAAATCAGAATTTGACTATTCCCAGATGAAAGCAAAGCAGGGCCTAACAGGCACTTAATAAATGTCTGCAGAAATGAATTGGAGCAATCTGAATTGACAGGAATTGCAGGTTTAGCTTGTGATCAGCCTTCTGTACCTCTTGAAGCTCTCTGCATAAATAAGGGCCTGTGACTAAGTGAGCACTCAGCTCCCCGTGGTAAAACCACAGGGCTGGCTTTGCATGAAGTTGGGAGACTTGAGTTTTTGCCCTTAGCTTTTCTGAAAAGAAAGGTCACCTCTGTGGGCGATACTTGCTGTGTCTCTCTGTACAGATTGTGAGGGTGAGGGTCGGTGGAGTGAGGCATGGTCTAGTGCTTTGAAGGGACACACATCCAGCTATGGCAAGTGTCGCAGTGAGGAAGGCTATGGGTATGGCTTCTGCATCTCCTTCCCTGTGCGCTGAGAGCTGGTGCCCACCAGGTCCATCTCTTCCCGCTGCTGCCTGCAGCTCCCCAGCTTCAAAGTCCCCATTAAATCCACCAGTGGGAACTTAATCACCTTTTTTTTTCCCAAACCTTCAGTTTTCATTTCCATCAGCAAAAGCAAGTAAAAGCCCTCAGCTGAGGAAACAAAATAACCAACAAAAACAAAAAAGAAAAATGTCAATTACTCAGTGTGAAATTCTGGCCAGGGGCCACTACCACATGCCTTCTAGAACGGCCAAGAACAAGCAGAAGGCAAAGATGTGTCCTCCAAACTCCCTACCCAGGCCCAGAAGAGACTTCTCCATTGAGTCTAGCCCAACTTGGATCCTCTGACCCCTGGAGGTCCCAACCAACTGGGTCCCCTTCAGCTGTCTGTGGCTGTGGGGAGTCATCAGCCCCTGCTCTGGGCTCCAGGCACTCTGAGCAGGGAGCAAGAAGCCCAGAGACTGGAGGAGCATCCTGGGTGTGTTCTTGGTGTGACCCGTGTGACAGCAGCAGTGTGTATGGGCATTGAGCTCAGAGGAGGGAAACCATTGATGGTATCTAGAGAGCCGTCAGCAATGGACAGTCTGTCCTGCTACTATAACAGAATACCATAGTCGGGGGGCTTAGATACAAAAGAAACATTTCCCATGGTTTTAGACTCTGCGAAGTCCAAGGTCAAGGCACAGAAGACTCAGTGTCTGATAAGGGGCCACTTCTTTGTCCCAAAATGGCTGTGTTTTCCCTTGGTGGAAGGGGCTAGCACATCCTATGGGGTCTCTGTTCTGAGGGCACTAAGCTCCATCCTCATGACCTGCTCATCCCCCAAAGGTCCTACCATGTGTCGGGGAGTGGGGAACAGAAATGGTGGGACTATAGCAGCTCCAGGCTTTCATCTGACCTCCAGTCCCAACCTTGACCATGCTTGCTTTCTGCCAAAACTGGAAATGGGAACACCCCCTCTCTCCTTATCTCCTCCACACATCCCTCCTTGTACTTAGGATGGAGTTACAGGCACTCGCCATGTCCCAAGCCCTACCCACAGTGAGAAATGAGAGACCACGCCTCACTTGCTGAGATGAGGAACAAATAAGATTTTGTTTGATGGAAGGATCCAGAAAGTCTCCTCAGGCCTTCCCTTCCTGGAGAAGCCTAGAGGAGCCTGTAAGACCTGTTGGGAGGCAGTGGCCATTGGAGAGAGCCCTGATTTACACAGCTCCAGGTCTTAGGGATCCCCATTCACCCCGGTGGTGGCCTCATCACAGGACCTTGGCCAGACCATCACTGAGCTGTACAGCGCCCTTCCAGCCTGCCATCACATGACACCACTGAAGTGTGAGCTTGCACTTGAGAGAAAACTACTCTAGGCCCTCATAAGCAAATTATGCATGTTACCTATGAAAGCTCTTTGGATGCCGAATCACATAAATGAATAGGATTTTAGACTAAGAAGCACTGAAGGGATTTCTCAGCTCCACTGCTGCTGCATACAAGTCCTTACTCCATTTGCTTCGTCATCTCTGACTCCTCACAGCAGTCCTCCAAGGACGCAGTCTGCTTCACAGAGGAGGCAGGTGAGGTGGAGCACGATGGCATGTGCCTTGGCTTGGTGGGGTATGGGATGTTTGCAACCCTGCTTTCACCACCACTGGCCCCTGTTCCCTTTCCTCGCTCTGTTGCAGAGCCTTCATCTGTTAGTGGGCCAGAGCTGGCTCCCATGTCCCATGGGCATGAGGATGCAGTCAGCTGACACAGGGAGACGGCCACCATCACGCTCATCAGAGTCAAGAGCACAAGGCCAGCTCTCTTTTATAGCTGAGGGAAGTAAGGCTGCTCTTCCTTTCACCCTCTGAACTAGGGTGGTCCCAACTATTGACTATGAGAACTTTTAAAAACATTCTGTATTAGCTGGTAAGTAACTATTGTCCGGGACCCCTCCCCCCCACACACAAAGAGCCGCCTCCCCAACCTCTGGGCTCTCACCTAAGAAGGGTTGGTGCCTGAAGCATCCTGTGTAGGGTCCCCAAAGATAGCAGGTCTGCATGCGATAGCGGACGGAACTGGAGCTGTGGGTGTTCTTCCCTTAAATAGGCAACGAGGCCAAGGTCAGAGCCAGGAGTCTTTGAGCAAGAGGTGCTAGGTGTTCAGCGCTTGCTATCCTGGCCCAGAGAGGCAGGCAGCCATAGGGCTGGTGGTGGTGGGAGTGCTGCTGGTGAGGAAGCTAACAGAAAGCAGGCTTGGGGAGGAGGCACAAGGATGTAGAATGGAGATGGTTCAGAGAGACTGCTCCGTCCGTGTAGCCCTTCTCACCCTTGCAGTCCGGCACCAGGAATGCTCTTGTGGAACAAAGAGACCTCGTGATGTGAGGCCATCCTGATGCTGGCCTCCAAGCTCGCCTCTTTGCTGGGGCCCTGGGCAACCAGGCAAGGATGAATGCGGCTGCAGCTCTCTGGGGACTTACAAGTTGAGGTTTCTGCCCTTTGCTGTAGGAAGTCAATGGAGAGAACCAAGAGCTCTGTGCCTTGGTTCAGAAGTGTGAGTTAAGGGAAATGGAGAGATCTTTAAGGTGAGGTCAAGGTCATAGTCATGGGAACACCTGCCCTGCCCTCATGCTGCTCCACCTGAGAGGGAGGATAAGTTGAAAAGGACCACTCTCTCCACTCCTGTCTTGACTCCTAAGAGGGAGCCTTCTGACCTTCGCCTTGAGCTGAGCAGACAGAGCCTGGGGTGACTCTCATCTGGAGGGCTTTGTGCCATAAGTCCCCCACCTCTTCCTGGCACAAAGGAGCCACAGCTTCCAAGGCCCAGCTTATCACTAGTCAATTGTCTCTTCTTCCCAGGGGTCAGTTTGCATACTGTCTGATTGTGGGACCCCCTCCATCCCACTAATGAAACCCCATTTTCCATCAAGGACCAACAATCACAAGCTATATGAGGGCAGGCACTACGAGTGTTGGTCCGCCTGGTACTCAGCATTTACCTGGAGGTCAGGGGCTGGAATGGGTTTTGGGGTCATGGAAGGTTCCCCTGTAGGTCACTGTGGCGCTTTAGCCGATGCCAGTTCCGAATGTGGGGCTCCAGCTCTCTGCTGCAAACAGTTGAACGACAGGGTAGAAAGGGTCGGGGGAGAAGAATGCTCAGCTAAAGTGTCCCGCTAGAGAGCGAGCTTCCAGCTCCCGGGACTGAGCACACAGCGCCTAACGCTGCATCAGTACCAAAGGGGTGCTCCTCTCTCTGGCTGCATGCAGGTAAGAATCCCCTGCAGAGCACGTAACCCTCCTGCTCTCAGGCTCTACCTCAGACAGATTCAATCCAGTGCTCTGGGGTTGGGGCCCAGGCTGGAGTACCCCAGGGCTCGCAGCATGAAGCCCAGGTGTGGGACATTGCCTACCAAGAGGGGAGACTCAGAGGAGCCAGGGGGATCTGAGCACCCTTTCACAACTCCCTCCACAGCCCTGACCCAGCAGACAGGCTGGGAGACCAGAGCCCATTCCCGAAGCTGCAGAATGGCTTGCCAAGAAAAAGAGAAGCTATGGCATGCAAAGGGGTAGGGACAGGCTTTGTCCCACCACCTGGTCCTCGGGGCACAGTGACAACAGGCACTCTGTAGGAATCTTTGAACACACACCACTGGGTTGCAGCCCAACATGCTGACTCTTCAGAGGTGCTCTCAAAGCTGGGCCTATTGACCCAGGCCTGTATTCCCAGCCACTCTGGAGGCTGAGGCAGAAGCATTGGAAGTACAGTGCCAGCCTGTGGTTCAGGAGGAGGGCTGGGGGTGTGGCCTAGTCGTAGGACAAATTCTTTCTCTTAAGTGTCCTGCACCACAAAACCTTGTGACACCTCATGCAGGTTTAATGTTGCAGTGCATCTTCTTTTATCCCCATCAAAGTATCTACAGAAGTAACACATTTTTAAATCTCAGCTGAGCAGCAATTGTGTTAAATTTAGTGGGGCCTGGCATGGTGGCACACGCCTTTAATCCCAACACTCAAGAGGCAGAAGTAGAAGGATCATTGTGAGTTCGAGGCCAGCCTGGGACTACAGAGTGAATTCCCAGTCACCCTGGGCTAGAGTGAGACTCTACCTCAAAAACAAACAAAAAAATTTAGTGGAGACTGATTTTTGTGCCTTCTCTCCCTGTTCTGGTCCTGAGGCCAGGGACCAGGTCCAAGCTACCCAGCCCTCATCCTTGCCCAAAGGCAGGCCTGGCCTTAGCGTTTGGCCCCTCTGCTGCTGCTTGGAAGGACATTTGTCAGGCTTCAAATGCAATGTTTTCTTGGTTATTGACAAGAGCTAAGAGTGAGGCATCCTACTGCTTTAGGCAGCAGCCCCCAGCCCTCCCCGCTCCCTTCTCTGTCTGGGGGTCTCTACAGGATGATGCTTTTGGTATCCCCTGGGAAACCTGGCCTCACTCCTAAAAGTCAGACTCCAGCTTGAATGCCAAGAACTGGGGCTGATGCTGTGTTTTCACTGCATGCACATCAGCTTCTATCAGAGCAAACTGTTAACATTTGATGGTGTATACGTGTCCGCTTGGTGATTAGTTTCACTGCCTTAAGCCCTCTGTTCGGATGTGAACCCCTGGCTCCTCCTACTCCAAGAATGCCTCGCCCAGCTTCCAGCCTCACCCAGAAGTCAGAGCTATGAGTTTCCCATAAAGAACGGAGCCCTGCTGCCCAGGCACGCCTGCCCAGGAGGGGGAGAGCAGCCTGGGCCAGCCAAAGTGACAGATGGCAGTGTTTCCAAACTCGTGTAGGCCATGTTTCCTACATTCTGCGTAACAGTTTCTTCTTTGGGTGGCTTCTTTTTTTAGTTTTTGGATTCAGGAAAGCAACATTGGATTAGCCAAGACTGTTTAAACCAGCTATAGAAAGGCCTGGGAGAGAGAGGCAGGGTGTACTGGGGGAGTCGGGGGCGGGGATGGTGGGAGGGGTGTACATGAAGCAAACTTAGGAAAAATCATTCTTAAGGGACCCCAGCATCACACTTCTTCGAGCCACCAGGAGCCTCAGAATTCTCTCTGTCCATTTGGAGAAAGGTACGCATGGGTCCACAGCCCGTCCTAGGTTACAGAAATAAATATTGACCCAGCTGGAACCCTATCCCAGGCAGTCAGCCCCCTACGGGCCAATCTTGTTCTACCAACAAGAGAGACAGAAAAGACTCATGACTTCATAGTCTCCAGCCAGCAGGCAGGAGCAGGCACTCAGGGCTTCGTCTAAATTGCGGCTTCTCTGTCTACATTGTGAATGAGAATCTTCTGGAAGGACTGATTCTGATTGATGGAGGTGGGCAGCCTATGTTGTTGAAGCTTGGGACAAAGTTGGGACCCACTGCTCTGAATGGGGGCGTCAGTGGCTCTCACAGGAGACTGATCCCAAGAATTCAGTCCTCCACTGTATTCCAAGGAGGCCTCTTGTTTCCACAAACAAGGTAGAAGGGGTGACAGATGGCACAACTATGTCCCATGACTTGACATTTTAAAATTGTGAATTCCTTTAACTAATGGGCCTCAACTTTGTATTCTGAGAAGATTGTAAAGGCCCCATGGCTTGTCTGTGCCAGAAACCAGGTGTACCAGGCACCTGGGCATCAACATTTGTAAAGCCGCCAGGTGGTACCTAGTGGTTCTCAATCAAAGGTTGAGCATTAGTGTGTGAGGCAGAGTATGGTATTCCCATGCTCCAGAGACCTTTAGCATCCTCCACTGTGCTGACAATGCTCCTGGGCAGGGGGTGTGGAGGATCATGGGAGCAGAGGCTGCTGCACCCACAGACAGTGCAGCCCTTGGCTACACTTGACCCAGAGGAGCGACTGCCAGCCCTGACTCACTGTGTCAGCCCATCCTAGCCATGGTTAGCCAGTGCTGTGGGAGAGTCTCCTGCGGGGTGCACTCGGAGCTGAAGCCTAAATGGGCCGTGTGACCAAGTCCTGCCCTAGAAGAGTTTGTCACCCAGCACGAGAAATAAGATATGCATACAAAAATAGCTCTGCTTAGGTAAGGCAGAAAGCAGGAAGTGCCACAGAAGCAGGAAAAAGTAGGTGCAGTCTCAGAATTCTTAAAAAAGAAAGGAAAACAGAAGTGTCATTGACGTCCAAGTTACAGTGAAGCATAAACAGCTCCAGAAAGTCCAGCAAACTGTGTCATTCAGGCAACAGGACGACCACATCTTTCACTGTCCCCCGAGCTATGCGAACACCAGCCCCAGAGAACGTCAGAGTATCCTCCTCTCACAGCCAGGCTCTGGAGGTCGTCTCACCTGCCCCTGCAGGACCCTGGAGAAGTGAAGTTCCTGTTCCTGTCCAAGGCACACAGCAAGGCCGGCAGGAGTCAGCCATGGCTAGAGGATGGACGAGCTAAAGAATAGGTCTCTGGGCCCAACCCCATTCACCAAGGATGGCTGCCACAAAATGCAACCTGTCCTTGCTCAGAATGCCAGCATTAGCCCCCATCCTCTTTGTGCCTGGAAGGTGCCCAAGCAGGAGAGACGTGCAATATTCTTGTTCCCAGACAGCTAGCCTATCTCTCAGACCCTCTGAGATCTGATCAGCAAAACATTCCTCTCCTTTCTAGTAGATTCTCCACCAACATAGCAGCCCCATTGCTCTCTGCTTGGTCAAAGTTGTCACCCTTGGAGACAAGTGACATCCATGTTCTCATTTTGAACCATGAACATTTAGCTCCGCTAAAATGACATCATGAAAAGTGGGACGTGGTGAAAGGTTGCAGATAATTATTACCAATAAGAAACTTGGGTTCCTGTGCACTCACAGCCATATGACCGTGACTTGTACTGCAGAGATTCAGAATGACCCCATCTAGGAAGAGTTCCCTCTTGGACACAGGGCTAGTGGCTGGTAGAGACTTGCTGAGCTTCCCTGTCATGATAGCCCACTCTTGCTCACACTGACTCCCTCCCTTCTAAGCACTTTGTGTATGCTGATCTTGCACTAACATGACCATCCCCTGTGCAGATAGGCACCTGGAGGCCCTGAGATGGTAAGGTACTTACCCAGAGTCACCCAGAGTCACCTCTGAACCAACATTTGAAGCCATACAATCTCCTGGTCTGCGTGCTTGGGTATCACACTAATCTGACTCACAAGGAGCAGTGTGCATACCCCGTGTGCAGGTTGGCCAGGAAAGCTGGGTGGGAGACGGGCCTTTACACCATCCTCAGCAGCAGAGGATAGACGCTTGTGGACCAGGGGGCTTGGGCCTCACTCCTCTGAAGAAGCCCTGAGCTCTGCCAGACCCTCTTCCCAATCTCCTGCCCCTTCTTCAGCCACCCCTCCCAGGTCATCCCTCTCCTTAGCCTAGATGCTCCAGGTTCCTAGGTTTCCCTGAGGAGATGCCTGTCCAACCTGGCCTGCCTCCTCAAAGCCTGAGATTTAAAAAAAAAAAAATTTTTTTTTTAAGGTTGAAACAAGGTCAGAGAAAACAAAACAAGGTTCTTCCCCTCACTTCCACATTGCAAGGCTAGCCCCTGGCAAGAGGGAGGGTTGTCTCCAACAGGACCTCTGTGAAGATCCTGTCCTAGAGAGAGACTTCTTTGGCTTCTAGCTGCCCCTACCTACCCCCTAGACCTACACATACACACACACGCACACTCTACATCCATCACCCACGCATAGCACACCTGTGCTTGCTTGCTTGCTTCACAAGTATCCATCACATCATAAGGAGAATATATTGGGGTGAAGGATGATCACTGAGCTGGACAGCCTGACGGCAGGAGGAGGGGGCAGGTGTGCAGCAGAGGAAGTGTGCTGTGCTTGGTACACGCTGCTGGCAGAAGTCCTGTCTCCCTCTCAGGAGGTTCCCAGTGGAAGGAAGCAGTAGAAGGACCATTGTAGCCTTGGTGTCTTGGAAGGAGGAACCTGACAACCCAGGAGCAACAAGCTGCCCTGCTGACACCCTCCCTCCGCTCAGCTCACCCCGCGCTCTGGTGGCTAGGGGAAGCGGCCAACCCTGACAGACTCTAGTGCTCATCTCCAGCAGAAGCTTTTATCTGAAAGGAGGGATAATGGATTTCTTTTCTTAGATAAGGTTTTTGTTCTTCCTCTTTCTCTCAGACTTTTTTTTTTTTTTTTTTTTTTTGTCCAAACTGTGCTCAACTCTGGAAAATAGACCTTTTGTTAACAAGTCTTATTGACCAGGCTCCCTTCCTCCAACCACCCCTTTTCCAATCTGTGGTAAGAAAGTGCAAAAGAAGAACTTGACTTTCTTCCTTTCCCCCACCTGCTTCCTCCTCCCTGGCGTCCCCTGAGCCTTGCTCTGGGCCTGCAGCAGGAGAGGCTGGGTGGACAGAGGTTGGGACAGGGAGAAATAACCTAATTTCTTCCTTATTTTCCTTCAGCACTTTTCCACCAGCACATCTTCAGAAATCTAGAGCCTGCATGGAAGAGCTGGGGAGAGGACTAGGTGGGGAGTCCCATCCCGGGCTCTCTCTGGGAAGGGAGCCACCTCAGGCCCCAGTGCAAGGTCTTCATGGGAGCTGGGAGACTCAGTCCCAGCCTGGGAGAACCATGCACAGTTATTTCACCTGGATCTTTCTTTTTCCCCTTCAACAGCCCTATTACCATATTTAAATGCAAGTATGTCTCTTTTCATTGACATTTTGAGTAGCTTAGCGTGACCTTTCTAGAGTAGCTTGCTCCCTTTTGAATTTCTTTCCCCTCAGTAGTACCGTGTAGCTAGGACGTAGTCTTAGAGCTTAGTGGGCTTCTAGTTGGCTCTGTTTGAAGGATGTTGTCTCTCCTTCCTTGCCGCCTCTGCTCCTTGCTCTTAATGGTGCATGCCTTCCCGCTCCCATCCTGTACATGTCCCTTCTTGGAAAGGCTCAGTGGCAAAAGTCGAGCAGCTCTGTTGGGGGCTGCGTGCTGCTGTGTGGCGCATCATTGAAAACCACAGCAACTAGAAGTGGATGATGGTGCCAGGCACACAGGAGCCTACTGATGGCAGAGGATGTGTGTGGAAGTGCATCTGAGTACGCCCCAGTGTGTGACTGTGTATACACATGCTGGTGGCCAGCGAACCAAGAGAGGGGACTTGGCCCACCTCTTCTTTCATCTGGACATTCTGCAGTCATGTGCCTTGGCCTCCTGACATCATTCTTGTCCAGCATAACTTTGCTGCCTGGCATGTTTTTCGAGGAAGGGTCTCACTGCATCCCAGGCTGACCTGGAACTCATTCTTTAGCTCCATGCTGACCTTGAAGTCGTGACGATTCTCCTACCTCAATGCTGGGATTAAAGTCATGAGCTACCTCACATGGCCCAGTGTGATTTTAGATAGCAGAAAACTTTAATCAAAAGGACTCTAGGGAGGGTCCAGGAGACCCTCCTAGATGGCTTCATATTACTGTGGGTTCACACACAGGAGCCACATCTAAACCCCTTTAATTGACTGAAAAATCACTTGCCTAACCTTTGCAAGACCCTGGGATCCAACCCCAGCACCACAAGATAGTCATGATCATAATTCCCTTAGAAGATTGAAAGAGAGATCCAGCAAAGCCATAGGGTTTACCCCAAGTGGAGCCCCTCAGTTCTCCCACACCTGGCTCTATGCAGAGATGGTCATCTGGGAGCCCTAGATGCTTTGCCCTTGAACCTGGGACCTTGACACTGCCAACATGAAGCTTTGACCAATCTATACTTAAGAGGGTCAAGAGATAGCCAGGCCTTTGCAGAGCAACAGTAGTTAAGCCATCTCCAGGCCATGGTGCCTATTCTATCCCCCAGCTGCCTCCTGCTCACAACTCCAACTGTCCCTGCAGCCAGAACCCCTGTAAGTAATGGCAGGGCAACCCTGGGGCCACCACCACGTGTCAATGCAGGATTGAAGGAGACCTCAGCTTAGTTGTCAAAGACGGAGGTTCTCCTCATACTCTTGAGTTAATGCTGCATGCCTTCCAGAACACACTTCTGGGGTGAGCAGTGTGTGCCATTCAAACATCTAAAGATGCTGTGCCTTTCGGAAGCCTGAGAGCCACTGATGTGTGTCCCCCACACTTGCCTGTGAAGCCCTGCCCAGCTGTCTGATGTGTGAGCTGGGGTCCTTCAGGACTCCTGACTCGCCCTCTCCCTCTCTCCAGGCTTCCCAGCAGCTGCGTATGGACCAGTGGCGGCAGCGGCGGTGGCAGCAGCACGAGGATCAGGTAGGAAGGTGTGCGGGACCTGCGTCTCCCAGGCATGCCCCGTGTGCAGGGGAAGGTAAAGGTCCTGCCGATGATCTGTGTGGCTGCGTCTGTCCAACACTCCTCTCACCACAGCCCAGGGAGGGGGTGGGCACAGGGAGTCACTGCAGAGGCCCAGCCACCCAGGTCAGCTCCCGTGAGACTCAGTCACAGGGGACTACAACCCTAAGGTAGACTGTTACACTCCTAGTGACAAAGGAGAAAGCTGTGTTTCCTCTTGGCACAGGACTGCCCTGTCTCCATGGCCCTGGGCTTCAGCGGGATTAGCACGCTCCCTTCCTTAGGTCTCTGACCCAGCCCGAGAGGCACTACCCTCTTACCCCTGCTGCTCTTGACAAGTGAACTTGCCAACCTGGTTCAACCCCCAGAGTCCCTGATGCCAGATATGAGCTGACCTTTGACCTCAGGAAAGGAAAGAAGCTGCTACTGCTTTGAGTCCCATCTTTCCCCAGACTCTATTCTCAGCCAACTATTGGTCAGGGAATTTGAGCTTTATCTCCCATGACCTTGTACCAGCCCATCAGCCTCAAATCCAACCTTTTAAAGAAGTCCAGAACCCTCCAGCAGCCAAGGAACACTTTCCTAACAACACTGTGAGGTAGCCCCAAACCCCCAATACCCTGTGCCTTCCTGGGTGCCAGAGCTTCGGCTGGCCACCCCTGTGAGCAGCTGCTTCCTCCACCCTACTCCTCCCTAAACCGAGCAGCTGTGTTCCTATCTCTGTCCACTGCCCTGCCAGTCCACCCTACGAGAAGTACTCTCCAGTCCCAGTCCGATACGATGAAGCTCTGCGGAGGGTGGGGTGGGGTGGGGCCGGGCCAGGTGCTGGTGGAGGTACCAGGAAATGGAGCATTAAAAGCCTAGAGGGTGAATGCCAAAACCCAAACCCTGGGCCTGGAGAAACCAGCACAGTGAGGCCCATTTAGACAAAAAAAAAAAAAAAAAAAGTCAGTGAAAATCCGTTCCATGCAAACTGGCACTGCCTTGGAGCTACAAAGGATCCACTCCCCAGAACCTGAACCTGAACCACCCACTGGGGTTTTGTTTGGGAGGGGCAGGGAATTAGGAGGCACTGCTAAGGGGAAGTTCACCAGGAAGCTGGCAAGTGGCAGGTGGGCTGGCAGGTCCAGAGAGCTCCGTGCCCTCAGTTCCCATCCACCCACCCTAGTCTCTAAAGCACCCCCCTCCCAGCACCCCTTAGTATCCTTTATCCTAGGCTCCAGGGGCAGGGTGCACAGTTGCATCATGTCTACCTGTTCCTGGTCCTTTGGTTTTTTTTAACTTGAGTGCTTTTTGGTGTCATAAAAAAAAAGCCTCTGTCCTACCTGTGCCTGGGAGGGAAAAAAGATCAAAAGAGCAATCTGGAAATTTTGAGTGTTGTTGATTGTTTTCTCCGTTCAATTTCTTTCTTTTTATAACTTGGATTATGAAACTAAACTTTAACCCAAAATTAACCCTACCTCTCTCCCTACCCCACCCTGTTTTCCTTGACTTCATGGCAAGTTTAAAGGGCAGCATGGGGTTCTTTGTGAGTCTGAGAGTGGTCTCCCCACAGTCTGTGCCCCTATCTGACACTCCCACCCCCTCCCCCCTCCCCCCTCCCCAAAGCCAGGTGGGAACCTCACTCCCCATCCCTCTAATTCCTAACCCTCAAAGGTCATCTCCAGCCACACATTTTTTTTTTCTCCAGGATCAGTGGTTGTTATGTTTGTAGCCATTTCCATCGGGAGCGCAATCTCCCACAGGCCGTGGAGGTCAGCCATGCTCATTGCCGCACTGTTAGTGAATCGTATTCAGGAGTGTGTTTCCCAAACCCCTGCCCACCCCAGCCCGGGTTAGTGCAAGGAGTAAATCCTCAACTCGAGGTACCCATCCCTGGCGTAGCCCCTAGTGCTACCCCTGGACCATGATCTGACCCAGCTCCACATTTGGACCTTGAGCAGGGTTGTAAAGTTTGAGAAGAAAGCTCATTGCCTTTCTTTCAACAAATTTTGGCCAGAATGGAGGATTGTTATCTTTTCCCTCCAGAAAGTGACCTGGACCTGGCCAGTTATTTACCTGTAAGTGACCCTTCACTGGCAGAAGCTCTGTGCTGTGAGTTGAGAGGGGCCACACATCAGTTCTTACATCAGCCCAGGTCCCAAAGTGCCCCTCAGGGCTGATGACCCAAGTCTACCCTGTACCAGCTCCCGAAACCTTGTCCATGCCTCCTAGCTCCTCCCCAGGGGCTGAGTCTAGCAGAGATTCCCCACAGACTCACTGCACATCCAGGGAGAGTGCTGTGAACACCTTCCTGGATCTCGGTGCCATGCTATATCCCCAGCGGGTGACCTCAGGAGTGGGAAATACAGCCTCTGCCCCCCAGGGGCTCATGGACTCGGGTTAGGAACTGGACATCCTGTGGAAGGCAACTTTTTTGTCTGACTCCACCACTCTGGGTTTGTCCCCTTTCCTTCCATGATGGGGGCGGAGGGAGGCAGCTTGGATTTTCCTCAGGGTGGTAACTTGTATCCATCAGGGCTGTGGTGTCAGGGAGGAGGTCAGGGCAGCCTTGAGCTCTGCACCAGCCTCAAGTCCACTCATCTGGACCAGCTTTGCCAGCCTTTTCCTAATGCCCTCCCCGACCCAGACCTGAGGTGAGGCAGGGCGCAGGTGACGGACCCCAGCGGGGGAGCTCCCTGCCAGCTCCTAGATAACTTCACTACCAGTGGTCACTCTTCTCTCACCTTCACCCCGCAGTTTGAAATACCATCTTCCTTGTGCTCAGTCAAGAGTTTGTTTGTTTATTTTGATTGTACTCATTCAGTCCCAACGGTTCTCCCCCACCATCATGTCCCATCCGAACGTTCTCTCTCTCCTGTTTGGCAAAATGACATTCCCTCCTCCTCCCCCCCCCCAATCTGAGGGAAGTGGTTCAGATTTTCAAGCTACTTTATTTTGGGAGGACCTGATTGGGTGGGTCTGTATATCATTGTGAGATCCCCTAGCCCACCCACCCCGCCCCCAGCCACCCATCTCCGGCCCCAGCCAGGACCCCTTACTGTGCTTTACACTTGCCAGCTTTGTCCCCATCTAGTGACATGAGCTGCCGATGGTGGTGGTGAGTGTGAGCAGTCATGTTTCTGTTGTCTTTTCTCTTGCTTGGTTGGGGCTGCGGTGAGAGAGTGTCTCTGAGGCATACTCTCCCGCCTCTCTTACACTAGGATCTGCACACCTCCTCTCAAACACTCTTCTGAGCACGCTCAGCGGGAAGGTTTGTCCACACCTATTAATCCTCTCTCAGTGTCCAGCTTCCTGTTAGTACCAGCTGGTTTGCATGTTTTTGCTTGTTCAGATGAAACAGTTCAAGAAACAAACTCATATCCAACTCTCGAGAAATGTCTTTTTTTGTACACTTTCGTTTTCGATTTTTTTTTTATTAGTTAAAACTCCAAAACACCTGTTGTCCAGTAAAACATTTCACACCCCCTTGCCTGTTCTTAGATTGTATGTATCTGTGGGACTGAACTAAATGCATGCACTGTAGTCGATGTACTGGTAGCTGTAGCTGTAGTTGTAGAACATGCATTGTTGAGTTGATATTACAGGGTCTCCGACATCACAGCCCAACAGGGCCATCTGAAAGATAGTGTGGGACCAGCAAGAGAAGGGGCTCCATCTTTTCAATGTTGCCAAGGGGCTTGGATCCATGTTCTCGCCATCAGCCACCACCACCTCCCCTCACGCTCCCCACTCCCCCAGTCCAGTACTGAGTCACCACCCTCAGCAATTGCCTGCCCAACTGAGATCTGGGGTCACCATAGCAAAAGAGAATGGAGCCAGAGTTAGACGTCTCCGAGTTTTCCCTCTTTCTTCTCTTCTGCATACAGTGCTTGACCAGAGCAGCAGACCTTGTCTTGTTTCTTAATGGCCATCAGCAGGCTCTTCAAGCCTGCCTTCTCCTTCAATCCTGGCAGTTCAACCCAAGCCCTTCAGAGACACAGGTCCCTGTGGCATCCCTGCGTGTGGAAGGAGGGAATTAAGACATGGTAGGGAAAGGACTTGAGAGCTTTCAGGCCCTTGGCACTTGGATGTTGACAATAGTTCTTATGAATGGTGATAAGGAAAGGGGTCAGTGGGGTGAATGACAGCACACCTAGTGTGGGGATGACTGGAATAGCTCCACAGAGAAGGGAAGCATTGTGGGCTTGAACACCCAAAAAAGAAGCCACCCAGGTTTCCCCCTTGATCTCCCCAGGAAGGCTTTCTGGAGGGGCCCTTGGCTGTCCACTGGGGGCATGTATAGGTAGCCATCTTGGAACACACTGTCTTCCCTGAAGGTATGACAAGCCATGAAGGAGTGCCAGGGATCTCTCCAAGCCCTTGGAGATGTCTTTGACTTTACAAGGCCATGCCAAATGAGGTAGTACTTGCCACCTGGAACCTGTACTTAAGTGATTGGCGGCTCTGACCCCATACTCCAGGGGGACAGGGACAGGGCCATCTGTAGGATAAAAGTTATCTGTAATGGGACAGAGTGCAGACAAAATCCCCAAAAGAAGATGACCTAATAGAGTGAAGTATGAGCTCCATGGAGAGAAGCTATGATGTCCTGGCAGCTGCCAGCAGAGCCAGAATACAGAGACAATGCCCACCAGGCCAGCCTGCTGCCAGACAGAGTGAGGGCACCGGCACCAAGGGTGGAAAATCTGGGAGGAGCTGGCCTTCCTTCTCGATGAGCCTCCCTGAGGGCAGGGAGGTGGGTCGAGGGAAATGGCCTGAGTGAGGCTTTAAGGCTGCAGCAGCTGCGCTTCCCAGCTGACCCAGGGCTGGGAAGTGGGGGTAGCATAAGGCAGAGAACTGAGCCCTAGTTCACTGGCCTGCGGCATCCTGGGATAGCTCTTCTGGGAAGTAAGCTTTGCTCCAGTCCAGCAGCTAAGAGAATGGAGGGCCATGGCCATCGGATAGCCTAACCTGAACCTGAAGGACATAACCTGGGAGGAGACCAGAGCTCAAGAAGCCCATCTGAGCCCTGGAGCTCTGCTGCTGCCTTTGGTGTTTGGCAGGGCTGAGGAGTGCAAAGGAATATCCAGCAGTCCCCTCGCCTCCAGTGCTCAAGATGCTGGGAGGCATTGATAGAGGGCTCCAAGGAGCATAAAGACAGAAAGCTCGCCTTGTCCTGTTTCTCGTGATGCATTGTGTTTGGCCTGATAACAACTACTGACAGCTTCATTTCAAAAAGGGAGAGAGAAAGAAAGAAAAGAAAAGTAGATCAATGTGTGCCTTCATCTCTGAAGACAGCCTTCCTGGGTCTCCCATCAGCAAGCTCTGAGGTGATGAGAGGTAAGGGACGCAGGACGGCCCTCTCCACATTCACTCAGCCTCCCTATGATTAGCCATAAGCATCTTTTGGGGGCTGTGACCCCAGGATGGTCTATCTAGGGGGAAGGTAATGGGGATACCCTCTCAGTAGGATTCATCCCCAGCTGTGGCCATGGAATTGAGCCAGTACAGTAGCCCAGAGGGAGAAGCAAGTCTGTGACATGTTAGGACCAGCTGCTGCAACCAAACTAGACTTAGCCAAAGGATCTCTCCTGAGTGTACATCTCTAAATCCGGCCTGTGTTCTAGAAAACACCTCGTTTCCCAGTTTGTCATCAGTTTTCTCTTCTGGGACTTGGAAGATTTCTCAGTGGTTAGAGGCACTTGCTTACAAAGCCCACTGACCCAAGTTCAATTCCCAAGTTTTCCATGTAAGACACACACACACAATACACACACACACACACACACACACACACACACACACGCAAATAGATAATTTTCTGTTCTGGAAGAGCCAGGACTTCCACCAAGAAGAGTCCCAGCACTGAATTTCAGTTGCCCAGTAAATTTATAATAGTGTGCATGGCTGCCCACTGCTGACCTCAGCTTCATTCATTTTCCAAGGGCTTTCAGACCAACCCTGTCAAGGATATAATACATCAGCTCCAATCAATAATTTTGTAATAGAAAAACCCTGCACTTGATAAATCAACTCTAATGCAATTAGTGACTAGCCTTAAAGCCCAAACCAGAGTATAAGTTAATCCTGAAGTGAATGGAGTTGGGGGATGTTAATAGTCTTTTAAATCAGTGGAATGATTTTCAGTAGGTGACGCATTGCTGCCTGGCCCTTTAATAGACTGGCCCTCACTCCTACGCTGGCTCAAGAGCCCCGGCCCAGCTGCCTTTAGGAGACAGGAACAATGTGGTGTGGTGGTGCGCTTGATAGCTCCACGAATGGGAAGAGAACCTTAGATAGGGCCCTGGAGACCTGGTACTGTACTCTGTGCTGGTGGGTAACTGTGGAGTTTGAGAAGCCCTGAAATCCTGGGTTGATGGGAACTGTCACACATGTCTATATGCCATCACGATCCCTTATATTTCTAAGAGCTTTGATGATCATGTATACAATGTCACACCCATGACCACAGCTAGGCCATGAGCTAGAGAGGAAGGTTTTGGCTTAGTTTGACTTCATGGTTGGGCTAAAGAATGGCTGTGTGACGTATCCATGGACACACACCTGGTTTCCTTGGGAGCAAGGCTTTGGTCCAAGGTAAAGAGCACAGGACTTAATGCAGATATTTAGCCTCCTGAAATAGCTGTTGTGGAAGAGCCACATCTATTCATGAAGGAGTCACGTGCCAGCAGTCACCAGGCATGAGTATCACTGAAGGATGTGTGAGGAATGCCCCCTCAGCCCTCGGGTCCAGGTCAGTGTCAAAGACTCAGGCACTATCACACGATCTCCCAGTCAGTCCTCCAGCTGCAGATTTCAGAGCTGGACCCCAGGACATGACTGCCAGGAAGTTTGTGGTTCCTAACCACAGTAATAATTATTCTACGTCCCTAGGCCCAACTCAAGGGTGTTTTTAGCTATACCAGAAAACCCAACTTAGTATGTTTAAATTTGACAGAGGACTTCTTGGCTGGTCTCCTGGAAGCTTCATAGAAGAGTGAGTTTCTTGTGCAGATTGTTTGGGGCAATTTTTTTTCTATAGTTCTTTTAGCTTTGCCTCCTTCTACGCTTGGTATCATCTTAATGCTAGCTAGATTTCCTCATGGTGGTAAGATGGCTGCAGCTGTTCATGAAGAAGAAGGTGGTCAGATGGTGTAGAATCCCAGCAGAAGTCGAGAGATTTATGTGGTTTGGCTAAGGCCTGTGTGACAAGAACCAATCAGTAAACATGAGCTCTCACTCCTAAATCAAATGGTTCTTACACGGTGGGAGGAGGACACAATCCAAAGGAAAGTCTGGGTGCTGCTAAGAAGGAGAAAAGAAAAAGGATGCTGAAGAGGCAACCGGCAGATGCCTGCCACAGTCCCGAGGGTCCATGAGCGAATACGCACACTGTCCACACTCCTGAGAGCCCGCCCTCATAGTGTACAGAAACTAGCACGTGAAAAGGCCAGGAACCGAAACCTGATCCATACCCAACAGCAGCATAAGCTAGGACTTGATTAACTTTGTCTGGAAGATCTAGGAGAGCATTACAGAGGAATGAATGCTTCCACCTTTAAAGGACAAACAGGAGTTCCCCAGAGATCCAGGGGAATGGTATATGCAAAGCCACCAGAGTCCAAAACAAGAGTCATTCTTAGGCTTGAAAGATGTTTCCCTCTGCCTGAAGAATCAAAAGCAATTGGGGGGTGGGGGGGAGCTGCAAATAAAACCAGAGAGCAGGACAGAGTCAGAGCAAGGGACCCTGGGTACCCAGCGTCAGAGCCTGGATCCACACTGGTAGTGGGGAGGCGGAGAGGCCTGACACCAGGAAGTGACATTAGATTTGCATGTTTGATTACACCCTAGCAACATCATCCAGGGTAGACTGGAGAGGCAGGACTGCAGGTAGGTGGACAACCACAAAGGATGCATAGAGACAGCCCCTGAATGCATGTTAATACATAGTTGCTAGTAAGCAGTGGGCCCCTTGCCTTCCGCTGCTAGATGGGTAACTCTGGGCTCCAAATCTCAGTGGGGGCTGGGATGGGACACAGAATTCTGTGGCATGTCCCTTGCCTTGTGCAAGCTTACAGTCTTCTAGGAAGGATAGAACACACGAACATCCATAAAAAGCTGGTCTTTCCCAGGGTGTATTTCTGCATGGACAGAGAGCCCTCAGCTGGTAGCACAGCTGGGTGAAGGAGGGGAGGCTGGCTGCTGGGCAGTGCAGTACACAGTTAAAGAGGTTGGGAGACTTTGAAGCCATCCACATCACTAGGTCCACATTGGCAGGAGAGGGGAGTCATAGTCTTCACGGCAGTGAAGAACCATCTGAGGGGGTGGGGCAGCACCCAGAGGAGACAGCTTGACCCCTTCCATGCAGCCAGCAGGGCTGAGCGTGTGCCTGGACTCCAGAAGACCCGACAAGACAGACACATTCCATGATGGGCACTTCTTGGGCTGGGGTTGTTGCTTAGTCAGCAGAGCGCTTGCCTAGCTGACCCTGAGCTCTGGGTCCGGTCTCCAGCACTGCATGAACTGGGTGTGGTGGCACGCACCTATAATTCCAGCACTCTGGAGGTGGAAGACAAGAGGATCAGTTCAAGGTCATCCTCAATTACACAGTGAATGTGAGACCAGCCTGGATTACATGAGACTCATGTCTCAAAAACAATGTTGAAGACTATGCCAGAGAGCCCACCTTAGTTTCCCACAAATCTCCTTGGTTCCTTTCTGTGGGCTTGGGAAGGTGGTTCCCAGTCCATTGCCCTTGTGGCAGGTACTGCTTCCACGCTTCCTGCCAGTCCATTTCTGCCTGTCCTTGTCTTGGCTTCCTCGCTTACAATCTGCGGGAAGTCTGATTTATCCTGGACTCCCCAGCCTTTACTCCATGTCCTCAGCCCCCCTTTCTGTCTGGTTGCTTGATGATTTCTCCTGAATGACAAGTGGAGTTAAGAGTCCTTAAAAAATACTTTGCACCTATCTTGGGGAGGCACCAGCCTTTCCCAACAATCTAAGCCATCAGACCTCCAGGAGGCAAAGTCGGCAGTGCCTGCACTCTGAGTATAGATGAGTAATTACTATGCAATTAGAGAACATGGAAAATAAAGGAGCCCTTTGCTTCTAAATGCTTATTAATATTAATAGAAAGGTCTCCTTTTTCCCAGCTTGGGATCTGGCAGGAGCAGAGGCAGGCAAATAGTACTTTTGAGCAGCTATGATTGGCTGTTTGAGTTAGGTTTGTCAGAAGATGAGAAAGCCACAGTGTACTCCATGGCAGGGAACGGGAAGGTTCCTGCCAACACCCCAAAGTCCACTCCTGCTTGCCTAAGAGTTTTCTTAAGGGAGAAGTATCATTAAAATGATAAATGGTTGATAAAGCCAGGTGTAGCAGCACATGTCTTTAATTCTAGCACTCAGGAGGCTGAGGTAGGAGCATCACTGAATTCAAGGCCACCTTGAGACTGCATAGTGAATTCCCAGTCAGCCTGGGCTAGAGTGAGACCCTACCTCAAAAATAAATAAAGTTGATAGAATGTGAGAGACACTGCAATTTTAACATTAACAGTAAAATGTTAATCGTAACTTACATGTTATATGAGGGAGCCAAACCATCTGTCTTATCCCACTTAATCCTCATAACCCTTTAAAGGGGGTGTGAGCATTCTCATTCCCATGTTTAAGATTAAAAAGTAGGGCTGGGGAGATGGCTCAGTTGCCATGCAAGCACAAGGACCCAAGTTGAAATCACCAATACCCACTTAAAATGTCTGCGTGTGCCTGGAATTCACTGCTGGGAAAGCAGAGATGGGAGGATTCACAGACCCTACTGGCTAGCAAGTCTAGCTGAATCAGTGAGCTCCGGGTTCAGTGAGAGACCCTGTCTCAAAAATAACCTGGAGCCGGGCATGGTGGCGCGCGCCTTTAATCTCAGCACTTGGGAGGCAGAGGTAGGAGGATCGCCGTGAGTTCTAGGACACCCTGAGACTACATAGTGAGTTCCAGATCAGCCTGAGCTAGAGTGAGACCCTACCTCGAACCCCCCTCCAAAATAAATAAAAATAACCTGGAGACCCAACATCGACCTCTGGCCTCCACATGCACACATGTGTGCCTACATATATATGAACATACACGCCCATGCGTGTGTGCACACACACCAAGAAAAAAAAAGATTAAAAGAAGCATGGCTTAGGGAAGATAGTAGATAGTAGTTTATCTGAGGTGGCAGAGGCAGGATTTGAGCCTGTCCCATCAGCCTGTGCTCTCAGCCACTATCAGCACACGCTGTATAGAAGCAGCCCAGCCAGCGATGGCTGAGCAAGACTGCAACTTGAAAGCCTGTGCTCAACAGAAAACCACAGCTGCTCTCACCCAATTCTTCATATCCTTAGGGGAGGAGATAACCCAAAATCATTTACAAGTAGTCTCTGGAAGCATGCTATGTATTTTTTTTTTCCACACCTGCTTCTGCCGTTGCAAACTTAATGTCACGTTACTGCCTGCCTTTCTTTTGCTGACATTTTTGATCTGGCTTCTGGTCCCTGTATTTATTCAGACCAATGTCAGACAAAGGAGGTCCAAAAGAGACACGGTCCTGTACAGCTGGGGCAGGGGGCTTGAGGGGAAAGGCTAGAGAGCTTTATTTGCAGAGAACCTTTAGCTAAAATAAGTCTGGGAAGTTAGCCATTGTCCAAACGAACTAGGTGATGGAGCAAGGAAGAAAGGTGCCCCTGAGAGCAGACTTCGCTGTGGGGAGGAGTCAGAGTCCCTTCCTCTGCCCTGCAAGAACTGCCTCTGGAAGGTCGCAGGGAAACATAGGCCTGCCCTAGAGCTCAGAGATGATTGGCTGCCTGGTTGCTGGGGCTTTGCTTTGGACCCAGGGTGGAGGAAGAGGAGGGAGCAGCAGACTCCTCAGCCAATCACTCTGCAGGAAGGGTAGGCTTCAGGTACCATAGCAACTGCTAGCAGGGGCTCATTTGTTTTGTAGATGAGTAATTACCACACAATTAAAGAAAGCTAAAAATAAAGGGGCCCTTTGTTCCTGGCTACTTATTAATATTAATAAAGTGGTCTGTCCAGGTCTGAGGCAAACAATTCATGCAAACCTGGGTGCCTGTGGTAGAGACCCATGTGATTAGCAAAGCCAGCCCAGCTCTGCTTTCTAGCCAGCTCCCCACCCCCTTTTCTGGAAGTTATTTCTGCCTGTGACCTGGAAAGGAAGGGCTTTGCTGGCCTTGGGGAGAAGAGCTCAACATCAAGGAGCCACACAGGATCCACGTTGCCTGGATTGGGGAGCCGGGGGTCAGTTAGGCGCAGACCCCAGCCACACAGAAAACAAACAAAACAGAAGCAGCCGGGCGTGGTGGCACACGCCTTTAATCCCAGCATTTGGGAGGCAGAAGTTGGAGCATCTCTGAGTTGGAGACCAACCGGAAACTACATAGTGAATACCAGGTCAGCCCACGCTAGAGTGAGACCCTGCCTCAGAAGCAGAAGGAAAAAAAAAACAAACACTAGAGGAGACCTCAGCTTTATCTCTGTCCTTGGCCTCACTTTTTCTCCTGACTCCAGTCCATACAACAGTATTTAAACCTTGCACTAAGGAAGCCCCTGAGATTTCAGGGTCTCCCTCTCCCAGCCTCCCTGTCCTTCAGTTTGATATGCTGGAGTTACACTGTGTTCATTGCCTCCATGCCCCAGACCCTCACCTTCATGGTCAAATCAGCCTCACTGGGTGAGGAGAGCCTCAGATGTCGCAGTCCCAGGCCTGCCTCCACCTCTACTAAAGAAGGGCTGCAGATGAGAGGCCATCTCACCTCTGCAGCTCCATAGTGCTGCTGCAGTTTCCAAAGCTCCTAATCCTTGTCCTTGGAGGTGGCAGCAGGGAAAATGACAGTGACTTAAGACCCGAGAGGGACAAGTAGAAAGAAAGCCAGAAGCTTCCCAATGGTAGGAAAGTCAGGTGGGGACAGACTTGAGAGGGTAACTGTGCACGGCAGAGAGCATGAAGGAGTGGCAGGGCCGTGTCTGCCCAAAGTTAGGGTCATTTTTTAATCTCGTGGGTCCCCATCCTTGAGCGTTGTGGTTGGTGGAGCCTTTTAGGGTCCTGGGACTCTTACCTCTGTGGATGGCATTCATTAACAACAAAAGACCTGTTAAAAGCTGGTAGTTGGGAGCCGGGCGTGGTGGCGCATGCCTTTAATCCCAGCACTCGGGAGGCAGAGGTAGGAGGATTGCTGTGAGTTCAAGGCCACCCTGAGACTACAGAGTGAATTCCAGGTCAGCCTGGGCCAGAGTGAGACCCTACCTCGAAAAACCAAGAAAAAAAAAAAAAAGCTGGTAGTTGGGGTTGAGGAAATAGCTTAGTGGTTAAAGATGTTTGCTTGCTGCTGACCCAAGTTCAATCCCTTGCACCTACATAAAGCAAGACACAACGTGGCACATGTGTTTGTAATCCTAACAACACACTTATAGCAGTGGAAGGCGGAGCCAGGAGATGCAGAAGCTGACGGGCCAACTAAGCTGGCTTACCCAGCAACAAACAAGGAAAACCATGTCTCAAAAAAAAAAAAAAAAAGGTGGAAGAGGGGCTGGAGAGATGGCTTAGCAGTTAAGGCGTTTGCCTACAAAGCCAAAGAACCATGGTTCTATTCCCCAGGACCCACGTAAGCCAGATGCACAAGGTGGCACATGCATCTGGAGTTTGTTTGCAGTGGCTGGATGCCCTGGCGCGCTCATTCACTCTCTCTTTCCCTCTCTGCTCTCTCAAATAAATTAATTAAATTTAAAAACAGGAAGGTGGAAGGAGAGGAATGGCCTCTGACCTCCCTCCACACACACAGACATACACACAGACACACAAATAAATGAATAGCTGCTAATCCCTAGCTCTGAGACTGGGGTCAGTGTACCTGTGCCACATGTTAGAATTATCTGGGGAGTTTTCAGACTTCTGCATGGCCAGGCCTCAGTGCAGACCCATCAAATTGGACTCTGACAAAATGGGCCCTAGGCAAGGCCAGTAGGTAAACGTGCCCTTAGGTGCTGCCTGGTTCCTACTGGCTAGAGAGTTTCAAGCTCTCTCTGACCATTATCGGCCTCCAACCTCCTCCAGAGGGCAGGAGAAGTCTCCAACCTGGGTCTGTCTCAGGTCTATTGTTGTAGGCTCAGGACTCTCCTGCCCACCAGGGCCAGCAAGGCCACCATCCAGGATGGACTTAACAGGTCTTTGTCCCCATGAAGTGATTCTCTTGCCTCCCTTAAGAACAAGGCTGTTCAGGTTCAGATTAGAGCAAGCGGCCTGGAGCCCTAAACAGGGAAGCCGCTACCCTCCTTGACTGGCTGACGAATGGGGGCCTTTTGCTAAGGTCGGAGTTTGTTTGTTATTAAAGACCTAATTAGAAACATGAGAGGGAGCTGAATGGCTCCGTGCTTGGCTAATTAGTGACATGCATGCGCCCGCTTTGAACTTCAAGGACACACAGCTATTAGCGCTTACATCAAAAATGGATTAAACTCCTGTGCCTTTATAATCATTAAAGACGGGCAGCTCAAATGGAAAGCCTTTTGTACAGGTCCTCAAGGGACTGTGCCCTGGGCATCCTCCTCACCTACCCCCTGGCTACAAGAGCCCCTGGTGGTGGCTTAGGGTTATATATGATTGGGTAATAAATGCTAATCAATCGTAGCATGTCCCAACTCCTCACAAGGCTCAACAGAGTGGGGTGGGTTTTTTTTTTTTGGCCCAGGTGCTTTCTGGGAAAGGGAATGCCAGGGTCCTACAATGCCACCTCTCACTGACACCTGACTACATACCTATATCGTTTTCTGAGGTGATTTGTTGCTTGGGATGTGACACAGTGGAGGGTTGTTGAGTCCTCAGCAGAGATGAAGTCCCTGTGTCATTTGGCAGGCACAGCCTGACTCAGGGAGCCCCCAAGCTGATAAGATATCTGAACTACCAAGAAGCTCCTAGTTTGGAAAGGATAACAAGGCCCAAACCCTTAGCAGTTTGTCCTTAGAGGTTGAAGAGCCAGTTCCTTGACTTTGAATTTGCCATTTTTCTGGGGTAAAGAGCTTAAAAAAAAAACTTTAAAAACAAAGAAGAGGGGAGGGAGGGAGGGAGGGAGGAGGGAGGGAAGGAAGGAAGGAAGGAAGGAAGGAAGGAAGGAAGGAAGGAAGGAAGGAAGGAAGGAAGGAGAAAAATCCTTGGTCCAGCTATGAGTCAGGGAGGGACAGCTGAGCAGTATGATAGAGCCGAGCTCCCATGTGCTTTCAGCGTAGAACTGGAATCGGTCTTGAGATTCTGAGTGACACTGGACACCGTCCCAGCTACTTGAATCCTTAGTTTCCTCATCTGTAACAAGGGTGATGGAGCCCAGCTTGTAAGTTGTTAGGTGGGTGAAAAAAAGATAGTAAGAAGTACCTAGCCACAGATCTGGAGGCAGAGCGCATGCTCGGTGAGCCCGAGTGGCTCTTCCAGCCATGCAGAGCTGCTTGTGAGAAGGTAGCAGACAAGAAAATCTTGCCTCGTTAGCTCCTACAGCACTTATCCCCACCCGTGTGCTGAGTTCTCCATCATCCCCACAGGGACAGGGTGACAACTGAGTCCTGCCCAGCTTTCATTATGGAGGAATACTCCACTGGGCCGTCTTCTAAGTCTGGCCTTGGATTGCGTAGTGTTTTATCATGTATGTCATATAGACAACAGCATCTGTGAAAGGGGCGTGGCCTTCCGGGTGTCAATCATTGAACACACAGGATGGCAGCAGGGAAGTGTACCTGGGCCCATATGGGAAAAGCTGGACTGGTTTCTTTTTCTTTTTTCAAGAAGTGAGGAAAATGCTGTGTCTTAAGGATAAAGGTAGTCACCAGATCAAAACCCAGAGTCACCAGACTGTTGAGAGAGAGGAAGCAGCCACTTCCAGCCCCCACATACCCTATTTCCTTTAGATCTCGGGCCCTGGAGGGCTGGGTAAGGAGGCAAAGGCTGTGCTGTCCCTCTAGGCCCGGTACATGGCTGTGGGGTGGCTTAGTGTAGCCTTTCCAGGATCTGAAACCATTTAGTAGCTCAGAAAAGAGGCATCATCTGGTGTAAGTGTCTAAACAGTGCCAGGTCCAGCCACAGCATAAGCATTTATCTCCTGAGTTAGGTTCCCCTCTTCTTCCTCCAGAGCCCTTCAGAGGCTCAGGGTGGAGGCACTGTCAGAATGTCTCTCTGCACCAAAGAGAAAGGGCGGGGGACGCTGCCTTGCTTGTGAACCTTGATAATTCACAAGCGCTATCATTAGGAACAGGTCTATCTTTCCCAGTGACCCATCTCCCCTCAGAGGGAGTAAGAGGCTGTAGAGTAGGAGCCCCAGTTCTGGTCCCCACAAAGGACCTAGATGATCCAGCTACTTTAGAGCCCTCAAGGAGTGGCTGCCAGTGAGAGGGACTTGTGCAGGTTTGTACTGCATACAGCCAGCTGACACTGTGGACTCAGTGTCCCCAGAGAATCCCATATGGGGGGAGGGGGAGAAAGTATGCTTGCTTCACAGCATGAGACCCCTTACACAGTTTACCTTGAGGAGTTCCTGACTAACAGCAAGATGGTCCTGCCCCTGTGGAGTTTTGACCAAGGCAAAAACAGAAACATGACAAATATGAGATGAGCTTAGAAGGTAAGTGTTGGAAGAGGCCATAAAATATTTAGTTTCTTTAATTTTTCTAAAACAACCACTAAAATCCAGTGTGATGGATTATCACAGCTCCTGTCCTCAGAGACAGTCACATACACTTACAACCTCCCCTGCTGTCAGTCCTTAGGGGTTGGGGACAGGAACAGGAGTTATGACACCAACCAGCTCAAACTCCCTTCTGCTTGGCTCCGAAGTACCCAGGACAATCCATGTGTCTCAGAACAGCATTTCCAGAGTGGACCTGGTGAGAGGCTGGTCTTTCCACTGCTTTCCTATGTGCAGTACACACTCGGGACAGAGAGGAGGTTCTGTCCCAGCAGGGTGACACAGGCAACCTGTGTGTCCTGTGGGCTTAGAGCCTCCTCATGGTCCTGACCTCCAGCTTTTTGGCTAAGGTCCAGTGCCATCATTTAGGGACAATACAGAAATACCTAGACTTCCATTCCTTTCCTAGACCTCCAGTGAGGTTGTTGTGACCCTCATCACCCCCTCCCCACCCCAGAGACTAATTCCATTCTTGGCTCAGACCCTCTTGACCAGGCACAGATACTTCAGAAGCATGTGGGGGAGGGTGCCCTCCAGCTCTGGCCTGGTGCCCACAGGTGAGTCTGAGCCCATGGTATCTGCCTGGGTTCTATTTCTATTCCCATCTCCAGGCTGAGATGTAAGGGCTTCACTGGGTCAGCCATCAAGGTGTTTTCTTGATGGGCTGGAAGCTCTGCCCAGTATTGTTGTAAAGTGCCCCCAGCTCTCATTCAAATGCATTTCTTTTGCTGTCCTCCTGGGATTTAATGTCCTTGGTTTTCCTGCCACCCGCCTCCCCCCCCCCATCCCAAGACACCTTTTTTCAGGTCCAAAATGATTAAATGCATCAAGTGGATGAATTTGGACCCTTTTGTAAATCACCTCCTGATTTGTATGACAAGTGAATTGCATTTTCCTCTGTCAGATTTTCCCAAATCTGCATACAGTCTGCTTTGTTGGGCTCTGTGCACAACTGTTTCAAAACTAGATGTATTTGTTTTAGACTTGACAAGTCACAGAGCGCTCTGTCTTTTCCTCATTCTCACTGCAGCCCAGTGAGTCAGACAGAGTAAGGGAGGGATCACTCATGTATTACAGGACACACAGCTCAAGGGTGGGGCCAGGTTCACACTCAGGTCTTCTGACTCCAAGTCCAGCGTCCCCTCTCTCTACATTGTAATTGCCTCTTGAGGGTACCACCTGGACTGGGAAAGCCCAGAGGATGCCCAGAGTTGGAATGGAGGGAGGAAAAACATGCCCAGGATTAGGCGTTATTGAGACACTGCTTTGGGCTGCTGATGGGGGAGTGAGCCTGCTCACCAGTGAGCTCCCAAACTGCCAGCCCGGCACAGGACTTGTCCCAGTCCACTTAATGCTCTCGGCTTCTGTTGCAGAAATGCCAAGATACTCTAACACAACATCTGAGACAAGCGTCATAATATCCTATTCATAAATCCCAGCATTGCTTATTCAACAGTGTGTACTTTCTCCCTGAATACATGTACACTGCAGTAAACATCTTAGTCATGAAGAGTCCATAGAAAGCACCTTGCCTCTTGCCTGCCCCCATGTCTCTCACAGCATAGAAGGAGAAGGGGTCTTCAGATGACCCCAGTCACCATGTATACATGTACATGCCATGTAGGCCAGCCAATATGCAATACAGGGAGTGATGCAGATTTTTTTTAAAGGAAATGAAATTACCTTGTCCCTGATGTGTTTTCACCATCAGCAAGCAGGAGTCGCTACCAAGGGCCTGTCCCCATTCTTTCCTGAGCAACTACAGCCATTGCCTTTTGAAGAATCCCAAATATGCATGGGCTTTATGGGGACTTTAACATGTTAGCTGGAGTGTGGCTCTTCTCCCACGAAGAGAGACGGGGAAGCGTCTCTCTTCGTGGTCGCTGACCCTGGAGAAGGATAGCAGCCCAGAACTGGGTGTTTATTGTTAGGTCCTCCGATAGGAACCCATCAGCCAGGTCTTCCCTCCCCTGACTAGGGCATACTTGCAAGGTAACTTTGAACTGGGACTCTGCAAGGTTATACTGGGCAAGTGCATAATACTATAGGGCTGGGGTAGTATAAGGCTGCATTCTAATCCAGAGCCCCTCCTCAATAGCTTGCCAATTGATAAAAGATGACCAAGCAAGGAGGGGTGCTGTAAGCCTAAGAGGAGCTGCTTATTGTGAAATTCCCTTCAAGCCAATGCGAGCACCAGGCCTCTAGAACGGGAGAGATTGCCAGGGATGGGCATAGCACCAGTAGCCCTCTTGCCTTCTCAGTTATCCAGATGGGTATCTCTGGACAGCATCCCTTCATGGGCATGCTGCCTCCTATCTTCCTCTGGCTTAGTCTGGCTTCCTCGTCTGCCCAGTGTCTTCCTGACCATGCATGGCAATGCATCGAACTACAGGAGAAAGAAGCCAAAAGATCTCTCCATCCTCCACCTTCTCCCTTACTGAAAACAAGTGTGTTCCTTCCTTTGTAAAGGGAGGGGCTTAGCTGTCTGAGTAAGCCTGGGGCCCACTGTCTCAGCTTTTTGCTTTTCCTGAGCCCAGAAGAAAAAAAGTGTGTTCTACCAAGATAATATTGCCTTTGGAATATCTCGGCTTGATATTTGCCTCCCTGAGTAAGAAGGGCCAAATGTTATCTGCAAGTTTAATCTTCTATATTCAAAAATTGCTATCCCCTTTGTCTGCGAGCACATTTCCAAATAAGCCATGCGCTTACTCTAAACCTCTGTTTTTCCTTTCTTTGTCTCCTGAACCTGCTCTATCCCTTAAACTGTTTATTCATTTCTAGGCTAGGGCTTCAAGGGGGCTCACCCTGGGGCTTCCTGCCCCAGGTCATCTTGAAACAGTGACATCTCAGCTCGCTTTAGTTCCCTTTGGGTCCTCCTGTCCCCTTCTTGGGTTTGTCATTAATCTCTTGCCACTCTTGTGGAAAGTGGGTGGAAAATCAACCCACTTGTGGCCTTTCAAAGCCAAAGGAGAGGTGAAGACCTCTGCCCACACCTCCCCTACCCCAGCTCCACTGCCCCCTTACCTCGGGTGTTCTTGCTGCCAGCCCAGTCACTGGCAGAGCAGGAGAGGCCACAAGAGGCAGGAGGAGAAGTGGGCCTGCAACCCCGTGGCACTGAACCTTGTACACATGCGGACGTGCAATACTGAGACAAGCTTCAAGATGGGATAACTATATCCCAGCCATGGCCGGCCCCAGACGCACCTGAAGATTTGAAAATAAGAGCTTGCTTTTTCAACTTAACTTTTTTGTTTTTATCCATTTTAGAAAAAAAAAAATACAAAGAAGAAATAAAGTTGAGACAGAATTAATCTGATTAATAGACAGGGGTCCCATTGGGAAGGCATGCTTGGGTCAGGGGAGGAAAGGGTCACCTTCATCCACCCCTCCCCGCAGACGCAACCCTGCTGCTCTATTGTGCGGGGAGGGGGGGGGTTGTGCAGGTCTTCTGCGACTGTAGCCAAGGTGCATTCTGAGCTCTCCTTTTCCTAGTCTGGAGCTGACTCCTGAGGAGAACGTAACCTAAATGCGTTGGGGTCAGACACGCTTCTGCTCTCAGATGGTTCTGTTAGTATGCTCTGCATTCATGCTGCTTTGTCTTTTTTTTTTTTTTTTTAAACAAAAGGGGAAAAAAGTTTAAATTCCCCCTTTCCTTCTCCTGCAGGAGGTGAGTGTGTGGGTGTCCTGTTAGGACCATTGGCTCCACCCCAGCTTTAGCCTAACCTTCAGGTTACCATTCCCACCCCATCCCCTCTCTCCATCCCCTGCTCTGCACCCTAAAAGGGACCCCTCTGCCGCCATCATTACTGTTGTGTCGAGATGCCCAAACTTTCCATGACATATCCCATTCTCTGACCACTTCAGTATTGCTGACTTTCATGCAGGGTTATACATGGGAGGGGAGGGGAGGGAGGGAGTAGCCAGTGGGGAGAGGGAAGGGAGGGTACAGAATAGAGATCTTTTTTGTCTTTGAAAAAAATTTTTTTCTCATTTAATGGATCCAAAAGGGGGGGGGGAGAAAACATATACACAAAAATAAATCAGAAATCCCTTCCCCAAAGATTTTTTTTTCCTGGACACAAATTGCTTTGTTTCCTGTCACGTTTTAATATCAATATTAACACAATGTGTAGTCTAAAACTAGTTCCTTTGTAGTTTGCATGGGATGTGAATGCTGTCTCAGCGTGCCCAGATCTAGAAGACTGCATGAGCGTCAATTCGGATGTGAAAAAAAAAAAACCTCTCTCTCTCTCTCTCTCTCTCTCTCCTCCATATATATCTCTATTTCTATTGTGATAATTTGGTGGGCAGTAAAGCACCTCCGGTTGGTTGCCACAGTGTGTTGAATGATCGTTTTTTTCTTCTATTTTTGGAGCTCCAAGCTTCTTAGTAGTAGCCTGGGCTGAGTATTCTTGAGTCCCTGCTGATGTTTTCGCATGGCCTTGGTTGAGTGTTAGAAGTTGGGCCTCAGCTGTTTTTTTTTTTCTCGAGTGTTTGGCTTGTAATGATCGGTGCATGCCTGGCTTCTGGCCTCATACCCAGCTCTATTCTCTGCACACCAGTCCTGAATAGCTACAGTGCTCAACCGAATTTTGGCGCGCCCGCTTCCCCGGCAGGCTCCAACCCGGCGCGGCCCGGAGGCTTCCCGGGGGCCAACAGCCCAGGACCTGTCGCCGATCTCTACGGCCCTGCCAGCCAGGACTCCGGAGTGGGGAATTACATAAGTGCAGCCAGCCCACAGCCGGGCTCGGGCTTCAGCCACGGCATAGCTGTAAGTACCTGCCTCGCTGCCCTTCTGCCTCTTCCTTCCTCACCAATTCCGTGTAACCCAAGTGGAGCCAAGTCCAGAGTTAGGAGCAGTGGAGACAAGGGGATCCCCAAGGACTGACACTCCTCCCTGGATGGCCCAGTGATGAAGTACAAGATCAATGGGCAGCTTGGTTCCCCACACCTTCAGCCTTTGCAACCTTGAACTACTTCTGTGACCCATGTCTCTGGCTGCAGACTAAAGTATAGGATGCCTTCCTCCAAAGATTGAGTGAAAACGTGCAGAAATAGCACATGTCACGAGCTGGCATATTGCAGGCCCTCAGTAACATGCCATTCCCCTCGCCTTAGTATGCACAGTCCCCAGCCTGCTATCTGTTGATGGCACTGGTGCCTGGGATGTGGTGAGGAGAGAGCAAGCCCCCTCCCAAGCTATTTCCTTTGCTAACCTTTCTTCCAGTTTCCAGGTTCCAAGTAAGTTCCCATTTGTGTTCTCTAGCTCAGCCCCCAAAGGCCAGATGCATTTGATATTTGTAATGCTCTGTGATTCTATAATCTGACTAATCCAGGCAATGGAAATTTGCTTAAGAGATTTGCATGCTGTTTTCAGATTGTATTGTTCTTCTCCCTCCTGGTGTGTGAGCATGAATGTGCCTGAGCCCACTTACAAACAGAAAGCCAGCCAGCCTTGCTCTAGTCAACCTCAGCCTTTTGGAGGCAATTTTGGTTTGAGCTGAGATGGGAATGTGCGTGCCCTGGGTCACATCCTGCATCAGACTCGGGCATCTCGGAGAAAGGGCAGACCAGCTCTGCCTTAAGGGACCAGGGACCATGCTGGGGAGACCAAAGCCAGTGGAGACAGACTGGGGCAGCAGGGTAGCATCACCCATACCCCTGGCATTGGGAACCCTCTCTACACATGTAACACACATATGCGCGCACACATACTCTCACCAATGCACACATGCACATCAGCCAGCCTTGGCCTGTGATCCCTGGATCCTTGCTCAATTCCACTCAGTAGTTTGATGAGGCTAATGTCTTTGGATCAACTGTAGTACCAAATCCAGAACATTATTTTTCAGCCCAGAGCTACATCAATTTGGTGGACTGTCTGTCAACACTGAGAACACGACTTGTTTCCATTTTCAGCATCCAGAAATACAGACCCTGTTTGTTCTTGAAAACCTGGGTCTTGGGACCTTCGTGCTGTGATGTTTGTTTTCTGAAATAATCACACAAGTGTCCCCCTTTGTCAGAACCAGCATTTCTTCTCCCCAAATCAAGCTGTGAAGACTAGAGACAGAGATCTTTATGTTTACCCTTTGGGGTGCACACAACTGTGCCCATTATTCTGGGCATGAGGCCCTATTCTTTTCTCACCATCCACTTCCTCACCCCTTGGAATCTGGCTCTTGGTTTCCCCTGGGGAAGCAGAAAGGCTTGGGTGGGAGAGCAGGGGACAGGAGGGGTTGGAGCTGGCAAGGACATTTACTCTGACCCCTCATGGCATGGTGTCTCAGAATTACATATTCATGCTGGCAACCACCACAGACTAGCCCTAGCAATAATTTCCTTTCCCAGAATATGACAATCTGTTCCCATGTATAGCACACTGATGACCTTAACAATTGTGCAATTTTAGGGACCTTTGATTGCAACGGCCTTTACAAATGGATACCACTGAGCAGGTGCTTCCGTTGCCATCTCACTCTGAGGTATTACCGTCTCTGCCATGCGTCTCCGCCCTGCCCGCGTGTCTGTACACGTATGTGCCCTGCTCATACATGTACGCGCATGCACCGTCTCATCACATCACATCTCTGTCCTCTTTGTGGACCTTTTCCACAGGGAAGTGGGGGCAAGAACAAATCCAGTCTTTTAATCATCTCTCATCTCTTCCTCCAGCTTTTAATCATGATCCTTGCCCTCCTATTTTACTTTTTTTTTCTTTCTTTCTTTCTTTCTTTCTGTCTGTCCTTTTTTGTTTCTTATTGAGGGGTGGTCCTTGATTGGGCTCTTTTAATCCCATTCACGCATCTTCTCCACTCTCTTGCCCCTCTGTCTTGAGATACAATCATGAGTGTGGGAAACTGGAAGCTGATCATGTGCTGTGCTTGTTCGGGGTGGGGTGGGGGGCAGGGTAGCTGCACTTGTGCAAGGCCTGGGGCCAAAGGATGGCAGAAAGGGCCATTTCCAAAGTCCTATGAGTTGACCATGTGGCTTGCTGGTGCTTAGCCAATGAGGCTCATGCAGCTAAACAGCCAGGCTTCATCTTTTAGTAAAAAGAAAACATTTTTGCCAGTAACTATGGAGTAATTATCAAGATTACCACACGAAAAGCAAATTAAATTAACGACATTACCTACCTAACATGGATTTGGATCCCTGCCAGTTTCCTAACCTTTTAAACTGAGCTCAAGTTAATTAAACATTTAAAAAATCTCTCTGATGGGGAGACAGAGGTGGCCGCACAGAATAGCCAGAGGCCGGATTAGGTAGCGAGCAAGCCCTTGACCACTTTCTCTTCCAGAAAATGAGTGTCTGTCATTCTTGGGGATAGTGCCAACCAGGGAGTTGTCCCAGTGAAAGCAGATAGGTGCTGTGTTGGCACATGAGTTGGGGGATGGGGCGGTACATCTCAGGAAGAGGCAAGGTGACAGCTGAGGCCTGGGAACATGTTCCTCTTGGAACATCCCATTGGGGCACTCACTTTCACTCTTGAAGCTGGGTTAGGACAGCCAGCTCCAAGTCCATAGGCCATAGGCCTCCTCTCCTGTAGAACGCATGGCTCCCAGCCCTGGGCTGCCAGGACTTGGAAGAGCAGGACAACTTAGTTCAGGAACTCTGGTTGAGTTGAGCTCCATAAATCTGTTCAGTTTCCTCCCATGTTGCTGCTCAACTAACTCAACTGCCTTTCTTAACCCAAATAAGCCCTGTGTCTGAACTTCCCCACTCCTTTCCTCCACTGCCCTTTGAGTACTGACCCAGCCATCACTGGCCAGAGCCAGAGGCCACTAACAGTTTGAAAAAGCTACTTGCTACTAATTTGACTGGGTTTAGGGACGCAGGGACAATAACATTGCTCTGAGAGTGAGGAAGACTGATCGATCCAGAAGCTCTGGGAGCCATAGATGGCTCCCACCATCAAATGAAGAGGGGATCAAACACTTCGCAGCACAATGGGTCTTTGGGAGACCAGGCCCCTCCCTTTGTACCCTTCCCCCCAAAATGAGCCTAGGGCTTCCTGCCCATGGTGCCTACTGCAGCCCTGCCCTAGGGAACTTGGAGGATGCCCCAGCCCATCTCCTTCCTCCATCGTCGAAGACTCAGTTTCCACAGAGGTGTGAAATAGCCAGGGGAGAAGCTGCAGCCCACAGCCCACCCCTTCTAAAACAGGCTAAGTGAGCCAGTCACATCATAGCAGTGGTTAAAGACTAGTCAGAGACATAATTTATTTCCAGCAGAAGTGACTCTCCAACATTGAATACCATCCACAAAAGAGGGACCCAGGCCCACAGGCAATCCAGGGTGACCCAGCTAGCAAGCCTTAGTCAGGGGCCTGTTTTGGTTTATTCCAACCAAACCTGATTATGTTGTATATTAAGTGTCTGTTTTAGTACAAATTTACATTTTCAGCTCTTAGGCATCATTTATGAGTATCTACTAAAGACAAGGTTTGCTTTGGTTTTGGTTGGTTTGGTTTTAAACATACAGTCTTGAGGGCTGGGGATGTAGCTCAGTGGGAGGAGTGCTTGCCTAGCATGCACGGAGTCCTGGGTGCATTCCCCAGCACTGCATAACCCAGGCGTGGTGGGACTTGCCTGTAATCCTAGCACTTTGGAGCTAAAAGCAGTAGTTCAAGGTTTTCTTCAGCTACATAGCAAGTTCAAGGCCAACCTGGGCTAGATGAGACTCTCAAAAAATGTTGCTGACCCCACCATTACCTCCAGAACTTTCTAGCCCTGAGTCAGATCAGCAGGATTTTTATAACTGCCCCATCCCTAGCATCAGACATTGCTTAGACATTCTGTTTCCCAAGCAGGGGTCTCAGAAAACTGTTAACCCAACCATTGTCACTCATACTCAGTCATACAGCCTAGTCCTTTGAAAACTGTACTTGAAACTGTAATAAATACTATGCTTGCCTGACATTCCTCTTTCTCCTCCCACCTCCTCTTCGGGACACTCGTGACTTTCCTTGCCCTGCAGAGCATACCTGGATGTCCAGGCAAGACTGGGCGAAGTTTCTGAGTGGCCCTTTGTTTAGGTGATTTCCTCAGACCTGGACCCCCACCAGCCTCACTCCTCATCCCAACCAGAGATGGCTCACTTCGGATTGAGGGTTGACTACATCTCATCATCTCACGAATCTGCTGTAATATAAGACAACAGCTTTGAAATGTGTATATAACCCATGATTTTGGTTTGGTTTTGTTTTCTTTTTCTTGGTGGTCTCCCTTCCCCTTCTCTCTGCCTCTTCTCCTTTTAAATCTCTTTGAATCACATTTGGTAGTGATTTTGACTTAGTCAGGTAGTCACCTAGCTTTAATATCTAGTTCAAAGCTAACCATAGTATAATTGTTATATTAAGGAGGTTTTTTTTCTTAAAAAATTTTTTTTGGCTTGTTTTGATTCTGTTCTTACTTTGAAAGGATGCTGAGATGGTGATATTGCTCTCCATTTTTGGTACCAATTCTGAGACTATGAATTTTCAGGTGGAACTTTTAGCACATACTGAAGCAAAGATGTGAAGTATGGAGCGGGAGGCGGGCGTAAACTTCTATTTTACATTATAGAAGAAGTGACATGTAGATGGCTACTTAACAGACTCTCTAGCAGTTCTTTTTTGGTGATGTCTCTTTGTTAACCTAAGTATATCTATTTTCGGCAATAAGGTAAGGACGACCATGTTTTGAGTGTCCTCCTTTTCTATAAGTGCTTTTTTCTGTTGAAAGAGGTCATATTATAAGGTTTTTTGAAATTGTGAATTCTAAAAACAAAACAAAAAAAAAACAACAAAAAAAGAGAAATGTTGTAAATATAATTCCATTAACTACATAGAAAATATTAAGAAAGAGAGAATCAAAAAATATTTTTGTGAGGGAGTCGGTCCCAGGCAGTTTGATGCTCTGGAAGGAGGGGAGGGGACATTGACAAGCCGGTACTGCAACTGCAGAACACCGAGCTGCCAGGCCGACCCCAGACTCGTGAGCCGCTCAGCTTCTTTGTTGGTGTATAGACCTAAGAACTGTATTAGTATCCTACCAGCCTGCCAACCTCCCATCTGTGCACAGCTTCCAATGTTAGGGTCTAGCTAGATTTTTATTTAAAATAGGAAAAACTGCTTTTCCCAAGACATTTTTTTAAGGGGGGAAAAAAAAGCTACAATTTTAATATTTAACATATTTAAAGTTTCAAAGCACACCTGTTGGCTTGGGGGAGGGGCAGGGTAGGGACATTCTTTTTTCAGTCTTAATTTTTGAATATTTGATCATTTTCTATCGTCCAATCATTTCAGCACCTCCAAAGGTTCCTAGGACACTTTGCCTCTCTTCCTTTCCACTCCCCCCCACCCTGCCCCCACGTCTGGGGGCCCATGGGCCTGGAGAGGATAAGCCTGCATGAATACAGCCTTTTCTCCATCCACTTTCTATTTACAAATTAGGAAAGTACCCTTTTGGCATATATATATATATATATATATATATATATATATATATATATATATATGATTATTTTTTAATACCTCAGTGCTGCAAGTATCACCAGAGAGGCTATGGAAGAATTTTTTTTAATTTATTGTAGATGTAAACAGAATTTTAAAAATAAAAAAGTCTAAACATCACTGCACTGTGACTGGTGGGAAAAACTGACAGTTTCCTGTTTGCACATGTTTAACATCTGGCTGTTATATTATATGGTCCTCGGTTGGGGAGAGACACTTAAGATGAAGGATATTTTTAATTTAATTTTTTTTAAATGTTGGTAATAGGTCGGCAACAGCAACTATAGAAGTACAACTCAATAGATGGCATTAAAAAACATATTGTAGTGTGGATATATATTTTTCTTTTTTAAAAATGTGATATTGACGTTTTATTAATATTTTTTAAATTGTTACGTTTATAAATTTGGTACTTAAGGCACAGCCAGTATGAGACACTGAATGCGACATTTATTATAAAGAGCTGCTGCACTCCTATTTTTATAAATTTTACTAACAAAGTAGACTAATGTAGACATTCACAGACATGGTAGGGCAAAAGCATCTTCAAAGTAAAAGTCTCCAAAATGCTAATTCCGAAAGAAAAAAGGCCTGGTTTGATTCTAATTTAACAACAGCATATTTTTTTTAAAAGAAAGAAAATCATGTTATTTGTATTTCCAGTGAAATGCTAGGTTATTTGGTAAGGTTTGGGGTGTTTTTTTTCCTTCCTCCCCTCCCTCCCTTCTTCCTTCCCTTTTTCCCTCCCTCCTTCCTTCCTTCCCTCTCTCTCTCCATTCCTTCCTCCATCTTTCCCCTTCCCTGCCTTTCTTTCTTCCTTCATTTCTTTTTCTACTTCCAAACAACCAGATTAAGTAAAATGCTGGATGCTTTTAAGATATCAAAATTTGTTCAAGTTATAAAATAACAAAATAGAAGTTTTATTTAAAAAAAAAAAAAAGGCACTAAATTCCCAGAAATTCTGTGTCTAGTTAGGAGAATTTCTCTTTTGTCCATGTTGGTGGTGTCCTGTATCCCCTGTCCTTTTCTCTGCACCCCATCACCTCATAGAAGACCCTTTGTTGACCATTGTCTGTTAATAATGTATAAAATGGCTATCTTGTAAGTGTGCTGTCCTGGTACTAGCGTAGTGACTTTTTTTCTCCTCTTTCTTCTAGTACATATTGATAGGTATAACGTAATTAAGGTTTAAAAAAATTAGACATAGTTATTCAGATTTAGGACCAGTAAGGATAGAACTTTCTCTTATTTATGAAAAGAAAATAATGCTAATAATTTTGGGGCAGTTTTTTCCTTTATTTTTTTTTTCAAGTTCAAGTTTAATTTTATTTTTGCTGATCTGATGTGGTTTCAACTAACCCAAGGTCTCACAATGTTCAAATGATGGCCGACTCTACAGCGTTTTGTAGGTCCCCACCCCCCTCTCTGTGAAGGGGTGTGCCATACTACCTTAAATGCAAACGCTAGATATGCAAAACTGGATTTTTTTAATTTATTTTTTAAAAGAGGGAGGCGTGGTATATTAAAATGATTTTACTAAGAGAAAAAATATTTTTTTAAGAATGCTCAGAAGAAATTGATAATCTGTGTGAATATGTTTTAGATGTTTATATACCTTTTGAAGAGACCCAGTAGCCCATAGCACAAACCTTGTGGACATCTGATATGTTTTCAAGTGGCTACCTAGGTTAAGGTTCACATTAGTCCCCCACCTCATCTAGAAATCCATTTTGAACGATTTCTGTCAATTCTTTCAGCACTGATGTCCATCTCTGGGCTTTGTTTCAGTTAAGCTCAATGGCGAGTGTGGGAACCACCTTTCACCTTCCCTGGGAGGGGGAAACCCTCTGGGCTGAGGGCTCTTCCCTGGCATTATCAAGTAGTCACCATGGGACTCTCTGGCTTCCAGAGCCAACTGCCTGAGACCCCCACCCACCCACCCACCCAAGCTCCCTCCCAAGAGGGGAGGAGTGGCAGTGGCTCCCGGTCTCATTTGTACTTCTGCTGAATGTGGGACTGGTGGTCCGAGCCTGGGTCTCCTCCCCAGGAGCTTGTGCGCTTGTGGTTTGTGGCCTTCCTCACACGCATTGGGAAAACCAAACAGCCTCATGCTCTATCTTCATCGCTCATTGGCTTGATTCAAACGAAGCCCCAACAGGCCTTTGTTGTTCTTTGGGGTTTTTTTTTGTTGTTGTTTTTTTAACCCTTCATAACCATCATCTTAATTTGAACTTGTAGCTTGGGCTTTAAGGTAGCATGGCTCAATTGCTGTCGACTTAATGTTTCTCTGCACAGCAATTCACAGCCCGTGAATGTTACACACATCTTGCTAGACTAGTATAAAAATCATTGGGTAATTGTTGGTTCTAATGACCTGAAAGGTGTTCAGTTTTGTTTTGTTTTGCTTTGCTTTGCTTTTTTTTGTTTTGTTTGAGGTTTTTTTTTGTTGTTGTTGTTTTTTTTGTTTTTTTTTTTTCCTTTTGGTTCTTTTTCATTTGGGAATTTTGGGGGAAAAATATTTTTGGTTCCAAATAGAAAAACAAAATCTGTTTTGATCTTTAGTGCAAACGAGGGCTAGGGACTTAGCCTCCACCACCACTACCACACTGCTTCATTCTGCCATTCACTCATGCAGCGTCTTCAAGAATAAAGCAATATAGTTTACTACATTTTTTTATTGAAGGTCAGCCATGCTTTCTGTATTATATTGCATATGAAATTGTTTACAAAAGAAACACTAACTCATACTTCTCTTTCTCGGTTGGAAGTGACCCACAGGGACAGAGGGAAACCAGGGGGCAGGTGAGGGAGGGGAGAATTTTTTTTTTCCCCTGAATGTGCTTCATTAGCCAGATCTTCCAAGGAAGGCAAAAGCCAGCAGGGCAGAGAGTGGAGGAGAGGAGCAGGCTGCAGGCAAGCACATTGAACAGAGACACTGGCATGTTCCCCCACTCTCACCTAGAGCAGACAAGCAGATGTCAGCTCAAGCCCAGGCCTGGGCTCACAGACACTACACAAGGCAATGCTGGAAGTTAAGCAATACTTTAATACTGTAATGTGTTTGTTTTCGTTTTCTTTTTTTCTTTCACCAAAAAAAGTAATCTAAAATATAAAAAATATATAAATAAAAACCCACCCCTCTCGGGGGAATAACCTTAATCCAAACTTGGTATGTAATAATCAGAATGTATTGTCTCAGATAGGATGTCATTGCTGGGAGGCAGGACGCGAGGGGGAGGGGAATGGGACTGAGAGACAAAAGTTCCAGAGCCTCCATGGAGGGCTCCTACTGCTGTATTCTGTACATACTGAACCATCCTGTGTGGAGTCTGTGAGTGTGCTCTTGAGTAGCGTGGGCTAGCCAATCTGCCGTTCATGGTGTGTGATAAACTCGGAATTCCATATGTAATAGATGCAAGTCTAGCGTTTCATGTGGACATAAATGTATCTAAATAAAACTTTCCCTAGCACTGTGGCTGACCTCACCCTTACTTTTATACTTTAGTATGAAACTGATGAGAACTTTGGTAGTGAGTATTTTTTTTATATATATACATATATATGTATCTATATATATATATATCTCAAGCATCTTTCAGGTCTTTGTGTGTGGCTTTCTTAAAGCCCTGTTGTAAAAAAAAAAATTACTATGTGGATGGCAGTCTCTCACATCACAGATGTGGAAAGTATAATTTTATATTTGTATTTTCAAATAAATAAGTTTGTGAAAGGTTTCCATCCTCTACTGTGGTCCAGAAATCAATGTGTTTGTCTGACAAAAAAAAAATAAAATCAAATAAACTGTTTTGAACAGAGTTGTTTGGTGTTTTTTGTTTTGTTTTTGTTTGTTTGTCTTTCAAGGTAGGGTTTGCTCTAGCCCAGGCTGGCCCGGAATTCAGTATGTAGTCTCAGGGTGGCCTCGAACTCACGGAGATCCTCCTACCTCTGCCTCCTGAGTGCTGGGATTAAAGGTGTGTGCCACCACACCTGGCCTGTTTGGTATTTTTGACCTTCTGGAAGAGTATTAGGATGAGCAGAGCAGAGTTGTTGCTGGCTCTGGGGTGGCTGTCAATAGGTCATGCCTGTGTGTCCTCGTGCCCTCACCTCTCAGCATGAATGCTGGCTATCTGGTTTCCAGCCAAGAATTTAAAAAAAAAAAAAAAACACCTTTATCCCCAAGGAGCTTATGGAGCTATTTTGTGGAGTTAACAGAAAGTGCTAAGATGGAAGAAAAGAGAAAACCAGGAAGTAGGTAGCTGATCAGTGAGAGGACAGAGGTCCTGTGCATAGGGCCTGGATGAGGAGGTGGATGGAAGGAACTAAGTGGCTGTCCTTGCTGGCCTCAGCTAGGTGGTAGCACATGGGAGAAGCACCAGAGTGGATTCCATGAACCTGAAAGGTGTGTCTGGAAGTCTAACCTCTGCCCTCAAAGGCTTCCAAGTTTCCTAATAGAAATTATTAGAATCTGGACTGGGGAGATAACTGTTGAAGGTACTTGCTGTCAAAGCCTGACATCCTGGGTTCAATTCCCCAGCACCCATGTAAAGCCAGATGTAAAGCAGAGTATACATCTGTGATCCCAATGCAGCTATGAAAGTGGTAGAGTGAGGAGAATCCAAAGCTTGAGGGCCACCTAGTCTGACCTGTCTTCACAGCCTAGCAGTTTGTTTGCAGCAGCAAGAGACCCTCTCAAAGAAGGTGGTACACACAGCCATCCCAAAGTTGTCCCCTGACCTCCCTTATATATATACACACAAAACTTACATTTTATGAACTTAAAAATTACTAGAATCATAAAATTAAAGGTATAGAGAGAAGATGGGTAACACTTCCAATCTCATCATGGAGAGAGAGCAAAGGAACTGATCCCCAGTTCCTAGAGGACAAGACCAAGGCCTGGTGGGAACAGCCCAAGTATGTGTGAACCAGTGCCATGCCTTTGCTTTGAGGCCTTAGCAGCCAGGCAAAGAGGTTTGTATAAGAGGAAGGCCCATCTTAGCCCCATTCCTTGTCCCCATCATTCTGCTCAAAGGAAGGAGAAGCCCAGGACCTGGCCACCAGGCTGAGGAGAGAATGTAAGGAACCAGAGTCCCAGCTGCAGGGCACACGGCTCCCAGTCTGTATGCTCCTGCATGTTTTATGTCACTTCTGAGGCTCAAAGAGCATTTAAAGGTAGTTCACCCATGAGCTTGCAGCAGCTGAGTGGCACAAAAAAAAAACCTCATCCTCCGACACATCCTGGAAGTCCCTGGTGACAAATGTTGGGACTATGCTAAATGTGCCTAGGAGTGTTAAGTGCCCACATCAGCCAACAAAATATACCAACCAAGTATTGGTGGTGTAGTGGTTAGCATAGCTGCCTTCCAAAGTGTACCAAGAAAGAAGTAGAAAAAGAATCATCTAAAGAAAAAAAAAAAGGCTGGAGAAATGGCTTAGTGGTTAAGGCACTTGCCTGCAAAGCCATAGGACCCAGGTTCAACTCCCCGGGACCCACGTAAGCCAGATACACAAGGGAGCACATGCATCTGGAGTTCGTTTGCAGTGGCTGGAGGCCCTGGTGCACCCTTATTCTCTCCCTCCCTCTTTCTACCTGCCTATTTCTCTTTCAAATAAATAAATAAAAATAAGATTAAAAAAAAAAAACCTTGCCTGTTTTGTAGAGAAATGTTACATGAAAGGAAAAAACCACAGATAAAGAATAATAGTCTGGGTGTGGTGGCACATGCCTTTAATCCCAGCACTCTGGAGGCAGAGGTAGGAGGATCACCATAAGTTTCAGGGCCACCCTGAGACTACATAGTGAATTGCAGGTCAGCCTGGGCTAGAGCAGCACCTTATCTGGAAACCCCAAAAAAAAGAATAGCAACAAATAAAAAATGCAGAGGAATCAGACAATTTTCTAGCAAATAAAAATTACCAAAAATCAGTAAGAAGTGAAAAACGAACATAAACTTCTTACTACAAAGAATACTGGAAATAATTAAAGATCTAATACTGAAAAAATTGACTGGATTTAAATGAGTTTACAAATGAATTTATTTAGCTGGTAATTTCAGTGCTCGTGTGCATTTGTAAATCAGGTGATAGGAAAATTATGGAAAATACTCCCGTTTTATAGAACATATTGTTTTGATGGCAAAACCCAATACAGTACTACCAGCACTTGGGAGGCAGGGGTAGGAGGATCGCCATGAGTTGGAGGACCCTGAGACTACATAATGAATTTCAGGTCAGCCTGGGCTAGAGTGAGACCCTACCTTGAAAAAAAATGACGTATGTGAGGTCAGCTGTAAAAATTTTGAAAATTATTTTTTAAATACAATCTTAGGGATCATCAAGCACAACTTCTTCCGAGAAGGCAAGAGCATGTCAACATTAGGGAATCTGTCAACATAACTAAGCAAATTACAGGAGAAAACCACATAATCATAACATGATAATGTATCTGAAAATTATGGCAGTGATTCCTAATTAAAACACAATAGAAATATGGAACCAAAAATAATTGCATATAATATAACAGACTGTCAAATTCAACATTAATTGTTATCCTAAGTGGTGAAACACAAAACCTATTTCAATTAAGAAATGTGGCATGGTGGCGCACACCTTTAATCCCAGCACTTGGGAGGCAGAGGTAGGAGGATCACCATGAGTTCAAGGCTACCCTGAGACTACAGAGTGAATTTCAGGTCAGCCCGAGATAGAGTGAGACCCTACCTCAAAAAAAAAAAAAAAAAAAAAAGAAAGAAAAGAAAAGAAAAGAAAAGTGGGGATTGGAGGTATAGCTCAAGTAGAGGATTTGCCTAACCTGTAGAAAAACCTGAGTTCCATCCCCAGAACCACATAAACTGTGTGGTGGCCTGTCATCCCAGCACTTGGGCAGGAGGATCAGAAGTTCAAGGTCATCCTCCAGAGCATAACAAGTTCTAGGCCAGCCAGTACTATGATAAAATCACAACATGTCCTAGCTGAAAGAAACCTTTGGAAGTATTTGTTCTACCTTCCCTTAACAAGGGAGATGAGGCTGAGAAAGAAATAGTAGGACTCAGCTGCCCTCTCTGCTAGGTGCCCCCTGCCTCCCTGCCAAGGACTGAATCAACTGAGGGGTTGAACAACTCTTCAGTCAACATGAAGCCTTTTGGCCAGTATCAGTTTATCATAGTTTGGAAGGCAGGAATGACAGCACCATGGAATCCATGCAAGGGATGCTTTGAGAAACCTCAAATACATTGGGACTCCAATCCCAGAGCAAAGCCAGATGTGGTAGTACACAACTGTACTTCCAGCACGTGGGACCTTCAGGCAAGAGGACCATGAGTTCAAAGCCAACCTGCTTATAGCTAGTACCAGAGCAACTAGTAACCCCGCCCCAACAGGAAATGAAAGGGGCTGGGCATGGGTTCTTTTTTTTTTTTTTTTTTTAAGCTAGAGGGTGGTCTAATGCCTCATTGTCCAACTGTGACCTAAGGAGTCCAGAAGAGAAATATTGCTATTAGATGCCCTGGGGCTCTTGTGTGCCCCACATCTGGTTTATTCCAGCTTGGTGAGTACACAGACTCTGAGAATCTGACCTTGTGTTTCCCCCTGCATCATAGGGAACCCTTGCCTCAGGTAGCCCCTGGCTTTTCACATAGACATAAATCCAAAATAGCAATATTGGATCTCCAATATATGGAAGATGCCTTTGAAGATTTATTACTTAGAAACCCTGGCAAGGAGGGGGCCAATGTATCAGGAGGGCAGTCCCCTGTCCCTGGGTCACACAAGGCAGAAATGAAGAATCAGCATGACAACATGTATAGAGGAATAGGATGTGGGTCAGGTTAGGTTTGAGGAAAACGCCTGAGTAGTCCCTTCAAGGGACGCAGCAGGAAGAACACGGAACGCAGTCCTGTTGGCGGGAGAAATGCCTTGAAGGGTTTATATTTTGCCACCAGCTTTGGCCAGTGGAATGTGTTGCTCTGTTTCCATGCCTCAGCAGCAGTCGTTGCTGTAAGTTCTTTTCTTTTCTTCTTTCTTTTTATTTCTTTTTTTATTTTTCGAGGTAGGGTCTCACTCTAGCCCAGGCTGACCTGGAATTCACTATGTAATCTCAGGGTGACCTCAGACTCAGGGTGACCTCAGACTCAGGTGATCCTCCTACTTCTGTCTACCAAGTGCTGGGATTAAAGGCATGTGGCACCACAACCGGCCCATTGTTTTATTTATTTGCAGGCAGAGAGAGAGAAGAGAGAAGCAGACAGAATGGGCACACCAGGGCCTGTAGCCACTGCAAACGAACTCCCAATGCATGTGCCCCTTGTGCATCTGGCTTACATGGGTCCTGGGGAATTGAACCTGGGTCCTTTGGCTTGACAGGCAAATGCCTTAACCACTAAGCCATCTCTCCTGCCCTAAACCACAGACATTTATTTTCTCCAGTACTAGAGAACAGAACTTCAACATCAAGGTGCTGTCTGATTGGGATGAGGGCTCTCTTCTTGGTTTGTAGATAGCCACAGGGTCCTCGCAAGGCCTCTCCTGACTGTGTTCATGTGAAGAGAAAGTTTGAGCTCCTTGGAGACTCTTCTTATAAAGGCACTCACCCTCTTAGATCAGGTCCCCACACATATGACCTTATTTATCCCTAATTATTTCCTCAGAGGTCCTGCCTCTAAATACAGCTACATTCAAGAGTTATGGCTTCAACATATGAATTAAAGAAAATAGCACTTCCTCCTCTCAAAAAAAAAAAAAAAAAAAAAAAGCTGGGCATGGCGGCACACGCCTTTAATCCTAGCACTCGGGAGGCAGAGGTAGGAGGATTGCAGTGAGTTCAAGGCCACCCTGAGATGACATTGTGAATTCCAGGTCAGCCTGAGCTAGAGTGAGACCCTACCTCAAAAAAACCAAAATAAATAAATAAATAAAAATTAAAAAGCTGGAGGCTGAAGGCCATTTCTGCTTCCAGGTGAAGACCCATTGCTGAGGTAAGCTGGTTGGAATAAGCAGACAGGAAGTACCCTTCCTCTCTCCTCCTGCACTATTATGTCCTCTGTCACCTCCCGTAGGCAAAGCCTGGCATGTACCCAGATGGCAAAGTGATGGAAGTATGGAAGGCTGACTATGGAACCAACAGGTCATAGCTTACCAAATGGCATGGTTCCCAGTAGGAACCCTCCTCCACCCAAGGTAAACCATAAACCATGTAATCCCCAACTTCAATAGGCCATTCATTTCTCTCTCTCTTTTCTCTTCTCTCCCCATCACTCTCTTTCTCAGAAATAAATAAAAACATTTTAATTTATAATAGTCATAGGAGCTGGAAAGATTGCTCAGTAGTTAAAGATACTTGCTGGCAAAGCCTGTCAGCCTGGGTTTGATTCCCAGTATCCATGTAAACCCGATGCACCAAGTGGAGCATGTGTCTGGAGTTCATTTGCAATGACAAGAGGCTCTGGCACACACATATTCTCTGTCCCACATAAATAAATAAAAATATTTTAAAATAATAATGGGGCTGGAAAGACGGCTTAGCGGTTAAGGTGCTTACCTGCAAAGCTTAAGGACTAACTTTCGACTCTCCAGGTCCCACATAAGCCAGACGTACAGTAACGCAAGTGTACAAGGTTACACATGTGCACAAGGGGGCACATGTGTCTGGAGTTCTATTGCAGTGGCTAGAGGCCCTGGCATGCCAATTCTCTCTGTCTCTGTCTCTCTCTCACTCTGTCACTCTCTCTCACATTAAAAAAGGCAGTCTGGGGCTGGAGAGATGGCTTAGTGGATAAGGCGCCTGCCTGCTAAGCCTAAGAACACTGGTTCCAATCTCCAGCAGTTCCAATCTCTAGGTCCCACGTTTAGCCAGATGCAAAGTGACTGAAGGGCACAATGCCGCACTTGACCACAAGGGGTGCACACATCTGGATTTCCTTCTCAGCAGCTGAGGCTGCTGGAGTGCCCATCTCTGTCTTCCTCTTCCTCTCCCTCTCTCTGTGTCTCTCTCTCCCCCCACCAAAAAAAGGCAGTCTGGGGTCTGGAGAGATGGCTTAGTAGTTAAGGGCTTGCCTGTGAAGCCTAAGGACCCCAGTTCAAGGCTTAATTCCCCAGGACCCACGTAAACCAGATCCACAAGGTGGCACATGCATCTGGAGTTCGTTTGCAGTGGCTGGAGGCCATGGTGCGCCCATTCTCTCTCTGTCAACCGCCTCTTTGTCTGCCTGTTGCTCATAAATAAATAAATAAATAAATAAATAAATAAATAAATAAATGAATAATAAATAAATGACAGTCTGGAGCCAGATGTGGCGGTGCATGCCTTTAATCCCAGCACTCAGGAGGCAGAGGTAGGAAGATTGCCGTGAGTTCAAGGCTACACTGAGACTACAAAGTGAATTCCAGGTCATCCTGGGCTAGAGTGAGACTCTACCATAAAAAAAAAAAAAGGCAGTCTGGGGCTGGAGAGATGGCTTAGAGTTAAGCGCTTGCCTTGAAGCCTAAGGACCCTGGTTTGTGGCTCAATTACCCAGTACCCACGTAAGCCAGGTGCTCACAGTGGCACATGCATCTGGAGTAGTGGCTGGAGGCCCTGGTGTGCCCATTTTCTCTCTCTCTCTGCCTCTTTCTCTCTGTGTCTGTCTGTTGCTAATAAATAAATAAAAATTAAAAAATAATAAGGCAATCTGTTGGGCTTGCCTCAAATAATAATAATAATAATAATAATAATAATAATAATAGGCTGTAGAGATGGCTCAGTGGCTAAAAGCACTTGCTTGCAAAGCCTAACGGCTCAAGTTCAATTTCCAAGTACCCATTTAAAGCCAGATGCACAAAGTGGCACATGCAACTGGAGCTCCTTTGTAGTGGCAAGAGACCCTGGTACACCCATTCTCCATCTGTCTGTCTCTCCCTCTCCCTCTCTCTCTCTCTGATTGCAAATAATAAAAAATTTAAATAACAATAATGAACAAAATAAAAGAAAATAAACTGGAATCCAAATTTCAACATTTATTGAGCACCTATTATGAATGAAAAGCTACCATTCATACAAGTAGCCAGTGCTCTCCCAGCAGCACACACTCACAGACTCACACTCATTTACCCGATTCAATGGCACAGACTTTTGTTGACCTTCACTCACACCACACTTGTTCATGGTCTCATATTCAGACTCACATTCACCATTGTGCACTCTCACTCACACACTAACTTTGCTCACCTAACCCTGCTGCCCACATTTATTACAGTTCTCACACCTGTTCTCTCAGCCACACATTCCTAATCTCCCCTCATTCTCTCACTCTCTTACACAGCACTCTGTCACTCCCTCTCTTACTGCCTCCCTCACACTCACATACCCACATTCACACTCTTACACTTTCTGCTGTTCCACTTTGTCACCTGCACCCCTGGCTGCTCACTTTTATGCACGATCACATTTCCACAGACACCGTCTCAGCACAAGGCCTACCCTCCCCACATTTTTCCAAGCTCTCTTATTCAGCTAATGAGCAGGCACTGAACCAGCCTCTTGGGCCAAGGCCAAATGTCCAGGGGTTTTCTGTATACTCTTTTCCCTAATGGAAGAGGATCTCCTGTTTCTGGTCAGATGCAGTAAAGGACAAAACAGAGTCAAAAATAGGGCACTTCCTTCCTCCATTTCCCAGTTCCCCACTCACCCACACAACACCTGTGGGGCACCAAGAGACTGACCAGAAACACTTTACCTTCTGTGGCCACCTGACCCTCCCAGGCCTCTGCTGGGTGACGCTCCATTTCCTTCTTCCTAGAACAACTTCCCAGCCTTCTTTCCTTCCCTTCTCCCTTCCCTGGAATCCCAGGACACCCCATGTCCTCTTCTGACTTTACCCCAGCACCAGGCCTGCCTTTTCTCTGCTCTTCACCTTAAACTCCACACATATCTACTAAAGCCTTTCATTGCATCACGGATGGGACTTGAGTCCGTTTGGGTCTATTCTTTTTTTTTTATTTTGCGAGGTAGGGTCTCACTCTGGTCCACGCTGACCTGGAATTAACTATGTAGTCTCAGTCTCAGGGTGGCCTTGAACTCATGGCGATCCTCCTACCTCTGCCTCCCTAGTGTTGGGATTAAAGGCGTGCGCTTGGGTCTATTCTTGTGGATCTGGATTCCCCTCCTTCATTCGCCTTTGGATTGGTGCTCTTCTTTCCAACTGTTACAAATATTCCCTATTTTATTTAATTGTGGTGTGCTTATTTGAATGGGTAACACTGTAATATGTTCGCAAATTCAACCAATACTGGGGAAAAAATCTCTTCCTCTTACTTCATCCCTGAGCAACCCAGTTGCTCTCTTCACAGATGATAGGTTTCTCCAGCTTCTCACATAAGGCTCTAGAAGGGGGGGGGTGTTTGTGTGTATACTTTGGCCATCACTGAGTCCCTGAGGACCACTGCCCACCTCTTCCTCATCAGGATCTTTTGAGATAATGCAACCAAAAATGCATCTGGGATGCTGAGGAGACGGCTCAATGGACAAAGTGCTTGCTACACTAGCATGAGAACCTGATTTTGGGTCCCCAGCACCCACATCAAGTGCCAGGAATGGTGGTATGCCCCTGTAATCCTAGCAGTGGGGAGGAAGAATCCCTGGGATTACATTGGCTAGCTAGTCTAGCCAAATCAGTGATCTCCAAGTTCAGTAAGAGACCTTGTCTCAAAGAATTAAAGTGAATGGCTTAGCGGTTAAGCGCTTGCCTGTGAAGCCTAAGGACACCGGTTTGAGGCTCGATTCTCCAGGACCCACGTAAGCCAGATGCACAAGGGGGCGCATGCATCTGGAGTTCATTTGCAGTGGCTGGAGGCCCTGGCATGCCCATCCTCCCTCTCTCTCTCTCTCTCTCCCTGCCTATTTCTGTGTGTCTCTCTCATAAATAAATAAATAATAAAATGAATTAAAGTGAAGAATGATTGCAGACATCTGATGTTCACCTCTGGCCTCCAAATGCACACACAGAGGCAAATGTGCCCCCACACATACAAACAACACACACGCACACCACACACGCAGGTTTATTTCAGACTGACAGTTTCCAAGGGAAGCTTCATCAAGGCCAGAGAAGCTGGCTCACTCCATCATACAACCACAGCAGAGAGAGCAAGAATCAGAACCACCAGAGCTCAAGCTAGCTCTCTACACACCTAGTAGGGCTGGACTCAAGATCTGCACCCAGTGACACACCTTCTCCAGCAGGGCTCTGCTGCTGAAGACTATGTAGAAAGCCTAATCAAATTTTCCTAGGGCTGGGGTTGGAGAAATTGCTCAGTGGTTAAGACATGTGCCTGCAAGGCCTAGTGACCCAGGTTCAATTCCCCAGTACCCATGTAAAGCCAGATGCACAAAGTGATGCATGCATCTGGTGTGTACACAGCAGCTGGAAGCCCTGATGTACCCATTCTCTCTCTTTCTCTGTCTCCTCTCTACCTCTCACTACTTACAAATAAATAAATAAGTAAATGATAAATAAATTTAAAAATACCTAGGCTCATGGAAGGTCTACATTTACATTCAAACTGTCCCAATGTACTGAGCCTGTTCCCCCTCAGTTATTGCAAGCTATGATAGTATAAAAGTTTAAAAATTGGGCTGGTAGCTGAGTGTGGTGGCACACACCTTTAATCCCAGCACTCGGGAGGCAGAGGTAGGAGGATCGCCGAGAGTTCTAGGCCACCCTGAGACTACAGAGTGAATTCCAGGTCAACCTGAGCTAGAGTGAAACCCTACCTCAGAAAAAAAAAAAAATTGGTCTGGAGAGATGGCTTAGTGGTTAAGGTGCCTGCCTGCAAAGCTTAAGAACACCCATTTGATCTCCAGGTCCCACGTTTAGCCAGACACAAAAGTGATGCAAGGGCACAATGCCACACTTGCCTACAAGGGGCGCATGCGTCTGGAGTTTGTTCACAGCAGCTGAGAGGCCACTGGTGCACCCATTCTCTCTCTGTGTCTCTCTCCCCCCCAAAAAAAGTTAAAAAATTTCTCCCCACGATTCTCATCTTTCCCATTTGCCCAGCCAGTTCATAGATGGTCAGAATTGATCCTTCAAGTTGCTTCCCTGGTCATTCTCCACTGTTTGGGTGATGAAGTGTTGGACAAGGGGAAAGCAGAGGTTGGAATACCAACTCTTTGAGGGTATCCCTTAGCTTGCAGATACCTTTTTTGTTTTTGTTTTTGTTTTTTGTTTTTCGAGGTAGGGTCTCACTCTAGTTCAGGCTGACCTGGAATTCACTATGTAGTCTCAGGGTGGCCTTGAACTCACGGCAATCCTCCTACCTCTGCCTCCCGAGTGCTGGGATTAAAGGCATGAGCCACCATGCCCGGCGCAGATACCTTTTGTCAACCCTCCAAAGGTAGGAGGACAGGGAGACCCCCAGGAGACAGGATGGGGCATGTGGTCATACCAACAGCCTGACTCCCCTGCTGCCCATGCCACCCCTCCCACAGTGCTCTGGTTAATTGCCATGACATATCAGTGGGCACTCTCTAAGGATAAAGCAGGAGAGCTGGCTCACAGCATCCCGGCTCAGCAATCATCGCTGATTAAAAACTAGTTACAAAGCAATGAAGATAGAGTCCTGCATTAACCAAATGACCCCGAGCGTGGCCCAGCCCAGATGGATGAGAGTAAGGAGGAAAGCATGACTTATTGTGTCGGCAAACCTTAAGGCTGTTTGAATTTCTGGGAGATTTATAGGGTAATGACAGCATTTGGCTGAGTGATCTTCTGGCTCTCTGCTCTATTCCCAGATGTGCCTGTGTGCTTCTGGTTTCCCATGGACTTGCATCCTACTTGGAGTGGCCTAGATTGTCTGGGCTTTTACATGGGTTTAACCTGAATATGCTGATTATACAAAGGAGAAATGTATCATGTTACCAATTTCCAGAGAATTGGAATTAGCTCAACCACACTTAATACTAAAACTATCATGAACATAATTTAATCTTTCTTTAATGATTCAAAAGGTACTTTGAAGTCTCTCACTGATCAGAGTCATGGTTATGAATATCAGAGCTTAATAGTGATGAAGTGACAAGCTGCCATTGAAGAGTCAGGTAAAAGAAAGGATGGGAGGGGCCGTTGAGATAGCTCAGCACTTAAGGCACTTGCCTACAAAGCCTAAGGACCCGGGTTCGAGTCCCCAGCACCCATGTAAAGCCAGATGTGCAAAGTGACACATGTATCTGGAGTTCATTTGCAGTGGCCAGAGGCCCTGGCATGCCCATTCCCTCCCTCCCTTTCTCTCTCTTTGTGTTCCTCTTTCTCTTTCTCTCAAATAAATAAATGAATAAAAAAATCTTTTTTTAGAAAAAAGGGAAGCTAGAGAGATGGCTTAGCACTTAAGGTGCTTGCCTGCGAAGCCTAAGAACCCATGTTTGACTCTCCAAGTCCCATGTAAGCCCGATACACAATGTGATCCAAGCATGAAAAGTCACACATGTGCACAAGGTGGTGCACATGCCTGGAGTTCGATTACAGTGGCTGGAGAGTGTCAATTCTCTCTCTCTCTCTCTCTCTCTCTTTCTTTTGCTCTTGCTCTCTTCTGTCTTGCATTAAAAAAAAAAAAAAAAAAAGGCCAGTCTATTGGGCTTGCCTTAAAAAAAGGGCTGGGCATGGTAGTGCACGCCTTTAATCCCAGCACTCAGGAGGCAGAGGTAGGAGGATCACTATGAGTTTGAGATCACCCTGAGACTACATAGTTAATTCCAGGTCAGCCTGTGCCAGAGTGAGACCCTACCTTGAAAAAAAAAAAAAAAAAAAAAGGATGGGAGCGACTGCTTAGCAAGAGTACAACCTGGTTCATGTTGACATCACCATCCTCAAAGAATAACCTTTAGCAGGATGTGGTGGAGTACGCCTATAATCTGAGCACTTGGGAGTCTGAGTAGGAGGATCACTGTACGTCAAGGACAGCATGGGCTACAGTGAGACCCTTTCTTGGCTCCCACCTGCTCCCATAACTCCCAGGAGAATTTGGTCTTTGCCAAATTAGACCTCAGGTGGGCAGATATGGAGTAAAGGAAGAGGGGGGAGAACTGCCCAGGAAAGGCCCAACAGCCCAGTAAAGAGAAATGAGTAGAAGCGTACAAGATAGGGTGGGAGAAGAAAGGGAGCTGGATGTAGGAGAAGCAAAGTGTGTTCGGAAGTAACTACCACGTGTGTGAGCACGTGTGTATCAAACAGGGGTAACAAGCTAGGTGTGGTGCACACTTTTAGTCCCAGCACTCGGGAGTCTTAGGTAGGAGGATCACTATGAGTTCAAGGCCAATCTGGAGTTACAGAGTGAGTTCCAGGTCAGCCTGGGCTAGAGTGAGGCACTGCCTCAAAAAAAAAAAAAAAAAAAAAAAGGCTGGATGACTTAGTGGTTAAGGCACTTGCCTATGAGGCCTAAAGACCCAGGTTGGATTTCCCAGTACCCATATAGGTCAGATGCACAAGGTGGTACATGCATCTGGAGTTTGTTTGCAGTGTGGCTGGAACCCATTCTCTCTCTCTCTCTCTCAAATAAATAAATAAATAAGTATTTTTTAAAACTTAGAAAGGGGCTGGAGAGATGCCTTAGTGGTTAAGGCATTTGCCTGCAAAGCCTAAGGACCCATGTTCAGCTCTCCAGGTCCCACATAAGCCAGGCACACAAGGTGATGCAAGTGCGTAAGGTCACACATGTGTACAAGGTGGCATGTACATCCAGAGTTGATTGCAGTAGCTGGAGGACTTGACGTGCCAGTCTCTCTCTCCTTCTCTCATGCTCATAAAAAAAATATTTAAAAATGTCAAAACACAAAATAATAAAATGGGGTAACAACACCTGCCTCATTAGGTTGTTGTGAAATCTAGGAGGCCTGTGGGCTTTGCTATAGCTGAATGTTTACATTCCTCATCCCTAAACTCATATTGAAAGTCTAGCTCCCCAGTGTGATGGCATTAGGAGGCAAAGCCTTTGGGAAGTGAGTAGGTCATGAGGGTGCAGTCTGATGAAGAGGATTAGTGCCCTTATGTGGCCCTAGAGAAGGCCTGGGGAAATGGCTCAGTGGGTAAAGCACTTGCTATGCAACCATGAAAAGCTGAGTTTGAATCTCCAGAACCCACGTAAAATCCCAGGCTTGGAAGAGAGAGGCAGGGAATGTCTAGAGCTCACTGGCTAGTCTAGCGAAATCGGTGACCTCTAGGTTTAGCAACAGACTTTGTCTCAAAGAACAAGGTGGAGAACAATTGGGAAGGACACCCCACATTCACCCCCACAGCCTCACAGGAGCGTGTGTACCTGCACACACATGCACCCGCATCCATATGAAAATAGATACACACACCACACTTTGATACACACATAAAAAATTAAAATAAATTTTTTTTAATTAGGGAAAAAAAAACCTCAAGAGCACTCTCAACACTTTTCTGCCACATGAGAACCTAGCAAGAAGGTGCCATCTGTGAACCAGGAACTGGGCCCTCATCAGACATCAGACTTGACTTTGAACTTCCCAGAACTGTGAGAAAGAAATGGAAGTCATTAAAGTCACCTAGTCTATGGTATTTTGCTTTGCCTGAACAAAACTAAGACATGCTTTCTCTATGAAAGAAGTTTGTTTGTTTGTTTGTTTGTTTGTTTGTTTGTTTGTTTGTTTGTTTTTTTTTTTTTTTTTGAGATAGGCTCTCACTCTAGCCCAGGCTGACCTGGCAATCATTCCATAGTCCCAGGCTGGCCTCACACTCATGGCCATTCTCCTACCTCTGCCTCTAGCATGCTGGGATTAAAGGCATGCACCACCTGGCTTGAAAGAAGTTTTTGACAGGATAACCATGCAGAAGGTTTTGAATTGCTTCCGGAAATATTTAAATTGTCTTCCACTGCTGTTTACCTGTAGATATCTGAGTCACCCACACGTACATACGGGGGTTCAAAGTCAGAAACAAGACAGCCTGGCTATTAGAGAAGGACCACTGAGAGCCAGTGACTCTCTTCTTGGTCCTTCAGAAGTGATTTCCAAGGTCAGAACCAGCTAGTGCTGAGCCAGGCTGGCCTACCAGCTAGCAACTGTGCCCTCACAGAATTAGAGTTCTTCCCAAACATTCAAGCAAAGCGAGACAACATGGAAACTCCTCCAGCTCAAAGGAGTGAAACAGCTGGTTGGTCTGTGTATGAGTTATAGGCGGCTGTGTTTACCTCTGTTGTCCTTCCCTGCGAGGCTGTACTTCCAAGCTGGTCTTGGGTGGCGGGTAAGGCTGAGTTGTCACATAGCCACTACAGAGACCTAGGGGCAGAACTAAGGGTTCCATGATCAAAGGATCCAGTGGTGTAGCTCCATGGAAGTACAGACCAAATTGAATATCTCTTTTTCCTGGAACACAGATCCTACCTCTGCCCATCTTTGCCTGCCCATCTCCAACCCGTTGCTGCCAACAGGCCATATATGTGAAGAGTTGGTCTAGGCTCTGTTTCAGATGGGGTCTGCCCTTTTGCCCTCCCACTTCTGCCCTCTCAGGTGATACCATGATGACCAGGTATTCTCTCCCATCCCACCTACCCTTCACGGTTGCCAGAGTGTACATTCTGCACTGTCAGCCTGTGTCACTCTCCCTCAAGCAACCACAAAGAGTTTCTCAACAATGGGGCTTGGAAATGTGATTAGCTCATGAAGGCTCTGACCCAATCAATGATTTAATCCATTGACATAGTCACAATGTGTCTAGAGTACTGGGATGTGGTAGAACTTTGGAAGGGGGTGTCTTTAAAGGGTATATCTTGGTTCTGGTCTCTTCTTCCTCATGGCTTCCTGGGGGCAAATACCCCTGCTATGTCATTTGCTCCCCATCATGGTGATTCTATCTCTCCTCGTGCCCAAAGCCTTGGAGCCACTCACCATGGACTGACACCTCCGAAACCATGAGCCAAAATGAATCTTTCTTCCTCTAAAGTTGTTTTCCCAGGTATTTTGTCACAGCAATGGAAAAACTGACTGCCGGGCACAATGGCAAACACCTTTAATCCTTTCACTTGGGAGGCAGAGGTGGGAGGTTCACTGTGAGTTTGAGACCACCCTGAGACTACATAGTGAATTCCAGGTCAACCCAGATTAAAGCAAGACCTTATCTCAAACAAACAAACAAAAAAATAAAAGCGGGCCCCACTCAAATCCTTACATATCCAAATATTTACATTTTGAAGTACATAAATTATATTTTGTTCCAATTACTTTACATTCTCCCCTGATATTATGGGTTGTGTAGTATGTTGTGCTTGCCTGAATGAAAGTTTTTGAAAATGTATTTGTAATATTTTGAATATGAAGTGTCTCCCATGGGCTTATATATTTGAATACTTAAGTGATTTCCCAGCTACTGGGGATATTGTCTCGGAGAATGTGGAAACTTTATGGGGTGGGGCCTTGTTGGAAGAAAAAGGTCACTGTGGGCAGGTTTTGAAGTTGATAGCTCAGCCCCACTTCTTGTCTGATCCCTGTTTCCTAGTCTGCCACCCATGACATACTGTATTCTCAAATAGTGGACCAAAATAAATCCTTCCCCCAGTAAGTTGTTTCTTGTCAGATATTCAGTCACAGCAACCAAAAAGTAACTAATCTAACATGTACATAACTTGTTTGTGGATTTTCTCTTAGGCAAATAAACATGTTTTCATGTAAAGGATGTGTTAGGTCAAATAGAGTTGAGAAATGCAAACTTATAGGCTACTATCCAAATCTCCTGGGAAGGCTTCCAGAATCTTCTGAATCAGTCCCTGACTGCTTCCCCAGAATCACTTCCCACCCCCACCATCCAGCCTCTATAGTTCAAACTACCCCAGAAACAGTATAGGTGCCATCATCCTAGCCATTGACTGGCATCCCTGCCCCATGCTGCCTGAAATCGACAACCCACCCCTCTCGTGCTTCCTGCATCACACCTACAACATACCTTGACATTGAAGCTACCTCCTTCCTTGAGACCAGTTTCCCCTTGTGAGCTGCTCCAGGACTCCAGGAAAGAGCAAGCAATGGCAGGGCTGCCCTGATGTAGTCCTGGGTGTGTGATGTGTGTGGTGTATATGATAATTTGGTATTTGAACTTTTCTTCCTTACAAATTGCCCCATGAGTTGGAGGTGCACCAACCAGAGAGCCATTCTGGGTTGAAAGTCTTGAACACAGGCCTTAGGATAGAGGTACTCCTCCGCCATCAGTTCAGGGGGCCACTGCTCTTTACTGCCTTTCTCAGGGGATCGGTTTGTCATCTTCATGTGGCAGCAAGCCAATATGCCATATGCCCAGGCATCCAAATGTCCAATCTGCCAAGAGAAACACATTTCCTAGAAACTTACTTCTTATAATGAAAGTTTTCAGCAATGTGTGTCCAATGAAACCAGGTCTGAGTTCTCTTCAGTGGCAGAGATGTTGGTCACAGGGGAAGGGTGGCAAAGCCACAGTGAAAGAGCATGTCTGATGGAGGAAGAAGTGACCAAAGGGCTGAGAGAATGTCAGGGTAAACCTCATTTCCCAAGGGGCTGCGGATCATGTCATGCAAAGCAGTTAGTTCTCAATTCGGTCATAAACTAGGTGTAGGGGGCTGGAGAGATGGCTTAGCAGTTGAGGTGTTTGCCTTCAAAGCCAAAGGATTCAACTTCAATTCCCCAGGACTCATGTAAGGCAGATGCACAAGGTGGTGCATGTGTATGGAGTTTGTTTGCAATGGCTAGAGGCCCTGCCGTGCCCATTCTCAATCTCTGTCTGTCTGTCTGTCTGTCTTTCTCTCTCTTCCTCTCTCAAATAAATAGATATGCTTTAAAAAAAGATTTTAAAAACCTAGGTGTACACTCGGGAGGCAGAGGTAGGAGGATTGCCGTGAGTTCGAGGCTACCCTGAGACTACATAGCTAATTCCAGGTCAGCCTGGACCAGAGTGAGACCCTACCTCGAAAAAAACCAAAAAAAAAAAAAAAAAAAACCTAGGTGTAGGACAATGTTCTTGCATGAATTGTTGTACAGCTGGTCATATGAAAAATCAGATATTGATGTGTCCCTTGTGAGGACCCATGGCTGTGAAGCTTTCCAGAAGTGCTTGCAAAGACCAAGTTCTCTCTTGAGGAATCAAACTACAACATGGGAGCATTTAATTTATTTTTATTTGAGACAGTGAGAAAGGGAGAGAGTAAAAAGAGAGAGAGGAGACAGCAAGAAAAGGAGAGTGTGAAAGACAAAGAGAGAGAATGGGCACACCAGGGCCTCTAGCCACTGTAAATGAATTCCAGATGCATGGGTTACCTTGTGCATCTGGCTTAGGTGGGACTTGGAGAATCGAACCTGGGTCCTTAGGCTTCACAGGCAAGCACTTAACTGCTAAGCCATCTCTCTAGCCCAAGATGGGAAGTATTCTAGGAGGACCCTCATGGAGCCATGAACCCTAGAACCAAATAGAACCTCAAGATCCACTGTTCCCCTGAGGAGAGGAAGTGTTAAACTATGAACTTCGCATGTTGGAGCCAATGGGCTGAGTGTCTGCAGGGTGGCAGTGGAAATAGGACTCTCAAGTGAATTTCTAGTTTCTCATCTAGTCAGGCCTCCCTGGTGTGAGACAGATACATCCACTTGTCTTAGGTGTTTCAGTTAGACACATGTTTATCCAGCTCCCCTTGTTCAAAGTAGGAACAAGTCAAACAAGGAGACAAGGATGATGTCAATGGGTGTGCCTTCTGGGCTTGTCTTTCCCCTCTGAGTGCCACAGGGAGAGAAGCCAGCAAAGATCCTCTCTTGGGAAGCAAACAAAATCAAATACACAGCCCTGCAATCCCAGGCTGGAAAAACATTCCACAGGGGAATGAATGCAGCCCCAAGCCCACAACGAGCACAACACTGGCTTCTTTCTTCTCCCTCCAGCCTCCAGGCAAGAACATGATTTCTTCAAGATTTTGTCTGCAACACCTGAGCCTAGCAAGGGGGTGGGCTGTCTGAGGCTAGTTCCTAGATACCAGAGGTCCTAAATAGAAATGGTGGAATGGACTTCCGGTTAAGATGGCAGTGTAGGAACCATGCCAAAGCAGCCTAGGGGAGAAAAAAGCAAAAATAAATAAATAAAATACACTCTTGTACTAAAAAGTGAAGGTGTATAAGAAATTATCAACCACAGCAGAGAAGTAGGGGAGATCCAGAGCATCTAGAGACCACAGAAGCAGGCAGAAGCGGCTCCAGCAGTGGCACCAGGTCCATGTGGCCACGGTCACCAGGCTCAGCCTGAGCCACAGGAAAAGCCAGGTGAGAGGATCTTCCACAAACACCAGCCTCCTTGCAAACTCAAGAAATATGAAGGGAGGACAGCAGGGACCAGCTGAGCGGCTAGTGAGGAAGAGGATCACAAGGACCAACAGGAGAACTTCAGCCCCCATCCACAGCTTCCCCTCCCCCCACCGCCGGCCTAAGTGCCAGCAAAAACCAGAGACCTGGGGAAGGGAACTCACCTAAACAGCACCTGGCACATGTGATCAGAGCAGTGACCCACTGACCCAGCCAGCCTGCCTGAGCCCACAGAACAGCAAAGAGGGACTCAATGGGGCATGCGGCATAGCTGAGACCAAAGCCATCCCAAAAGGTAACTAGGATTACACCAGAAGTGCTAATTGCATCTTCCATGTCAGGGTAAATTATGTGTTAAATCTGATGGATTGTTGGATTTGCCATTCTTAAATAAACTATATTTTGGGCTTGTCATTTGTTGCTTCCTGATTTATGGTGCCTTTGTCTCCTCTTCTGTTGTTTGTTGGGGAAGAGTCTCACTTGGTCACAAGTGGATCTTTGGAACCCTCTACAGACCAGAAATCTAAGCCTCCCAGTTGACAGGATTAAGTTTGTGGGGCAACACACATCCTTAGGGACTGTGACTTTGTTAGAGGATCTGTTTCTTGTAATACCTACTCTTCCATGTGCTACTGTTACTCTGTGCTGGTTTTCATTGAATGCATATATTGTTTAGTTTAATTTTAGAATTTGCCTATATTTTGTTCCACCCAGCTTACTAGAATACTCTCATAGCAGGCAAACCGAACACCTAGGGTCACTTTTGTGGTTACTCTGAGAGTCTTAAGAGCTCCTATCCTGAAGATATATAATGTCAGGTTGATTGATACATCTAGTAATATTGCAGATAATTAGAAAACTCAAGCATTAAATTAATCCAAGTTGCAAAAATCTCTACATTATAATACAAGAAACACAAGAAATCAAGACAATATAAATCCACCAAAATTATAAATCCATCAGAAATTGACCTCCAGTGAGACTGATTTAGAGGAAATGCCTAAGAAATATTTCAAAAGAATGATTATAAATATGCTTAAAGAAATCAAGGAGGAAATCAAAGGAATCAAAGAAGACACAGGAAACCAATTTAATGAAATAGGAAGGTCAATACAAGATGTGAATAAGGAAATAAGGAAATAGAAATAATAAAGAAAAAACAGTCAGAAATGTTCGCAAGGAAAAACACAGTAAGTTAAATTAAAAAAAAAAAAAAAACTCTGTAGAAAATCTCTTCAGTAGAATGGATGAAGAAGAGAACAAAATATCTAAACCAGAAGATCAGGTGGCAGATCTAATACAGTCCAACAAAGAGAAAGACAAACTAATAGGAAGTTATGAATGGGAATTTCAAGATATTTGGGACACTATGAAAAATTCAAACATAAGAATTCAGGGTATAGTAGAAGGAGAATAATTTCACTCCAAAGGCATAATATGTGTTTCCAACAAAATTATAGAAGAAAACTTCCCCAAAATTGGGAAAGAGATGCCAGTGCAGATACAGGACGCCTTTAGAACACCAAATAGACAAAACCTGGAAAGAGCCTCTCCTTGCCATGTTATAATTAAACTACCAAACACACAAGCCAAAGAAAATATATTGAAAGCAGTTAGAGAGAAAATCAAGTAACATACAAAGGCAAGTCCATCAGGATAATAGCAGATTATTCAACACAAACTTCTAAAGCCAGAAGAGCTTAGAATGATGTATTCCAAGTTCTGAAAGATAGCAACTGTCTGTCACCCAAGGTTATTTAATCCTACACAGCTATCCACTCAAATAGACAGAGAAATAAGGACATTCCACAACAAAAGCAGGCTAAAGGTATATTTTAAGACAAAACCAGCTCTACAGAGAATATTTGAAAGGATCCTCCATGCTGAAGAGAAAGAAAAGCACACATATAAGGAACCTGGAAAAAAACAAACCATACTCAAATACTGGCTAATATGAGAGCAAAAGTAAAACTAGAACTACAAAACAAGAAAAATGGTAAAAATAAATACACACCTCTCAATAATAACTCTTAATATGAATGGCCTCAATGCCCCAACCAAATGACACAGGTTTGCAAATGGGTTAAAAAGCAGGATCCTTGGTCTGGAGAGATGGCTCAGAGGTTAAGGCACTTGCCTGAAAAGCCAAAGGACTCAGGTTCAACTCCCCAGGACCCACGTAAGTTAGATGCACAAGGGAGCACATGAGTGGAGTTCGTTTGCAGTGGCTGGAGGCCCTGATATGCCCATTCTCTGTCTGACTTTCTCTCTCTCTTGCTCTCTTTCTCCCTCTCTCAAATAAATAGAAATAAAATGTTTTTTAAAAGCAGGATCCTTCAATTTGTTGCCTCCAAGAAACTCACCTTTCTACAAAGGATGGACAGTATCTTATGGTGATAGGTTGGAAAACAGTGTTTCTCACAAATGGGCCTAGAAAACAAGCAGGGGTCTCTATCCTAATATCTGACAGAGTAGACTTCAGACCAACATTAGTTAGGAAAGATAAGGAAGGTCACTTTATATTGATTAAAGAAACACTCCAACAGGAAGACATTATAATACCAAACATATATGCACCTAACATGGGGGCTCCCAATTTCATCAAACAAATTCTTTTAGAACTAAGGTCACAAACACAGTTGTAGTGGGTGACTTCAACACCCCACTCTCATCAATTGACAGGTCATCCCAGCAAAAAATACACAGAGGTGCATCTGGATTAAATGAGGTCATAGAACAAATGGACCTAACAGATATCTACAGAACATTCCATCCAAATGCTGCAGAATACACATTCTTTTCAGCAGCACATGGAACATTCTCTAAAATAGACCATATATTAGGACACAAAGCAAATTATATATATATATATATATATATATATATATATATATATATATGTATATTATTTGAGAGAAAGAGAGAGAGAGAGAATGGGCACACCAGGGCCTCCTGCCACTGCAAATAAATTCCAGTTGCAGGTGCCACCTTGTGCATCTGACTTTATGTGGGTCCTGGGGAATCAAACTGAGGTCCTTTGGCTTTGCAGGCAAGGGCCTTAACCACTAAGCCATCTCTCCAGCCCCTCAAAGCAAATTTTAACAAATGCAGGAAAATTGATATAATTCTTGCACTCTATCTGATCACAATGGGATCAAACTACAAATCAATAGCAAGAAAAGCTATAGAGCACACAGAAAATCATAGAAACTAAACTATGATGAATGGGTCAATGAAGAAATCAAGAAGGAAATAAAAAAATTCATATAATGGAATGATAATGAGAACACAGCATACCAAAACCTCTGGGAGACAATGAAGCAGTCCTAAGAGGAAAATTTATAGCTCCAAGTGCCTATATTAAGAAATTAGAAGCTGGGCATGGTGGCATACTACTTTAATCCCAGCACTTGGGAGGCAGAGGTAGGAGGATCACTGTGAGTTCGAGGCCACCCTGAGACTACATAGTGCATTCCAGGTCAGCCTGGGCTAGAGTGAGGCCCTACTTCAAAAAAAAAAAAAAGAAAAGAAAAAAAAAAGAAAAGAAATTAGAAAGGTTGCAAGTAAACAACTTAATGCTTCACCTTAAGGCCTTGGAAAAAGAAGAACAAGGCAAACCAAAAATCAGTAGATGGGAAGAAATAATAAAGATTAGGACAGAAATTAATGAAATAGAAACAAAAAAAATCCAAAGAATCAATGAAACAAAGACTTGGTTCTTTGAAAGGATAAACAAGATTCATAAACTCTTAGAAAATCTGACCAAAAGAAAGAGAGAAGAGACACAAATTAATAAAATTAGAGATGAAAAAGGCACTATCACAACAGATACCAGAGAAATTCAAAAAATCATAGGAACATACTATAAGAATATATACTCCAGTAAGTTTGAAAATCTAAAAGAAATTATTTCCTTGATTTATATGACCTACCTAAATTAAATCAAGACGATAGTAACCACTTAAATAGACCTACAACAAGCATGGAGATCTAAGCAGTTATTTAAAAAAATCTCCCAGCTGAAAAAAGTCCAGGCCCAGATGGATTCACAGGTGAATTTTACCAGACCTTCATGGAAGAACTAACACCACTGATTCTTAAACTTTTCCATAAAACAGAAGGGGAAGGAATCCTACCAAACTCCTTTCATGAAGCCAGCATCACCCTGATACCAAAAGCAGACAAAAATAGAACAAAAAGAGAAAATTACAGACCAATCTCCCTCATGAACATAGAAGCAAAAATTCTCAACAAAATATTGGCAAACAGAATACAAGAATATGTCAGAAAGATCATTCACCTTGACCAACTAGGCTTCATCCCAGAGATGCAGGGATGGTTCAACATATGCAAACCAATAAATGTAATACATTATATAAATGGACTGAAGGACAAAAATCACATGATCATCTTATTAGATGCAGAAAAAGCATTTGACATAATCCAACATCCCTTCATGATAAAAGTCCTACAGAGACTGGGAATAGAAGGAACATATCTCAACATAATAAAAGCTATTTATGACAAACCCACAGCCAAAATAATTCTAAATGGAGAAAAACTTGAAGCTTTTCCACTAAAATCAGGAACAAGACAAGGGTGTCCACTATCCCCACTTTTATTTAATATACTACTGGAAATCTTAGCCATAGCAATTAGGCAGGAGACACACATAAAAGGGTTACAAATTGAAAAGGCAAGAGATCAAGTTATCATTATTTGCAGATGATATTATTCTATACATAAAGGGACTTCTGGTTAAGATGGCGGCATAGGAACCACGCCAAAACAGGCTAGGGAAAAAAAAAAAAAAAAAAAAAAAAAAAAAAAAATCCGGGCGTTGTGGCGCACGCCTTTAATCCCAGCACTGGGAGGCAGAGGTAGATGGATCACCATGAGTTTGAGGCCACCCTGAGACTACATAGTGAATTCCAGGTGAGCCTGGGCTAGAGTGAAACCCTACCTCGAAAAAAAAAAAAAAAAAAAAAAAACCAGCAAAATACACTCTTCTACTATAAAGTGAAGTGTATAGTAAATTATCAACTGCAGCAGAGAAGTAGGAGAGACCCAGAGCATCTAGAGCCCACAGAAGCAAGCAGAAGCGGCTCCAGCAGAGGCGGCAAGTTCCACGTGGCTGCAGCCACCAGGCTCCACCTGAGCCACAGGATTTTAAGGCCAGGTGAGGGGATTTTCCAGTCACACAGGCCTCCTCGCAAACTCAAGAAATGTGGAAGGAGGATGGCAGAGACCAATGGAGCGGCTTGTGAGGAAGAGGATTTCATGGACCAGCAGGCAGACTTCAGCCACCATCCACAGCCTCCCCTCCCCCACCACCAGCACAAGCGCCAGCAAGTACCAGAGACCTGGGGAAGAGAGCTCACCTACCCAGCACCTGGCTCAATCAGAGCAGTGACCCACAGATGCAGCCAGCCTTCCTGAGCCCACAACATAGCAAAGAAGGACCCAAGCAGCCTTGCAGCATAGCTGAGATCAAAGCTGTCCCAAAAGGTAACTGGGATTACACCAGGTCAGTACCCACCAAATAAGCCTGGTATATAGGCTTACATCAGAAGGGCTAATTGCACCTTCCATGTCAAGGTAAATTATATATTAAACCTGATGGATGGTCAGATCTGACAATTTTTTTTTAGACAATTTTAAAAATTTACTTATCTATTAGAGACTCGGGGGGTGGGGGAAAGAGAGAATGGGCATACCAGACCTTCCAGCCCTGCAAACGAACTTCAGATGCATGTGCCACCATTTGCATCTGGCTTACGTGGAACCTGGAGAATCAAACCTGGGTCCTTAGGTGTCACAGGCATGCACCTTAACCACTCAACCATCTCTCCAGCCCAGATCTGACATTCTTAAATAAGCTATATTTTGGGATGCTCATTTGTTGTTTCCTAATTTATAGTGCATTTGTTTCCTCTTCTGTCATTCATTGGGGAAGGGTCTCACTTGGTCACAAGCTGACCTTGGAACCCTCTACAGACCAGAAATCTTAGCCTCCTCCCAGTTGACAGGATTAAGGGTGTGGAGCAACACACATCCTTAGGGACTGTGACTTTGTTAAAGGATCTGTTTGTCATAATACCTACTTTTGCACAAATACATTGTTTAGTTAAGTTTTTAGAATTTGACTGTATTCTGTTCCATTCAGCCTACTTGAATACTCTCATAGCAGGCAAACCCAACACCTAGAATCACTTTTGTGGTTACTCTGAGAGTCTTAAGAGCCACACCTAACACCTTAAGCTCCTACCCTGAAGATATATAAAATCAGATTGATTGATACATCTAATATTACTGCAGATAATTAGAAATCCCAAGCATTAAATTAATCCAAGATGATTCTATACATAAAGGACCCTAAAGACTCTACCAGTAAACTGTTAGGATAAAAAATAAACACACAGAAATCAGTAACCTTCCTATATGCTAACAACAAACACAAAGAGGATGAAATAAAAGAATCACTCCCATTAACAATTGCATCAAAAAAAAACTTAATCCCAGCACTCAGGGAGGCAGAGGTAGGAGGATTGCATGAGTTCAAGGCCACCCTGAGACGACATAGTGAATTCCAGGTCAGCCTGGCCTAGAGTGAGATCCTACCTCAAAAAACAAACAAACAAACAAACAAAAAAAAAAGGATAATAATAACAAAGTACCTTGGAGTAAACCTAACCAAGGAAGTTAAGGATCTCTACAATGAAAACTTTAAAACACTCAAGTAAGAAATTGCAGAACACACTAGGAAATGGAAAGACATCCCTTGTTCTTGGATTGGAAGAATCAATATTGTGAAAATGGCAATCTTACCAAAAGCAATCTACACATTTAATGTAATCACCATCAAAATTCCAAAGGCATTCATAGGAAAAACAATCTAAAATGTCATTTGGAAGCACACACACACAAAAAAAACCCTCAAATATCTAAAACAATTTTGAGCAACAAATATAAGGCTGGTGGTATCACCATACCTGATTTTAACCTATATTACAGAGCTATAGTAACAAAAACAGCATGGTTCCAGCACAAAAAACAGACAGGTAGATCAATGGAACAGAATAGAGGACCCAAATGTAAGTCCAGGTAGGTACAGCCACCTGATCTTTGATACAAATGCCAAAAATACTCATTAGAGAAAAGATGGCCTCTTCAACAAATGGTGCTAGGAAAACTGGATATGTATCCGTAGAAGGATGAAAATAGATCCTTATCTCTCTCCATGCACAAGAATTAAGTCCAAATGGATCAAAGACCTTAATATCAGACCTGAAACTCTGAGACTGCTAGAGGAAAAAGTAGGGGAAATCCTCCAGCATATTGGAGTTGGCAAAGACTTTCTGAATATAACCCCAATTGCTCAGGAAATAAAACTATGAATCAACTGCTGGGACCTCATGAAATTACAAAGCTTTTGTACAGAAAAGGACACTGTGAATAGAGCAAAGAGGCAACCTACAGAATGGGAGAAAATCTTTGCCAGCTATACATCTGACAGAGGATTAATATCCAAAATATACAAAGAACTCAAAAAATTCAATAAAAAGAGATCAAAGAGCCCAATTAAAAATGGGCTGTGGAACTAAATAGAGAGTTCTCAAAAGAAGAAATACAAATCAAAATTCAAGATATTCTGAATAATACTTATGTTATGTAAACCTACCTTTTTGAATAATGGCATATCCAGAAGCTATAGATTGTTACTAGAAATTTTTCAGTGTCTGGGATGGGATATCTTCCAGTGAGTTGTTGGCCAGGGAGGTCCCTGTAGCCTCCAAAACATTAAAGGTTATTGCCAAGGCCCTTGGTTTCCCTTGAGAAACAGATGGTAAGACCCTATTGCTGAAGACCTTACTTGCCTGAGTGGCAAGGTCACTGAGAAAGCAAGCTGGTGCTGAGCAAAAAACCTTCTCCCTGTAGACCAGCCAACTGAAAGCTGGAAAAAGCTGCATTGCATGCAGCCATATGGGAGACAGAAATCATCAGTGATGAAAACAGTGGACACTGGAAACCTCAAGTTTGGCCAGATAGGCCCAATGACCAAATTGGTGCAATAGTGGCATGTCTGCTGTTGGGGAAACCAACTGCTCCCTAAATTGGACTGATGGCCTACTCTATGGGAGGGAATATATGCCTGGTACTGAAAAAACTAATCAAAAGTCTATGGCAGGGGAGGTCATGAGCCTTAGTGGTATAAAGCCTGTTCTTGTCTGGCTAAATGTATATATTATTCCCACCAAACTGCCCTGAAAGCACTACACTTAATGTTCATATTTACATATTAATGCTACTCTCACTTCTGGTTAGAGAAGCTTCTCTTTTCAGATGGCAATGACCACTGGGATGACCCAAAAGACAACATAGTGCTGAGAAGAAGGGATGGAGGAGTGTCCAGCACTGAAACACTCTAAGAGCCTATCACACCCTCCAAGGCTCCATGACCTTGGGTCCATTCACAAGACCCTCATAATAGGAGAAAAGATGATGGCGGAAAGACTAATGGAAGAAGGAGGGGATATGATGGAGAGTGGAGTTCAAAGGAATGGGGAAGGGAAGGGAAATATCATGGTTTATTGCTATAAGTATAGAACTGTAAAAAGTAAAAAAAAAAAAAAAAACAATGCATATAAACATCTAAAAAATGTTCTACATCCCTAGCCATCAGGGAAATGCAGATTAAAACTATATTGAGATTCCATCTCACTCCTCTCAGATAGGCTACCATCATGAAAACAAATGACCATAAATGCTGGTGAGGATGCGGAAAAAGAGGAACACTTCTATGTTATTGGTGGGAATGCAATCTGGTCCAGCCATTGTGGAAATCAGTGTGGATGTTCCTGAGATAGCTAAAAATAGATTTTCCATATGACCCAGCTATACCACTCCTTGGCATATATCCTAAGGACTCGTGTCACTACCTTAGAGATACTTGTTCAACCATGTTTATTGCCACTCTATACACAATAGCTAGGAAATGGAACCAGCCTAGACTTCCTTCAACTAATGAGTGGATAATGAAGATGTGGCACATTTACACAATGGAGTTCTACTCAGCAGTAAAGAAAAATCAAGTTGTGAAATTTGCAAGAAAATGGATGGATCTGGAAGGGATTATACTGAGGTAACCCAGGCCCAGAAAGCCAAATGTCACATGTTCTCTCTCATATGTGGATCCTTGCTACAAATGATTAGACTTCTATGTGAGTAGGAATAAAACTCAGTAGCAGAGGCCAGTAAGCTAGAAAGGGGATATAAAGGGAATAGAAAGGGAGGGAGGGGGACTTAAAAGGATGGTATTACATATATGTAAGTAGAAGAACAGATTAGTAGGGGTGGAAATGCCTAAGTGAGATCAGGGGAAGAGACTGAGTAAAGAAAAGGTGAGGGAGGGCTAATCAAAATCCAAGAAGATATAAATAAGTCATATGGAAACCTACTTTTTTGAACAATGGAACACTCAGAAGCCATAGTTTGTTACTAGAAAATTTTCAGTGCCAGGGATGGGATACCTTCCTGTGAGTTGTTGGCCAGGGAGGTCACAGATACCCCCAAAACATTCCAGGCCATTGCCAAGGCCCTTGGTTTCCCACCTGGAATAGATGGTAAGACCCTATTGCTGAAGACTCCATATACTTGGGCTGAAAGGTCACTGACAAATCCTGTTGAAGCTGAGCTAAAAACCTCCTCCATGTGGACCAGCTGACAGAAAGCTCGAAAAAGCTACATTGCATACAGTTCAATGGGAGAGAGAAAAATCACCAGTTGAGAGATTCAACAGTGAACACTGCAAGCCTTAAATTTGGCCAGCCAGGCCAAATGAGCCAATGGGTGCAAGAGTGGTATGTCTGTTATGGGGGAAACCAACCGCTCTCTAATTGGACTGGAGGCCCACTCCATGGGAGGAAATATATCCCTGATACTGAAAATCTACAACAGGGGTCGTCATGACTCCTAAGGGTGTAACATCTGCTGGTGTCTGTCTAAATGTATATATTATGCTCACCAAACTGTCCTGTAAGCACTTCTCTTAATGTTCATACCAATATATTAATGGTACTCTCATTTTTGGTTAGAGAAGCTTCTCTTTTCAGATGACAATGACCTTGGGATGACTCAGAAGGCACCATGGTGCTGAGAAGAATTGACAGAGGAGTGCTTAGTACTGAAATATCTCTATCACATCTTATAAGGCCCAGGGTCCATTGCAGAAGAGGTGGCAAAAAGAATTTAAGAGCCAAAGGAAGGGTAGGACTCCTTACAACGTGCTCCTCCAGACACAAAATGGCCTGAATATCCATGACCTCGCCATGACTGACACTACCTACCAAGATCATCATAATAGGAGGAAAAGATGATGACATCAAAATAAAAGAGCGACTGATTGAAAGGGGGAAAGGGTATGATGGAGAGCAGCATTTCAAAGGGGAAAGCGCGGGGAGGGAGGGAATTACCATGGGTTATTGTCTGCAGTTATGGAAGTTGTTAATAAAAAAAAAAAGAAATGGTGGAATGAGTGCTGGATGGATCATCTAGCCATTGGTTAACCCCCTCTGGACGTGGAACTCAAGCCACCCTCTCTGAAGCATTTCCTAATGCCCTCAGGCTTGTTGACAGAGTTCAGAAGCACTATGATCTCTTGGTTCTGTGTGGTTAGAAGGGACCTGGAATCTAACCCACTTTGTTCCTGGTACAGGAACTGAGTGTAATAAAGCCTTTTTTGGCTTTTGGGTGAGTAATAACTCAGGAGCTAGGGTGCCAGACATGATCAAACAAAGCTACCACTGTATTAGTGACCTCCAAAATCTTGTCTTATGAATCTGGACAAATGAAACCCACAGACTGGAAGATAAATTTTAGAAAGATTTTAGGATACAGCTTGTAGAGATAGAGCTTAAGAGAAGGAAAGAGTATGGACTCTTGCCCAAAAAGCAGGCAAGGGTGGGGGGGGGATTCCCACAAAATGGGAAAGCTCCCCTAAAGGCCCAGATTGGGGTCTTTTATAGACATTTACAGGATGGGGACAGAGCTAGTTAGTCCAGCCCTGACTCCAGGTATTACCAAGTTTCCTCCAGGCTCAAGGACATTCCTTGCTTTTACTGTTGGAGTCCCATCACCCCTGAACTGCTCATTCCTGCATTAGAATGTCTTCATAGCTGGCTACTCTTGGGTCACAAACACAGTTCTTGGGCTCGAGAGATGGTGTAGTGGTTAAGGAGCTTGCCACAGAAGCCTAAGGACCCAGGTTCATTTCCCCAGTACCCACATAAGCCAGGTGCACAAGGTGGATACATGTGTCTGGAGTTCATTTGCAGTGGCTAGAAGCCCTGGTTCACCCATTGTCTCCCTCCCTCTCTCTCTCTTAAATAAATAAATAAAATTTTCTTTAAAAAAATAATAAACATGGTTCTTGGCCTAAGCTAACCTGCACCACTTCAGCTGCTTCTGTGGAATGTCAATCATGGGGTTTGAGTTTTCCTCAGTGGTAGAGATTGCCTATAGACCACTCGTGGCCCTGGGTCTCTGGTACTACAGTACCAGAGCTGGGTAGGTTCTCTAAAGGCCCTAGAGAAGAGGAGGCAAGATTAGGTACATTTTATTGAAATTCTCTGTCGAACCATCCAGAGATTAAAAACTCTGCCTGCTCCATGCTCCTTCCCATCTCTACCCCTCCCCTGAGCCAGACTCCCGTAAAGAATGAAAAGTGCTCTTTGTATGCCACTGCCCCCAGCCCCATCCTCCCAGGAATCTCCAAGGTGAGCCAACTTGGCCTGCAGCTTCCAGCTTGGGAGCCCGCATTCTGGTCAGAGCAGAGGCTGGCCAGGCACTCCATCTGGAGCAGAGGGAGAGAGCTCCCCCACACAGCATCTCCGAAACCCTGCTCTGTTCTCCCTCCACCCACAGCAGCTGGCATCCAGGGGAATCAAGTGACAGCCACACTCCAGGGAACCGAGCTGGCTGAGACCAAATGCTGTGGAGTGATCTATAGTGACAGAGGAGCCTTCGGCCTGGGAAACTCAGCAGGGGGCAAGTTCGGACCATTTCACCCACAGAAGGACAGACAGTCTCAGAACTGCGGCTTATTGCTCTGCTCCAGTGGGCACTGCACTGTCAATTGTCTCCTAATTCCCGGCTCCCATTAGCATTCTAGAAGCTGAAAGTGACCTTCTATTGCTGTTGTCCTGGCAGCAAGGCACAAGGCAGATTCTACCCACTCAGCCCCCCCTTTTACCTTAACACACAATGGCCTCCATCCCCTAAGCCAACCCACCAGTCCTACACCATCTCCCTCCTCCCACCACTGCCCCTACCTCTGCCAATTGTTTGCTTTCCCCAACCCCAGGCCCATGGTTGCATCCTCTGCCTGCAAAAGCCTTTCCTTTTCCACTGCAGGCTCTTCCTGCCCTCAACACATGGCTCCTTTTTGTCCTCCAAACAGCTGCCCCAGTCCTGCCATCTAATCCCTGAGCCAGCCAGCAAGGAGCCAAGGGCAAGAGGATGTCGCTTCTCCTGAAGAGCAGAACACAGGAATCACACAGATATATACATATACATATACATATACATATACATATACATATACATATACATATATCCCATTAACCAACTTGCAATAAGCAAAAATGGGAAATACAGTCTTTTGCTGGAAAGCAGATGTTCAGCTAAAAATTAAGGTTCTATTACAAAGTACAACATAGAAGGGACCTATCTCTTCCCCCTGCCCTTTTGTGTGTGTGTGCGTGCACGCAGAGTAATTGTGTGGGTGTGAGTGGCATGTTTGGGGTATACACATTTGTATATGCTCATGTGGTGCTCTGTGCACTTGCCAGTGACATCCAGAGGAAAAAAAAGTTCAGATGTCCCCTCCCATCACTCACCCGCCTGTTTTTCCTCGTGACAGTCTCCTACCGATTCTGGAGTTTGGCATTAGTGAGCCCTAGGTATTCCCTGGTCTCTGCTCCCTACAGGACTGGGGCCATAGGCATGCATGGCCAACACTCAGCTGTTGGAGGTTCAAACTCAGATAGTCTCGGACTTCCTCAGACCCTCATGAGTGTGCAGAAAGTACGCATAACCGCTGAGCCATCTGACCAGTCTCTGGACCTATCTCTCTTATGTCCTTCATATGAGAAACCAAAAACATAATAAGATCTAAGCATTTCCACCAGGAAGCTTTTCCTTTTGATGAGACTTTTGAGCGTCTAAGATGAAATCAAGTGGCCGACAAGGATTAGACACAGACAGAATAGAGGAAAAGAATCTACATTTTGTTGATGGGGGGGGGGCACTGAATTTCTCCATAGCCAAATATCTCTTATGAAATCTGCTTAGATTTGTTTTCTGTGGTTCTTTTCTGTATCATTTGGTTTTGGACTTATAAGTTTTTATTGAGTAGTGTAAATAACAGTAACTAAAGCTGTGTTTCTTTTCAAATTGCCAATCTGAGCTTTTGGCTCAGAACAGAGGGCATTGTGCTGTGTGCCATGTGATCAGGGTACCCAGAATGATTTCAAGTCCGTGTCAGTGTTGGCTGAGCACTCAGTACAGCCCAGGCTCTCGGCCAGCACCTCCGGGTGTGATCATGAAGACATCCAGAATAAGGAGCTCACTCGGCAGCCAATTCAGTGCCACCAAGGGTCATCTGAGGACAGTGTGGAGGGAGGAGCACGCAGTGGAGCTTCGCAAAGGAGGTGACACTCAGTCAGGAATGACCAGGGTGATTTTCCAGGTAAAGTGCAAGAAAGGCATTTCGGGATGCGTTGTTTAAATTCCCTGGACATGAATTTTCTCATCCAGAAAGAAACTAGTGGGGTAGGTTGTACCTCTTTCACAGGTGTGTTGTTGGAATTCAGAGCTGAAACCTACGTGAGGGTCTTGCACTATGAGCAACATAAGGAGCTGCTACGATCTGGGTGTCATATGATTGTCCCCCCACGGGCCCACTGGGATGATGTCGATCTGCAGAGAGGCACTGGGAAGGAGCCATCTGAGGTGGAAGCTGCACCTTATTTTGTTAGATCACTGGGGGCGAGAGGTGGTTCTCATGTGACCCCTTCTTCAGTTCTCTGAGAGGCTCATTGTCAAAGGAGCAAACCTGGCCCTGCCCATCCCCTTGATCTCCTCTCTGCTCAGGCTGTAATCACTCACTTCCTCCCACAGCCACTCCTGCCCTTGCTGTGTGTGCCATGAGGTGCAAAGCTGAGACGTCAAAGCTGGAGAAGCAAGCAGCCCATCTAAGGGATGGCTCCGTCTGCATCCTCTGAACCCGAGGAGGTGAGATGTCCAGCAGCTGCAGCCCTACAAGGAGCCAAACAGAGGCCCTACGGACCACAGTAGAGAGGAAGGCTGTGAGAAAGGTAAGTCTCCCTAGAACTGGATTCGGTCTCCTTCACAGTTCCCGCTTGCAGACAGACCTTACTGCAAAACTGCAGAGTGGAGAGTTCCACTCCAAAACAGAGGCTACGAGGCTAATTCACCACAAGACTTAGGACAAGTCACTTTTCCCTCCTTTGAGACTTGTTCTTCTCGCTCCAGGACACCCAGAGCATTCTGGGTAGTCCTAATGTAGACAAAGGAGAGCCTGTATCTTTAAGACTTTCATCCCATGCTTCGTGGAGTGCTCATGCCAGCTGTCCCATTGCCAGGTCCTTGGGCCAGCAGTTGCCATGGTGTGTAGACTGGAAAGGCATGGCGCTGTAATAAGACGTGTTTGTTTGAATACGAAGGTCAAGGAGTTAAGTAGTTGGTATTCCGGTCATATAGAGTCGTTTGCACAGTGTCACTAATAATTAAAGGGGGTTTTGACTAATCTAGTTGCTCTTCCTAAATATACTCTGCTCAAGAAACTCATCAAAGCAGTAAAGTAATCTTTGAGGTTATTAATCTCCTCTGCTTCACAGCTGGGGCAAATTTATTTGCTTGAATTAGCATGTAATAAACTTATAATAAAGCTGCCAGAGAGCCTGGGCTTGGTAGAGGTGGCTCGATAGAGTGGGTTGTTCCATCTAGGAAGTGGGTGTTAGTCCCCAGGCCACCACTGCAGGCAAGTCCAAAGAGGCTGGGGGCTGCCCCCAGGGGCTGCACGGAGAAGAGGCCACCTGGCATGTAAGACACTCACCCACTGCCCTCCCCCCATGGAGCTGAGGAGACATTTGTGGTGTGAGAGGTCCACACTCATTGTTGGTCCTCCACATGACACAGATGCAGGAACAGGCTCAGAAAGGAAGGAAGGATGTGCGGGAAGTCACCAAGAGAGCGACTGGCTGAACGGAGGCAAGAACGTGAGTGTGGGGCTCCTGCCCACTGTATCTCTCAACTATAGGTTAGCTACTCAGAAGCTACTACTATGGACCCCGTGGGAATCCCACCCTTCCTGTCACCCTTGTTTCTGTTTCATCTATGTACCACAGCCCTTCCAGGATCTCTTTTCCCTTCTCCTCTCTTCCTCTATTTTCCAAGGAATTGCAGCCCCTCTGCCCTGTCTAGAAACCTTCTGGAATAGCCTGCTTCTTTCTGCCCATGTAATCTCACTGGCCCCTGATCTGTGAGCACTCTCAGTGCACAGGACTGTGTAAGGGCCTCCTGGACCTGGGGCTGGGGCTGGGGCTGCGGTTGGGGTGGAGGTGAGCAGGCAGCGACCAGCCCAGGCACCCAGCCACAGAGGGGCCCTCCAAGCATTTTCTCATCCCCCTCTCTTTGCTTCCCTCTGCCTGCACCCAGAAAACCAGCAACCTCTCCTCTTTGCTCCCTGAAGCCATGATATCTTGGGGAGCCCAGCCTGGTGGTACAGGCCTGTAATCCAAGCTACTGAGGAAGTAGAGACAGGATAGAAGAATATTTAAGGCCTGCCCGGTCTACAGAATGAGCTCAAGACAACCATGGTCTCAAAATAGAAAAGATTTAAAAAGTGTTCAGTAGAAGGGCATTTGCCTAGCAGTTGCAAGAACCTAGGTTCAATCCCAAGGATCAAAATAAAAGATTATTCTGGGACTGGGGAGATGGCTCAGTGAGTAAAGGCACTTGCTTACGAAGCCTAACAGCCCCGGGTTCAATTCCTCTGTACCCACGTAAAGACAGATGGACAAAGCGGCACATGCGTGGAGAGTTTGTAGTGGCAAAAGGTCCTATCTTCTCTGTGTGTGTGTCTCTCTCTCTCTTTTTCTCTTTACAAACAAATAATTTTTAAAAAGAAAAGAAAAGAAAAGAAAAGAAAAGAAAAGAAAAGAAAAGAAAAGAAAAGAAAAGAAAAGATGGAGGCTGGAGAGATGGCTTAACAGTTAAGGCACTTGCTTGAGAAGCCAAAGGACCTATGTTCAATTCCCCAGTACCCACATAAGCCAGATGCACAAGGTGGCGCATGCATCTGGAGTTCGTTTGCAGTGGCTGGAGGCCCTGGTGAGCCCATTCTCTCTCTGTCTGTCTTCTCTCTCTCTCTCTCTGCTTGAAAATAAATGCTTTTTTTTTTTTTTTTTTTTTTTTTTTTTGGTTTTTCGAGGTAGGGTCTCACTCTGGCCCAGGCTGACCTGGAATTAACTATTTAGTCTTAGGGTGGCCTTGAACTCACAGTGATCCTCCTACCTCTGCCTCCCAAGTGCTGGGATTAAAGGCGTGTGCCACCATGACTGGCTGAAAATAAATACATTTTTTAAAAAAAGAAGAGAAGAGAAAAGAAAGAAAGAAAGAAAGAGAAAAGAGAAAAGAAAAGAAAAGAAAAGAAAAGAAAAGAAAAGAAAAGAAAAGAAAAGAAAAGAAAAGAAAAGATGATTCTGGGGAGATGCTGTCCTTAGTCCCATCCTAAAGATGAGCAACCTTTTTGGTGCCAACAATGACCACCTTGCAGATCATTGGTTTTTTGTTTTTTTGTTTGTTTGTTTGTTTTTTTTGTTTTTTTATTTTTTGGTTTTTCAAGGTAGAGTCTCACTCTAGCCCAGGCTGACCTGGAATTCACTATGTAATCTCAGGGTGGCCTTGAACTCATGACGATCCTCCTATGTTTGCCTCCCAAATGCTGGGATTAAAGGCGTGGGCCACCACGCCTGGCCGGATCATTGTTTTGATTGATGGGCACACCAGCGTCCCCATGCAGTGAGGACAGGACAAAAAGAAGAGGGTCCTAACTCCAGCCTGCCACATCTACAGCCAACGCCGCCTCCCATCTGCTCATGCCCCAGCTGCCACTTTGTCACAGAGGAACGGGAGCAGGGGAGAAGGGAAGGAAAGCCACGCTCTGGTCTTTCCAGGTGTTCCAGTGTCCAGACCCAAGGACTCAGGGCACAATCTCAGAGGCAACTACTCTTTGACTTACTGCCAGCTCGTGTTCTGACGTTTGGTACAGAATACATTAACTATCCGTAACAGGCTGGCAAGTTTCATTACAGTGTCTGGCAAATTTCTTAAGCGTGAGGAGTTAGGGAAGGGGATGCTAAGGACCCCTGGTTACTAGCGCGTTTACCAAGGCTGTGCTGTGCCTGACAGCATTCCCGTCCTAGAGGGACTAGTGGGAGAAGAGAAAGAGGGTGCCTTTGATGAAGTGTGGTGTGATTCCAGCAAGACCTGTCTCAAAGTGGTGCACACTGGATAGACGGTGAAGTGCTCCTGCAGCCTGGCAGTGCACTGCAGGGGTGCTGAGGCAGCAGGGGTGGGGCCGTGTTAGCTCTTCAGGCTCCAAGGTTCAGCCCTTGACCTTGTCCATCTCAGTCCCTTTCTCAGCAACTTGGTTGAAAGATGGGCTTATCAAATTCACAGTTGACACAAAGCCAGGGGGATTGTTAATAGAAAGAATGGCAGAATCAAGATTCAAAAGCATCTTGACAGGTTGAAATAATGGGCTGAAAACATATAAAAGGGATAAATGTGAATTCCTCAAGTAACTTTTTTTTTAAAAAAATCATTTCATAAACATCAGATATGGGAAAGAAGGCTTAAGAGCAGAAGAGAGAGCAAGGCAGGAGACCAGGGCAGCAAGGTTAGTACTCAAAGCAAAAGAAAGAAGGGAAAAAAAGAAAATAGGATTTATTAAGTGTACCAGAAATTGTATAAGATGCTTTAAATTATTCATATCATGTGTATGCAGCAAGCACTGTCTCTGCACCCATTTCACAGCTGTAGAGATAGAGGTTCAGTGATACTGTTCACACCTCAAGGATTCATGCTCAATTCTGACGGACCCATAATTTGAATTAAGGACTAATGCTGCATCCCTCTCCGTCCTCAGGGTATCGATCTTGACTCATCTAAGCTAATCACAGCAATTTTTTTCTCCTTCCCAGATGAACATATCATCTATTGAGACATGAGGGCAAAGATGTTGGGACAGTTTCCAGCCAAGTTTTGGTCTTTCTTTAAAAAAAGAAACAAGGGCTGGAGAGATGGCTTAGTGGTTAAGGCGCCTGTCTGCCAAGCCTAAGAACACTGGTTCCAATCTCCAGGTCCCACATTTAGCCAGATGCCAAAAGTGATGCAAGGGCGCCTGCCCACAAGGGGGCACACATGTCTGGAGTTTGTTCACAGGGCTGATAGGCCACTGGCATGCCCATTCTCTCTCTCTCTCAAATAAAAATACAATCCAATCCAATACAATCCAATCCAATACAATACAATACAATACAATACAATACAATACAAAAGACCAGGTATGGTGGCACATGCCTTTAATCCCACCACTTGGGAGGCAGAGGTAGGAAGACAGTGTGAGTTCCAGGCCACCCTGAGACTACCTAGTGAATTCCAGGTCAGCCTGAGCTAGAGTGAGACCCTACCTCGAAAAACAAAAAAACAAAAAACAAAAAAAAAAAAAAGCTTTAGCACTGAGCATGGTGGCACATGTTTGTAATCCCAGCACTTAGAAAGCTGAGGCAGGAGGGAGAATTCCAAGAGTTCAAGACAGCCTGGACTATAGTGTGAAACTCTGTCTTATTTTTAAAAATTTGCTTTTTAAATATTTTTATTTATTTATTTATTTAAGAGTAAGAGAGAAAAGCAGATAGAGAGAAAAACAGAGAGAATGAGCATACCAGGACCTCTAGCCACTGCAAAAGAACTCCAGATGCATTTACCACCTGGGAGTTGAACATGGGTCCTTAGGCTTCACAGGCAAGCGCTTTAACCACTAAGACATCTCTCCAGCCCCTTAATTTAATTTTTTTTTTTTTTTTTTTTTTTTTTTTTAGTTTTGCAAGGTAGGGTCTCACTCTGGTCCAGGCTGACCTGGAATTAACTATGTATTCTCAGGGTGGCCTCGAACTCTCGGCGATCCTCCTACCTCTGCCTCCCCAGTACTGGGATTAAAGGTGTGTGCCACCACGCCCGGCTAAAATTATTTTTAAGCCAGAGTTTTGGACTAGAAAGATGGCTTAGCAGTTAAGGCACTTGCCTGTGAAGCCTAAGGACCCAAGTGCATTTCTCCAGATCCCACATAAGTCAGATGCACATGGTGGCACATGCACCTGGAGTTTGTTTGCAATGGCTAGTAACCCTGGTGTGCCCATTCTTGGTCTCTCTCTCTCTCTCTCTCACTAATAAATAAAAATAAAATATTTTTGAAAAAAATTAAATTAAGGGCTGGAGCAGTTTAAGGGCTTAGCAGTTAAGGCATTTGCCTACAAAGCCAAAGGATCCTGGTTCAATTCTCCAGGACCCGTGTAAGCCTGATGCACAAGGGGGCACATGCATATGGAATTTGTTTGCAGTGGCTAGAGGCCCTAGTGCACCCATTCTCTCACTCTCTCTGCCTCTTTCTCTCTCTCAAATAAATAAATACATTTAAAAAAATTAAACTAAAAAAAAAGCTGGGCATGGTAGTTCATTTCTTTAATCCCAGAACTTGGGAGGCAGAGGTAGGAAGGTTACTGTGAGTTCAAGTCCACCCTGAGACTACAGAGTAAATTCCAGGTCAGCCTGGGCTAAAGCAAGACCCTACCTCGAAAAGCAATAAATAAATAAATAAATAATTTAAAGCCAGGTGTAGTGGCACATGCCTTTAATCTCAGTACTCAGGAAGCATTGGTAGGAGGATCACTGTGAGTTTGAGGCTAGCCTGGGACTAGAGTGAGTTCTAGGTCAGCCTGGGCTACAGTGAGACCCTACCTCGAAAAAGACCAAAAAATTAAAATAAAAAATAAAAAGATGAAGAAGAGGAGGAGGTTGAGATGGAGGAGGAAGAGAAGAAGAAAGGAAGAGGAGAAAGAGGAAACAGCTGTCCCTGCCTTTCTTCAACCTCTAAGCATTGCCAACATACGGGGTCTGGAACTGGACACATTGAAAAATCTGGTGTCAGCCAGTGAAAAGTGGATGCTGTGGGCTGCAGAGGTGGCAATGTTCCTGGGGGAGGTACTGAAGTAACAAACCCATTGTAACCTTAGACCCATTTTCCTGATTGATCATGCTTCTTTGGCTGGGGATTTTTTTTTCTTCATGTTGTATGCAAGTATCTTGGCTATTAAGTCCAAATAAGCTTTTCTGGTCCTAGCAAGATCATGTTTCATGTATGTACACACACACACACACACACACACACGCACGCACGCACGCATGCACGCACACGCACGCACACGCACGCACAGAGCTGGCTTGTTGGTTCTTTCAGTCCTACAAATTCAGACATATCTCTGTTCCCGGGAGCCATCCTAACCTGAAGCAGGTGGACTTAGTGCTTTGGAACTGACCCCATGTAGCAGCTCTGACAGGTGATTTCTAAGCCTCTTCCCTGCTTGATGCTCCAAGCCCTCAGACATGCAGGTCTTTGACTTGCTGGGGGCACTGCTACCTGCTATAGGTCATTTATTTAGCTCCCCAGCTTTCTTGCAACAACCCCATTTATTCTGATCTTAAAGCATGTGACCCAAGCCTAGCCAATCAGAGTACTTGGCTCAGGACCTGGCTCACAGGGCCCAAATCTGACCAGTCAGTTTATCCCTAAGACTATTCTAAATAAAGATGCTGAAGGAAGATTCCCCGACTGTTGGATTAGAACATGGGAAAGTGGCATCTAGGCCTGCAGGGGACCATACACCCTGACACATGAAGTAAACCAGAATGCCAACAAGAGAAGGAAACAAGGCTGACTGGAGTGCACAGAGAGGGAAGGATGGATGGAGAGAAAGAATGCCATGGCCACATCTGGTCCCTGGACTTCCCAGTTTCCTAGAGGATTCCATAGAGCTGGCAACTGCTAACGAGCTGTTGCAATTACCTTCTCCTTGCTGGAACAAAACACCTAGCCAGAGGCAGCTGATGGGAGAAAAGTGTTTACAGTCTCAAGAGAAGTTTCCTCATAGCACGACAGAGCAGAGGCTGGCTCAAATCTAGTCACCTATCTGGGTGAAAGTAGCCTGCCTGAGCTGACACTGGCAAGGGGAAGCTGGTCTATAGCACCCCAAAAGCCCACTCCCGGCAACACACCTCCTCTAGCAAGGCTCCACCCAAAAGGCCCAAGAACTTTCCCAAATTGCCACCAGCTGCAGACCAATTATCACAACCCCTGAGGCTATGGAGAGCATCTCCTTCAACCCACCACATCAGCCTGCCTGTTTTCCTAAGCTCTTTGAGAGATTTCTGCCATTGTAGCTCAGAATGACCAGTGCCTTGCCCTTTCCCATTGCCACAGGGTTCTCTCTAGCCATGGAGGTGGGCTCATCACCTGCAGGCATGAGGATGGGTCCCTTGCCCTCTGCATTATCTTTGAGAAAGATTATAGGACAGAGCTATCAGGTCTGAGATGAGAGCAGGTCCAGAGCAACTATGGGCATACAATGGGAATGAGGTCAAACCTGGGCCCCATTCATTCATTAAACTCATTCAGCAACTATGTATTGATAGACCTTGGGGGCAGGGAAACCTTGCCTATTGACTGACTAAATCTGCTGTGTCCATCAAATCCCCCTTTAAATAATTGTGTTGTATTTATCCCCACAGATTAGTGGTAATCTCGCCTTTGGTCAAAGAAGCTGCTTCTTCTTCTTCTTCTTCTTCTTCTTCTTCCTTCTTCTTCTTCTTCTTCTTCTTCTTCTTCTTCTTCTTCTTCTTCTTCTTCTTCTTCTTCTTCTTCTTCTTCTTCTTCTTCTTCTTCTTCTTCTTCTTTTTTCAGATGGCAGTAACCACTGGCCAGGACTCAAAACTCACCAAAGTGCTGAGATAGGGTCTCTTGCTGAACCTACAGTTCACTAATTTACCTTGACCAGTTAGCCAGTGGATTCCCTGTCTCCGTCTCTCCATCTCTGAGATTACATGTTTTTTTTTACATGTGTGCTGCGATTCAAACTCAGGTCCTCATGTTTGTGTGGCAAGCACTTTAGTCACTGAGACATGGACTTCTTGCTGCTCGGCCCACAGCACCACACATCAAAGGAACCCGGTGAATATTGATTAAATAAATGAACGCACCCGTGAGTGAATGAATATTTCTTTGGGGAAAGAGGGCAGTTGTGCCGGAAGAACGGTAGGCGATTTTTTCCAACCTGGGAGGGAGGGAGGTCATCAGCTACCTTCGGGTCCAAATACTTGGAATATACAAGGGATCTTGTTTACAGCTTAAAACTCCTGTCGGAAATTCTTTGTTGAGAGTGAACAATCATGCAGTCTCTCCTTCTCTGTGATACTGTGGTGAGGGCTCCTTTCTCTGATTAAGGGCTGTCAACAGTGATTGATGGGCTCCCACCGGACGGGTGAAACTGCTCTTCTCCTGACAGCACCAGCGATAGCCGGGTGGAAACTGACCCCAGCTGACACACTCATCTTAAAATATCTCTGTTTCCCTGCCGCCCAGATAAAATAGCTGTCGCACTAAAAGTAAAGGCATCACGGGAGGGCCAGGGGGATGGCCTCTCCCAGGACTGGTGACAGAGGAGTTCTGTGGTGCCAGGGTTCAGCTGAAGGCCAAACCAAAAGGACTCTAAGAAACTAGTCCCGGGTGGATTGTGTTCTGGGCAGCTCTCAACGTGGAGCCGGGACAACGATGCTGCCATCAACAGGGTCAAGAAGCATTTAGTGGGCTGGAGAGATGACGGCTCAGCAGTTGAGAAGCTTTCTTGCAAAGCCTAATGACCTGGGTTTGATTCCCCAGTACCCACATAAAGCCAGCTGCACAAAGTGGAGCATGTATCAGAAGCACATTTGCAGTGGCTGGAGGCCCTGGCGTGCACATGCACTCTGTCTTTCCTCTCCTCCTCCCCACCACTGCTTACAAATATTTAAAAGAAAATAAAAAGGCTGGAGAGATGGCTTAGCAGTTAAAGCCCTTGCCTGAAAAGCCTAATGACCTGGGTTTGATTCCCCAGGACCCACGTAAAGCCAGCTACACAAAGTGGTGCATGCATCTGGAGTTCGTTTGCAGCAGCTGGAGGCCCTGGCATGCCCATCCTCTCTCTGTCTCTTTCTATATGCCTCTTTCTCTCTCAAATAAATAAATAAAATAAGATTTTTTTTAAAAAAAGAAGAAAGAAAAAGAAGAAGGGCTGGAGAAATAGCTTAGTGGTCAAGGCACTTGCCTGCAAAGCCGCATGACCCAGGTAAGCCAGATGCACAAGGTGGCACATGCATCTGGAGTTTGTTTGCAGTGGCTGAAGGTCCTGATGTGCCCATTCTCTCTCTCTCTCTCTCCCTTCCTCCCTCCCTCTCTGTGCCTCTTTCTCTCCTTACACTCTCTCAAATAAATAAAATTAAAATTAAAAAAAGAGAGAAGCACTTAGTGAGCGTGTATTCGTGTCATGCTGGCTTGCTCAGATCCAAGGAGAACATCCCAGACACAGTCCTTTCCCATGGCACCTTGTGACACACCAGCATTGATGCTGTTCCCAACCATGGCTATGAGGCTTTTGGCTTACAAAGAGTTTCCAGCTACACTGACATGGGTAGAACAAGTATGGATTGCCTCTCCCAAGATGTTCTGTAGAAATCCTTATCTCCAGTATCTCAGAACATGACTTCCTTATTTGGAAATAGAGTTGTCTCATGTATAATTAATTAAGATGAGATCATCTGGGGTCTGGGGAGATGGCCCAGTGAGTAGAGCACTCGCTGTGCAAACAGGAGGACCTGAATTGGATTTCCAGCACTCATGAAGAGTGGTGAGAGAGGTCATAGACAGGATCGCTGGGGCTCACTGGTCAGCCAGTCTAACTGACAACAGTGAGCTCCAGTTTTGGAGAGAGACTCTGTCTAAAGGAAATAAAATGGAAGAGCAACCGAAGGTGAACATCCAGCACCTTCCTCGGGCTTCCACATGCACCATGCACCTGCACACACATGTGAACACACCACACACCACACACAAACACACACACGTGTGAGGTTATCCTGGAGGGAGGTGTGTCTTTTTAAATATTTACTTGTATGTTTGGCCTGGAGAGATGGCTTAGCGGTTAAGGCGCTTGCCTGCGAAGCCTAAGGAACCAGGTTCAATTCCCCAGTACGCATATAAGCCCAATGCACAAGGTGGCACATGTGTCTGGAGTTCATTTATAGTAGCTAGAGGCCCTGGTGTGCCCATTCTCTCTTTATCTGCCTCTTATTATATTTATTGAGGGAAGTACAGAACCAAGGGAAAGAAAAGGAATACACTCACGTGGGCTTAAAGCCCATGTGGCAGGCCTGGAAAAACGATAAAAAAAAAAGAGAGAGGAAAGGAAAGAAAGCACCAAGAGCCTGTCATGTGGAGGGCAGGAGGGGATAAACAGCTCATGTGGGAAGTAGGGGTCAGAGGGCTCACCCTTTGTCTCAGGCCAGCAGGGCCAAGACAAGGGGAAACTCACCAGAAGCTGGAGGTTCAGGAGAAGTCAGGCAGCCCAGAGTTTTGCCTAATAACAAGCTACCAGACGCCCTCTCATTTACCCCACTTCCACAGGCTTGCCCCAGAGCTACAGACACATGGAACTAGCAAGAGTAATTGTGTCCCCACTACATACTTCTGAGCTCCCTAGGAGCCATCGCACCCTGGACAGGTTATCTCCCGGAATCTCAGCACAATGACCTCTGGAGGCTCCCAGGGTGAGTGCTTCTCACAGAGCCAGGTCACTAGAGGTCGCAGGAGGGGATATCACATTGCAACTGGAAAAGGGTCCTGCTGAGAGGCCACAAGGTCTCCAACAAAGATGCAAACTGAGGCTTTAATTACAACCTGTCACTCAAGCGCCTTTCCCCAAGAGACAGACTGAACCAGACAGCAGAGGAAATGAAGCCCTCACTTCAGAAGGCTTGTCCTGTCTGTCAGGAAATTTCAAACTCACAACACTAATATCCTGGATGGGCAAGGCTTAGCTGCTTCCTGGCTCACTCCAGAGATGAGCTGGGAAAACTCTGGAAGCGACCATTCCTCCCCCTTCCCAGCCTGGCATTGACTGGCCCACTGTCACCCAGCAGAGAGCTGTAGGCATTGCATTATGGTAGACTCTTCCGTCACTTTAAAGCAGCCCTGGGAAGGAGCATCTATAACAGTACTAATTGATTTGTTGGTTGCTTGGTTGACTTTTGAAAAGTGTGTGTGTGTGTGTGTGTGTGTGTGTGTGTGTGTGTGTGTGATATGCATGTGTGTGTGTGGGCATGCATACATCACAACACATGTGTGAAGGTGAGAGGATGTCCTTGGGCGTGGGTCCCCTCCCCTTTTACCTTTTTTGAGACAGGGTCTCTCTTGTTTGCTGCTGCGAAGGCCAGAGCAACTGGCCTGAGAGCTTGGAGAATCTCCTGGTTCCCTGTCTCATTGCCACAGGTACTTTGAGATTCGTGAGCCAGTGGCCCAGGCTGTGAACTGCACAAGAGTTCTCTGTTTTCTCAGCCCTTTGCAGGGGACCGGAAGGCCAGAAGGGGCTGGCATTGGCTATTTCCAGTCCCCTTGGTAGTTAAGGCTCCAATAAACCCCAGCAGGCTAAGTTGTGGTTGACTAGTTTCTCCTTGATATAAACAGAATATTTGGCCTGGAGGATAGATCAGTGGGTAAAGTGCTTACTGCACAAATATGAAGGCCTGAATTTGGATCCCCAGTGCCCACATAAAAGCTGAACACAATGGCATGCATCTGTAATACCAGTGCCCAAGAGGCAGACAGGAGGATCCCTGTGGACTTGCTAGCTAGCTAGTCTAGCCAAATCTGTGAGCTCTTGCTTCACTGAGACAACCTGCTTAAGAAACTAAAATAGGATGGGGCTGGAGAGATGGCTTAGCAGTTAAGGCACTTGCTTGCAAAGCCTAAGGACCCAGGATTGATTCCCCAGGACCCACATAATCCAGATACACAAGGTGGCACATGCATCTTGAATTGGTTTGCAATGGCTGGAGGCCCTGGCGCACCATTTTTTTTTCTCTCTCTCTCTGTCTCTTTCGCAAATAAATAAAAGAGCAGTGGGAGGGGAGAAAAATAAATAAATAAAGAGAGAGAAATAAAGAAAGGAAAAAATAAGGTGTAGAGTAATTAGAAAGGCACCTAACACCATCCTCTAGCCTCCATACACACACATACATGCATGTGCCCACACACATATGAATGGGTATACACACATCACACATATACACACACACACAAAGAAAGGAGAATGGAGAGATGGCTCAGCGGTTAAAAATGCTTGTTTGCAAAGCCTATCTGCTCTGATTCAGTTTCCCAGTATCCATGTAAAGCCATATGCACAAAGTGGCACATGTGTCTGGAGTTCATTTTCAGTGTCAGGTCCTGGCACACCCATTCTCCCCGTCCCACCCCCACCACCCACCTCTTTCTCTGTCTCTCTCAAATAAATATGACTATTTTTCCCCTAAATATATTTTATTTATTTACTTATTTGAGAGAGAGAAAGAGGAAGAGAGAGAGAGAATGGGCATGCCAGGGCCTCCAGCCACTGCAAACGAACTCCAGATGCATGCGCCCATTGTGCATCTGGTTTACATGGGTCTTGGAGAATCCAACCAGGATCCTTTGGTTCTGCAGGCAAACAACACTTAACCACTAAGCCATCTCTCCAGCCCCATGACTATTTTTTCAAAGAAGGAAAACAGAATATTCTAGATGTTTCCCATGATTCCTTTTCTTCTTCCCCTGTGGTAGCAAAGCCTGGGGGCGGGGGGGGGGGTGTTCGCTGGGAAAAAGAGACCTGCGGTGGCACTCCAGGACTGCTCCTCTGGAGCTCATAGTTAGTCCACGGAACACTGCTCAGCCCTGGGTTTCCGCTCCCTCCTGGGTCTCTGCTCTGGGAAGCTGTAGTTCTCAGGGTTTGCTATTAGCTAGACAATCTGTGGGCAGTAGTTTGCCCTGTGACTTCATCAGTAGGCTCTGCTCCTTGTTAGATTGGATGGGGTGGTAGCTTGAGTCTGTTGGGCTGTGTCTGTGCACGGGCCTTGAAGGGTGCCCTGACTCCAGTGTTCTCCGTGTGTGTGTGTGTTGTGTGTGTGTGTGTGTGTGTGTTCGTATCCTCTTAGCCAGGATGTCTCAAGGGTACATTCGTCGCATGTCCTCTCACCACCTGGAAGGAGAGCGGTTACAAACTCCACATACGGGCAAGGAAAGTTGAGGACCAGACAAGTTAAGTCATGCAGCCTCTGAGGGACAAGGGTCGCCCCCCCCGCTTCAAAGTCCCCACGTTCCCATGCTGACCTGAAGCTGCTGCTCACGCCTAACTGCTCTGCTCCCTTCCCCATAAATACCCACGCATCAGCCAGGCACACACACAGGTCCCCTGAGGCACCTGCAGGGTGACTCCATGTGGGGGTGGGGGAGTGAGCCACTTCCCGGACCACAGGGTCCAGTTACTAGGAAATATTGGCACATTATAGTTTTATGAATCCAGCTCCTTCTATTGCCCCCACTGAAGTCCAGAATGCCCAGGGCAGCCTGCCCTCCTTCACAGACCTTGTGATGGGAATTGATTGTTTTTTAAAAAAAAAAACAAAACACCAGACTGATGGCTTGATTGCTTTTGTTTGAGACAGGAGGACTGCCGCCTGTCTCTGCTGTCCTGAGCTTCACTGGACCCAAGGAAGCACTGGTTCTTTGTCCCAAAGCAGGAATGCTCTGAGGAGCCCCAGAGGATGCAGGGAGGTTGGGCAGGATGGGAGCTGGCATGCTGGGAAAATAGAATCTCCCAAGCTAATGGCCTTGGGACAGTGACATGGCCTGGCACACACAACTACCAGACTTGGTGGAGACGGCAGAGACCCCTTGGAGCACGCATTCCACTCTAGTCACCTCCTCTGGAGGCTGCAGACCAGGGCTACCCTTCTCTGAGGGTCAGGGTCTCAGGACGTTTCGGAGCAAGCTCCTGGCTCCAAAGGCACTAAAGTAAACCCCAGGAAGCAGAGGTGGGGTAGGACAGGAGAGTCTCTGAGGTCCCCTGTTCCCCTGTCAGAGTGAGAATGCTTGGCCACTCTGCTTGTCCCTACCCTGCAGTGAGGCACTGTGGAGGCAAAGCTTAGGCCCTGAGCAAGGCAGCCATTATGTTTGGTTACCTGTGAATGAGGGGTCTGCATTTTACTTAGATCCTGGGAGACCCAGCATCTCGTGTCCCTGAGTCCCAACTTTCTGCTAAGGAGAAGGGACTCCCCAAGGGTTGAGGCCTCTGACAATCCCCAGCTCCTACATAAAAGCCGGCCATAGTGTCTTGTGTCTGTAATCCCAGTTCAGAGAAGGCAGAGATAAGAAGATTTCTATGAGTTTGAGACCACCAGGAGACTACATAGTGAGTTCCAGGTCAGCCTGGGCTAGAGTGAGACCCTATCTTGAAAAAAAGAAAACAAACAAACAACCAAAAAAAAAAAAAAGGGCTAAAGAGATGGCTTAGAGGTCAAGGCGCTTGTCTGTGAAGCCCATGGACCAAGGTTCGAGTCCCTAGAACCCACGTAAGTCAGATGCACAAAGTGGTGTCTGGAGTTTGTTTGCAGTGGCTAGAGGCCCTGGTGCACCCATTGTCTCTCTCTCTCTCTCTCTCTCTCCCTCCCTCCCTTTCTATCTCTTCCTGTCTCATTAATAAAATAAAATATAAGGGCTGGAGAGATGGCGTAGCAGTTAAGACACATGCCTGTGAAGCCTAGGGACCCAGGTTCTATTCTCCAGGTCCCACGTAAGCCAGATGCACAAGGGGGCGCACACGTCTGGAGTTTGTTTGCAGTGGCTAGAGGCCCTGGCATGCCCATTTTCACTCTCACTCTCTCTCTTTCCCTCTCTCTGTCTCTAATAAATAAATAAATAAAAACAAAATCTTAAAAAAAAATAAAACAACAACAACAAAAAAAACCCTAAACAAAAATAAGGTGGAGGTCATTTTAAGACGATAATATAGGGGCTGGGAAGATGGCTCAGAAGTTAAAGGTGCTTACTTACAAAGCTTACTGGCCTAGATTCAATTGCCCAGCACCCACAAAAAGCTGCACTGAGTGGTACCTGCCACAAAGATGACCAGAAAGATGCCATTAGGTTTCTGGACTGATTAGAGTGAAAAGGAAATGGGGTGGGGTATAAGGCAGATGGTGTGTCATGGGGCATGGAGCAGGGAGCAGGGAGATGGGGGCTGGACTGGTAGGTGTGTACGGCATATGATAGACAGGTATAGGTGGTACACATAGATTCATTTGTACACAGTATGTTGATGTGTGGATGCACAGTTGTTGGTTTCTGGGTGATGTGATGTGTATTTTATATGTGGTATATGATGTTTGTATAGATGTGTAGCATGTACTGTATTGTGGGCACTTATGGTGTTTGGTGTGTTTGTGGTATTTATTTATTACTTATTTATTTATTTTTAATTTTTTAATTATTTTATTTTTATTTTGGAGAGAGACAGAGAGAGAGAGGGAGAGGAAGACAGATAGAGACAGGCGCGCCAGCAGTGTCTCAGCTGCTGTGAACGTAATCCAGATGTGTGTGCCCCCTTGTGGTCAAGTGCAGCATTGTGCCCTTGCGTCACTTTGCATCTGGCTAAACGTGGGACCTGGAGATTGGAACCGGCGGTTCTTAGGCTTAGTAGGCAGGCGCCTTAACCACTAAGCCATCTCTCCAGCCCTATTTATTTATTTTTAAGAGAGAAAGAGGCAGAGAGAGAGAGAGAGAGAATGGGCACACCAGGGCCTTTCAGCCACTATGAACGACTCCAGATGTGTGTGCCCCCTTGTGCATATGTGCGATATGGCATGCTTGCTTCACTATGCATCTGACTACGTAGGACCTGGAGATACAAATATGCGTTCTTAGACTTCTCAGGCAAGCACCTTAACCGCTAAACCCTGTTTGTGGTTTTGATAGGAGTTAGTGAGACACAGGCAGATAAGGTGAAGGTGGGGAGGGGGGACACACCTCCCCTGACATGACCACTGCCCCACCCCTGTGCCTCCGATCCTGTTCTCAGGGCAGGGCCATGTCAGGGCAGATTGTCCCCAGGTGGGAGACACTGTTGGCTTGGAAGTTCTTGTGGTCACACTGCCTCTTTCTGCAGGGTGAAGCCAAGTGCCCAGGTCAGAGCGATGGCAAGGGGACACCTTATTAAAAAGATGACCACCGCTAAAGTCACCACAAAGGCTGAGTCATAATGATAAACAATAGCCAGAGACAGAAGGGCTCTAGGGTGTCCTAAAAGGGCCAGACGTTCTACACATCCCCAGAGGACAAATGAGAAGAGTGGTCCATGGATTCCTCATGAACATATGAGAGGATGATGTGATGATGACCAGACCCTACCATACCCGGGCCCCAGAGGCTGGCTGCTCAGATGAACTCCCAGCTCTGGGGCCCCTCAGTCCCAAAGGGAGTTTTCTGCTCACAATAAAGTCTGCTACTTCTGCTTTCACTGTACTTCTGAGTCTGTCCTTTTTTTTTTTTTTTTTTTTTTTTTTCCCCTGGAGCACCAAATCTTTGTCGGCTTTAGGGAACAGACTCGCTGCATTCAGAGGACCAGTCTCTGATCTCTGCTCTCCCATTACCGTTTGTAGGTATATGTAGCTGTGATCTGGCGTGAGGTATTCAGTACGCGTTCAGTGACACGTGACACAGGGAGGAAAGAGAAAGTGCTTCCTGTGCTCACTGGGCTCCTCTGCTCTGTTGCATCCTGCGCCTTGGCCCACATGAATGAGACTCAGAGACAGACCAGAGGTGTCCCATCCCAAGAGCACCATGGGGAATTTGGGCTTAGACCCTCTACCAAAGTAAAGCCTGGCTCTGCCAAGGTTCTCATCTGTGCACAGCCCTGTGCCCTGGCCCCTCAACATGAAGAAGGGGTGCACAGACACAGACCTGTGAACAGGCAGGGCCTGCAGCCTAGAGCCTCCCTTCCCCCCAACGTGGAAGAGGAGGCCTCTCCCATTCTTAACTCTCTTCTCAAGCCCTGGTGGCCAGAGCATGAACTGCAGATAAAATGCCCACCCATCAGCTCCAGCGCAGGGTGGACTCAGCTTCATGCCTGATGCAACCTGAAATGTGAGACCCAGTGCAATGTCAGCCCCTCCTCTTTGGCTTACTACCATAGCAGGCATAGATCACAGATCCCCACCCCAGCACTTACTATACAACACCCACTTTCCCACCAGCTTCCCTGACCTTGCAGCTGGGTAGGACTCTCCCCAGATCCCTGGGAAAGGTCCAGCCAGTTTGGGCCCCCAGTCCATGAATCTCGCCCCTTTCCTCTAGTACTTTAATGCAAAAATCAACTTGAATTCTTTTCCCATAAGAAAGGGCTTTTTTTTTTTTTTTTTTTTTTTTTTTTGCAAAGGGTGGATAGCAACTTCAGGATTCTCTTTGTATGACAGGCATGTTTGGGATAGCACCACACCAATCATTTTGGATCCAGATGCACTAGACCATGTGGCCAGCATGACTCATTCTCCCTGGGACTCGGTTTCCACAGCTGTGAAGGCGACCCTTAGTGACTCTGCGTCTCAGCACTGAAATCTCCTGAAGAACCACACTAATGCAAAGCTTTAGAAGAGAATGGCATGCTGACAAGTCGGCTCCTTCCCGTTCTGCCAGCAAGGCAGTGGCTGCGCAGTGCTGAGCAGAGAAGGAGAGCAGCTGCACTGACTGACTACCGAAGCCACAGAAACACAAATTGGAAAGCAAGGCTAGTATTGCAATACCTCCCTGTGGAACTGAGATGGTTGGCAGGATTTTGCAGGCGATACCCCTCTATTACCAAGGACAGAGACGGGAACATTCACAGAGAAAGACAGAGAGAGGCTAACACTCTTGTCGCCACTCTTTCTGCAACCGCAGTGTCACTATAAAATGAAAGTGACCTTTGAGTAGAGAGGCACCTCCGGAACTGGACTTTGGAACCAGGTGGACCTTTTCCTACTACATGTGACACTTCAGTCACATTGTTCAATCTGTTTCAGCTAGCTATTCCTGCAAAAATCAGCCACTTCAAAACTAAATGGCTGCCAGGCGTGGTGGGGCGCGCCTTTAATCCCAGAACTCTTTTGGGAGGCTGAGTTAGGAAGATCACTATGAGTTCAAGGCCAGCCTGAGACTACATAGTGAGTTCCAGGTTGGCCTGCACTACCAGAGCGAGACCCTACCTCAAAAAACAAAACAAAACAAAACAAAAACAACTAGATGACTAAAACAGACATCAGATATATTATTATCAGCATTAGTGTTTAGTGTGTGTGTGGTGTGCCTGCATGTGGGTATGCATGCTTGAATGTGTCTGGGTGTGCGTGGGTACAGATACATGTGTGTGAAGACATTCTTTCCATGGAAGCCCTTCTTTTCAACTAGTTCTACTTTGATGTCTTTTCTTCCCCCTCCTTCCCCATCTAGGACAGAATGTTGATGGAACCAACCTGTGCAGTCTTGTGCAGGTACCAACAGTCGCTGCCTTTCATGTCCAGAAGACCGCTCTCAACCTTTTTTTTTTTTTTTTTTTTTTTTTTTTTTTTTTTTTTTTTTTTGAGGTAGGGTCTCACTCTGGCCCAGGCTGACCTGGAATTAACTATGTAGTCTCAGGGTGGCCTCCAACTCTCGGCGATCCTCCTACCTCTGCCTCCCGAGTGCTGGGATTAAAGGCGTGCGCCACTCCGGGCTTCTCAACCTCTTTTTGAGACAGAGTTTCTCGTTGGCTTAAAGCTCACTAATTAAGCTAGACTGGCTGGCCAGTGAGCCCCAGGGACAATTCCTGTCTCCGCTTCTCAGCACTGAATGACACACACACACACACACACACACACACACACACACTGCCATGCCTGGTATTTTCTTTTATTTGGTGGTCAAACTCAGGTCTTTCGGATGGGGAGATAGCTCCGTGGTTAAAGGTGCTTGCTTATAAAAATTTGCCGGCCCAGATTGGATTCTGCAGTACCCATGTGAAGCCAGGCACACAAAGAGACACATGCATCCAGAATTCATTCGCAATGGCAAAAGGCCCTAGTGATTTTTTTTGCCCATTCTCTCTCCCTACCTTTCTCTCTCTGCTTGCAAATAAATAAATAATAGGCTTTTTTTTTTTTTTGTTTTTTAAAACCCTTAGGTCTTCATGCTTGCAAGGTAAGCATTTTACCCACTGAGCTAGCTCCCCAGGCCCATCAGGTATTGAGTTCTCCCCCTGCGAGCTGGGCAAGACTGACTTGGGCTGAGCCCCACCAGCTGGGACGGCTCCGCGTGAACTCTCAGCCCGCAGGAGGCTAGCCCAGGCAGGTTCTCACTTGACATCGAGTCCAAGAAAGTGAGTGGAAACCCCCACACCTGGCTTTTTCAGGCCTGCACCTGCATTCACTTTGCCACTACTCCATTGGCCAAAGGGTCATTTGACCAATGCCAGACTCAGGATGGAAGAGGCCTGCCTGTAATGTTACAGAGACATGGGAAGGTAACTCCCGCTGTCCGTTTAATCATCTGCCACATCCTCTAAGCTCAGGTTCTTTTTTTCTTTTTTAGTCGAGATGAGATTTGTGAAGCATAAAACTAATCATTTGGGAGTCTGTTTGTTTTGTGGTATTTGAAATTGGACCTAGGATCTCACATGCAGTCTTTTACTAGGTGACATCTTTAGCACTTGGAGTTTTTAATGGTGGTGGGTGTTTTTTTTTCCTGTGTTTGTCATTTTTAAAATATACATTTTTATTATTTTTTATATTTTTATTTACTTGAGAGAGAGACAGAGAAAGAGGCAGAGAGAGAGAGAATGGGCATGCCAAGGCCTCTAGCCACTGCAAACAAACTCCAGATGCATGTGCCACCTTGTGCATCTTGCCTACATAGGTCCTGGGGAATCGAACCTGGGTCCTTTGACTTCACAAGCAAATGCCTTAACCATTGCCATCTCTCCAGTCCTATATTTTAATTTTTATTTGATTTTTTTTTTTTTTTTTGGATTTTCGAGGTAGGGTCTCACTCTAGCTCAGGCTGACCTGGAATTTACTATGTAGTCTCAGGGTGGCCTCAAACTCATGATGATCCTCCCAAGTGCTGGGATTAAAGGCATGCATCACCACGCCCATCTTATTATTTTTATTTGAGAGCAAAGAGAGAGAGAATGGGCACGCCAGAGCCTCTTGCTGCCACAAACTCTTTGTGCATCTGGCTTTATGTAGATACTGGGAAATCAAACCTAAGCCTTCAGGCTTTTAAGTAAGTGCCTTTAACTGTCTTGAGCCATCTCCCCAGCCCAGTTGTTTATTTTTTTAAATAGAATCCTCCTAAATTGCCCAGGCTGGTCTTAAACTTCTGGGCTCAGCAATCTTCCTGCCTCAGCTTCCCAAGAACTTAGAGTTACAGACATGTACCACCTTGCCTATTTTTAAAAAATATTTATTTATTTATTTATTTATTTGAGAGATGGAAAGAGGCAGAGAGAGAGAATGGGCGCACCAGGGCCTTCAGCCACTGCAAACGAACTCCAGACTCACGTGCTTTTTGTGCATCTGGCTTACGTGGGCCCTGGAGAGTCGAACCAGGATCCTTTGGCTTTGCAGGCAAATGCCTTAACTGCTAAGCCATCTCTCCAGCCCCCCACCTTGCCCAGATTTAAAGTGAATCATTCCATGGCATTTGGTACATCCACAATGTTATGCTTACATCCAACTCCAGAATATAATTAAACTCCCAAATATGCCATTAAGAAATTATTCTCAGGATGGAGGGATGGCTTAGCTGAGCCAAAGGACCACAGTTCAATTCCCAAGACCCATGTAAGCCAGATGTACAAGGTGGCTCATGTGCCTGGAGTCTGCAGTGGCTAGAGGCCCTGACATGCCCATTCTCTCTCTCTCTCTCTCTCTCTCTCTCTCTGTCTCTTTCTCAAGTAAGTAAATATAATAAAAATATTTTTAAAAACAGTTACTCTCAGTCTGGAGAAATGGCTTAGGGGTTAAGGTGCTTGCCTACAAAGCCTAAGGACCCAGGTTCAATTCTCCAGGATCCATGTAAGCCAGATGCACAAGGGGGCGCATGCATCTGGAGTTTGTTTGCAGTGAGTGGCTGGAGGTCCTGGTGCTCTCTCTCTTTCTCTCTCTCTCTCTCTCTCTCTCTGCCTCTTTGTCTGTCAAATAAATAAATTAAATAAAATATTTTTTTAAAGGCCAGGCGTGGTGGCACACACCTTTAATCCCAGCACTTGGGAGGCAGAGGTAGGAGGATTGACCTGAGTTCAAGGCCACCCTGAGACTACATAGTGAATTCCAGGTCAGCCTGAGCTAGAGCAAAACACCTGGAAAAAACACACACACACACACAAAAAAAAAAAAAAAAAATTAAAAAAGAAACTACTCTCCATTTTCCCTTTTGTGGTAGGTTGAATGGATGGCCCTCAATATATTCAAGATTTTATTAAAGTTTGTAATTTGGATGTGCAGCCACCTGTCTGGAGAGGTGTCACTGAGGGTGGGTCCTAGAGTTAACCCTAAGTTGTGGGGGTGGATTTAGAATTCCAGTCTAAAGATATGCAAAGTGCCTGAGCTTTGCCTGGAGTTCCTAAGTGTGCTGGCTTATAGTGCTGGTGTGGCTTGTGGCCTTTGCTCTCTCTGCTTGGACCTGTGGAAGCAGGCCAGCTTCTTCTGCCATTGTGGAACTTCCCCTGGATGTGTGAGCTTCAAATCGAGTTCCCTCCCTCCATAACTGTGTCAGGACTGGAGTTTCATCCCAGAACGTGAGGCTGACCGCTAGCTATACTCTCCCATCCTGTTGACCCCTGGTAACCAACCACCAATAGGCTTTCTGTGTGTGGATGCCCCTGTTCTGGACTTTCACACAAATGGACTGCAGCCTTGCATGTCGAGCTTCTTGACATAGTGTTTTCAAGGTTCATCAAAGGTGTAGCATGTGCTAGAAAGGAGAGATAAAGGGAATAGAAAGGGAGGGGGACTTAATAGGATGGTATTGTATATATGTAAGTAGAAGAACAGATTAATGGGGGTGAAAAAGCCTAAGTGAGGTCAGGAGAAGAGAATGAGTAAAGGAAAGGTGAAGGGAGGACTAATCAAAATCTAAGAGGATATAAATAAGTCATATGGAAACCTACTTTTCTGGACAATGGAACACTCAGAAACCATAGATTGTTACTAGAAAATTTTCAGTGCCAGGAATGGGATACCTTCCAGTGAGTTGTTGGCCAAGGAGGTCACAGATACCCCCAAAACATTCTAGGCCATTGCCAAAGCCCTTGGTTTCCCACCAGGAATAGAGGGTAAGACTCTATTGCTGAAGACTGCACATACTTGGCTGCAGGTCACTGAGAAATCCTGCTGGAGCTGAGCTGAAAGCCTCCTCCATGTGGATCAGCTGACAGAAAGTTGGAAAAAGCTACTCTGCATGCAGTTCAGTGGGAGAGAGAAATCATCAGTGGAGATACTCAACAGTGGATACTGCAAGCTTTAGATTTGGCCAGCCAGGCCAAATGAGCCAACAGGTGCAATAGTGGCATGTCTGTTATGGGGGAAACCAACCGCTCTCTAATTGGACTGGAGGCCCACTCCATGGGAGGGAACACATCCCTGATACTGAAAACATACAACAGGGGTAGTCATGAGGCCTAGGGATGTAACATCTGCTGGAGTCATGCTAAATATATATACTATGCTCACCAAATTGCCCAGTAAACACTTCTCTTAATGTCCACACCCATATATTAATGCTACTCTCACTTTTGGTTAGAGAAGCTTCTCTTTTCAGATGATGGCAACCTTGGGATGACTCAGAAGGCACCATGGTGCTGAGAAGGGGCAGAAGAGTGCTCAGCACTGAAATATCTCTAACACACCTTCCAAGACTCAGGGTCCATTGCGGGAGAGGGAGCGGGAAGAATGTAAGAGCCAAAGGAAGGGTAGGACTCCTTACAATGTGCTCCTCCAGACACAAATGGCCTGGATATCCATGACCTCGCAGTGTCTGACACTACCTACACAAGACTATCATAATAGGAGGAAAAGATGATGACATCAAAATAAAAGAGAGACTGATTGAGAGGGGTAGGGGATATGATGGAGAGTGAGGTTTCAAAGGGGAAAGTGGGGGGAGGGAGGGAAGTACCATGGTATACTGGCTACAATTAAAGAAGTTGTCAATAAAAGAATTTTTTGAAAAGGTGTGGCATGTATCCACACTCATTCCTTTTGATGGACGAATGAGACTTCTTTGTGTGGATATGCCACAGTTGATCTATCGGCTCATCAGCTCATGGACATTTGGGACATTTCCACCTTGGGATACTGCAGTGGCATTCATGTGTAAGTATCTGTTTGAATACCTGTTTTATTTTAAATATTTTATATTTATTTGCAAGCAGAGAGAGAGAGAAGAGAGAGAGAGAGAAGGGGTGGGCCAGGACCTTCAGCCACTGCAAACAAACTCCAGGTGCATCTGACACTTTGTACATCTGGCTTTATGTGGGTCCTGGGCAATCAAACAGGGTAGTTAGACTTTGCAGGCAAGCTCCTCAACCACTGTGGTGGTTTGATTCATGCATCCCCCATAAGCTTAGGTATTCTGAACGCTAGGTTCTCAGCTGATGGAGATTTGGGAATTAATGACTCTTGCAGGCAGTGTATTGTTGGGGGTGGGTTTATGGGTGTTATATCCAGCTTCCTTTTGACAGTGTTTGGCAGACTCTCCTGTTGCTATTGTCCATCTGATGTTGGCCAGAAGGATGTCCACCCTCTGCGCATGCCATCGTTTTCCCCTGCCATCATGGAGCTTCCCCTTGAGCCAAAATAAACCCTTTTTCCCCCACAAGCTGCTCTTGGTGAGGTGTTTTCGGCCAGCAGTGCAAACCTGACTGCAACAACCACTGAACCATCTCTCCAGCCCAAATACCTGTTTTTAATTTGTTTGGATCTATACCCCAAAAAGGAATAGACTATCTGGCTTTTTTTTTTTTTAAGAAACTCAGTTTCTTTCATTTTAAAAATGGATATAATAAAATTACTTTGTGAGGATGCTGGGAGGCTTAGAGAAGACATATAGCAAGCATGTTTCAGAGTATAACCTCAATAAATGGTTTATATAACTATCCTTTTGTCCCTTAATTCAATCACCATTTATTGAGCCCAGGATCAGGAATTATGTGGAGGTTATATAGATATATGGATATATAAGATATAAACTATCTATAAAACATATGTCTACATTTTTATAGACACATAAATGTACCCCTAGGGTCCCTTCCAGACCATCTTATGATGGCTCCTTCCTTGCTCCTTGCCTGGTGTGTGTGTCCTTCACAAGCCAAAGACAAAGGCTCTCTCTCCCTCCCTCCCTTAACTGATTCCCCAGGAGACTGCCGGCTTCATTGCTCCCCACCTGAATCAGTTCAGACCACCTATTTCAGATCTGTCGGCTCTTATAAATGTAGCCACACACCCGCCAAGTGAGATGAAATGGCAGTGTGATTAGTGTGCGCGTGTGAGTGCGAATGCTTAGGTGTCCCTGTCTCATTGCTTTTGTAAAGATTAATACATCAGAGCAAGCACTTACGAAAGGAAGAATAAAAACAACAACAACTACAGCAACCAGGTCCAATTCTCCAGGCATTCAGTAACCAAATGTCATCCACACGGTAAGCAATAAAACAAAAATATATGCTCAGCAAAGGCAATATAAATATGATATATATTTTAAAGTTGGATAACAGAACAGTAGCATAAAAATAACACCCAGTGGCAAACTCAGGGAAGAGACCTTTTTAAAATGTGGCATTCCTTTGGGCTGCCATTTCTAAAATACCGCAGCATCTCAAACAGTAAAACGGGTTGTTTTAAATCTGACAGGAGCACCATGCGTAATGAGGACATGGGGATTCTTGCCAGTGTTGGAGGTGAACCACTGTCTGTCTGCCCCCACCTTTCCCCACAGGCCACTTCAGAGAGCCTTACCCTGTCTACTGGTTTTCACCTCTTTGGCTGTCTCAAAACCCTTCCCTCTCAGAACTCCCTCATACGCCTCATGCCATCTGACCCCCACAACCTGCCTGTCGGTGTCATCACTACCGCCATTCTATGAACAAAAAAAATTGAGGCCACAAAATTGGTCATAAACCCAGGTCTAGAGAGTTTCTTATCTACCCTTCCATCCCAGAAAAAGGGCATTTCTTTCCTGCCTTAGAAACTATCAATTTTTGCTCACACAAAAACCATTACAAAGATTTCCACACAAGTTGGTCATGGTGGCTCACATCAGTAATGCTCACACTGGAAGCTGGGGTAGGAGAATCATTGCGAGTTCGAGGCCTGTCTGGGGCTGCAGAGTGAGTTCCAGTTCAACCTGTGCTAGAGTGAAACCCCGTCTCAAAAAAAAAAAAAAAAAAAAAAGAAAAGAAAAGAAAAGAAAAAAAAAGAAAAAGCAGAGTTGGGGAGATGGCTCAGCAGTTAAAGGTGCTTGCAAAGTCTGCCAGGCTAGATTCGATTTCCCAGGACCCACTAAAGCCAGATGGCAATGTGATGCATGTGTGTGGAGTTCATTTGCAGTGACAGGAGGCTCTGGAGTGCCAGTATTTACTCTCTCTCTCTCTTTTTCTCTCAAATAAATAAATAAAAATATTTTTAAAAAGAAAACAAACAGGAGCTGGAGAGATGGCTCCGTGATTGAGACGCTTGCCTATCAAAGCCTAACAACCCAGGTTTGATTCCCCAAGGCCCACGTAAACCCAGATGCACAAAGTGGCACATGCATCTGGAGTTCATTTGTAGTGGCTAGAGGCCCTGGTGTGCCCATTCTCTCTGTTTGAGAATAAATAAATAAAATAAATATATTATATATATATATATATATATATATATATATATATATATATATATATTTTTTTTTTTTTTTTTAAAAAGCAAATAAACAAAAAACTCCCATACAAAAGAGACAAACCTCTGTAGCCAATACAAATCTAGTCTTCTAGTTACTAACAGTTAAGGAAATACAGACTGAATTTTTGCATCAAATAAAATGTAATTACAGGGGCTGGGAAGATTACTCAGTGGTTAAAGGCACTTGCTTGCAAAGTCTAACAGCCTGGATTCAGTTCCCCAGGCCCCATGTAAAGCCAGATGCACAAAGTGGTGTATGTGTCTGGAGTTCGTTTGCAGTGGCCCATTCCCTCTCCTCTTTTTTCTCACAAATAAATAAATAATAAATAAAATTAGAAAGTTAACTCTGGGGTTATATCTTAAACATCAAAACATGTTTAAAAAAGTAAATTCTGGGCTAAAGAGATGACTTAGTGATTAAGGCATTTTTCTACAAAGCCAAAGGATCCTGGTTCGATTCTCCAGGACCCATGTAAGCCAGATGCACAAGGGGGCACATGCATCTAGAGTCTGTTTGCAGTGGCTAGAGGCCCTGGCATGCCCATTCTCTCTCTCTCTTTCTCTCTCAAATAAATAAATAAAATATATGTTTTAAAAAGAAAAAAAGTAAATTCTGGGCGGGAGGGATTGCTTAGCAGTTATGGCACTAGCCTGCAAAGCCTAAGGACCCAGGTTCAGTTAGTTCCCCAAGACCCACATAAGTCAGATGCACAAGGTGACACATGCCTCTAGAGTTCGTTTGCAGTGGCTAGAGGCCCTGGTACACCCATTCTCTCTACCTCGAAAAAAACAACCAAAAGAAAAAGGAAATTCTGCATGTCTACTTTTTTGTTGTTTTTTTTTTAAGTCTTCACTTTTTTATTATCTGTGTGTGATACTTTTTTGATGTGGACATTGTTATAACAAGTCCAATATATTAATATAAAAACATTGAAAACATTACAAAACTGTTAAAAGAAAAATCTCCCCCAAGAGAAACAATGCTACCTCATATATAACTGAGATGTTCTCTAATTTGGGGGTCAGGCTCTATTAACTAAAATGGATAGAGACTTTGGTATCTGCTGTGTGTTCTGGGGCGTGGGTATTTTTTAATGTTTCAGAGCTCGGATGACCAAACCAAGTGGTTGTAGTGTGAGATTTTTTTTTCTGAGCTAGAGACTGAACCCAGCCCTGACTCCACCTCCCACCTCATCAGAGGAGGGCTGAGATTACAGACACTCGCTACTGTGTCTGGCTGTTACGTGGGTTCTGAGGATCCGAACTCAGATCCTCAAGCCTGCATAGAAAGCACTTTACTCACTGAGCCATTACTCTCCCACCCCCCAGCATCATCCTCCTCCTCCTCCTCCTCCTCCTCCTCCTCCTCCTCCTCCTCTTCCTCCTCTTCCATGACACATCTGTCTCCCAGAAAGAGCTTCAGACTTGGCGTGTATACTCCTGATGTGGAGAAAAGAGCAACCAGCCACTTGTTACTTAGCCTCTCTGGGTTTTTATTTTCCCAGGTTGGAGAGAGGAAGTCTCGAAGCTGTATTAAGCTCTGAAATGTTATCTCGAGCACAAAATAGTCAACGTCACTCGGGGAAGACCTTGTGTGGCTCACAGCCCAGTGGTCCTCAGCCTCTAATGCATTCCTGTGAGAAAGAAGTCTGTCTTGGAATCAAAAAACTGGGCATTGGTCCGCAGTCAGTCAGTCAGCTCACTGTGTAACCTTGCATTTCTCCTCTACTAAATGAGGAATTTGGAGCTAATAGGATTAAAAAAAAAAAATGCCAGGCTGAAGAGATGCTTAGCCATTAAGGCATGGCCTGTGAAGCCTAAGGACGCAGGTTCAAGTCCCCAGGACCCACATAAGCCAAATGCACAAGGTGGCGCATACATATGGAGTTAATTTACAGTGCCTGGAGGCCCTGACACACCCATTCTCTCTCTAGCTGCCTCTTTGTCTCTCTGTGTTTCATAAATAAATAAGTAAATAGGGGCTTGAGAGATGGATAATGGTTAAGGCATTTGCCTGCAAAACCAAAGGACCCAGGTTTGATTCCCCAGGACCCACGTTAGCCAGGTGCACAAGGGGGGGGCACGTGCATCTGGAATTCATTTGTAGTGGCTAGAGGCCCTGGTGCACCCATTCTCTGTCTGTCTGTCTGTCTCTCTCTCTCTCTCTCTCTCTGACTCTCAAATAAATAAATAAAACTTTAAAAGAGAGAGGTGGGCATGGTAGAGCACACTTTTAATCCCAGCACTCAAGGGGCAGAGGTAGAAGTATCACCATTAGTTCGGGGCCACCCTGAGACTACACAGTGAATTCCAGGTCAGCCTGGGCTAGAGTGAAACCCTACCTTGAAAGAACAACAACAACAACAAAAAAAAGTAAATAAATAAATAATAAAATATTTTTAAAAATAAATGTCATCTCACCAATAGATGGTGACTACCTGGAGGTGAATCTGCATCCAAGAGGAAAGTGTGCTGGGATGTATTAGTGCTGTCTACCACTGGTGAGGCTGCGAGCAGTTGGACAGGAATGGGCCATTCCTGGAGGAACTGCTCTCTGAACCCTCTTCTAACTTGACACGCATCCTCCGTGAGCTGTGTACAGAAAACGGGACACAGGGAGACAGAATCACCAATGTGCCACAAGCAGAACTTGGTTTGTTCAACTGTTTTTATATTATCCATGGCTGGGGCTTGAATAATCTGTCCCCTGATACCACGGCATTGCAAAATTGCTACCTAAGGCAAATTCTCCACTTTTAAACTCATTTCCTGAGTCAGTCTTTTTAAGACCCACATTAAATATTGATCTGCCCTGGAGAGATCTAACTTGTTTGGTGGAGATGTGTTTGACTCCCCCAGAACTGTCAAACTCGGAAATGGGGCCATACCCCACCTGAAGTAATAACCATCTGGGATAGTGACAGACAAGGGCACGGCGAGCACTGTCTCTCATTCTGAGTCTCAGGGCTGCGCCCTGCCTTCCTGTCTAAGCACATAGCTGTCTCACTCAGACTGTCAGAACCTCTCTGAGGACTTTTTCCATGATGTAAGTGTCCAAGAGCCAAGGTGGCCACTCTGCAGGTAGATCAGACTGCCTACCTGTTGGCCCACAAGTGTAAACCATGGAACCCCCTCCTGCTTGCTCCCAGGGCCCTCCTTTTAGTCAGTTACTGCCAATCTCTGACCACCACATCCTATAACCTTCCCTCCATCCCCCATTCTAGCTCAGGAACACACACCTAAGTTTCATCCTCTGCCTCAGGGAACTTTGTCTTTTTCTAATATTTTTTCCTTTTTAAAAATATTTTATTTATTTGAAAGAGAGAGAATGGGCTCACCAGGGCCTCTAGCCACTGCAAATGCACTCTAGACTCATGTGCCACTTTGTGCATCTGGCTTATGTGGATATTGGGGAATCAAACCTGAGTCCTTAGGCTTCACAGGCAAGTGCCTTAACTGCTAAGCCATCTCTCCAGCCCAACCTCATCTTTTTAAAAGATATTTTATTTATTTGCACATGTGGAGTATGGGGTGCCAGGGTCTCTTGCCACAGCCAAAGAATGACTGTCTAGCTTTATATGGGTGACTGGGAAATTGAACCCAGGTTGGCAAGCTTTGCAGGCAAACACCTTTAACCATTGCATCATCTCACCAGGACCAAAGTGCCTTTCTGAAGGACTCAAGCTAGCTGTCTCTTAAGAAATCCTCTTGGGGACAGGAAAGATGATAGAGTATTACCATGCTAGTGTGAGGACCTGAATTCAATTCCTAAAATCCATGTATGCCAGCCTATGGTGACATGCCTGTAATCCCAGTCCTAGGGAGACAGAGACAGGCAGTTTTCTGGGGCTTGCTGTCCAGCCAGATTAGCCTAATTAGGTGACGACCAGGACAGTTCATCTCTCAAAAGGTAGCTGGCATCTGGGGAATGATCCCGAAGGTGGTCCTCTACACACACACACACACACACACACACACACACACAAATCTTCCTATTGTGTTTGCTAGTATGACTTCAGTGAGTAAAGCGAGGAGAGATGGGGTCAGAAATGGAGACTGCCACCCCTCTAGATAAAGGCCCGCCTGCTCCTCCTTCCCTGCCAGCCCACATATTGGCTGGATGGGAAACTCTGGGGACCCCATGTGGCCTTTCCCTGGATAGAGCCTTTTGCGCCTCCCTTTATGGAGTTGCTTGCTTGCATCTCCTGCACTGTGCTTGTCTCCATGATCTACACTGCTGTGGTGGTTTAAATGTAAATGTCTCCCATAGCCTGAGGTATTTCAGATTAAGTTGAAGCTTCCTATTTAAGTGTTCAGTAAGCAGAGCCCAACAGGAAGAAGTGTGTCACTGGGGGCAGATCTGGAGGTATGTAGATCTGGAGCATGTAAATATGGAAGAGTGTAGATCTGGAGTGTGTAAATATGGAAGAGTGTAAATCTGGAGTGTGTAGATCTGGAGTATAGATGTGGAGTGTGTAGATCTGGAGTGTGCAGATGTGCCGTGTGTAGATGTGGAATGTGTAGATGTGGAGTGTGCAGATCTGGGGTGTGTAGATGTGGGGTGTGTAGATGTGGAGTGTGCAGATGTGGAGTGTGTAAATGTTTAGTGGGTAGGTCTGGAGTGTGTAGATGCGGAGTGTGTAGATGTGGAGTGTGTAGATGTGGGGTGTGTAGATGTGGGGTGTGTAGATGTGGGGTGTGTAGATGTGGGGTGTGTAGATGTGGGGTGTGTAGATGTAGAGTGTGTAGATGCGGAGTGTGTAGATGCGGAGTGTGTAGGTCTGGAGTGTGTAGGTCTGGAGTGTGTAGGTCTGGAGTGTGTAGATGTGGAGTGTGTAGATGTGGAGTGTGTAGATGTGGAGTGTGTAGATGTGGAGTGTGCAGATGTGGAGCGTGTAGATGTGAAGCGTGTAGATGTGGAGCGTGTAGATGTGGAGCGTGTAGATGTGCAGCGTGTAGATGTGAAGCGTGTAGATGTGGAGTGTGTAGATGTGGAGTGTGTAGATGTGGAGTGTGCAGATGTGGAGTGTGTAGATGTGCAGTGTGTAGGTCTGGAGTGTGTAGATGTGGAGTGTGCAGATGTGGAGCGTGTAGATGTGAAGCGTGTAGATGTGGAGCGTGTAGATGTGGAGCGTGTAGATGTGCAGCGTGTAGATGTGGAGCGTGTAGATGTGAAGCGTGTAGATGTGGAGCGTGTAGATGTGGAGCGTGTAGATGTGCAGCGTGTAGATGTGGAGCGTGTAGATGTGGAGCGTGTAGATGTGCAGCGTGTAGATGTGGAGTGTGCAGATGTGGAGCGTGTAGATGTGGAGCGTGTAGATGTGGAGCGTGTAGATGTGGAGCGTGTAGATGTGGGGCGTGTAGATGTGGAGTGTGCAGATGTGGAGTGTGTAGATGTGGAGTGTGTAGATGTGAAGTGTGTAGATGTGGAGTGTGTAGATGTGGAGTGTGTAGATGTGAAGTGTGCAGATGTGGAGTGTGTAGATGTGGAGTGTGCAGATGTGGAGTGTGTAGATGTGGAGCGTGTAGATGTGAAGTGTGCAGATGTGGAGTGTGTAGATGTGCAGTGTGTAGATGTGCAGTGTGTAGGTCTGGAGTGTGTAGATGTGAAGTGTGCAGATGTGCAGTGTGTAGATGTGGAGTGTGTAGATGTGGAGTGTGCAGATGTGGAGTGTGTAGATGTGGAGTGTGCAGATGTGAAGTGTGCAGATGTGGAGCGTGTAGATGTGGAGCGTGCAGATGTGGAGCGTGCAGATGTGGAGCGTGCAGATGTGGAGCGTGCAGATGTGGAGCGTGTAGATGTGGAGTGTGTAGATGTGGAGTGTGTAGGTCTGGAGTGTGTAGATGTGGAGTGTGTAGATGTGCAGTGTGTAGATGTGAAGTGTGTAGATGTGGAGTGTGTAGATGTGGAGTGTGCAGATGTGGAGTGTGTAGATGTGGAGTGTGCAGATGTGAAGTGTGCAGATGTGGAGTGTGTAGATGTGGAGTGTGCAGATGTGGAGTGTGTAAATGTTTAGTGTGTAGGTCTGGAGTGTGCAGATGTGAAGTGTGCAGATGTGGAGTGTGTAGATGTGGAGTGTGTAGATGTGGAGTGTGTAGATGTGGAGTGTGTAGATGTGGAGTGTGTAGATGTGGAGTATGTAAATGTTTAGTGTGTAGGTCTGGAGCGTGTAGATGTGGAGCGTGCAGATGTGGAGCGTGCAGATGTGGAGTGTGCAGATGTGGAGCGTGTAGATGTGGAGCGTGTAGATGTGGAGCGTGTAGATGTGCAGCGTGTAGATATGGAGCGTGTAGATGTGGAGCGTGTAGATGTGGAGCGTGTAGATGTGGAGCGTGTAGATGTGGAGCGTGTAGATGTGCAGCGTGTAGATATGGAGCGTGTAGATGTGGAGCGTGTAGATGTGGAGTGTGTAGATGTGGAGTGTGCAGATGTGAAGTGTGCAGATGTGGAGTGTGCAGATGTGAAGTGTGCAGATGTGGACCGTGTAGATGTGGAGTGTGTAGATGTGGAGTGTGTAGATGTGGAGTGTGTAGATGTGGAGTGTGTAGGTCTGGAGTGTGTAGATGTGAAGTGTGCAGATGTGGAGTGTGTAAATGTTTAGTGTGTAGGTCTGGAGTGTGCAGATGTGAAGTGTGCAGATGTGGAGTGTGTAGATGTGGAGTGTGTAGATGTGGAGTGTGCAGATGTGGAGTGTGTAAATGTTTAGTGTGTAGGTCTGGAGCGTGTAGATGTGGAGCGTGCAGATGTGGAGCGTGCAGATGTGGAGCGTGCAGATGTGGAGCATGTAGATGTGCAGTGTGTAGATGTGGAGCGTGTAGATGTGGAGTGTGTAGATGTGCAGTGTGTAGATGTGGAGCGTGTAGATGTGGAGCGTGCAGATGTGGAGCGTGCAGATGTGGAGCGTGTAGATGTGGAGCGTGTAGATGTGGAGCGTGTAGATGTGCAGCGTGTAGATGTGGAGTGTGCAGATGTGGAGTGTGTAGATGTGGAGTGTGCAGATGTGGAGTGTGTAGATGTGGAGTGTGTAGATGTGGAGTGTGCAGATGTGGAGTGTGTAAATGTTTAGTGTGTAGGTCTGGAGTGTGCAGATGTGAAGAGTGCAGATGTGGAGTGTGTAAATGTTTAGTGTGTAGGTCTGGAGTGTGCAGATGTGAAGTGTGCAGATGTGGAGTGTGTAGATGTGGAGTGTGTAGGTCTGGAATGTGTAGATGTGGAGTGTGTAGGTCTGGAGTGTGTAGATGTGAAGTGTGCAGATGTGGAGTGTGTAGATGTGGAGTGTGCAGATGTGGAGTGTGTAGATGTGGAGTGTGTAGATGTGGAGTGTGTAGATGTGGAGTGTGTAAATGTTTAGTGTGTAGGTCTGGAGTGTGCAGATGTGAAGTGTGCAGATGTGGAGTGTGTAGATGTGGAGTGTGTAGATGTGGAGTGTGTAGATGTGGAGTGTGTAGGTCTGGAGTGTGTAGATGTGGAGTGTGTAGATGTGGAGTGTGTAGATGTGGAGTGTGCAGATGTGGAGTGTGTAAATGTTTAGTGTGTAGGTCTGGAGTGTGCAGATGTGAAGTGTGCAGATGTGGAGTGTGTAGATGTGGAGGTGTAGATGTGGAGTGTGTAGATGTGGAGTGTGTAGATGTGGAGTGTGTAAATGTTTAGTGTGTAGGTCTGGAGTGTGTAGATGTGGAGTGTGCAGATGTGGAGTGTGTAGATGTGGAGCGTGTAGATGTGAAGTGTGCAGATGTGGAGTGTGTAGATGTGGAGTGTGTAGATGTGCAGTGTGTAGGTCTGGAGTGTGTAGATGTGAAGTGTGCAGATGTGCAGTGTGTAGATGTGTGTAGATGTGTAAATGTAGATGTGGAGTGTGGTGTGGAGTGTGCAGATGTGGAGTGTGTAGATGTGGAGTGTGCAGATGTGAAGTGTGCAGATGTGGAGCGTGCAGATGTGGAGCGTGTAGATGTGGAGCGTGTAGATGTGGAGTGTGTAGATGTGGAGTGTGTAGATGTGGAGTGTGCAGATGTGGAGTGTGTAGATGTGGAGTGTGCAGATGTGGAGTGTGTAGATGTGGAGTGTGTAGATGTGGAGTGTGCAGATGTGGAGTGTGTAAATGTTTAGTGTGTAGGTCTGGAGTGTGCAGATGTGAAGTGTGCATATGTGGAGTGTGTAGATGTGGAGTGTGTAGATGTGGAGTGTGTAGATGTGGAGTGTGTAAATGTTTAGTGTGTAGGTCTGGAGCGTGTAGATGTGGAGCGTGTAGATGTGGAGCGTGTAGATGTGCAGTGTGTAGATGTGGAGCGTGTAGATGTGGAGCGTGCAGATGTGGAGCGTGTAGATGTGGAGCGTGCAGATGTGGAGCGTGTAGATGTGGAGCGTGCAGATGTGGAGCGTGCAGATGTGGAGCGTGCAGATGTGGAGCGTGTAGATGTGCAGCGTGTAGATGTGCAGCGTGTAGATGTGGAGCGTGTAGATGTGGAGCGTGTAGATGTGGAGTGTGTAGATGTGGAGCGTGTAGATGTGGAGCGTGCAGATGTGGAGCATGTAGATGTGGAGCGTGCAGATGTGGAGCGTGCAGATGTGGAGCGTGCAGATGTGGAGCGTGTAGATGTGCAGCGTGTAGATGTGCAGCGTGTAGATGTGGAGCGTGTAGATGTGGAGTGTGCAGATGTGGAGCGTGTAGATGTGCAGCGTGTAGATGTGCAGTGTGTAGATGTGGAGCGTGTAGATGTGGAGTGTGTAGATGTGCAGCGTGTAGATGTGGAGTGTGTAGATGTGGAGTGTGTAGGTCTGGAGTGTGTAGATGTGAAGTGTGCAGATGTGGAGTGTGTAGGTCTGGAGTGTGTAGATGTGAAGTGTGCAGATGTGGAGTGTGTAAATGTTTAGTGTGTAGGTCTGGAGTGTGCAGATGTGAAGTGTGCAGATGTGGAGTGTGTAGATGTGGAGTGTGCAGATGTGGAGTGTGTAGATGTGGAGTGTGTAGATGTGGAGTGTGCAGATGTGGAGTGTGCAGATGTGGAGTGTGTAAATGTTTAGTGTGTAGGTCTGGAGCGTGTAGATGTGGAGCGTGCAGATGTGGAGCGTGCAGATGTGGAGCGTGCAGATGTGGAGTGTGTAGATGTGCAGCGTGTAGATGTGGAGTGTGTAGATGTGGAGTGTGTAGGTCTGGAGTGTGTAGATGTGAAGTGTGCAGATGTGGAGTGTGTAAATGTTTAGTGTGTAGGTCTGGAGTGTGCAGATGTGAAGTGTGCAGATGTGGAGTGTGTAGATGTGGAGTGTGCAGATGTGGAGTGTGTAGATGTGTAGTGTGTAGATGTGGAGTGTGTAGATGTGGAGTGTGCAGATGTGGAGTGTGCAGATGTGGAGTGTGTAAATGTTTAGTGTGTAGGTCTGGAGCGTGTAGATGTGGAGCGTGCAGATGTGGAGCGTGCAGATGTGGAACGTGCAGATGTGGAGCGTGTAGATGTGCAGCGTGTAGATGTGGAGCGTGTAGATGTGGAGCGTGTAGATGTGGAGCGTGTAGATGTGGAGCGTGTAGATGTGCAGCGTGTAGATGTGGAGTGTGCAGATGTGGAGTGTGTAAATGTTTAGTGTGTAGGTCTGGAGTGTGCAGATGTGAAGTGTGCAGATGTGGAGTGTGTAGATGTGGAGTGTGTAGATGTGGAGTGTGTAGATGTGGAGTGTGTAGGTCTGGAGTGTGTAGATGTGGAGTGTGTAGATGTGGAGTGTGTAGATGTGCAGTGTGTAGATGTGGAGTGTGTAGATGTGGAGTGTGTAGATGTGGAGTGTGTAGGTCTGGAGTGTGTAGATGTGGAGTGTGTAGATGTGGAGTGTGTAGATGTGGAGTGTGCCGATGTGGTGTGTGTAGATGTGGAGTGTGTAGATGTGGAGTGTGTAGATGTGGAGTGTGCAGATGTGGAGTGTGTAGATGTGGAGTGTGTAGATGTTTAGTGTGTAGGTCTGGAGTGTGCAGATGTGAAGTGTGCAGATGTGGAGTGTGTAGATGTGGAGTGTGCAGATGTTGAGTGTGTAGATGTGGAGTGTGTAGATGTTTAGTGTGTAGGTCTGGAGTGTGTAGATGTGAAGTGTGCAGATGTGGAGTGTGTAGATGTGGAGTGTGTAGATGTGGAGTGTGTAGATGTGGAGTGTGTAGATGTTTAGTGTGTAGGTCTGGAGTGTGTAGATGTGAAGTGTGCAGATGTGAAGTGTGCAGATGTGGAGTGTGTAGATGTGGAGTGTGTAGATGTGGAGTGTGTAGATGTGGAGTGTGTAGATGTGGAGTGTGTAGGTCTTGAGTGTGTAGATGTGGAGTGTGTAGATGTGAAGTGTGCAGATGTGGGTGTGTAAATGTTTAGTGTGTAGGTCTGTAGATGTGGAGCGTGCAGATGTGGAGCGTGCAGATGTGGAGCGTGCATATGTGGAGCGTGTAGATGTGGAGCATGTAGATGTGCAGTGTGTAGATGTGGAGTGTTTAGATGTGGAGTGTGTAAATGTTTAGTGTGTAGATCTGGAGTGTGCAGATGTGAAGTGTGCAGATGTGGAGTGTGTAGATGTGGAGTGTGTAGATGTGGAGTGTGTAGATGTGGAGTGTGTAGATGTGGAGTGTGTAGGTCTTGAGTGTGTAGATGTGGAGTGTGTAGATGTGAAGTGTGCAGATGTGGAGTGTGTAAATGTTTAGTGTGTAGGTCTGGAGCGTGTAGATGTGGAGCGTGCAGATGTGGAGCGTGCAGATGTGGAGCGTGCATATGTGGAGCGTGTAGATGTGGAGCATGTAGATGTGCAGTGTGTAGATGTGGAGTGTGTAGATGTGGAGTGTGTAGGTTTGGAGTGTGTAGATGTGGAGTGTGTAGATGTGGAGTGTGTAAATGTTTAGTGTGTAGATGTGGAGTGTGTAGATGTGGAGTGTGTAAATGTTTAGTGTGTAGGTCTGGAGTGTGTAGATGTGGAGTGTGTAGATGTGGAGTGTGTAGATGTGGAGTGTGCAGATGTGGAGCGTGTAGATGTGGAGTGTGTAGATGTGGAGTGTGTAGGTCTGGAGTGTGTAGATGTGGAGTGTGTAGATGTGGAGCGTGTAGATGTGTAGCGTGTAGATGTGGAGCGTGTAGATGTGGAGTGTGTAGATGTGGAGTGTGTAGGTCTGGAGTGTGTAGATGTGGAGTGTGTAGATGTGGAGTGTGTAAATGTGGAGTGTGTATATCTGGAGGTGTGTATATCTGGGGTGTGTAGGTCTGGAGGTGTGTAGATGTGCAGTGTGTAGGTCTGTAGTGTGTAGATGTGAAGTGTGCAGATGTGAAGTGTGCAGATGTGAAGTGTGCAGATGTGGAGTGTGCAGATGTGGAGTGTGTAGATGTGGAGTGTGTAGATTTGGAGTGTGTAGATGTGGAGTGTGTAGATGTGGAGTGTGTAGATGTGGAGTGTGCAGATGTGAAGTGTGCAGATGTGGAGTGTGTAGATGTGGAGTGTGTAAATGTGGAGTGTGTAGATGTGGAGTGTGTAGATTTGGAGTGTGTAGATGTGGAGTGTGTAGATGTGGAGTGTGTAGATGTGGAGTGTGTAGATGTGGGGTGTGTAGATGTGGAGTGTGTATATCTGGAGGTGTGTATATCTGGGGTGTGTAGGTCTGGAGGTGTGTATATCTGGGGTGTGTAGGTCTGGAGGTGTGTAGATGTGCAGTGTGTAGGTCTGGAGGTGTGTATATCTGGAGTGTGTATATCTGGAGTGTGTAGATGTGGAGGTGTGTAGATGTGGAGTGTGTAGGTCTGGAGGTGTGTTGAGAGCCAGCTTGAGCTCTGGCTGTGGGTTCTGCCTGTGCTCTGGATATATGATGAAGTGAGCCAGCTTCTTCCACCATGATGGAGCTCCTCCTTGAATCTGTAAGCCTAAAATAAACCTTTTCTTTCCTACAATAAGCTGCTTCTGAGTGGTTGTTGGTCCCAGCAATGAAAGGTAGCTTGCTAGAACTTCCAAGCTCATAGTGCTGCCACATCAGCCCAGCAGAGTTCTGTTCCAAGCTGGAAGGGAGGCTTGACACTATCTCCCCCGGCAGTTTCCTTGAGAAGGGAAGTCAGGCACAGTTGGACAAAGGATGTCTTATCACACTGCCAAGCTTCTGGGATTTCTTGGAGATGGTGGAGGTCACATAAGGTCATTGGTCTGCAAATTTTTGTGGGCTTTTTTGTTTGTTTTGCATGGTGTTATTTGATTTGCTTTTTTTCTTTTAATAACAAGCAGAGAAAGAGAGAGATAGAGAGAATGGGTACATCAGGGTCTCTTGCCACTGCAAACAAACTCCAGATGCATGTTCCACTTTATATGGTATATGGCTTTATATGGTACTGGGAAATTAAAACCAGACCATCAGGTTTTGCAAGCAAGTACTTTTAACTGCAGAGCCACCTCTCCAGCCCTCTTTGCTTTGAGATAAGGTCTTGTGTAGCTCAGGATGGCCTTGAACTCACTATGGAGCTGTGGATGACCTTGAAGTCCGATTCTCCTGCCTCTACCTCCCAAGTACTGTGATTATAGGTGTGCACCACAATGCCCAGTTCATGCAATGGTGAGGATCAAACCCACAACTTTGTGTATGCTAAGCAAATTCTCTGCCCACTGAGCTACATCCTCAGCCCTTTGTTTTTGTTTTTGTTTTGTTTTGTTTTGTTTTGTTTTGTTTTGTTTGAGACAGAGTCTCATTATGTAGCCAAGGCTGTCTGGGAATCCACAAGGTAGCTGAGGCTAGCCTTGAACTCATGAATTCCTCCTGCCTTAGCCTCCTCAGTGCTGGAATTACAGGTGAGAACCACTATACCTGGCTATGGATCTGAATTTTGACCTAATTATCATTTATGACACAGCTTCAATATCTATGATCAAGATAATTTCTTATTTTTATTTTATTTTATTTTATTTTATTTATTTGAGAGAGGGAGAGACAGAAAGAGGCACAAGAGAGAGAGAGGGAGAGAGAGAGAGAAAGAAAGAATAGGCACGCCAGGGCCTTCAACAACTGCAAACAAACTCCAGATGCATGTGCCACTTTGTGCATGTGGCTTACATGGGACCTGGGGAATTGAAACTAGGTCCTTTTGGCTTTGCAGGCAAGTGCCTTAACTGCTAAGCCATATCTCTACCCTGAAATTTTTTTCTTTTTTCTTTTTCTTTTCTTTTCATTTTTTTTTAAGGTACAGTTTTGCTCTATGCCCAGGCTGACCTGGAATTCACTATGTAGTCTCAGGCCAGCCTCAAACTCACAGTGATCCTCCTACCTCAGCCTCCTGAGTGGTTGGATCAAAGGCGTGCACCACCACACCTGGCTTGATCTAGGTAACTTCTGCAGTCTACGAGGCTAAGAATATCCATAAACTAAACCCAGTAACTCCAGCTATGATTTGAATTTCACAGTATTAAAAGAGACCCAAGCACTACATCATACCATCATTTCGTTTTATTTTTTCCTCACCTTAGTTTTGAACAACTTTGCTGAAATACAATTCATATATCACATGACTCACCTATGGAAGTGCACAATAATCTTAGAGTACTTTTGTCATGAGTTACCCTCCATTCTCCCATGCCACAGTCCTCAGCACCCACTCTCTGCTTTATCTCTATAGATCTGTTTGTCCTGGGATCTGGGGTCACTCAAGGTGTGGCCTTTATTAATTTTGCTTCTTTATCTTCTCATAATGAACTCTTCTCAGGGTTCATCCATGCTGTAGAAAATGTCAGGACCTTATTCTTTCCATTGCCAAATACCATTCGCTGTTTGAATATGCCACATTTTTCTATTGTCCGTCAGTTGGTGGATATCTGAGCTGTCTCTTCATTGGGCTGTGTGAACGATGCTGCTACGAGCATCTGCGTCGACGTTCTTCTGTGCATGTATGTTTTCACTGCACCTGGCTGTATACCTAGGAATGGAATGTCTTCTTTTTTAACTTTTTAAGAATATTTTTAACTTGCAGCTGGGGAGATGGTTCAGCAGTTAAAAGCACTTGTTTGCAAAACCTGCCAGCCTGGGTTTAATTCTCTAGAGTTCATTTGAACAGTAAGAGTGTCATGTGTGTGTGTGTGTCTCTCTCTCTCTCTCTCTCTTTCTCTCTCTCAATCTCTGAAAACCTGAGCCTGCCAGGTTTTTATTATTTTTTTCTTCTCCCTATTTACTTCTGGTTATATCTATTTTGCTATCACATGAATAAATCTCAGCATCTTCTGAAGCAAGACATTCTTTAACCTTTTCAAAATTTTATTTATTTATTTATTTATTTATTTATTTATTTATTTATTTATTAGAGAGAGAGAGACAGAATAGGCATACCAGGGCCTCAAGCCACTGTAAAGGAACTCCATATGTATGTGCCATCGTGTGCATCTGGCTTACATGAATACTGGCAAATCAAACCTGGGTCCTTAGGCTTCACAGGCAAGTACCTTAACCACGAACCATCTCTCCAGTCCAAGGCCTCCTTTAACCTTTAACCTATCATCCTTAGTTCTGTATCAAAAAAGTCCAGAACATGTGGTGGCCTTCACAGATAACCAGAAGAAAAAGATTGCCATTTCCTATAACTTAATATCTTTTTCCTTTCATCATGGTCACACATGCCTCACTCACCTCAATGAACTCTTTAAGGGGATTGGGAAGTTGGCCCCACTAATCCCAATTTGCAAATGAGGAAACAGTGGTAAGGAGTGCCAGATAAGTTGCCTTAAATAGGAACCTAAGACACTGCAGAGTCAGACTTTGAACTCGGGACCTTTGACTGCTGGTTTGGCATTCTATCACAAAGTGCTGCCTCAGAGATTTCAACTCGGGTTAAACGGTCCTAAGTCACTCATGATGAGTGCATATAAGCCCCACTCGTGCCAAGAGGCACTGTGGCCAGGTGTGATGGCACATACCTGTAATCCCCACACATGGGAGGCAGAAGTAGGAGGATCCACCCTGAGACTACATAGTAAATACCAGGTCAGCCTGGGCCAGAGTGAGACCCTATCTCAGAAAAATAAATAAAAAAAAAAAGGCATAGAAAGGCAGCCACTTACTGTTCCATTCAACAAGTGTGTCCTGAGCCCCTGCCCCTAGCTGGGCACCAAATGTGAGCCCCATTTCTTGTGGAGTAGACAATAGGAAGAGAAAGGGCCAGCCCTTCCCCTTCACCTTCCAATCCCTGACTCTGGAGGGAATGGCCAGCCTCCTGTGTGAGTCACGCCCAGTAAACCTGGACCCAGAGAAAACCATGTAGGCTGACTGGTGAGGGTCAGAGAAAACTCTCCAGCTCACCACCCGTGATGGCCCAAGGACTTCAAATGGGCAGGATCAGACTGCAGGCAGAGTTCTGCATTATGGAATAAAGCCAAACCACATCCGATGTCTGTCCACCCACAATGACACGACACGACACTGCCCAACCACACTGCTCCCTCAGAGGCCTTCCTGACCCTGGGACTCAACTAAATAGAAAAGGTGAGACTAACCACCTTCCCAAGTCACACACTGCACGTTTGTCTACAAAATCTCCGCCATCGACCTTCACGCTGCTCACCCCAGCCTCCCGGCTTTCTGCGGATAAGACCCTGGTTCCCAAGGAAGGCTCTCTTAGCTCTGACGGGTTTCGCTTGATGGAGCGTGTGTGTGTGTGTGTGTGTGTGTGTGTGTGTGTGTGTGTGTGTGTTCCATGTTCTATCCGACAGCTTCTTGTTGCTGGGAATGCTCAGGAGGGCAGACAGAACATCGCAGCTCACAGGAAACCTTTGAGAACTTTGGCTATTGGCAGGGAGAAAACCATCTGTTATTTTTGTCTTCTTTTGGCCTTAGAATTTCAGAGAAAGTGAGCAGTTTGGCTGCATTGTTCACAGTCGGGAGACTAGCTGGGGTGAGAACTGCATCTTCCAAGCCACAAAAAGCGATTTCTTCCTTCCTCCTCTTTTCTTTTTTTCTTTTTCTTTTTCAAGGTAGGGTTTCACTCTATCCAGTGCTGCTTGGAACTCATCTGTTGCTCCAGGCTGGTCTTGAACTCATGGTGATCCTACTACCTTAGCCTCACCGGTGCTGTGATTAAAGGCGTGAGCCCCTAACCCACTCAACTCCTATTTTTGATTTTTTTTTTTTTGAGGTAGGGTTTCACTGTAGCCCAGGCTGACCTGGAATTCACTATGTAGTCTCAGGGTGGTCTTGAACTCACAGCGATCCTCCTACCTCTGCATCCCGAGTGCTGGGATTAAAGGCGTGCATCATCACTCCCGGCTTGATTTTTTGATTTTAAAGAGTTTCATGCAGCACAGACTAGCCTTGTACTTGCTATGTATGTGAGAATGGTCTTAGATTTCTAATCCTCCTGCCTCTGCATTCTGAATGCTGGGGCTACAGGAGTACACCATCATACCAAGTTATAGACGGTGTTTGGGATTGAATATAGGGCATCCTACATGCCAGGCAAAAATTCTATTGAGCTACATCTCTAGGCCCATGCTGTCACTTCTTGATAACTTCATCCCTGTAGGTCCTCTCTGTCTTCCAGGGCCAGGTCTCAGTTATGAGATGTGACCTAATCAGGAGTCTCAGGTCCTCAGGAGCTCCAAAGTAGCTCAGAAAAAAAAGAAAACAAACAAACAAAAAGCCTCTTCTTCTGAACGCCCACAATAAGCCTGAGTTTGCAGGCAAGCACCTGAGAGTGGGGAGAGAAATGAAGGGAAGGCGAGTCTGCTGTTTCAGGACAAGCATATGGCTTCCTCTGCTCCCAAATATGCAGGGACCACCTGCGCAGCACAGGCCACTTAGCCGCCACTCTGTTCCCTGCTCCTGGGACTTACCTGAATTCTCTCAAGCTGTTTTATGACAGATGCAAGAAGGCCAACCATCCCAGTTTGAAGAGCACCCCGTTTGAAGAGGGTTCCTGGTGTGTGAGGCTTTCAGGTTAAATGGGGACAAGTTGGTCGCTGTGAATGATGATATTTCTGAAGAGTGACTCTCTATTTTAGAGGAGTGACAAAGTTTGCTTGGCATCCTGTGAGGCATCTTAAGGCTCTGACTTCAAGAGTGATGCCTGGGTATGAGGCAGACAAGGCTGGAGCAAGCAGAAGCAAAGGCTCTGAACCTATAGCATGGAGGGTTCTCTCTGTGCACACACAGCCCGCCTCCAATTCCCAGGCTTAAGTCCCTGCTACCTTTAGTCACACGACAGTCACCCACACTGTCCAGCCATCCACCTTCCAGAGTCTTTTCTTGGCCCCACATACTAATTAAAGGTAATCGTATTATGGTGGTTTGATTCAGGTGTCCCCCATAAACTCATGTGTTCTGAATTCTTGAGCTCCAGCTGATGGCAATTTGGGAATTGGAACCTTGTTGGGGTGTGTTGATGGGGGCAGGCTTGTGGGTGTTATAGCCGGCTTCCCCTTGCCAGTGTTTGGCACACTCTCCTGCTGCTGTTATCCACCTGATGTCCACCCTCTGCTCATGCCAATGTTTTTCCTGCCATCATGGAGCTTCTCCTCGAGTCTGTAAGCCAAAATAAACCCTTTCCTCCCACAAGCTGCTTTTGGTCAGGTGCTTTGTGCCAGCAACATGAAGCTGAGTGCAACAAATTGGGGCATGGGGGTGACAGCAGAGACTGGTCACCTAACAGCCAGTTTCACCCAGTGACAACTTGATTTTGGGAACTGAGTTGTGGCAACCACTCCTCCCTCTTGGCTCCTGATTGGTTGGGGTGGGCAAGCTACTCAGGTCTAGCAGAAGACATGTCAGAGGAAATTGGCTGGAAATTCCAGGAAACGGATTTGCAAAGAAAAGTATGCTCTTTTCAGATGCACAATGTGGTGCTTTGCATCTGGAGTTCTTTGCAGCAGCTAGAGGCCCTGGCACATCCATTCTCCCTCTCTATCTCTTTTTGTCCTCTCTCCATGTGCAAATAAATAAAAGAGGCAGATGTAGTAGCACATGCCTTTAATCCCAGCACCTAGGAGACAGAGGTAGGAGGAGTGTCATGAGTTCGAGGCCAACCTGAGACTACATAGTGAATTCCAGGTAAGCCTGGGCTAGAGCAAGACCCTACCTCAAAAAGAAAAAGAAAAAGAAAAGGGCTGGAGAGATGGCTTAGCAGTCAAGGCATTTGCCTACAAAGCCTAAGGACCCTGGTTTGATTCTCCAGGTCCCACATAAGCCAGATGCACAAGGGGGCGCATGCATCTGGAGTTTGTTTGCAATGGCTAGAAGCCCTGGTGTGCCCATTCTCATTCTCCCCTCTCTCTCTCCCTCTCTCTGTCTCTAATAATAAATAAATGAAAGAAAGAAGGAAAAAGAAAGAAAGAAAGAAAGAAAGAAAGAAAGAAAGAAAGAAAGAAGAAAGAAAGAAAAAAAGAAAGAAGAAAGAAAGAAAGAAAGAAAGAAAGAAAGAAAGAAAGAAAGAAAAAGAAAAGTATGCTGTCTGGCTTTGGAAGTGTTTGAGCAATGACAAGTCTGGAACTTCAGCAGCCATCATGTGACCATGGGGTAGGAAACAAGGAAAGGAGGAAGAAACTCAAAGACATACACCCAGAACCCTGTCAGAATTTAGTACTGAATTGATCATCTACTCTGGGTATCTTGGGATAAGGGCTGGGGGAGCTTCTTTCATACCTGTATATTGACACTACCTTCACTTTTGGTTAGAGAAGCTTCCCTTTTCAGATTGTGGTAACCTCTGGGATGACTCAAAAGACACCATAGTGCTGAGAAGAAGTGACAGAGGAGTGTTCGACACTGAGACATCTCTGTCACACCCTCCAAGGCTCAGGGTCCATTTAGGAAGAGGGGGCAGAAAGAATGTAAGAGCCAAAGGAAGGGTACCACTCCTTACAATGCAACTGTCCAGACAGAAATTGGCCTTGATATCCATGACCTCGCAGTGCCTAGCAATACCTCTGCAAGACCCTCATAATAGAAGAAAAAGACAATGACATCAAAATAAAAGAGAGACTAATGTAGAGAGGGAGGGGATATGTTGGAGATTGGTGTTCTGAAGGGGAAAGTGGGGGAGGGGAAGGAATTATCTTGGTTTGTTGTCTGTATGTATGGAAGTTGTCAATAAAAAATGCCAAAAAATATAAAAAATTAATTTTTTTAAAGTCTCAAACTTTAAAAACAAAACAAAACAAAAGTCAGTGTCATGTGTATCCTGTGGCTTATAGTTGAAAACTTGGCAAAGAGTAAGGATCCCAAGCCTAAGGCTGGAGAGATGACTCAGTGATTAAGGTACTTGCTGGCAAAGCCTAAGGACCTGAGCTTGATTCCCCAGGACCCATGTAACACCAGATGCACAGGGGGACACATATGTCAGGAGTTCATTTTTATGACTAGAGGTCCTGGTGCACCCATTCTCTCTCTACCTGTCTCTCTCTCTTTTTCTCTCAAACAAATAGATAATCCCAGCACTCGGAATTTAGTTCAAGGCCTGAGACTACGTAGTGAATTCTAGGTCAGCCTGGCCTAGAGCGAGACTCTACCTCTCAAAAGTAAAAAAAAAAAGAAAAAGAAAGAAAGAAAGAAAGAAAGAAAGAAAGAAAGAAAGAAAGAGAGAGAGAGAGAAAAAGTGAAAAGAACTCCAGGGCTGGAGAGATGGCACTTGCCTGCAAAGCCTAAGGACCTAGGTTCGATTCCCCAGGACCCATGTAGGCCAGCTGCACATGCTGGCACATGCGTCTGGAGTTCACTTCGTTTCCAGTGGCTAGAGGCCCTGGTGTGCCCATTCTCTTTCTCCCTCCCCCTCTGCTTCTCAAATTAGTAAATGAAAAGCAAATTTTTTTAAGTTTAAAAAAAAAAAAAAAAAAGAATTCCAAGCTTGTAGCAGAGTAGACCATGAGAGGCGGTCTGAGGCAAAGGCCCAGGAAAATGAAGATACTCTTAAAGTCTCAGGACACTTAGATTCTCCCCTGACCTCCAGGCACAACGCCTAATCCAGCGCTCTGAGACAGAATATCCATGAGCTTCCTGGGTCTCTCTCTGCCATGTCCTTGTCATCCCTGCTCTGGAGCTGAAGGGCCTTATGCCACCCTCAAAGGACCTTCTAGCAAAGGAAACCCTACCCATCACCCCAAATTCTTCCCTTTGGTGTAAGGTAGAGAACCACCTCTGGAGTCACACTAGGGACCCTTAGGTAAGTTACTTGACCTCTCTGGGACTTCGTTTCTCCATCAGCCCTGGGACAAACCGTGCCTAATTCACATGGCCATTGAGGATGTCTTAACAATTCAACTGACTCTGTTGTGGGACCTCAAGGCCACCCTAGGGCTCTATGATGCACTAGACAAACAACTCAGAGAGTTAAGGCAAGCTGTCATCCTCCCCGTTACAGCTCACTACAGTGGAAGGGCTAAGGATTAAGATTGGCAGAAGGGGGGAAGCCCGGAGGACAGAGTTAAGGAGAGGGCAGGCCAAAGCTGTCCTGAGTGCATTTGTATGCATGGTGCTTGACTTTCCCAGCAACGGTATATGACAACAGGGGTTGAGTCATGTCAGCCAGGGCAGCTCCTCTGAATCTTGGTGTCTGGGGTTTTCATTTCTGCCTTATCACTTAGGTACAGGGCGCCAATGTGGCTGACCTTAGCTATTCAGCCTGCAGCTCCCCCAGAGGCCAAACTGATACAGTACGACCCAGGGCCCTCACCATAAATCACACTGTTAGCGTAAACCATCCGGTGGGGACAGAGGCCTAGGGAAACCAAGATACTCTATCAGACAGTATATTGCAAGGACTCAGAGGCTGTTTCCCTGGAGTCCCTGAAATGTATAAGGTTTTCCAAGATGGCCTCATCCCAGATGGGTTGAAGCAACCCTTTAGAGCCCGGACACGCCAGCAGCCGCCAATGTCGTTTTCTGTCTCTTACAAGTCGGCTCCTGTGAACACATATCCTTGGTCGCGACGGCTACCCCCCCAGAATGAGACCTTTTCAAATGAACCCTTTCCTCACTGCTGAAGGCAAACTCCTTATTTCCTAGCCTTTGTCATGAATGGAGGGATGCAGTTCAAGTTGCATTCTGGCCTTCTCTGTTCCTCCTGTGATCCACCTCAGGGAAAGGCAGGGCTTCATCACCGATGGGTTGGGAGAAAGAGTAGTGCTCGCCCAGCACACCCTCTTCCTCTCTCCAGAGCTGTCTCTCTGCAAACAGACCACTCCACATATCCACAGCGGCAGCCCTTCAAGAAACCCTCAGCTGTCCATCACAACCTGCACTGTGCCTAAGACTACGCTGTGTTTAGGGACGAGGTCTCAGGCAGCCCCATGTGGCTGACAGACCCATCCAGCCATGTGCTCAGGAGTGCCGCATCTTGTTCTGATTCTAGTACACAGCTTCTGCTCTAAAGGGTTTAGCCGAAGCAGCCATGGAGGTAATTTAGCAATGTTAACATTAGTACTAACAATAGTTTGAAGTCATCAGTCATGCTTGACCCTTTAAAGATAGATACTGTTATGCTGGAGAGATGGCTTAGAAGTTAAGGAGCTTGCCTGTGAAGCCTAAGGACCCAGGTTCAATTCCCCAGGACCCACATAAGCCAGATGCACAAGGCGGTGCATGCATCTGGAGTTCGTTTGCAATGGCTAAAGGCCCTGGCATGACCATATTCTCTCTCTCTCAAATAAATAAATATAAGTTTATTGGCTTTAAATATATTTCTTAAAAGATAGATGCTGTTATAAGCCGTGTGTAGTGGCGCACGCCTTTAATCCCAGCACTCAGGAGGCAGAGGTAGGAGGATCACCATGAGTTCGAGGCCACCCTGAGACTACAGAGTGAATTCCAGGTCAGCCTGGGCCAGAGTGAAACCCTACCTCGAAAAACCAAAAAATAAAAAATAAATATAAATAAATAAATAAATAATAGATACTGTTATAAACTTCACTTTAGGATTATGAGGAAACCAAAGTTTGTCCAAGGTCACAAGCTGGTAGGCTTGAGTTTTGAACACAGCGTTGCCAAGTTTTCAGAGTCTGAACTCTTAGCCACTATGGATTAACTTAGGAAGCCTTGTGGGTGTCTGATAAACACTTCTGCAGTGGTTTAAATAGAGTGCTGAAATTGCTGAGGTGAGCAGATGGTGGATGGCTGGACACTGCGGTTAACCATGGGTCACAAGGCCCTTTTGAGAAATTCATCTCAGGAGTTCCAGGTGTGTGAGTCTTACTGGGAGCAAATCTGGGAGGATGATTCTGCAATAGAGGCTCCAAGAGCATGGCCCATGCATGCTGTAAGCCCTAAGCTGGAGAGACAAGGGCCTGGCTACTTGGGCACTGGCTCTGGCCTCCAGGCCCCTCACTTCTTCAGATGCATGGGCAATCAAAGAAAGAACATATTAATCAATGAAACAGAAGGCAAAAATGGAGATAAAAGGCACAGTGACTAATGACCCCCCCAGGTCACCTATGTGACCATCCCAGTCATCCAGAAGGAAGATCGGTTCCAAAGCCATGGAGGGGCTTGAGGAGAGGCAAGATGGTCAGTTAGCATAGGGGAGCTGGACTTGAAGCACAGTGTCACTGTCACAGAGATGACACCGGGGGCTGTGGTTAGTTTGCCAAGCGGAAACAGCACTCACCTTGCAGTTGAATGTGGAAGTGGGAAGTGCATTATCTGATAAATGACCGGACACCCTACCAGCTCTGCTCGGCGAGTCACACATGGAAAAGTCAGTCTCACTGCTTTACTGTGCCGTCTTAGAGAGGTCACCATTGGTGCGCTAGAGCTCAGAGAGTTTGACCCAACCAAGTCCTAACGAGCTCCACAATGGCATCGTGTGGTCTGCAGTCTAAACTGAGAGGGAGCAGAGATGCTCATGAGAAACAGATAGGAAACTTAACCAGGCGATGTTAGGCATGACACAGAAAGTGCACGCACAAAGCCCTGACCCCACGCGTGGCCAAGTCTCGGTCAACCATCCATTTAAGTGACAAAATCATGAGTCATGAGAAAAGTATGTCTGTTCAACGCAATCACTTTAAGACTATACAAGAAAAATGCTATACACCCAAGTAATAGTACCATCACAAACGGGAAACATTCTAGATGAAGTTTACAGGCGTGTGACTTAGTGTGTGGGAGACGGGGGAGAATCTTTCCTTGATGAGGCTGGATAAATGGAACCTCACCAAACAAACCATATTGAGGTCTTTTGACTGTCCGCAAGGTGTTATTTTTGGTAGCAGGAAAGCAATGGAAATGGGGAAAGGGGAGGCAGTGGGTGAGGACTGGGCATCTGTCCTTCCACTCAAAACAATGCTTTAGTAGGCTGGCCCACAGGCCAGGCAGTCTCAGTCCGCCTGGCTCTTCCTGATGGTTCCCGGCGCATCCCGCCCTCTGCTGAGCAGCATCTTCTCCAGCCGCTGGCAGTGCTCCCGCAGCTGCTTCTCTCGGGGCAGGAGGAAGGTGAGCACCTTGTTGCGCACGATGCCGCGGTCCTCTTCTTCCCTGAGCCGCTGCTTCACGCGGGCCGCCTGTTCCTCTTGCTGAACCAGGATGCCATTCATCTCACAGAAGGCGTCCTCCAGATAATGGATGGCCTTCAGAACCTCTTTCTTAAAGTCCTCCAGCTCCCGCTGCACCGCGACCACCTTCTGCTGCAGGATCTCCAAGTCCACCGGCGGTGGGAGGGAAGAGGACCACGACTGGGACAGGGACAAGTCTCCAGACTGGAGGCCACTCTCCACCATCTTCTTCCCTTGTAAGGTATTCACCTTCATGAGAATGGAACTGGACTGAAAGAGAGCTTCCATCGCCTTGCTTCCCTGAGAAGAGGAAGCCAGGAGACCAGCAGGATCAAGAGAGTGATTTTCAGCTACAGGAACAATCATTTGGAGTGGACAGGCCCTATGCATTGTGACATCAAGAACCCTGCAACCAATCAGGAAGAAAGCCCCAGTCCACTTATTTGCATATTGTAGTTTCCCTGGTTGTTTATCTGGCTCTCCTGTGATGTGGGGGTCTCATCAGTTGGTCATCTATCCAGAACCGGAGTCCAAGCTGTCCTTTCACTCCACAGACAAACCAAGTCCCAGAGCAGAGAAAACTGGCAAGACAAGGCAGGTCAAATCAGGATCACACGCTGCCAAGATTGAATGGTCTCCCGTTCTGGCAAGGAGCCTAGATTGGCATCATATGAGATAGTGTCTAATGCACCTCTACTTCTAAAATACTGAGAAAGTAATCGGATTCTAAATCCATATTCCTATAATGAAGCAGAATTCTAGGTGATCTTTGTGTTGTGAGAAATGTGCTTACTTTTGAAGTACAGTCCACAGTACTGGTGCATTTAGTATCTGCAGGGCTGGGGAGTTTGGCTTAGGGGATAAAGCAATTGCCGTGCAAACCTGAGTGCCTGAATTTGGATTCCCCAGAACCCACGTCAAAGTCAGAAGCTGTGGCAGGCTTCTGCAATCCTAGTGTATCTCCAGTGAGAAGGGCAGAGGCAGGAGAATTCCCCCAACTCCTGGACAAACCAGACTGGGTGAACAGAGCAGTGAACAATGACAGACCCTACCTTATATAAGGTGAAGGCAAGGACAGACCCCAAAAGTTGGCCTTTGGTTTCCATATGCACACCACAGCACACGTGCACATGCTCATACCATGTACTGGGACCAAGGAACAAGCATGAATAAGCGTGTTTCCCCAGCATAACTGAAGGTTGACAAAATAGAGGGGGAAAAAAAAAAACACAGAAGGGGAAACATTGTGCTTTTCCCCAACTATAACAAAGAAAATGTTTCTAACCCACATTTGGCTCAGTCAAGAATAAACCTTCAAAAAAAAAAAGGAAGTAAAAAAATTGAAAGCTGGGCATGGTGGTGCAAGCCTTTAATCCCAGCACTCAGGAGGCAGAGGTAGGTGAATTGTCTTGAGTTCGAGGCCACCCTGAGACTACATGATGAATTCTAGGTCAGTCTGGGCTAGATCAAAACCCTACCTTAGAAAACCAAAAGAAGAAAAGAAAATCAAAGAACAAACCTCCATCTTAGCACATGACCAGCACTTGCTCAGACCTTTCACTCATGCTCAAATCTAAACCTCTCCCCCCAAAACCAGCCTCAAATCCAATCTGTCGTAAGCCAGATGCACAAGGTGGCACATGCATCTGGAGTTTGTTTGCAGTGGCTGGAGGCCCTGGTGTGCCATTCTCTCTCTATCTGCCTCTTTTTCTCTCTCTGTCTGTCACTCTCAAATAAATAAATAAATAATAAACAAAAAAAATTTTTAAGTGAAAGTTGGGCTAGAGAGAGAGATGGCCTAGCTGTTAAGATGCTTGCCTGTGAAGTCTAAGGACCCATGTTCTACTCTCCAGATCACATGTTAGCCAGACACACAAAGGTGAGATAAGCTCAAGGTCACATATGCTCACTAGATGTGCAAGCATGTCTCTCTCTCTCTAAAATTAAAAATAAGTTAAAGCCAGGCATGGTGGCACACACCTTTAATCCCAGCACTAGGGAGGCAGAGGTAGGAGGGCTGCCATGAGCTCGAGGCCACCCTGAGACTACATAGTGAATACCAGGTCAACCTGGTATTTCTAGACCCCATCTAGAAAAACCAAAATAAATAAGTAAATGAGAGTTAAGCTGGGCATGGTGGCACACACTTTTAATACCAGCACCCGGAGGCAGAGGTAGGAAGATTGCCGTGAGTTCAAAGCCACCATGAGACTACATAGTGAATATCAGGTCATCCTGGGCTAAAGCAAGACACCACCTTGAAAAGCCAAAAAATAAAAATAAATAAAAATGAGAATTAGGGCTGGAGAGATGGCTTAGCGGTTAAGGCATTTGCCTACAAAGACAAAGGACCCAGGTTTGATTCCCAGGACCTACGTAAGCCAGATGCACAAAGGGCACATGCATTTGGAGTTCGTTTGCAGTGGCTACAGGCCCTGGTGTGCCCATTCTCTCTCTGTCTCTCTTCTCTCTATCTCTTTCTGCTTGCAAATAAATAAATAATTTTTTTAAGTGAGAGTTAGCTGGGCATGGTGGTGGACACCTTTAATCCCAAAACTTAGTAGACAGAGGTCGGAGGATCTCTGTGTGTGAGTTCAAGGCCAGACTGAGACTATAGAGAGAGTTCCAGATCAATCTGGACTAGAATGAGACCCTACCTCAAAAAACAAACAAACAAGAAGTGAGAGGCTTCAGTAGGCAGAGCCTCTTGGGTTCTTTATTAAAAGGCACATTTGGGGACTCAAGGGATGGCTTAGTGGTTAAGGTGTTTGCCTGCCAAAGGACCCAGGTTCAATTCCCCAGGACCCACATTAGCCAAATGCACAAGGGGGTGCATGCATCTGGAGTTCGATTGCAATGGCTGGAGGCCCTGGCACACCCATTTCTCTCCCTCCCTCTTTCTCTGTCAAATAAATAAAAATAAAATAAAATAAAATAATATTTTTAAAGGCACATTTGGCCCTCTTTTGTTGCCTTTCTGCCATGGGTGTCTTCCACCATGGAATGATACAGCCAGAAGGAGCTCACCCAACACCAGCTACTGCTAGATGGTGAACTTCTCAGAATGCTAAGGAAACAAAAATCTGTTCTTTCTAGCTGCCTCGGGCTCTGGTATTTTATTTTGTTATTACAGAACAAACCAGAGTGAGCTACTTGGATTAAGCGAGACCCCAGCAGGTCCAAGTGGCCATGAGGAATCTGAAGTCTCTCGACTGTAAGTGCTCTAATGCTTACCTGCGCTGCAGTTCTAGCCTCCCCCATTGAAAGCCACTTCTCTTTGGCAGCTCGCCTTATCTGCTTGGGTCTCAGTTTCTCTGTCCAGTTCTGTGAGAGCTGTGGCGTGCAGCCCTCTGGAAGAGAATAAAGCGCTAATGGAGAGTTGCTGCCAGTTTCTATGGTGTAAAGACTCCCAGCATAGATCATTTCTGTCACCAGGAAGAAAGACAACAAGCCGACTCTCCCACACCACAGCCCATGGTGAGGAACTGCTACCTTTTCTGATAGAGGCTGACCATCAAGTACCCTTGGGTAGTTTTTTGTTTGTTTGTTTTGTTTTGTTTTTTCGAGGTAGAGTCTCATTCTAGCCCAGGCTGATCTGGAATTCACTCTGTAGTCTCTGGGTGGCCTTGAACTCACAGCGATCCTCCTACCTCTGCCTCTCGAGTGCTGCGATTAAAGGCGTGTAGTTTTCAGGGAGATTCATGGTTTCACAAAGGTAGAAGTTTGAATTTCAAGGAAATCCAACTGCTGAGACAGAATGTGGGAGAGAACACCCACTTTTCTAGGAGTTAGGAGATCTGGAGTCTGGAATCATTCCAGGTCAGCCTCCTGCCTGCCCTGATCTTGTTCCCTCATCTACAATGTAACAAGGTGGGAGATAGCTGCACTGCTGGCTCCCAGGTTCAAGGCCCTACCTAGTCTACTTGCTCTCTTCTTCTTTCGGTTTCTCAGGGCCTTCCTTCAGTTCCCTTAGGCACGGTAAACTCCGGCAGACAGAAATTACATGTTTCCCACCCTGTTTACCCTCAAGTATCCTGCCTGCCGCCCGGCACATAATGGCACTCAGACAACTAGATGAAATGCAATTTCATTTCATAGGAGGTTATCAAACACGGGGCCCTCCTAGCTTTCCCGCTGGCATGATGACACCTACTGGTCATTGCTGAAACTGCAGCTGCCAGATTCTACCTAAGAGCAGGTGGGGATTTAGGTGCTGATGGAAACCGCGAGGAGTCTGTGGTGTATTTAATCAGAGATGTGTGCTGATGGACACTACTAGCAGGCTCTTAATCAAGATTTCCTTAAGTAGTGCACGGAAGACTGTGTCTGCCTTCTAGTCTCATCGTTTGAGTGTTTTCTGGTTCTTTCTCTCTTTCCCTCTCTTCTCTTCTTTCCTCTCTCCCTTTCCCTCCCTTTCTCTCCCATAAGGAACGGGGAAAGTCACAACCAAAGCTGAGACACAAAAAGTCACAGAGGCCTTTTGTGTTTACTTCCCTGCTGCTGTTTGCAGAAAATGTTTCCGTAGCTCCGCCTTCTCCTGGGAGCCACAGGAAAAGGGCTGTCAGCAGAGGCCTCCGGACCTGTTGGCCTCAGAGCCTTCAGGATGTTGGGTGCGCAAGTTCTGGATGTTCTCCAAGGGAGGCTCCACAGTGGGGCCTGTGCCTTCCTGACCGAATGGCCTCCTGTACTGCCTAGGAAGTGAAAGCTGATCAGACCTAGCAAAGCCTCCATGACATGGAGCTTCATCGTCTGGAGAGCCCTGCCCCAGTCTGTTTACGCTGTCACAGCCTCCCTGTGTCTTGGGATAATGGGGCTTCAGAGACACGCTAACACTGCAGAGACCCAAGTCCTACATCTTGAGTCCAGCTCAATTGGAATGGGGTGAGGTCTATAGAGGACATGTCTTAATGGTTCCTGGGATGGGCACAGGGCATCACCCTGGGTGTGAGCATCCTTCCTGCTGGACTCGGCCACCACTCTGGAGTGAAAACCACACAGCTCCCCTCCCTCGTGCTCTTGTGTCTGCAAATATAGTAAGTCCAGTTCCTTTGGGGGATTAGAAAGGACAGGACACTCCCTTATCACTCTATCACTTCATCCAAAGGGAAACCTGGGCTGGAGAGATGGCCCAGCAGTTAAGGCACTTCCCTGCAAAGCCTAAGCATCCTGGTTCGATTCTCCAGGACCCATGTAAAGCCAGATGTACAATGTGGGGCATGCATCTGAACTTTGTTTGCAGCAGCTACAGGCCCTGATGTGCCCATTCTCTCTCTTTCTCTCTCCCTCTCTGTTTCTCTCCTTCTCTCTCTCATTTCTCTCTTTCCCTCTCTTTCTCTCTCCCTCTCTGTTTCTCTCCTTCTCTCTCTCATTTCTCTCTTTCCCTCTCTTTCTCTCTCCCTCTCTCTCTCGTCTTTGTCTCCCTCTGCTTGCAAGTAAATAAATAAAAATATTTAAAAGTGAAACCCGCAGAAGCTAGAAGCCCTTCTGTTCTGCTAGTTAGAGTGGCATTCCCAGCCATTTCAAACCCATCCCTGGCTAGGGAGACTGCAGTGCCCAAAGTTGGCTCACACAGTTACAGTTTGCTTCCTGAGCTGAGCCCTGATCAGCCCTCCCCAAAGCATGAGCCTCCCAATAGTAGATCCAAACTGAGGTTTTGTTTTCCAGCAAGCAGAGGGGGGGATGGACAACCAACCATATATTCTATAAAGAACAGGTGTCGGGCTGGAGAGATGGCTTAGCGGTTAAGCGCTTGCCTGTGACCTAAGGACCCCGGTTCAAGGCTTGATTCCCCAGTACCCACATAAACCAGATGAACAAGGTGGCACATGCATCGGGAGTTCATTTGCAGTGGCTGAAGGCCCTGGCGTATCCATTCTCTCTCTCTCTCTCTCTGCCTCTTTCTCTCTGTCTGATGCTCATAAATAAATAAATAAATAAATAAATAAATAAACAGGTGTAGTTATTTTAATATGTGAGTGTGTGAGTGTGTGTGTGTGTGAGAGAGAGAGAGAATGCATGCACATGTATGTCACAGAGCACATGTGGAGGTCAGAGGACAACCTTGGGTATTGGTCCTAACTTTCCATCTTGTTTTGAGGCAGAATCTCTTGTTTACAACTGGATATGCCAGGCTAGCTGGCCCGAGAGCTTCCGGAGTGTTTGCTGCCTCTGCCTCCTATCTTGCTAAAGGCACACTGGACTTACAGACACTTGCACTACCACGCCCAGATATATGTGGGTTCTGGGGGTCAAACTCAGGTCCTCATGCTTTCACAAGTGCTTTTGCCCACTGAGCCATCTCCCCAATCCCAAACAGGTATATTGTAAGGAAGATTTGGAAAGATTACGCTTAATCATGACAATGAACTATTTATGTCACCTTTCAGGTAGCTTGAAGAAACAGACATTTAGACAACCCTTAAAACTAGTTTCTCTCTCCCCATCCCCAAGGGAGGTGAGGGTGATGGCTAAGAAACACCAGACAGCAATCAGAGCAATCTGTCATAATCCCAAAGAGCACTGAGTGGGCATTCCTAAGGAGGGCAGCGAACAGCTGCTGGTCCAAGCCACGCTTTCCCCAGGATCCCCTGGTGTTGTGCCTCCCACGATGGTTACAGTGGATGAAGTGACCATACCACCAGCTCGTCTTCTCAGATGTGCCAAAAAGGGCCTTCCATCTCTCTATCCATCTATCCATTCACCATCCACCCATTCATCCATTCACCCATCCATCATTCTACTCATTCATCTATTGACCCACCTAGCCATCTATCCACCCCTCACCTACCTGGCCATCTGCCCATCTACCCATCCATCCAACCATACATCCACTCACCCACCCACCCATCCATCCATCCATCCATCCACCCATCTATTCATTTGTTTAGCCATCTATCCATCCACCCATTTATCAGTCCACTTCTCCATTTATCCGTTCCCTTAGCACCATCCATTGAGTGCCTTCCAGAGTTAGGCATTGGGTATTCAAGACTCAGAACAAGGAAGGGAAGTTCCTGCCTCAGTCTGTATTTCACTGGAAGGAGACAGATTATAAAGCAAAACATCAACACCTAAAGCCATGGGGCTGGGCACCAGGTTCCTGTAGGAAAGAACAAGGTGACAGGAAACTCTCTGAACTCATTGAGGGTCTTTGTGGGGTAAGACAGATAGGATGAGGAGAGCTGGGGATAATGTTCCAGAAGAAACACTACGAGGACAAGCCTGGGGCAGGAATGGGCAGGAGGAACCAGATGTGACCTGTGTCATGCAGCTGGAGGCAAGCAGCAGAAAAAAATGAGGAGGGTGCAAAGATGGAGGGTGCAGGGCCAGCCCAGGAGAGGTGGAGGAAGCTTCCTCCAGGATGGGGGTGTGTGTGTGTGTGTGTGTGTGTGTGTGTGTGTGTGTGTGTGTGTCCGTCCTTCCTGCAGGGCTGCTGCGATTCTGAGCAGTCTCCAGCTGCGCTGCTGGGATTCCAGGCTAGGGAATGAGAATAAGACTGGGATGGGGGTGGCACTCAAGATGAAGAACAAAACTTGGTGCTGTTCACCATGATTAATTAACCCAGCACCAGAGCCCCAAGGCACGGTGCTAAAAATACCTGCTTCCCTCGGAGATGCGGCAGCTGCCACCCAGCAACTTTTAGCCATGCCATTTGTCATAATTTGACACTGCAAAGGAGTGTCCACAGGGCTGGTGCATCTGCAAGAATTGGACCCATCCTCGGCCCACCAGCCAGCTGGTCTTCAGAACCCATCCATGGCACCCTCATCCTGTCTTGACTCTTCCCTGAGCGCCGCCTTGGCTGCCCCACCATGTGCCCGCTCACTGCTTGCCTCTCCTCGCTGAACCCAGCAGACCCACCTCCAGAGTGGGAGCCAAAGCCTTCTCTAGAGCAGGAATGCATCCTGGGGTGCCTTGTTTCACACCACTGCAACCCTGCACCTCGGATTGCAGCCATCTATCAGAGGCCCTGCCAGCCCAGGGCGGCACTTTAATTAAAATATGTAAAACATCCTGGTGGGAGTTGGCTCTGAAGATAACGGAGCCTGCCTTGGACAGGAGTGGTACAGCCCAGCCCAGCCTGGAGCTGGCCTTCCTCCAGCCAGGGAGCAAAGGGCTGCCAGGTGATGTCTGCGAGGCACCCATCCTGGGACACAACCTTGTCCCAGGTTAGAACATCTGCTCAGAACAGAGTCAAAACAAAGTCAACACAGAGACTCCATGAGTATACCATGAAGGATACCTGGTGTCACCCCAGCTGCCCAGTTTTCAGGTTTCGTGTGCTCTATACACACTTTCTTTTTATTTTTATTTTTATTTATTTATTTATTGGTTTTTCAAGGTAGGGTCTCACTCTAGCTCAGGCTACCTGGAATTCACTCTGTAGTTTCAGGGTAGACTTGAACTCAAGGCAATCCTCCTACCTCTGCCTCCTGAGTACTGGGATTAAAGGTGTGTGCCACCACGCCTGGCTTCTTTTTTTAAATTTTTTAAATTTTTTAAATTTTTTATTTATTTATTAGAAAGAGAGAGAAAATATGCATGCCAGGTCCAGATTCTTAAAGATATAGATAACTTCATAAACTGGAACAGCTAATGGCAAGAAGCCACACATATCCAGGCATTCTTCTACCTCTGATCTCTTCCCTCTCCGTCAGCTCTGCTGTCCTACCCATGTCCTCCTCTTGGGGGAACAACCTTCTCTTCACCCCATGAAACAGTTCCTATTAGACAGCCACCTTGCCCCAGGCCATGGACACAACCTCAGCCCTCTTTCACTATGTCGCTGCAAATGGCAATCTCCCTTTCTCCCTCTCTCCCTCTCTCTGTCTCTCTTTCTCTCTCTGTCTCTCCAGTCCTAAACTGCAGCTAAGTTTATTTAACCTGTTTCTGTTCAAAGTGCAGCTATAAAACTGGCCTTTGAGAATGGCCTCCAGCCCATTCTCCAAATTCTACTGGTTTTGTCTTGAGTTCTGCTTTCAAGATGTCTAACATGACTTCCTTTTTTTAAAATATATATATTTTTTAAAGTTTCTTTTTTTGTTTTGTTTTTGTTTATTTATTTATTTATGTATTTATTTTGAGAGCACCATACACAGAGAGAAAGAAGCAGAGAGAGAGAGAGAGAGAGAGAGAGAGAATGGTCATGCCAGGGCCTCCAGCCACTCACTGCAAATGAACTCCAGACACATGTGCCACCTTGTGCATCTGACTTACATGGGTTCTAGGGAATTGAACTGGGTCCTTTGGCTCTGCAGGCAAGTGCCTTAACTGCTAAGCCATCTCTCCAGCCCTAACATGACTTCCTTTAACATGATTTGCTTTCCCAGAGAAATCTGCTGATGGTCAACAGCCACATGATGAGATGGGGACTCTGTTCTCCCCTGTGCGGGCCTTCCTTTCCCAGTCAAGAACAATGGCCACACACACTTTACGGCTCCAGGTGAAGTTAATAGGACTTGCTCATCAACTCCATGCCTTCCTAAAGGGCATGCAGGCTCTCCTACAAGTTGGAGTCTTCCCAGAGGCAAAGAAAAAATATGTCAATTTTAAATTCAAATCACTAGTATCTGCTGTCTGCCTAGTCTTTAAGATCACTTAGTGCTTTAAAGAAAATAATCAAGGGCTGGAGAGATAGCTTAGCGGTTAAGGTGCTTGCTTGCAAAGCCAAAGGACCTCGGTTCTATTCCCCAGTACCCACATAAGCCAGATGCACAAGGTGTCGCATGCATCTGGAGTTCCTATGTAGAGGCTGGAAGCTCTGGCCCACCCATCCTCTCTTTCTCTCTCTTCTTTCACTCTGCCTCTTTCCCTCTCTCAAATAAATAAATAAATAAATAATAAAATATTTTTAAAAAGAAAAAAATCAATATAACAATGATTTTAAAGCTGACAAATTTAAAGGCTACAAAATTTATTTGGTCTTTGTGGCAGTCTTTGTGACTAAGGGTATTAATATATTGTCTATATTGCTGATATGGTAACATTGACTTAGAAGAGAGTACTACTCATAAATTTTTAAAAATCAAATCAAGCCAGGCATGGTGGTGCATGCCTTTAATCCCAGCACTCAGGAAGCAGAGGTAGGAGGATCGCTGTGAGTTTGAGGCCACCCTGAGACTACATAGTGAATTCCAGGTCAGCCTGAGCTAGAATGAGACCCTACCTCAAAAAAAATAAATAAATAAATATAAAACTAGAAAGTAAAGTGTGTTGTAAAGGGTATGAAAGTTGATGTAAATAATTTGTGGAGGACTTAAACAAAAAAAGGTTTGAGTTGCCTGTGGTGAAATGGGTTAACCTAGGAAGGTTGGTTCTCTGTATTTTCTCTCACCTTAATTATTTATATAAGTCAGACTTAACCTTCATAAGAAGTTGGTAAATTTATTGACATTGCCATGTCTCATATCAAGGTTAAGATTTAGTTCTCTCTAGGTTTCCTGAGACTCATTTCTTTCCTGCTTGTCTCTGGTGAAGCAGGTATCTGACACTAATTTAAAAAAACACTTTTTCATTTCTTTTCCTTCAGTACAGAGGATTGAAGACAGAGCTCTACTACTGAGTTCTATATCCCTGACCCTTTTCTTTAACTTTTTATTTTGAGACACACTCCTAATAAGTAACTCAAGCCAGCCTTGAACTCATTCTGTAGCCCATTCAGGCCTTGAACTTGGGATCTTCCTGTCTCAGTCTTCCCAGTGGCTGAAATTATTGCCTAGACTAAGCAGCTCCCCAAGAGGACCCTTTACTTAGACTTTACGTTTGAATTTTTTAAAATTTATTGTGTGTGTGTGTGTGTGTGTGTGTGTGTTGGTGTAAGAGGACAACCTCAGGATGTTTGTCCTCCTTCCACCTTCATTTGGAGACAGGATGTCAATATTTCGCCCCTGCCTGTGCCCCAGTGCAGCTGGCCTGGGGGCTTCCGGATTCCCCTGGTTCCTCCTTGTCACAGATGTGTGTATCACTTTGCATCTTGGCTATACTCTGCCTTTTTTTTTTTTTTTTTTTTAACCACAACGTTTAGGGCAAGGAAGAATAAACTTTTTTGCACAACGCTTGTGCAAAATCAGTTTAAGAAAACATTTTTAGATCAAATTTCACTCAAACGTTTTCTTTCCAAATCAGGAGATGCTACTTTTGTAAGCTGTTTCAGGCACCATTTAAATGTGTTTCCCCTATCATAGAAGGAGTTCATAGTTCACATGGAAATGTCATAACATGCATAAGTATCTCAGGGTATGCTCAAGTTCAGGCCTGCTGTACATATTCTGCGCAGTGGTATGGGCTGTGGGGAGTACTGAGGGATTCAGAACTGGAGAGGCCAATTGGATCTTGAGCAGTTACAGAGCCTCATTGGCAGTTCTGGGCCTGGGGGTTTCCAGGGAACTTCAGAAGAAGGTAAGGGATATCAAGTGATCAGCAGGCCATGGCTCACCTCCTGCCTGCTGCCAGCTCTCCCAGTGAAGGGGCAGGGGTGCCCACCAGTTCCAAACTAACCCCATGCAAAGACAAGCAGGGAGTGGGGCAGCCTGTGTATAGCCCTCCAGCAGGGACACACTTCCTGGGGCAGAACCAGAGCTACTGTTTGCAAGTTGGAGTGTTGGGCTAAATTTATTTGAACTTCAAATCCAAATCCCTTCCTTCCTTAACTGTCTTCCTGGTGAGGCAGGAGATGACTGGTGACAGACACCAGGGCTTGCTGGCTTCTCCAGACAGAGTAGCTGTGATCACCTGGAAAACTCCAGACACCAAGTCTCCTAATGATGAGTAATGAGCCCTGGCCTCGGAAAGTTACCCGGAGCGCTGCAGACAGGCCAGGATCCCAGAGAGGCCTGGGCCAGGAAGCCAGGTACAGTCTTCTAGTGTTTAGAAGAGCAGCTTGGCTTGACTCCCACCCCTACCCAGCTCCACCCACAGCCCTGAAGGATCACCCAGAGCCCAGAGTTTTCTAGGCTCCAGTGGATGCTGTGCTTGGAATCTAGTGGCCAGAATTTGTCTTTTTTTTTTTTTTTTTTTTTTTTTTTTTTACGCGAGGTAGGGTCTTGTATGGCACAATACGGGCCTGGTCCTAGCTAGACCGCATGGAAAAAGAAAACAGGAAGTGGCTTCTGTGAACATGGCGTTCTGCACAGGCTTGGTGTGACAACAGTTACAGTCCCATGCTCGCGAGAAGCCTGCTACGAGATGTTCTGTCCAGAGACAGGCTGCCATTGGTCACAAAAAGGGAGACCACCCCATACAATGATTGACCAGCCAAGTCCCTTAAAACCCACGTGCACTTCCTCAATAAACGAGTTTGCTGCGGCTCGCTTCCCGCTTTCACCCAACTCCTGGAGTCTGTGTCGTGACTCTGCACTGCTCACCCCGACTCGGCAGAGACCCTGCCATCCCTCCTGAGCTGGCCTTAGGGGGGACCACAACAGGGTCTCACTCTGATCCAGGCTGACCTGGAATTAACCATGTAGCTCAGGGTGGCCTCGAACTCACAGCGATCCTCCTACCTCTGCTTCCCGAGTGCTGGGATTAAAGGTGTGTGCCACCATGCCCGGCTGTTTGTTTTGTTTTTTTGAGGTAGGGTCTCACTCTGGCCCAGGCTGACCTCAAATTCACTATGTAGTCTCAGGGTGGCCTCAGACTCACAGTGATCTTCCTACCTCTGCCTCCTGAGTGCTGGGATGAAAGGCGTGTGCCACCACAGCTGGCTAGTGACCAGAATTTGTCTTTGTGTCATTTTAAAGTACAGCTTTAAGGACTGGAGAGATGGCTTAGCAGTTAAAGCACTTGCCTGCAAAGCCTAAGGAGCCAGGTTCAATTCCCCACTACCCAGATAAGCCAGATGCACAAGGTGGTGCATGCATCTGGATTTTGTTTGTAGTGGCTAGAGGCCCTGGCAAGCCCGTTCTCTCTCTCTTTCTCTGCCTTTCAAATAAATAAAAGTAAAGCTTTAAAAAACTGAGCTTGAGCCTCTCTCTTTCTCTACCTCTCAAATAAATAAAAGTATAGCTTTTAAAAAGTGACTTTCGGGCTGGAGAGATGGCTTAGCAGTTAAGGCACCTGCCTCCTAAGCCTAAGAACCCGGTTCCAATCTCCAGGTCCCACGTTTAGCCAGATGTAAAGTGACGCAAGGGCGCAATGCTGCACTTGCCCACAAGGGGCACACACATCTGGATTTCATTCACAGCAGCTGAGAGACTGCTGGCGCGCCCGTTCTCTATCTGTCTCCCTCTCCCTCTCTCTCTGTCTGTCTCTCTGTGTCTCTCTCTAAAAATAGAAAATAAAAAATAAAAAATAAAAAAATAAAAAAGTGACTTTCTCTCAAATATATATATATATTTTTAAAGGGGAGGCTGGAGAGATGGCTTAGCAGTTAAGGCGTTTGCCTGCAAAGTCAAAGAATCCCAGTAAGATTCTCCAGGACCCACGTAAGCCAGATGCACAAGGAGGCACATGCATCTGGAGTTTGTTTGCAGTGGCTAGAGGCCCTGGTGTGCCCATTCTCTCTCACACACACACACAAATAAATAAATATATTTTAAAAAATAAAATAAAAAAGTGAGCTTGAGCCAGGTGTGGTGGCATACACTCCCAGCACTCGGGAGGCAGAGGCAGGAGGATGATTGTGAGTTTGAGGACACCCTGAGACTACAAAATGAATTCCAACTCAGCCTGGGCTAGAGCGAGACCCTACCTCAAAAAAAAAAAGTCCTTAATCCCAGGAGGCAGAGGATCCCTGTGAGTTCGAGGCCACCCAGGTCAGCCTGGGCTAGAGTAATATCCTACCTCGGAAAAAAAAGGAAAAAAAAAAAAACCCTGACCTTGGTGACACACTTCCGTAATCATAGCACTTGGGAGGTAGAGGCAAGAGGATCAGAAGTTTAAGGTTTCCTTGAGCACATAGTGAATTTCCAGTCAGTCTGCATTAGGAACCCTTTCTCAAAGAAAAAAGAAAGAATACAGGTTACTAATGTGTTCATTCATTCATGAATCTATTCAATGACTAAGATAAGCCAGGCCCGAGTGCTCAGGATAGAAGTCAGTTCAAATGGGGCTTCTATTCTATAGGAATTTGCAATCTACCATGGCAACCAGGCTCAAAAGTCTAGCATCACACTGTGATAAGGGGCGTGACAGAGTTGGCAGGGGGGTGTCAAGATCACCTGAAGTGACTCTAAATTAGACTATCCCTTCTGGAAGCTGGGATAAGAAGTAAGCTGGGATGTCATTCAAAGATCGAAGGCCCCTCTTAGGGTTCAATTTGACTTCGGGAGCTTTCCTAGTTGTTTTTGTTTTTTTGTTTTTTTTTTTTTTTGGTTTTGCGAGGTAGGGTCTCACTCTGGTCCAGGCTGACCTGGAATTAACTATGTAGTCTCAGGGAAACTGCTCCTCTCCTCTGGCGTTTCCTCCTGCCCTGATGTTCGCCAGGTATATGTCTCCCTTTGGCTTCATGAAAGCTTAAGCCCAAAGGTTCTCAAACTTTGGCCCACATTTGAATCAATTTGGGAGAAGAGCCTCTCTCACTCCGAGAAACTAATTCAGGAAGTCTTGGTAGAGTTAGGGTGGTCAGCCACATGGTTTACTCTGAACTGAAGAGGATGCCAAGATAAGAGGCTTCCACTATTAAAACGCGGACAGTCCTGGGAAAATCAGGACAAGTAGTGACCCTAAGCATAGCACATGCTGATCGTCCTTGCCCGAGAACACTCCTAAATTCCTTGAGTCCCTGATTTCACTCAGGGAGCATGATAGCTAATCTTCATTGTCATCTTTTTTTTTAATATTTTATTATTTATTTATTTATTTATTTGAGAGAGAGAGAGAGAGATACAGAAATAGGCAGGTAGAGAGAGAAAGAGAGAGAGAGAGAGAGAGAGAATGGGTACGCCAGGGCCTCCAGCCACTGCAAACGAACTCCAGATGCATGCACACCCTTGTGCATCTGGCTTACATGGGTCCTGGAGAACCGAGCCTCGAACCGGGGTCCTTAGGCTTCATAGGCAAGCATTTAACCACTAAGCCATCTCTCCAGCCCCATTGTCATCTTTTGTTTTGTTCAGTTTTTGTTTTGTTTTTCTTTTAAAGATTTTATTTTTATTTATTTATTTATTTATTAGAGACAGAGAGAGAGTGAGAATGGGTGCACCAGGGCTTCTAGCCACTGCAAACAAAATCCAGACACATGTGCCACCATGTGCATCTAGCTTATGTGGGACCTGGAGATTTGAACTGGGGTCCTTAGGCTTTGCAGGAAAATGCCTTAACTGCTAAGCCATCTCTCCAGCCCTTGTTTTTGTTTTTTGAGGTATGGTCTCACTCTAGCCCAGGCTGACCTGGAATTCACTGTGTAGTCTCAGGGTGGCTTCGAACTCATGGCAATCCTCCTACCTCTGCCTCCTGAGTGTCATGGGGGTGCTCAGGGTCCAGGAAAGCCCTTGAGCCCTAAACTCTAAGTTTGTTTCTAATTTTGATCAAAAAAAATTGAATAAAAAGACTGAAAAGGATAATTATTAAGTTATTATAGTTATTGAGGGAAGTACAGAGCCAAGGAAAGGCATCCACATGGCTGGAGATCCCACGTGGAAGGCCTGGGAAAACCATAGAAAGAAAGTTCAAGGAGCTCCTACCATGTGGGGAGCTGGAGGGGGTAAAGGAGCTCATGTGGAGAGTAAGGACTGGGGGCTCTTCCCTCAGCTCAATCCAGCTGGGTCTGGGCTGGGGCCTGGCCCAGCTGAGGGAAATACTCACCTATAGCTGAGCGTTCCCTAGTGGTCAGAGAGCCTGCCCTCCCCTTGCAAAGGTATTATAACCTTATAATGATGGGCTGTCTTCTGGCTCAGGTGAACCAGAGGGACAGCTGGTCGGTTAGGGCTAGCGAACTGTCTCAGGAAGAGGCTAACCCTGACACCAAGTTCCAGGGTCTGAACTTGACCAACCACAATGTTTAAACCCTATGAACGACCTTCCTCCAGGAGGGGTCCTGGTTGTTTGCATAAAAACAGGTCTAGCCGGGCGTGGTGGCGCACGCCTTTAATCCCAGCACTCGGGAGGCAGAGGTAGAAGGATCGCCTTGAGTTCAAGGCCACCCTGAGACTACATAGTGAATTCCAGGTCAGCCTGGGCCAGAGTGAGACCCTAAAAAAAAAAAAAAAAAAAAAAAAAAACAGGTCTAGGGACCTAGGCAAGAGATAAGAAGTCAGATCATCTTTGATTTCTAGCAAGTACAGACTTTCCTGCATTTTTTACTTTCAGGGGTCCAGTCACCCTAACCGTACTCCCTCTCACCAGTGCATGCACCAGCATGCCCAGCTTTCATTGCCATCTTGGTGGAACTTAGAATCCCCTAGGAGACACACGTCTAGGTGACACTTCCACAGAGCTTTAGCCAAGTAGGGAAGACCTATTCAGAATGTGGGTGGAACCATCCCATGAGCTAGGGTTCTGAAATGGATGAGAAGATAAAAAGGAGAAGGGGATGGGCTGGAGAGATGGCTTAGCCATTAAGGCGCTTGCCTGTGAAGCCTAAAGACCCAGGTTTGATTCCCCAGGACCCAAAAGAGCCAGATGCACAAGGTGGTAGATGTGTCTGGAGTTCGTTTGCAGTGGCTAGAGGACCCCACACCCATTCTATCTGCCTCTTTCTCTGTCTTTCAAATAAATAAATAAAATATTTTTTAAAAAAAAAAAAAAAAAAAGGAGATGGTGGGGCTGGAGAGATAGCTTAGCAATTAAGGTGTTTGCCTCCAAAGCCAAAGGATCCCGGTTTGATTCTTCAGGACCCACGTAAGCCAGATGCATAAAGGGGCACATGCTTCTGGAGTTCATTTGCAGTGGCTGGAGGCCTTGGTGCACCCATTCTCTCTCTCTCTCCCTCCTTCTCTCTCTCAAATAAATAAATAAATAAATAAATAAATAAATAAATAAATAAATAAAAAAAAAAGGAGAAGGTGAGGGCTGAAGAGATGGCTTAGTGGTTAAAGCGCTTGCCTGCAAAACCAAAGGACCTTGGTTTGATTCCCCAGGACCCATGTAAGCCAGAACCACAAGGTGGAGCATGCATCTGGAGATCATTTGCAGTGGCTAAAGGCCCTAGAGCACCCATTCTTTGTTTCTCTCTCTCTCTCTCTCTCTCTCTCTCTCTCTCTCTCTCTTCCTCTGCTTCATTCTCTCAAATAAATAAATAAAAATAATTTTTTTTTAAAAAGGAGAAGGTGAGGTGACACCAGCATTTACATCTAATTCTTTGTTTATTTGTCTCTAGGCAGCATCTCACTCTACCCCCCAGGCTGATCTGGAATTTACTCTGTGGCCCCAGGCTGGCTTCCAGCTTCCAGTGATCTCCTACCTCAGAGTTCTGGCACTAAAGGCATGTGCCACCATGCCTGGCTGGCTCTCTCTGGTTGGTGACTGGACACAATGTGATGAACAGCCTCATCTCCTACTGCCACGCTTTCCCCACCAGGATGGATGATAATGGATGGTACCCTCCAACTGTGAGCCCAAATAACCCTCCTTTCAAGTGGTTTTCTTTTTCTTTTCTTTTTTCTTTTTCTTTTTTTCTTGGTTTTTCAAGGTAGGGGTTCACTTTAGCCCAGACTGATCTGGAATTCACTATGTAATTTCAGGGTAGCCTCAAACTCACTGTGATCCACCGACCTCTGCCTCCTGAGTGCTGGGATTAAGGGAAGGAGGGAGGGAAAGAGAGTGGAAGAGAAAGAGAGAGCACCAGTCCTTATTCTACTTTGGACACAGTTGTTTAAGGACATGAAGAGTGGAACTATGGCAGCCAGTCTGCCATCATGACATTGCAACCCTAAGGATAATAATTCAGCCATTAAGGATTAACAGTCAGAATGATAACACTTTATTTTATTTTATTTTATTTTATTTTATTTTATTTTATTTTGTTATGTTATTTGCAAGCAGAGAGTGAGCAATAGAGAGGAGGCAAACAGAGGGAGAGTGGGTTCACCAGGGCCTCCAGTCATTGCAAACAAACTCCAGATGCATGTGCCCCCTTGTGCATCTGGCTTACATGGGTACTGGGGAATCGAACATGGGTCCTTTGGCTTCGCAAGCAAGCACCTTAACTGCTAAGCCATCTCTCCAGCCCCCAATAACATTTTAAATTTTTATTTATTTATTAGAGACAGAAAGAGGGAAAGAGAGAGAGTGAGAATGGGCACGCCAAGGCCTCTAGCCACTGCAAACAAATTCCAGATGCATGCACCACCTTGTGCATCTGGCTAACGTGGGACCTGAAGACTCAAACCAGGGTCCTTAGGCTTAGCAGGCATGTGCCTTAACTGCTAAACCATCTCTCCAGCCCCCAATAACATTTTTCATAACATCACTGAGACATGCAAACCTGGACCTGTCACAAGTCTAGCTGATTTGTGATTAAATGCCTTCCTTCCTCAAACAACTGTCATCTGATCTTCCATTAATGGCAGCCAAATACATCATGGCCAAAAAGCCTAAAAACTGGTATTTTTCATAAGATCCCCCAATTCATTCGGATGCCCCCGACCTATCAGCTGATCTGATTCTCAATATATGACACTCCTCACATCAGTGACATCAGCACCCCTGGGAAAGCCATCAGCCCTTGGGAGGATCCTGACCATTGTTAAAGCTGAAAACCTCCGTTGCTAATCAACACGTGAGGCTTCTGGGGAATAACAAAAACTTCGGGATGAGGCTATTCTATATATATAATTTATTTATTTGCAAGGCAGGTGGGAGAGAGCATATGAACATGGGCACAACAGGACCTCCTGCTACAAACCAACTCCAGACACATAGTGCCACTTTGTACATCTGGTTCTATGTGGGTACTGGGGAATAAAACCTGTGATGACTAGCTTTGCAAGCAAACACTTTAACTGCTGAGCCATCTCTCCAGGCTTTTCAATATAACCTGGTCACAGCTGCTTCTTATTGAGCCCTCCACTGGCCTTTTCCTTTTTTTTTTTTTAAATGCTTTTTAAAAAAACTTTTGAAAATATTTTTTATTTTCTTTTTTAAATTTTTAAAAATTTATTTGCAAGCAGAGAGAGAAAGAAGAGAGGCAGACACAGAGAGAATGGGCACGCCAGGGCCTTCAGCCACTGCAAAGGAACTCCAGATGCATGTACCCCTTGTGCATCTGGCTTATGTGGGTCCTGGAGAATCAAACCGGGATCCTTTGGCTTCACAGGCAGACACCTTAACTGCTGAGCCATTTCTCCAGCCCTGAAAATATTTTTACTTATTTATTTTCAAGGAGAGAGAAAGAGAATGGATGAGAATGGGCGTGTCAGGGCCTCCAGCCACTGCAAATGAACTCCGGACACACATGCCCCTTTGTGCATTTGGCTTTACATGGGTACTGGAGAATCGAACTCAGGTCATTAGGCTTTCCAGGAAAGTGCCTTAACCACTAAACCATCTCTCTAGCCCCTCCATTGGTCTGTTTCATCCCTGGAAGACCCTGTTTCCCAGTGCAAGAGCTACGTGCAGCCCCCCTCCACCCCTGTAAGCATTCCAAACCAGAAACTGAACGAGAGAAAGACACCATATGAAAGGGGCATCCACTTGGTTAGCTAAGGAGAAAAGGATTTCAAAGCCCTCATTGAACTGCCTCTCTGTAATAGTTTCTTCTAGAGTGCTCAGTGTCTCTTTTGTGCTCCCATGGTGGCTTGACTGTGAGAGGTTCCCCATGGCCTATGTTTGTATTAAGCCTCATTCATACCTTAATCCTCAACCGCTGGAGCTTTGGGCCTTGCTGGAGGAGGTGTGTCACTGGAGTTGACCTTGAGGTTTATTAGTCCTGCCCTACTGAGTGTTCACTACCAGCTCATTCTTGCTGCTCTGGTCCTGCTGCTGTGTGAAGATGTGAGCTGGTTGCCCGTTCTGCCATGCTTTCTCCTTCATGATGAAACGTCCCCTCAAAACTACAAGTTGAGCCGGGCATGGTGGCACACGCCTTTGATCCCAGCACTTGGGAGGCAGAGACCACCTTGAGACTACATAGTGAATTCCAGGTCTGCCTGAGCTACAGTGAGACCCTACCTCAAAAAAATTATTTTAAGATAGTGTATGTAAAAGCAGGGCATTTCCTTGAGCCTGCCCTTGCAGCTCACACTTTGCAGAGAAGGACCTGGCTTCTCCTAGAACTGTTTTTGCATAAACAACCTGAGTCTTTCCCTAGGCAGGAGTTCCCCTTTCCTAGAATTAAGATTCCCGTAAGGATTAAACCCAAACCTGGCATTCAGAACCCATAAATGATCTCAATGTAGGTCTCTAGGTGGGCTTTACCCCACGCCCCCACGCACACACTACCTTCTCCTGGGTGGGAGCTCTTCATAACCTCTCCTCTTTCCTTCTCTTTTTTTCCTTTTTTTTTTTTTTTTTTTTTTTGAGGTAAGGTCTCACTCTAGCCCAGGCTGACCTGGAATTCACTCTGTAGTCTCAGGGTGGCCTCGAACTCACGATGATCCTCCTACCTCTGCCTCCTGAGTGCTAGAATTAAGATTCCCGTAAGGATTAAACCCAAACCTGGCATTCAGAACCCATAAATGATCTCAATGTAGGTCTCTAGGTGGGCTTTGCACACACTACCTTCTCCTGGGTGGGAGCTCTTCATAAAAGGTCTCACTCTAGCCCAGGCTGACCTGGAATTCACTCTGTAGTCTCAGGGTGGCCTCAAACTCACGATGATCCTCCTACCTCTGCCTCCTGAGTGCTAGGATTAAAGGTGTGCACCACCACGCCTGGCTCCTTCTCTTGATCTAATAAAGTGTCTCTAAACTAAACAGGGAGAGTGACTAAGACTCCTGACATAACTTTTGACCTCCATATGGAAGCACACACATCTGTGCCCCCCCATACAAGTAAACTATAACCACAGTGATGCAGGATTTTGGTGTCCAGGACAGGTCCCCCAAATTTATGAACCCCATGTTTGGGTTCTGTCCTACTTTTAACAAAGAATTGATAAAGATTGGCTGGAGGGATGGCTTAACGGTTAAAGCATTTGCCTGCAAAGCCAAAGGAACCCTGTTCAATTCTCCAGGACCCACGTAAGCCAGATGCACAAGGGGGCACATGCATCTGGAGTTCATTTGCAGTGGCTGGAGGCCCTGGCATGCCCATTTTTCTCTCTCTTTCTCTCCCTCAAATAAATAAATTAATTAAATATTTTTTAAAAATAATTGATAAAGATGGACTCAAGAAGGATAAGTTATGAATTATTAAGTTTATTTAGGGAGAAATCACAAATTGTGGGTTTTATTTAAGGAAGATTGGGATTTAGGAAAGCTAATAGCAGACTCTTAAACACAGAGGCAAGTAGGAAACACTCTCTCATATGAAAACACGGCAGAGTTTATAAGGTTTGTTTAAGAGGAATTGAGGTTTTTGGGAAAAGAAACTGAGTGGAGCCACAAGCACATAGAGGGAGGTTAAACTGAGCTTTCAAGGAAAGACTGAGGTAGAACTACAAGCACGTGGAAGATAGAACTTAGGTGTACATATAGGGAGATAAGAAGCACACATGGCATCTGCCATGTGCGTTCCCATGGACGGAAATTAAGAGAGCAAAAGGTGAGGCTCAAGGAAGAATAAGTGGGAAAATATCAAAGCAGAGACCAAGAAATTCAGAGAAGAAATGAGTAATGAAGAGCGTTACACTCATGGTTACCCCAAGTTAAAAGAAATCACACAGTGCCGGGTGTGGTGGCGCGCGCCTTTAATCCCAGCACTTGGGAGGCAGAGGTAGGAGGATCCCTGTGAGTTGGAGGCCACCCTAAGAATACATAGTGAATTCCAGGTCAGCCTGGGCTTGAGTGAGACCCTACCTCAAACAAAAACAAAAACAAAAAAAAGAAAGAAAGAAAAAGAAAAGAAAGAAAGAAAAGAAAAGAAAGGAAAGGAAAAGAAAAGAAAAAAAGAAAGAAAAGAAAAGAAAAGAAAAGAAAAGAAAAGAAAAGAAAAGAAAAGAAAAGAAAAGAAAAGAAAAGAAAAAAGAAATCACACAGGTAGCAGACCTGGAGTTAGTGAGAGTACCCACATGTTAGATCTAGATTGTAAGGGTGTAAGGATTGTAGATTGCAGTAGATTCTGACACCAGAGGAAAATCATGCATATAGTCAAAGTGAGAAGTCATCACCCCAAACTATAAAGCATAAGCCGGGTGTGGTGGCACATGCCTTTAATCCCAGCACTCAGGAGACAGAGGTGAGGATCGCCATGAGTTCCAGGTCACCCTAAGACTACATAGTGAATTCCAGCTCAGCCTGGCTAGAACAAGACCCTACCTCAAAAGAACTCCCAAAAAAAAAGCAGAGGCAAGCAGAAGTGTTCTCCAGATCAAGAAGATGAGAGCCTTTATATACAAGGGGAAGACCTGATTGGTTTGTAGATTTGGAGGGCGGATCCCAGAGCCAGGCCACCTGCACCAGCCCGTTTGGGCCATCAATCTAGACTGTGGACAGCAGGGGGCGCTGTAAATCAGTCTCAATCAGACACCAGTTCCATTTCTGCCAAGAGTTCTGCTGTTGTGTCAGGGCGAGGTGGCATGTAGGGTGACATCTCCTGGTTCTCTCGGGGCCTCAATCTCTAACTGAAACTACCTAAAAGAAACCAGCTTTCTCCTATCTTCCTTTAATAGTATTTTAGGACTAATTTAGTGTTTCTCATGCTCCAGGTACAGGGCTCCCTGTGCAACATCTCTTCCCACCTTAAAAGCCCCAAGCCATTGGGAGGCAGAGGTAGGAGGATCACCATGAGTTCGAGGCCACTCTGAGACTACATAGTGAATTCCAGGTCAGCATAGGCTAAAAGTGAGACCCTACCTCAAAAAAACAAAAAAATAAAATAAAATAATAAAATAAAAGCCCCAGCCAGCTGTACCTAGCAAGGCTCCTTGTCCCCACTGAATTAGGATCATGAGTCCCATAACCACAGCTTCATTTTGCCCATCTTCCTTCAGACTTATCAGACGAAGACAAAATGTCATAAAATATTTAAACCCTGGCGCCACTGTGCAGTCCCACATAAGTAGCCCGGGTGGAGCAAGCTGTAGTACTGTCGACTGTGACCACCGACCCTGAGAGGGCTATCATCAGCTGAGGTTGGGCACAAGAAAGGCATCCAGTAGTTTCTACGTGCATAGTCAGCTGGATGTGGTGGCACTTGCTTTTCCTTTGACTCTCAGCACTCAGGAGGCAAAAGTATGAGGATCCCTATGAGTTCAAGGCCAGCCTGGGCTAGAGTGAGATCTTACCTCAAAAATAATAATAAAGGGCTGGAGAGATGGCTTAGGAGGGCTGGAGAGATGGCTTAGCGGTTAAGGCACCTGCCTCCTAAGCCTAAGAACGCTGGCTCCAATCTCCAGGTCCCACGTTTAGCCAGATGCAAAGTGACGCAAGGGCCAATGCTGCACTTGCCCACAAGGGGGCGCACACATCTGGATTTTGTTCATAGCAGCTGAGAGACTGCTGGCGCACCCATTCTCTGTCTCCCTCTACCCTCTCTCTCTGTCTGTCTCTCTCTGTGTCTCTCTAAAAATAAAAAATAAAAATATATATAAATAAATAAAAATAAAATTTAAAAATAATAAAAAAAGAGAGAGAGGGAGAGAGAGAGTGTGTGTGTGTGTGTGTGTGTGTGTGTGTGTGTGTGTGTAATCAGAAGTGAGGGCCATGCCAGTGTCTCGCCTTAGCTCTCTCATCAGGGGTGGGTGCATCTCTGGCTCCTGCTGCCCTGGGTACTTTGGGTCTTGGATGGACCTCATCTCTCAGAAAGCAACCCCCAGTCACTCCCGTGTGTGGGCCCTTAACCACTAGAGCTGTTTGGAAAAAGCAGCACAGCTGTTCAAGTTTTGTTCATGCCCAGGCAGCCATCTTCCAGCTCTCAGATGGCCATTGTGCTTTGTCATTGGAGTCTTGGTTGATCTCATCAGTGATTAAGACTATTTGGGGAGCTGGGGTGATGACTTAGTGGCTAAAGGCACTTGTTTGCAAAGCCTGTCAACCAGGGTTTGATTCTCTCATACCCATGTAGAGCCACATGCACATGCATCTGGAGTTTGTTTGCAATGGTGGGAGGCCCTGGCATGCTTAAACTTTCCTCTCTCTTTTTTTCTTTCTCTCTCTCTCTCTAATAAGTAAATAAATTATATATATATATATATATATATATATATTTTTTTTAATTTTTTTTTTAGGTAGGGTCTCACTCTATCCCAGAATGACCTGGAATTTACTATGTAATGTCATGCTAGCCTTGAACTCATGGCAATCCTCCGATCTGAGCCTCCCTAGTGATAGGATTAAAGGCACATGCCACCTTGCCCGGCCACTAATAAACTTTTGTTGTTGTTGTTGTTGTTGTTGTTGTTTTCAAGGTGGGGACTTGCTCTACCCTGGCCTGACCTGGAACTCAGTATGTAGTTTCAGGCTGGCCTCAAACTCACAGCAATCCTCCTACCTCTGCCTCCCAAGTGCTGGGCTTAAAGGCATGTGCCACCACGCCTGGCTAATAAACTATTTTTTAAAAGACTGATTTTGGCTGTTGTCATTTGGTCATTGTTAAAGCCAGGGCCTAGCCCCCAAATGGCCCTCTCCATAGGACAACTACATGGGGCTGCTTCTAAGAATGTGACAACTGGGGTTAGTAGATTAGCTGGGTGGATGGGGGTAAATAAGCAGAAAAAAAAATACAAGGCTGTCTTCTGGCTTGACCTATGAAGGAAGAGAACTTGGAAAGTTACCTGGAAAGCAAAACAAAGAAGGCCTAGCCACTACCAAATTTGAGGCAGTATTTATAGCCATGCAGGCTGCCACTTTCCACCCCTGAGTATCACTTGGCAGCCAGCTAGCACCTCCTGCAGCCTCCTCTTCTAGATGTCTCTGCTGGGGGCATCTCAGCTAAGCCCCAACAGCCACAGTAGCACTCTTTCGCCCAATGGCTACCCCATGGATGCAGAGAATGGGGCAGATGGCCCAGGAGGGCCTGACTTTTTTTTTTTTTTTTTAAGCAAATCCAACAGACTGGCTTTTTTTTAAATTTAATTATATTTTATTTTATTTTTAGAGAGAGAGAGGCAGGGAGAGAGAATTGGTGCACAGGGCCTCTGCCACTGCAATTGAACTCCAAATGCTTGCACCACCTTGTGGGCATGTGCAACTTGCGCTTGCCTCACCTTTGTGCATCTGGCTAATGTGGGATCCCGAGAGTAGAACACGGGTCCTTAGGCTTCACAGGCAAGCGCCTTAACCACTAAACCATCTCTTCAGCACCCCCTTTATTTTATGCAAGAGAGAGAGAATTGGCGTGCCAGGGCATCCAACCACTGCAATTGAACTCCAGACACGTGTGTCCCTTTGTGCACATGTGCGACCTTGCACACTTGAGTCACTGTGCATCTGGCTTACCTGGGACCTACAGAGTCCAACATGGGTCCTTAGGCATCACATGCAAGCTTCTTAACTGCTAAGCTATCTCTCCACTCCAGGCCTGACTTTTAAATCCTCCCCCATCAGATCACCCCTGGCATCAGGGTGAGAGAGGATTCCCTGGTCAGGGACAGTAGTTTAGCCTGTGTGGCCAAAGCCAGGGCACATTTGAGCCCCAGTGCTCTGGGGCAATGGAAAAGCTGGTCTCTAAAAGAGCAAACTACAAGATCCTGCTAGGCCCAGTGCTTTTCAATGCCCATGAGTCCCAAGGATGCCAGGCCCTCCCCAAACACAGCCTCGGGGGAACAAAGTCTTCAGAAATCAATCAACCTGCGTAGGATGCGCCATTCTGTGTGAACAACTCCTCTTCCTGCCTCTTCTCCCAGGGAGAGGCCAGAGTTCACATCAAATGTCATTAATCATCTTCCTGGAGGCTGGGGGCTCCTTGGACAGTCCTATTAATCAGAGGCCTATCACACCCACAGTCTGGCTGGGTCGCCATTGTCCTGTTCCTCACCTATCATAGAAAGATTAGATTATCAGTGACAACTGAGACACCCTGTGAGTCACTGGAAAGCTGGAGAATGGGGTTGCTTTTATTTATTTATTTTTTTATTTATCCTCCTGATTTGAGGAAGAGCTGTTTCTTGTCTGGTCACACAACATTCTTTTCTTCAAAGAATCAGCTTTAAAAATCCAATTTGTCAAACTGGACAATCATTGGCAAATCCATAAAAAATAAAATAAAATAAAAACAGTTTCAGCGACTTTATCAAAAAAGGGAAAATAAAGCAGAAGGTTTTAAAATGAGACCTGAAAGGATTGGAAAATAAGTTGCATTTGACAACAATTAATCTCTGAAAATCAGTGGCTCTATAAAAAAAGGAACAGAAGAAAGGCCAGGGTATTCACACACTGGGGTCTGTCCATCTCTTAAGCATCCAGCCCTTTTCCAGAGTGGGGTTCAGCAGAGACCTGGGGCCAAATAGGAATAAAACAACTTCCAAGCTTTCTTCTAACTTTCCACCAACTAGTACACCACAGCAAAATGGAACACAGGGGCAGAGCACCCCCAGCGCTCGGCTCCTTACTCTGCCCAAGTCCACAGCACACTCACTTGGCAGCTGCTGAGCCAGCACAGGCAGGGTGAGGCTGAGCAAGCATATCCAAAGTGAGTTACATAAGCCTGGGTCCTTGATAACCTTGGGATCCCAAGGCAGTGACCCATAGCATCGGTTACTTACTGCTCACTGCTGCACAGGGAGACGGGACTTCGGATCCCGCAATCTGCTACTATGTAAAATTGAGGAAACTTGGGATTTTATGTGTTGGCAACTTTAAGAATTTTTTTTTCCAAAAATAAATATATCAGGCTGGAGAGATAGCTCAACGGTTAAGGTGTTTGCCTGCAAAGCCTAATGACCCAGGTTCAGTTCCCCAGGACTCATGAAAAGCCAGATACACAAAGTGGCACATGTTTCTGGAGTTCCTTCACAGTGGCTACAAACCTTGGTGTGCCCATTCATATTCTCTCTGTCTCTCTCTCTGTGTCTTTTGTCTGTCTCTATCTCCTTGCAAATACATAAATAAATAAATAAATAAATAAATAAATAAATAAATAAATTACTGTGCATGCTAAACCAAACCCATAGGTGGGTCCCATTTGACATCAGGTCTGGAAGTTTGTGACATTGATCTCACCTGCCCAATGGAGGAAACGCTAATGACTACAGTGATTACAGGGCTGAACAGAGGCAGGGCCAGTTTGAGAGCCGACTTCCAGCACAGAGCCACCTGCTCCAGATAAGAACACATAGACCTGGATGGGAGCTATCAGCAGATGCATCCATTCAGGGGCAAGACACGTGGGAAGAATTAATAGGAGAGCAAAATCTCACACCTTTGTGTGGGCCCAGAGAGCGCCCACCTTTGAATGGGGTTGTGAAATCATAAAAGGGACAAATTAGACAAGCCCAAATGGCTGGTTGCTATACCTTTGGTACTTTGTTCACTTAATTTTTCTACTTGACAAACCAGCTCTGAGTGATTCTCAGTGCACAGACCTCTATAAAGGTCTGGGCCAGAGGGACAAGGAGGCCACTTGGCAGCCTTTCCATTATAGCTACAGGCTGTGAACTCAATGTAGATGTATTACCCAGTTGGCCACAGCAAAAACATAGTCCTGGGGAGTCAAAGTACCTTCTCAAATCCTGCCTGTGCTACTTATAGCTGTGTGACCTCAAGTCAATCACCCAATTGCTTCTGGCTTCATTAAAGTAGAAGAGCACTGGGCGTGGTGGTGCATACCTTTAATCCCAGCACTAGGGAGGCTGAGGAAGTAGGACTGCTGTGAGTTTAACGCCAGCCTGAGACCACATAGTGAGTTCCAGGTCACCTTAGGCTACAGTGGGACCCTACCTCAAAAAGGAGGGAAGAGCCAGACATGGTGGCACACACCTTTAATCCCAGCACTCAGGAGGCAGAGGTAGGAGGATTGTCATGAGTTCAAGACCACTCTGAGACTACATAGTGAATTCCAGGTCAGCCTGAGCTAAAGTGAGACCCTACCTTGAAAAACAAAAACAAAAACAAAAAAAGGAGGAAAGAAGAAGAAGAACTAAAAGATTTTTAAAAGTATATCCCAGCTGGGCATGGTGGCTTTAAATCCCTTCACTCAGGAGGCTGAGGTGAGAGGATCGCTGTGAATTCAAGGGCAGCCTGCAACTACAGAGTGAATTCCAGGTCAACCTGAGCTAGAGTGAGACCCTACCTCTAAAAAAATAAAATAAATAAAAAGTCAAAAAACAAAGTAGAAGAGATAGTTATGATGACCAGAGTCATGTGATGTGGTCATGTTGCTTCTTTCTCAAACATACCTGATAATAACAAACAATATATGTAGAAAGTCTAGTCTAAAAGAAACTTAGTAACCATTCTGACTCAAGCTAAGTATGCTAGTACACACCTGTGATCCCAGCACTCCGTTGACAGAGGCAGGAAGATTGAGAGTTCAAGGCCAGTCTGGGTACACTTCAAGACTCTGTCTCAAAATAAAGTGAAAAAAAAAATGGCAGAGGGTACAGTTCAACATTAAACTTAACATGTGTAAGGCCCTGGATTCAGTCTCTAGTAAGGCAGAAAGGAAAAAAGGGAGGGAGGAGGAAGAGAAGGAGAGAAAGGAAGAAGGGAGGGAGGGAGGACATTCAAGTCCAATCGCCCAATTTTAGAGAGAAGATAATCTGAAATCCAGAGACAGAGAGTTTATTTTCTATGACAGGCATATGTGAAAATCTATGCTTGCTTCCAGACACGGTTTCCTTTAATCACTTCCATAGCTCCGTGCAGACTATCTTGTTTTCCTACTGTGACTTCAATGGAAAAAGAGAAGTTCCTACTACTTGTGTTTAAAAGCAGAGCCAGGCAAGCCTTTAGGCTCCCAAATAAGTCAGCAACGTTAAAGTGGTCGACATGGTATATCTGTCCAGCCCTGCACTCGTTAAAGAAAGATTTGTGACACAACTTGGGCCATATTTGTCCAATGTGAGTTTGAGACAGCTTCGTTTTGTAAAAAAACGAAAAGGAAAAAAAGATGGCTCCTTAAGGCAGCTTTTGATCATTAGTGAGAAGTGGAGGCTCAAAGCATCTTTGGTATTTGGGGAGAGTGTAACATTGTGGTCAAGACAGCCCGTCATCTGAGAAAGTGGGATGGTGTTATCTGTTGGCGAAACCTGACAGGTATCACGTCTGCCTTTATTAGGTGATTAATTAAAGGCTGCTGGAGGTACTGGTGTGAAGCAAAAAGGCCCAGATTTGGTGCTTTGATAGATTTTAGAGCTGATCCTGATTTTTCACTTGGCTCCAAGGCCTTGGGCCAGTTTCTTAAACTCTCCAAGTCTCCATTTATTCTTGTGTGAAATGAGGGTCATAAAACCTACTTCATAGGACTTTGTGAGAATTAAATGGGAAATGTATGCGATCAGGAACGGTGAGCGCCCTCCATCGCACCGCGTTGCCTCCAGGAAGACGAGGCGAGTGTTCATCCATGGACAGGCATTCACTGAGTGACTTTCATATGGAGTCCCTTGTCAAGTGCCGACAGGAATCAGCTCAAAGCCAAATTCAGGTTAATGTCAGCTGAGGAGAGAACAATGAATACGCTCATGCTTTATGCTTCTGCTCAGGCTTCTGATCTAAAGGCCAATTGTAGGGTTATTTAAATGAGCATGCGCCCCCTCCTCGGAGCTCATCTGGAATGTGAAGTTAGAGGCCTGGCGGGGTTCCAGCTGGGCATGGTATTTTGGGTTTGTTGACCTTTCTGCAACCTTCTACTACCCTGAAGCCATCCAAGAAGGGAAGAAGAAGAGGACCTTACTACACAGCAGTCTAGGGTAAGCTGCTAGCCTTAGAGGACATCCAGGGGGCATTTACTGCATGACACAGTAGGGACGTAGGCCCCATCTTCCTGCTGGGGAAGTGTCCGACCACCTCCAGAGTACAGAGATGAATGAATCGAGGCTGGAGGCAGCCTGGAGCCCAAAATCTTCAAGAGACGATGTAACAGTGAACAGTGAGCATTTACTGTAGATTGAGGATGATGCTCGGAGCTCTATAGCCGGCATCTCATTCAATCTTCACAGGCGCCCTCTGAAGCAGCTCAAGCATAGTGAGGCCACTGTGGGCCAGGGCCACATGGCTCCCACCTGAGACCTATACTGGGGCCTGCTGGTCACCCAGCTTTGCCTAAGGCATCAGCTTCCTGTGCCACTGACAGGAGACTTGACTCTCATACCTGCATCGCCCACCCCGTCTCACAGTAAAGTTTACCTTGTACCTGACAAATTCACTTCTATAAGCAGGGTTCTATGAGTCCCACATGGGGCCCTTCCTCTGCACACTGGGATTCTAGATACCACCCGGGTCTGAGTTCTAACCCTGAAGTAGCAACGCACGCATGCTCACATGCATGAATTCTCAATTGCAATTAGAAGGCCTGGTACTCCACCCAGGCAGGGGTGGGGGGATAGGAGGCTGCTTCTGTCTTTGTTTTTCCAGATCTTTCCACACTCCAGGCATCCCAGGACCTGCCCCTATAGGCTGCTGCAGCTAAGGATCCACAAGCTGGTTTCCCCTCCTGTGTTTTGTCCTTGGTTCAATAATCTTACCAAAACTCACACCTGCCACTTGGGTGTAGGATTGATGGTTTGAGAAGAAGAAAGGCAGAGAGAAATAAGTCTATTGGGGGCTGGGAAGCTGGCTTAGTGGTTAAAGGTGCTTGCTTACAAAGCCTACTGCCCTGGGTTCAATACCCCAGCCACCCATGCAAAAAGTGGCACAGGCGTCTAGCATTCTACTTGCAGTGGCAAGAGACACTGGTACACCCCCCCCCACACACACACAACACACATGTGCAAATAAATTAATTAGTTAATTTAAAAAAATGTCTGTTGACAACCAGGAGAGAGACTCACAGCTAGTAGAACTGAAAGGAGAATTTGTAAGCTTTCAGCCACCTGAAATTGTGGCGCTTACCCCCCCCCGCCCCCACTCATTTAATAAAAGCTGACAGCCCGCATTGTTCTGCCACAACAAGGTACGGTAGGCTGCAGCTCACTGATAGGGTGAGGGGAGCAGAGGGACAAAGGCACCAGTGCTGAGGAAGGGGTAGGAGAGGGGTACAAAATAAAGAGTGAGGACTGGTTGGGGGGGGCGACTCTTAGTGGGGAGGCTGGCAGGAGACCCTGGGAATGGCAGCCACTGACAGTGGAGACCAGGGGCTCCAGATGGCTTTTTGTCTCCATGCAATAAAAAATGTAATCTGACAGGCCTGGGGATGGGACTCAGGAAACAGAAGTCTTTAGGGCGGGCGCAGGGGGGGGGGATGGAGGGGGAGCAGGAGTGGGAGTGGGCGGGGTTAAAGGTATCAGTCAGAGAGAGATACAGAAAAAGTGGCTGTATCTTCAAGCTGTTAGAAGATTTGCAGATGATGCCTTATTCCAAAGGGGCATACTAGGGACAAAACCAGTTGCTTTTTGGTCTTGGTCTTGGCAGGGGCGAGTTGGAAATGCGCTGAATGTTTGGTCCTTGAAGAAAGGTGAGGCTGCCAGTTGCCCATGGATATAGGGATTTTTTTTTTTTTTTTTTTTTTGCATCCACCGCCCCACAAGTCGTTAGAGGACGATATAAAGATACAGGGCTTCCTGGTGCAAGTTAATTGCTCATAGACTGAAAAGTGATGAGCTCCATCGAATTGCACAGACGTCCTGTAGGAGACCAGCTGCCGCCTTAATGTGGCTTCTCAGAGGGGGACACACCCCCACCTGCTTCACCGGGAGCATATAGACGTCCAGGGAAACAGCGGCACCCCTGTGGCCTCTGATGGGGCTGTCGCTTTTTATTAAGTAATCTGCGCTTTTCAAATCACGGCATGTTTTCTTCCCAAAGGTCCTGGTTGCTGTGTGGGCCCAGCACACAGCAGGATCCCAATAAATATTAAACAGTGGCTGCTGGTGATGTTTCCAGATCTCATTGTAGGGGACAACTTGTCATCCAAGAGATAGACCCCACTCTGGGGCTATGTTATGGTTACAGTGGCTGGATAGCAGGAAATTTAAGGTATGATGGTCTTCATGCAGGGAAATAGGATGAGAAGGTTAGTGGAGATTAGCAACCACTTTCTTTTTTTTTTTTCCCCAAAGTAGGTCTCGCTCTAGCCCAGGTTGACCCGGAATTCACTATGTAGTCTCAGGGTGGCCTGAAACTTGCGGCAATCCTCCTACCTCTGCCTCCCCAGTGCTGGGCTTAAAGGCATGCGCCACCACACCCAGCAAGCAACCACTTTCTAACAGAGACAAAAATTATAAAGCCATAGCGGTTAAGGTGTCTGCCTGCAAAGCCATAGGATCCCAGTACGATTCTCCAGGACCCACATAAGCCAGATGCACAAGGGGGTGCATGCATCCAGAGTTCGTTTGCAGTGGCTAGAGGCCCTGGCATGCCCATTCTCTCTCTGTGTGCCTCTCTTCTATCTCTCTCTCTCTGCTTGCAAATAAATAAATAAAAATTAAAACCTTTAAAAAATATAAAGCCAGAAGATGCATATCTCTGGTGAAGATATAGGAAGACAGGCATTCTCTCACAGTGATGGAGGAAGGAGGGATGAAGGCTTTTTCAAAGGCATATGTGTGTCTGTAGTGATCAAAATGTAAATGCACACCCCTTTAACCCAGTGTTCCCAGCGATCTACCCTGCAGCAAAAGTACAGATCTAAGCAAAGCTATAGACATAAAGGTGTTTTACAACATTAGGGAAATTGATGATACTAGGTGGAATATTCTAGTTATCAAAAAAATAACACATTGGGAATGTGACTCTGTTGTAGATGGCATGCTTAGTATGTGTGAGATAGCAATGGTGAAGTAAATCCATACCTACTGATATGGAAAGATCTTTAAGATAGAAGATGCGGAAAAGGCCAGTCAAAAACAATGCATATGGGGCTGGAGAGATGGCTTAGCGGTTAAGGCACTTGCCTGCAAAACCAAAGGACCCCAGTTCGATTCCCCAGGACCTATGCAAGCCATCTGAACAAGGTGGTACATGCATCTGGAGTTTGTTTGCATCGGCTGGAGGCCCTGGTGTGCCCATTCTCTTTCTATCTGCATTTCTCTCTCTCTCTCTCTCTCTCTCTCTCTCACTCTCTCTCACTCTTTCTCTCTTTCTCTCTAATAAATTTAAAAATATTTTTTTAAAAATGCATATAACACTAGATCATGTAAGCAGTTTAAAAAATAAAACACTTAAAGCTGGGTGTTATGGTACATGCCTTTGATCCCAGCACTTGGGAAGCTGAAGTAAGAGGCCAGCCTGGGGCTACAGAGTGAGTTTCAGGTTAGCATTTGCTAGAGTGAGACAAACCAACCAACAGACCACCTAAAGATCTAAATGTGGTACCTGGGCTGCAGCCCTGAAAATCAAGCTGGAACTGAGCTGGAAGTCTCCTCCCTGTTGACTAGCTATCACCATGCAGCCTGTTGGGAAAGAACAGTCATCAGTGGTCTTGACCAACAGTGGACCCTGTAAGCTTTACAGCTGACCAGATGTACCAACTAATGCAATGGTGGCATGTCTTTTATGAGAGAAACCAACTGCTCTCTGATTAGATGTACTGAAAACCTAATCAAAAGCCAATAGCTGGAGAGGTCCAAGCTCCTAGGAGGAGAAACTTTTCCTGCCATCTGGTCAAATGGATATATTACGCCCACCAAACTGCCCATATATTTATTATGTGTATGCCCATATATTAATGCCACTCTCACTTTTGGTTAAAGCTTTTTTTTTTTTTTTTTTCCAGATGGTGGTGACCACTAGGGTGACTGACTCAAAACTCAGCAAAGTGCTGAGAAGTGACAGTGGCGTGTTCAGCACTAGGTAAGACATCTATCACAGCCTCCAAGGCTCAGGGACCATTGTGGAAGAGGTGGCGAAAAGAATGTAAGAGCCAAAGGAAACGGAGGACTGCTTACAATTTCCAGACACAAGATGGCCTTGATACTCATGACTTCATGGTGGCTGACACTACCTATGCAAGATCTGCATAAGAGGAGGGGGAAATGATGATATCGAAATAGAAAAAAGACTAATTTGAAATAAGAGATTTAGTGGAGGGGAGATATGGGAGGTGGAAGAGGAAGGGTGGTGGAAGGGGATAATGATCATGGTATATTGCCTATATTTATGGAAGTTGTCAATAAAAAGTTAAAATAAAAAATAATTTCTTTCTAGCCAGATGTGGTGGCACACTCCTTTAATCCCAGCACTTGGGAGACAGAGGTAGGAGGCCACCCTGAGACTACATAGTGAATTCCAGGTCAGCCTGGGCTAGAGTGAGATGCTACCTTGAAAAACAAAAAAATAAAAATTTAATTAATTTAATTTTAATTTAAAACAAATAAAAAGCCAGGCATGATGGTGCACGTCTTTAATCCCAGCACTTGGGAGGCAGAGGTAGGAGGATCACCGTGAGTTTGAGGCATGAGATTACATGAATTCCAGGTCAGCCTAGAGTAGAGTGAGACCCCACCTTGAAAAAAAATAAAATAAAATAGAAACCAAAGAGATCTAGAGCTGGAGAGATGGCTTAGCAGTCAAGGTATTTGCTTGCAGAGCCAAAGGAACCTGGTTTGATCCCCCAGGACCCACATAAGCCAGATGGACAAGGTGGCACATGTGTCTGGAGTTTGTTTGTAGTGGCTAGAGGCCTTGGTGTGCCCATTCTCTCTATATCTGCCTCTTCCTCTCTCTTTCTTAAATAAATAAATAACCACCAGCCATGGTGGTACACACCTTTAGTTCTAGCACTTTAGAGGCAGAGGTAGGAGGAGGATTGCTGTGAGTTCAATGCCATCCTAAGACTACATAGTGAATTCTAGGTCAGCCTCGGCTAGAGCGTGGCCTTACCTTGAAAACCCAAAAATAGGACTGGTGTGGTGGCATACACCTTTAATTCCAGCACTCAGAAGCAGAGGTAGGAGGATCAAGGCCATCCTGAGACTACAGAGTGAATTCCAGGTCAGCCTGGGCTACAGTGAAACCCTACCTCAAAAAACCAAAAAAATAAATAAATGAAAGAAAGAGAAAGAAAGAGAAAAAGAGAAAAACCAAAAATTAATTAATTAAAATAAAAACAGGCAGGGCTGGGATGGTAGCTCAATGGTAGACTGCTTGTTTGTCTAACATGCATGAAGCCTGGGTTCCGTGGCCACAGCACACATGCTCACATATGTGTGTGCGCACACACATACACCTACACCATAGGCAATACTTACTTCTTGAGATTTTTATGTGAAAGGGATGCTGGAAAAATGATTGCAAAGGAGCTCTTTAACATTTTTTTCCTAAGCAAATTTCTGTGCACTATTTACACAATTTAAAGTTTAAAATGTACAGTTGATAAACATCAATGCATTTTTAGCATGCACTTCAGAGTCTGATAAGGTCTGAGTGCGCATGTTTAGCAGACTCATGCTTAGCAGCTCTCTCTCTCTCTCCTTTGATCTTGGGAAAAGTGCTCCAACTTCCTCCATGATCGACTGGAGATAGTCCTAATACCAGCTCCAACGATTTAGATGAGATATGCATAAAAGAGCTCCATGCCCAGAACACACTGGACACTCAATAAATAGCAATGGTTAATGTCATTACAGACCACATGTGTCTCAGTGTCTCTCAGAAATGGAGATGGGAGGTGAGGAGAGCCACAGAGGAGGCCAAATTAACCAATGTGGGACAGTTGGAAGGTGAGAACTGCAAATCAAGGAACCAACATGGGGGGGGGAGCCTCATTATCCTCTATCCTTGGGATTCAAGTAACAGGGGATTTGAACTCTGGGCCCCAAGACAATGGAAAATGGTGTTCCCCTTACCCTTCGGTGATGATGAAGAAGGGGACAGTGCAGAGTGCCTTTTTTTTAAAAAAAATAATTATTTGTTTTATTTACTTATTAGAGAGAGAGAGAGGCAAATAGAGAGAATGGGTGTGCCAGGGCCTTCAGCCGCTGCAAACGAACTCTAGAAGCATGCACCACCTTGTGCTTATGTGGGTCCTGGGGAATCAAACCTGGGTCCTTTGGCTTTGCAAGCTAGCACCTTAACTGATAAACCAGCCCTCCAGGCCCAGAGTGCCTCTTTTGAAGAGACACTTTCTGAGCTGGGACTTCTGGGATAATATAGGTCCTTGGCTGTCACAGGGTTTTTCTCTCACTTGGTACAACTTCCTGTCCCCAAAATTATGGTAGAATAGAAAAGCTGTCCCCTGAGCTATCAGCTGAGCAGACAGAAGGTTGACTCACATAGTCAGCATGTTAAATGTTGAAGGGGAAAACTACAAAGAGGATGAACACAGATTCGCCTTAGGATCTCCGGCTCGTCCCTGTCAGCGAGGACCCTCACCGTGGACTGAGAAAGATGCACACGGCCCCCTAGCCTCAAAAATATCCTGAGGAAGCCACGCCCAGACACAGCAACAGTTCTAGAGATGCCCCGCTAGCGAGCAGCCCAGACAGAATGAAATCCTGAATTTCAAGCCTGAACTTGTCCAAGAAGCACACGGTGAGCCAAATACACAACTTACAATTATTTAGTAGCCATCTTTAAATGAGAAAGAAACTGGAAAAATGAATTTTAATGCACTTTATTTAGCCCAATGTATTGAAGATATTATTTAACATATGGTCCATGTAACGATCACTAAGACGTTTTTACATTCTTTTTTTTCATACTAAGCTTTCCAGTCAGCTGTGGGCCTGACTCTTACCATGCATCCTCACAAGGGCCAGGCATATTTCAAGTACCGATAGCTAATGGCTAGTGACCCCATGGTGAGCAGCCTAGACTTCCAGCTGGGGTCTGGTTGCAATCTGAAAGCGTGTGTGTGCTGGGGTCTGGCTAGGTGGGTACAGTCTGAGAGACTCAGGAAAGAAACCCAGGATTTGGCAAATATGAGACGCATTGGCAGTCACTGAGTAGGATAGGAGGCACCAAGCTTTAGATGGATGGGAATGAGCCAAGCAAGCTGTGGCCACCCCAAAAGTAGGGGGAAAAAACAGGTAAGGGACAGGAGGAACAAGCTATGGGGGCTGAGACTACATGAGGCCTAAGGAAGATCCAACCAGCTCACTGGTGAGCACAGCTTTGCGGTAGTTTCAATGGCCCCCACAGCCTCCTGGGTTGTGATTAAGCCTTATATTCAATGCCCAGCTAGTGGTAATTTGGGAGGTGGAGCCTTGCCAGAGGAGGTGTGTCACCAGGGTTGGGCCTTAAGGTTTATTGGCTTAGGCCCAGGTTCAGTACTAAAACTATTTCCACCCAGATGATGTGACAGGATGAGATGATGTGATGGGATGAGAGATGATGTGACGGGATGAGATGATGTGACGGGATGAGAGATGATGTGACGGGATGAGAGATGATGTGATGGGATGAGAGATGATGTGACGGGATGAGAGATGATGTGATAGGATGATGATGATGTGACGGGATGAGATGATGTGACAGGATGAGAGATGATGTGACGGGATGAGAGATGATGTGATGGGATGAGATGATGATGTGATGGGATGAGATGATGACAAGATGAGATGATGATGGACGGGATGATGATGGGATGAGAGATGATGTGACGGGATGAGATGATGTGACAAGATGAGAGATGAGATGAGAGATGATGATGATGATGGATGAGATGATGATGTGATGGGATGACAAGATGATGTGATGGATGGGATGAGAGACGGGATGATGATGTGGACGGGATGATGATGATGATGGATGGGATGAGATGAGATGATGATGATGGGATGATGTGATGATGATGATGGACGGATGAGGATGAGAGATGATGTGACAAGATGAGATGATGATGTGACGGGATGAGAGATGATGTGACAAGATGAGATGATGATGTGACGGGATGAGAGATGATGTGATGGGATGAGATGATGTGACAAGATGAGATGATGATGTGACGGGATGAGAGATGATGTGATGGGATGAGATGATGTGACGGGATGAGATGAAGGATGAGATGATGATGATGATGTGGGATGAGATGATGTGACGGGATGAGATGATGATGTGACGGGATGTGAGATGATGTGACGGGATGAGATGATGTGACGGGATGAGAGATGATGTGACGGGATGAGATGATGTGACAAGATGAGAGATGATGTGACGGGATGAGATGATGATGTGATGGGATGAGATGATGAGATGATGTGGATGATGATGATGATGTGGACGGGATGATGGATGAGATGATGATGATGATGGATGATGAGATGATGTGATGAGGATGAGACGGGATGATGAGATGAGATGATGACGGGATGAGAGATGATGTGACATGATGATGAGATGATGATGAGAGATGATGTGGACAAGATGAGATGACGGATGAGATGATGATGAGATGATGATGTGACGGGATGAGATGATGTGACAAGATGGATGAGACGGGATGATGATGATGATGAGACGGGATGAGGATGATGATGATGATGACGGGATGAGATGATGATGACGGGATGAGATGATGACGGGATGATGATGGGGATGAGAGATGATGATGATGTGATGGGATGAGATGATGATGATGATGACGGATGAGATGATGATGTGGATGGATGAGATGATGATGATGAGATGATGATGAGATGATGATGATGACGGGATGAGATGATGATGATGATGAATGGGATGAGATGAGATGACGGGATGATGACGGGATGAGATGACAAGATGAGATGATGATGATGACAGGATGATGAGATGATGGACGGGATGAGATGATGATGAGATGATGGATGACGGGATGAGATGATGTGACAAGATGAGATGATGAGATGATGATGATGATGATGGATGAGATGATGAGATGAGATGATGACGGATGAGATGATGTGACGGGATGAGATGATGTGACAAGATGGATGAGATGATGTTGGGACGGGATGAGAGATGATGTGACGGGATGAGAGATGATGTGACAAGATGAGAGATGATGTGACGGGATGAGAGAGATGAGATGAGATGATGATGGGATGGATGATGGACGGGATGATGACGGGATGAGATGATGATGTGACGGGATGAGATGATGACAGGATGAGATGATGATGGACGGGATGAGATGATGTGACGGGATGATGATGATGATGAGATGAGATGATGATGTGGACGGGATGAGATGATGATGATGACGGATGAGAGATGATGATGATGATGGACGGGATGACGGATGAGATGATGATGATGACGGGATGAGATGATGACGGGATGATGATGGACGGGATGGATGATGGATGAGAGATGATGTGGACGGGATGATGATGACGGGATGAGATGAGATGATGAGAGATGATGTGACGGGATGAGATGATGTGACGGGATGAGATGATGTGACGGGATGAGAGATGATGTGACGGGATGAGAGATGATGTGACAGGATGAGAGATGATGACGGGATGAGAGATGATGTGACGGGATGAGATGATGACGGGATGATGATGACGGAGATGATGATGTGACGAGATGAGATGATGATGTGACGGGATGAGATGATGATGATGACGGATGAGAGATGATGACGGATGAGGATGAGATGATGTGACGGGATGAGATGATGGGATGAGATGATGATGTGACGGGATGAGATGATGATGTGACGGGATGAGAGATGATGATGAGAGATGATGACGGGATGAGATGATGATGTGACAAGATGAGATGATGATGTGACGGATGATGATGATGGACGGGATGAGATGATGATGATGACATGAGATGACGGGAGATGATGTGACAAGATGAGATGATGATGATGAGAGATGATGTGACGGGATGAGATGATGTGACAAGATGAGATGATGATGGGATGAGATGATGATGGGATGATGATGATGACGGATGAGAGATGATGATGAGATGATGACGGGATGAGAGATGATGTGACGGGATGAGATGATGATGACGGGATGATGATGACAAGGGATGATGATGAGATGATGTGGACGGGATGAGATGATGATGACGGATGAGAGATGATGTGGAGATGAGAGATGATGATGGATGATGGGATGAGATGATGGACGAGAGATGATGATGAGATGATGATGATGATGTGGGGATGAGATGATGTGACGGGATGAGATGATGATGTGACGGGATGAGATGATGATGTGACGGGATGAGAGATGATGTGACAAGATGAGATGATGATGTGACGGGATGAGAGATGAGATGAGATGATGATGTGACGGGATGAGAGATGATGACGGGATGAGAGATGATGTGACGGGATGAGATGATGATGTGACGGGATGAGATGATGATGTGACGGGATGAGATGATGTGACGGGATGAGATGATGTGACGGGATGAGATGATGTGGACGGGATGATGATGTGGACGGGATGAGATGATGATGGACGGATGAGAGATGATGACGGGATGAGATGATGTGACGGGATGAGATGATGTGACGGGATGAGATGATGATGACGGGATGAGATGATGTGACGGGATGAGATGATGATGTGACGGGATGAGATGATGTGACGGGATGAGATGATGATGTGACGGATGAGATGATGACGGGATGATGATGATGAGATGATGACGGGATGAGATGAGATGATGATGGGATGAGAGATGATGATGACAGGATGAGAGATGATGACGGATGAGATGATGATGATGAGATGATGACGGATGAGATGATGATGTGACGGGATGAGATGATGTGATGGGATGAGATGATGATGACGGATGAGATGATGACGGGATGAGATGATGGACGGGATGAGATGATGACGGGATGAGATGATGACGGGATGAGATGATGACGGATGAGATGATGTGACGGGATGAGATGATGACGGGATGAGATGATGACAGGATGATGAGATGATGATGAGATGATGATGACGGATGAGATGATGATGATGATGAGATGATGGGATGAGAGATGAGATGATGATGTGACGGGATGAGAGATGATGATGATGTGACGGGATGATGGACGGATGAGATGATGGACGGATGAGATGATGTGGACGGGATGAGATGGGATGAGATGAGATGATGATGAGATGGATGAGATGATGATGGATGATGAGATGATGGGATGATGATGATGATGAGATGATGTGACAAGATGAGATGATGATGAGATGATGATGTGGACGGGATGAGATGATGACGGGATGAGATGATGTGACGGGATGAGATGATGTGACAAGATGAGATGATGTGACGGGATGAGAGATGATGTGACAAGATGAGATGATGATGTGACGGGATGAGAGATGATGTGACAAGATGAGATGATGTGACGGGATGAGATGATGTGACGGGATGAGAGATGATGACGGGATGAGATGATGATGTGACGGGATGAGATGATGATGTGACGGGATGAGAGATGATGTGACAAGATGAGATGATGATGTGACGGGATGAGAGATGATGTGACAAGATGAGATGATGATGTGACGGGATGAGAGATGATGTGACAAGATGAGATGATGATGACGGGATGAGAGATGATGACAAGATGAGATGATGATGGGATGAGAGATGATGAGATGAGATGATGGGGATGATGAGATGGACGGATGATGATGATGGACGGGATGAGATGAGAGATGATGATGATGTGACGGGATGAGATGATGATGTGACGGGATGAGATGATGTGGATGATGATGACGGGGATGATGATGTGACGGATGATGAGATGATGACGGGATGAGATGATGATGATGATGTGACGGATGAGATGATGGACGGGATGAGATGATGATGATGACGGGATGAGATGGACGGATGAGAGATGATGAGATGAGATGATGATGGACGGGATGAGAGATGATGTGACGGATGAGATGGATGGGATGAGATGATGTGATGGGATGAGATGATGTGGACGGGATGAGATGGGATGAGATGATGACGGGATGAGATGATGTGACGGGATAGAGAGACGGGATGAGAGATGACAAGATGAGATGATGTGACGGGATGAGATGATGATGTGGATGAGATGATGTGACGGGATGAGATGATGATGTGACGGGATGAGATGATGTGACGGGATGAGATGATGTGACGGGATGAGAGATGATGTGACGGGATGAGGATGAGATGATGTGACGGGATGAGAGATGATGTGACGGGATGAGATGATGTGACGGGATGAGATGATGTGACGGGATGAGATGATGATGTGACAAGATGAGATGATGAGATGATGTGACAGGATGAGATGATGTGACGGGATGAGATGATGATGTGATGGGATGAGATGATGTGACAAGATGAGAGATGATGTGACGGGATGAGATGATGATGTGACGGGATGAGATGATGATGTGACGGGATGAGAGATGATGTGACGGGATGAGATGATGATGTGACGGGATGAGATGATGTGACGGGATGAGAGATGATGACAAGATGATGATGATGATGGATGACGGGATGAGATGATGATGACGGGATGAGAGATGACGGATGAGATGATGATGGGATGATGATGATGACAAGATGAGATGATGTGACGGGATGATGATGAGATGATGTGACAAGATGAGACGGGATGAGATGATGTGACGGATGAGGATGATGTGACGGGAGATGATGATGACAAGATGAGATGATGATGATGATGGATGAGATGATGATGATGATGACGGGATGAGAGAAGATGACGGGATGATGATGATGATGGGATGAGAGATGATGATGGGGATGAGAGAGATGAGATGATGATGACGGGGATGATGATGGAGAGATGATGTGACGGGATGAGAGATGATGTGACAGGATGAGATGATGTGACGGGATGATGAGAAGATGACGGGATGATGATGTGACAAGATGAGATGATGATGACGGGATGATGATGATGATGTGATGAGATGATGATGGATGAGATGATGATGAGATGGGATGAGATGATGTGACAAGATGAAGATGATGTGACGGGATGAGAGATGATGATGTGACGGGATGAGATGATGTGATGAGATGGATGATGATGATGGACAAGGATGATGATGATGATGACGGACGGGATGAGATGATGTGACAAGATGAGATGATGATGGACGGGGATGAGATGATGACGGGATGAGATGATGATGTGACAAGATGAGATGATGATGGACGGATGAGATGATGATGACAAGATGAGATGATGATGAGATGATGATGATGGGGATGAGATGATGTGATGGGATGAGATGATGACGGGATGAGATGATGTGACAGGATGAGAGATGAGATGATGATGATGTGAAGATGAGATGATGATGACGGGATGAGATGATGAGATGATGATGATGACAAGATGAGAAGATGATGATGATGACGGGATGATGAGATGAGATGATGTGATGGGATGATGTGACAAGATGAGATGATGTGACGGGATGAGATGATGTGACGGGATGAGATGATGTGACGGGATGAGATGATGATGTGACGGGATGAGATGATGTGACGGGATGAGAGATGATGTGACGGGATGAGATGATGATGTGACAAGATGAGAGATGATGTGACGGGATGAGATGATGTGACGGGATGATGATGTGACGGGATGAGAGATGAGATGATGTGGGATGAGATGATCGGATGAGATGATGATGAGATGATGTGGACGGGGATGATGATGATGATGTGGGGATGAGATGATGTGGATGAGGGATGGATGATGATGACGGGATGATGATGATGACGGGATGGATGAGAGATGATGTCACAAGATGGATGATGTGACAGGATGAGATGATGGGATGAGATGATGACGGGATGAGAGATGATGTGATGAGGATGATGACGGGATGAGATGATGTGACGGGATGAGGATGAGATGACATGATGGGATGAGATGATGATGATGATGACGGGATGAGATGACAGGATGATGATGGGATGAGAGATGAGCGGGATGATGTGACAAGATGACAAGATGAGAGATGAGAGGATGTGAGAGGATGAGATGATGTGACGGGATGAGATGCTCTGCCCACCGTCTACTCTTGCCATGCTTGACCCACCATGATGATGCTTCCCCTGGAGACTGTAAACTGAAATACTCGGCCCTCCCAGCAGCTGCTTTTGATCCCACATCGTGGCCATCGAGGAGTAGCTAACACTACGGCCTCCAAATTCCAGCACGGGGCCTCTTCCTTCCATCAGACTAAACTCTCTGAGAGCTTCACTTGAGTCAGAGAAAGACACAGCCATATGTGCCCACAGGCACTGCCTGCAGCACAAGTCCTTGCTCACCCAAGCCAAAGGGAGCCAGCTTGAGAAAGCAGTGTGCAGTGTAAGGACATTTAGGAAGTAACTCTAAGTCATGGCTCAACACCTGAGAGCCTGGGCACAAATCTCTGCCCTGACACTTACTGGCATGTGACGTAGAGAAAGTGATTGTCACGGAGCCTCGCGGTCCCCAGCTACAATGCCAACCCTAGTGCTGACCTCGCGGGGCAGTTGGGAGCATTGCCGAAAAATGACGCTCGGTCACTTTTCGGCAAAGAGTCTGTCACAGGGAAAGCCCTCACACACGGCTGCTACACGTGACAGACAGTATGCCTCGACTGACACTGGCATCCCTGGCTGAGGAGAAAGAAAGGGATCCAGTGGGCAGCCTAACGCCCCACCACTTCTGCTCCATGATTTCCACTCCAGTGCTTAATGCCACGACTCACTGAAAATCATTTCTTTTTTAAAAATTTGTTTATTTAACAAAAATATTTTTATTGTCTGCTCAGTATGGTGGTACACATCTTTAATCCCAGCATAGGTAGGAGGATCACTGTGAGTTCGAGGCCACCCTGAAACTACATAGTGAATTCCAGGTAAGCCTAGGCTAGAGCAAGACCCTACCTCAAAAAAAAATATATATATATATCTCAGAGAGAAAGAGAGAAAGAAAGTGCCTCAGGGCCTCCTGCCACTGCAAATGAACTCTAGACACGTGTGCCATTTTGTGCTTCTGGCTTTACTTGGATACTGGGGAATCAAACCCTGATTGTTAGGTTTTACAGGCAAGTGCCTTAACCACTGAGCAATCTCTACAGCCCTCAAACCATTTCTGATTATGTTGTGTATTACTTTTCTCATCACTCTAACAAAAGACCTAATGGTACAACCAAAGGAGGAAAAAGTCTTCTGACTGAAGACTGTAGAGGGCTCAGTCTGTGATTTGTTTGCTCCCATGATCTTGGGCAGAAAACGTCATGGTGGCAGGAATGTGGGGCAAAGGACATTCTTCACTGAATGGTGGACAGGAAGCAGAGAGGAGAGGACTTGGGACCAGGTATAATCTCCAAAGGCATGTCCAGAGTGACCTACTTCTACCTGTGCCTCCATCCTAACATTTATCTCCCCAAATAGTGCCACCAGCTGGAGACTCCACATTTAACACCTGAGTCTGTGAGCGGCATTTCATATTCAAACCAAAGCAGCTTGTAAAGTAATGTTCTTATTTTATTTTATTTTATTTTATTTTATTTTATTTTATTTTATTTTATTTTATTTTATTAGAGAGAGAGAGAGAGAGAGAGAGAAAATGGGTGCGCCAGGGCCTCTAGCCACTGCAAATGAACTCCAGATGCATGCACTATGATATGCATCTGGCTAACGTGTGACCTGGAGAGTTGAACAGGTTCCTTAGGCTTCGCAGGCAAGTGCTTTAACCACTAAGCCATGTGAGGTTCTTTTTATCTTCTGTTCTTGTTTTTTGTTTGTTTTTGTTGTTGCTGTTTACTTGGTTGGTTGGATTTTTTTTTGTTGTTGTTGTTGTTGTTTTCAAGGTAGGGTCTCATTCTAACTCACACTGACTTGGAATTCACTGTGTAGTCTCAGGGTGGCCTCGAACTCCCAGAGATCCTCCTACCTCTGCCTCCCAAGTGCTGAGATTAAAGATGTGCACCACCATGCCTGGCTTGGTTGGAGTTTTTGGTTGCTCGTTGTGGGTTTTATATTATTTTCATTTCTGGGTTTGTTTGGTTTTGTTATGTTCTTTATTTTGTTTTTATTCCAGGTAGGGTCTCATTCAGTAGCCCCAGACTAGCCTCGAATTCATGCTAATCCTCCCACCCCAACCTCTCCTGATTGCTGGGACTAAAATTGCTTTTTTGTTTGTTTGTTTTTATGTTTTGTTTTGAAACACGGTGTGGTAGCACACTCCTGAAATCCCAGCACTCAGGAGACTAAGGCAGGACCATGAGTTGGAAGCCAGCTTGGGCTACATAGTAAGGCCCTGTTTCAACACGGGGGGTGGGGGGCGACGGCTTAGTGGATGAACCGCTTGCTACTCAAGCATGAGTTCCTGAGTTTGGCTCCCCAGATTCCACATAAAAAAGCCAGAAGCTACCTGGAGGGCTGTGGTGGGGCACACCTTTCATCCTAGCACTCAGGAAGCAGAATAGGAGGATAGTCAGATTTTTATGAGTTTGAGGCCAAAAATTCCCAGGAAGCTTGCAAACCAGCTCAGCAGGCAAACAACAGTGAACGAGAGACCCTGCCTCAAAGGAGGTGGAAGGAGAGGACTGGCACCTAGAAGGTGTCCATCTTCAACACACATAACCCAGTGACCACTGATCACATAGCAGCTAGCTTTGGGGAAGCGGATCATAGTGAGATGGTTTAAAGTTCACATACCTCCCTTCCTCATGGGAAGGCCTGCAGCTTCAAGTCAACTGGCAATGAGGGCTGTTTGCCAAATCTTTAAATTTATTAAATTTGAAGACAAAACCCAATGGCATTGCTGTCAGTGGGGCTTTTATTGGAAGACAAGAAAACAGTCCCAGATGCCACCGTGGAGATGCCTTGAGGACCCTAGTAGCCTCCCTAGAGGGGAGGCTCGAAGGCTGTCCACCTTGAGTTGACCATCGTTATTATTTGGTTTTGGTTTTTGTTGTTGTTGCTGTTTTTCTGAGGTAGGGTCTCACTCTAGCTCAGGCTGACCTGGAATTCACTATGTAGTCTCAGGGTGGCCTTGAACTCACTGTGATCCTCCTACCTCTGCCTCCTGAGTGCTGGGCTCAAAAGCGTGCACCACCATGCTGGGCTTTCTTAGGATTTGTTAGAACCTGAGTAATGTTAGTTGAGTGGCTCAGTTATTCAAAGACTGCTGTCTAATGCCATTCAAGCATCATAGAACCAAGCCCACAACTTGTCCACCCAGGGCTGGCTCCCAGCCTGGAGTTTGCTTGGGCACAGGGACAAGGGAATAGGACGGGAAATAGGATTCCACAGCCTCTCCTGAGTTTCCTAACTCTGATGTCCTCTCTCTCACCTAAGGGGGGAGGCTGGTAATGGGTCTAGAAACCCTCATAGACTTAATGCAAGAGGATTCATTAACATGGATAACATACTCAGAGATCCCTAAACGAGGGCGTTAGCCAGGGGCCGACATTATTAGAGTGATGAAGGCTATTAGGATCACGCTATTGTTATTATGTTTGCTCTCTCAACCCTTAAATCACACTCCATCTCACAACCACTTGTGCTTTATGTAATTATAGCTTATATAGGTAACAAATGGATATTTCTACAAGCCTGGGAGAGAGCCTGCTGCATACATTAATTTGCTTGATTAGTTCTCTATTTGGTAATGCTTTGTTCACCCAATCCCCCCCCTTTCCTGCCCAGCTTCAACAGAAAATTAATGAGTTTTAACACCTTGCAAAAGTGGGTTATGCCATGGGAATAGCTCAAGTGTACTCTAGGTTTTAAATCCACACATTCAGAGGCTTCCAAAAGGTTAGACAAAGGTTAACAAACAATTAATATGTTGACTCAGTGACTAAATCTGTTTACCCAATCTCAGCAATCTAAAGACCGTTAGCCATCAGCCTCTCCACTTCACATTGACCTCTCTTTCCAGACCTACCCTCTCTCAGAGCCCTGAATAATTTGGGTGAAAAGAAAAGGGGAAAAAAGTCCTAGTCAAGAGCAGTGAATAACTCTGGAAAGTTTTCGAGAAGTTTGGGATTTGTGACTACTAAAAAAAACCCTCAAGGTTTTGGGCCTCCTAGTAGACTTGATCAAGTGAGTTGGAAGTTTCTGAGAAGGCGATGCGAGATGGGATGCATGTCTGCCTTTTTAACAATGAGCAGGAGGCAAGGTAGAGCATTCATGGTGCGGGGAGGGTGCAACACGGACTGGGGCCTCTTGTCTGACTCTCTCCCTTGTTTGCAGGAAAATGGAGAACACTCTTGAGACATCCTCACCTTGGTGGCTAACAGGAAAGAGGTTTCCTGCCTTTGTTTCTCTAAGGAGGAGAAGTTGGGGGCCCAGAAGTTTCTGTTCCTTAGGAGCCAAGAAGAAGAGGGCAAGGCCGTATGGTTCCTACCCCATGGACTTCTCCAGTTTTAGCATGCTGATGGTAACGCTGAAGATGAGGATAATGAAGACAATGACCTGGAGAAGAATGTCGAGATTCATCGTTAGAATCCAGAAACACAAGAAAAGCAAGAAACTATCCCTTCAGACCTTTCCCCCACTCACATACACATTCTCCTCCTATTTGCCAGCACTAGGGAATGAACCTAGGGTCTTGCACATGTAGCAAGTGTAGCAAGTGCTATACTATGAAATACAGCCCCAGCCCTTGGCTTTTTTGAGACAGGATCTCATGAGTGGCCCAGGCTGACCTCCAGCTTGCAAATTCTCCTGCTTCTGCCACCCATATGCTAGGATGACAGGCATGTGCCACCATGCCTGGTACCCTGGCCCTGTCCCCTTTTAAAGGAACTGTCCTAGGGCTAGAAAGATGGCTCAGCAGTTAAAGTCATTGGCTTGCAAAGCCTGCCAGCCTAGGTTCAATTCTCTAGCACTCACATAAAGCTGGGTGCAAAGTGATGCATGCATCTGTGATCCTAAAGTGCCTATGACAATGGGAGGTGGAGCCAGGAGATTCAAAACTCCAGGGCCAGCTGGTTTGATGTTCATTTGTCATTTGGCGGTTCATTTGCAATGGCAAGAAATCCTGACTCAAAGAAGGTAGAGCCCAGACACCTCAAAGTTGTCCTTGGACCACCACATGTGCACCATGGCACCCATACATGGAAAGAAAGAAGAAAGAGAGAGAGAGAGAGAGAGAAAGAGAAGGAGGAAGGAAGGAAGGAAGGAAGGAAGGAAGGAAGGAAGGAAGGAAGGAAGGAAGGAAAGGAATGAAGAAAGAAAGGTCTGGAGAGATGACTTAGTGGTTGAGGCGCTTGCCCGAGAAGCCTAAGAACTCATGTTCAACTTCCCAGGTCCCGCGTAAGCTAGATGCACAAAGTGACACAGGTGCAAGCATCTGGAGTTCAACTGCAGTGGCTGAGGCCCTGGTGCATCAATTCTCATTCTAACCTGGCGTGGTGGCACACCTTCAATCCCAGGCACTCGGAAGGCAGAGGTAGGAGGATCACCATGAGTTCGAGGCCACCCTGAGACTACATAGTGAATTCCAGGTCAGCCTGGGCTAGAGTGAGACCCTACCTCAAAAAAAAAAAAAAAAAAAAAAAAAAGAAAGAAAGAAGAAGAAAGAAAGAAAAAGAAAGAGGGGGAGAAAGAGCTGGGCGTGGTGGCGCACACCTTTAATCCCAGCAATCAGGAGGCAGAGGTAGGAGGATCGCCATGAGTTCAAGGTCACCCTGAGACTACACAGTGAATTCCAGGTCAGCCTGGGCTAGAGTGAGACCCTACCTTGAAAAAACAAAAAAAAAAAAAAAGAGGGGAGAAAGGAAGAAAGAAAGAAAGAAAGAGAGAGAGAGGGAGGGAGGGAGGGAGGGAGGGAGGGAGGAAGAGAGGGCCAGATGTGGTGGCACATGCCTTTAATCCCAGCACTTGGGAAGTAGAGGTAGGAGGATCACCATGAGTTTGAGGCCACCCTGAGATTACATAGTAAATTCCAGATCAGCCTGGGCTAGAGTGAGATCCTACCTTGGAAAAAAAAGAGAGAGAGAGAAGGAGAAAGAGAAAGGAGAAGGGAAAAGGGTTAAGATGTGTGCGCGTGTGCACACACACACACACACACACACACACACACACACACACACGAAGACCTGTCCTCCCACACAGCCCACCTCCATGCTTGGCACGAAACAAGCGATCTCCTGCGGAGGCTGTGGAGACTGGAGCTCCTCTCCTGTGTTGATTCTCAGCTCCTCCAACTTGCCAATCACTTCGTTTCCCCGCCAAGCCTCCCTGTGTTGACGACCACTCTTGCACACACAGAGACTGCCAGCTTGGGCTCTGGGCTCTGACGTGCTTTCTTAGACAGGATTTGACATTTGCTCTGGGACTCTCACCCCATATGCCTTGCTAAGGTCTTCCAATCACTGTCAGAGGCAACTTTGAAGGAATTTAAATGTGGCGTCCTTTTCCTGACTCCAGTATTTCTTACCAAGACCTGAATGCCAGCTCACTGTCTGGTCTCTGTTATGTTGATAGGTGGTGCTCAAAAGCTTGGCGTATAAACTGTTTGTAAATTAAACTTGAATTTTACCCCCATGTGTGACACATTGCCATGTGTAAAAATACCTTTGTTTCAGAGCTGGAGAGATGGCTCCTTGGTTATATGCACTTGCTTGCAAAGCATAATGGCTTGGGTTCAATTCCCCACTACCCACATAAGCCAGATGTGCAAAGTGGCACATGTATCCGGAGTTTGTTTGCAGTGGCAAGAGGCCCTAGCATGGCCATTTATTCTCTCTCATTCTCTATCTTCTCCTTCTTCTCCTTCTTCTCCTTTTGGTTTTTCAAGGTAGGGTCTCACTCTACCTCAGGCTGACCTGGAACTATGTAGTCTCAGGATGGCCTCAAACTCACAGCAATCCTCCTACCTCTGCCTCCTGAGTGCTGGGATTACAGGCGTGCGCCACCACACCCAGTGCATTCTCTATCTTCTTGCAAATAAATAAATATTTTTAAAAACTGAGCCAGGTGTGGTGGCACATGCCTGTAATCCCAGCACCTGGGAGGCAGAGGTAGGAAGATCGCATGAGTTCAAGGCCACCCTGAGACTACAAAGTGAGTTTCAGGTCAGCCTGAGGTAGAGTGAGACCTTATCTCGAAAAACAAAACAAACCAAAAAAAAACCTGTTTCTTAAACTTCTTAGATATGGATTATCCAATGAAGAGGCACGTACTAGGCACTGTCCGGGAGTTTGACGTGATCTCTTCGTGGTACTTTTAGTAACATTCTGAGGGGCATACACTCACCACCCCACTCCACAGATGAGGAAAAAAGGGTGAAAGGTCATGGGAATTAAGCAGAATGGAGCTTTGATTCCAAGATACAGGCTCTTCACTAGCGGCTACTCCCTTCTCCAAGAGGAAAGAATGTTTTATTTAACAAGCATTGTACACTGTCTCTTATTCCAGAGCAAATCAGATGAGTCATTTCAGCCCTATGGCCATTTCCTTTACCTGGAAGTGAGGGGTGTTGATGGGTAGCTTATAATAACAAAGGCGATACCCAACTATCATAATATGGAAAAATAAATGACATTATATCCTCTGGTATATTTTCTAGCATTAAAAATAAATTTCACAGAGTTTTATAACATCCAAATGAGCTTATATATCATGATAATTGAATGAAACAGGATATAAAATTACACATTAGCTATCATAATATTACAACTATTGAAAACATCATGCATAAGATGCTGACACACTTATGGGTAAAGGGGCCTGATGTTTGCAGCTTTGAATTGCATGGAAAAATGAGAGGACTGGTGGATGGGCAGCAAATGCTGATTGTAGGAGCTAATGTAGCGTTCGCTGTTTTATGTATGTTTGGAAAAAATAGGTGAGAAAGGCAAAGTTCGTAGATGTTAAAGACAATCACATTAAGCTGGGAGCACTAGGGAGGCAGAGATAGGAGGTTGCTGTCAGTTCAAGGCCAGCCTGGGGCTACAGAGTGAGTTCCAGGTCAGCCTGGGTTGCAATGAGACCCTACCTTGAAACAAACAACAAAAAAGTCCATTTATGTGATGGCATTATGGGTAGCTATTGTCCCTTCTTATAATATTCTACTCTTGTCAGGTCCTGTCTAAAGATTTAAAACTATCCATTCATTGTTTCCCATTCTGTTTGTGACTTAATGCAGCTAATTTTATGTTTGATTTGGCTTGTGGCTTTGTCCAGGCTCCCTCAGGCAGCTGCACTCAGCAGGAGGGTGGAAGACTGGAGATCCAAGAAGACCTCCCTTACATAATTGGTATTGACGTTGGATGGCATTGCAGTTATCATCTCATTGCTGGAACCAAACACCTTTAAATCCCACACTGGGGAGGCTGAGGTAGAAGGATCATCATGAGCTTGAGGTTAGCCTGGGATACAGAGTGAGTTCCAGGTCAGCCTGAGCTACAGTGAGATCCTTCCTCAAAAAATACAAAACAAACCTGGAAGAATAGATGGCTTATTGGGTAAGGTGCTTGTGGGCAAAGCCAAAGAACCCAGGTTTGATTCCCCAGAACCCATGCAAAGCCAAATGCACAAGGTGACACATGTGTCTGGAGTTTGTCATGGCTAGAGGCCCTGGCACACCCTGGCACTCTCTACCTGCTTCTTTCTCTCTCTCTCAAATAAAGTAATTAATTAAATATTTTAAAAAATACTCCAGGCATCTTGGCACACCTTTAATCCCAGCATTCAGGAGGCAGAGGTAGGAGGATTGCTGAGAGTTCAAGGCTATCCTGAGATTATGTAGCAAATTCCAGGTCAGCCTGGGCTAGAGTGAGACTCTACCTTGAAAAAACAAAAAAAAAAAAATTCTTTTTTTTGTAGGAAAAAGAAAGAGGTTTTCAAGAACCCATAAGCTCGGAAGTTGTCTGTCCTTTCTTCCTGCCCTATTCTGTGCGGACAAAGCAGGTCCCAGCTGCAATGGTAGAGAAATAGACTTCACCCCCGAGTGAGAGGAACAACAAAGCACGCAACACAGTCATGACCTATTAGAACGAAGCCAGCACCATAACTGTGCGTTACGATGGGATTCTCATCTCAATGTGTCCACAGATGCTCTAAAGCAGAGGATACTAGGTGCATTGGTCTGTCTTGTGCTATTAAAAATGAAAAACCTGGGCTGGAGAGATGGCTTAGTACTTAAGGCACTTGCCTGTAAAGCCAAAGGACCTTGGTTCGATTCCCCAGGACCCACGTAAACCAGATGCACAAGGTAGCGCATGCATCTGGAGTTCGTTTGCAATGGCTGAAAACCCTGGCATGCCCTTTCTCTCCCTCTCTCTCTCTCCCTCTTTCCTCTCTCAAATAAATAAATAAAAATAAAATATTTTAAAAAAATGAAAGACCTGAGGCTGAATAAACTTGTAAAGAAAAGAAATTTAGGCTCATGGTTCTGGAGGTCCAAGGTTGAGGGGCTAGATTGGGTGCTAGCCTTCGCCTTCACACTGGCAGTCTAGAGGTGACGACGAGAGACAGGGAGCTCACATCCATGTGCTATGGGCTCTACCCTGAAGACCTTGTCTAACCCTATTCACCCCCAAAGGCCCCACCTCTGAACATCACATTTGGATTGTTTTGATGTCTGAATACCATCCGGTGGGGATTAAATTTCAGCACATAAGCCCTTGGGGAATACATTCAAATCACATCCAAACCCCAGCAATAGGAACACAATAGAGCAGGCTGCTGAATAGAGCACCCAGGCCGTTCACTCAGCATGAGAAGGAAACTGAGCTCCTATCCACTAAAGACAAGGCTGTGGATGCATGAAGACATTGAGACAGAGAGATTGTGTGTGTGTGCTATTGAATGTAAGGATGAGAGAACTTCGAGAGAGCCACTCAGAGAACTTGACCTTCCCCTCTGGCATGTGAAGACTGCAGAGCTGCAACTGACCCATGCCTAAAATGCAAAGGCCAAGGCCACAGAGGCGGCCTGCATGGAGAACAGCAGGGAAGTAGGGTGCTGGGGACATTATACTCCCAAGGTTTGGAGGGTGTGTTGAGGATATGGCGTGTGTCTCCTTTGGACCGGATGCAGACATCCCCTCCGCTTTGAGCCACATGTTGTCACCAGAGTTACATGTTCCTGCAGAAGTGAGGTGACCAGCACTGAACAGTGAGGGCTATAAAGGGCTATAAATAAGTTGTCGAAGCGGCAGTTGGAAGAGGCTCTGACTAGAGGAAGAGAAAATCCCCCGTCATGGTGGGGCAATAGTGTCTCCAAAGAACCCCCAAGAAAACCCAAGAGATGGGCTGGGGAGATGGCTCAGTGCACCAAGTACTTGCTTTGTAAACTAGTGCCCCACATAGAAATGCCAGGTGTGGTGGCATGTGCCTGTAATCCCCGCACGGAGGAGGAAGAGACAAGTGGAGCCCGAGGGCTTACTGGGCAATGAGGCCAGCTGATGCGGTGAGCTCTAGGTTCACTGAGAGACTCTGTCCCAAAATAGAAGGTGGAGAGCAACTGAGGAAGACACCGGGCATCAACTTCTGAGCTTCATAAGCCCAGGCACACACATGCATATTCACCTGCACACAGACGTGACCCCATGCACATCCAAACACACGCACAACGCATATGCACATGCAGAAAGAAAGAAAGAAAGAAAGAAAGAAAGAAAGAAAGAAAGAAAGAAAGAAAGAAAGAAAGGAGGGAAGAAGAAAGGAAGGAAGGAAAGAAAGAAAGAAAGAAAGAAAGAAAGAAAGAAAGAAAGAAAGAAAGAAAGAACAAAAGGAGGGAGGGAAGAAGAAAGGAAGGAAAGAAAGAAAGAAAGAAAGAAAGAAAGGAGGGAAGGAGGAAGGAAGGAAAGAGAGAGAGAGAGAAAGAAAGAAAGAAAGAAAGGAGGAAGGAAGGAAAGAGAAAGAAAGAAAGAAAGAAAGAAAGAAAGAAAGAAAGAAAGAAAGGAGAGACAGAGAAAGAAAGAAGGAAAGAGAGAGAGAAAGAAAGAAGGAAAGAGAGAAAGAAAGAGAGAAAGAAAGAAAGAAAGAAAGAAAGAAAGAAAGAAAGAAAGAAAGAAAAGAGAGACAGAGAAAGCAAGAAGGAAAGAGAGAGAGAAAGAAAGAGAGAGAGAAAGAAAGAAAGAAAGAAAGAAAGAAAGAAAGAAAGAAAGAAAGAACCCAGGAAAGGAACACACCCAGATGATAAATATGACACTTCTTGTCACCAAGATCTTGCTAGTCCTGAACCACACACACTGCCCCACACACAAACTGGACACAGCAGCCTAGCTTCGCTGTGGAGAGGGGGAGGAGGGCCAGAAGAGCAAGAGAGAAAACAGATGAGGCTGAACATATATGCCTGTGTCCACAAGCACACTCAGGAAGGGACAGTTACACACAACACAAGAATCTGATAGGAGTCTGGGACTTGACTATTTTTTCAATATTTTATTTATTTCTTTTCAAATAGGGGAAGAGAGAAAGAGAGGGAAAAATGAGCACTCCAGGACCTATTTCCACTGCCAACGAACTCCAGATGATGCACTGCTTTGTGCTTCTGGCTTTGGGTGGGTACTGGGGGATTGAACCCAGGATAACAGGCTTTGCAAGCAAGCACCTTTAACTGATAAGCCATCTCTCCAGCCCAGACCCAGCATTTTGTGACACAAGATTTCTAATCCATACCAAGGCATATCCAAATCCAAATCCACAGAGCCCCCCAGCAGGGAAATGGTGTGGGGGGGCATGGCTGCCTTCCACCAAGCTCAGCCTATTCCATCATCTGGCGACTCCATATTTCCCAGCTTTTATATTGAGTTGGCATGACTTATAGAGAGAGTGAAAAATAAACTCTATTTTTAAGGGGGAAGGAAAAGAACTTTGTGCTCTAAATTTCAAAGTTTTAAGATTGATGAGAAAGTGTCCTGGCAGGAGCTTGGAATCAACTGGGAGAAGAAGGAAATGAGGTGGCCTCTTGGGAATCAGGAAGTAGGTTTCTTCAAGGTTTTGTGTCTAAGTAAGACTATAGCGTTGAGCCAAAACAAGGTCAGGGCAAGCTCTGAGGTACTGTAGCCAGCCTGAACAGTGGGATCCAGGTCCCTCCCCCCAAGACACGGCCTTGCAATTGCAGACCAGTGGAGATGCAATTTTTAGAATCCCTGCAGCATAAACACATTCTTTCTTGCAAGTTCCTGTGAAATGCACTCACAGTCTGCTTCCAGGTCACTCACAGGGAAGAGGCCTTGGGGACAGCAGTACTGCCAGCAGTTCTGTATGGAGACCCCAAGAAAGTCCAGGTCTCTTGACTTCAAGTCAAGGTCTCTGAGGCTATGTTTCATGTGTGAAAAAAGAAAATGGTTTCATTGTTTTAAAGAAATGCCAGGCTGATGATATGAGGGAGAAAAAAAAACAACCAGATAACAAAGCAAAACAACAACAACAAAAAACACTGCGCCCTGTGAGTCACTCAGGTATTTTATGCATCAATTTTTATCCTTAAAAATAGAGGGGGGGCTGGAGGGATGGCTTAGCAGTTAAGGCATTTGCCTGCAAAACCAAAGAACCCAGGTTCAATTCCCCAGGACCCACATTAGCCAGATGCACAATGGGGCACATGTGTCTGGAGTTTGTTTGCAGTGGCTGGAGGCCCTGGCGTGCCCATTCACTCTTACCCTCTCTCCCCCTCTTTCTCTCTGTCAAATAAATAAATAAACAAATAACTATTAAATAAAGAGGAGCCAGGTATGGTGGTGCACGCCTTTAATCCCAGCACTCAGGAGGCAGGGGTAGAAGGATTGGCATGAGTTCAAGGCCACCCTACATAGTGAATTCCAGGTCAGCCTGGACTAGAGTGAGACCTTACCTCAAAAAATTAAAAAGAAAATAGAGGGGAGGCCTGGAGAGATGGCTTAGCGGTTAAGGCACTTGCCTGTAAAGCCTAAGGACTCATGTTCGACTCTCCAGGTCGCACGTAAACCAGAGGCACAAGGCGACACATGTGCAAGGTCGCACATGCACACAAGGTGGCACACACATCTGGAGTTCAATTACAGTGGCTGGAGGCCCTGGTGCACCAATTTTCTTTCTTTTTTTTTTCTTATTTATTTATTTTTATTTTTATTGACAACATCTTTAATTGTAGACAATATTCCATCGCACTTTCCTCCATCCCCCCCCTTACGTTCCCCTTTGAAACTCCATTCTCCATCATACCCCCTCCCCCTCTCAATCAGTCTCTCTTTTCAGTTTGATGTCATGATCTTTTCTCTTCTTTCTCACTCTTTCATAAAAAAAAAATAGAGAGAGGAGATAGCCGGGCATGGTGGTACACGTCTTTAATCCCAGCACTCAGGAGGCAGTAAGGTAGGAAGATCACTGTGAGTTTGAGGCCAGCCTGAGACTACATAGTGAAATCCAGGTCAGCCTGGGCTAGAGCAAGACCCTGCCTCAAGAAAATTTAAAAAAAATAAGGGGGGGGGAGAGCTGGATCCGTGGTTAAGATGTTTGCCTACAGAGCCTAATGACCCAAGTTCCATTCTCCAGTACCCACGTAAAGCCACATGCACAAGCATCTGGAGCATCTGGAGTCCATTTGCAACAGCCGGAGGCCCTGGCACACCCATTCTCTCTGTCTGTCTCTCTTTTATGTAGCCCTACTTGCAAATAAATATTTTTTTAAAACAATAGAGGGGAACTAAAGATGTCAGATCTGGCTTGTCCAGTGGCCAGCCCCTGACAAGAACTGTGTATTGATTGCAGAGGCAACTACACTGGGGGAATAAGGAGGGGAAAAACGATGCAGACTAAGCCTAAACCATGGGCCAATGCCTGACAGTTAGCATATAGGTAAACCAGACCCTTTTTAGGAAGAGTAGACTGGGTTGGAGCTGACTGGATCTGGTGGATAGAAATACCCCACACCCAGGCTCCCATGAAAGAGACTCCAGTCTTGCTGCTGGCTAAAAATGGGGGCCTGTATTACATGCGTCTTTACTCCCTTCCTGAACCTGAATGCCAAGCCCAGACACATACACCCGCTGCCAGTCAGTGATTGCTTAACATGCCTCTTTCCCTCCCTGGTCTTACTCAGTGCAGAGGATAGTGAGGAAGACTTTTTTTGCAGCTCATGATAAGGGGAAATAAACATGTTAACCTCCTGCAGCCCGACTTGGTACCAGGAGAGGGATGGGGCTGACCATTTGCAAGGCGATGGGAAGAGATGAACTACATCTTCACCAAAACAATCTGTCTGACACTACACCCTGCTGGTCCTAACGGGAGGGGGACTACAGTCAATTGATCTGTCTGTCAACAACAGGATCCATGCCCTAGAGCTATGGGGCAGCTGACTTAGACATCAAACTCTCACAAGAGTCTACAGTCCACCAGCACCTCAACCACTCTAGCCCTTGGTTCCTGTGGTCTTAAACAAGGTTTATCTTGCAAAATCCCTCCCTCATCATCCTGGGCATTAGCAAAAGTACATTACCCAAACTCCTTTGCAATTAATGGGAGCTACCTAACCAAGAGGCCATTGAAAGAATTTGAGAGGAAAGGAGGGGTGCCCTGAATAAGCCATAGCTTAAGATGTGTAGCCTTCTCTAAGCTCTAACCCTTCCCTGTGGCTGGAATCGTGGCAGCCCTGACTCAGCTCTATAGACAACACCCCTAGCTAGTGGAAGGAACTTTGGTGGAAAGCTCACCTAAAACCATTATATACTAAGAAAACAAGCTCCTAGAAGTCAAGTTCTTGTGGGTCTTAGTCACAATAGCCAAGCCAATGGGCAACTTCTAACCCATAGCTCTCATGTCCTACCACCCAAGAATATTGCAGTCCCGTGTCACTCACAGATTCCTAGAGAAAAAGAAGACAAAGAGAGCGGTTTTCACAAATGAGCACTGTCTCTCAGACCTAACCTAAGTAAGACCAGAGGCCAAGGGGACCAGCCCCAAACCCTTTTCACTTCTCCTCCTTCCTTAATTATATTCCCATTTGTGAGCCAAACCTTGTCATTCTGTCTCCCTTAATGGGTAGCTTCTATTCTGGTCTTTCTCTCTCCTATTATCTGTTGCAATATTCAAGAGCTCCAGCGATGAAGGGGTAAGCTGCCCGTCCCTTCTTTATCTTCTTAAATATTTCAGTAGCTCCCAAATCCAGATTTTTGCATTTCGATTTCCTGTGGTACAGTAAATTTATCTTGGTCACTCAATCAAGTTCTCCCCAGCTCTTCCCCCTTATCTTTCTGGCTCCGGGCTGACTGAAAATACCTACATTATCTTTGCAGCCGACTGGAGGAAAATCTGCAGATTGTCTTGATAGAGCATTGTCTGAGGGAAAACTCGGAGATGCCGTGCTTGTCAGGACAAGGGCAGAGTGTGGAGCCTTCCTCTGTGACTTTCTCTCAAGGTCAAGCTCACGGTGCGGGCCTCTTCCAAAGGCATTTGTAAGAATTCTCATCCTCTTTGGACCACACCTTCTTCTGTGTCTTTATCTCCCCACAGAAGGATTTTGTACTCATCTGGCCCCTCACTTGGCCTCAGACAGCACCTCAGACTCAGGGCTATTTTTAAGATACTGAAAGCTATGTGAGGGGCTCCCAATGGAATCTCAAATCAAAGCTCTAAGGAGATATTCTGGAGGCTGGGGAGATGGCTCAGCAGTTAGGACATTTGCTTGCAAAACCTGCTGGCTGGGGTTTGATTCCCCAACACTCATGTAAAACTAGATGTACAAAGTGGCACATGTGTCTGGAATTTGTTTGCAGCAGCAAGAGCCCTGATATGCCCATATTCATTCTCCCCACCTCTCTCTCTCTCTCTAATAAATAAATAAAATCTTTTTAAAATAAGAAAAGTTCTACCTTTGATATTTAGAATAGGTGGGCAAAAACATTTCGAAGGCTGGAAAGATAGCTTAGCAGTTAAGGCACTTGCCTGGTTCGATCCCCCAGTACTCATGTAAGCCAGATGCACAAAGTGGCACATGTGTCTGGAGTTCATTTGCAGTTGCTAAAGGCCCTAGCGAGCCCATTCTCTCTCCATCTGCCTCTCTCTAATAAATAATAAATAAATAAATAATTTAAACAAAATTGAGATGTGGGCTGGAGAGATGGCTTAATGGCAGGCATTTGTCTGCAAGGATCCCAGTTCAATTCTCTAGGACCCACATAAGCCAGATGCACAAGGGGGCTCATGCATTTGGAGTTCGTTTGCAGTGGCTGGAACCCTGGTGTGCCCATCTCTCTCTCTCTCTCTCTCTCTCTCAAATAAATAATAAATAAGATGTATTTTTAAAATTTGAGATAGAATCTCACTCTACAGCCCAGGCTGGCCTCTAACTCATTATCCTCCTGCCTCTGCTTCCCAAGTGCTGGGATTAGAGACAGACTCCTGGCTAGATAACCTCCTCTCTCTCTCTCTCTCTCTCTCTCTCTCTCTCTTGGACACAAGGTCTCATGTAGTCCAGGCTGACCTGCAGAGCTAAGGATGACTTTTAAGTTCTTATCCTCCTGCCTCCATCTTCTGAATACTGAGAGTATAGACATACTCCACCACCCTCTGGTGGTGGTGGTGGTTGTTAGGGGTTAGAGGGTAGATGGGTGAATCAGGATTTCACCATAGCCCAGGCTGACCTCGAACTCACAGCAATCCTCCTACCCCCGCCTTCCGAGTGCTAGGATTAAAGGCGTGCGCCACCATGGCTGTCAAGACTTCTCTCTCACACACACACTTTTATTTTTGGTTTTCCAAGGTAGGGTCTCAGTCTAGCTCAGGCTGACCTGAAATTCACTATGTAGTCTCAGGGTGGCCTTGAACTCATGGCAATCCTCCTACCTCTGCCTCCCAAGTGCTGGGATTAAAGGAGTGTGCCACCACACCCAGCAAGACTCTCTTGTAACTGTGTCATTCCCCATCATAGGGATCAGAACATACAGATGAAAATCTGTTCTATCTAAAGATGACACCTGAGGGCTGGGGAAATGGCTTAGCGGTTAAGGTGTTTGGCTGCAAAGCCTAAGGACCCCGGTTTGATTCCCCAGGACCCACGTAAGCCATATGCACAAGGGGGCAAATGTGTCTGGAGTTTGTTGCATGCCCATTCTCTTTCTCTCTCAAAAAAAAAAAAAAAAAAAAAAAAGATGACAGCTGATCCTGAACCAAATCAAGGAGGAGTAGGCCTTACCAAATAACCCTGAGCCCCTGGACTTTGGCACCTGGTGCACTTGGCCTCCTGTTGGCTCTCTAGGACTGGGAGCTCCTTTCTACCATACAGTTATAGCACCATCGGCGGCCTCGCAGTTAGGAGGCAGCCCCGTAGAAGGAGCGGATATGCAGGTCATTGTTCAGCAACCTAACCCACGTGAATCAGACTGCCAACAACAGTTTTCAGATATTCTCTAATCTGTTGAAAACCCACCACAGTTTGGAGCTCTGCCCCTCACCTGAGTTCTTGACCCCATGTGGCCATTACTCCAAAGTCAGTAAAGAAAATGTTTCTTCTCCTTTTGATTCTTTTTAAAATTTATCTATTTTCAAGAGAAAGAGAGATTGGGGCGGAAAGGAGGGAGGGAGAGAGAATGGGCACACACAGCCTCATTCTGCTGCAAACTCCAGTTGCACTCACCACTGTGTATATACCTGGCTTTGTATGCCTTTTGACTCTTTTCTTCCGCTCCCTTCGTTCCACCTGTTCACCGCCCCCCCCCATAGGTTTCAACATTTCTTCCCATTGCTTCAGGTGATGTCAGTTATGGGACAGGAAAAGAGAGGCATGCCAGATGGATTCCTCTCAGCAAACCCTGTGCATATTACGGGAGCGGCTCTGCTTTCTTCTCCCAGGCTTTCACACTTAGGAATCACATTTATCTTCCTGTGAAAGAGACCTGATCGATGTGGCCTAAACAAGATAGAGATTTATTTCTCTCTCATCTTAGAAAAAAGAGAGAGAGAGAAAGAGAGAGGGGAAGAAAGAAAGAAAGAAAGAAAGAAAGAAAGAAAGAAAGAAAGAAAGGAAGGAAGAAAGAAAGAACATCCAGAATAAGGCAGCCAGGCATTAATCTGGTAGCTCCCACAACATTTCCATGTTTTTCTTTCAACACCCTGAGCACATGGCTTCTCTTTGCAAGGTGGCTTCATCGGAGTCAGAGCTCCAGACCTTAGGAGTGTTTCTCTAAGCAGCGGAAACAGAAGGACCCAAAGAGCTCCCAAGGGGAGCAAGGGGGCATAGAAACTGTAGTTTGTCATCTGAGCATGTTGTCTTGGGTCCTGACCTGAAGGATGACAGGCAGAATGGACACTGGTCAGACTATTGGCAGTCTCTGCCCCTGGGACAAGGCAGAGTAGTGGTGAGGTGTAGAGGCAGTTTCGCACATAAGCTCAGAGACTTCGCTCCTTTGGGTGCCAGCTGTGAGTGCTCAGATGAGTTAATCTCTTTGTTCTGTGTTCTCATCTGTGATGGGCAGCTTCTTATTCCTATAGCCATATACCTTAGATAAATACCTTATAAAATTTTTAAAAAGTTTTTAAAAATTAAAAAAAAACCCACAAACAAAAGAGCCAGGTGTGGTGGTACACGCCTTTAATCCCAGGACTTGGGAGGCAGAGGTAGGTGGGTCACCATGAGTTCAAGGCCACCCTGAAAGTATGTAGTGAATTCCAGGTCAGCCTGGGCTAGAGTGAGACCCTACCTCAAGAAACTAAACTAAACTAAAATAAAATAAAATAAATTGATTTAGGGGCTGGGGAGATGGCTCAGTGGTTAAAGCCTGCCAGCCTGGGTTCAATTCCCCAGCACCCACATAAAGCCAGATGCACAAAGTGGCACATGCATCTGGTGTTCGTTTGTAGCAGCAAGAGCCATGTGTGCTCATTCTCTGTCTCTCTCTCTCTCTTCTTGCAAATAAATAATATAACATTTTAAAAATACTTTCTCTAAGCCGGGCGTGGTGGCGCACGCCTTTAATCCCAGCACTCGGGAGGCAGAGGTAGGAGGATTGCCAAGAGTTCGAGGCCACCCTGAGACTACATAGTTAATTCCAGGTCAGCCTGGACCAGAGTGAGACCCTACCTCGCAAAAAACCAAAAAAAAAAAAAAAAAAAAAAAAACCTTTCTCTAGCTCATGAGTTTGGAGTCTAACAGTGGTCCCACTGCTTTAGGCCTCCAGTGGGGGTACCAGACACTAATGGCGGGAAGCACATGGGAGCACGTGCAAAACCACTCACCTCCTCAGCAAGGAAACAAAGAGAAGGAGAAACAGACTGACATTCCCAGTGTCCCTCAAGGGTGTGTCTGCAGTGATCCAAGGACCTCGCACTAAGCCTTACCTCCTAAAGATTCCACCCCCTCCCCACAGCGTCTGAAGCCCAAACCCCTTAACCCACAGGCCTTTGGGGGAAGACATTCAACATGCAAACGACAGCCTCAGCCAGAAGTGGTGGCCTTGGCCACAGCACTGTGCTCATGGTTGGCAATACTAAGGCTGCTGATTTGCGGTGGGTTCTGTAGGAATCTGTGGCACCATGGAGCGTGGGAAGTCCATGCAAGCGATACCTGGGGTGAATCTTTTGCCTGTCGTGGCATTATTTTTGCTCACCTGTGACCCTATCTATCTGGAGGAAGACTTGTGCTGGTCAGCCAAGAACAAAGGTAGCAAAAGTTGCCGCACATCTCTTTAATTTTCCACTCAGCATCAAAAAGGCCTTGGGTCACATGGGCATGTCCCTTCATTTTCCTCTCCCTTTGCCCAACAGAAAGACCAAGATGCAGGGAGTGCAGAGCCGGTAATGTGGGTCAATGGCCTCATGTCCTTCCCATCCATCTAAGCTCAAGTTCTGTCCTAAAAACCTAGGGTAATCCTGTATATCCCTATTCCAAGGATTTGTGGCACCCACTGGGTCCTTGACCATGGAATTCAGTCCAGTACAGAGGTCAGCAAACTGCTGCCTACAAGTCTGATTTTTGTTTTTGTTTTGTTTTGTTTTGAAGTAGGGTCTCACTCTAGCCCAGGTTGACCTGGAATTCACTATGTAGTCTCAGGGTGGCCTTTAACTCATGGCGATCCTCCTACCTCTGCCTCCCTAGTGCTGGGATTAAAGGCGTGCGCCACCACATCCAGCTAAGTCTGTTTTTTTTTTTTTTTTGAGGCAAGTCCAACAGACAGGCCTTTTTTTTAATACAAGAGAGCAAGAGTGAAAAAGAGAGAGAGAGAATTGACAACCAGTTCCTTAGCTACTGCAATTGAACTCCAGATGCATGTGCCCCCTGTGCACATGTCCAATCTTGTGCACTTGCATCACTGTGCATCTGGCTTATGTGGGACCTGGAGAGTTGAACATGAGTCCTTCGGCTTTACAGGCAAGCACCTTAACCACTAAGCCACTCTCCAGCTCGAAGTCTGATTTTTATAAATAAAAGTTTCTAAACTTATTTGGTAAATAAAGATTTATTGGAACACAGCTGCACTCCATAGTCTGTGTTTACACACTACCTGCACCACTTTTGTGCTGCCACAGCAGAATTCAGTAACTGCTTCAGAGACAGCCCCAAAAGCTTAACACACATACCATCTGGCTCTTCGCAGAAAGTGTGCTAACCTCTCTCCAGAAGGAGAAAAAGAACATGCTGAAAAAAATGTCAGGACTAGGGCTGGAGAAGATGGCTTAGTGTTTAATGCATTTGCCTGCAAAGCCAAATGACCCCGGTTTGATTCCCCAGGACCCATGTAAGCCAGATGCACAAGGAGGCTGGAGTTCATATGCAGTGGCTGGAGGCCCTGGCGTGCCCATTCTCTCTCTCTCTCTCTCTCTCTCTCTCCTTCTTTCTCTCACAAATATATAAGTAAATAAAATATACTAAAAAATAAAATAAAAACTCAGTTCTAAGAAATCTTTTTTTAAAAATGCCAGGACTAGAGAGATAACCTGGCAGTAAATGCACTTCCTGCACAAGCAGGAGGGCCTGATGCTGCCTGAGTTAGAATTTCCACAACCCATATTAAACAGCTAGGTATGGCCACACATGCCTGTGACCCCAGGCCCATAGGGAAGCAGATACCCAGGAATCACCTGAGTTTCTGAAAAACTGGCAAGCTATGGGATCAGTAAGACTCTCTAGCTCAAATGAGCATGAGTGGAAGGGGTTGGAGAGATAGCTCAGCAGTTAAGGTGCTTGCCTGCAAAGCCTAACAACCTGAGTTTGATTCCCTAGTACCCATGTAAGGTCAGATACACAAAGTGGTGCCTGCATCTGAAATTTGTTTGCAGCAGCAGGAGGCCCTGGCATGTACCCATTCTCTCTGGTTGTCTCTCTTCTATTTCTCTCTGCTTGCAAATAAATAAATAAAAATATTTTTTTAAAAAAGAATGAATGGAAGAACAATGGAGCAGGACACCAGATGTTCTGCTCTAGCCACCTCAAGCTAGTGCACCCCTCTGGTGCCCCATGGGCATATGCACATGCATGCACCACACACGTGTGCACATACACACACACACACACACACACACACACACACACATGCATTAGCAGAAAATTTCAAAAAGAACTGGAAGCCAGCAGCTAGCAGTGGGTGTGTACCCAAGGGGAGGAGAGCCAAGCAAAGATAAGGTCAAAGACAAGCTCCACCCTGATCCACAGCGTTGGTTTTACACAGAGAGTCCACCTGGATGGTTATAAACTAATTTTCAAAAGAATGTATTGATTGAATGTGACATGTTTAATGTTCTTATAGATTGCTAATAAAATATAAATTAATATGATCCTTTTGGAAAGCAATTTAGAAAAATATATTAAGAGCCTTAGACAGATTCTTACTCTTGGTCTCAGAGCTCCACTTATGGGAATCCATCCCAGAGTTATACACTAAAATGTCCAAAGTCTTTATGCACAAATATGTCCATTGTGATATGACCTATCATAGCAAAAAAAAGCTAGAATCACTTTGACAGCCAGTTGTATAAAAGTTATAGATTATGATACAGTCATAGGATATATTGTTATGTGGAAGTTAAAACAATGTTCACAAAGAGTTTATAATTTAGGGAGATGCTAAGTGAATGGATGGGATACCTAGTTGTATCCAGTTTCTTTACTGTCATGATACAAAAAGCTAACATTATGCTCAGAGCACTTCCCAATGTCATAGTAGTTATCTTTGACAGAGTAGAAAAGTCGTGTTTCTCTTTCATACTCATATAACCTATGTATCGTTCTTCATAGAACGTGGCTTTCCTTTCATAATGGAAAACATAATGTGTGTATCACTTTAAATGCTAAGGGTTTTTGAAGGGTGTTGTCAGAATGCATGTGCTACTTCTCACCCCAATTCAGATATTGAAATCACAACTCACAATGTGATGTTATTAGGAGACAGGGCCTTTGCGGTTCAATTAGGTCAGAAGGGTGGTTCCCTATGAATGGGATTAGTGCCCTTAGGAAAGAGACCCCAGGGACACTTCTTCCTTCCACTGTGCGAGAACACCGTGAGAATACACCTGCCTATAAACCAGGAAACTGGTCTTCACAGTCACTGAATCTTTGTGAGACAATTGAACTTCCCTGGCCTCCAAAACTGTGAGAGATTTGGTTTTTCGAGATAGGGTTTTGCTCTAGCTCAGGCTGACCTGGAATTCATATGAAGCCTCAGGGTGGCCTCGAACTCATGGCAATTCACCTACCTTTGCCTCCCAAGTACTGGGATTAAAGTAAACATTTATTGTTATTTATTTATTTAAGAAAGAAACAGAGAGGGAGAGAATGGGCACAGCAGGGCCTCCAGCCATTGCAAACAAACTCCAGACACATGCACCACCTTGTGCACCCAGCTTACATGGATACTGGAGAATCAAACCTGGGTCCTTAGGCTTTGCAGGCAAGTGCCTTAACCACTAAGCCATCTCTCCAGCCCATATCTGCTCTTTCAGAAGTCACTGTCACTAACCATGTGCTCTTCCCAGAGCCAGAACAGACTAAGCCAAGTGGATCAGAGATTCCATAAGAACAGAACAGGATGAGGAAGTGAGTCCATATGGGAGACGTGTAGACTCCATCCCACCCAACAGACAGGCCAGAAGTGGGTCATGTCCCCAGCTCAACAACAAGCCACTTTAGCCCTGCACAGCCCTCCATCACTGAGGCCCTGGGGCGGGGTCAGAGGGTACAGGTTTCTGCTTCTTCCAGGGCTGGGGTTTAGCTTTTTTTGGCACCTACAGAGGGAGGGAAGTGAGGGTCAAGGATAGAGAGGAAGCCTGAGGAGGGAGTCATTCCTTTCCTCCAGGGACTTTTGGGTTGCTGGAATGCCTGACTTCTGGATGGTTTCTTCTGGTCAGACCTTCTCCCCGAGTCTGAAAGCTCCGCGCATGCTCAGCCCCAGCATGCTGTTGTCTCTCAGCGGCACTCATGTTTCTTTGGCTTTCTTTCCTCTGATCTGAAAACGCACGCACGCACACGCAATATGAAAGCTAATCCTCAACCATGTACAAGTTTAGAACTCTGACCACATGGCTTCTCGGCCTTTTGGCTAAGATCAAGTGTAGAACTCTGACCATAGGGCTGTTTGAAGGTAGGGAACAGGCAATCTTGAAATCAGCTGCAGACAGAGCCCTTCTGCAAATCTCAGCCCTCAGTTCTGGAGTCTGCTACAACAGGCCTGAAAACTTGGGTTCACCTTGACTTAGTCACCTGACCTTGGCCAAGATAACTATGCTCAGGCTGGAGAAATGGCTTAATGGTTAAGGTACTTGCTTGTGAAGACTAAAGACCTAGGTTCAATTCCCCAGTACCCACATAAGCCACATGCACAAGGTGGTACATGCATTTGGAGTTCATTTGCTGTGGCTCGAGGCCCTGGCGTTCCCATTCTCTCTTTCTTTCTCTCGCTCTAATAAATAAATAAAATAAAATATTATAAAAATATTTCTATGCTTTCTGAGTCCCATATACTTCATTTACAGATTAGAGAGGAGGGTGATCTTACAGATAGTATTGCTAAAAATATCAGATTTTAAAAAGAAAATTGTACATTTCTGTGTGTATATAGATATGTCAGGGTCTCTTGCCCCTGTAACCAAATGTTCATCCAGCTTCATGTGGAGGGCTAGGGAATTGAATCTGGACCACTAGGCTTTACAAGCAAATGCTTTCCTTTAATTACTGAACCATCTTCCAACCCCAGAAATTTTTTTTTATTTATTTATTTAGCTTTTTGGAGGTAGGGTCTCGCTCTAGCTCAGGCTGACCTGGAATTCACTATGTAGTCTCAGGGTGACCTTGAACTCACCTCTATCCTCCTACCTCTGCCTCCTGAGTGCTGGGATTAAAGGTGTGCATCACCACACCCAGTCCCATGCAGTAATGTACCCCATGCAGTCATTGGCATATAACAGGTATTTATAAAAGATGATACGCTCTGGGCACCATGATGATGTGAAGGGCAGTAACCTGGAATCATCCATAAAGAATGGTGAATCCTGTATGTTTTCAAACAAAACAGGAACCTGAGTTCTTTTTCTAGAATCCGATGCAATGAGCCTTCAAGAAGCAACTCAAGCCGGGTGTGGTGGCGCACGCCTTTAATCCCAGCACTTGGGAGGCAGAGGTAGGAGGATCGCCGAGAGTTCAAGGCCACCCTGAGACTACATAGTTAATTCCAGGTCAGCCTGGACCAGAGTGAGACCCTACCTTGCAAAACCAAAAAAAAGAAGAAAAAGAAGAGGAGGAGGAGGAGGAGGAGGAGGAGAAAGAGGAGGAGGAGGAAGAAGAGGAGGAGGAGGAAGAGAAGAAAGAAGGAGAAGGAGAAGGAGAAACTCAAATGGAGTCTCCTTCCAACCCTCACCTTGCCCCAGGACAGACCTCTCTGACCCATGCAGACTTGACACCTACTCCCCCCCACACACTCATCCTTCCACGGGAGAGCAATCATTGCCAGAGCCACACATTAGATAACTTATCACAAAGGAACTAGTACCATCTCTTCTGCCGTCATTGATACAGTTACATGTGTGGTGCCCTGACACTGAACTCTCCTATACAGCTGCCTCGTCTTGCCCTTGAAGGACTCTGTTTCTGCATTCAGGAGGTGAATGACACTTGCTGCACAGGTGATCTGAGTGTTTAGTTTTGTGTGTGTTTAGTTCTCGCCCACAGGAAGTGCAGCTCTTCCTGGCTGGCCCAGAGTGGCACAGCTGTGTCTCCAAACCATCAGAACAGCAGGACTGGTGCTTCCAAGGGGGAAGGATCTCTCCCATGCCTGTCACCCCAGCATGCAGGAGGCTGAGGCAGAGGGATTGTAGCCTGCTAGTGAGACACTGTCTTGAACAAACAAACAAAACCCAGCAAAAGGGCTGGGGATGTAGCTCAAGAGGGTGGAGTGCTTGTCTAGCATAGTAGAAGTTCCATCCCCAGCACCACATAAAGCCAGGGCATGGTGGCACATGCCTGTAATCCAGCCCTTGGGAGGTGGAGGCAGGAAGATCAGAAGTTTAAGGTCATCCTTGGCTACCAAGCCACTTCCTGGCCCACCTGGGATATATGAGACTTTGTCTCAGAAATAGATATAAAAGGTTGGGGAGATGGCTCAGGAGATAAAAGCTTTTGCTTGCAAAGTCTGCTGACCCAGGCTCAACTCCCCAATACCAACTGAAAGCCAGATACACAAAGTGGCACATGTGTCTAGAGTTCATTTGTAGTGGCAAGAGGCCCTGGTGTGCCCATACTCGCTCTCTTTCTTTCTCTCTCTCTCTCTCAAATAAATAAGTAGAAATAAGTTTAAATAATATAATAAGCAGATAAAAAGAGCAATTCAGGGCTGGAGGGATGGCCTAGTGGTTAAGGTGTTTGCCTACAAAGCCAAAGGAACCAGGTTCGATTCTCCAGAACCCACATTAGCCAGATGCACAAGGGGGTATACATGTCTAGAGTTCATTTTCAGCGGCTGGAGGCCCTGGCACATCCATTCTCTCCCCCCCCCCGTCAAGTAAATAAATAAATAAAAATCAAAATAAAATTAAAAAGAGCAGTCCAAAGAACCGACAGCAGGAAGGGGTTACCACATCCCTTACTTCAGAACACATCCATGGGCAAGGTTAGGAACAGAACCCAACTGCTCCCAAATCAGAGACTGCGCTTTGTGTCTGGGTCCCTGCGGGACATGAGTTGTTTCCTGACATCCACAGCTACCTCTGAGAATCCCAGGTAGTGGCCACTCCAGACCTAATCAGGAAATATGGGGACTTGCCAGTGGGGCACAGGTGTCCTACAGCCAAGCCTAATCTAGAATGGCTTAGAAAGGGGGGAGCTTCGGGCTCTAACTCTTCCCTCACATCTTTGCTCCCTCCAGTCTGTTCTTACAGATCTGAGAGATGTGAACTGCTGAGCTCCCAGCAGGAGCAGCTGTGTCCCAGTTCTCCCTCTGTGGCCTGAGGCGCCTGGGGCCAGGCTGGGGGCAGTCACAGCAGCTGACAGCTGAGGTGGCACCAGGGCTCAGGCGCCCACCACATGCCTGCTCTTTGCTTCTGGCCTTCCCCAGGGACAGCTGCTCCTCCCTGCTTCTGAGCAGCAAATGGCCAGTGGTGTCCTAGAGATGGATGGGGTACAGGCAGATGGGGAAGGGGTAACCACCCTGGCTTCAGTGATGTTTGCCTCAAAGCCACAGGATGACACTTTTTCCTCACTGGTATCCCTGGAAACACGGGAATCTAGTTTTTAACCAGAAATCAGTATTTCAATGCTCATTGTAATTGGGGTCTTAGGAGGCAGGGAGGAGCTCAGCATGGTGGCACATGCCTTAATCCCAGCACTCTAGGTAGGCTGAGATATGAGGATCACCGTGAGTTCAAGTTCGAGTTCAAGGCCAGCCCAAGACAACATAGTGAATTCCAGGCCAGCCTGAGACAACATAGCAAAAATTCCAGGTCACCCTACCTCAAAAAGAGAGAAAGAGAAAGAATGGAGGGAGGGAGAGAGGAGGGAAGGAGGGAAGGAGAGCTGACTATGGAATGCCTCAGATACACACACCATCCCAGGCCTGAGTTAGGCATCTCTTAGCTGGGCTCCTCAGCAAAGGCAAGGGCCTGAGCCTGCTGCTCCACTTTGGATCCCTTTATTTGAACCTCAGCACCAAAGCCAAGAGCTCAAATTCCCTACCTCTATGCCACCCTACCAAGGACACTTTCACCAGAACATGGATTTTCCACAAAATTCCATAGAGGGAAACTGGGTATAGTGGTGCACACCTTTAATCCCAGCCTCAGGAGGCTGAGGTAAGAGGATTGCCTTGAGTTCGAGACCACCCTGAGAATACAGAGTGAATTCCAGGTTAGCCTGGGCTAGAGCAAGACCCCACCTAGAAAAACAACAACAAATCCATAGAGGGGTTCTTACTGATTCTGTAAAGTAATTTTGCCAGCAAGTCACGGCAGCAAAATAATGATAATAATAATAATAATATAAATGGTTTAAAAAAAAAAAACATCTGGAGGGACAGAGCTGTGCAGGCGCTAGCAGGAAAGCCATCTCTCCAGCCTGGAGCTGAGTCCCAGCTTGCCGGCCTCTCGTGGCAGGAGAGCGCCCCCTGCTGTCCAAGCCCAGATGCTTTCACGCAGCCTGGATCCTGAGAATCCAGGGATCCGGTGTGGGGCAGCCATCCAGGGAGCTGCTACCGCGACACCAGCTTCTCATTACAACCTGGCAGAAAAGGGGCACAGTCTCTCTGTGCCAGCATCTTCCTATAAGCGACGACAACCTTAAACAAGCCCCCTCAGTGGAGGCCAATTGTCCAGGACTCCTCGATGAAAAGAATCGGGTCGGCCACATGCTCCCCACATGTTTTAACCTCTGAAACTTTCAGCTTCTTCCTTAAACAGCGGCAATCAATAGCGCGTAGATCGCAGCGATGCTTCACAGAGATAATTCATGTAAAGCACATACTGAGCTTTCAATAATACTAACTCGCTAGTATTGATTTTGCTGACACCCCTACAACTAAGTGATAAGAGGAGTAACAAGGGCTCATGAACAGAAGTCAGGGGATTTGTTTTTCCAAAGCACTTTCATCGTTAAATGGATCTGGTCTAGTTCCATGGGCATATTTGAGGAAAACAACTTTGCCTAAAGGGGAAATAAATGCCAGAGACATTCACAGAAACATCAACCACAAACAATTACTAAACACATTGATCAATGCTTGCAGCCTCACAATAAAGGAAGGGAGAAAGTCATGCTTAGGGACCTTCTGTCCTGTGCTATCAATCTCCCCCCTCATTGCCAGATTATATCTCCGGGCTACAAATGTACTGGAAAAGCAACAAAACAAAATGCCACCCCCCCCCATGGCCCTCCAGCTGGAACCCACCCCAAGTGTCAATGGTCAAGTCATTGAAACTGGCTTAATGAGCCAGGCGTGGTGGTGCACACCTTTAACCCCAGCACTGGGGAGGCTGAGATAAAAGTTTGAGGCCAGCATAAGATGACATAGTGAATTCCAGATCAGCTTGGGCTAGAGCAAGACCCTACCTTGAAAAACCAAAAGAAAAAGAAAAGAAAGAAAAGAATGAAGGAAGAGAAGAAAGAAAGAAAGAAAGAAAGAAAGAAAGAAAGAAAGAAAGAAAGAAAGATAGATAGATAGATAGATAGAAAAAGAGAGAGAAGGAAGGAAGGAAGGAAGGAAGGAAGGAAGGAAGGAAGGAGGGAGAGAAAGAAAGAGAGAGAGAAAGAGGGCTGGAGAGATGGCTTAGCAGTTAAGACACTTGCCTGTGAAGCCTAAGGACCCAGGTTCAATTCCCCAGTACACATGTAAGCCAGATGCACAAGGTGGCACATGCATCTGGAGTTCATTTGCAGTGGCTAGAGGCCTTGGCATGCCCATTCTCTCTCTCTCTCTCTCTCTCTCATAAATAAATAAATTAAATTAAATTAAATTAAAGAAATAAATAGCTGGGAGTGATGGCACACACCTTTAATCCTAGAACTTGGGAGGCAGAGGTAGGAGGATCACCATGAGTTTGAGGCCACCCTGAGATGACATAGTGAATTCCAGGTCAACCTGTACTAGAGTGAAACCCTACCTCAAAAAAAAAAAAAAAAAAAGAAAGGAAGGAAGAAAGAAAGAAGGAAGGAAGGAAGGAGAGAAAGAAAAGAAAAGAAAAGAAAAGAAAAGAAAAGAAAAGAAAAGAAAAGAAAAGAATAAACAGGCTTAATGGCATCATCTCCTCTGTAAGTTCTCAAGTGTGCTGAATCACTTGTTTGTGCCCACTCCACTTCACCTACCCTTGTCAAGGTCACCATGCCCTCCACACAGTTCATCCAGCGGTCCATTCTCAAATCTTATCCCCCTTATCCATCCACCATTAGCGGTGTTGCTGTCATTAGTGGACCACTCCCTCCACCTAGGAGCACTGTCCCGTCCACTGTCTCCCAGTCCTCCCTGCCCGCATGGTGGGTTCTGCTCTGGCTCCTCCCGTGAGAGGCCCATCCTCACAGCCTCTTCTCTCTGTCTGGGGCTGGGGCTGGGGCTCAGGGGTTTGTGCATACTAGGCAAGCACTTCACCAATTGAGCTACGTCACTTACAGCCTCTTTCTTTCACACCTTCCATCAGTGCCTCAGCAAATCCAGTCAGTTTACCTTCCAGAGGTGTCTAGAATCTTCCTGCTTCTCACTCACTATAATACTCTGCACAGTCCAAGCCATCATCTTCTTCTGGCTGCTCTCCCAACTCTTACCCATAATAGCCCGTGGATACTCCCACATGGCAGAAGCTCAAGTCTTTCAGGGCAAAAGTCACATCTCTCCATCACTTAAACTCTCCAAAGAATCCCCTCAAAGAGTAAACAGCAAGGTCCTCCCATGGTCTCCCGGGTCACCTATGACCTTGCCCTTGGCTTCTTCTCTGGCTTCATCTCCTATGTCCATGTCACCCAGGCCTCCTCGCTCTTGCTGGAATGTGCCTGGCATGATTCTACTGCAGGCTCCTTGCTCTTCTCTCTTCCTTAGAGTGCTTTGACCCCAGGCAACTGTAGGGCACCTTCCTCTCTTCACGTTGTCATCACTCAGAGGAGAGAACTTCCCTGGCCATTCTGTATAAAAAATCTTGAGCCAGGTGTGCTGGCGCACACCTTTAATCCCAGCACTCGGGAGGCAGAGGTAGGAGGATCACCATGAGTTCAAGGCCACCCAGAGACAACATAGTGAATTCCAAGTCAGCCTGAGCTAAAGTGAGACCCCCACCTCGAAAAAAATTAATTAAAAAATTAATTAACTAATTAATTAGGGCTGGAGAGATGGCTTAGCGGTTAAGGCGTTTCCCTGCAAAGCCAAAGGATCCCAGTTCTATTCCCCAGGACCCACGTAAGCCAGATGCACAAGGGGACGCATGCATCTGAAGTTCATTTGCAGTGGCTGGAGGACCTGGCGTGTCCATTCTCTCTCTCTCTCCCTCTCTCTCTCTCTCTCTCTCTTTCTTTCTCTCTCTATCTCTCCCTATTTCTGGAGATGGCTTAGTAGTTAAAATATTTGGCTGAGAAGCCTAAGGACCCAGGTTTGATTCCCCAGTACCCACGTAAGCCAGATACACAAGGTGGCACATGTGCATCTGGAATTTCTTTGCAGTGGCTAAAGGCCCTGTCATGCCCATTCTCTCTCTCTCTATCTGCCTTTTTCTCTCTCTCAATAAATATTTTTTAAAAAAAAACATTCATTTAAGCTGGGTGTGGTGGCACACACCTTTAATCCCAGCATAGGGGAGGCAGAGGTAGGAGGATAGCTGTGAGTTCAAGGCCAGCCTGGGACTACAGAGTGAATTTCAGGTCAGCCTGGTCTGGGGGAGACCTCGAATAACCAAAATAAATAAATAAATAAATAAACTTTCATTTAAAAAAATGAAGTAGAGAACAGTTGAGGAAGACATCAGTCTCTGACACACACACACACACACACACATGTACACACTTGCACCTCCACCCACACTGTACACATATGCATACACACCTGGGTTGGCTATTGAGATTTTTTTTTTCTATTTCCCAACATAGGAGCAGAGAGAAAGACACACTGGTGAAAAAATCCACCCCAGGTTTTCTCTACGGTGTCATGTCATTGGTCTCTCTCACTCATTGTTCCGGTGATATGCTCAAAGAAATGAGCATTCAGGGTGAAGCCAGCTGGGGCTTGAGGTGGTCCCGGCTGTTTCTAATAAACACCTTTAAATAAAACAGAAATGAACCTGACCTTGGAGCATCTTGAGAGAAAGAGGGCAAATGCTTCACAATATGAATCTCCTTTCTTATTTCACTGAGGATGAACTGGAGGAGGATGGGTCCCGCAACAAAGCCTGAGGATGTGTTCAAACAGTGACAGGAGGGTGACTTAGAAATCCCCTTTGTCGCCGGGCGTGGTGGCACACGCCATTAATCCCAGCACTGGGAGGCAGAGGTAGGAGGATTGCTGTGAGTTCAAGGCCATCCTGAGACTACGTAGTGAATTCCAGGTCAGCCTGGACTAGAGTAAAACCCTACCTCGAAAAAAAAAAAAAAAAAAAAAAAAAAAAAAAAAAAAATCCCCTTTGTCCATACATAGCTCCCACCATGGAGTCTATTTCCTCCTTGCCACACCACCTCCCATCCCATGCTCATTTCAGTAGACAGGAATGCCTTTGGGGGAAGACACCTTTAAATGAATAAAAGGTGTTTCAGTTGGTGTTCAACCTCTACACGCTGTGAAGCACCTTAGGCTGCCACCCAGAAGCTCCTGTTCTTGGAACTCATGGTAGTCTTTTTTTTTAATTATTATTTTAAATATTTATTTATTTATTTTATTTTGAGAGAGAAAGAGAGATGCAGATAGAGAGAGAATGGGTGTACCAGGGCCTCTAGCCATTGCAAACGAACTCCAGACGCATGCATCTTGCTTACGTGAGTACTGGGGAATCAAACCTGAGTCCTTAGGCTTCACAGGCAAGTGCCTTAACCACTAAGCCACCTCCTCAGCCCTTTAAATTATTTCATTTATTTATTTGCAAGCAGAAAGAGATACAGAGAGAATGGATGTGCCAGGGCTGCAAACGAACTCCAGATGCATGAGCCACTTTGTGCATCTGGCTTTACATGGGTCCTGTGGAATCAAACACATATTGTTAAGCTTGGCAAGCAAGTGTCTTAGCCGTTGAGCAATCTCTCCACTCCCACGGTACTCTTTTTTTGGTGTGTTTTTGTTTTTGTTTTTGTTTTTGTTTTGAGGTAGGGTTTCACTCTAGTCCAGGCTGACCTGGAATTCACTATGTAGTCTCAGGGTGGCTTCGAACTCACGGCGATCCTCCTACCTCTGCCACCCTAGTGCTGGGATTAAAGGTGTGTGCCACCATGCCCAGCGGTACTCTTTTTTTTTTTTTAATGTTGTTTTTTGAAGGCAAGGTATCACTCCAGCCTAGGATGACCTGGAACTTACTCTGTAGCCCAAGGCTGGCCTAAATTCTGAATTCAGGAGATCCTCCTACCTCTGTCTCCTAAATGTTGGGATTAAAGGGATGCACCACCATGTCTGGATCATGATGTTTTTAACATATCACAATAGTCTTTTAAAAAATTATTTAGCAGAGGTAGGGGTATTGCCATGAGTTTGAGGCCACCCTGAGACTACATAGTGAATTCTAGGTCAGCCTGCGCTAGAGTGGGACCCTACCTCAGAAAACGTGTGTGTGTGTGTGTGTGTGTGTGTGTGTGTGTGTGTATCCGGACACAGTGGCACACGCCTTTAATCCCAGAACTCTGGAGGCAGAGGTAGGAGGATCACTGTGAGTTTGAGGCCACCCTGACACTACATAGTGAATTCTAGGTCAGCCTGGGCTAGAGGCAGACCCTACCTCAAAAAAAATTATTTAGAGCTGGAGAGATGGCTTAGTGATTAAGGCATTTGCCTATGAAACCTAAGAACCCAGGTTCAATCTCCCAGTACCCAGGTAAGCCTGATGCACAAGGTGGTGCATGCAGCTGGAATTTGTTTGCAGCTAGAGGCCCTGGCATGCTCATTCTCTCTCAGTCTGCTTCTCTCTCTCCAGCCCCCTCAAATAAATAAATAAAAATACTTTTTAAAAATTATTTATTTACATGTGTTGGTGTATCCATGGGCACCTGCCAAACCTTTTGGCACTGCAAATGAATGCCCATCTGGCTTTTCATGGGTAGCTGAGGGATTGAATCTGGGCTGCAAGCTTTGCAAGCAAGCATCTTTAACCTCTAAGCTATCTTCCCAACCCCAGAATACTGTCTTGTATTTTTGTTTGTGTCTATGGGAATAGGTGATAAGTGCTCCATCTTCTAGCAGTACCCTGATTCCATTCCTTGCCTGCCATGCTAATTCACTCTCTTTTTCTGGAAGGTCTGATTTGATTCTTCTTGGTACTCTTTTTTTTTTAATTTAAATTTTATTTATTTATTTGACAGAAAGAGGGAGAGAGAGAGCTTCAGAGAATGGACGCACCAGGGCCTTCAGCCACTGCAAACAAACTCCAGATGCATGCACCACCTTGTGCATCTGGCTAACGTGGGTCCTGGGGAATCGAACCTGGGTCCTTTGGCTTTGCAGGCAAACACCTTAACCACTAAGCCATCCTTCCAACCCCTTCTTAGTACTCTTTTTTTTTTCAAGGGAGGGTCTCGCTCTAGCCCAGGCTGACCTGAAATTCACTCTGTATTCTCAGGCTGGCCTTGAACTCATGGCCATCTTCCTATCTCTGCCTCCTGAGTGCTGGGATTAAAGGTGCATGCCACCATGCCTGGCTCCTTCTTGGTACTCTTGAATCCTGGAAATGCAAAGTCCCTTTTCTACCTGAGCCCTGCCTTATACCTGTGGCTATCTTCTCATTGAGTGTGACCTCATTCTTTCACCCAACAGACCAGATTAGAGTGGTAGTTTGAATCATATGTCTCTCAGAAACTCATGGGTTTTTGAATGTTTGATCCCAAACTGGTGGCAATTTGGGAGATGGAGCCTTGTTGGAGGAGTGTGTTGTTGGGATGGGCTTTGGGGTGTTATAGCCAGCTCCCTCTTACCAAACCTCAGCTCACGCTCTTGCGGCTGTGGCAAGATTGGGATGTCCAGCCTTTGCTCTAGCATCTCTCCCTGCCATCACGAAGCTTCCCCTCGGGAGACGATAAGCCAAAACAAATCTTTTCCTCCCATCGGTTGTTTTTGGTTTGGGTGTTTTGTCCCAGCAATGTGACGGTAACTTCAACAATTGGACAGATATATAGACTTTCCACTACCAGACGCTAACTAGAGGCGTCTTGGAGGGCTCTGAGGCAGCTCAGGTGGCAGTCATGCAATCATAATCCAGGCAAGGCACTGATAGAGCATTGCAGATGGGGTGGAATGTACTGGACCAGCAGAGATCACAGGAGCAACTGAAAGGAAAGGAAAGCCCCAAGTCCCACATTTGTGGCTCAGATAACTGAGCGCTCAGATTCTCAAGTCACTGGCCATCCTGTCCTCCTCTTCCATGCCTTTCCTCTTACTGCCTCCAGCACAGTCACAACGCTTACTTACCAGCCTTAAGACATATCCTCTCTGTCAATCACTCCTCGTCCACGAATGGGACAACAGTAGCCATTCCCATGCATGTTCACAGTGAGGAATCGTCAATCCAGTGCATGAAACGTGTTTCGGACAGCGCCCGAGAGACAACAAGCCCTCCAGCAACGTGGCCTGGGGTCACCATTTTCATTGTCATCATTACTGTCACCACCATTGTTACCATCACTGTCATTTATTTCCTGTGCTCTTCGCCTGAACCACTGTGTTCCTTCCCCATCTCCAAGAGTAATCGCCATGAACTCGGGTCCTCTCTTCTCCACCTCTATACCTAGTCTTAACATCTTTTCAAGTTTCATTTTTCTGGCATGTTTCAGACACCCTTCCCCCATTTTCTGCTGCAAAGAAGCTCGTCGCTCTAATGCTTTCACTCCCTCTTCACGTACATGGAATTAAACTCAAGAGATCACTCCCTCAGTCCCACAAGCATTCCCTCCCTCAGTTCCACAGTCGCTCCCTCTCCCTGTCCAATGGGCAGAATGAAACAATATAATCAGGACAGAAACTCCCTCCCTGGGGGGCACTGCCAACCTGACAGCTCCCATGGAAGCCTGCTTGTTTCTTTTTCCACTCTCTAAGCACTTGCAGATGTCTCTCTGTTTCCTTGATCACGTGCCTTCCAAAGGAGGGAAGCTGATCAGATACTTGGAAATATTTTAATCTCTCTCTTTCTTTGAGCGAGGGGATGTTTTTCTTCCTTCCAGGTGCAGTTTAAGTTGGCAAAACCTGTACACAACTTCATTTCATTTCCCAAGGGGAAAGAAATGGTGACTTCATTGACCAGAAAACTAGACTGAGCTCTTAACTCCCTCCAGCCTCAGTAGGATTTTAGAAGCCTCAGAAGAAATCAGAATCATATTCACCAATGTGGCTACAACCTGAAGTAGAAATGAGCCAGACTCTAGTTGGTTAGCTGGAGTGTTGGTTACTTTCTGAATGCTATTACAAAATACCCGACAGAAACAATTTAAGAGAGGAAAAGTTTATTTTAGCTCATGGTTTCAGAGAGATTTCAGTCTATCATAGCGGGGAAGAGTTATGGCCAAGGTCAAAGTGGCAGGAGTATGAGGTAGAGACTGTTTACTTCTTGGTGGACCAGGAAGCAGAGAGAGTAGGCCAGCACTCCAAGTGGGAATAACCTTCAAAAATCTACCCTTAGTGATCTACTGCCTCCAGCTAGGTCCCATGTTCTGAAGTTCCCATAGCCTCCCAAAATGGTGCCACTCACTTTGGACTAAGTACTCAAACACATGAGTCTATGGGGAACATTTCACGTTCCCACTGTAATAGTTGGTTTCTAAATTGCTATAAGGTCTTTGGATTAGGGAACTATTCCCAGGAGGAAAGGACAGGAATGGCCAAGGGTGGCTTGAAATGAGAATGAGAGAACAAGGGTACACAATAAGCTAAACCACAGCATGAGACAGCTTGACAGCATCTTTCAGAAAGGACTGGAATGGCCAGGTATGGTGGTGCACACCTTTAATCCCAGCACTTGGGAGGCAGTGGTAGGAGGATTGCCATGAGTTCAAGGTCAGCCTGAGACTACACAGTGAATTCCAGGTCAGCCTAGACTAAAATGAGACCCTACCTTGAAAAACAAAACAAAAAAAGAAAGAAGGAAGTAGAGAAAGAAAGAAAGGACTGGAAGGCTTAACTAGGAGGGGATGGGGGAGATTGTTTCTTGTGTCACAACCTTGAAAGTTTACATTTGGAGCTAGAAAGATGGCTCAGTAGTTAAAGGCACTTGCCTGCAAAGCCTAAGGATCCCAGTTCGATTCCACAGTATCCACATAAAGCCAGATGCACAATGTGCGCAAGTGTCTGGCATTCGTTTGCAGTGGCTAGAGGCCCTGGCGTGCCCACTGTCCCTCTCTTTCTCTCAAATCAATCAATAAATAAAATATTAAAGTTTACATTTGGAGCTGGAGAGATAGCACAGCTGTTAAGCGCACTTCCTGTGCAAGCATGAGGGCCCAAGGGGACCTGAGACTGCCCTAGCTGGAATCTCCAGATCCCACATAGACAGCTATGCGTGGCCATCACATCTGTAATCCCAGTCCTGTGGGGAGCAGAGACAGGAGATTTGCTTGGGCTCCCGAATAACAAAGCTCCAGAATCAGTAAAAGATTCTATCACAAGGAACAATATCTGTGGCTGAGTGATAACATGTGACAGCTAATGTTCTCCTCTGGCTGGCACAGGCAAGCAGATGGAGTGCCACATCAGTACATACCTGTGCATGCACCATATACACACCACCACATGTATCGCATCACACATACTGCTACATATGCAAAAAATTTTAATTTATATCTGCGTAGGATAATATTTTCTTAATATTTTTTATTTATTTGTGAGAGAGAAAAAGAGGTGTATGAGGGCCTTTTGCTACTGCAAATGAACTCCAAACCCATGTGCCACTTTGTGCATCTGACTTTATGTGGGTACTGGGGAATCAAACCAGGGCTGGCAGGCTTTGCAAGCAAGCGCCTTTAACCATTAAACCATCTCCCCAGCCCCAGAAAAATATTTACTACAGAAGAGGTGGTGTGTAAGACAAGGGTGTTCCAAATTTAAAGACTCAAATCATAGACCTTGCAGGAATGTAAATTCATGAAAAAAATCTGTGAAAAGTAAATTGGCCAAATGAGTTGAGAATCATAAAAATATCCAAATTTTTTGACTCAGAAATCCCATGTCTAGAGTTGGATGCTAAGAAAATTGCTCCAAACACAGAAAAATATGCTTACTCTGGTATTATTTATAGCAGTCAAAACGGGCGCTTCCCATCTGCCCACTTGCAGGGGAAGGATGAGGAGAGCCAGGGGAATCTTCCTGAAGAACCATCTGGCAACATGCCTGTTCCAAGGAGCACATGAGGCACTTTATAAGAAGGCTGGAGGAGGCTGAGGAGATGACTCAGTGCATGAGTGCCCAAGATCAATCCCACATAAAATGCTGGCCATGGGCTGGGGAGATGGCTCAGCAGTTAAGGCGCTTGCCTACAAAGCCAAAGGACCCAGGTTCAGTTCCCCAGGACCCACATAAAGCCAGATGCACAAAATGGCACATGTGTCTGAGGTTTGTTCTCAGTGGCTAGAGGCCCTGGCATGCCTATTCTTTCTTTCTTTCTCTCTCTCTCTCTCTCTCTCTCCCCTCTCCCACTCTCAAGTAAATAAATAAATAAATGCTGGGCATGGAGGTATGCACCAATCCTAGCACTGAGGAGGCAGAGACAGAAGGATCCCTAGCCAGCTGGTCTATCCTAACAGGTGAGCTCCGGACCAGTAAGAGGCCCTGTTTTAAAGGAGGTGGACACTGTTCCTGAGGATGACATCTGGACACCTGGGTTATCTTTGGGGCTCCACATATACCTGTGCATACACACATACGAACATGCATACATATATATATATGTGTGTGTATAATATTATGTATATATATAATCACACAGACACACACACACACACACACACACACACACACACAAAGGCTGGAAGCTAATCAAATTAAAATATGTATACTGCCAGGCGTGGTGGTGCACGCCTTTAATCCCAGCACTCAGGAGGCAGAGGTAGGAGGATTGCCATGAGTTTGAGGTCACCCTGAGATTACATAATAAATTCCAGGTCAGCCTGAGCTAGAGTGAGACCCTACCTGGGAAAACCAAAAATAAAATAAAATAAAATAAAATAAAATAAAATAAAATAAAATAAAATAAAATAAAATAAAATAAAATAAAATAAAATAAGTATACATTGCCAGGCGTGGTGGTGCATGCCTTTAATCCCAACACTCAGGAGGCAGAGGTAGAAGGATTGCCATGAGTTTGAGGCCACCCTGAGATTACAAAGTGAATTCCAGGTCAGCCTGGGCTAGAGCAAGACCCTACTTTGGAAAACCAAAAACAAAGTGTACACTATGAACGTCTTAGTTGTAATACATAGCGTCCACCTTCTCTGTTGGCTTGACTAGGTGATGCCAATTCCCATCTCCTGGCAAGCTTTCCCTGCCATGATGGACCTTCTGGAACTGAAAGCTAAAATAAACTCTTTCCTTTCTAAAAAAAAAAAAAAAAACTGTCCACTGGGACCAGGGAGATGGCTCAGTGGATGACGTTTTCGTTGGACAAGCCTGAGGACCTGAGTGCAGATCCCAGCACCCACGTAAAATCCTGGGCTCAGCGGCATGTGCCTGTGACCTCAGCATGAGGGAAGCAGAGACAGGAGAAACTCTAGTGCTTACTGGCTAGCTAGGCCAGCAGAACTGGAGACCTCTAGGTTCACTGAGAGACCCTGTCTTAAACCAGCTCCAGGGCGATGTTGACAAACACTATAGTCACTCAAATCTCATCAAAACAGAAATCCAGAGGCTGCAGAGAACTCAACACTAAATCAGATTTCTTTCTCCTTTTAAAACTTTTTTTAATTTTATTTATTTGCAAGCAGAGAGAGAGAGAGAGAGAGAGAGAGAAGGGAGAGAGAGAGATAGAAGAGAGGCAGACAGAGAATGGGCGTGCCAGGGTCTCCAGCCACTGCAAATGAACTCCAGACACATGCACCCCCTCCCTTGTGCATCTGGCTTTCATGGGTCCTGGAGAATCAAACCCGGATCCTTTGTCTTCTCACGCAAATGCCTTAACCATTAAGCCATCTCTCCAGCCCTCTTTTTTTTTTTTTTTTTTAAGAGAGAGAGAGAGAGAGGCAGATAGCAATAGAGAGATAGAATGGGCATGCCAGGGCCGTCAGCCACTGCAAACGAACTCCAGAAGCATGTGCCACTTTGTGCATCTGGCTTACGTGGGTCCTGGGGAATTGAACCTGGGTTCTTTGGCTTGTCAGGCAAATGCTTTAACCACTAAACCATCCCACCAGCCCCTAAATCAGATTTCTAACATGCCTGCCAAGGCTCCAGGAATATTACAGAAGAAAAGGAAGAAAGATTTTAAGAATCTCAGTGTGGATGGGAGGTAGGAGGATAACTGTGAGTTCAAGTTCAAGGCCAACTTGAGACTACATAGTGAATTCAAGGTCAGCCTGGACTACAGTAAAACCCTACCTAGAAAAACAAAAAAAATTAATATAATTTAATTTAAAAAAATAAAGGAAGCTGAGCATGGTGGCGCACGCCTTTAATCCCAGCACTGGGGAGGCAGAGGTAGGAGGATCACCTTGAGTTCAGGCCACCCTGAGACTACATAGTGACTTCCAGGTCAGCCTGGGCTAGAGTGAAACCCTACGTCAAAAAATAAATAAATAAATAAATAAATAAATAAATAAATAAATAAATAAATAAAAATTTTAAAAATATAAAGGAGAGGGAGGGAAATATCATGGTTTATTGTCTGTAAGCATAGAAGTTATCAATTTAAAATTTTTTTAAAAGAAATAAAATTGAAAGACACATCTTAAGCCATATAACAAAAATAAATAAATAAATAAAAAGAAAGTAGAGTGGCTTAGTGGTTAGGGCACTTACCTCAAAGCCTAATGACCCTGGGTTCCATTCTCCAGTACCCATATAAAGCCAGATGCACAAAGTGGCGCATGCATCTGGAGTTTGTTTGCAGTGACTATAAGTTCTGGCACACCCATTCTCTATCTCCTCTCTAACTCTCTCTGCTTGTAAATAGGTAAAAAAATAAACTTTATTAAAAAAAATAAGTTAGGGCTGGAGAAATGGCTTAGCGGTTAAGGCGCTTGCCTGCAAAGCCAAAGGACCCAGGTTTGACTCCCAGGACCCACGTAAGCCACATGAACAAGGGGGCATACGCATCTGGAGTTCGTTTGTAGTGGCTGGAGGCCCTGACGCACCCATTCCCTCTCTCGTGTGCTACCTGCCTATTTCTATATCTCTCTTTCTCTCAAATAAATAAATAATAAATATATATTTTTTAAAATAAATAAATAAGTTAGAGAGCAATTAAGGAAGACGCCCAGTGATAACCTCTGGCCTCTATGTGCACATATATCCACACATGCACAAGCACCTGGACATATATATCTGCCCACACACATGAACACACACACAAGAACACACACACACACACATGCACATACACATGACAAGAGAAAGAAAGAAAGAGAGAGAGAGAGTGAAAGAAAGGAGAAAGAAAAGAAAAGAATGAGGAAAGATAGAAAGAGGGCTGAAGAGATGGCTTAGTGGTTAAGGCACTTGCCTACAAAGCCAAAGGACCCAGGTTTGATTCCCCAGGACCCACATAAGCCAGATGCACATTATGGTCCATGTGTCTGGAGTTCGTTTGCAGTGGCTGAAGGCCCTGGCGCACCCATTCTCCCTCTCTCTCTCTCTCCCTAATAAATAATTTAAAAAATTAAAAAGAAAGAAATTTTGTGTGCACTAGACTTTCATCCACCGGCACCAGATGATGGAGACTACATTTAAAGAAAAAGGGGAGGTGGACTGGAGAGATGACTCAGAGGTTGAGGTGCTTGCCTGCAAAGCCTGATGACCCAGGTTGGATTCCCCAGTACCCATGTAAAGCCAGATGCACAAAGTGGTGCATGCATCTGGAGTGTTTGCAGTGACTAGAAACCCTCTCTCTCTCTCTCTCTCTCTCTCTCTCTCTCTCTCTCTCTCTCTGTGCTTGCAAATTAAATATATAAATTTTTTTTTAAAAAAAAGAAGAAAGGAAAAGGGGGAAATGGGGAGATGGCTCAGTGGTTTAATTTTCTTTCTTGCAAAGCCTGTCAGCCTGGGTTCAATTCTCCAGCCATCCACTTAAAGCTGGATCCCCCTCACACACACACATGCAGATAAATTAATGAATGTTTTTAGTCTAGCTAAGCATGATGTTTCACCTCCGTGATCCCAGCACTGGGGAGGCTAAGGCAGGAGGACCCCTTGAGTATGAAGTCACCCTGAGCTACAGAGTTCCAGGCTAGCCTAGTCTACGCAGTGAAAACTTTGCATTAATGCTCAATATTTTGGTGATGGATCCATTTGTAAACAGTTTTCTTTTTCTGTCTTTTATGCCCTTCAGTATTTCTAAAGAGTTTGTTAATGAACCATTTCACTTTTAAAGTGGCAAATACTGGCCTTTCAAATTAGAAAATCCATCGAGAGCTTTTGCTTTAACATCAAATGAAAAGTTTTACATGGGGGTCATTTTTCTAGGTTTTTTTTTGTTGTTGTTGTTCACAGAAGACTGTTGGTCCTCAAATTCTGCCACTCCAAGCATGTTAACGCACCTTTGCTCTCTGAAGATGTCCACGTTACCTCAGCTTTCATCTCCAAGCAGGGAGCTAGCCAGTGAGGCGGAAGCGATTGTGGTACAGGCAGCTAAATATAACCACAGCTTACGCAGGAAGACCCGGAGGAAGTCGGGATAAAATCCTCCGCAGATGACCTGGTTCACCCTGGACAGTGTGCTCCATACATGCAGCCCTGGGCAGTCTTACAGAAGTTCTTGAGGTCCAGGCTGAGGGAGGGAGGGAGCTCTTGAGTTTGAGCAACTGGTCCCTTCAGGCCTATAGAAACAGTTCGGTTCATGTACTGAGCACAGAGAGGCTAACAGAGGGCTGGGCCCTCCATGACAGCAGTTCAGAAGTCCTCATGCAACAGTCCCTATGCAAAGGAGAAATTTGAGTCAGAGTAAACCCTGTGTCCTAAAGGCATGGAGTTTCTGGCAGGGGCACTCCCTCAGCCCCAGCTCTGACTTCCTGCCCCACAGAAGAATATCAAGTTTCCAGGCAGCCCCAGTAGACTGTGGCTTGAGAGCCTGTGAGACTTTTTTGTTTTGTTTTGTTTTTGTTTTTTTTGTTTTGTTTTTGTTTTTGTTTTTCGAGGCAGGGTCTCACTTTTACCCAGGCTGACCTGGAATTCACTATGTAGTCTTAGGGTGGCCTGGAACTCACCGTGATCCTCCTACCGCTGCCTCCCAAAGTGCTGGGATAATAGCTGTGTATTAGCACACCCAGTTTCTGCAGTGATGGGTTGGACCCAGGGCTTTGTAAATGCTAAGCAAGCATTCTGCCAACTGAGTGCATGCCTAGCTTGGAAGCTTGCATCTCATCGTGAGACTCCGGGGCTAGTAGATGAATCCCTAATGAGATGATTAAGGAAAGGGGGACCCTGTGTACAAACTCCCTCATTTTGTCAGAGACAGATCTGGCTTGGCAGCCTTCAGGGTGCTTCTTGGAGGGTCCTGGGTCTTGTCATGTAGATTGTGTGTGGTGGTGTGGTGTGTATGTGTATAGCGTATGCACACGTATGCAAATGCATGCACCCTGTGCACATGTGAGCAAAGGCCAGAAGAGAAGGTCAGATGTCCCACCCTATCACCCTTCTGCTGTTGTTTCCTTGTGATGGAGTCTCCGCAGGACCCTGTGGTACAGGCATGTGTGGACACACTTTGATTTTCACATGGGTGCTGGGGATCCAACTCAGGTCCTCATGCTTGCAGAGCAAACACTCCTAACAGACTGAGCCTCTTCCTCATCTCCCTGGGACTTTGCACCTCCTTGCTTCTCCCCTTACATCTATATCCCCTCTGAGCCGTAGACCCAACCCTACATAAAAAGTTTTTTTATTTTTTATTTTTTTGCAAGGAGAGAGAGAGAGAGAGAATGGGCACACCGGGGCCTCCAACCACTGCAAATGAACTCCAGGCGCATGTGCCACTTTGTGCTGGCTTTATGTGAGTACTAGGGAATCGAACCTCTACTCCATCTCTCCAGTCCCATAAAGTCTTTTTAAAAGTGTTGTGGATCTACCATATTTATCCAAAAAAATTAATGATAATTTTTGAAAATCATCCCAAATCCAGAGAAGGTTTAACTTCTCTGATCATCCCAGAAAATTTTGAGTCTATTTATTTGAATCAGGATCCAAGTAAGTTTCTTATAATGATGATAGATTGCTTTGCCTTAAGACAAAGAGATGAATTCTGAAACCACAAAATCCAAATTTAAGGCGGGTGGCAATCTGAATAGGTGCCAATCATTAAAACCAAACATTTGTTAGGTTCCTCATTCCACAGATATTAATCAAGGGCCTTACATGTGCCCAGCCTGGAACATAATGATGGCATGCTTGTCACATATCTGCCAATTTACATACACATAAGTGCCTTATCAGGTTGCTCCTCCAAAACCCTTCTAAATGCCTTGTTGTGTTGGCACTAACCAGCCTCATTTGTGTAGGTCATGTGTAATGGTGGAGCCCATAGATAGCTGCTTATTTATTATATTTGACTGAGTCCCCTGGGGCTCTCTGAACCTCTATGACAGGCACCAAACACCGAGGGCACTTCTGTGTACTTACTGCTAATAACTTGCACCAATGGCTTTCAGAACACAGACTCTGGGCACCAAAGTTGCTTCACTCTGGAAACGTGACACTTCTGTCTGGGGAACTGTTGCCAATAACTAGAAAATTTGAGAATGGAAATACCCAGTTCTTTTGCTGAATTCAAGATAATACACTCTGAAGTGTAATGTATGTCCCAGAGCAGCCTGGGGAATCGGGCTGAGTCTGGGATGGGAAAACTGGCTTTTTCCCCCCCTTCCCTGTCTTGCCTCATAGATATAGACAGAGCCATTCCTCAACACATCTCTCTCTCTCTCTCTCTTTTTTTTTTTTTTGTTTTTCATTTTTTTTTTTTCAAGGTAGTGTCTCACTCTAGCCCAGGCTAACCTGGAATTCACTATGTAATCTCAGGGTGGCCTCGAACTCATGGCAATCCTCCTACTTTTGCCTCCCGAATGCTGGGATTAAAGGCGTGCGTCACCACGCCCAGCTCCTCAACACATCTCTTGTGCTAGAATCCTAGGCCCAGGCTCAGAGCCTCACTATATAGCCCAGGCTGGCCTTGGATTTGTAATCCTCCTACCTCCCCCTCCTAAGTTCAGGGCTCACAGGCATATACTACTAGGCCCTACTTTGGCCCAGGCTGTTCTTCTGATAAAGAATCTGTATGCCCGGCTGGAGAGATGGCTTAGTGGTTAAGGCACTTGCCTGCAAAGCCAAAGGACCCAGGTTCAATTCCCCAGGACCCACATAAGCCAGATGCACAAGGTGGCATATGTGTCTTAAGTTCGTTTGCAGTGGCAACAGGCCCTGGCATGCCCATTCTCTCTCTCTCTTTCTCTCTCTCTCTCCCTCTCTCTTTCTGTCTCTCTCCCTGACTCAAATAAATATAAATAATTTTTTTTATTTTAAAAAAGAATCCATATGCCACCCAGAGTATCTCTCAAAATACATTCCTCTTGGGCTGGAGAGATGGCTTAGCGGTTAAGGCACCTGCCTCCTAAGCCTAAGAACACTGGTTCCGATCTCTAGGTCCCACGTTTAGCCAGATGCAAAGTGATGCTGCACTTGACCACCAGGGGGTGCATGCCTCTGGATTTCGTTCGCAGCAGCTGAGAGGCTGCTGGTGCACCCATCTCTATCTGTCCCCCTCCTCTCTCTGTCTCTCTCTGTGTCTCTCTCCCACAAAAAAAAAAAAATTCCTCTTAACTACCACCCACACACTTACTGTCTTCTATCTACCCCAAAACCTCAATGCTAAACTTCAAAACAGCCTCACCTCTGAAACATTACGCTTGCACTAAAAGAATTGTAATGGTTTTTATGCACTTTACAAAAGAACCCACAGCAGGATTCTTCACACAGGGAGCCCCACTTGTATGTTTAAAATAAAATTACAAAATTTTATCCAAAAAAAAAAAAAAATGACCTAAAGTAACTTTCCAGAAATAACCTATTCTATATAAAGCAGTACCCAAAAAGTACAAGCCCAATAACTGAGACTTTGAAATTCCTGCCTATGAAAGTGGCTTTTCTCCTGAGGACCCCCTGGTAAGTCTCCTGACTTCTTTCCTCAGCCCCCTCGGTCATACCCTGAAGGGAGTTGCCATGGTGACCGTGGGACTGTGACCTTCCGAGTAGCTAGGGCTCGCTCAGAAGAAAGGGTTTCCCCAGTGTAGCTGAGAAGCAGGGAGCTGGGAGGCAAATGGCATTCTCCTCAGTCAGTCAGGCAGATAGTGAACTGCCTCAGCCCAGGGGAGAGTGCTCAAATGCTTTTGGATGCCCAGAGTTGACTCGGGGCTCACCCAGCTACCCGTGGGCAAAGGTGCTAACAATACACCCGGTTTAGACAATGAGCCGAAGGAAAATCCAACCTGGAGAGATAGGTTGGGACTGAATGGCTCTAATTAATTGATTATAGGAGGCCACTGGAATAAAGGAAGGGTCAGTACAGATGTGAATGATTCTCTTTTTATCCCAGGACCGAAACCCACTTAACCAAGGAAACCAAAGAGATCTCTTTGTTTAATCAGCTCATCTGAATAGAAGAAAACCACAAACGGGCCTGAATGCAAGAACCTACCCACAGGACTCAACTCTCATTTCCTTAGCAGAGACCCTGCTGACCTCTGACCCTGTCCTCTGTCCCCAGGTTATTAGTATCTGTAATTATAAGTGTAGTAGGTACTCCTTGTAACAAGTCACAAAACACAGACTTTTCAAATTAATGCCTTTCCTTTCCTTCCATCCTAGTCTCTTCATGTTACCACCAGCAACATCTGGAGCAAATAGCCTTCCACATCTGTTTGTGTTTGTTTTGTTTTGCTGAGAAAGGGTCTCACTGAAGTCCAGGCTGTCCTGGAACTCCCTATGTAGTCCAGTCTGGCTTCAAACTCTCGCCAATCCTCTGGTCTCAGTTTGCCTTTTAGATCTCTCTTTTCTTTTTTTTAAATTCAATTTTGTTTTATTTATTTGAGAGAGAGAAAGAAAAAGACAGACAAAGAAAAAGAAGGAGACAATAGGCATGCCAGGGCTTTCAGCCACTGTAAACAAACTCCAGAAGCATGGGCCACCTTGTGCACCTGGCTTACATGGGTCCTGGGGAATAAAACCTGAGTCCTGTGGTTAGGCAAACACCTTAACCACTAAGCCATCTCTCCAGCCGGTTTTTCAAGGTAGGGTTTCACTCTAGTCCAGGCTGACCTGGAATTCACTATGTAGTCTCAGGGTAGACTCGAACTCATGGTGATCCTCCTACTTCTGCCTCCCGAAGTGCTGGGATTAAAGGTGTGCGCCACCACGCCCAGCTTTAGATCTTTCTTTTCTATATGTCTGTTCCTCTGCCTCTCGCTATGACATTGCCCTTGCCCCTTGCTTTTTGCTTTTGCTACTTATTATGTCATGGCATCATGATAGGAATTCCTCCAGATTAACGTGGCTCCCTCTCACTCTGCAAAATACCTCTATCTATAATAGTCTATGGTGTGTATACATACATATATGAGTAAGTTATTATATATACATATATGTGTATATAAAATAACTTATTCAATATCCCTCCCTCCCTGCTTTTTTTTTTTTTTTTTATCAAAGTAGAGTCTTGCTGTAGCCCAGGTTGGCCTGAGATTCACTATGTAGTCTCCAGCTGGCCTAGAACTCACAGCGATCCTCCAATCTCAGCCTCTCAAGTGCTGGGATTAAAGGCATGCACCACCATGCCCAGCTCTCTCTGGCATTTTTGAAGCATGGAGATTACATATCCTTGTAGTATCATCAGGTTGGCAGGCTCCAGTGGTGCCAGAGGCATTGCCTAGGCCATGTCTTCGTGAATGGCTTCCAAGACCTGCTGCTACAAAGGGCCCTGTTCAAAGTTGATGGCTTTGCTTGTCACCTTGACCAAGGAGTTCAAAGGAATGCCCAGGTGGAGCACATGCTAGCATTCCCCTTTGATGAACAATACAGACATCCTGCTTTTACTACACAGAACAGTGCTGCAATAAATGATGTATACACAATAGAAGAAGATAGATAGATGATAGATATAGACATATATATGTATTATACACATATAATACATACACACATAATATGTAACTGTATATTGATGTCATTATTATAGAATGCATTCCCAAATGTTATGTTGCCAGGATAAAAGATGTGCTCGAGGGCTGGAGAGATGGCTTAGCGGTTGAGCGCTTGCCTGTGAAGCCTAAGGACCCTGGTTCGAGGCTCAGTTTCCCAGGACCCACATAAGCCAGATGCACAAAGTGGTGCATGCATCTGGAGTTTGTTTGCAGTGGCTGGAGGCTCTGGTGCACCCATTCTCTGTCTATCTGCCTCTTTCTCTCTCTGTGTTGCTCTCAAATAAATAAACAAATAAACAAAAAAAAAAATTTTAAAGATGTGTTCGGCCAGGCATGGTGGCACACACCTTTAATCCTAGCACTCGGGAGGCAGAGGTAGGAGGATTGCCATGAGTTTGAGGCTCCCCTGAGACTACATATTGAATTCCACATCAGCCTGGGCTAGAGCAAGACCCTATTTCAAAAAAACAACCAAGACGGGTGTGGTGGTGCACGCCTTTCATCCCAGCACTTGGGAGGCAGAGGTAGGAGGATTGCAGTGAGTTCGAGGCCATCCTGAGACTACATAGTTAATTCCAGGTCACTGGACCAGAGTGAGACCCTACCTCAAAAAAAATGTGTTTTTAATTCTACTAGTCACCCTGAGACTTCCTTCCCAAGAGGATTTAGTGTACCGCACACACATTACCAATGTGTTCAGGTCCCTGTTTACCCACTCACTCATGACAACACTAGATATTATCGGTCTTTTAATTTTTGCCTACTGATAAGGGAAAATGGTGCCAATTGTTTTCTTTTGCATTTCCCTGACGACACAGACTTGCGTGTCTTTCATATGCTTATTGGCCATTTGTATTCTCTCATCTGTAAAATGTTTCTCTGAATCTTTTGTCCAGCTTTTTAAAGCTTTCTCTTTTCCTCTACAGGTTTTATGTTAGGGATGTCATTTCCTGATTCTTATTAGCCTATATATTTAGTGAGACTTGATTTTTGTTCCTTCCCTGACAGCTTCACTGGCGGATGTCAGCTTTCACTGTGTTTGTTTGTTTGTTTGTTTGTTTGTTTGTTTGTTTGTTTTCCCTATTTAATGGGCAAAGATGTAGAAGTGGGAAAAGGCTGGTGACCACAACAGAACAGAGAGGAGGCTGAAATGATAAGTGGAGAGAGTTTGTGCTTAGGAGGCTGAGAGACCAAGGTAGGAAAACCAAGTTGAACAGCATTTAGCATCTATGATACTCTTTCCTCCCACCCAGCCACTCTGGATTTTATTTTATTGTAGCAAGAACACTTAGTGTGAGATCTTCCTACTTAACAGATTTTTAAGTAAATGATAGATTCAGTTGACTAGAAATGTTGTGGAGATGATCTGAAGAACTTATCTATTGTGCTTGACATAGCTTTTCCAGAATCCACTCTTCTCTCTTTTCTTCTCAAGCTGGATGTGATGGCACTCGTCTTTCTTTAATCCCAGTACTGGGGAGGAAGAGGTAGGAGGAGCACCGTGAGTTTGAGGCCACCCTGAGAGTAATTCCAGGTCAGCCTGAGCTAGAGTGAGACCCCTGGGGGAGGGAAAACCCGGCACAGTGGCACACGCCTTTAATCCCAGCACTTGGGAGACAGAAGTAGGAGGATCACCATGAGTTTGAGGCCACCCTGAAACTACAGAGTGAATTCCAGGTCAGCCTGGGCTAGAGTGAAACTCTACCTTGAAGAAAAAGAAAGAAAGAAGAAAGAATGAAAGAATGAAAGAAAGAAAGAAAGAAAGAAAGAAAGAAAGAGGAGGAGAGAGACAGAGAAAGAAAGAAAGAAAGAAAGAAAGAAAGAAAGAAAGAAAGAAAGAAAGAGGAGGAGAGAGACAGAGAAAGAAAGAAAGAAAGAAAGAAAGAAAGAAAGAAAGAAAGAAAGAAAGAAAGAAAGAAAGAGAGAGAGAAAGAAAGAAAGAAAGAAAGAAAGAGGAAAGAAGAAAGGAAGGAAGGAAGGAAGGAAGGAAGGAAGGAAGGAAGGAAGGAAGGAAAATAAAGAAAGGAAAAGAAAAGAAAGAAAAAAGCAAAGCAAAGAAAGGGTCCTTCTCTTAGAATAGAATCTTTCTCCCTAACTCAGTCATGAGCCTTCAAAATTCAGCTCAGCATCACCTCCTCAGGAAGCTCTCCTGGACTGTCAAAAGCTGACCTGGAGTCTTAACTGTGCAGACCTCTTTGAGTGCTTGGTACACCACGTCATGACTCACCAGGGTCTTGTCGATACCCTTCCAGGCTAAGTTCACCTTTAGAGCAAGACCCCCTTTGGAGCCCATTACTGTCCTTAGAGTCTAGCACCTTCAGGGCTGTTCCATTTGGAACAAGCTCAGCAAACTTATTTTCAGTATTACTGTGCCAAGTGCTATTATAACATATGGCCCTTGACCTCAGGGTGCTTAACAACTAGATACAAGGTAAGAACACACTGAGGGGCGGAGAGATGGCTTAGCGGTTAAGGCGCTTACCTATGAAACCAAAGGACCCAGGTTTGATTCCCTAGAACCATGTAAGCCAGATGCATAAGATGGCACATGTGTCTGGAATTCATTTGTAGTGGCTGGAGACCCTGCTGTGCCCATTCTTTCTCTGTCTCTTTAATAAATAAGTAAATAAAAATTTAACAGTTACATAATGCATCTCTCATATCTCAACAGCCTTCCAAGAAAACATAAGTGAAACTCAAGCCATGACCCTGTGCTTGTAGCCCAGTGCTCCAAGTCCCTTTGTTTTTTCACATGGCCTTTGCATTGGCCATAATAATAACGCCAGAGCAAACACCTTCCTCCTGTTTTTGAAGCCGTTTGTTTATGTGAGTGGAATTCCTGAGTCAACGATGATGCATATTTTTATGACTCTTCACCCACTTAGCCCACTTACTTTCCACAGAGTTTGTGCTAATTTATACACCCACTCATGATGTAAGCCAGTACCACCCTCTGACACAACCAGGCCCCAGTAGGGCCCTCACGCACAACCCTTCCCTGAACATTGAACTTGTTCTGACTCCAAAATAAACTAGATAACATTCTGTCTCCTCTGATGCAAGGGAGGCTGCCCCCACGGAACAGAGATCCTGGACATTGTGCTAAAGGTGGCTGGCAGGAGGAAGAGCTGCTTTATGTAAATGTCTTGCTCTTTTTTTTTTTTTTTTTTTTTCTTTTTACCCTTTGCAGTAGTAGTTTGGTGTGTGTGTGGGGGGGGTGTTTTTAAGCTAGAGTTTTGGCTTTTTGCTTGTTTTTTATTTTGTTTTTGTTTTTAATGAGTCCCTTGTTGCCTGCGCTAATCAAAGCAGACTGGAAGCCAAACAAGATGAGTAAATTTTTTTTTCACCTGTTTTCAGCCCATAGGACAGAAACAGATTTAAGGTTTCATCTTCCCTTGGGACTTTCTACCCAGTTTCAGGGAAGGAAAACCATCCATGGGACAACTTGGCCTCAGTTTCCTCTCTCACAGAAGTCTTGCTGTGCCTGGGTGTGGGGAACACTGTTCCAGCAAGGGCAGGCAGTAGCTTGGAGTGGTGCTCACAGGCCCCTGCAGAGCCTGGAAGCAGGGGCTCCAGGGAGAGGGGCTGGCACTGTGTCAGGCTCAGTCACGTGAGCTCTTCACTGACCCTTGGCCCTAACCCCTGGTTTCCTCTGTGACTTGAGGCTTTCAGTGCCCTGGACCTCAAGTTCTCCCTCTGTGAAATGGCCAAACAATGCTATTCCCCAGGAAGCAAACACGAGGCGAGTGCCACAGGAAGAAAGAGCAACAAACATCAATCTATCACTGAGGTAGCTGGCAAAGCAAAGCCTGACCCAGTCAGGGCCCGGACCCCTCTAGAGCTTTCTTCCTCCCCCTGCCTCCCACCCATACCCTGACAGGCCCCCAGGCGACTTCTCAACCCATGAATTTCCTTTGGCACTTTGAGGCTCCCCCCCCCCACAACCACCACCCCTTGGAGGATTCATGAGACCGCAGCAGGAAATGAGGAACATATTTTTAAATCAGAAGGGGAAGCAATGTCTTTGTGTCAGATAAGTGGCCTGGATCCAGGGCTGAGAGACTGTGGCGCAGTTCTCCTCGCAGACAGCAGGTGCTCTTGGAGACGTGGTTATGGCAACAAAATAAATGATGGATAATTGCTTTTGTGACAACTTGCCAATTAAATTAGACTCAGCAGAATAACATAATGACAATTTGTTATGCTCCGGTGGGCACTAACATACCAATCATAATTAAATGCTATGACTGAAATAGAATACCACTCAACGCAGGAATATATAACCCCAATTCCCTCTCCGTGAAACATTATAGGTTGAGGCTTGATTTTAATTTCAGGAAGATAATGGCATTAGTGCATATCCGAGTGGGTTTGTGGAGAAGCCTGTGGTAAGAGGAGAGGGACCTGAGAGAAGGCCAGGCTGCGAGGAAACGCCCTGGGGGCCAAACTGCAAGGTTGTGTGGAAGAGTTGAGGAGCCTGTGGTGAAGCAGCGCTTCCTGGGCTGGGACTGAGCCTGGTCCTGCCCACAGAGCTTGGGAGGCAAAAAAGGAGGCCTTAGCCAGCAGCATGTGCAGTATTGAGGCCTGTGCTGAAAACTCCAAGGCCCCCACTCTACAATGTTCAGGCGGATGTCCTCAAATGAAAAGGGCAGGCTCAGAGCCTATGATAAAGAGGAACTTATGGGTCTACTTTTGCCAGAGTATACATACATATATAAAATCAGTCCCCTCCACCTATCATGCTTTTGCTCCCACCAATCCTAGAGTGAAATGAGGAACCTGCCTCAGACACAGGAACCTACTCAAAACCACATGTGGTCAATTCAAACCCAGAATGTCTGCCTCCAAAGCCACTGGCTTTTCCACCTTGCTCTTCTCTCCAGACACTTGCTGGCTGGATGAAGCAGTACGATCAGTTAACACCAGGGAAGGGACTTGCTGGAGCCATAGAAGAAGCTAAAAGAAGTACTAAGTGTGCTAAGTCTGAAAACATTCTGCGTGAGCATGTGCGCGCGCGCACACACACACACACACACACACACACACACACACCACCTCCATGGTCATAGCTGATTGGGCCAGGAGTGAACAGTTGACCCAAGGTGGGCCAATCAAATTCTGCCTGTGGAAACTTTCCTAAACCAATCCCATGAAATGGTCGGGAATGTATATGTTTATTTACAGGAGTTTCTTTACTTTATGACTTACATAGAGTGAAAATAGTACATAATGGCACAGACAGCTGTTTATGTGAGGCTTGGAGATGGATCTCAAGGAGTCTCTCAGGCCTCCTCCAGCCCACAGGCTTGCACAGGAAGTGCTATCAACTGCTGGGCCATCCAGCCCATTGCCTCATTAAAAAAAAAAAAAAAAAAAAAAAAAAAAAAAAGTTTTACTATTTTATTTACTTATTTGAGAGAGAAAGAGTCAGAGAGAGAGAGAGAGAATGGACACGCCAGGGCCTCTAGCCACTGCAAACAGATGCATGCGCTACCTTGTGCATCTGGCTTATGTGGGTACTGGGGAATCAAACCTGGGTCCTTAGGCTTTCCAGGCAAGTGCCTTAATCACTAAGCCATCTTTCCAGCTCACCTAATTTTTTTTTTTTATAACTAATAGATTGGCTTGGGATGTAACTCAGTGGTAGAGTGCTGGTCTAGCATGTACAAGTTTCTGGGTTCAATCTATCACCACAATAAATAAACATCTTGTGGGAATAGCTCCAGGTGTGTGTAGCTATTCCTTGTAGTACTTTTCCATTGTATAGTGTTGCCATTGTATTTCCATTGTATAATGTTCTACAACTTGCCCAACCTCATTTATCCTGATGAGTTATTTCAATGTTTTTCTTTTGTTCTTTCTCTCTCTTGCTCTCTCTCTCTCTTTGAAAGAGATAAAGGGGAGAGAGAGAGAATGGGCACACTACTGCAAATGAATTCATGATGCATGCACCACTTTGTGCATCTGGCTTTATGTGGGTACTGGAGAATCAAACCCAGACCAGCAGGCTTTGCAAGTAAGTGGCTTTAACCACTGAGCCATGTACCCAACCCCACAATGTTTTCCTATAACAAATAATGCTGAGTAAACATATTCATACTTAGGCATGCATACATCTCTTCTCTCTTCAAGGACAAGTTCTATATAATAAAATCCTAGGGGCTGGAGAGATGGCTTAGCGGTTAAGGCGCCTGCCTCCTAAGCCTAAGAACACTGGTTCCAATCTCCAGCAGTTCCAATCTCCAAGTCCCAGGTTTAGCCAGATGCAAAGTGATGCAAGGGCGCAATGCCACAGTTGACCACAAGGGGGTGCACGCATCTGGATTTTCTTTGCAGCAGCTGAGAGGCTGCCAGTGCACCCATCTCTATCTGTCTTCCTCTCTCTCTCTCTCTCTCTCTCTCTCTCTGTCTCTCTCTGTGTCTCTCTCTTGAAAAAAAATCCTAAAAGTATTAATTTATGAGTCAAAATGCAAATGTATTTTAATTTTGACTGTAATTACCAAATTCTTCTTCAAAAAATGTTAAGAACTTCAGTTCTGTCATGTGTGTATGCCTTTTTATCTTATCCTTCTAAACATTCAATACTAACAACCTTATCTGGTGTTTTTTTTTTACCAATTTTGATAGGGAAAATATATTCCAGGGCTGGAAAGATGGCTTAGGGCTTAAGGTGGTTCCCTGCAAAGCCAAAGGACCGAGGTTCAATTCCCCAGGACCCATGTAAGCCAGATGCATCTGGAGTTTGTCTGCATTGGCAGGAAGCCCTGGCATACCCATGCTCTCTCTCTTTTCCTTTCTCTCAAATAAATACATAAATTAAAAAAAAAAAAAAAGAAGCAGGGGCTGGAGAGATGGCTTCTCAGTTAAGGTACTTACCTGCCAAGCCTAAGGACCCATGTTTGGCTCTCCAGATCCCATGTAAACCAGATGCACAAAGGTGTGGCAAGAGCAAGGTCACACATGCCCACTAGGTGGTGCAAGCATCTGGCGTTTGATTGCAGTGGCTCAGGCCCTGGCATGCCAATTCCTTCTCTTCCTCTCTCTCACTCTCTTTCTCTCTCTATATATATATCTAAAAAGTAAATAAATAAATAAATAAATAAAATACATATTTTATTCTGGTTTTGTTTGTGTTTTATTATTTTATTTATTTATTCCAACTTTTTAAATATATTTTTATTTATTTGTATTTATTTGAGCAAGAGAGAGAAAGAGGCAGATAGAGGGAGAGAGAATGGGCACATCAGGGTCTCCAGGCACTGCAAAACAACCTTCAAATGCATGTACTACTTAGTGCATCTGGCTTATGTGGGTACTGGGGAATTGAACCCAGGTCCTCAAGCTTTGTAGGCAAGTGCCTTAACTGCTAAGCTATCTCTCCAGCCCCAGATTTTTTTTTTTTTTTTTTTAGTTGGGTCTTGCTCTAGTCCAGGTCAACCTGGAATTCACTATGTAGTCTCAGGCTAGCCTTAAACTCACAGCAATCCTCCTACCTCTGCCTCCCAAGTACTGAGATTAAAGGCATGTACCACCATGTCTGGCTGATTTATTTGCAAACAGAGAGAGAGAATGGGCATGCCAGGGCCTCTGGCCACTGCAAACAAACTCCAAATGCATGAGCCACTTTATGTATCTGGCTTACATGGGTATGGGGAATCGAACCTAGGTCTTTAGGCTTTGCAGGCAAGTGCCTTAACAGCTAAGCTATCTGTCCAGCCCTCATCTGAGTTTTGTGTCATGTTCACAGAGGCCCTATATTTTCTTCTAGAGCTTTTATACTTTGATTTCACAATTTCAACTCATTTTGAATTCATTTGAGTTATCCTACTAGATAGAAAATCAAACTGAAATTTGAAATCTATTTCCAACAATGTTTATGTAATAATCTATCCTTGCCTCACTAATGTGAGATGCTATTTTTTAAGTATTCATTTATTTGCAAGCAGAAAGAGATAGATGGAAGAGAAATAGACAAATAGAGAATGGGTTGCCAGAATCTCCAGCCACTGCAAACAAACTTGAGGTGCACATGCCACTTTGTGCATCTGGCTTTACTTGTGTACTGGGGAATCAAACCCATGTCTTTAGGCTTTGCAGGCACGTGCCTTAACTGCTGAGCCATCTCTCCAGCCTCTGAAATGTTTGGATTTTTTGTTTTGTTTTGGTTTGGTTTGGTTTGGTTTGGTTTGGTTTTTCAAGGTCGGGTCTCACTCTACCCCACGCTGACCTGGAATTCACTCTGTATTCTCAGGGTGGCCTCAAACTCATGGTGATCCTCCTACCTCTGCCTCCCAAGTGCTGGGATAAAAGGCAAGTGCCACCACACCAGGCTTAAAATGTTATTTTTGTCATATACTTAATACTCATACACATAGAGCTTTTTTTTCCTAGACTCCCCATTGTAGGTCTAATGGTCTACTTCTATACCTGTATCATGCTATTTTCGTTGTTATTAAAACTTTTTGTTTGGAGGCCGGATGTGGTGATGCATGCCTTTAATCCCAGCACTCAGGAGTCAGAGGTAGGAGAATTGCCATGAGTTCAAGGCCACCCTGAGACTACATAGTGAATTCCAGGTCAGCCTAGGCTACAGTGAGACCCTCCTCAAAAAACAAAAAACAAAACAAAAAAAAATTTGTTTGGTTGGTTGGTGTTTGAGTCAAAGTCTCCCTGTGTAGCCCTGGTGACCTGGTTTTCACTTTGTTTGCATGTTTAATTTTTTTTTTCAAGGTAGGGTCTCAGTCTAGCTCAGGCTGACCTAAAATTCACTCTGTAGTCTCAGGGTGGCCTTGAACTCGTGGCAATCCTCCTACCTTTGCCTCCCGAGTGCTGGGATTAAAGGCGTGTGCCACCATGCCCGGCCATGTTTACTTTTTTAAACTATTTTATTTATTTGCACACAGAAAAAGAGAGACAGAATGGGTACACCAGGGCCTCCAGCTGTTGTAAACAAACTCCAGGTACAAATGCCACTTTGTGAATCTTGTACATCTGGCTTAACATGGGTACTGGGGAGTTAAACCCAAGTCCTTAGGCTTTGTAGGCAAGCGCCTTAACTCCTGAGCCATCTCTCCAGCCCATAATTTTTATTTATTTATTTGCATGCACACATGCGAGCTTGTGCACCAGAGTCTCTTGCCACTACAAATGAATGCCAGGTGCATGTACCACTTTGCAGTCAGCTTTATTTGGTGCTAAAGAATTGAACCTGGGGAGCCGGGCGTGGTGGCGCACGCCTTTAATCCCAGCACTCGGGAGGCAGAGGTAGGAGGATTGCCAAGAGTTCGAGGCCACCCTGAGACCACATAGTGAATTCCAGGCCAGCCTGGACCAGAGTGAGACCCTACCTCGAAAAAAAAAGAAAGAAGTGAACCTGGGCTGGTAGGCTTTTCAAGCAAACAACTTTAAGTGCTAAGCCCTCCTCCCATCACTGTTTGTTTGTTTGTTTGTTTGTTTGTTTGTTTGTTTGTTTTTCAGACAGGGGCTGAGATATTCTAAGCTGATGTCATACTCACTATTTAACTGAGGATGGCCTTAAATTTCTGATCCTCCTGTCTCAGCCTCTGAAATGCTGTGATTACAGGCATGTACCACCATGCCCAATTTTATATGGTGTTGGGGATTGAAACCAGGGCTTTGAATATACTAGGCAAGCACTCTACCAACTAAGTCACATCCCCAGGCTTGGAACTCATTATGTAAATAAGACTGGCTTCAAATTTACAGTTATCTCCTGCCTCTGCCACCTGAGTGCTGGGATTACAGGTTTGTATGCACTATCATGCTCCACTATGTATGTATGTATGTATGTATGTATGTATGTATGTATGTATGTATGTATCTACATATCTATGTATCTATGTATCTATGTATGTATAGGTTTTTTGAGGTAGGGTCTTGCCCTAGCCCAGGCTGACCTGGAATTAGTCTCAAGCTGGCCTAGAACTCACAACGATCCTCCTATCTCAGCCTCCTGAATGCTGGGATTAAAGGCGTGTGCCACTGTGCCCAGCCATGATATATTTAATAACTAGCACAGTATATCATATCCTTATATTTTTAAATTTTATTGGCAATTTATTTATCCTTTATTTGAACTTCATTATCAAATTGTTGAGTTAAAAATAACAGTTGGAGGTTGGGGGTGGTGGCACACACTTTAATCTCAGCACTCAGGAGGCAGAGGTAGGAGAACTGCTGTGAGTTCAAGGCCACCCTGAGACGATATAGTGAATTCCAGGTCAGCCTGGGCTAGAGTGAGACCCTGCCTTGAAAACAAAAAAGAAAAGAAATAAATAGCCAGCTGACCGAAATCTGGGAAAAGCTATTCTGCATGCAGCTCTATGGCAGAGAGAGAAGTCACCAGTGGAGATAAACAGTAGATAGACACTGCAAGACTTGAGTTTGGCCACCCAGGCCAAATGAGCCAACAGGTGCAATAGTCATATGTCTGTTATAGTGGAAACCATCCACTCTCTAATTGGACTGGAGGTCTGCTCCATGGGAGGGAATATATCCCTGATACTGAAAACCTACAACAGGGGTAGTCATGAGCCCTAGGGGTGTAACGCCTGCTGGTGTCTGGCTTAATGTATATATTATGCTCACCAAACTGTCAGGTAAGCACTTTTCTTAATGTTCATACCTATATATTAATGCTACTCTCACTTTTAGTTAGAGAAGCTTCTCTTTTCGGATGGCCGTGACCCTGAGATGACTCAAAAGGCACCATAGTGCTGAGAAGAAGTGACAGAGGAGTGCTCAGTACTGAAATATCTCTATTACACCTTCCAAGGTTCAGGGTCCATTGCAGAAGAGGTGGCAGAAAGAATGTAAGAGCCAAAGGAAGGATGGGACTCCTTACAATGTGCTCCTCCATACACAAAATGGCCTGGATATCCATGTTACCTACACAAGACTGTCATAATAGGAGGAAAGGATGATGCCATCAAAATAAGAGAGAGACTGATGGGGGAGAGGATATGATGGAGAGTGGAGTTGCAAGAGGGAAAGTGAGGGGGAGGGAATTATCATGGTTTACTGTATGTAATTATGGAAGTTGTCAATACAAAAACAATGGAGCAAGCTCACTATGGAAGTAAGCAGATCACTATGAGAAGTAAGCGTGTCTGGGCAGCTGAGAGGGTGGGCTGTAGAGGACATTATCCATCTAGATCATCTATTCAGAGCATCTTCACCAAGCCCTCGGCTACTGAGAAAATGAGCTGCTGACAGCTCAGAGATTCATCCCTCACTAAAAAATCAACTTACCTGGGGCTGGAGAGATGGCTAAGCTGTTAAGACACTTGCCTGCAAAGCCTAACAACCCTTGTTTGATTCCCCCAAGAACCCACGTAAAGACAGATGCACAAAGTGGTGCATGCCTCTGGATTTCATTTGCAGTGGCTGAAGGCCCTGGTGTGCCGTTTTCATTCTCTCTCTCTCTCTCTCTCTCTTTCTATCTTGTCTCTTCTCTGTAACTCTCTGCTTGCAAATAAAATAATCTTTTAAAAAATAGAAACTGACTTACCCAAACTACATGTCCTCCTCAGAGATGGAATGACCAGCCAAGAACTGGCTGATGGGGGTACACAGGCCTAGCAGTCTTACCTCGGGATAACTCTGAATGGACATCCCAGCTCCAGAATTCCTCACTGGACCAGCTGAGCCTCTAGCAGGCAGCATCTCCCTCAGCCAAGCTCTGCCTTCTTAACCCCCTTCCAGACATAGCTCCTGACCACACTCTACTTAACAGCCTGCATGGAGCTCTCTGGCTCCGGGTCTGTTTCCAGGGAGCTCAACTTCAGATATCTCCCAATCTCAGGCCACAGTGTTGAGAAACCCAAAGGATAATATCTCAGTCCCTGGAATTGCCCAGTGATCTGTCAATCAGCAGTTGACAGGGCTGTTCAAGTTGGTTGTTCCCAGCCTGTCCCCTCTCACTGCAAGTCATGGAAATTACCCAGCAAAAGGAGAATGCAGCCTGTCCCACACTCCATTGGTCACAGCTTTTCATGTGTCCTTCTCCACTCAAAGCCATATGACTGGGGAGAATTTTAAACAATTATAGTAAAACCTTTGTATGACAAGGACAAATCCAGGGACCTCTGCTAGGGAATGTAGCCAAGCTTGTCCTTCTAAAGGGAGGAAGAAAGGCTATTAGCGTTTATGAGGTCCAGAGGGCATTCAGTGTTTTACAACAGTATTTTTAGTAAACGACAGGAAAATGTAGGAAGCAGACTGATTGATTGACAGACAGCTCAATTTTTAATCTGGACATCTTTAATAAATTCTGCAATGTAGGATTATCCATCTTATCTCACCTGGATTTCTACCCTTCACAAGGAGATGGCCTTGATTTTAGAGGCCAGAATAAGTGGGGTACTTTCTCAGAAATCTCTCTGTAAATGCCCATGTTGAGCAGCTCTGAGTCAATCCCCAGGAGCCAAGTTTCACCAACTTTTCGGGGTCAGAGTTTCTGAGGAGTTGCACATAGGAAATCAGTGGTTTTCATGGGCTGGGTTTGAATGCAAACAATAGTAATGCCATTTTCACCTGGATATTCTCGGATCATTCTAAGAAGCTAGTCACAGTCACAGCGGTATGTCATGGGTGTTGACAGAATGCTAAGTTCTCAACATCAGGATCTCTTTAGATCCTTACAACCCCTCAAAGCAGGAGCAGTGCTATGCCACCCACATTTTGCAGATGAGTCAACTATGGCACGAAGAAGTGATTTTTCCCAAGATTACACAATGTTGTATGAGAGCTGGAACCCCAGTCTAGACTGTCTGATATAAAATCTGTATTCTGTCATACCTGAAATCTCAGCACCTAGGAGGCTGAGGCAGGAGGATCACATTAGTTTGAGGTCAGTATGGCCTACAAAGTGAGCCCAAAGGACAGCATAAGCTAGAGTGTGAGACCCTCTCTCACAAAATAAATAAATATAGGGCTGAGGAGTTAAGGCACTTGCCTGCAAAGCCAAAGGACCCAGGTCCGATTCCCCAGGCCCCATGTAAGCCAGATGCACAAGGGGACACATGTGTCTAGAGTTCTTTTGCAGTGGCTGGAGGCCCTGGTGTGCCCTCTCTCTCTCTCTTTCTCTCTCTCTCCCTGGCTATTTCTGTATCTCTCTCTCTTAATTAAATAAATAATTAAAAAATAAATAAATAAATATAAAAATAAGGGCTAAACCTTGGTTTCCCTTGAGAAACAGATGGTAAGACCCTATTGCTGAAGACTTCACATTCCTGAGCAGCAAGGTCACTGAGAAATCAAAGTGGTACTGAGCAGAAAACCTTTTCCCTGTAGACCAGCAACTGAAAGCTGGGAAAAGCTGCACTGCATGCAGCCCTATGGGAAACAGAAGTCATCAGCAGTGAAAACAGTGGACACTGGAAATCTCAAGTTTGGCCAGATGGGCCAAATGACCAAATGGGTGCAATAGTGGCATGTCTGCTCTGGGGGAAACCAACTGATCTCTAGTTGGACTGAAGGCCCATTATGGGAGGGAATACATGCCTGGTTCTGAAAATCCTAATCAAAAGCCTATGGCAAGACTTCCAGGTATAGGAGCCACACCAAACCAGCCTAGGGAGGAATTTAAGCAAAACCACAGCAAAATACTCTTCTTCTGAAAAGTAAAGGAGTATATAGGTTCTTCTTAGACACAGCGGAGAAGCAAGAGAAACCAAGATCCACCAGAAAGGAGGAAAATAGCCAGAATCCTACTGAAGCGTCTATGGCCTGCCGATCCACACAACACTAGCACCTGCCTGGCACCGCCCACCAGGTCCCAGCACTGCCCACCAGGCCCTGACACTAGCAGAGACCAAACAAGGGGATTTTCCAACCCCATCAGCCTCCTTGCAAAGTCAAGAAATCTGAAGGAAACACAGCTGAGATCAACTAAGGAGCTACTGAAAGGGATACAAGTAGGACTGCCTGAGCAACTCCAGGCTTCCTACACTCTCCCATCCCCCAACCTTCATAACCTTGAACCTCCACCATTCAGCCCCTCCGGCATTCAGCCCCCCTCTGCAAGGAATCCAGCACAGCTGAACAGAGCTCCAGTTCCGCAGCACAACACAGAGGAATCAAGGTGGGCACTCAGCATTGGTGAGATTGGAAGCTACCCTAAAAGGTAACAAGGCTGACTGACAAAAAAAAAAAACAGGTACATAGGCCTGCACTGGAAGTGCTAATGTCTCTTTCCATGTCAGGGCAGGTTATGGGTTACATATTCTTGGTTAGCTTTACCATTTTCAAATAAACCGTATTTGGGGGTTGGATATTGTTGTCTTTGATGCTCTCAGATTTATAGGGCCTTTGTCTTTTGCTTCTGTCATTATTGGGGGCAGGGACTGATTCAGATCGAGCTGACCTGGAACCCAATTCAGAACAGATTCTCTACCTCTTAGCTGACAGGATTAAGGGTGTAGAGCAACACACACCCTTAGGGATTTTGGCTTTGTAAGACTATCTCTTTGTTTTAATCCCCACATTTGCATACTCTGCGCTGGTGTTTATTGAATGTGTATATTGCTCAGTTGAAGTTTAGAATTTGCCAATAAATTGTTCCACCCAGTCCACTAGAATACCTGCTTATCAAGCAAACTCAACACCTAGGATTACTTCTGCAGTTGGATTGGGGTACAAGAGCTACACTTGGCACCTTAAACTCATATCCTGAAAGTATATAAAGGTGGATCACCACATCTAAAAACACTGCAGATAAGTAGAAAACCCAAGCATCAAATCAATTCAGGATGCAAAAGTCTCTACATTATAACACAAGAAACACAAAGAATCAAAATAATACAATCTCACCAAAAATTGTAAATCCATCAGAAATGATCACCAATGAGTCTGTTTTAGATGAAATGCCTGACAAAAATTTCAAAGGAATGATTTTATCTATACTCGAAGAAATCAAAGGAATCAAAGAAGAAAACAAAGGAATTAAAGAAGAAAGCAAACCCGCTAAAGAGAACACAGGAAACCAACTTAATGAAATAAGGAGGTCATTACAAGACATGAGTAAGGAAATAGAAATACTGAAGAAAAACCAGGCTGAAATTCTAGCTCTGTAGAACACAGTCAAACAAAAAAGTCTGGAAAGTCTCACCAGTAGAATGGATGAAGGAAAGAACAGAATATCTAAACTAGAAGACCAGGTGGCAGACCTAATACAGTCCAACAAAGAGAAAGACAAGCTAATAGGAAGGTATGAATGGGAATTTCAAGATGTCTGGGACACTATGAAAAGATCAAACATAAGAATTCAGGATATAGTAGAAGGAGAATTTTAATCCAGAGACTTAGTAGGCATTTTCAACAAAATCATAGAAGGAGATTTCCCCAAAATTGGGAAAGAAATGCCAATGCAGATACAAGAAGCTTTTAGAACACCAAACAGACAAAACCTAGAAAGATCCTCTCCTCACCATGTTATAATTAAACTACTAAACATGCAAACCAAAGAAAATATATTGAAAGCAGGACTAGAGAAATGGCTTAGTGGTTAAGGCATTTGCCTACAAAGCCAAAGGATCCCAGTTTGACTCTCCAGGACCTGCGTAAGCCAGATGCACAAGGGGGAAAATGCATCTGGAGTTTGTTTGCAGTGGATGGTGGCCCTGACATTCCCATTTTCTCTCTTTCTCTCCCTCTTTCTTTCTCGCAAATAAAAAAAAAAACATTTTTTAAAAAAGAAAATATATTGCAAGCAGTTAGAGAGAAAAAGCAAGCCACCTACAAAGGCAAGCCCATTAGAATAACAGCAGATTACTCAACACAAACTTTATTTTATTTTTTTTTGAGAGAGACACAGAGAGACAGAGACAGAGAGAGAGGGACAGGCAGAGAGAGAATGGGCGTGCCAGCAGCCTCTCAGCCACTGTGAACAAATTCCAGATGCATGCACCCCCTAGTGGGCAAGTGCAGCATTGCGCCCTTGTGTCACTTTTGTATCTGGCTAAACGTGGGACCTGGAGATTGGAACCGGTGTTCTTAGGTTTAGCGGGCAGGCGCCTTAACCGCTAAGCCATCTCTCCAGCCCTCAACACAAACTTTAAAAGCCAGAAGGATGAAAATAGATCCTTGTCTTTCTCCATGCACAAGAATCAAGTCCAAGTGGATCAGAGTCCTTAATATCAGACCTGAAATTCTGAAATTGCTAGAGGAAAAGGTAGGGGAGCATGCCTCTAATCCCAGCACTCAGGAGTCAGAGGTAGGAGGGTCGCTGTGAGTTTGAGGCCACCTGAGACTACATAATGAATTCCAGGTCAGCCTGAGCTAGAGTGTGACCCTACCTCCAAAAAAAAAGGTAGGGAAAACCCTTCAACATATTGGCATAGGCAATGACTTCAGGAAATAAAACCACTAATCAACCACTTGGATCTCATGAAATTACAAAGCTTTTGTACAGCAAAGGAACACTGTGAATAGAGCAAAAGTGACAACCTACAGAATGGTAGCAAATCTTTGCCAGCAACACATCTGACAGAGGATTAATATCCAGAATATTCAATGAACTCAAAAATCAGAACAAAAAAAAACAAACAATCCAATTTAACAATGGGCTATAGAACTAAATAGAGAGTTCTCATCAGAAGAAATACAGATGGCATACAAACATCTAAAAAAGTGTTCTACATCCTTAGCCATCAAAGAAATGCAAATTAAAACTACTTTGAGATTCCATCTCACTCCTGTCAGAATGGCTACCATCAAGAAAACAAATGACAATAAATGTTGGTGAGGATGCGGAAAAAGGGGAACCCTTCTACACTGCTGGTGGGAATGTAGTCTGTTACAGCCATTATGGAAATCAGTGTGGAGGTTCTTGAGACAGCTAAAAATAGATTTACCATATGATCCAGCTATAGCACTCCTAGGCATATATCCTAATGACTCTTCTCACTACCTTAAAGATACTTGCACAACCATGTTTATTGCTGCTAGGAATGGAACCAGCCTAGATGTCCCTCCACAGATGAATGGATAATAAATGGAATTCTATTCAGTGGTAAAGAAAAATGAAATTATGAAATTTGCAGGGAAATGGATGGATGTGAAAAGGATTATACTACGTGAGGTAACCCAGGCCCAGAAAGCCAAATGTCACATGTGTGTGAGTTGGAACCAGTAAGCTATAAAAAAGCTATAAGGGGGAAGGACAAGGAAGGAATTAAGGGGATGGTATTATATATGTGTAAGTAGAAGAACAGATTACAGGGAGGGGAAAGGCCTAAGCAAGGCCAGGGGAAGAGATAGTGTAAAAAAAAAAAAAAGAGAGAGAGTAGGGGAGGGTCTATCAAAATTCAAGATATGGGCTGGAGAGATGGCTTAGTGGTTAAGATGTATGCCTGCAAAGCCTAAGTACACCTGTTCGATTCTCCAGGTCCCATATAAGCCAGATGCACATGGTGGCGCATGCATCTGGAGTTCATTTGCAGTGGCTAGAAGCCCTGGCACACCCATTCTCACTCTTTGTCTGTCTCTCTTTCCCTCTCTCTGTCTCTAATAAATAAATAAATAAATTTTAAAAATATATTTTAAAAAATCAAGATATTCTGAATAAGACATATGAAAACCTACTTTTTTGAATAATGGCACATACAGAAGCCATAAATTGTTACTAGAAAATTTTCAGTGCCAGGGATGGGATACCTTCCAGTGAGTTGTTGGCCAGGGAGGTCCCTGTTGCCTCTAAAACATTATGGGCTCTTGCCAAGGCCCTTGGTTTCCCTTGAGAAACAGATAGTAAGACCCTATTGCTGAAGACTTTACATGCCTGAGTGGCAAGGTCACTGAGAAATCAAACTGGTGCTGAGCAGAAAACCTTCTCCCTGTAGGCCAGCCAACTGAAAGCTGGAGAAAGCTGCATGCAGCCCTATGGGAAACAGAAGTCATCAGCAGTGAAAACAGTGGACACTGGAAGCCTCAAGTTTGGTCAGACAGGCCAAATGTCTGAATGGGTGCAATTGTGGCATGTCTGTTCTGGAGGAAACCAACTACTCTCTAATTGGACTGAAGGCCCTCTCTATGGGAGGGAATACATGCCTGATACTGAAAAACCTAACCAAAAGCCTATGGCAGGGGAGGTGATGAGCCTTAGGGATATAAAGCCTGCTCTTGTCTGGCTAAATGGATATATTATTCTCACCAAACTTCCCTGAAAGCACTTTACTTAACATTCATATTCATGTATTAATGCTACTCTCACTTCTGGTTAGAGAAGCTTCTCTTTTCAGATGGCAATGACCACTGGGATGACCCAAAAGGCAACATAGTGCTGAGAAGAAGGGATGGAGGAGTGCCCAGCACTGAAACACCTCTGTCACACCCTCCAAGGCTCAGGGCCCATTGCAGAAGAGGGGGTGGATAGAATGGAAGAGCCAAAGGAAGGGTACGACTCCTTACAATGCAACTGTCCAGACAGAAATTGGCCTCCATATCCATGACCTTGAAGTGCCTAGCAATACCTTCGCAAGACCCTCATAATAGAAGAAAAAGATGATGACATCAAATTAAAAGAGAGACTAATGGAGAGAGGGAGGGGATATGATGGAGAGTGGACTTGTGAAGGGGAAAGTGGGAGAGGGGAGGGGATTATCATGGTTTATTGTCTGTAAGTATAGAAGTTGTCAATAAAAAAATTATACATTAAAAAAGACTGCTACCTTTCCCCTGATTTTTGTATATGATCTTATGTCTACCATGCTAAACATGGCTGAGTATTTCCGCAGAAATAAAATGCTTGATCACACACACACACACACACACACAAAAGCCTATGGCAGGGAAGGTCATGAGCCTTAGGGGTATAAAGCCTGCTCTTGTCTGACTAAATGTATTTATTATTCCCACTAAGCTGCCCTAAAAGCACTACACTTAATGTTCATATTCATATATTAATGCTACTCTCACTTCTGGTTAGAGAAGCTCCTCTTTTCAGGTGGTAATGACCGCTGGGATGACCCAAAAGGCAACACAGTGCTGCAAAGAAGGGATGGAGGAGTGCCCAGCACTGAAACATCTCTATCACACCCTCCAAGGCTCCAGGTCCATTGTGAAAGAGGTGGTGGAAAGAATGTAAAAGCCAAAGGAAGGGTACAACTCCTTACAATGCAACTGTCCACAGAGAAATTGGCTTTGATATCCATGACCTCACAGTGTCTAGTAATACCTTCACAAGACTCTCATAATAGAAGAAAAACATGATGACATCAAATTAAAAGAGAGACTAATGGAGAGAGGGAGGGGATATGATGGAGAGTGGAGTTGTGAAGGGGAAAGTGGGGGAGGGGAGGGAAATATCATGGTTTATTGTCTGTAAGTATAGAAGTTGTCAATAAAAAAAAGGGCCAAAGAGATGGCTTAGCAGTTAAGTTGCTTGCCTGCAAAGCCTAAGGACCCATGGTTGACTCTCCAGATCCCACGTAAGGCAGATGCACAAAGGTGAGGCAAGTCAAGGTCACACATGCCCACTAGGTGGGGCAAGCCTCTGGAGTTCAATTGCAGTGGCTGAGGCCCTGGCGCACTAATTCTTTCTCTCTCTTGTCTGTCTGTCTCTCTCGAGTGCAGTTTCTCTAAAATATTAAATAAATAAATAGATAAGTCCAGGCACGTTGCACAATGGCTCATGCCTAGAATCCGAGCACTTTGGTAGGAAGATTAGAAATTCAATGTCATATTCAGCTACAGAGTAAGTTTGAGGCCAGACTGAGACCCTGCCTCAAAAAAACAAAAAAAGAACAGCTGGGAGTGGTGGTGCACACCTTTAATCCCAGCACTTGGGAGGCAGAGGTAGGAGGATCACTGTGAGTTCGAGGCCACTCTGAGACTACATAGTGAATTTCAGGTCAGCCTGGGGGATGGAGAAATGGCTTGGTAGTTAAGGCATTTTCCTGTGAAGCCAAAGGACCCAGGTTCAATTCCCCAGGACCCACATAAACCAGATGCACAAGAGGCACATGCATCTGAAGTTTGTTTGCAGTGGCTACAGGCCGTAGCATGCCCATTCTCTCTCTGTCTATCTCTCTTTTCTCTCTCTCTCTGCTTATAAATAAATAATAAAAATTAAAAAACAAAAAAATAAAAATAAACTGGGCATTCAGGACCTACAAGTAGGAGGATCCCTGTGAGTTTACAAAGTGAATTCCAGATCATCCTGGGCTTGAGCAAGACCCTACCTTGAAAAAACAATAAATAATGGGATGGAGAGATGGTTCAGCACTTAAAGCGCTTGCCTGCGAAGCCTGAAGATCTGGGTTCAATTCCCCAGTACCCACATAAAAGCAGATGCACAAAGTGGCATATGCATCTGGAATTGGTTTGTAGCAGTTAGAGGCCCTGGCATGCCCATTCTCTTTCTCTTTCTCCTCTCTGTCTCTCTCTGCTTGCAAAGCAATAAATAAAAAATTTAGAAAAAATAAATGAGAGCTGGCAGGATTGCTCAGTGGTTAAAGTTATTTGCTTGCAAAGTTTGATGGTTCAGCTTCAAAGAAACAAATTCTTAACTATGATATCCTATGTGTAAGCATTTTCATTCTCTCTATATATGATAACACTGTAGCTACTTATATTTCACACTTTATTTTTTTTTACTTGCATGTATGTGCATATGTATATATGTGGGATCAGGGTCTGCACATGCCACAGCATACATGTGAAGGTCAGAAGACAATGTCTGTGCTCTTCTTCCACATTTTTTTTTTTTTGGGGTTAAGGTAGGGTCTCACTCTAGCTCACACTATCCTGGAATTCTATAGTCCCAGGCTGGCCTTGAACTTGTAGCAATCCTCCTACCTCTGCCTCATGAGTGCTGGCATTAAAGGCATGTATCACCACACCTGGCACCCTTTTTTTATATTTTTATAGTAATAATATGAGGCCTAATATAAAATTATTTTTGCCATAGACAACCTGCTTCTATACCATGTTGGAGCCATATGTGTCCACAAACCCCTGTAAGGAAAGTCTAAGGCAGGAGATTTCCGGGCCTGGCCAATCCAGGTGATTGGAAGGTGGGTCATATGATTATGCATGCATGGCGGTCCATTTTTATTCACTTGCACCTTGTGGCTAATCCTTGGGGCCCAGCTCACTAAAGACAGTTGTTGGACTGGAGAGATGGCTTAGTGGTTAAGGCGCTTGCCTGTGAAGTCTAAGGACCTGTGTTCAACTCTCCAGATCCCACATAAGCCAGACACAAGGTGACCTTGCGCACAAGATGGCCCACCATCTGGAGTTCAACTGCAGTAACTGGAGGCCCTGGTGCACCAATTCTTTCTCTCTCGCTTGCTCGCTCTCTGTTGCTCTCATTAAATTAAATAAATAAATAAATAAATAAATACCATTCTTTCCTTGAGCTGCTTCTGTTTGTGCCTTCTTCCAGCCAGCCCGCAGCTCCTCCTCGAGTGCTCCCCAGCCTGGATGGGTAAACACCTCAAACAAAGCCACCTCCATGTTCACACACTTCTCTGCTTTCTTTCCCACTTCCCTGCTGACCTAGTTATTTCTTTCCAGCTTGTCAACAATTTAATACTACTGAAGATCTCAAAGAAATATTTTATGCAGCACTTATAGTTGTCTCCAGCAGGGGAGTGGATCCAAATCATGTGGCCTGTCATTTCTAAGAGGTCTCCCCCTGCACACTTCACAACAAACAGCCACCTGGCCAAATTTGGGAGACAACACATAGGTGTTCAGAAACACCTAAAGTTTGGTTCATGTGCCTTACAACAAAATAATCACTTTTTCAACAAACACAAGCTGAATTGTGCTTGCTGAGACCTGTGGTTCACAGAAGTACTGCTTTAAGGTCCTCAGAGGAAGGGGGCTCAGAGTGGGCAGGGGGGGCATCTGTGGACCAGCTACAGCATTAGGCTCTCTGGCTCTGAGCAGCTGGGCAGCCTTGGTAATAAGGACAGCTCCAGCTGCTTTTCTCATTTGGAGAAAAAGAATAATAATAATGAAATAAAGAAAGCTAATCTTGAAATGTCATGTGGATTGAGATTAAATAATACATTGTTTAAATATTTATTTATTTGATTGGGAGACAGAGAATGAATGGGCATGCCAGGGCCTCTAGCCACTGCAAACGAACTCCAGACACATGCGCTTCCTTGTGTATCTGGCTTTATGTGGGTCCTGGGGAATCAAACTTGGGTCCTTAGGCTTCACAGGCAAACACCTTAACCACTAAGCTATCTCTCTCTGCCTCTTTCTCTCTCTCATAAATAAATAAATAAATATTTAAGAAGTTATAATTGTTTTTTTAAAAATACATTTTAATCCTTTAGCACAACATTAGGCACCTGTTAAGTGTTCCATAAACATCACCCTAAGTTTGCTTACTCCTCTGACACATACCCCTCCCACCCTCCTCACACGTCCTCACAGATCTAGCTGATGAGCTGAGAACCAGAGCCTCAGTGAATAACAATGATTTGCATGAACCATTCAATCCAATGACCAGGTTGTTAGGACATTATCCTTACAACCTGACAGGCAGGCCTCCTGGATTTTCCTAACTCATTCTGTGACTTAAAAATAGGAAGTAGGGCAGTAATTCAGATGTTGAAAAGGCCTAGAGATCACACACACACACACACACACACACACACACGCACGCACGCACGCACGCACGCACGTAAGCACGCACAGGTCTCCCCGTGGTCACATGGCAAGTGATGCTGTTATGATAAAGCAGAAGAGTGTTTGAAAATAATCAAAACTTCTCTCAGGAAGCCCAATTATATTTTTACATCAAGAATCAAAATGCTGGGGCTGTAGACTTCAGCCTATCACTCACAAACCTTTTATCCTGTAATTAAGCCAGATCTGCTGCTGGGCTAATTCTTCCCTGAATGGCACCACCCTTTGAGTCAGCCCATACGGCAGGAGAAGACTTCACTCTGATGATCTATTACACCAATACATCACCGCGGTGAGCTGCCTCCTTAATGATTTATCCATAACACATCATCAGAGTGAGGCGCACTCATAATATATTGCTCAATAAGTCTGCGGTGGCCAAGGGGAGGAAGCCACGAGCCGCGGCCAACTCTGTGCCCTGACATGGATGGTGTCAGAGCATGGGCCCATGCTGGGTTCTCCTTCTCAAACCAATGCTTATCATAGAGGCAGGAGGTTCTCGTGCCAACAGGCATTTAAACCTCAGAGAATCATGGTCTGGAATCCAGAGCAGAAAGGCCCCTCCGGAGTAGGTTTGACCTGCTAAGTGGATCGTGTCTAAGCATCCTATCTAAGCATTTACGAAGCAGAAGACAAGGGCCACTGCACTGCATGACCCCAAGGTGTCATTCACTTTGTAGTCTGTGCAGAGGGTGCCCCCTGGGACTGTGCAAGGTGAAGCATAAGACACCTTGCAGGACAGCCATTGGTTAAAAGCATTAACTATAGCATTGGATTCTGGGAATAATCTATTTCATAAAACTTGTGGTGGCTTGAACGAAATGTCCCCCACGGGTTCATGTGATTTGAATACTTGGTCCCTAGCTGGTGGCAATTTGGGAGACTTGTAGAGCCTTTGAGGGGCGGAGCCTGGCTGGAAGATGAAGAAGGAACCTTAAGGTTAATTAGTCCAGCCCTCTGGGTGTTCAGAGCTTGCTCAATCTTGCTGCTGTCTCCCAGCTGATGGGACCAGGTGTGATGCCCAGCCTCTGCTCTTCTGTGCTTTCCGGGCTATGGTGAAGCTTCCCCTCGAGACTGTAAGCCAAAATAAATCTTTTCCTCCCATCAGCTGCTTCTGGGCAGGTGTTTTGACCCAGCAATGAGACAATAACTGCTACAGGGCTGTTGTGAGATGAAGACAGTTTGCACAGAGCCACTTTTCCGTAGAAAGAACTCCTTCAGCGTTAACCGCTATGATGGCTACCTTAATTCTGACAATCACATAGCCTTCAAGCCAAGGGCATGGGCAGCAGGGAACCTCTATATATTATGCCCCTCATTCCCTGGATCCAGTTGGATTTATATGCTTCAAAAGAAAAGTGAAGAAATGGGTGTGTACAAAAATACACATTAGAAGTACAGTGTGGTGGTGCGTGCCTTTAACCCCAGCACTCAGGAGGCAAAGGTAGGAAGTTTGCTGTGAGTTTGAGGCCAGCCTGGTACTACAGAGTTCCAAGTCAGTCTAGGAGAGAGTGAACCCCTACCTTGAAAAATCAAAAACTGAGCCGGGCATTGTGGCACATGCCTTTAATCCCAGCACTTGGGAAGCAGAGGAGTTCTTTCTTGCACAAACACACAAAGAAACAGGCCTGGCAATGTAATGATTTCTGCAACATTCTAGACATGGTAACCTCAATGCCACTAACAGGAAAACAAGTGTGTCAAAAGGGTACCCACTTTTATTTATTTTACTTATTTATTTATTTATTTATTTATTTAATTTTGGTTTTTTCATTTTTTGGTTTTTTTTCAAGGTAGGGTCTCACTGTAGCCCAGACTGACCTGGAATTCACTATGTAATCTCAGGGTGGCCTCAAACTCATGGCAATCCTCCTACCTTTGCCTCCCAAATGCTGGGATTAAAGGCGTGCGCCACCACGCCCGGCTTTATTTATTTTTTGTTTGTTTGTTTTTTTGAGGTAGGGTCTCACTCTAGCCCAGGTTGACCTGGAATTCACTATGTAGTCTCAGGGTGGCCTCGAACTCACGGCTATCCTCCTACCTCTGCCTCCCAAGTGCTGGGATTAAAGGCATGCACCACCACACCCAGCAGGGTACCTACTTTTAAATAGCACATATTTTACACCAGAAATATTTCAAGTATTTTTCCTTTTTTTTTGTTGTTGTTGTTTTGTTGTGTTTTTTTTTGAGGTAGAGTTTCACTGTAGCTCAGGCTGACCTGGAATTCACTATGTAGTCTCAGGGTGACCTCAAACTCATGGCAATCCTACCTCTGCCTCCCGAGTGCTGGGATTAAAGCGAGCACCACCATGCCCGGATTTTTTTTCCCCTGAGGTAGGGTTTCACTCTAGTCCAGGCTGACCTGGAACTCACTCTGTAATCCTAGGCTGGCCTCAAACTCACGGTGCTCCTCCTACCTCTGCCACCTTAGTGCTAGGATTAAAGGTGTGCGCCTCTACACCAAGCTCTTCTTCAAATACTTTATATTTATTCTCACCAACTCTATGAGGTAGATGACATCTTAGTCCCATTTTATAAAGTAGGAAACTGAGACACAGAGAGATTAAGTAATATGCCCAAGGTTATAGAAGTAGGAACTAGCAGAACTGGGATTTAAAACAAGACAGTTTAGCACCAGGGCCAGGCCCCTAAATCCTACATATACATGTGTTCAGCCATACTATGGAACCCTGTACAGCAGTGAATAGAGAACTGACTTCAGCTACTGTGCAATGCAGGTAAGTTTCAAAAGTAAATGACAGGAGCTGGGGAGAAGCTCCGCAATCAGAAGTGCCTTCTAACCAGGGTTCAGCTCCCAGCCATCCACATAAAGCTGGACGTAAAAAGTGACCTATACATCTGGTGGTCGTTTGCAGTTGCAAGAGACTCTACACACACACACACACACACACAAACACACACGGCAATTTAATTATTTAAAGTGTTAAAAATTGGTCAAATTGGCTGTTGTGGCGCATGCCTTTAATCCCAGCACTTGAGAGGTAGAGGTAGGAGGATTGCTGTGAGTTCGAGGCCACCCTGAGACTACTTAGTGAATTCCAGGTCAGCCTAGGCTAGAGCGAGACCCTACCTTAAAAAACAAAACAAAACAAAAAGATAGTGACATTTTCTCTCTCTCTTTTTCTTTGGCTTTTTTGTTGTTGTTTTGTTTTGTTTTAATGTGGTTCCTATTTTTATTTTTTTAATATATCTATTTATTTATTTTAGAGAGAGAAGGAGATAGAGAGAGATAATGGGCATGCCAGGGCCTCCAGCCACTGTAAACAAACTCCAGATGCATGCACCCCTTATGCATCTGGCTTACGTGGGTCCTGGAGAGTCAAATCGGGATCCTTTGGTTTTGCAGGCAAACGTTTTAACCTCTAAGCCATCTCTCCAGCCCTGTTTTTTGTTTTTTGAAGTAAGGTCTCACTCTAGCCCAGGCTAACCTGAAATTCACTATGTAGTCTCAGGGTGTCCTCAAACTCACGGCAATCCTCTTACCTCTGCCTCCCGAGTGCTGGGATTAAAAGTGTGTGTCACCATGCCCGGCTTTTTTAGTTTTTTGAGGCAGGGTCTTGCTCTAGCCCAGGCTGACCTGGAATTAACTATGTAGTCTCAAGCTGGCCTGGAAATCACAATGATCCTCCTACCTCAGCCTCCTAAATTCTGGGATTAAAGGCATGATCCATCACACCTGGAAGAGAGAGAGAAAAAAAGAGAGGGGGGGAGATGGACATGCCAGGGCATCTAACACTGCAAACTAACTCCAGATGCACGTGTCACCTTGCGCATCTGGCTTAACTGGGTCCTGGGGAATCGAACCTGGGTCTTTTGGCTTTGCAGGCAAGCACCTTAGCCATTAAGCCATCCCTCCAGCCCCCTCTCACTCTTTTTTAAATGTATTTTTATTTATTTATTTGAAAGAGAGAGAGGCAGATAGGAGAGAGAATGGGCTCCAGCACTGCAAACTAACTCCAGACACATGCACCACCTTGTGCATTTGGCTCTTTGTGGGTATACTGGGGAAGCCAACTCAGGTTGTTAGGCTTTATGGACTGAGCCATCTCTCCAGCCCTCTGTCTTTTTTTTTTTTTAATTGATTTATTTATTTGAGAGAAAGAGAGAGACAGACAGAGAGAATGGGCTTGCTAGGGCCTCCAGCCATTGCAAATGAACTCCAGACGCATGCACCACCTTGTGCATCTGTCTTAACTGTGTCCTGGGGAATAAAACCTGGGTCCTTTGGCTTTGCAGGCAAGTGCCTTAACCACTAAACCATGCCTCCAGCCCCTTCTCACTGTTTTTTTTTTTTCTTACTATTTTAAAGTTTTTATTTATTTATTTGAAAGAGAGAGAGAAGATGGGCATGCCATGGCCTGTAGCCACTGCATACAAATTCCAGATGCATGCACCACCTCATGTATCTGGATTGCATGGGTCCTGGGGAAACAAAGCTAGGTCCTCTAGCTTTGCAGGCAAGTGCCTTAACCACTAAGCCATCTCTCCAGCCCTCCCACTTAAAACAAATTTTTTTAATTTATTTGCTCAAAGTGAGAGAGAGAGAGAGAATGGGTGGGGCCTCCAACCACTGCAATGGTACTCCAAACACATGTGCCATTTTGTGCATCTGGTTTTAAGTGGGTACTAGGGATTTGAACCTAGGCCAGCAAGCAAGCACCTTTAACAGCTAAGCCATCTCCCCAGCTCCAAATCTCTCACTCTTTATAAGGACACAAGCCATTGAATTCAGGACCCATTCTGTTCCAATAGGATCTCATCTAGAGTCTATCTGCCAAGACCCTCTTTCCAAAGAAAGTTCCTTTCCCAGGCAACAGTGAGAAGGACTTCAGCACATCATGATTCAGCCTAAAAGAGAGCCTTCATGAATACCATTGCACAGAGGCACTTAGGTAGGACTACATTACCCTGCAAAGATGCAGCACATAAGTAAGCAGAGCCCTTGCCCATCACAACCGGACTCCAGGAGAACAGGGTTGTTGTTGCAAAGCCCGAAGGCAGGCATAAGATGGCGATCTGCCAGTGACCGCTAGAAGCACTGATGACAGAAACGGTAAAAAGCTGTTGGTAGCCTGGAATGGCGGCTGGTTTTTAGAGGTAGGGTCTTGCCTTAGTCCAAGATGACCTGGAATTCACTATGTAGTTTCAGGGTGGCCTTGATCCTCCCACCTTGCCTCTCAAGTGCTGGTATTAAAAGTGTGCGCCACCACGCCTGGCTCAGTTAAGGCAGAAATTGCTGATGGACCATTGGGTAAGATTTTCCTGAATTTGAACGTCTTAGGCTTCACAAGTGTCCAAAGGAGTTCTTGTTATTTATGTGTGTATGTATGTGTGTGTACACATGTGTGTGTTCATGTGTGTCAATGCAGGCACACAAGTGCCATGGTGTACACATGGAGGTCCAAGGGCAACTTCTTGGGTGGTCTTAATCTTTTCTCCTCATTTGAGGCAGGGTTCCTCTCTCTCTCTCTCTCTTTCTCTTTGCTTGCAAATAAATAAAAACTGGGGGAAAGCCGGGCGTGGTGGTGCACGCCTTTAATCCCAGCACTCAGGAGGCAGAGGTAGGAGGATCGCCAAGAGTTCGAGGCCACCCTGAGACTACATAGTTAATTCCAGGTCAGCCTGGACCAGAGTGAGACCCTACCTTGCAAAAAACAAAAAAAAAAAAAAAAAAAAACTGGGGGAAAAAATAAAGTGGAAGAGCAGTTAAGAAAGACACCTAATATTGACCTCTGGCTCCCACACATGCCAACATACATGTGCATCCACACATATACAAACATATATGTATGATATATGTATATCATGTATACATACGTGAAAAAAGAAGCCAGTCTATAGAATTAACATAAGAGCCAAAGGATGAGGAAGGAGTACTTGGGGATTCTGTCTTCTATACACAATGTGGCTGTTGCATTAAAGAATTCATACCGGGCGTGGTGGCACATGCCTTTAATTCCAGCACTCAGGAGGCAGAGGTAGGACGATCGCCATGAGTTCAAGGCCACCCTGAGACTGCACAGTGAATTCCAGGTCAGCCTGAGCTAGAGTGAGACCCTACTTCGGAAAAACAAAACAAAAAAATGTTTTTTTTTTTTAATTCAAGACTTTACAGTGGCTGATGCTACCTAGACAATCCCTGCATAATATGAGGGCAAAAAAAAATGATGACATCAGAATAGAAGAGGGACTGGTTTGAAAGAAGAAGGGGTTCCATAGAGGAAAGACATGGGAGGGGAACAAAGGAGGATGGTGGGATTATGATCAGAATACATTGTATGTATGTATGGAGGCTGTCAATAAAATGTTTTATAAAAACAAAACAGGGCTGGAGAGATAGCTTAGCGGTTAAACACTTGCCTGCAAAGCCAAAGAACCCAGATTTGATTCCTGAGGACCCATGTAAGCCAGATTCACAAGTGGTGCATGTATCTGGAGTTTGCAGCATCTAGAGGCCCTGGTGTGCCCATATTATCTCTCTCTCTCCCTCTTTCTCTTTCTCTCTCTCTCCACCTTTCTCTTCCTCAAATAAAATAAATAAAATTAATTATTTTTTAAAAATAGGCATGGTGGTATGCATCTGTAATCCCAGCTGAGGTAGGTGACGCGCTGTGAATTTGAGGTCAGGCTGGGCTAGAGTGAGACTCTACTGCAACAAACAAAAAAGAAGGGCTGGAGAGATGGCTTAGTGGTTAAGGTGCTTGCCTTTGAAGCCTAAGGACCCATGTTCCACTCTCTAGGTCCTGCATAAGCCAGACACACAAGGTGACACATGCACACAAGGTGACACATGCACACAAGGTGACACATGCGCACAAGGTGACAAAAGTGCACAAGGTGGCACACAAGTGCACACGGTGGTACACAAGTCTAGAGTTCAATTACAGTGGCTAGAGCCCTGGCACGCTAATTCTCTCTCTCTCTCTCTCTTTTTTTTTTTTTTTTTTTTTTTTTTTGGTTTTCTGAGATAGGGTCTCGCTGTAGCCCAGGCTGACCTGACCTGGAATTCACTATGTAGTTTCAGGGTAGCCTCAAACTCATGGCAATCCTCCTACTTCTGCCTCCCAAGTGCTGGGATTAAAGACATACACCACCATGCCCAGTACCAATTCTCTCCCTCTCTCTCGTTCACTCGCTCTCTCACATAGAAAAAAAAGTGCTGGAAAGATGGCTTAGCAGTTAAGGTGCACACCTGCACAGCCTAAGAACCCAGGTTCAATTCTCCAGGTCTCACGTAAGCCAGATGCACATAGTGGCACATGCATCTGGAATTCGTTTGCAGTTGCTAAAGGCCCTGGCACTCCCATTCTCATTCTCTCCTGCTCTCCATCCCTCTTTCTGTCTCAAATAAATAAATAATCTAAAAAAAAAAGTCCAGTCTGTTGGGCTTGCCACAAAAAAAGAATGAAGAAAAAGGAGAAGGAAGAAGAGGTAGAGGAAAGGGAAGAGAAAAAGAAGGAGAGGAAGAAGAGGAAGAGGGGGAAGAAGAAGGAGCCAGTCTAGCACTCCATTGTTCAAAGGAGAAAACACAAGCAGCCCCAGCCCTAAAAACAGGCTGCATTTGGGGGTTTGTTTGCCCGGCTGGCAGGAGACATAGCCAGAAAGTGACAGGACTATGACCCCTCCTGGCACCCTTTGTGTGCCCAGAGCTTAGGTTTCCGGACCTCTCCTAGCCATCTGGCCTGTCCCTCTTACTCCTTTCTCTTCTGTCATATCCCAAAGTGGGAAATTTACTGCCCTAAACAAGCTGTACCTTCTTAGGATCCAAAGTGGAATTTTTCAGAGACTGAGCCTGTTGCCTCGGTTCTAACCTCAGGGAACCCAGGAGTGTGGCTGGGCAGGAAGCCTGGAGACATGGCCCAGTCATGCTCCCTAAGGAGAAGAGAACCCTAAAAGAGTGAGGGTGGAGAACCCCACCCAACATCCTTGTCCCACACACACCCCACCAAGCTATGAGAGGTGGCCTTGGCTTCTGGCAAGAGTGGCAAAGCAAGTCCATTGTCCCTGACAGTCCCTGACATAATATCCATAGGGGGATGGACACCAGGAGGAGCCCTAGTGACAAACACACCATGGTGCTTTCCAGGAGGGAGCCTTGCCTGAGGAAGGTGGCGAGCTTGAGGAGGGAGGAGGCAATGGCCTGGCTGCCAGAATAGAGGTGCTTCCCTCACATGCCAAGAGCCAGGGGAAATCAGTGATAAATCCCAGAATCTCCTATGGAGGTGGTGAATATTGAAGAGATACAACTGAGCGGGGTGGAGGGGGCGGTTAAGCCAATCAAGCCAAGCACCCAGTCATAGTTCTAAGGTCGAACGTTCCCACCCACAGGCCCTGGCTGGCTGGCTGCTCTCCCTTCCCTGAGGCCCATCCTGGGCTCTGCACCATCACAGTCAGCCTGCAGCATTTTCGTCTTCCTTGCATCTTTATTCTCTGTAAGTGGAGAAGACTCGAGAGCTTACAGAGTTCTATTGCAGCCAGCATTTTGTTCTGGTTTTGTACTTCAAAATGAACTTGGCATTGATATTATCATCTCCATGACAAAGACGAGGAAGCCGGTGCACTTGTTCATTCATTCACTAGACAGATGTACTTTCAAGAATCCGTTAGGTTTCAAATTCTTTGCTGGGGCTGGCTTTGACTCGACATGGTTAAGTGTCTTGTCCAAAGCCATTGGCCACACTGTGGTGCCAGCATCAGGATTCAAGCCCAGCTGTTTGAACCAGACAACAGAAGAAAGAGGCCAGAGCCCTTTCTCTACCACCGGCCTGGATGCTATGTGCAGCTCTTGTGCTCTTATAGTCTAGCACCCAGGTGCCCAGAACCAGAGTTCTCACCACCCACCTGCCAACCAACGGGGATAAAATGAAGGAACGTGGGCAGGAGACAAGAGAAGGGTGGGAATGGATCTTGCTAGCCCTACAGGCCTTACTTCCTTCCACCTCGGCCATCATTTGAGGCCTGCCATCCCGTGACCTCCACATACCCTTTTCCAGGAAGAAGACCAGAAACTCCTGCCTCAGCTGATAACTGGCTCCCGGGCCCCCAGAACAATTGCTCGGAGGCTGTACTGGCTTTCCTCAGCTGGACCTCTAGGTTGTGACCTTCCAGCTTTCCTCTATCATCTGTGGTGTAGGGCAGGGGGTGGGAGAGGGAAAGTAAAAAAGTATACATGGGAAGGACAGAAAAGAGAGAAGAGACAGAGGAATGCCATTACAACACTGATTTCAAGTTGGGCATGGTAGCACACACCTATAATCCCACCACTTGGGAAGTGGAGATAAGAGTTCAAGACCAGCCTCAACTACACAGTGATTTCCAGGCCAATCTGGGCTACATGAGACCCTGTCTAAAAATAATAACAAAAAGAGCCAGGCGTGGTGGCACACGCCTTTAATCCCAGCACTCAGGAGGCAGAGGTAGGAGAATCACTGTGAGTTTGAGGCCATCCTGAGACTACATAATGAATTCCAGGTTAGCCTAGGATAGAATGTGACCCTACCTCGAAAAACCAAAATAATAATAATAATAATGGGCTGGAGATATTGCTCAGCTGTTAAGGCCCTTGCCTGCTAAAGACTAAGGAGCAGAGTTTGATTCCCCAGTACCCATATAAAGCCAGATGCACAAGGTGGCACATGCATCTGGAGTTCACTTGCAGTGGGTAAATGCCCTGGCATGGCCCTCTCTATTTCTATCCATCTATTTCTCTCTCTCACTCTCTCTCCCAAATAAATAAATAAATATCTCCATGCCTTTAATCCCAAATAAATAGAGGTAGGAGGATCGCCAAGAGTTCAAGGCCACCCTGAGACTACATAGTTAATTCCAGGTCAGCCTGGGCCAGAGCGAGACCCTACCTTGCAAAACCAAAAAATAAATAAATAAATAAAATTAAAATAAAATAAAAATAAAAATAAATAAATAAATATGACTAAATCACAAAGCTTAAATATACATATATATTTGTTTGTTTGATTGTTGTTTGTTTGTTTGTTTGTGAAACCTACCACTATTGGGTAAGGTCCAAGGGTAGTGGTTACCAAGATTCCTATAATTTTTCTTGGCTTCCTCCTTTGCTCTTCATTTAAAGAAAGAAAGATTTTATTTATTCATTTATTTGATGCAAGAAAGAGACAACAGCCAGGAGTGGTGGCACATGCCTATGATCCAGCATTAAAAAAGCAGAAGGTCACAGCAAGTTCAAGGACAGCCTGGTCTATGTAGTTAGTTGCAGGCCAGCCAGGGTTCCCTAGCAAGACCCTGTCTGGCTAAAACTAAACAAATAAACAAAAGAGATGGCAACTGCTGGAACAGGGGATTGAGAGAGCCAAGTGTTTAAACAAGTGGCTGGCCAGAGAGGACACAGTCCCATTTCTGTTTCTTCCCCGTGTTAATCTAATGCACATTCCTCCCCACCTAGTGGGGATGGCAGTGCCTCCTCGGCATGGAGGGCAGAGACTACTGCCAAGAATTCAAGAGTTCCTGCTGTCATTTGATCCTCACAACAACTGCATGAGGGGAGGTGTTGTTATGGCTTTCATACAGATAAGAAAATTGAGATCCAAGATATTCACTAACTCCTTTAACGTGGAGAGATAGAGCAATAGACCAGGGCTGCTGTTCCTCCCAGGCCTGGGGTTTTTCCATAGCTGGGCACTGCCTCTCTGACTGCAACTGTCCCTCCGCCGTCCTCCACAGCAAATTCACAGATGTCATTGAGCGGAGCTTAGGAAACACTGCTCTGTGCAGTCACCAGGGGCTCAGCGCAGCTCCTTCCTCTCCGGTTCCTATTATCGACCAGGGCTGCCCCCTCCCCACCATTGCCACAGGCCCTTGTCATTTGTCCCATCGGCCTGTCCCCTCCCGTTCTCTGCGCCATCCCAGTAGCACCCCAGGACCTCAGCTTCCTAAATCTCAGCCAGAACGGTTATTTTACAAGGACACTCGCCAACCTTGAAAGAAAGGCAAGGTACCCCGAGGCAAGGAAATCAAATGAGCCTAACCCATTGAACAGCATGGGAGTGCAGCGCCATCTAGTGGTAATGGAGCCGACTGCGCCCAGCCGGTGACATTTTCCAGACAATCAATATCTCATTATTAACCATAATCACAACCTGATGTTTACTTTTGGAGAACCGTTCCGGCAAGAGATGCACGCGTACTTTTCTGCATGATTCCGGAGCCTGCGATCCTAAATGCCACAATGACTATTAAACAGTGTCCTGCCCATGGGCAAACAGGAGGGAGCCAAGATTTGAGTTTATATCTTTTTCATCTAAGCTGCGCACCAAAAAACAAAGCATCCGTTGAAGCCAGTGACCTTTCACTAACTGCTGAAAGGAAAATGATTGATAAATAATAAATGGACCACCAATGAATGAGGCTTAAAACCATCTTTTAATTAAAAGATCTGAGCAACTAGAAGGTCAGGACACACATTTAAGTTACAGTCCAGGAAAATCCATCAATCAAGGGTAAAACTACACTCGAAATGCAGTTTGATTGTCAGCTAGCAATTCAACAACAACAACAAAAAACCACCCTCTGCAATCTCACTGACAGAGGGTGGCAGTGGTGGGTGGTGGCAACATTTTTGAGGGAGATAATGTTTTAGTCCCTGCCCTTCCCTACCAACCTTATTCTGCCTGAGCGATGGCCACTCCACGGGAAAAAAGCTTCAGCGTTGAACTCATCCAATCAGAGACTACCTTGCCCGGTGCAGCACTGCCCTAAGAGGGACATGAAAGCTATTTCCTGTCTTTTCCACAGGAGGGCAAGGGCCCTTCCTCTACCAGCCAAGGTGACCTCTACCAAGTTGCTCACGGAAACCGCTCAGACATCCCCCATTTCACGCAACAGTGAGGTTTGGAAACCTGACTAACCTTACCAGTCTCCCACCCGTGGGATGTTCTGGGAGAGATCTCAGAAACATAGGCACCAGGGAAAATGTAAGAGCTTGGGCTTCCTGCCCTGCCCTACCCTGCCTTGCCCTGCCCTGCCCTTGCTCCACTCAGCTGCCCTGGTTTTGAGCTCCAGAGCTCTGGCCAGACAGTATAGATGGTTTCCTGGACACAGGAAAACTGCCTGCCAAGGTTCTACCCAATGCACCTGACTTTATGTGGGTACTGGGGTATCGAAGTTCCCTCACCACTAAGCCATCTCTCCAGCCCCTAATTTGCTTTTTGTTTTGTTTTGTTTGGAGACAGAATCTTACTATGTAGTCCTGGGTGGCCTGGTACTCACTATGTTGTCCAAGCTGGCCTCAAACCTCTTGCCTCAACCTCCCTAGTGCAAATGTCACCCTGCTTGGCTTCCTTTTCTTTTTTTTCTTTTTTTTTTTTTCCTACCTTTCTCCTTCCTTTGCTTTAATTAACATCACTCACTCACCTGGCCAGGCCCCTACAGCCTGTGTCACACCCCTCCCCCAGCTCATTCTCTTGACTCCAAATCTTCCTCTTGTATTAGGGATTTTCTTCCTTTCTCAGAAACACGTCCCATGTCCCTGCTACTTGGACATTATGCCATTATCCCCAACCAAACAGGACTGAAGTTCTCTTTCCAGAGAGTGCCAATTTCCCCCAACACACACACACACACTTGACACTTCACTCGGGTTTGTAATCATGGAATAGCATGTCCTCTTCCCTTCCTCCCTGCTAACTCCTCGGCAAACCCTCCTTTGACCTGATGCTGCTTTTGCTTCATTGCTTCCTGCTCGCTTTCCCACCTAGCTGAAGTCCCCGTGTGCCTATCAAGTCCACTAAGATCTGATCCCACTCTATCTGCTCAAACTGTTTTTCATCACTCCTCAAAATACTAACAAAAGGTCAGGTGTGAAGGCTTTTAATCCCAGCACTCGGGAGGCAGAGGTAGGAGGATCGCTGTGAGTTCAAGGCCAGCCTGGGACTACATAGTGAATTCCAGGTCAGCCTTGGCTAGAGCGTGATCCTTCCTCAAACAAACAAACAAACAAACAAACAAACAAACAAACTAAATAAGAAGCGCCTGTGATGCACTCTGAGGGAACTTTGCATTCACTGTTTCAATTCACCCTCACACCACCAACTGGAAGCCATAAGCAAACCCTGCCCTTATTCTGCAGGCTACGTGACGGACAGGCACAGGGTCAGGCCAATAAGGTGGAGCATCTGACCAGAGAGGTGACTCAGTGGTCCAGAGCACTTCCTGAGGAGGCTGGAGAGACCATTCGAAGTCCACCCCAAGACCCACATAAACCTCTGGGTGTGGCCACACACATCTGTAAACCCCAGTTCCATAGGGGAACAGACACCTGAAGCTCTGGATCAGTAAGAGACTCCAGCTCAAGCAGAAGGGTGATGGAGCTGGACATCCAACATTCTCCTCCTACTGGGAGTGGCAAGCTAGTGTGCGGGGCACCGGATGGGTATGTGCACATGCATGCAACACACACACACACACACACACACACACACACACACCCATTAAAAATTTTAAAAACTGGAGCATCCAGACCTACCCAACCCTCAGTACTAGTCTTGGGCAAACGTCACTGTCAGCTGGACATTTGTCTTCCTGTGCCTCAGATCTGCTCCTGAAAGGCTTCTTCATGCTTCAGCAGCTACAGTCTGCCTTTGGTTATGCTGTGTGTGGGGGGTGTGGGCACACATTTGCCACAGTGCACATGTGGAAGTCAAAGGACAACCTCAGCACACAAGTCCTCACCTTCCACCGTGTTTGAGACAGGGTCTCTCTTGTTACCCCCTGCTATATACACCTGGATAACAGCCCACTAGTTGCCCGGATTCTCCTGGCTCTGCCTCCTACCTTGCCACAGGTGTGCTGGGATTACAGATGCCTGCAGTACTACACCCGGCTTGTACATGTGCTCTGGGGAATGCAGACTTCAGATGTTAGGCTTTTAAACCACTGGGCCATCTCCCCAGCCTCTTATGTTCTTTTTTTCCAAGGTAGGGTCATGCTCTGGCACAGGCTGACTTCAAACTCCTACCTCTGCCTCCCAAGTGCTGGGATTAAAGGTGTGTACCACCACACCTGATCCCATATATATATAATTTTTGTTTCAGAGAGACAAAGAGGAGAGAGAATTGGTGCACCAGGGCCTCAGCCACTAAAATCAAACTCCAAACTCTTGTGCCACCTAGTGGACATGTGTGACCTTGCACGTGCCTCACCTTTGTGCAGCTGGCTAATGTGGGATCTGAGAGTCGAACACGGGTCCTTAGGCTTTGCAGGCAAAAGCCTTAACCACTAAGCCATCTTTCTAGCCCCCCTTATGCTTTTTTTAATTTTTATTTTTAAAACAACTGTATTTATATTATTTATTTATTTGAGAGAGAAAGACAGGGAGAGAGAGAATGGGCACACCAGGGCCTCCAGCCACTGCAAACTCCAGATGCAATGCACCACCTTGTACATCTGGCTTACATGGGTACTGGGGAATCAAACCTGGGTCCTTAGGTTTCACAGACAAATGCCTTAACCACTAAGCAATCTCTCCAGCCCACTCCTTATGTTCTTAATAGGGAAAGAATGCTACACTTGAATAGAGGCCACAGTAAGTTGGATGGGAGCACAGACAGCAGCCTATGTAAGCCACAGTGAAGCAAGCACTGTTTGGGGACTCAACAGGGACTTGACATTTGATTTGAGCAACAGTAGAGCCCATTTCTAAAGGCTGTGGAGATAGGGAGAGTGCTTCTGGAAGAATCCACACATCAACTGCCCTTGCAGGTTCTCTTGTGCAATATTTTTAAAAATATTTTATTTTTAGCTGGGTGTGGTGGCGCACACCTTTAATCCCAGCACTCGGGAGGCAGAGGTAGGAGGATCACCATGAGTTCGAGGCCACCCTGAGACTACATAGTGAATTCCAGGTCAGCCTGGACCAGAGTGAGACCCTACCTCAAAAAACAAAACAAAAAAAATATTTTTTACTTATTAGATTGAGAGTGAATGGGCATGGCAGTCTCCAGCCACTGCAAGTGAACTCCAGACACATGTACCACCATGTGCATCTGGCTTACGTGCATTCTGGGGAATCAAACCTCAGTCCTTAGGCTTCGCAGACAAATGCTTTAACCACTAAGCCATCTCTCAAGCCCCATTGTGAAGCATTCCTACACAGGTCCAGAACAAACCCCTACCTCCAGGAACCTCTATCATCCATTTCTGTAATTTTTTTTTTATTTGCATGTGTGTCCACCAGGATCTCTTGCCACTGAAAGCAAATGACAGACGCTTGTGCCACGTTTTGTGTCCAATTGTACTTGGGTGGGTGAATTGAACCTGGGACAGCAGTGTTTGCAAGCAAGCACCTTTACTACATGAGCCACTTCTCCAGCCTCTCTAGCATTAGAGGGATTCCTGTTCATCTTATTGTATCTCAAGGCAGTCTTGTAAAAGCAACAATGGGGTCACACTTCCATTCCCTTCAAGAACACAAGGTGAGCTTGCTTTGCTCTTTCTCTGTTACACACAAATAAAAAAAAATATTTTTTAAAGGGAGGGGGGCCTGAAGGCTTTTGCCCAAACTGTGGGATAATTCAGTTACAATTCCCCAAGTAAGCTTCACACCTTTCTCAGTTCTGATCATGAAGAAATCACCAAGTGACAGCCAGTTCCTCGCTATCCGGAGGTGCTATCAGGGACAGTCTGCTTACTTTCCACAGGCAAGACTCTCCTGAGTTCCAGTCTCCTTCAACAGGATCAGTGTGTGAGGAAAGGCATTCTCACATATTACTGGTAAGAGCAGAATTTAAAAAGTAAAAACAGCCGGGTGTGGTGGCGCACGCCTTTAATCCCAGCACTCGGGAGGCAGAGGTAGGAGGATCGCCGTGAGTTCGAGGCCACCCTGAGACTACAGAGTGAATTCCAGGTCAGCCTGGACCAGACTGAGACCCTACCTCAAAAAAACAAAAAATAAAAATAAAATAAAAAGTAAAAACCCAGAAACAAGGTTAGTGACATAATGAGTGACAACCCCCACCACCAACTGTTCCTTCAGAGAACAGAACCATCTCCTTCAGCTGCTAGGGCCTCTTCCCGAGGTCTGGCCACACACCAGTTGTCTACTGGTTCTTCAAGTGGATGAGACTTGCTTCCTCATCTAAAAAAATGAAGCATTTCCCAAACCCAGAAACTGCAACGAGGACGGCGCTTGAGGACGGCGCTTGAGGACGGCACTTCAGGCCGGTGGAGCAGCAAAGGGGGGGACCACACCTCCATTGATCAAGCACTCATGGGTGGAGTGGACCTTGCCTTTCAGTCTTCAAGGATAAAGCAGTGACCATACATAAAGAACAAGTGAGCCAAAAGCCACATGTTTTAAGATAAGGAATGCCTAAAGGAGCTTATTACTACTGAGCGGAAACTATTAATACAAACACAAGGACTATAATCGCAGAAGAATATTTTATTTATTTAGTAAAACAGGAAAGCAAGGCAGGTGAAACAGCTTGTAAGGACTTTAGGCACATCTCTGTGTCAGAGAGTCAAGATGTGCATGGAGCACACCACACCCCTACCACTTGGCAATTCCGTGACCAGTCTAAAAGCCATCAGTCTGTGGCTGGGTGCAATCGCTTGTTCACTCGACGAGCATTACTGAACACTGAGCTGCAGGCCCATGCTAATTAGTTCATCCACAAGTTACAATTTGGGCCTTTGTCCATTATCAGTAACAAGTCCTCTCTCACTCTTACTACAAAGCGGCTTGGTCTCTCAATTTGCAGTAATAGTTCTAAAGCAAAAAGTGCAGTGTCTTCAGAGAAACCACTGGCCAAGGGACCACATCATGAGTGCAGGGGAAATTCTGAGGGATGCAGAGATGAGACACGGCAGAGGACCAGACGCAGACAGCTCATGTGCCAGCACAAACTCCAGAGTCCCGCTCAAATGATCTGTAGAAAGGTTTCCTCGTGTTATTTAGTTTCAAAGGAAATTTACTTTATAAGCCACGAGGGAATCCTTTATTTAGTAATGTCCTAAAATAAAAGTTCACAAAACTGCTTCTTTTCAAACCACGATACTGAGTTTTATGACAACCCAGAAATAGGAACCAAGAGAAGACAAACATAAGGCCTTGGAGATGGAGAAACATTTGCATAGTTCAACTGTTAAAAATAGCTCAGCACTGGTCCAGGGAGCACAGTGCACACATCTTCAGGAAGGGGAGAGGCCTTTCGACAGCTCTTCTGGTGCTTCCAAGTGCTGGTCCTGGGCGACTTCCTTCTGAGGCTCGTTTTCTTCCAGTGCACTTTGGGGTCTGACATTTACCTGTTGGGATTTCCAGAAAATGTGACTAACTTCCTTTTGCTTAAAAGACCAGCTATAAATATGTCACACAGGTGTTGTTTTCACTCAGTTAACTGGCTGGAACCATATGACTAGCACAGTCTGTCACCCAAGTGAAATTCTTTTATGAGCAATAACAAACATGATATAAATTTCTAGAGAACCACAATTTCAAGAGACCTAGTAGCAGTTGGATGTGGCAGCATGTAATTGTAATCCCAGCCATGGGGAGGTAGAGATAGGAAAACCAAGTTCAAAGCTGGCCTTGGCTACATAGCTAATTTGAGGCCACCCTAATGACAACTCACTTGTTTTAACTACCACTCAGAATTCCAGTATATTCAACCTAACAGTATTTAACCCGGAGTTTAAGAATATTAGCCACTAGCTGGGCGTGGTGGTGCACGCCTTTAATCCCAGCACTCGGGAGGCAGAGGTAGGAGGATCACCATGAGTTCAAGGCCACCCTGAGACTACATAGTGAATTCCAGGTCAGACTGGGCTAGAGTGAAACCCTACCTCGAAAAACCAAAAAAAAAAAAAAAAATTAGCCACAGTTGGGGCCTGTTTTTGCTTCTGACAAATAGACAAAAATACCAATTTTAATTTTTTTTTTCTTTTTTTAGTTTTTCAAGGTAGGGTCTCACTCTGGCCCCAGGCTGACCTGGAAGTCACTATGTAGTCTCAGGGTGACCTTGAACTCAAGGTGATCCTCCTACCTCTGCCTCCCGAGTGCTGGGATTAAAGGCGTGCGCCACCACGCCCAGCTTTGTTTTTTTTTTTTTTTTTTTTTTTTTTTTGCAGGGATAGTATCTGAACCCAGGGCTCTACACAAGCTAGACAAGAAGTGCATATCACTGAGCTACTCTTCTGGCATAACAGTTTTTAAAAATATTTTCATTTATTTACTTGAGAGAGAAAGGGAGACAGAGAATATAGGTATGCAAGGACCTCCTGCTACTGCAAACGAACTCCAGATGCACGTGTCACCTTGTGCATCTGGTGTTATATGGGTACTGGGGACTTGAGCTCAGGCTATAAGGCTTTGCAAGCAAACACCACCAACCATTGAGCAATCTCCCTAGACCCAAGACTTTTGTTTTTTTAAATTTATTTATTCATTTGCTTGCAAAAAAGCAGAGAGAGAGAAAGGAGACAGAGAGAGAGAGAAAATTGGCATGCCAGGGCCTCTAGCCACTGCAAACAAACTCCAGACACATGTGCATCTGGCTTACATGGGTCCTGGGGAATTGAACCTGGGTCCTTTGGCTTTGCAGGCAAACACCTTAACCACTAAGCCATCTCTCCAGCCTTTGTTTTTGGTTTCTTAAGACAGGGTCTCACTCTATCCCAGGCTGACCTGGAATTCACTATGTAGTCTCAGGGTGACCTTGAACTCATGGCCACCCTCCTACTCTCCTACCTCTGGCTCCAGAGTGCTAGGATTAAAAGCATGTACCACTACACCCAGCTCATCAAGACTTGTGAAAAATTAAAAAATTAAAACTTTGTAAAATATTTAATTTATTTAGTTGAGAGAGAGAGAGAAAATGGGCACACCCGGGCCAATAGTCACTGCAAACGAACTCCAGACACATGCACCACCTTGTGTATCTGGTTTACATGGGTACTGGGAAATTGAATCTGGGGCCTTGGGCTTCATAGCCAAGTGCCTTAGCTGCTAGGCCATCTCTTCAGCCCCTCAAAACGTGGGGTTTTTTTTGTTTGTTTGTTTGTTTTGTTTTGGTTTGTTTTTTTTTGGTTCGGTTTGGTTTGGTTTGGTTTTGGTTTTCAAGGTAGGGTTTCACTCTAGTCCAGGCTGACCTGGAATTCACTATGTAGTCTCAGGGTGGCCTCGAACTCTTGGTGATCCTTCTACCTCTGCCTCCCAAATGCTGGGATTAAAGGCGTGTGCCACCACGCCCAGCTCAAAATGTTTTTTAATGTGTGTATATGTGCATGTGGACAGGTATGATGTGTATGGGCTTGTGTGTGCAGGTCTGACACACTCAGAATGGTTTTTCCTCTCCTTCCACCTTGCTTAAGACAGGTTTTGCTGCTTCATGTTAGACCACTATAGCTCACCCACAAGCTTCCAGATTCTCCTGGCTCCACCTCCCATTGCCATGGGTGCATTGGGAATGCAGAAGCATTTGTCACTTTGTGTCCAGCTTAATGTAGGTGCTGAGGAATCAAACTTGGGCCAGCACACTTGCAAGCAAGCACCTTTATTTATTTTTTAAATTAATTTATTTGCAATCACAGAGAAAGAGTAGGGGAGAAAGAGAATGAATGAGAATGGGTGTGTTAGGGCCTCTAAGCTGCTGCAAATACACTCTAGATGTATGCGTCACTTTGTGCATCTAGCTTTACATGGGTGCTGGGGAATCAAATCCAGGCCATCAGGCATTGCAAGCAAGTGCCTTAACCACTGAGATATCTTTCCAGCCTCACCTTTGTTTTTATTATTATTTTGTTTTGTTTTGCTTTTCAAGGTAGGGACTCACCCTAGCTCATGATGACCTGGGATTCACTATGTAGTCTCAGGTGATACTCCTTACCTCTGCCTCCCAAGTGCTGGAATCAAAGGTGTGTGCCACCACGCCAGCTCCTCTTTTTTTTTTTTTTTTTTTTCTTTTTTTTTTTGGCTTTTCAAGGTAGGGTCTCACTGTAGCTCAGGCTGACCTGGAATTCACTATGGAGTTTCAGGGTGGTCTTGAACTCATGATGATTCTCCTACCTCTGCCTCCCGAGTGCTGGGATTAAAGGCATATGCCACCACACCCAGCTTTTAAAAAATATATATTTACTTATTTGGACAGAGACAAAGAGGCAGTCAGACAGTGCATAGGTTTGCCAGGGCTTCCTGCCATTGTAATGAACTACAGATGCACACGCCACTTTGTATATCTAGCTTTAGTGGGTATTGGGAAACTGAACCTGGGCTGCAAAGGTTTGCAAACAAATGCCTTTAACCACTGAGCCATTGCTCCAGACCCAACAAGCACCTTTAACCACTAAGCCATCTACCCAGTCCAACCATTTTAACAATAAAATACTCACAGTCCGTGCTTCTCCTATTCGTCTTAAAATGACACCTTCTGCCAACAAAGCCTTCCCAGTTTCCACAAATAACTTCTCTTCATCTGTTTCTCCAAGATTCTGCAGTTCAGTGTACTTTTCCACAAACCTGAAATTCCAAGCAGCCACATCTTAGGTCTGTGTGTCAGGGCTGTAGAAATGCACTATTACATTGTCAATCTTCCTACAGCAACACCCTTTGCTGAAGAAGAATTCATCAAAACTGGTAACTTAGTATTTGCAGAGGCAGGGGGAGGTAGGTAGTAACTTGGGGCTTGAAAATGGCTTACCGTTGACAAGTAGATTTGAAGTTTGGGTTGAACAGATCAAATGCTTTTTGGCCAGATCCATAGGCAGAAAAAAATTTCCTAGAAAATTCAAAACCACAACATGACTCTCCAGTTAGACTGTGGCCAGTAGGATGAAGACATAACTATTGGGTCCTGAGGAATTTACATGGGTACTGGGGAATCAAATCCAGGCCATTAGGCATTGCAAGCAGTGCCTTAACCACTGAGCTATCTTTCCAGCCCCACCTTTATTTTTATTATTTTTGTTTTGTTTTTCAAGATAGGGTCTCACTCTAGCTCAGGCTGACCTGGGATTTACTATGTAGTCTCAGGGTGGCCTCAAACTCACCATGATCCTCCTACCTCTGAGTCCCAAGTGCTGGGATTGAAGGTGTGCACCACCATGCTCAGCTAGGTTTGGGTTTTTTAAGTCAGTAATGTAGGTAGTACATCAGATGGTATAAAAGTGTCTTTAGGGCTGGAGAGATGGTTTCGCGGTTAAGGTGCTTGCCCAAGAAACCTAAGGACCTCGGTTTGATTCCCCAGTATCCACATAAAGCCAGATGCACAAGGTGGCGCATGCATCTAGAGTTTGTTTGCAGTGGCTAGAGGCTCTAGTTCGCCCATTCTCTGTCAAATAAATAAGTAAAATTAAGAAGCAAACAAGAGGCTACCCTGAGACTACATAGTGAATTCCAGGTCAGCCTGGGGTAGAGTGAAACCCTACCTCAAAAAACAAAATAAATAAATAAAAAGAAAATAAAAATAAATAAATAAATAAAAATAAAAAAGG